>OY730196.1:43467343-44895009 GCA_963422505.1 Pseudognaphalium luteoalbum
CAAAAGATTGTTCAGCATTGACGAACCGGTGTATATGGAGATGATCACAGAGTTCATGACCACCTATACATTTGAGCCAGGGAGTAGAGTGGAGCCTATTCACCTTGTCATTGGCTCAGTTTGCACGTCACCTAGATCTCTATACTCTAGAAGAGATAGATTCACCCATGTTTACTAATGGAGCCACTACGATTTCTCTCACGACTACTACCGCAGAGGCATGGAGTCATTGGTCACCAAAGCCATATTTCTCGCGTATTAAAGCTACCCAGCTCACAGACACTGTCATGCAGATTTTGCATAAATTACTGGCTTGTTCGCTTGATGGGAAACATACGTCTAATGGCCGAGTGTCTGAGTTTGATGTTATCATGGGGGCATTTGATATTTACTGTAATCTTTGGACTGTCAAGAATTTAAAGACCTTATATCGAATTTTCCATTAGAAAATTCGAAAAGCGCTTTAAATTCCACCTTTCTTAAGACCTATTACTTTAAATTTCTCATGTTCTCAGGTACTATGAAGAAAAAGCTAAAACCAGCACGTCCGCTTACAGGATCTCTTGCATACCTTAGTGCAACACCAGCATACGATCGGATGGCACGAATATGGAGAGATAAACCTTTTGGCTGTTTTAGATATGTAGATTGGGAAAAGCTACAGATATTGGGGTTCAGGCAGAAATGAGAGCGTCTACTCAGTTACTCAATAGAGGGTTAGCAGTTTGAATCTTTCAAAAGAATGTTCAGCATTGACGAACCTGTGTATATGGAGATGATCACCGAGTTCATGACCACCTATACATTTGAGCCAGGGAGTAGAGTGGAAGACGGGGTGATCACGTTTAGATATATGGGGAGCCTATTCACCTTGTCATTGGGTCAGTTTGCACGTCACCTTGATCTCTATACTCCAAAAGAGATAGATTCACCCCTGTTTACTAATGGAGCCACCACAATTTCTCTCACGACTACTACCGCAGAGGCATGGAGTCATTGGTCACCAAAGCCATATTTCTCGCGTATTAAAGCTACCCAGCACACAGACCCCGTCATGCAGATTTTGCATAAATTACTGGCTTGTTCGCTTGATGGGAAACATACGTATAATGGCCGAGTGTCTGAGTTTGCTGTTATCATGGGGGCATTTGATATTTACTGTAATCTTTGGACTGTCAAGAATTTAAAGCCCTCATTTCGAATTTTCCATTAGAAAATTCGAAAAGCGCTTTAAATTCCACCTTTCTTAAGACCTATTACTTTAAATTTCTCATGTTCTCAGGTACTATGAAGAAAAAGCTAAAACCAGCACGTCCGCTTACAGGATCTCTTGCATACCTTATTGCAACACCAGCATACGACCGGATGGCACGAATATGGAGAGATAAACCTTTTAGCTGTTTTAGATATGTAGATTGGGAAAAGCTACAGATATTGGGGTTCAGGCAGAAATTAGAGAGTCTACTCAGTTACTCAATAGAGGGTCAGCAGTTTGAGTCTTTCAAAAGAATTTTCAGCATTGACGAACCGGTGTATATGGAGATGATCACCGAGTTCATGACCACCTATACATTTGAGCCAGGGAGTAGAGTGGAAGACGGGGTGATCACGTTTAGATATATGGGGAGCCTATTCACCTTGTCATTGGGTCAGTTTGCACGTCACCTTGATCTCTATACTCCAAAAGAGATAGATTCACCCCTGTTTACTAATGGAGCCACCACAATTTCTCTCACGACTACTACCGCAGAGGCATGGAGTCAGTGGTCACCAAAGCCATATTTCTCGCGTATTAAAGCTACCCAGCACACAGACCCCGTCTTGCAGATTTTGCATAAATTACTGGCTTGTTCGCTTGATGGGAAACATACGTCTAATGGCCGAGTGTCTGAGTTTGTTGTTATCATGGGGGCATTTGATATTTACTGTAATCTTTAGACTGTCAAGAATTTACAGCCCTCATTTCAAATTTTCCATTAGAAAATTCGAAAAGCGCTATAAATTCCACCTTTCTTAAGACCTATTACTTTAAATTTCTCATGTTCTCAGGTACTATGAAGAAAAAGCTAAAATCAGCACGTCCACTTACAGGATCTCTTGCATACCTTAGTGCAACACCAGCATACGACCGGATGGCACAAATATGGAGAGATAAACCTTTTGGCTGTTTTAGATATGTAGATTGGGAAAAGCTACAGATATTGGGGTTCAGGCAGAAATTAGAGAGTCTACTCAGTTACTCAATAGAGGGTCAGCAGTTTGAGTCTTTCAAAAGAATGTTCAGCATTGACGAACCTGTGTATATGGAGATGATCACCGAGTTCATGACCACCTATACATTTGAGCCAGGGAGTAGAGTGGAAGACGGGGTGATCACGTTTAGATATATGGGGAGCCTATTCACCTTGTCATTGGTTCAGTTTGCACGTCACCTAGATCTCTATACTCCAGAAGAGATAGATTCACCCCTGTTTACTAATGGAGCCACCACGATTTCTCTCACGACTACTACCGCAGAGGCATGGAGTCATTGGTCACCAAAGCCATATTTCTCGTTTATTAAAGCTACCCAGCACACAGACCCCGTCATGCAGATTTTGCATAAATTACTGGCTTGTTCGCTTGATGGGAAACATACGTCTAATGGCCGAGTGTCTGAGTTTGCTGTTATCATGGGGGCATTTGATATTTACTGTAATCTTTGGACTGTCAACAATTCAAAGCCCTCATTTCGAATTTTCCATTAGAAAATTCGAAAAGCGCTTTAAATTCCACCTTTCTTAAGACCTATTACTTTAAATTTCTCATGTTCTCAGGTACTATGAAGAAAAAGCTAAAACCAGCACGTCCGCTTACAGGATCTCTTGCATACCTTATTGCAACACCAGCATACGACCGGATGGCACGAATATGGAGAGATAAACCTTTTGGCTGTTTTAGATATGTAGATTGGGAAAAGCTACAGATATTGGGGTTCAGGCAGAAATTAGAGAGTCTACTCAGTTACTCAATAGAGGGTCAGCAGTTTGAGTCTTTCAAAAGAATGTTCAGCATTGACGAACCTGTGTATATCGAGATGATCACCGAGTTCATGACCACCTATACATTTGAGCCAGGGAGTAGAGTGGAAGACGGGGTGATCACGTTTAGATATATGGGGAGCCTATTCACCTTGTCATTGGCTCAGTTTGCACGTCACCTAGATCTCTATACTCCAGAAGAGATAGATTCACCCCTGTTTACTAATGGAGCCACCACGATTTCTCTCACGACTACTACCGCAGAGGCATGGAGTCATTGGTCACCAAAGCCATATTTCTCGCGTATTAAAGCTACCCAGCTCACAGACCCCGTCATGCAGATGTTGCATAAATTACTGGCTTGTTCGCTTGATGGGAAACATACGTCTAATGGCCGAGTGTCTGAGTTTGCTGTTATCATGGGGGCATTTGATATTTACTGTAATCTTTGGACTGTCAAGAATTTGAAGCCCTCATTTCGAATTTTCCATTAGAAAATTCGAAAAGCGCTTTAAATTCCACCTTTCTTAAGACCTATTACTTTAAATTTCCCATGTTCTCAGGTACTATGAAGAAAAAGCTAAGACCAGCACGTCCACTTACAGGATCTCTTGCATACCTTAGTGCAACACCAGCATACGACCGGATGGCACGAATATGGAGAGATAAACCTTTTGGCTGTTTTAGATATGTAGATTGGGAAAAGCTACAGATATTGGGGTTCAGGCAGAAATTAGAGAGTCTACTCAGTTACTCAATAGAGGGTCAGCAGTTTGAGTCTTTCAAAAGAATTTTCAGCATTGACGAACCGGTGTATATGGAGATGATCACCGAGTTCATGACCCCCTATACATTTGAGCCAGGGAGTAGAGTGGAGCCTATTCACCTTGTCATTGGCTCAGTTTGCACGTCACCTAGATCTATATACTCCAAAAGAGATAGATTCACCCCTGTTTACTAATGGAGCCACCACGATTTCTCTCACGACTACTACCGCAGAGGCATGGAGTCATTGGTCACCAAAGCCATATTTCTCGCATATTAAAGCTACCCAGCTCACAGACCCCGTCAAGCAGATTTTGCATAAACTACTGGCTTGTTCGCTTGATGGGAAACATACGTCTAATGGCCGAGTGTCTGAGTTTGATGTTATCATGGGGGCATTTGATATTTACTGTAATCTTTGGACTGTCAAGAATTTAAAGCCCTCATTTCGAATTTTCCATTAGAAAATTCGAAAAGCTCTTTAAATTCCACCTTTCTTAAGACCTATTACTTTAAATTTCTCATGTTCTCAGGTACTATGAAAAAAAGCTAAAACCAGCACGTCCACTTACAGGATCTCTTGCATACCGTAGTGCCCCACCAGCATACGACCGGATGGCACGAATATGGAGAGATAAACCTTTTGGCCGTTTTAGATATGTAGATTGGGAAAAGCTACAGATATTGGGGTTCAGGCAGAAATTAGAGAGTCTACTCAGTTACTCAATAGAGGTTCAACATTTTGAGTCTTTCAAAAGATTGTTCAGCATTGACGAACCGGTGTATATGGAGATGATCACCGAGTTCATGACCACCTATACATTTGAGCCAGGGAGTAGAGTGGAGCCTATTCACCTTGTCATTGGCTCAGTTTGCACGTCACCTAGATCTCTATACTCCAGAAGAGATAGATTCACCCATGTTTACTAATGGAGCCACTACGATTTCTCTCACGACTACTACCGCAGAGGCATGGAGTCATTGGTCACCAAAGCCATATTTCTTGCGTATTAAAGCTACCCAGCTCACAGACACTGTCATGCAGATTTTGCATAAATTACTGGCTTGTTCGCTTGATGGGAAACATACGTCTAATGGCCGAGTGTCTGAGTTTGATGTTATCATGGGGGCATTTGATATTTACTGTAATCTTTGGACTGTCAAGAATTTAAAGCCCTCATTTCGAATTTTCCATTAGAAAATTCGAAAAGCTCTTTAAATTCCACCTTTCTTAAGACCTATTACTTTAAATTTCTCATGTTCTCAGGTACTATGAAGAAAAAGCTAAAACCAGCACGTCCGCTTACAGGATCTCTTGCATACCTTATTGCAACACCAGCATACGACCGGATGGCACGAATATGGAGAGATAAACCTTTTGGCTGTTTTAGATATGTAGATTGGGAAAAGCTACAGATATTGGGGTTCAGGCAGAAATTAGAGAGTCTACTCAGTTACTCAATAGAGGGTCAGCAGTTTGAGTCTTTCAAAAGAATTTTCAGCATTGACGAACCGGTGTATATGGAGATGATCACCGAGTTCATGACCCCCTATACATTTGAGCCAGGGAGTAGAGTGGAGCCTATTCACCTTGTCATTGGCTCAGTTTGCACGTCACCTAGATCTATATACTCCAAAAGAGATAGATTCACCCCTGTTTACTAATGGAGCCACCACGATTTCTCTCACGACTACTACCGCAGAGGCATGGAGTCATTGGTCACCAAAGCCATATTTCTCGCATATTAAAGCTACCCAGCTCACAGACCCCGTCAAGCAGATTTTGCATAAACTACTGGCTTGTTCGCTTGATGGGAAACATACGTCTAATGGCCGAGTGTCTGAGTTTGATGTTATCATGGGGGCATTTGATATTTACTGTAATCTTTGGACTGTCAAGAATTTAAAGCCCTCATTTCGAATTTTCCATTAGAAAATTCGAAAAGCTCTTTAAATTCCACCTTTCTTAAGACCTATTACTTTAAATTTCTCATGTTCTCAGGTACTATGAAAAAAAGCTAAAACCAGCACGTCCACTTACAGGATCTCTTGCATACCGTAGTGCCCCACCAGCATACGACCGGATGGCACGAATATGGAGAGATAAACCTTTTGGCCGTTTTAGATATGTAGATTGGGAAAAGCTACAGATATTGGGGTTCAGGCAGAAATTAGAGAGTTTACTCAGTTACTCAATAGAGGTTCAACATTTTGAGTCTTTCAAAAGATTGTTCAGCATTGACGAACCGGTGTATATGGAGATGATCACCGAGTTCATGACCACCTATACATTTGAGCCAGGGAGTAGAGTGGAGCCTATTCACCTTGTCATTGGCTCAGTTTGCACGTCACCTAGATCTCTATACTCCAGAAGAGATAGATTCACCCATGTTTACTAATGGAGCCACTACGATTTCTCTCACGACTACTACCGCAGAGGCATGGAGTCATTGGTCACCAAAGCCATATTTCTTGCGTATTAAAGCTACCCAGCTCACAGACACTGTCATGCAGATTTTGCATAAATTACTGGCTTGTTCGCTTGATGGGAAACATACGTCTAATGGCCGAGTGTCTGAGTTTGATGTTATCATGGGGGCATTTGATATTTACTGTAATCTTTGGACTGTCAAGAATTTAAAGCCCTTATATCGAATTTTCCATTAGAAAATTCAAAAAGCGCTTTAAATTCCACATTTCTTAAGACCTATTACTTTAAATTTCTCATGTTCTCAGGTACTATGAAGAAAAAGCTAAAACCAGCACGTCCGCTTACAGGATCTCTTGCATACCTTAGTGCAACACCAGCATACGATCGGATGGCACGAATATGGAGAGATAAACCTTTTGGCTGTTTTAGATATGTAGATTGGGAAAAGCTACAGATATTGGGGTTCAGGCAGAAATGAGAGCGTCTACTCAGTTACTCAATAGAGGGTCAGCAGTTTGAGTCTTTCAAAAGAATTTTCAGCATTGACGAACCGGTGTATATGGAGATGATCACCGATTTCATGACCACCTATACATTTGAGCCAGGGAGTAGAGTGGAAGACGGGGTGATCACGTTTAGATATATGGGGAGCCTATTCACCTTGTCATTGGGTCAGTTTGCACGTCACCTTCATCTCTATACTCCAAAAGAGATAGATTCACCCCTGTTTACTAATGGAGCCACCACAATTTCTCTCACGACTACTACCGCAGAGGCATGGAGTCATTGGTCACCAAAGCCATATTTCTCGCGTATTAAAGCTACCCAGCACACAGACCCCGTCATGCAGATTTTGCATAAATTACTGGCTTGTTCGCTTGATGGGAAACATACGTATAATGGCCGAGTGTCTGAGTTTGCTGTTATCATGGGGGCATTTGATATTTACTGTAATCTTTGGACTGTCAAGAATTTAAAGCCCTCATTTCGAATTTTCCATTAGAAAATTCGAAAAGCGCTTTAAATTCCACCTTTCTTAAGACCTATTACTTTAAATTTCTCATGTTCTCAGGTACTATGAAGAAAAAGCTAAAACCAGCACGTCCGCTTACAGGATCTCTTGCATACCTTATTGCAACACCAGCATACGACCGGATGGCATGAATATGGAGAGATAAACCTTTTGGCTGTTTTAGATATGTAGATTGGGAAAAGCTACAGATATTGGGGTTCAGGCAGAAATTAGAGAGTCTACTCAGTTACTCAATAGAGGGTCAGCAGTTTGAGTCTTTCAAAAGAATTTTCAGCATTGACGAACCGGTGTATATGGAGATGATCACCAAGTTCATGACCCCCTATACATTTGAGCCAGGGAGTAGAGTGGAGCCTATTCACCTTGTCATTGGCTCAGTTTGCACGTCACCTAGATCTCTATACCACTTGTAAAACCCAGATCGATCTAATAAAGTTATTAGACTAACAAAGTTTTGAATGATTACTAAGAAGTTTGCGGAATAACACTTAGTAATATAATGAAGATCAATATGAATAACAAGAACAGAGATATAAAAAGCTTCAATCTTATTAATGATATAAGACGAATACACTGATTTGTATTAGGGTTACAAAACCTTGAAGCTGCGCTAAAACTCTTAACCTAAAACTAGGTTTAGGATCTCTATTTATAACACATAGAGTCCTGCTAAACAATCTCCTATATTTATGGAATTCAAATTTATTCCATAAATATCTCTAACAGATTTCTATATACTAACAGTGGGAATAACCTACTTTGTACCAACAGTGGTAGTAAGTTCCCTTTACAGACACATACTAACAGTGACACTGCTTAACTATACTAGCAGTGGCTAGACCTTTACTTCTTCTGACAGTGGTTAGCACTTTTACTTCTTCTGGCAGTGGCTAGCACTCTTTAAGCAGTGGTACTGCTTCATCAATAACAGCGGCTAGCAATAAAGAGAACAGTGGCTAGTCTTCAATACTTGTCTAGTTTTGCTCAGATCCCAACAATCTCCCCCTAAACTTTATCAATCTAGTATTGAAATAAGTTTCTTCATTCATCTTCAATCTTTCATAGGAGAAGTTTAACCTTTCTTGCTGGCTTGATCTCTTTTGTTAAACTGATTCATCATCCAGTAAATAATTTCTTTTCCTCTATCAGTTTTCACAGCCACTTGCAATTTCTTATCAATAATCTGTCTTAACAAAACTATGCTCAGAATATATTCTCTTTCTTCCAACATATATACAAATTTACCATTCTTAAGAGCAATACAATGTACCCCTGCTCTTGCAAAATGTCTCCAATAAGCAACCACCTCAGCACCTAAAAACAGATCTCCATACTTTTCAGGCTCAAACATCATCTGTATCCATTCCCACACATACTTCTCAAGACTAGATTTAACAGTTTTCAAGTCCTTTTCTAACCCAATTCTGTACATATCATAAACATCAAATTTTTGAATTCTCTTCAAAATATCAATCATTGACCTGTGAAAGCTGACAACACCATTTTTTCTTTCAATCCTAATTTCATATGCCATATCTTTGGATGCTATCAACACTCCTTCCCACTTGATGATTTCTGAAAATTCTTCATCATTCAAGTTAATATTTTCTGATCTATCTGATTTTATCACAAACATTTTATCCAAAATCTCCTCATCTCTATCCAGATCACACACATCATCATCCAACTCCTGAAGTCTAACAAATGACCTTCTAGTACCCTCAATTTTTAATCTCAATTCTTTTTCTGCTTCCATCTCCTCATCAATCAAATCATATCTCTCTTGTAATCTCCTTTGAATCTCAGCCTCATCTTTTCTTTTCTTTTCTAATCTTTCCCTTGCTGCAAGATTGACATGAGGATTATTATCATATAAGTTCTGCAATTGTTCAAGTGACATACTCCTCAGTCTCATAGTAGGAATCCTTCCTCCTCTAAGCTTACACACCAAATCATTTTTCATTTCAGACTTAGTTGGCTTCTTTGCTTTCCTCTTAGCAGCCTCCTTCTCCTTCTTCTCCTTTTTCTCCTTTTCAATCTTTTTATTCAAAGCCATCTGCAGAGGATCACCTTGTTTCTTTGCTTCAAAAGCACGATAGACAGTATCATCATTTAAACCTTTTGATTTCATTTCTGCATAAATTCTGCTGGCTTCTCTTGTCATCTTTACAATTTGCCCATTCTCAAGCAATACATCTACCTCATCTACTTCAGGTTCATTAATTCTTTGTTCACTTTCAAGTCTATCCTGTTCATTCAATTCTGCCTGCAACCTCAATGCATACTCCATATCATGTTCAATATTCTGTTGCACCTTCTTCACCTTTGGCTTTTCTACCAATTTACCTTTACCTTTGTCTTTTGGATCAATCTTTGGAAGATTAGACTTAGACTTAGACGTAGCAGTTGTTTCTCTTATAGTGAAGGGAACTTCAATTTGTCTAACAGTAGGAGTAGTGGTTGTTCTAGCAGTAGGTGACTTCTTGGTAGCAGTTGTAGTTGTAGCAGTGGTAGCAGCAGTTGCAGTTGCAGTGGCAGTGGGAGTAGCAGTGGTAGCAGTAGTAGCAGTATTTTTAGCAGTGGTAACAACAGTGGGAGTTTTCACATTCTTAGCCTTAACCCTTGACACTGGTATTGATTTCTTTCTACCATATGTAATTTTGGGTTCTGATTTTTCTTTGAACTCCCCCTCAGCCTGAGCACCATCACCATCACCCTTATTCAAAGATTGAACTACTTCTTCTCCAAGTTCAACCTCATCTACCACCTCAGTTTTATTCACACTTTCAAAAACCTCAGTCTGTACATCCTCCAAGACCTCAGTATCTGCTTTATCTAATTCTGTAGTATCACACACAACCTCAGTCTGCTCTACATTTTCCTCATCATCCACACCAGCATTGAACATACTATCATTTTCCTCAGCATACTTCTCCCCCTTTTTGAAAGTGCCCTGAACCAACAAGGCTTCAATAACTGCAATCCTATCTTGGAGATCAGTAATAATTTTCTCCTGCTCACTAATCTTAGCAGTTTGTTCTGCAATGATAGCATCTTGAGCTTTATTTACCTTCTTCTCCTTCATTAATCTTTCTCAAATCTTATCCACCGCCATTGTCAGTTGTACATTCGTTAATTCTGTGTAAGTACTAGCCTCATCATCATTAGAGTGTGACCTCCTAGATGAATCATTGACAATAACATCTTCTGTCTCATGCCTAGCATGATCAACAGAAGTCCCCTTTTGATTGGTACTGGGACCTTCACCTGCTTCATCACCCATAGGTTCAGCATTAGAAGTTGCCTCTGGTTGGGTCTTATTTATGTTACCACTGCCCTCCTCTGTCAGTGGACTAGAAGGAGTAGTGGCAGCCCTTCCAGAATGACCACCCATCTCCTGTGGGGTCACGTGCTGTGGTACAATTGATGGCTGAGACAAGTGAGCAGCAGGAGCCTCACTTGCCTGTTTTCTTTGCCTTTTCTGTGGCTTTAGTTGGGTAGGTTGTTTGGTCCCTTGCTTTCTTTTAGTACCCCCAATTGATGTGTGTTCAGACCTAGTTGGTACTACTGGCCTGTCATCAATTGGTTCAGATGTAGTTGGTGGTACTACATCTGTGGTGGAAGGAGCAGGAAGCATTGCCGAAAACAATGCTGTTTCCTTCCCAGAAAACTTCTTATTAGTATTCTTACTCATTTCTGTAAAAGTTCTAGCAGAAAGAGTACCAACACCAATAATAAGTTCTTGTGCAACCAAATCAGAAATTTGTTTATTTAAAACAAGTTGCACAAAACGAGGATACATAATGAACATATCCTTCTTTCCTTTAGTTATATTTCGAACCATGCCTTCAAAAATATATTTAGAAAAATTAAACTTTTGACCCGTAGCTAAACACACAAGGGCATAAGCTAGTTGGGATCCAAATTCATTAAATGCAGTTCTTTTGGATGACAGACAATGAAGAAGTGTATGAATTAAAAATTTCCACTGAGGACTAAAAAGTGATTTAAAAAATGTAAAACGTGTGTAATCACCCTCATAACCCATTAGCCTAAGGTTATCATACAAATCTGTGTCATCAATCGAAGATATACCTGAAGCATCGTCAAGAAGTAAGACTTCTCGAATAGAGTCCTCAGATATCACCACTTGAGTTCCTTGAACCCTAGAAATCAGTTGACGTTTCCCCTCTATCACTTCTAATTTGGAATTTTTCCAGAATTCATTCAAATGGCCTCTAGAAACCCTTGGAGAAATAGTAAGTGCGTGAAAGATGTAGCTCGACCGCAGAAACTCCACAATTTGTGTGAAATTTTGCGCCGATGAGGGTTTCATCAAAAAGGCTATCATGTTGTGTTCTTCATATACACCCAGAGTAAGATCAGATGAAGTGGAATCCATGATGGTGAAATTAATCAAAAAGGAAGTAAATGTTCAGTTTGCAAGGAGGGTTTACAGAGAGTATTTGTGAGTTTGTGAAAATATGAAAGCGTAATGAAAAAGTGAAGTGTTCTAAGGTTATATACTGTTGGTCATAAGAACAGAGGCATGACCTAGAAAAATGAACTAGCAGTGGCAACGTTCTATATAACTAACAGTGGGAAGACATACACAACCTTAACAGTGGCAAACAGAATTTAGTACACACTCCAATTTACTTAGAAAACTAACAGCATCTAGTAGTACTAGCAGTGGCAACCAAGGTAACCAAAACTTAGTACTAGCAGTAGCAAGCATTTGACTTTCTAAGCATACTAATTAATTTTTTTTTTTTTTTTTTTTTTTTTTTTTTTTTTTTTTTTATCAAAAGAAAACAAAACAAATAAAATGTTAGCACCAATCAATAACATTGTCTTCTGACAGTAGCTAGGAACCTGCACAGTGGTTAGCTAGAGAACAGTGGCAAAACTATACACAGTTGCAAGCAGTGGCAAATGTAGAAGAAACAGTGGCTAGAATGTGCTACCAGTGGTACCATGTAAGACCTACTATGAGCTAGCAGTGGGAACCACTTAGAGCATAATGCACTGTTCTTTTTACAATAGCACTGTTAGTATCTATTCTACGACCAAACATACATTAGGTTAGATTGATCATTCCAATACTGGTAACCAAAAATGTAAATCTACCCACATCGAATGCCTTTGTGAACAGATCTGCATATTGATTATCAGTATGAATTTTAAAAATTTGTATCAATCTCTTTTCATTGCAATCTCGTATAAAATGATAACGAATTTCAATATGTTTGGTCTTAGAATGCTTAACAGGATTGTTAATAATACTAATTGCAGAATTATTATCAATATAGATAGGAGTATTCAGAAAAGACAGACCATAATCCAGCATTTGATTCTGTATCCAAAGCACCTGTGCACAGCAACTGGATGCAGCAACATATTCTGCCTCTGCAGTAGAAGTGGATACAGTGGTCTGTTTCTTGCATTGCCAGGATACCAATCTTTCTCCTAGAAATTGACAACCCCCTGATGTAGACTTCCTATCCATATTCTCACCACCATAATCACTATCTGTATATGCCTTAAGCTCAAAAGAAGAACTCTTAGGATACCAAAGTCCTAATTGTGGTTGACCCTTTAAATATCTAAAGATCCTCTTTACTGCATATAAATGTGATTGCTTGGGATTGGCTTGATATCTAGCACACACACACACAGCAAACATGATGTCTGGTCTAGAGGAGGTGAGATACATGAGGGATCCAATCATAGATCTATATAGATGCACATCTACATCCTCCCCCTCAAGATCTGCATGTAATGCCTTGTGTGTCTCCATTGGTGTGCTAGCTATCTTAGCATCTGAGTATCCAAATCTATCAAGAATATCTTTCACATACTTGCTTTGATTGATGAAAATGCCATCTGAATTCTGCTTAACTTGAAGTCCTAAGAAGAAGGTGAGTTCCCCCATTGAACTCATCTGAAACTTTTGATGCATTAACCTCTCAAATTCTTTGCACAGACCATCATTTGTAGATCCAAAAAATGATGTCATCAACATAAATTTGCACCAACAAAATGTCATTATTCTCCATTTTGATAAACAGTGTCTTATCAATGGTTCCCCTCTTAAATCCATTCTCTAACAGATACACTGATAGAGTCATACCAAGCTCTAGGTGCTTGATGCAAACCATACAACGCCTTATCTAATCTGCAAACTTTATCTGGATATTGAGGATCTTCAAATCCAGGAGGTTGACACACATACACCTCATCATCAATTGTGCCATACAGAAAAGCACTCTTGACATCCATCTGATACACTATGAATCCTTTATATGAAGCAAATGCTAAGAATAATCTGATGGCTTCTATCCTTGCAACAGGAGCAAAAACATCATCATAATCAATCCCTTCTTCCTGTGTATATCCCTGTGCCACCAATCTTGCTTTGTTCTTTATTACAATGCCTCTTTCATCCTTCTTGTTTTTGAAAATCCATTTGGTACCAATAGCCCTTTTACCTTTTGGCAGATCAACAAGAGTCCACACATTCTGGATCTTGAATTGTAGCAACTCCTCTTGCATTGCCTCAATCCAGCTAGGGTGTTTAAGAGCTTCTACTGCTTTCTTAGGTTCTATTTGTGATAGAAAACATACATATAGAGATGTATGTATTTCTTCTTCATTGACAGTAGACTGCTGTCTAGTCTGTATACCAGCATTTATATCACCAATCACCTGTTCCAAAGGATGATCCTTGTGTACATGAAAGTTTGAAGTTGATGTCTCAGGAATGGTAATCTCCAAGTTGGTAAAGTTACCATCCTGCCCTGAACTTTCATTGACAGGTGTTTCAATTTGCTCTTCTATCTCAATAGACTGAGATGACTGTGGAAGATTAGAAGATAGCAACTCAGGTGGATCAGGAGTCCAGATTGGAAATATAATGTATTCCAAGTAGTCTTTATTACTATCTGTGAACACCCCTGTTTCTTTCTCACTGGCTACCTCTTCTGTTCCTGTTTTGGTACCTGTACTTGTACCTGTACTTAAATTGACAGTTGCATATCTAAAAGCAGTGTTAAGAGCATCAATATCAAACAATGACTTAGGACCTTTTCCATCAGGATTAATGATATTCTCATTAAAAGTGACATTCATTGATTCTTCTATGACTCTGGTCCTTTGATTGAACACTCTATATGCTTTACTTTGAACAGAATATCCCACAAATACACCCTCATCTATTTTGCTTTCAAACTTTCCTAGATGATCTTTGGTATTCAAAA
Organism: Pseudognaphalium luteoalbum; assembly: GCA_963422505.1. Classification (NCBI taxonomy): domain Eukaryota; kingdom Viridiplantae; phylum Streptophyta; class Magnoliopsida; order Asterales; family Asteraceae; genus Pseudognaphalium; species Pseudognaphalium luteoalbum. Next base: position 43,481,852 of record OY730196.1, read on the forward strand.
TAGTACAAGGACATCCGAAGGATTTTAAGAAACTGACCAGTGGTTTGTTCTTAAACAGCAGCTCATAAGGGGTTTTGAAATAAGGTTTAACAACTGTTACCCTATTCTGAACATAGCAAGCTGTGCTAACTGCTTCTGCCCAAAAGGACATAGGAAGTTTTGCATCAGCTAGCATAGTTCTAGCAGCCTCTATTAGTGTTCTATTCCTTCTTTCAGCTACTCCATTTTGTTGAGGAGTCCTAGGAGCACTAAATTCTCTCTTAATGCCTTTCTCATCACAGAATTTATCCATCTCAGAATTTTTAAACTCTGTTCCATTATCACTCCTGATGATTTTAAGCTTTGTATCTAATTGGTTCTCAATCTTAGTTATAAATGATCTAAGTATTTCACCTGTCTCATCTTTTGTTCTAAGAAAGAAAACCCATGTAAATCTGGTATAATCATCGATTACAACAAGACAATAAGATCGTTTTCCCATACTACTTATACTTGTTGGTCCAAATAAGTCCATATGCAATAAGGATAGAGGAGTACAGTTTGAATTCACAGCTTTGGACTTAAAAGAAGTTTTGTGTTGCTTTCCCTTTAGGCAAGAAACACAATGATCATCACATGAATAGACCTTCTCAGGTAAACCCCTAACAAGCTTGTTTTTGACAAGTTTATTAATGGTTTTGTAATTCATGTGACACATCCTTCTATGCCACAAAGTAGACTCATTTAAATTTGCTTTAGAAATCAAGCAGTTTAAATCAGATTGAGGTGCCATGTTTGCTAAGTCACACTTGTAGACATTATCTTGCCTAGGAATTCTCATTAAAATCATATTTTCTGGAATTTTGAACTCCTTAGACAGAATAAGACATTCAGTGTCAGTAAAATGAACAGGGTTCTTTTTATCTGTGATCTGACTCACACTTAGCAAATTGTACCTCAACTGTTCCACATAATAAACATTTTCAAAGCTTAACTTTGCACTTTGAACAACTCCTTTGCCTGTGATCCTTCCACCTTTTGGATTGCTTCCAAATGCTACATATCCACCATCAAATGATTTGAAGTTCTGTAGCTTTTCCTTATCTCCAGTCATGTGCCTTGAGCAGCCACTGTCGATATGCCATAAACTTCTTGGCTTGCCCTGCACATACACAAACACAGAGAAAATTAATTTCTCTTGGGAACCCAAACCAATTTGGCTTTGGGTTTCCCAGATGCATCAAGGTAATCAACTTTCTTGAAGATTATTGATTTGGATGCATTGTTAGATTTTGAACAGCTTGCCATATTTGATTGAAAAGGTGTCCAAATCCAACTAATTTTAGACTCAACAGTGGATTTTGGTCTAACAGTATTAGCTGGAGGACCATAGTTATAATACCTAACAGTGTCACGATTATACTTATTATGTCTAACAGTGGCAAAGTGATTAACACTATTATAGTACCTAACAGTATTATTTGTTCTACCAGTGGTAAATGAATTAACACTGTTGGTATTCCTGACAGTGTTATTTACTCTACCAGTGTTAACATAACTAGTTGTAAAATTCTTTCCACTGTTTGCTTTAAAAACCTTTTCCACTGTTCTAGTCTTATCACTGTTGTTATGTCTAACAGTGGTAAAAGGATAAACACTGTTGTTATGTCTAACAGTGGTAAAGGGATTAACACTGGTATAATTCTTTCCACTGTTGGCTTTAAACGCATTTTCCACTGTTCTAGTCGTACCACTGTTGGCTAAATCTTTAGCTTTTGTTCCTGCAGTAGAAACTTTTGCAGCAACCATAGCTTGATTTGCCCTATAGTTCATCTTCCTAGCAGCAGTTGTATGATTAACTTTAGATTTAAAATTTTGTTTGTTAACCATATTAACTGCTGTCCATGGCTTTTTCACATTTGCTTGATAGGTTTTTGGATGATGAAAGCTCTCATGTTGAAGATGATTATTTCTGCCACATATAAGGCATAACTTTTCTTTAATTACAGTAACATTATTCCCCAGTTTTTGAGTCACCATTTGATTCCAATTCCGTTGGTTACCTCTGGGAATATGTTTTTGAAAATTTTGTGACGAAGAAAAGTTATCCTTACATTTGCAATGATCACATTTATTCAATGCAGATGCAGGATTCACAGAAAGAGATGATTTCACTTCATTTCTAATCTTCCTTTGAATTTTTCTAGGAATATTAGATGTGAGTCTTACATTTTCTATCTTAGATTTCTCCTTTTCACTGAACATTCTTTTACCCTCTTCTAGCTTTTTATCCTTAAGATCTAAAGTTAGACCAGTAACTTGATTGCTACACTCACTAGGTTGTGTAACAGATTTATTCAGTACATTACCCTCACCTTCAGATGTAACACACTCTTCATCATCTTCCTCACTCCACTCATGAATTTCAACTCCATCAATGTTCACATCGTCTTTTAAACTGTTAACTGGGTCAACCTTTTTAACATCATCATTCAATCCTTCTTTTAGTAAATTTAAATCAATTTCAGTTTTTGAAGGAAAGTAGTTGTTGTTATAAGGAGGAGGTACACTACTGTATCCTAACCCAGTTTTAAGTTTATCATGAATCTGTGAATTGATAAGTTTATGTACACTCTTAGATGCATTTTCTAAGTTACTTACATTAAGTCTTATGCTATCTCTTTCACATGTGACCTCAGTAAGTTTCTTAGTTAGTACTTCTACCTGATCTTTAAGTGTATCTCTCTCCCACCTAGCATACTCGATATCATACTTAAACTGTGTTGCATTCTCTTCAAATGCTTGAATCTGTTTTTCAAAATTTTCTATTACAGAGATTGTGTGTTTACTTTTGATTTCACATAATTTTAACTCATCACACACTTTCTGGTTATGATCTCTATAATGTTTTACAGTTTGTTTACACACAGTTGAACATAATTTAATTTGTACCTCATATGGAACTTCTGATTGTTTGTCAGATTCTGCAGTTGCCATGAAGCATTGATTCTTCACTTCATGCTCTTCCTGATCACTCCAATCCCATCCACATCCATCAACAGATACCAGTGCATTTGATGAAGTATCTTGGATTGGCACATTCTTAGTTTGTCCCACATTACCTGCACTTCTTTGAACATTTCCTCTTTCATTCTGATCAACCCTTGGGCTTCTGCACTCCCTAGCAAAATGTCCCATCTTGTGACAATTGAAACATTCAACCTTGCTTTTGTCAAACCAGCTAGCATCACTCCTCTTCTGTGCAAAGTTATTTCTACCAGTTCTTTGCATAAACCTTTTTGCTCTTTGTGTGATTAGAGCAATCTGCAGTTTAATATCCATTTCTTCTAGATCATCTCCTTCAAATTGATCTAGATCTTCATTAGTAAGTGAAGAGTTCACATTACTAGCAAAGAAAGATTCTAAGATTTGATCATTAGAATTCTTAGATAATGATGCACTTCCTCCAGACCCATAGGATGACTCTTTAAGACATGACTCAGCTTTAGATCCAAATGCTCCCATAGACATAAATGCAGAATTTTGGTTGTTGTTCCCTGATCCTCCCTTCTTGCCCTCTACTTCAGATTCAAAGTTTCTCAGATCATTATATATATCTTCTAATTCCTTGGCTTCCAGATCTGCACTCTGTCTTAGCCCAACAGTATACATAGTCCATTCATCACCCAAGGACCTCAAAAACTTCCTGTTTAAATCATCTCTATCTATCTTCACTTGATGATTTTCCAGATCTCCAACCAGTTTAGAAAACCTATCAAAGGTTTGTGTTAAAGTTTCTGATCTTGTAGAATTAAAATTCTCATACTGTTGTTTAAGTAGAGATCTTTTGTTCTTTCTGGTGTTATCATTACCACCAAACCTCTTTTCAATTGCTTCCATCAATACTTTAGCATCTTGACATGCTTCAAACCGTCTCTGATATTCATTGGGAATGGATAACAATAGAGTACTTAAAGCTTTGTACTCAATGGATCTGACCTTTCTTTCTGCCTCAGTTGTTGGTGGTGATCTTGGCATTGGAACACCATCACTGTTTAGAGTCACTGGAGGACCATTAACAACCACTTCCCACATCTGGTAGTCTGTGAGAAGCATATATTGTCTGATTCTGTTTTTCCATAGATCAAACTCATCAGGTCTAAGCAATGGAATCTTAGTGACCTGTATTCCTTCATTGCCTTCTGCCATTGATTTAATAACAAATCTTGAAAATAATCAATCAAACAGTAATTCTAGATCTTCCTGTATTCAAAACTTAACCAACTGCTCTGATACCACTTGTAAAACCCAGATCGATCTAATAAAGTTATTAGACTAACAAAGTTTTGAATGATTACTAAGAAGTTTGCGGAATAACACTTAGTAATATAATGAAGATCAATATGAATAACAAGAACAGAGATATAAAAAGCTTCAATCTTATTAATGATATAAGACGAATACACTGATTTGTATTAGGGTTACAAAACCTTGAAGCTGCGCTAAAACTCTTAACCTAAAACTAGGTTTAGGATCTCTATTTATAACACATAGAGTCCTGCTAAACAATCTCCTATATTTATGGAATTCAAATTTATTCCATAAATATCTCTAACAGATTTCTATATACTAACAGTGGGAATAACCTACTTTGTACCAACAGTGGTAGTAAGTTCCCTTTACAGACACATACTAACAGTGACACTGCTTAACTATACTAGCAGTGGCTAGACCTTTACTTCTTCTGACAGTGGTTAGCACTTTTACTTCTTCTGGCAGTGGCTAGCACTCTTTAAGCAGTGGTACTGCTTCATCAATAACAGCGGCTAGCAATAAAGAGAACAGTGGCTAGTCTTCAATACTTGTCTAGTTTTGCTCAGATCCCAACAAGAGATAGATTCACCCCTGTTTACTAATGGAGCCACCACGATTTCTCTCATGACTACTACCGCAGAGGCATGGAGTCATTGGTCACCAAAGCCATATTTCTCGCATATTAAAGCTACCCAGCTCACAGACCCCGTCATGCAGATTTTGCATAAACTACTGGCTTGTTAGCTTGATGGGAAACATACGTCTAATGGCCGAGTGTCTGAGTTTGATGTTATCATGGGGGCATTTGATATTTACTGTAATCTTTGGACTGTCAAGAATTTAAAGCCCTCATTTCGAATTTTCCATTAGAAAATTCGAAAAGCGCTTTAAATTCCACCTTTCTTAAGACCTATTACTTTAAATTTCTCATGTTCTCAGATACTATGAAGAAAAAGCTAAAACCAGCACGTCCACTTACAGGATCTCTTGCATACCGTAGTGCCCCACCAACATACGACCGGATGGCACGAATATGGAGAGATAAACCTTTTGGCCGTTTTAGATAAGTAGATTGGGAAAAGCTACAGATATTGGGGTTCAGGCAGAAATTAGAGAGTCTACTCAGTTACTCAATAGAGGTTCAACATTTTGAGTCTTTCAAAAGATTGTTCAGCATTGACGAACCGGTGTATATGGAGATGATCACCGAGTTCATGACCACCTATACATTTGAGCCAGGGAATAGAGTGGAGCCTATTCACCTTGTCATTGGCTCAGTTTGCACGTCACCTAGATCTCTATACTCCAGAAGAGATAGATTCACCCATGTTTACTAATGGAGCCACTACGATTTCTCTCACGACTACTACCGCAGAGGCATGGAGTCATTGGTCACCAAAGCCATATTTCTCGCGTATTAAAGCTACCCAGCTCACAGACACTGTCATGCAGATTTTGCATAAATTACTGGCTTGTTCGCTTGATGGGAAACATACGTCTAATGGCCGAGTGTCTGAGTTTGATGTTATCATGGGGGCATTTGATATTTACTGTAATCTTTGGACTGTCAAGAATTTAAAGCCCTTATATCGAATTTTCCATTAGAAAATTCGAAAAGCGCTTTAAATTCCACCTTTTTTAAGACCTATTACTTTAAATTTCTCATGTTCTCAGGTACAATGAAGAAAAAGCTAAAACCAGCACGTCCACTTACAGGATCTCTTGCATACCTTAGTGCAACACCAGCATACGACCGGATGGCACGAATATGGAGAGATAAACCTTGTGGCCTTTTTAGATATGTAGATTGGGAAAAGCTACAGATATTGGGGTTCAGGCAGAAATTAGAGAGTCTACTCAGTTACTCAATAGAGGGTCAGCAGTTTGAGTCTTTCAAAAGATTGTTCAGCATTGACGAACCGGTGTATATGGAGATGATCACCGAGTTCATGACCACCTATACATTTGAGCCAGGGAGTAGAGTGGAGCCTATTCACCTTGTCATTGGCTCAGTTTGCACGTCACCTAGATCTCTATACTCCAAAAGAGATAGATTCACCCCTGTTTACTAATGGAGCCACCACGATTTCTCTCACGACTACTACCGCAGAGGCATGGAGTCATTGGTCACCAAAGCCATATTTCTCGCGTATTAAAGCTACCCATCTCACAGACCCAGTCATGCAGATTTTGCATAAACTACTGGCTTGTTCGCTTGATGGGAAACATACGTCTAATGGCCGAGTGTCTGAGTTTGATGTTATCATGGGGGCATTTGATATTTACTATAATCTTTGGACTGTCAAGAATTTAAACCCCTCATTACGAATTTTCCATTAGAAAATTCGAAAAGCTCTTTAAATTCCACCTTTCTTAAGACCTATTACTTTAAATTTCTCATGTTCTCAGGTACTATGAAGAAAAAGCTAAAACCAGCACGACCACTTACAGGATCTCTTGCATACCGTAGTGCCCCACCAGCATACGACTGGATGGCACGAATATGGAGAGATAAACCTTTTGGCTGTTTTAGATATGTAGATTGGGAAAAGCTACAGATATTGGGGTTCAGGCAGAAATTAGAGAGTCTACTCAGTTACTCAATAGAGGTTCAACATTTTGAGTCTTTCAAAAGATTGTTCAGCATTGACGAACCGGTGTATATGGAGATGATCACCGAGTTCATGACCACCTATACATTTGAGCCAGGGAGTAGAGTGGAGCCTATTCACCTTGTCATTGGCTCAGTTTGCACGTCACCTAGATCTCTATACTCCAGAAGAGATAGATTCACCCATGTTTACTAATGGAGCCACTACGATTTCTCTCACGACTACTACCGCAGAGGCATGGAGTCATTGGTCACCAAAGCCATATTTCTCGCGTATTAAAGCTACCCAGCTCACAGACACTGTCATGCAGATTTTGCATAAATTACTGGCTTGTTCGCTTGATGGGAAACATACGTCTAATGGCCGAGTGTCTGAGTTTGATGTTATCATGGGGGCATTTGATATTTACTATAATCTTTGGACTGTCAAGAATTTAAACCCCTCATTACGAAATTTCCATTAGAAAATTCGAAAAGCGCTTTAAATTCCACCTTTTTTAAGACCTATTACTTTAAATTTCTCATGTTCTCAGGTACTATGAAGAAAAAGCTAAAACCAGCACGTCCACTTACAGGATCTCTTGCATACCTTAGTGCAACACCAGCATACGACCGGATGGCACGAATATGGAGAGATAAACCTTTTGGCCGTTTTAGATATGTAGATTGGGAAAAGCTACAGATATTGGGGTTCAGGCAGAAATTAGAGAGTCTACTCAGTTACTCAATAGAGGGTCAGCAGTTTGAGTCTTCCAAAAGATTGTTCAGCATTGACGAACCGGTGTATATGGAGATGATCACCGAGTTCATGACCACCTATACATTTGAGCCAGGGAGTAGAGTGGAGCCTATTCACCTTGTCATTGGCTCAGTTTGCACGTCACCTAGATCTCTATACTCCAGAAGAGATAGATTCACCCCTGTTTACTAATGGAGCCACCACGATTTCTCTCACGACTACTACCGCAGAGGCATGGAGTCATTGGTCACCAAAGCCATATTTCTCGCGTATTAAAGCTACCCAGCTCACAGACCCAGTCATGCAGATTTTGCATAAACTACTGGCTTGTTCGCTTGATGGGAAACATACGTCTAATGGCCGAGTGTCTGAGTTTGATGTTATCATGGGGGCATTTGATATTTACTATAATCTTTGGACTGTCAAGAATTTAAAGCCCTTATTTCGAATTTTCCATTAGAAAATTCGAAAAGCGCTTTAAATTCCACCTTTTTTAAGACCTATTACTTTATATTTCTCATGTTCTCAGGTACTATGAAGAAAAAGCTAAAACCAGCACGACCACTTACAGGATCTCTTGCATACCGTAGTGGAACACCAGCATACGACCGGATGGCACGAATATGGAGAGATAAACCTTTTGGCCGTTTTAGATATGTAGATTGGGAAAAGCTACAGATATTGGGGTTCAGGCAGAAATTAGAGAGTCTACTCAGTTACTCAATAGAGGGTCAGCAGTTTGAGTCTTTCAAAAGATTGTTCAGCATTGACGAACCGGTGTATATGGAGATGATCACCGAGTTCATGACCACCTATACATTTGAGCCAGGGAGTAGAGTGGAGCCTATTCACCTTGTCATTGGCTCAGTTTGCACGTCACCTAGATCACTATACTCCAGAAGAGATAGATTCACCCCTGTTTACTAATGGAGCCACCACGATTTCTCTCACGACTAGTACAGCAGAGGCATGGAGTCATTGGTCACCAAAGCCATATTTCTCACGTATTAAAGCTACCCAGCTCACAGACCCAGTCATGCAGATTTTGCATAAACTACTGGCTTGTTCGCTTGATGGGAAACATACGTCTAATGGCCGAGTGTCTGAGTTTGATGTTATCATGGGGGCATTTGATATTTACTATAATCTTTGGACTGTCAAGAATTTAAACCCCTCATTACGAATTTTCCATTAGAAAATTCGAAAAGCTCTTTAAATTCAACCTTTCTTAAGACCTATTACTTTAAATTTCTCATGTTCTCAGGTACTATGAAGAAAAAGCTAAAACCAGCACGACCACTTACAGGATCTCTTGCATACCGTAGTGCAACACCAGCATACGACCGGATGGCACGAATATGGAGAGATAAACCTTTTGGCCGTTTTAGATATGTAGATTGGGAAAAGCTACAAATATTGAGGTTCAGGCAGAAATTAGAGAGTCTACTCAGTTACTCAATAGAGGGTCAGCAGTTTGAGTCTTTCAAAAGATTGTTCAGCATTGACGAACCGGTATATATGGAGATGATCACCGAGTTCATGACCACCTATACATTTGAGCCAGGGAGTGGAGTGGAGCCTATTCACCTTGTCATTGGCTCAGTTTGCACGTCACCTAGATCTCTATACTCCAGAAGAGATAGATTCACCCCTGTTTACTAATGGAGCCACCACGATTTCTCTCACGACTAGTACCGCAGAGGCATGGAGTCATTGGTCACCAAAGCCATATTTCTCACGTATTAAAGCTACCCAGCTCACAGACCCAGTCATGCAGATTTTGCATAAACTACTGGCTTGTTCGCTTGATGGGAAACATACGTCTAATGGCCGAGTGTCTGAGTTTGATGTTATCATGGGGGCATTTGATATTTACTGTAATCTTTGGACTGTCAAGAATTTAAAGCCCTTATTTCGAATTTTCCATTAGAAAATTCGAAAAGCGCTTTAAATTCCACCTTTTTTAAGACCTATTACTTTAAATTTCTCATGTTCTCAGGTACAATGAAGAAAAACCTAAAACCAGCACGTCCACTTACAGGATCTCTTGCAAACCTTAGTGCAACACCAGCATACGACCGGATGGCACGAATATGGAGAGATAAACCTTGTGGCCTTTATAGATATGTAGATTGGGAAAAGCTACAGATATTGGGGTTCAGGCAGAAATTAGAGAGTCTACTCAGTTACTCAATAGAGGGTCAGCAGTTTGAGTCTTCCAAAAGATTGTTCAGCATTGACGAACCGGTGTATATGGAGATGATCACCGAGTTCATGACCACCTATACATTTGAGCCAGGGAGTAGAGTGGAGCCTATTCACCTTGTCATTGGCTCAGTTTGCACGTCACCTAGATCTCTATACTCCAGAAGAGATAGATTCACCCCTGTTTACTAATGGAGCCACCACGATTTCTCTCACGACTACTACCGCAGAGGCATGGAGTCATTGGTCACCAAAGCCATATTTCTCGCGTATTAAAGCTACCCATCTCACAGACCCAGTCATGCAGATTTTGCATAAACTACTGGCTTGTTCGCTTGATGGGAAACATACGTCTAATGGCCGAGTGTCTGAGTTTGATGTTATCATGGGGGCATTTGATATTTACTATAATCTTTGGACTGTCAAGAATTTAAACCCCTCATTACGAATTTTCCATTAGAAAATTCGAAAAGCTCTTTAAATTCCACCTTTCTTAAGACCTATTACTTTAAATTTCTCATGTTCTCAGGTACTATGAAGAAAAAGCTAAAACCAGCACGACCACTTACAGGATCTCTTGCATACCGTAGTGGAACACCAGCATACGACCGGATGGCACGAATATGGAGAGATAAACCTTTTGGCCATTTTAGATATGTAGATTGGGAAAAGCTACAGATATTGGGGTTCAGGCAGAAATTAGAGAGTCTACTCAGTTACTCAATAGAGGGTCAGCAGTTTGAGTCTTTCAAAAGATTGTTCAGCATTGACGAACCGGTGTATATGGAGATGATCACCGAGTTCATGACCACCTATACATTTGAGCCAGGGAGTAGAGTGGAGCCTATTCACCTTGTCATTGGCTCAATTTGCACGTCACCTAGATCTCTATACTCCAGAAGAGATAGATTCACCCCTGTTTACTAATGGAGCCACCACGATTTCTCTCACGACTAGTACCGCAGAGGCATGGAGTCATTGGTCACCAAAGCCATATTTCTCACGTATTAAAGCTACCCAGCTCACAGACCCAGTCATGCAGATTTTGCATAAACTACTGGCTTGTTCGCTTGATGGGAAACATACGTCTAATGGCCGAGTGTCTGAGTTTGATGTTATCATGGGGGCATTTGATATTTACTGTAATCTTTGGACTGTCAAGAATTTAAAGCCCTTATTTCGAATTTTCCATTAGAAAATTCGAAAAGCGCTTTAAATTCCACCTTTTTTAAGACCTATTACTTTAAATTTCTCATGTTCTCAGGTACAATGAAGAAAAACCTAAAACCAGCACGTCCACTTACAGGATCTCTTGCAAACCTTAGTGCAACACCAGCATACGACCGGATGGCACGAATATGGAGAGATAAACCTTGTGGCCTTTATAGATATGTAGATTGGGAAAAGCTACAGATATTGGGGTTCAGGCAGAAATTAGAGAGTCTACTCAGTTACTCAATAGAGGGTCAGCAGTTTGAGTCTTCCAAAAGATTGTTCAGCATTGACGAACCGGTGTATATGGAGATGATCACCGAGTTCATGACCACCTATACATTTGAGCCAGGGAGTAGAGTGGAGCCTATTCACCTTGTCATTGGCTCAGTTTGCACGTCACCTAGATCTCTATACTCCAGAAGAGATAGATTCACCCCTGTTTACTAATGGAGCCACCACGATTTCTCTCACGACTACTACCGCAGAGGCATGGAGTCATTGGTCACCAAAGCCATATTTCTCGCGTATTAAAGCTACCCATCTCACAGACCCAGTCATGCAGATTTTGCATAAACTACTGGCTTGTTCGCTTGATGGGAAACATACGTCTAATGGCCGAGTGTCTGAGTTTGATGTTATCATGGGGGCATTTGATATTTACTATAATCTTTGGACTGTCAAGAATTTAAACCCCTCATTACGAATTTTCCATTAGAAAATTCGAAAAGCTCTTTAAATTCCACCTTTCTTAAGACCTATTACTTTAAATTTCTCATGTTCTCAGGTACTATGAAGAAAAAGCTAAAACCAGCACGACCACTTACAGGATCTCTTGCATACCGTAGTGGAACACCAGCATACGACCGGATGGCACGAATATGGAGAGATAAACCTTTTGGCCATTTTAGATATGTAGATTGGGAAAAGCTACAGATATTGGGGTTCAGGCAGAAATTAGAGAGTCTACTCAGTTACTCAATAGAGGGTCAGCAGTTTGAGTCTTTCAAAAGATTGTTCAGCATTGACGAACCGGTGTATATGGAGATGATCACCGAGTTCATGACCACCTATACATTTGAGCCAGGGAGTAGAGTGGAGCCTATTCACCTTGTCATTGGCTCAATTTGCACGTCACCTAGATCTCTATACTCCAGAAGAGATAGATTCACCCCTGTTTACTAATGGAGCCACCACGATTTCTCTCACGACTAGTACCGCAGAGGCATGGAGTCATTGGTCACCAAAGCCATATTTCTCACGTATTAAAGCTACCCAGCTCACAGACCCAGTCATGCAGATTTTGCATAAACTACTGGCTTGTTCGCTTGATGGGAAACATACGTCTAATGGCCGAGTGTCTGAGTTTGATGTTATCATGGGGGCATTTGATATTTACTATAATCTTTGGACTGTCAAGAATTTAAACCCCTCATTACGAATTTTCCATTAGAAAATTCGAAAAGCTCTTTAAATTCCACCTTTCTTAAGACCTATTACTTTAAATTTCTCATGTTCTCAGGTACTATGAAGAAAAAGCTAAAACCAGCACGACCACTTACAGGATCTCTTGCATACCGTAGTGGAACACCAGCATACGACCGGATGGCACGAATATGGAGAGATAAACCTTTTGGCCGTTTTAGATATGTAGATTGGGAAAAGCTACAGATATTGGGGTTCAGGCAGAAATTAGAGAGTCTACTCAGTTACTCAATAGAGGGTCAGCAGTTTGAGTCTTCCAAAAGATTGTTCAGCATTGACGAACCGGTGTATATGGAGATGATCACCGAGTTCATGACCACCTATACATTTGAGCCAGGGAGTAGAGTGGAGCCTATTCACCTTGTCATTGGCTCAGTTTGCACGTCACCTAGATCTCTATACTCCAGAAGAGATAGATTCACCCCTGTTTACTAATGGAGCCACCACGATTTCTCTCACGACTACTACCGCAGAGGCATGGAGTCATTGGTCACCAAAGCCATATTTCTCGCATATTAAAGCTACCCATCTCACAGACCCAGTCATGCAGATTTTGCATAAACTACTGGCTAGTTCGCTTGATGGGAAACATACGTCTAATGGCCGAGTGTCTGAGTTTGATGTTATCATGGGGGCATTTGATATTTACTATAATCTTTGGACTGTCAAGAATTTAAACCCCTCATTACGAATTTTCCATTAGAAAATTCGAAAAGCTCTTTAAATTCCACCTTTCTTAAGACCTATTACTTTAAATTTCTCATGTTCTCAGGTACTATGAAGAAAAAGCTAAAACCAGCACGACCACTTACAGGATCTCTTGCATACCGTAGTGGAACACCAGCATACGACCGGATGGCACGAATATGGAGAGATAAACCTTTTGGCCATTTTAGATATGTAGATTGGGAAAAGCTACAGATATTGGGGTTCAGGCAGAAATTAGAGAGTCTACTCAGTTACTCAATAGAGGGTCAGCAGTTTGAGTCTTTCAAATGATTGTTCAGCATTGACGAACCGGTGTATATGGAGATGATCACCGAGTTCATGACCACCTATACATTTGAGCCAGGGAGTAGAGTGGAGCCTATTCACCTTGTCATTGGCTCAATTTGCACGTCACCTAGATCTCTATACTCCAGAAGAGATAGATTCACCCCTGTTTACTAATGGAGCCACCACGATTTCTCTCACGACTAGTACCGCAGAGGCATGGAGTCATTGGTCACCAAAGCCATATTTCTCACGTATTAAAGCTACCCAGCTCACAGACCCAGTCATGCAGATTTTGCATAAACTACTGGCTTGTTCGCTTGATGGGAAACATACGTCTAATGGCCGAGTGTCTGAGTTTGATGTTATCATGGGGGCATTTGATATTTACTATAATCTTTGGACTGTCAAGAATTTAAAGCCCTTATTTCGAATTTTCCATTAGAAAATTCGAAAAGCGCTTTAAATTCCACCTTTTTTAAGACCTATTACTTTAAATTTCTCATGTTCTCAGGTACAATGAAGAAAAAGCTAAAACCAGCACGTCCACTTACAGGATCTCTTGCATACCTTAGTGCAACACCAGCATACAACCGGATGGCACGAATATGGAGAGATAAACCTTTTGGCCGTTTTAGATATGTAGATTGGGAAAAGCTACAGATATTGAGGTTCAGGCAGAAATTAGAGAGTCTACTCAGTTACTCAATAGAGGGTCAGCAGTTTGAGTCTTTCAAAAGATTGTTCAGCATAGACGAACCGGTGTATATGGATATGATCACCGAGTTCATGACCATCTATACATTTGAGCCAGGGAGTGGAGTGGAGCCTATTCACCTTGTCATTGGCTCAGTTTGCATGTCACCTAGATCTCTATACTCCAGAAGAGATAGATTCACCCCTGTTTACTAATGGAGCCACCACGATTTCTCTCACGACTACTACCGCAGAGGCATGGAGTCATTGGTCACCAAAGCCATATTTCTCACGTATTAAAGCTACCCAGCTCACAGACCCAGTCATGCAGATTTTGCATAAACTACTGGCTTGTTCGCTTGATGGGAAACATACGTCTAATGGCCGAGTGTCTGAGTTTGATGTTATCATGGGGGCATTTGATATTTACTGTAATCTTTGGACTGTCAAGAATTTAAAGCCCTTATTTCGAATTTTCCATTAGAAAATTCGAAAAGCGCTTTAAATTCCACCTTTTTTAAGACCTATTACTTTAAATTTCTCATGTTCTCAGGTACTATGAAGAAAAAGCTAAAACCAGCACGTCCACTTACTGGATCTCTTGCATACCTTAGTGTAACACCAGCATACGACCGGATGGCACGAATATGGAGAGATAAACCTTTTGGCCATTTTAGATATGTAGATTGGGAAAAGCTACAGATATTGAGGTTCAGGCAGAAATTAGAGAGTCTACTCAGTTACTCAATCGAGGGTCAGCAGTTTGAGTCTTCCAAAAGATTGTTCAGCATTGACGAACCGGTGTATATGGAGATGATCACCGAGTTCATGACCACCAATACATTTGAGCCAGGGAGTGGAGTGGAGCCTATTCACCTTGTCATTGGCTCAGTTTGCACGTCACCTAGATCTCTATACTCCAGAAGAGATAGATTCACCCCTGTTTACTAATGGAGCCACCACGATTTCTCTCACGACTACTACCACAGAGGCATGGAGTCATTGGTAACCAAAGCCATATTTCTCGGGTATTAAAGCTACCCATCTCACAGACCCAGTCATGCAGATTTTGCATAAACTACTGGCTTGTTCGCTTGATGGGAAACATACGTCTAATAGCCGACTGTCTGAGTTTGATGTTATCATGGGGGCATTTGATATTTACTATAATCTTTGAACTGTCAAGAATTTAAACCCCTCATTACGAATTTTCCATTAGAAAATTCGAAAAGCTCTTTAAATTCCACCTTTCTTAAGATTTATTACTTTAAATTTCTCATGTTCTCAGGTACTATGAAGAAAAAGCTAAAACCAGCACGACCACTTACAGGATCTCTTGCATACCGTAGTGGAACACCAGCATACGACCGGATGGCACGAATATGGAGAGATAAACCTTTTGGCCGTTTTAGATATGTAGATTGGGAAAAGCTACAGATATTGGGGTTCAGGCAGAAATTAGAGAGTCTACTCAGTTACTCAATAGAGGGTCAGCAGTTTGACTCTTTCAAAAGATTGTTCAGCATTGACGAACCGGTGTATATGGAGATGATCACCGAGTTCATGACCACCTATACATTTGAGCCAGGGAGTAGAGTGGAGCCTATTCACCTTGTCATTGGCTCAGTTTGCACGTCACCTAGATCTCTATACTCCAGAAGAGATAGATTCACCCCTGTTTACTAATGGAGCCACCACGATTTCTCTCACGACTACTACCGCAGAGGCATGGAGTCATTGGTCACCAAAGCCATATTTCTCACGTATTAAAGCTACCCAGCCCACAGACCCAGTCATGCAGATTTTGCATAAACTACTGGCTTGTTCGCTTGATGGGAAACATACGTCTAATGGCCGAGTGTCTGAGTTTGATGTTATCATGGGGGCATTTGATATTTACTGTAATCTTTGGACTGTCAAGAATTTAAAGCCCTTATTTCGAATTTTCCATTAGAAAATTCGAAAAGCGCTTTAAATTCCACCTTTTTTAAGACCTATTACTTTATATTTCTCATGTTCTCAGGTACAATGAAGAAAAAGCTAAAACCAGCACGTCCACTTACAGGATCTCTTGCATACCTTAGTGCAACACCAGCATACGACCGGATGGCACGAATATGGAGAGATAAACCTTGTGGCCTTGTTAGATATGTAGATTGGGAAAAGCTACAGATATTGGGGTTCAGGCAGAAATTAGAGAGTCTACTCAGTTACTCAATAGAGGGTCAGCAGTTTGAGTCTTCCAAAAGATTGTTCAGCATTGACGAACCGGTGTATATGGAGATGATCACCGAGTTCATGACCACCTATACATTTGAGCCAGGGAGTAGAGTGGAGCCTATTCACCTTGTCATTGGCTCAGTTTGCACGTCACCTAGATCTCTATACTCCAGAAGAGATAGATTCACCCCTGTTTACTAATGGAGCCACCACGATTTCTCTCACGACTACTACCGCAGAGGCATGGAGTCATTGCTCACCAAAGCCATATTTCTCGCGTATTAAAGCTACCCATCTCACAGACCCAGTCATGCAGATTTTGCATAAACTACTGGCTTGTTCGCTTGATGGGAAACATACGTCTAATGGCCGAGTGTCTGAGTTTGATGTTATCATGGGGGCATTTGATATTTACTATAATCTTTGGACTGTCAAGAATTTAAACCCCTCATTACGAATTTTCCATTAGAAAATTCGAAAAGCTCTTTAAATTCCACCTTTCTTAAGACCTATTACTTTAAATTTCTCATGTTCTCAGGTACTATGAAGAAAAAGCTAAAACCAGCACGACCACTTACAGGATCTCTTGCATACCGTAGTGGAACACCAGCATACGACCGGATGGCACGAATATGGAGAGATAAACCTTTTGGCCATTTTAGATATGTAGATTGGGAAAAGCTACAGATATTGGGGTTCAGGCAGAAATTAGAGAGTCTACTCAGTTACTCAATAGAGGGTCAGCAGTTTGAGTCTTTCAAAAGATTGTTCAGCATTGACGAACCGGTGTATATGGAGATGATCACCGAGTTCATGACCACCTATACATTTGAGCCAGGGAGTAGAGTGGAGCCTATTCACCTTGTCATTGGCTCAATTTGCACGTCACCTAGATCTCTATACTCCAGAAGAGATAGATTCACCCCTGTTTACTAATGGAGCCACCACGATTTCTCTCACGACTAGTACCGCAGAGGCATGGAGTCATTGGTCACCAAAGCCATATTTCTCACGTATTAAAGCTACCCAGCTCACAGACCCAATCATGCAGATTTTGCATAAACTACTGGCTTGTTCGCTTGATGGGAAACATACGTCTAATGGCCGAGTGTCTGAGTTTGATGTTATCATGGGGGCATTTGATATTTACTATAATCTTTGGACTGTCAAGAATTTAAAGCCCTTATTTCGAATTTTCCATTAGAAAATTCGAAAAGCGCTTTAAATTCCACCTTTTTTAAGACCTATTACTTTAAATTTCTCATGTTCTCAGGTACAATGAAGAAAAAGCTAAAACCAGCACGTCCACTTACAGGATCTCTTGCATACCTTAGTGCAACACCAGCATACAACCGGATGGCATGAATATGGAGAGATAAACCTTTTGGCCGTTTTAGATATGTAGATTGGGAAAAGCTACAGATATTGGGGTTCAGGCAGAAATTAGAGAGTCTACTCAGTTACTCAATAGAGGGTCAGCAGTTTGACTCTTTCAAAAGATTGTTCAGCATTGACGAACCGGTGTATATGGAGATGATCACCGAGTTCATGACCACCTATACATTTGAGCCAGGGAGTAGAGTGGAGCCTATTCACCTTGTCATTGGCTCAGTTTGCACGTCACCTAGATCTCTATACTCCAGAAGAGATAGATTCACCCCTGTTTACTAATGGAGCCACCACGATTTCTCTCACGACTACTACCGCAGAGGCATGGAGTCATTGGTCACCAAAGCCATATTTCTCACGTATTAAAGCTACCCAGCCCACAGACCCAGTCATGCAGATTTTGCATAAACTACTGGCTTGTTCGCTTGATGGGAAACATACGTCTAATGGCCGAGTGTCTGAGTTTGATGTTATCATGGGGGCATTTGATATTTACTGTAATCTTTGGACTGTCAAGAATTTAAAGCCCTTATTTCGAATTTTCCATTAGAAAATTCGAAAAGCGCTTTAAATTCCACCTTTTTTAAGACCTATTACTTTATATTTCTCATGTTCTCAGGTACAATGAAGAAAAAGCTAAAATCAGCACGTCCACTTACAGGATCTCTTGCATACCTTAGTGCAACACCAGCATACGACCGGATAGCACGAATATGGAGAGATAAACCTTGTGGCCTTTTTAGATATGTAGATTGGGAAAAGCTACAGATATTGGGGTTCAGGCAGAAATTAGAGAGTCTACTCAGTTACTCAATAGAGGGTCAGCAGTTTGAGTCTTCCAAAAGATTGTTCAGCATTGACGAACCGGTGTCTATGGAGATGATCACCGAGTTCATGACCACCTATACATTTGAGCCAGGGAGTAGAGTGGAGCCTATTCACCTTGTCATTGGCTCAGTTTGCACGTCACCTAGATCTCTATACTCCAGAAGAGATAGATTCACCCCTGTTTACTAATGGAGCCACCACGATTTCTCTCACGACTACTACCGCAGAGGCATGGAGTCATTGGTCACCAAAGCCATATTTCTCGCGTATTAAAGCTACCCATCTCACAGACCCAGTCATGCAGATTTTGCATAAACTACTGGCTAGTTCGCTTGATGGGAAACATACGTCTAATGGCCGAGTGTCTGAGTTTGATGTTATCATGGGGGCATTTGATATTTACTATAATCTTTGGACTGTCAAGAATTTAAACCCCTCATTACGAATTTTCCATTAGAAAATTCGAAAAGCTCTTTAAATTCCACCTTTCTTAAGACCTATTACTTTAAATTTCTCATGTTCTCAGGTACTATGAAGAAAAAGCTAAAACCAGCACGACCACTAACAGGATTTCTTGCATACCGTAGTGGAACACCAGCATACGACCGGATGGCACGAATATGGAGAGATAAACCTTTTGGCCATTTTAGATATGTAGATTGGGAAAAGCTACAGATATTGGGGTTCAGGCAGAAATTAGAGAGTCTACTCAGTTACTCAATAGAGGGTCAGCAGTTTGAGTCTTTCAAAAGATTGTTCAGCATTGACGAACCGGTGTATATGGAGATGATCACCGAGTTCATGACCACCTATACATTTGAGCCAGGGAGTAGAGTGGAGCCTATTCACCTTGTCATTGGCTCAATTTGCACGTCACCTAGATCTCTATACTCCAGAAGAGATAGATTCACCCCTGTTTACTAATGGAGCCACCACGATTTCTCTCACGACTAGTACCGCAGAGGCATGGAGTCATTGGTCACCAAAGCCATATTTCTCACGTATTAAAGCTACCCAGCTCACAGACCCAGTCATGCAGATTTTGCATAAACTACTGGCTTGTTCGCTTGATGGGAAACATACGTCTAATGGCCGAGTGTCTGAGTTTGATGTTATCATGGGGGCATTTGATATTTACTATAATCTTTGGACTGTCAAGAATTTAAAGCCCTTATTTCGAATTTTCCATTAGAAAATTCGAAAAGCGCTTTAAATTCCACCTTTTTTAAGACCTATTACTTTAAATTTCTCATGTTCTCAGGTACAATGAAGAAAAAGCTAAAACCAGCACGTCCACTTACAGGATCTCTTGCATACCTTAGTGCAACACCAGCATACAACCGGATGGCACGAATATGGAGAGATAAACCTTTTGGCCGTTTTAGATATGTAGATTGGGAAAAGCTACAGATATTGAGGTTCAGGCAGAAATTAGAGAGTCTACTCAGTTACTCAATAGAGGGTCAGCAGTTTGAGTCTTTCAAAAGATTGTTCAGCATAGACGAACCGGTGTATATGGAGATGATCACCGAGTTCATGACCATCTATACATTTGAGCCAGGGAGTGGAGTGGAGCCTATTCACCTTGTCATTGGCTCAGTTTGCATGTCACCTAGATCTCTATACTCCAGAAGAGATAGATTCACCCCTGTTTACTAATGGAGCCACCACGATTTCTCTCACGACTACTACCGCAGAGGCATGGAGTCATTGGTCACCAAAGCCATATTTCTCACGTATTAAAGCTACCCAGCTCACAGACCCAGTCATGCAGATTTTGCATAAACTACTGGCTTGTTCGCTTGATGGGAAACATACGTCTAATGGCCGAGTGTCTGAGTTTGATGTTATCATGGGGGCATTTGATATTTACTGTAATCTTTGGACTGTCAAGAATTTAAAGCCCTTATTTCGAATTTTCCATTAGAAAATTCGAAAAGCGCTTTAAATTCCACCTTTTTTAAGAACTATTACTTTAAATTTCTCATGTTCTCAGGTACTATGAAGAAAAAGCTAAAACCAGCACGACCACTTACAGGATCTCTTGCATACCGTAGTGGAACACCAGCATACGACCGGATGGCACGAATATGGAGAGATAAACCTTTTGGCCGTTTTAGATATGTAGATTGGGAAAAGCTACAGATATTGGGGTTCAGGCAGAAATTAGAGAGTCTACTCAGTTACTCAATAGAGGGTCAGCAGTTTGAGTCTTTCAAAAGATTGTTCAGCATTGACGAACCGGTGTATATGGAGATGATCACCGAGTTCATGACCACCTATACATTTGAGCCAGGGAGTAGAGTGGAGCCTATTCACCTTGTCATTGGCTCAGTTTGCACGTCACCTAGATCTCTATACTCCAGAAGAGATAGATTCACCCCTGTTTACTAATGGAGCCACCACGATTTCTCTCACGACTACTACCGCAGAGGCATGGAGTCATTGGTCACCAAAGCCATATTTCTCACGTATTAAAGCTACCCAGCCCACAGACCCAGTCATGCAGATTTTGCATAAACTACTGGCTTGTTCGCTTGATGGGAAACATACGTCTAATGGCCGAGTGTCTGAGTTTGATGTTATCATGGGGGCATTTGATATTTACTGTAATCTTTGGACTGTCAAGAATTTAAAGCCCTTATTTCGAATTTTCCATTAGAAAATTCGAAAAGCGCTTTAAATTCCACCTTTTTTAAGACCTATTACTTTATATTTCTCATGTTCTCAGGTACAATGAAGAAAAAGCTAAAAGCAGCACGTCCACTTACAGGATCTCTTGCATACCTTAGTGCAACACCAGCATACGACCGGATGGCACGAATATGGAGAGATAAACCTTGTGGCCTTTTTAGATATGTAGATTGGGAAAAGCTACAGATATTGGGGTTCAGGCAGAAATTAGAGAGTCTACTCAGTTACTCAATAGAGGGTCAGCAGTTTGAGTCTTCCAAAAGATTGTTCAGCATTGACGAACCGGTGTATATGGAGATGATCACCGAGTTCATGACCACCTATACATTTGAGCCAGGGAGTAGAGTGGAGCCTATTCACCTTGTCATTGGCTCTGTTTGCACGTCACCTAGATCTCTATACTCCAGAAGAGACAGATTCACCCCTGTTTACTAATGGAGCCACCACGATTTCTCTCACGACTACTACCGCAGAGGCATGGAGTCATTGGTCACCAAAGCCATATTTCTCGCGTATTAAAGCTACCCATCTCACAGACCCAGTCATGCAGATTTTGCATAAACTACTGGCTTGTTCGCTTGATGGGAAACATACGTCTAATGACCGAGTGTCTGAGTTTGATGTTATCATGGGGGCATTTGATATTTACTATAATCTTTGGACTGTCAAGAATTTAAACCCCTCATTACGAATTTTCCATTAGAAAATTCGAAAAGCTCTTTAAATTCAACCTTTCTTAAGACCTATTACTTTTAATTTCTCATGTTCTCAGGTACTATGAAGAAAAAGCTAAAACCAGCACGACCACTTACTAGATCTCTTGCATACCTTAGTGCAACACCAGCATACGACCGGATGGCACGAATATGGAGAGATAAACCTTTTGGCCGTTTTAGATATGTAGATTGGGAAAAGCTACAGATATTGAGGTTCAGGCAGAAATTAGAGAGTCTACTCAGTTACTCAATAGAGGGTCAGCAGTTTGAGTCTTCCAACAGATTGTTCAGCATTGACGAACCGGTGTATATGGAGATGATCACCGAGTTCATGACCACCTATACATTTGAGCCAGGGAGTGGAGTGGAGCCTATTCACCTTGTCATTGGCTCAGTTTGCACGTCACCTAGATCTCTATACTCTAGAAGAGATAGATTCACCCCTGTTTACTAATGGAGCCACCACGATTTCTCTCACGACTACTACCGCAGAGGCATGGAGTCATTGGTCACCAAAGCCATATTTCTCGCGTATTAAAGCTACCCATCTCACAGACCCAGTCATGCAGATTTTGCATAAACTACTGGCTTGTTCGCTTGATGGGAAACATACGTCTAATGGCCGAGTGTCTGAGTTTGATGTTATCATGGGGGCATTTGATATTTACTATAATCTTTGGACTGTCAAGAATTTAAACCCCTCATTACGAATTTTCCATTAGAAAATTCGAAAAGCTCTTTAAATTCAACCTTTCTTAAGACCTATTACTTTAAATTTCTCATGTTCTCAGGTACAATGAAGAAAAAGCTAAAACCAGCACGACCACTTACAGGATCTCTTGCATACCGTAGTGGAACACCAGCATACGACCGGATGGCACGAATATGGAGAGATAAACCTTTTGGCCGTTTTAGATATGTAGATTGGGAAAAGCTACAGATATTGGGGTTCAGGCAGAAATTAGAGAGTCTACTCAGTTACTCAATAGAGGGTCAGCAGTTTGAGTCTTTCAAAAGATTGTTCAGCATTGACGAACCGGTGTATATGGAGATGATCACCGAGTTCATGACCACCTATACATTTGAGCCAGGGAGTAGAGTGGAGCCTATTCACCTTGTCATTGGCTCAGTTTGCACGTCACCTAGATCTCTATACTCCAGAAGAGATAGATTCACCCCTGTTTACTAATGGAGCCACCACGATTTCTCTCACGACTACTACCGCAGAGGCATGGAGTCATTGGTCACCAAAGCCATATTTCTCACGTATTAAAGCTACCCAGCCCACAGACCCAGTCATGCAGATTTTGCATAAACTACTGGCTTGTTCGCTTGATGGGAAACATACGTCTAATGGCCGAGTGTCTGAGTTTGATGTTATCATGGGGGCATTTGATATTTACTGTAATCTTTGGACTGTCAAGAATTTAAAGCCCTTATTTCGAATTTTCCATTAGAAAATTCGAAAAGCGCTTTAAATTCCACCTTTTTTAAGACCTATTACTTTATATTTCTCATGTTCTCAGGTACAATGAAGAAAAAGCTAAAAGCAGCACGTCCACTTACAGGATCTCTTGCATACCTTAGTGCAACACCAGCATACGACCGGATGGCACGAATATGGAGAGATAAACCTTGTGGCCTTTTTAGATATGTAGATTGGGAAAAGCTACAGATATTGGGGTTCAGGCAGAAATTAGAGAGTCTACTCAGTTACTCAATAGAGGGTCAGCAGTTTGAGTCTTCCAAAAGATTGTTCAGCATTGACGAACCGGTGTATATGGAGATGATCACCGAGTTCATGACCACCTATACATTTGAGCCAGGGAGTAGAGTGGAGCCTATTCACCTTGTCATTGGCTCTGTTTGCACGTCACCTAGATCTCTATACTCCAGAAGAGACAGATTCACCCCTGTTTACTAATGGAGCCACCACGATTTCTCTCACGACTACTACCGCAGAGGCATGGAGTCATTGGTCACCAAAGCCATATTTCTCGCGTATTAAAGCTACCCATCTCACAGACCCAGTCATGCAGATTTTGCATAAACTACTGGCTTGTTCGCTTGATGGGAAACATACGTCTAATGACCGAGTGTCTGAGTTTGATGTTATCATGGGGGCATTTGATATTTACTATAATCTTTGGACTGTCAAGAATTTAAACCCCTCATTACGAATTTTCCATTAGAAAATTCGAAAAGCTCTTTAAATTCAACCTTTCTTAAGACCTATTACTTTTAATTTCTCATGTTCTCAGGTACTATGAAGAAAAAGCTAAAACCAGCACGACCACTTACTAGATCTCTTGCATACCTTAGTGCAACACCAGCATACGACCGGATGGCACGAATATGGAGAGATAAACCTTTTGGCCGTTTTAGATATGTAGATTGGGAAAAGCTACAGATATTGAGGTTCAGGCAGAAATTAGAGAGTCTACTCAGTTACTCAATAGAGGGTCAGCAGTTTGAGTCTTCCAACAGATTGTTCAGCATTGACGAACCGGTGTATATGGAGATGATCACCGAGTTCATGACCACCTATACATTTGAGCCAGGGAGTGGAGTGGAGCCTATTCACCTTGTCATTGGCTCAGTTTGCACGTCACCTAGATCTCTATACTCTAGAAGAGATAGATTCACCCCTGTTTACTAATGGAGCCACCACGATTTCTCTCACGACTACTACCGCAGAGGCATGGAGTCATTGGTCACCAAAGCCATATTTCTCGCGTATTAAAGCTACCCATCTCACAGACCCAGTCATGCAGATTTTGCATAAACTACTGGCTTGTTCGCTTGATGGGAAACATACGTCTAATGGCCGAGTGTCTGAGTTTGATGTTATCATGGGGGCATTTGATATTTACTATAATCTTTGGACTGTCAAGAATTTAAACCCCTCATTACGAATTTTCCATTAGAAAATTCGAAAAGCTCTTTAAATTCAACCTTTCTTAAGACCTATTACTTTAAATTTCTCATGTTCTCAGGTACTATGAAGTAAAAGCTAAAACCAGCACGACCACTTACAGGATCTCTTGCATACCGTAGTGGAACACCAGCATACGACCGGATGGCACGAATATGGAGAGATAAACCTTTTGGCCGTTTTAGATATGTAGATTGGGAAAAGCTACAGATATTGGGGTTCAGGCAGAAATTAGAGAGTCTACTCAGTTACTCAATAGAGGGTCAGCAGTTTGAGTCTTTCAAAAGATTGTTCAGCATTGACGAACCGGTGTATATGGAGATGATCACCGAGTTCATGACCACCTATACATTTGAGCCAGGGAGTAGAGTGGAGCCTATTCACCTTGTCATTGGCTCAGTTTGCACGTCACCTAGATCTCTATACTCCAGAAGAGATAGAGTCACCCCTGTTTACTAATGGAGCCACCACGATTTCTCTCACGACTACTACCGGAGAGGCATGGAGTCATTGGTCACCAAAGCCATATTTCTCACGTATTAAAGCTACCCAGCTCACAGACCCAGTCATGCAGATTTTGCATAAACTACTGGCTTGTTCGCTTGATGGGAAACATACGTCTAATGGCCGAGTGTCTGAGTTTGATGTTATCATGGGGGCATTTGATATTTACTGTAATCTTTGGACTGTCAAGAATTTAAAGCCCTTATTTCGAATTTTCCATTAGAAAATTCGAAAAGCGCTTTAAATTCCACCTTTTTTAAGACCTATTACTTTATATTTCTCATGTTCTCAGGTACAATTAAGAAAAAGCTAAAACCAGCACGTCCACTTACAGGATCTCTTGCATACCTTAGTGCAACACCAGCATACGACCGGATGGCACGAATATGGAGAGATAAACCTTGTGGCCTTTTTAGATATGTAGATTGGGAAAAGCTACAGATATTGGGGTTCAGGCAGAAATTAGAGAGTCTACTCAGTTACTCAATAGAGGGTCAGCAGTTTGAGTCTTCCAAAAGATTGTTCAGCATTGACGAACCGGTGTATATGGAGATGATCACCGAGTTCATGACCACCTATACATTTGAGCCAGGGAGTAGAGTGGAGCCTATTCACCTTGTCATTGGCTCAGTTTGCACGTCACCTAGATCTCTATACTCCAGAAGAGATAGATTCACCCCTGTTTACTAATGGAGCCACCACGATTTCTCTCACGACTACTACCGCAGAGGCATGGAGTCATTGGTCACCAAAGCCATATTTCTCGCGTATTAAAGCTACCCATCTCACAGACCCAGTCATGCAGATTTTGCATAAACTACTGGCTTGTTCGCTTGATGGGAAACATACGTCTAATGGCCGAGTGTCTGAGTTTGATGTTATCATGGGGGCATTTGATATTTACTATAATCTTTGGACTGTCAAGAATTTAAACCCCTCATTACGAATTTTCCATTAGAAAATTCGAAAAGCTCTTTAAATTCAACCTTTCTTAAGACCTATTACTTTATATTTCTCATGTTCTCAGGTACTATGAAGAAAAAGCTAAAACCAGCACGACCACTTACAGGATCTCTTGCATACCGTAGTGGAACACCAGCATACGACCGGATGGCACGAATATGGAGAGATAAACCTTTTGGCCGTTTTAGATATGTAGATTGGGAAAAGCTACAGATATTGGGGTTCAGGCAGAAATTAGAGAGTCTACTCAGTTACTCAATAGAGGGTCAGCAGTTTGAGTCTTTCAAAAGATTGTTCAGCATTGACGAACCGGTGTATATGGAGATGATCACCGAGTTCATGACCACCTATACATTTGAGCCAGGGAGTAGAGTGGAGCCTATTCACCTTGTCATTGGCTCAGTTTGCACGTCACCTAGATCTCTATACTCCAGAAGAGATAGAGTCACCCCTGTTTACTAATGGAGCCACCACGATTTCTCTCACGACTACTACCGCAGAGGCATGGAGTCATTGGTCACCAAAGCCATATTTCTCACGTATTAAAGCTACCCAGCTCACAGACCCAGTCATGCAGATTTTGCATAAACTACTGGCTTGTTCGCTTGATGGGAAACATACGTCTAATGGCCGAGTGTCTGAGTTTGATGTTATCATGGGGGCATTTGATATTTACTGTAATCTTTGGACTGTCAAGAATTTAAAGCCCTTATTTCGAATTTTCCATTAGAAAATTCGAAAAGCGCTTTAAATTCCACCTTTTTTAAGACCTATTACTTTATATTTCTCATGTTCTCAGGTACAATTAAGAAAAAGCTAAAACCAGCACGTCCACTTACAGGATCTCTTGCATACCTTAGTGCAACACCAGCATACGACCGGATGGCACGAATATGGAGAGATAAACCTTGTGGCCTTTTTAGATATGTAGATTGGGAAAAGCTACAGATATTGGGGTTCAGGCAGAAATTAGAGAGTCTACTCAGTTACTCAATAGAGGGTCAGCAGTTTGAGTCTTCCAAAAGATTGTTCAGCATTGACGAACCGGTGTATATGGAGATGATCACCGAGTTCATGACCACCTATACATTTGAGCCAGGGAGTAGAGTGGAGCCTATTCACCTTGTCATTGGCTCAGTTTGCACGTCACCTAGATCTCTATACTCCAGAAGAGATAGATTCACCCCTGTTTACTAATGGAGCCACCACGATTTCTCTCACGACTACTACCGCAGAGGCATGGAGTCATTGGTCACCAAAGCCATATTTCTCGCGTATTAAAGCTACCCATCTCACAGACCCAGTCATGCAGATTTTGCATAAACTACTGGCTTGTTCGCTTGATGGGAAACATACGTCTAATGGCCGAGTGTCTGAGTTTGATGTTATCATGGGGGCATTTGATATTTACTATAATCTTTGGACTGTCAAGAATTTAAACCCCTCATTACGAATTTTCCATTAGAAAATTCGAAAAGCTCTTTAAATTCAACCTTTCTTAAGACCTATTACTTTAAATTTCTCATGTTCTCAGGTACTATGAAGAAAAAGCTAAAACCAGCACGACCACTTACAGGATCTCTTGCATACCGTAGTGGAACACCAGCATACGACCGGATGGCACGAATATGGAGAGATAAACCTTTTGGCCGTTTTAGATATGTAGATTGGGAAAAGCTACAGATATTGGGGTTCAGGCAGAAATTAGAGAGTCTACTCAGTTACTCAATAGAGGGTCAGCAGTTTGAGTCTTTCAAAAGATTGTTCAGCATTGACGAACCGGTGTATATGGAGATTATCACCGAGTTCATGACCACCTATACATTTGAGCCAGGGAGTAGAGTGGAGCCTATTCACCTTGTCATTGGCTCAGTTTGCACGTCACCTAGATCTCTATACTCCAGAAGAGATAGAGTCACCCCTGTTTACTAATGGAGCCACCACGATTTCTCTCACGACTACTACCGCAGAGGCATGGAGTCATTGGTCACCAAAGCCATATTTCTCACGTATTAAAGCTACCCAGCTCACAGACCCAGTCATGCAGATTTTGCATAAACTACTGGCTTGTTCGCTTGATGGGAAACATACGTCTAATGGCCGAGTGTCTGAGTTTGATGTTATCATGGGGGCATTTGATATTTACTGTAATCTTTGGACTGTCAAGAATTTAAAGCCCTTATTTCGAATTTTCAAAGCGCTTTAAATTCCACCTTTTTTAAGACCTATTACTTTATATTTCTCATGTTCTCAGGTACAATGAAGAAAAAGCTAAAACCAGCACGTCCACTTACAGGATCTCTTGCATACCTTAGTGCAACACCAGCATACGACCGGATGGCACGAATATGGAGAGATAAACCTTGTGGCCTTTTTAGATATGTAGATTGGGAAAAGCTACAGATATTGGGGTTCAGGCAGAAATTAGAGAGTCTACTCAGTTACTCAATAGAGGGTCAGCAGTTTGAGTCTTCCAAAAGATTGTTCAGCATTGACGAACCGGTGTATATGGAGATGATCACCGAGTTCATGACCACCTATACATTTGAGCCAGGGAGTAGAGTGGAGCCTATTCACCTTGTCATTGGCTCAGTTTGCACGTCACCTAGATCTCTATACTCCAGAAGAGATAGATTCACCCCTGTTTACTAATGGAGCCACCACGATTTCTCTCACGACTACTACCGCAGAGGCATGGAGTCATTGGTCACCAAAGCCATATTTCTCGCGTATTAAAGCTACCCATCTCACAGACCCAGTCATGCAGATTTTGCATAAACTACTGGCTTGTTCGCTTGATGGGAAACATACGTCTAATGGCCGAGTGTCTGAGTTTGATGTTATCATGGGGGCATTTGATATTTACTATAATCTTTGGACTGTCAAGAATTTAAACCCCTCATTACGAATTTTCCATTAGAAAATTCGAAAAGCTCTTTAAATTCAACCTTTCTTAAGACCTATTACTTTATATTTCTCATGTTCTCAGGTACTATGAAGAAAAAGCTAAAACCAGCACGACCACTTACTGGATCTCTTGCATACCTTAGTGCAATACCAGCATACGACCGGATGGCACGAATATGGAGAGATAAACCTTTTGGCCGTTTTAGATATGTAGATTGGGAAAAGCTACAGATATTGAGGTTCAGGCAGAAATTAGAGAGTCTACTCAGTTACTCAATAGAGGGTCAGCAGTTTGAGTCTTCCAACAGATTGTTCAGCATTGACGAACCGGTGTATATGGAGATGATCACCGAGTTCATGACTGTGACAACCGGCAAAAATCTAGGATTCAACTCCGCTCAGGTAATAAACTTAGAGGAAATTTTTTTGTTGTTGTTTGTGTTAAACTATAATTTTAGTGATTTAACACCTATAATTAAATAACATTGAATTTAGGTGCCTTATCGTTACAACCCGACACTAAACAAGCGTTTATCCGTGGATGCATATAAATGTGGCAAAGTACTTACGTTTATGTTTATTAATTCACTTAGTAAACCTTAATATATATATATATATGTATATATAGTTATATATATATAAGTATGTGTGAAATAATAATATAGTGATAAGCACACTTACTTGCATGAAAGTAACAAACCACCACCTTTGCATGGAATACAACATAATAACTAAATAAATACTTATACTTAAATTAATTAAAACTTAATTAACTAATAAAATAAATAAAATCAGATTTTTACATATAAATTAATTAAATTAAACTAATTCAATTAATAATAACATTTAAATACCAACTACCCATTTAATCACCACCACTTCTCCACCAATCACCACCAAAAACCCTTCACTTCCCCCCCCCCCCCCCCATGACCGGCCACCCTTCCCTCTCCCCCCCCCCCCTCATTTCTTCTATTTAAGCAACCTCATTCTAACCCTTTTTCATTTTACACACCCACACACTTTTCTCTCTTCAAAAACACTCTCTTCTCTTCCATTTTCTCTCCCAAAAATCTGCCCTAAATTCACCATCAAAAACCACCACAAATCACCACACAAACAACCCTAAATCCACCCAAAAACAACTTACTTTTATCTTAGATTCGTTGGTAAGAAGATACACCATTTTCTCTTCTTTACTTCCTTCAATTTCTATACAATAATCATCACCCATGGATGAATAATGCAAGACTTATAATAATATATCTATATCTATGTATATACATCTTTTATTTTACTATATACATATGTAAGATTTTATGTAATGCTATGCCTACAAATCTACATATGTATATATGCACTTTATATTTCATTTTTGTTAATATCTTATGTATGGCTATGCCTACGATCATATATGTATACATGCATCTTTATGTTTTGTGTTGTTGTGATTCTTATGTATGGCTATGCCTACAAAATAGATGTAAACATGCATTATATTTCTCATCTTCATCTCCATTTTCTTTTTATTTAAAGTATTGAAAAGTGTGGCTAAGCCTACAAAAATGACTTGATGTTTGTAGATTATCACTTGCACATAATCATGTGTTAAAGATAAGTGATAATCCATGATCAAACCGATATCAAGTTGAAAGATGTAAATTTTACTTATTACATGTCTACAAAATCTTTCAAGAATATCATGCTTGTAATATACTCAAAATATGTAGAAAAATGATGGAAATTGCATGTGGGAAAAAGGGCTAAACAATGATTAGTGCCTATGTATTAGGATGATGGTCTATGACTTGGAATCCTAACCCACACATACCCATGCAATCTGTCCAGATTTCGATATCTCACTTTGTGAGGTCATAAATCCGTGTATATTTAACAAAATACCACCAATTTACTACTGAAATTACTATTATGTATTAGCTTTCAAACCCAAGTGGTCTTACTCAAAAACATGAAGTATTCGACCTCCAAACAGCCCATACGAAACTATTGCGCATGTTATGGCAGATTCGTATACCTCACTTTGCAAGGTCATGACTCCATGAATACTTAACCTAAGACTACCATTTTATTATTTATTTTAATGTTATTAAGCTTATCTAACAAGATTATGTTCAAATATAAGTTTAAAATACGTTTCTATAAGTTTATACACAAAGGAACACAATCTGTCCAGAAAAACACAGGTTACTAAAATGATCATAACTTTAGTTCTAGGAAGAGTTAGAAGATGCATTTTTTTTTGAAATTTGCGTATTGAAAAGACCTACAACTTTCATGTTTTACACTTTTTCCAGAAATGCACGCATTTTTCCCAGTAAGCCGATTTATGGGCCTGGTCTGGAAACTTTCTAGAATTTTGTTGGATTCTTACTAAAGATCACTTAAAAATGTGTAAATATACCCAAAAATGGTTAAATAAAACGTGACACCTAAACCAAAGCTATGGGTGATGAAACTTTACAAAAAGTAGAACTAATATGTATATGCTATATAACTAAACTTAAGCGTTTTTATGTGATCTAGGACGCGTTAATCCCATCGAGACCCAAACCAATACTTGCTAATTTCTGCTCTCTCACTAAGGTGAGTCTCATGGCCCCTATTTCTTTTTTTAAATGCTTTGACATGTTTTGGGGTGAGAATACATGTTCTTTTCTTTGTGGACACAAACTAAACTGTTATGTATTGCATGAGTTGACACTATCCATTATGTAGGCCTTTATCATGAATTGTTAGTTAAGGACTTAAACGTGAATGTCATGAATAGATCTATTTGGGTTGACGCCCCCATCCGGGTTGGTAGCGCCAACATGACTATAAGTCAAACGGGTGCATTGTCATTTGAGAACTACTTGTGTTTGGATAGGACACTTGCGAGGCACTAAATGTTAAGGTTTCAATTCATGAGCTTATGGCAATAGTAATACAATTTTTACTATATTGTTGAATGACAATATAACTTGAAATCTCGTGATCCACGGTAATGTTTTACAACTATTAAAACCTATGAGCTCACCAACTTTATGTTGACCCATTTTTACATGTTATTCTCAGGTAATTAAGATGCTTGCTATTTGTGAAGATGGCATACCCCTTTTGAAGTTAGGAACTACATTTGCATGGACGAACATTGCTTTTGATCTTAAATTCTTAAACTCCTAACTATGTTGTAACTTATGGGAATTGTTTGTAAACTTTTTAAAGACAAATGGTCTAAGTCTGTAAGACATTTTAAACTTTTATGATGTATGTTTAAAACGACTCATGTAGAAGTCGTTCATTGTAATTCTTGTGTTGTGATCTCATGATAGTCGCATCTCGCAACCTTCCGCCGAGGCGGGGTGTGACAGATTGGTATCAGAGCCCAAGGTTATAGTGAACTAGGTTGCATTAGTGGGCCTAGACTATAGCCATGACTGGAATAAGGACTTTTAGGTGTACTTGAATCCATACATCCTTGCCTACTTACCGAATGTGGTTCCATGCATGCTTATTACATGTTAATTGTTAAGTTAGTACATACATGTTGAATAATTACTTATTTTATATACTCCCTATTTATATACTATAATCTTATATGACAGAGTATGTCGAACCCTAGTAGCCCTGTCCAAGTCGTGTCCGACGATGACTCCGAGACGGCTGCATGCCTCCTCACCTCGCTTAAGTCACCCTCATTCATGCCTGTGTCCGCTACCCGAGTTGAAAAGACGGATTCCTCCAATGAGACCGAGCCAATGGAGGAGGAGACCGAGCCAATGGAGGAAGAGTCCGAGCCTACTGAAGACAAGTCCGATCCCGAAGAATCCCATCCCTCCCCTGTCATACCTACTAAGACTGCCCCTGCTCCCTCTACCCAACCAAAACCAGCCTCTTCACTCCGATCATTCCGCCCCGGGGGACCACGGTTGATGCGTACCCCTCGGATAACCGTGTTCCCACCTTTGACTGAGACATTCTCCATTCCCCCTACCGGGACTTCAACACTACTACTAGACGAGTGCGATCCCGCAAGTGGACTTGGATGCAGGAGCAGATTCAGTCTTGGAGAAAAGAAGAAGGGATACCCGAGACACTGGAAGTTGGGGAGCCCTCCACCACTACACCCATACCCTCTCTCACTTTGGAGCCTGTACATCACACTATCCCCGTTGTGATAGCACGATTGGTTGATCAGGAGAGGAGACTTAATCAGCTGGAGTACGACCAGGATGAGTCACGTTCCGATAAAGTGGAACTCATAGAGGCACAAGTTTCGGAAGTTGAGAGGAGGATTAGTAACATGGACTACACGGTTTACTGTGCTGATGACGACATCAAGATTCTTCGAGAGGAGGTTACTGAGTTACGCCGACGAGTGGAGCACAGCGAAAGGCGCGCTGAGTTAGCAGAAGAGCGTGCGACTAGGGCAGAGCAGCGTATGTCCGCGATGGAGCATAGTTTGGGATGTGTTAGTGCAGTTTTGGGCCAGTTTCGCGGATAGTTTCATTTCGGTTTCTAACCTACTATGGCGGGTTGTGCCTAGAGGATAAATTTATGGATTTGCTTGTATTTTTCCGGATGTTTCATTCCCGGCCTGTTTTTGTGAACAATGAATCAAGTATTTTGACTAAGTTTATGCTCTTGTTGGGTTATCAATCTTACTATCTTGTGACTTTGGTTGTGTGGTTTGTACTTATTTATTCCTTACACGCATGATAAAGTTCTATCTTGTATAGTATCTCATTGTCTTGTTGTGCTTTGTAATTTCAAGAAACATGCCACCCAAGAGAACATCCACGATGAGTAATGCAGCTATCGAGCGACTTGTAGCACAAAGAGTAGCTGAGGCAATCGCCACCCAAAGGACTGAGAGGAACGATGGAAACGAAAGAACCGGTAGAAGGAATGAAACCGGAGAAGGTTCGGGGAATGTAACCCGAGAATGCACCTATAAGGACTTTTCGAATTGCAAACCCCATCACTTCAATGGAACCGAAGGAGCTGTCGGTTTGGTTCGGTGGTTTGAGAAGCTAGAGTCAGTTTTCCGTATTAGCAACTGCAAGGAAGATTGTAAGGTTAAGTATGCAACATGCACCCTTCAAGATGGTGCGTTATCATGGTGGAATTCATACGCCCATTCGGTAGGCATTGATGCTACTTATCAGATTTCTTGGGAAGATCTTAAGAAAATGATGACGGAAGAGTACTGTCCTCGGAATGAACTACAGAAGTTGGAGGTAGAATTTTGGAATCTGGTTGTCATTGGGACTGATGTAGCTAGATATACAAGGAGATTCCATGAGTTGGCACTTCTTTGCCCATCTATGGTCACTCCCGAGTACAAGAGAATTGAACGTTATATCTGGGGACTTCCCTCCCAAATCCAAGGAAATGTAACTTCATCCAAGCCCAATACGATCCACGATGCCGTCCGCATGGCACACAGTTTAATGGATCAAATTGTGCGACGTGGGGCTCTGGAAAGGGGAAATGTTGATAAGAATTCCGATGGTAAAAGGAAATGGGAGGAAAGTTCTAGGGGAAACACCAGCCAACAACAAAATAAGAAGACCGAGACAGTTAGGGCTTATGCTGCAGGGCCAGATGCTAAGAAAGGTTATGCTGGAAACAAACCATATTGTAAGCGTTGCAACCTTCACCACAAAGGTCCCTGTAGCAACGCATGTGGGAGATGTAAGAAGCTTGGCCATCAAGCTAAGGATTGTCGGAGCCCTGCACCTGTCGCCAACCCTAACCCTCCAAACACATGCTACGGGTGCGGGAGTGCTGGACACTTTAAAAAGGATTGTCCGAAGCTGAAAAATCAGAATAACAATGCGGCGCGCGGCAGAGCATTCGTGATCAACACCAATGAAGCATGCCAGGATCCCAACCTAGTCACGGGTACGTTTCTCCTAAATGACAAGGTTGTTTCAGTCTTATTTGATACTGGTGCTGATGAGAGTTTCGTGTCTAACGAGTTTAGCCCCTTACTTAATATCACTCCAACTGCCTTAGACACTAAATACACGGTAGAGTTAGCTAATGGTAAATTAATTGAAGCTGATAGCATAATTCAAAACTGTTCCCTAAACTTAGCAAGCGAAATCTTTCCCATAAATTTGATACCCGTCAAAATAGGAAGCTTTGACGTCATCGTTGGCATGGATTGGCTGTCCAAGAATCGTGCCGAAATAGTATGCTATGATAAGATTGTCCGCATACCCCTCTCTAGCGGAGCAACTTTAATGATACAAGGAGAAAAGAGTGGAACGAGATTGAACATCATATCGTGCATGAAAACACAGAAGTACCTAAGAAAAGGGTACCAAGCAATCTTAGCTCATGTTGTAGAGGAGAAACCGGAGGAGAGACGACTCGAGGATGTCCCTATCGTACGGGATTTTCCCGAAGTTTTCCCTGAAGACTTGCCTGGACTACCACCAGCCCGGCAAGTGGAATTTCATATCGACTTGGTGCCTGGTGCGGCACCCGTTGCCCGAGCACCATATCGATTAGCCCCTTCCGAAATGCAAGAGTTGTCAAGTCAACTACAAGAGCTTTTAGATAAAGGGTTTATCCGGCCAAGTTCCTCACCCTGGGGAGCTCCCGTCTTATTTGTGAAAAAGAAGGATGGATCCTTAAGAATGTGCATCGATTATCGGGAATTGAATAAACTAACCGTGAAGAACCGTTACCCACTCCCTCGAATTGATGACTTATTCGATCAGCTGCAAGGCTCGAGTTTTTACTCAAAAATTGACCTACGATCGGGGTATCATCAGTTGAGAGTCGGAGAAGAAAGCATCCCAAAGACAGCATTTAGAACTCGGTATGGTCATTACGAGTTCCAAGTAATGCCGTTTGGTCTTACTAACGCACCGGCTGTATTCATGGACCTCATGAACCGCGTGTGTAAACCGTACTTAGATAAGTTCGTCATTGTATTCATCGATGACATCTTGATCTATTCGAAGAACAAAGAGGACCATGAAAAGCATTTGAGATCAATCTTGGAGTTGCTTAAAAAGGAGGAGTTATATGCTAAGTTCTCAAAGTGTGAGTTTTGGTTACGAAGAGTGCAATTTCTAGGACATGTTATTGATAGTCAAGGAATACATGTCGACCCTGCCAAGATTGAGGCTATCAAAAATTGGGAGACGCCTAGAACCCCAACAGAAGTACGGCAATTCTTAGGTCTTGCTGGTTACTATAGACGATTCATCGAGAATTTTTCTAAAATAGCCAAACCCTTGACACTGCTAACTCAGAAAATAGCAAAGTATAATTGGAGTGATGAGCAGGAGGAAGCTTTCCAATTGTTGAAGCAAAAACTTTGTAGCGCACCAGTATTATCATTGCCGGAGGGAACCGAAAATTTTGTAGTCTTTTGCGATGCATCACGACAAGGGCTAGGATGTGTGTTAATGCAAAAGGAGAAAGTCATAGCTTATGCTTCTCGTCAACTTAAAGTGCATGAGAAAAACTACACAACCCATGACCTGGAATTGGGAGCAGTGGTGTTTGCACTCAAGATTTGGAGGCACTACCTCTGTGGTACAAAGTGTACCGTGTTTACAGATCATAAAAGCCTTCAGCACATTTTCGGTCAAAAGGATCTTAACATGAGACAGCGTAGGTGGGTTGAATTGCTCAGTGATTACGATTGTGAAATTCATTATCACCCGGGCAAGGCAAATGTTGTAGCTGATGCTTTGAGCAGAAAAGAACGGATGAAACCACTACGAGTTAAGGCTTTAGGTATGACCATTCATACGAACCTTACCTCTCAAATTCATGATGCTCAACTCGAGGCAATCAAGGAGGAGAATGTAAAGGGTGAATCTCTGCGCGGTATGGATAAGCAATTTGAGGTTAAGTCCGATGGAATCCGATATTATATGAATCGCATATGGATACCAAGTTTTGGTAACTTGAGGAAGTTGGTAATGGACGAGGCACATAAATCTAGATATTCCATCCATCCGGGTGCTGACAAGATGTACCATGGGCTTAAGGACTTGTATTGGTGGCCTAACATGAAGACTGAGGTGGCCACCTATGTTAGTAAATGCTTGACGTGTGCCAAGGTAAAGGTCGAGTATCAGAAACCATCAGGTCTATTGCAACAACCCGAAATACCCCAATGGAAGTGGGAGCAAATAACAATGGACTTTATTACTAAGCTCCCTAAGACAGCGACTGGTTGTGATACAATTTGGGTAATCGTTGATCGCCTGACAAAGTCCGCCCACTTTCTAGCAATCAAGGAGACCGACACAATGGAAAGATTAACTAGAATTTACTTGAAGGAGGTGGTGACAAGGCACGGAGTGCCCATCTCGATTATCTCTGATCGAGATAGCCGTTTCACCTCTAGGTTTTGGCTATTACTCCAAAAAGCCCTAGGCACTCGCTTGGATATGAGTACCGCATACCACCCTCAGACAGATGGCCAAAGCGAAAGGACAATTCAAACCCTAGAAGATATGTTACGCGCATGTGTTATCGACTTTGGACGTGGCTGGGAGAACCACCTGCCACTATGCGAGTTCTCTTACAACAACAGTTATCACACCAGCATCAAGGCCGCCCCATTCGAAGCACTTTATGGACGAAAGTGTCGATCGCCTGTATGTTGGACTGAGGTGGGAGATAGTCAACTCCTTGGTCCAGAGATTATACACGAAACGACCGAGAAGATTGTGCAAATCCAAAATAGACTGAAGGCAGCCCGCGACCGCCAAAAGAGTTATGCAGATACGAGGCGAAAACCGTTAGAATTTCAAATTGGGGATAGAGTCATGTTGAAAGTGTCGCCTTGGAAAGGCGTAGTCCGTTTTGGGAAATGAGGAAAGCTAAACCCTAGATATGTCGGGCCATTTGAAGTACTGGAGAGGATTGGTCCAGTTGCATACAAACTTAAATTGCCCCAAGAACTCAGTAATGTACATGACACGTTTCATGTGTCAAATCTGAAAAAGTGTTTATCAGACGAATCCCTTATCATACCAGTCGGAGAAGTACAAATCGATGAGAAATTGCATTTTATCGAAGAACCAATTGAGATCATGGACCGAGAGATAAAGACCTTGAAGCGGAGTCGTATACCCATTGTAAAGGTTAGGTGGAATTCGAAGCGAGGTCCGGAATTCACCTGGGAGCGCGAGGATCAAATCCGTCGCAAGTATCCCCACTTATTCTCAAACCCTGCACCAACCGAGGTCACGAACTAAATTTCGGGACGAAATTCTTTTAACAGGGGGAGAATGTGACAACCGGCAAAAATCTAGGATTCAACTCCGCTCAGGTAATAAACTTAGAGGAAATTTTTTTGTTGTTGTTTGTGTTAAACTATAATTTTAGTGATTTAACACCTATAATTAAATAACATTGAATTTAGGTGCCTTATCGTTACAACCCGACACTAAACAAGCGTTTATCCGTGGATGCATATAAATGTGGCAAAGTACTTACGTTTATGTTTATTAATTCACTTAGTAAACCTTAATATATATATATATATATGTATATATAGTTATATATATATAAGTATGTGTGAAATAATAATATAGTGATAAGCACACTTACTTGCATGAAAGTAACAAACCACCACCTTTGCATGGAATACAACATAATAACTAAATAAATACTTATACTTAAATTAATTAAAACTTAATTAACTAATAAAATAAATAAAATCAGATTTTTACATATAAATTAATTAAATTAAACTAATTCAATTAATAATAACATTTAAATACCAACTACCCATTTAATCACCACCACTTCTCCACCAATCACCACCAAAAACCCTTCACTTCCCCCCCCCCCCCATGACCGGCCACCCTTCCCTCTCCCCCCCCCCCCCTCATTTCTTCTATTTAAGCAACCTCATTCTAACCCTTTTTCATTTTACACACCCACACACTTTTCTCTCTTCAAAAACACTCTCTTCTCTTCCATTTTCTCTCCCAAAAATCTGCCCTAAATTCACCATCAAAAACCACCACAAATCACCACACAAACAACCCTAAATCCACCCAAAAACAACTTACTTTTATCTTAGATTCGTTGGTAAGAAGATACACCATTTTCTCTTCTTTACTTCCTTCAATTTCTATACAATAATCATCACCCATGGATGAATAATGCAAGACTTATAATAATATATCTATATCTATGTATATACATCTTTTATTTTACTATATACATATGTAAGATTTTATGTAATGCTATGCCTACAAATCTACATATGTATATATGCACTTTATATTTCATTTTTGTTAATATCTTATGTATGGCTATGCCTACGGTCATATATGTATACATGCATCTTTATGTTTTGTGTTGTTGTGATTCTTATGTATGGCTATGCCTACAAAATAGATGTAAACATGCATTATATTTCTCATCTTCATCTCCATTTTCTTTTTATTTAAAGTATTGAAAAGTGTGGCTAAGCCTACAAAAATGACTTGATGTTTGTAGATTATCACTTGCACATAATCATGTGTTAAAGATAAGTGATAATCCATGATCAAACCGATATCAAGTTGAAAGATGTAAATTTTACTTATTACATGTCTACAAAATCTTTCAAGAATATCATGCTTGTAATATACTCAAAATATGTAGAAAAATGATGGAAATTGCATGTGGGAAAAAGGGCTAAACAATGATTAGTGCCTATGTATTAGGATGATGGTCTATGACTTGGAATCCTAACCCACACATACCCATGCAATCTGTCCAGATTTCGATATCTCACTTTGTGAGGTCATAAATCCGTGTATATTTAACAAAATACCACCAATTTACTACTGAAATTACTATTATGTATTAGCTTTCAAACCCAAGTGGTCTTACTCAAAAACATGAAGTATTCGACCTCCAAACAGCCCATACGAAACTATTGCGCATGTTATGGCAGATTCGTATACCTCACTTTGCAAGGTCATGACTCCATGAATACTTAACCTAAGACTACCATTTTATTATTTATTTTAATGTTATTAAGCTTATCTAACAAGATTATGTTCAAATATAAGTTTAAAATACGTTTCTATAAGTTTATACACAAAGGAACACAATCTGTCCAGAAAAACACAGGTTACTAAAATGATCATAACTTTAGTTCTAGGAAGAGTTAGAAGATGCATTTTTTTTTGAAATTTGCGTATTGAAAAGACCTACAACTTTCATGTTTTACACTTTTTCCAGAAATGCACGCATTTTTCCCAGTAAGCCGATTTATGGGCCTGGTCTGGAAACTTTCTAGAATTTTGTTGGATTCTTACTAAAGATCACTTAAAAATGTGTAAATATACCCAAAAATGGTTAAATAAAACGTGACACCTAAACCAAAGCTATGGGTGATGAAACTTTACAAAAAGTAGAACTAATATGTATATGCTATATAACTAAACTTAAGCGTTTTTATGTGATCTAGGACGCGTTAATCCCATCGAGACCCAAACCAATACTTGCTAATTTCTGCTCTCTCACTAAGGTGAGTCTCATGGCCCCTATTTCTTTTTTTAAATGCTTTGACATGTTTTGGGGTGAGAATACATGTTCTTTTCTTTGTGGACACAAACTAAACTGTTATGTATTGCATGAGTTGACACTATCCATTATGTAGGCCTTTATCATGAATTGTTAGTTAAGGACTTAAACGTGAATGTCATGAATAGATCTATTTGGGTTGACGCCCCCATCCGGGTTGGTAGCGCCAACATGACTATAAGTCAAACGGGTGCATTGTCATTTGAGAACTACTTGTGTTTGGATAGGACACTTGCGAGGCACTAAATGTTAAGGTTTCAATTCATGAGCTTATGGCAATAGTAATACAATTTTTACTATATTGTTGAATGACAATATAACTTGAAATCTCGTGATCCACGGTAATGTTTTACAACTATTAAAACCTATGAGCTCACCAACTTTATGTTGACCCATTTTTACATGTTATTCTCAGGTAATTAAGATGCTTGCTATTTGTGAAGATGGCATACCCCTTTTGAAGTTAGGAACTACATTTGCATGGACGAACATTGCTTTTGATCTTAAATTCTTAAACTCCTAACTATGTTGTAACTTATGGGAATTGTTTGTAAACTTTTTAAAGACAAATGGTCTAAGTCTGTAAGACATTTTAAACTTTTATGATGTATGTTTAAAACGACTCATGTAGAAGTCGTTCATTGTAATTCTTGTGTTGTGATCTCATGATAGTCGCATCTCGCAACCTTCCGCCGAGGCGGGGTGTGACAATGACCACCTATACATTTGAGCCAGGGAGTGGAGTGGAGCCTATTCACCTTGTCATTGGCTCAGTTTGCACGTCACCTAGATCTCTATACTCCAGAAGAGATAGATTCACCCCTGTTTACTAATGGAGCCACCACGATTTCTCTCACGACTACTACCGCAGAGGCATGGAGTCATTGGTCACCAAAGCCATATTTCTCGCGTATTAAAGCTACCCATCTCACAGACCCAGTCATGCAGATTTTGCATAAACTACTGGCTTGTTCGCTTGATGGGAAACATACGTCTAATGGCCGAGTGTCTGAGTTTGATGTTATCATGGGGGCATTTGATATTTACTATAATCTTTGGACTGTCAAGAATTTAAACCCCTCATTACGAATTTTCCATTAGAAAATTCGAAAAGCTCTTTAAATTCAACCTTTCTTAAGACCTATTACTTTAAATTTCTCATGTTCTCAGGTACTATGAAGAAAAAGCTAAAACCAGCACGACCACTTACAGCATCTCTTGCATACCGTAGTGGAACACCAGCATACGACCGGATGGCACGAATATGGAGAGATAAACCTTTTGGCCGTTTTAGATATGTAGATTGGGAAAAGCTACAGATATTGGGGTTCAGGCAGAAATTAGAGAGTCTACTCAGTTACTCAATAGAGGGTCAGCAGTTTGAGTCTTTCAAAAGATTGTTCAGCATTGACGAACCGGTGTATATGGAGATGATCACCGAGTTCATGACCACCTATACATTTGAGCCAGGGAGTAGAGTGGAGCCTATTCACCTTGTCATTGGCTCAGTTTGCACGTCACCTAGATCTCTATACTCCAGAAGAGATAGAGTCACCCCTGTTTACTAATGGAGCCACCACGATTTCTCTCACGACTAGTACCGCAGAGGCATGGAGTCATTGGTCACCAAAGCCATATTTCTCACGTATTAAAGCTACCCAGCTCACAGACCCAGTCATGCAGATTTTGCATAAACTACTGGCTTGTTCGCTTGATGGGAAACATACGTCTAATGGCCGAGTGTCTGAGTTTGATGTTATCATGGGGGCATTTGATATTTACTGTAATCTTCGGACTGTCAAGAATTTAAAGCCCTTATTTCGAATTTTCCATTAGAAAATTCGAAAAGCGCTTTAAATTCCACCTTTTTTAAGACCTATTACTTTATATTTCTCATGTTCTCAGGTACAATGAAGAAAAAGCTAAAACCAGCACGTCCACTTACAGGATCTCTTGCGTACCTTAGTGCAACACCAGCATACGACCGGATGGCACGAATATGGAGAGATAAACCTTGTGGCCTTTTTAGATATGTAGATTGGGAAAAGCTACAGATATTGGGGTTCAGGCAGAAATTAGAGAGTCTACTCAGTTACTCAATAGAGGGTCAGCAGTTTGAGTCTTCCAAAAGATTGTTCAGCATTGACGAACCGGTGTATATGGAGATGATCACCGAGTTCATGACCACCTATACATTTGAGCCAGGGAGTAGAGTGGAGCCTATTCACCTTGTCATTGGCTCAGTTTGCACGTCACCTAGATCTCTATACTCCAGAAGAGATAGATTCACCCCTGTTTACTAATGGAGCCACCACGATTTCTCTCACGACTACTACCGCAGAGGCATGGAGTCATTGGTCACCAAAGCCATATTTCTTGCGTATTAAAGCTACCCATCTCACAGACCCAGTCATGCAGATTTTGCATAAACTACTGGCTTGTTCGCTTGATGGGAAACATACGTCTAATGGCCGAGTGTCTGAGTTTGATGTTATCATGGGGGCATTTGATATTTACTATAATCTTTGGACTGTCAAGAATTTAAACCCCTCATTACGAATTTTCCATTAGAAAATTCGAAAAGCTCTTTAAATTCAACCTTTCTTAAGACCTATTACTTTAAATTTCTCATGTTCTCAGGTACTATGAAGAAAAAGCTAAAACCAGCACGACCACTTACAGCATCTCTTGCATACCGTAGTGGAACACCAGCATACGACCGGATGGCACGAATATGGAGAGATAAACCTTTTGGCCATTTTAGATATGTAGATTGGGAAAAGCTACAGATATTGGGGTTCAGGCAGAAATTAGAGAGTCTACTCAGTTACTCAATAGAGGGTCAGCAGTTTGAGTCTTTCAAAAGATTGTTCAGCATTGACGAACCGGTGTATATGGAGATGATCACCGAGTTCATGACCACCTATACATTTGAGCCAGGGAGTAGAGTGGAGCCTATTCACCTTGTCATTGGCTCAGTTTGCACGTCACCTAGATCTCTATACTCCAGAAGAGATAGAGTCACCCCTGTTTACTAATGGAGCCACCACGATTTCTCTCACGACTACTACCGCAGAGGCATGGAGTCATTGGTCACCAAAGCCATATTTCTCACGTATTAAAGCTACCCAGCTCACAGACCCAGTCATGCAGATTTTGCATAAACTACTGGCTTGTTCGCTTGATGGGAAACATACGTCTAATGGCCGAGTGTCTGAGTTTGATGTT
The DNA here is from genome assembly GCA_963422505.1 of Pseudognaphalium luteoalbum. NCBI lineage: Eukaryota > Viridiplantae > Streptophyta > Magnoliopsida > Asterales > Asteraceae > Pseudognaphalium > Pseudognaphalium luteoalbum. The sequence continues at coordinate 43,526,041 of OY730196.1, forward strand.
ATCATGGGGGCATTTGATATTTACTATAATCTTTGGACTGTCAAGAATTTAAACCCCTCATTACGAATTTTCCATTAGAAAATTCGAAAAGCTCTTTAAATTCAACCTTTCTTAAGACCTATTACTTTAAATTTCTCATGTTCTCAGGTACTATGAAGAAAAAGCTAAAACCAGCACGACCACTTACAGGATTTCTTGCATACCGTAGTGGAACACCAGCATACGACCGGATGGCACGAATATGGAGAGATAAACCTTTTGGCCGTTTTAGATATGTAGATTGGGAAAAGCTACAGATATTGGGGTTCAGGCAGAAATTAGAGAGTCTACTCAGTTACTCAATAGAGGGTCAGCAGTTTGAGTCTTTCAAAAGATTGTTCAGCATTGACGAACCGGTGTATATGGAGATGATCACCGAGTTCATGACCACCTATACATTTGAGCCAGGGAGTAGAGTGGAGCCTATTCACCTTGTCATTGGCTCAGTTTGCACGTCACCTAGATCTCTATACTCCAGAAGAGATAGAGTCACCCCTGTTTACTAATGGAGCCACCACGATTTCTCTCACGACTACTACCGCAGAGGCATGGAGTCATTGGTCACCAAAGCCATATTTCTCACGTATTAAAGCTACCCAGCTCACAGACCCAGTCATGCAGATTTTGCATAAACTACTGGCTTGTTCGCTTGATGGGAAACATACGTCTAATGGCCGAGTGTCTGAGTTTGATGTTATCATGGGGGCATTTGATATTTACTGTAATCTTCGGACTGTCAAGAATTTAAAGCCCTTATTTCGAATTTTCCATTAGAAAATTCGAAAAGCGCTTTAAATTCCACCTTTTTTAAGACCTATTACTTTATATTTCTCATGTTCTCAGGTACAATGAAGAAAAAGCTAAAACCAGAACGTCCACTTACAGGATCTCTTGCATACCTTAGTGCAACACCAGCATACGACCGGATGGCACGAATATGGAGAGATAAACCTTGTGGCCTTTTTAGATATGTAGATTGGGAAAAGCTACAGATATTGGGGTTCAGGCAGAAATTAGAGAGTCTACTCAGTTACTCAATAGAGGGTCAGCAGTTTGAGTCTTCCAAAAGATTGTTCAGCATTGACGAACCGGTGTATATGGAGATGATCACCGAGTTCATGACCACCTATACATTTGAGCCAGGGAGTAGAGTGGAGCCTATTCACCTTGTCATTGGCTCAGTTTGCACGTCACCTAGATCTCTATACTCCAGAAGAGATAGATTCACCCCTGTTTACTAATGGAGCCACCACGATTTCTCTCACGACTACTACCGCAGAGGCATGGAGTCATTGGTCACCAAAGCCATATTTCTCGCGTATTAAAGCTACCCATCTCACAGACCCAGTCATGCAGATTTTGCATAAACTACTGGCTTGTTCGCTTGATGGGAAACATACGTCTAATGGCCGAGTGTCTGAGTTTGATGTTATCATGGGGGCATTTGATATTTACTATAATCTTTGGACTGTCAAGAATTTAAACCCCTCATTACGAATTTTCCATTAGAAAATTCGAAAAGCTCTTTAAATTCAACCTTTCTTAAGACCTATTACTTTAAATTTCTCATGTTCTCAGGTACTATGAAGAAAAAGCTAAAACCAGCACGACCACTTACAGCATCTCTTGCATACCGTAGTGGAACACCAGCATACGACCGGATGGCACGAATATGGAGAGATAAACCTTTTGGCCGTTTTAGATATGTAGATTGGGAAAAGCTACAGATATTGGGGTTCAGGCAGAAATTAGAGAGTCTACTCAGTTACTCAATAGAGGGTCAGCAGTTTGAGTCTTTCAAAAGATTGTTCAGCATTGACGAACCGGTGTATATGGAGATGATCACCGAGTTCATGACCACCTATACATTTGAGCCAGGGAGTAGAGTGGAGCCTATTCACCTTGTCATTGGCTCAGTTTGCACGTCACCTAGATCTCTATACTCCAGAAGAGATAGAGTCACCCCTGTTTACTAATGGAGCCACCACGATTTCTCTCACGACTACTACGGCAGAGGCATGGAGTCATTGGTCACCAAAGCCATATTTCTCACGTATTAATGCTACCCAGCTCACAGACCCAGTCATGCAGATTTTGCATAAACTACTGGCTTGTTCGCTTGATGGGAAACATACGTCTAATGGCCGAGTGTCTGAGTTTGATGTTATCATGGGGGCATTTGATATTTACTGTAATCTTTGGACTGTCAAGAATTTAAAGCCCTTATTTCGAATTTTCCATTAGAAAATTCGAAATGGAAAATTCGAAAAGCGCTTTAAATTCCACCTTTTTTAAGACCTATTACTCTATATTTCTCATGTTCTCAGGTACAATAAAGAAAAAGCTAAAACCAGCACGTCCACTTACAGGATCTCTTGCATACCTTAGTGCAACACCAGCATACGACCGGATGGCACGAATATGAAGAGATAAACCTTGTGGCCTTTTTAGATATGTAGATTGGGAAAAGCTACAGATATTGGGGTTCAGGCAGAAATTAGAGAGTCTACTCAGTTACTCAATAGAGGGTCAGCAGTTTGAGTCTTCCAAAAGATTGTTCAGCATTGACGAACCGGTGTATATGGAGATGATCACCGAGTTCATGACCACCTATACATTTGAGCCAGGGAGTAGAGTGGAGCCTATTCACCTTGTCATTGGCTCAGTTTGCACGTCACCTAGATCTCTATACTCCAGAAGAGATAGATTCACCCTTGTTTACTAATGGAGCCACCACGATTTCTCTCACGACTACTACCGCAGAGGCATGGAGTCATTGGTCACCAAAGCCATATTTCTCGCGTATTAAAGCTACCCATCTCACAGACCCAGTCATGCAGATTTTGCATAAACTACTGGCTTGTTCGCTTGATGGGAAACATACGTCTAATGGCCGAGTGTCTGAGTTTGATGTTATCATGGGGGCATTTGATATTTACTGTAATCTTTGGACTGTCAAGAATTTAAAGCCCTTATTTCGAATTTTCCATTAGAAAATTCGAAATGGAAAATTCGAAAAGCGCTTTAAATTCCACCTTTTTTAAGACCTATTACTTTATATTTCTCATGTTCTCAGGTACAATAAAGAAAAAGCTAAAACCAGCACGTCCACTTACAGGATCTCTTGCATACCTTAGTGCAACACCAGCATACGACCGGATGGCACGAATATGGAGAGATAAACCTTGTGGCCTTTTTAGATATGTAGATTGGGAAAAGCTACAGATATTGGGGTTCAGGCAGAAATTAGAGAGTCTACTCAGTTACTCAATAGAGGGTCAGCAGTTTGAGTCTTCCAAAAGATTGTTCAGCATTGACGAACCGGTGTATATGGAGATGATCACCGAGTTCATGACCACCTATACATTTGAGCCAGGGAGTAGAGTGGAGCCTATTCACCTTGTCATTGGCTCAGTTTGCACGTCACCTAGATCTCTATACTCCAGAAGAGATAGATTCACCCTTGTTTACTAATGGAGCCACCACGATTTCTCTCACGACTACTACCGCAGAGGCATGGAGTCATTGGTCACCAAAGCCATATTTCTCGCGTATTAAAGCTACCCATCTCACAGACCCAGTCATGCAGATTTTGCATAAACTACTGGCTTGTTCGCTTGATGGGAAACATACGTCTAATGGCCGAGTGTCTGAGTTTGATGTTATCATGGGGGCATTTGATATTTACTGTAATCTTTGGACTGTCAAGAATTTAAAGCCCTTATTTCGAATTTTCCATTAGAAAATTCGAAAAGTGCTTTAAATTCCACCTTTTTTAAGACCTATTACTTTAAATTTCTCATGTTCTCAGGTACTATGAAGAAAAAGCTAAAACCAGCACGTCCACTTACAGGATCTCTTGCATACCTTAGTGCAACACCAGCATACGACCGGATGGCACGAATATGGAGAGATAAACCTTTTGGCCGTTTTAGATATGTAGATTGGGAAAAGCTACAGATATTGAGGTTCAGGCAGAAATTAGAGAGTCTACTTAGTTACTCAATAGAGGGTCAGCAGTTTGATTCTTCCAAAAGATTGTTCAGCATTGACGAACCGGTGTATATGGAGATGATCATCGAGTTCATGACCACCTATACATTTGAGCCAGGGAGTAGAGTGGAGCCTATTCACCTTGTCATTGGCTCAGTTTGCACGTCACCTAGATCTCTATACTCCAGAAGAGATAGATTCACCCCTGTTTACTAATGGAGCCACCACGATTTCTCTCACGACTACTACCGCAGAGGCATGTAGTCATTGGTCACCAAAGCCATATTTCTCGCGTATTAAAGCTACCCATCTCACAGACCCAGTCATGCAGATTTTGCATAAACTACTGGCTTGTTCGCTTGATGGGAAACATACGTCTAATGGCCGAGTGTCTGAGTTTGATGTTATCATGGGGGCATTTGATATTTACTATAATCTTTGGACTGTCAAGAATTTAAACCCCTCATTACGAATTTTCCGTTAGAAAATTCGAAAAGCTCTTTAAATTCAACCTTTCTTAAGACCTATTACTTTAAATTTCTCATGTTCTCAGGTACTATGAAGAAAAAGCTAAAACTAGCACGACCACTTACAGGATCTCTTGCATACCGTAGTGGAACACCAGCATACGACCGGATGGCACGAATATGGAGAGATAAACCTTTTGGCCGTTTTAGATATGTAGATTGGGAAAAGCTACAGATATTGGGGTTCAGGCAGAAATTAGAGAGTCTACTCAGTTACTCAATAGAGGGTCAGCAGTTTGAGTCTTTCAAAAGATTGTTCAGCATTGACGAACCGGTGTATATGGAGATTATCAGCGAGTTCATGACCACCTATACATTTGAGCCAGGGAATAGAGTGGAGCCTATTCACCTTGTCATTGGCTCAGTTTGCACGTCACCTAGATCTCTATACTCCAGAAGAGATAGATTCACCCCTGATTACTAATGGAGCCACCACGATTTCTCTCACGACTAGTACCGCAGAGGCATGGAGTCATTGGTCACCAAAGCCATATTTCTCACGTATTAAAGCTACCCAGCTCACAGACCCAGTCATGCAGATTTTGCATAAACTACTGGCTTGTTCGCTTGATGGGAAACATACGTCTAAGTGCCGAGTGTCTGAGTTTGATGTTATCATGGGGGCATTTGATATTTACTATAATCTTTGGACTGTCAAGAATTTAAAGCCCTTATTTCGAATTTTCCATTAGAAAATTCGAAAAGCGCTTTAAATTCCACCTTTTTTAAGACCTATTACTTTATATTTCTCATGTTCTCAGGTACAATGAAGAAAAAGCTAAAACCAGCACGTCCACTTACAGGATCTCTTGCATACCTTAGTGCAACACCAGCATACGACCGGATGGCACGAATACGGAGAGATAAACCTTGTGGCCTTTTTAGATATGTAGATTGGGAAAAGCTACAGATATTGGGGTTCAGGCAGAAATTAGAGAGTCTACTCAGTTACTCAATAGAGGGTCAGCAGTTTGAGTCTTCCAAAAGATTGTTCAGCATTGACGAACCGGTGTATATGGAGATGATCACCGAGTTCATGACCACCTATACATTTGAGCCAGGGAGTAGAGTGGAGCCTATTCACCTTGTCATTGGCTCAGTTTGCACGTCACCTAGATCTCTATACTCCAGAAGAGATAGATTCACCCCTGTTTACTAATGGAGCCACCACGATTTCTCTCACGACTACTACCGCAGAGGCATGGAGTCATTGGTCACCAAAGCCATATTTCTCGCGTATTAAAGCTACCCATCTCACAGACCCAGTCATGCAGATTTTGCATAAACTACTGGCTTGTTCGCTTGATGGGAAACATACGTCTAATGGCCGAGTGTCTGAGTTTGATGTTATCATGGGGGCATTTGATATTTACTATAATCTTTGGACTGTCAAGAATTTAAAGCCCTTATTTCGAATTTTCCATTAGAAAATTCGAAAAGCGCTTTAAATTCCACCTTTTTTAAGACCTATTACTTTAAATTTCTCATGTTCTCAGGTACTATGAAGAAAAAGCTAAAACCAGCACGTCCACTTACAGGATCTCTTGCATACCTTAGTGCAACACCAGCATACGACCGGATGGCACGAATATGGAGAGATAAACCTTTTGGCCATTTTAGATATGTAGATTGGGAAAAGCTACAGATATTGAGGTTCAGGCAGAAATTAGAGAGTCTACTCAGTTACTCAATAGAGGGTCAGCAATTTGAGTCTTCCAAAAGATTGTTCAGCATTGACGAACCGGTGTATATGGAGATGATCACCGAGTTCATGACCACCTATACATTTGAGCCAGGGAGTAGAGTGGAGCCTATTCACCTTGTCATTGGCTCAGTTTGCACGTCACCTAGATCTCTATACTCCAGAAGAGATAGATTCACCCCTGTTTACTAATGGAGCCACCACGATTTCTCTCACGACTACTACCGCAGAGGCATGGAGTCATTGGTCACCAAAGCCATATTTCTCGCGTATTAAAGCTACCCATCTCACAGACCCAGTCATGCAGATTTTGCATAAACTACTGGCTTGTTCGCTTGATGGGAAACATACGTCTAATGGCCGAGTGTCTGAGTTTGATGTTATCATGGGGGCATTTGATATTTACTATAATCTTTGGACTGTCAAGAATTTAAAGCCCTTATTTCGAATTTTCCATTAGAAAATTCGAAAAGCGCTTTAAATTCCACCTTTTTTAAGACCTATTACTTTATATTTCTCATGTTCTCAGGTACAATGAAGAAAAAGCTAAAACCAGCACGTCCACTTACAGGATCTCTTGCATACCTTAGTGCAACACCAGCATACGACCGGATGGCACGAATACGGAGAGATAAACCTTGTGGCCTTTTTAGATATGTAGATTGGGAAAAGCTACAGATATTGGGGTTCAGGCAGAAATTAGAGAGTCTACTCAGTTACTCAATAGAGGGTCAGCAGTTTGAGTCTTCCAAAAGATTGTTCAGCATTGACGAACCGGTGTATATGGAGATGATCACCGAGTTCATGACCACCTATACATTTGAGCCAGGGAGTAGAGTGGAGCCTATTCACCTTGTCATTGGCTCAGTTTGCACGTCACCTAGATCTCTATACTCCAGAAGAGATAGATTCACCCCTGTTTACTAATGGAGCCACCACGATTTCTCTCACGACTACTACCGCAGAGGCATGGAGTCATTGGTCACCAAAGCCATATTTCTCGCGTATTAAAGCTACCCATCTCACAGACCCAGTCATGCAGATTTTGCATAAACTACTGGCTTGTTCGCTTGATGGGAAACATACGTCTAATGGCCGAGTGTCTGAGTTTGATGTTATCATGGGGGCATTTGATATTTACTATAATCTTTGGACTGTCAAGAATTTAAAGCCCTTATTTCGAATTTTCCATTAGAAAATTCGAAAAGCGCTTTAAATTCCACCTTTTTTAAGACCTATTACTTTAAATTTCTCATGTTCTCAGGTACTATGAAGAAAAAGCTAAAACCAGCACGTCCACTTACAGGATCTCTTGCATACCTTAGTGCAACACCAGCATACGACCGGATGGCACGAATATGGAGAGATAAACCTTTTGGCCATTTTAGATATGTAGATTGGGAAAAGCTACAGATATTGAGGTTCAGGCAGAAATTAGAGAGTCTACTCAGTTACTCAATAGAGGGTCAGCAGTTTGAGTCTTCCAAAAGATTGTTCAGCATTGACGAACCGGTGTATATGGAGATGATCACCGAGTTCATGACCACCTATACATTTGAGCCAGGGAGTAGAGTGGAGCCTATTCACCTTGTCATTGGCTCAGTTTGCACGTCACCTAGATCTCTATACTCCAGAAGAGATAGATTCACCCCTGTTTACTAATGGAGCCACCACGATTTCTCTCACGACTACTACCGCAGAGGCATGGAGTCATTGGTCACCAAAGCCATATTTCTCGCGTATTAAAGCTACCCATCTCACAGACCCAGTCATGCAGATTTTGCATAAACTACTGGCTTGTTCGCTTGATGGGAAACATACGTCTAATGGCCGAGTGTCTGAGTTTGATGTTATCATGGGGGCATTTGATATTTACTATAATCTTTGGACTGTCAAGAATTTAAAGCCCTTATTTCGAATTTTCCATTAGAAAATTCGAAAAGCGCTTTAAATTCCACCTTTTTTAAGACCTATTACTTTATATTTCTCATGTTCTCAGGTACAATGAAGAAAAAGCTAAAACCAGCACGTCCACTTACAGGATCTCTTGCATACCTTAGTGCAACACCAGCATACGACCGGATGGCACGAATACGGAGAGATAAACCTTGTGGCCTTTTTAGATATGTAGATTGGGAAAAGCTACAGATATTGGGGTTCAGGCAGAAATTAGAGAGTCTACTCAGTTACTCAATAGAGGGTCAGCAGTTTGAGTCTTCCAAAAGATTGTTCAGCATTGACGAACCGGTGTATATGGAGATGATCACCGAGTTCATGACCACCTATACATTTGAGCCAGGGAGTAGAGTGGAGCCTATTCACCTTGTCATTGGCTCAGTTTGCACGTCACCTAGATCTCTATACTCCAGAAGAGATAGATTCACCCCTGTTTACTAATGGAGCCACCACGATTTCTCTCACGACTACTACCGCAGAGGCATGGAGTCATTGGTCACCAAAGCCATATTTCTCGCGTATTAAAGCTACCCATCTCACAGACCCAGTCATGCAGATTTTGCATAAACTACTGGCTTGTTCGCTTGATGGGAAACATACGTCTAATGGCCGAGTGTCTGAGTTTGATGTTATCATGGGGGCATTTGATATTTACTATAATCTTTGGACTGTCAAGAATTTAAAGCCCTTATTTCGAATTTTCCATTAGAAAATTCGAAAAGCGCTTTAAATTCCACCTTTTTTAAGACCTATTACTTTAAATTTCTCATGTTCTCAGGTACTATGAAGAAAAAGCTAAAACCAGCACGTCCACTTACAGGATCTCTTGCATACCTTAGTGCAACACCAGCATACGACCGGATGGCACGAATATGGAGAGATAAACCTTTTGGCCATTTTAGATATGTAGATTGGGAAAAGCTACAGATATTGAGGTTCAGGCAGAAATTAGAGAGTCTACTCAGTTACTCAATAGAGGGTCAGCAGTTTGAGTCTTCCAAAAGATTGTTCAGCATTGACGAACCGGTGTATATGGAGATGATCACCGAGTTCATGACCACCTATACATTTGAGCCAGGGAGTAGAGTGGAGCCTATTCACCTTGTCATTGGCTCAGTTTGCACGTCACCTAGATCTCTATACTCCAGAAGAGATAGATTCACCCCTGTTTACTAATGGAGCCACCACGATTTCTCTCACGACTACTACCGCAGAGGCATGGAGTCATTGGTCACCAAAGCCATATTTCTCGCGTATTAAAGCTACCCATCTCACAGACCCAGTCATGCAGATTTTGCATAAACTACTGGCTTGTTCGCTTGATGGGAAACATACGTCTAATGGCCGAGTGTCTGAGTTTGATGTTATCATGGGGGCATTTGATATTTACTATAATCTTTGGACTGTCAAGAATTTAAACGCCTCATTACGAATTTTCCGTTAGAAAATTCGAAAAGCTCTTTAAATTCAACCTTTCTTAAGACCTATTACTTTAAATTTCTCATGTTCTCAGGTACTATGAAGAAAAAGCTAAAACCAGCACGACCACTTACAGGATCTCTTGCATACCGTAGTGGAACACCAGCATACGACCGGATGGCACGAATATGGAGAGATAAACCTTTTGGCCGTTTTAGATATGTAGATTGGGAAAAGCTACAGATATTGGGGTTCAGGCAGAAATTAGAGAGTCTACTCAGTTACTCAATAGAGGGTCAGCAGTTTGAGTCTTTCAAAAGATTGTTCAGCATTGACGAACCGGTGTATATGGAGATGATCACCGAGTTCATGACCACCTATACATTTGAGCCAGGGAGTAGAGTGGAGCCTATTCACCTTGTCATTGGCTCAGTTTGCACGTCACCTAGATCTCTATACTCCAGAAGAGATAGAGTCACCCCTGTTTACTAATGGAGCCACCACGATTTCTCTCACGACTACTACCGCAGAGGCATGGAGTCATTGGTCACCAAAGCCATATTTCTCACGTATTAAAGCTACCCAGCTCACAGACCCAGTCATGCAGATTTTGCATAAACTACTGGCTTGTTCGCTTGATGGGAAACATACGTCTAATGGCCGAGTGTCTGAGTTTGATGTTATCATGGGGGCATTTGATATTTACTGTAATCTTTGGACTGTCAAGAATTTAAAGCCCTTATTTCGAATTTTCCATTAGAAAATTCGAAAAGCGCTTTAAATTCCACCTTTTTTAAGACCTATTACTTTATATTTCTCATGTTCTCAGGTACAATGAAGAAAAAGCTAAAACCAGCACGTCCACTTACAGGATCTCTTGCATACCTTAGTGCAACACCAGCATACGACCGGATGGCATGAATATGGAGAGATAAACCTTGGTGCCTTTTTAGATATGTAGATTGGGAAAAGCTACAGATATTGGGGTTCAGGCATAAATTAGAGAGTCTACTCAGTTACTCAATAGAGGGTCAGCAGTTTGAGTCTTCCAAAAGATTGTTCAGCATTGACGAACCGGTGTATATGGAGATGATCACCGAGTTCATGACCACCTATACATTTGAGCCAGGGAGTAGAGTGGAGCCTATTCACCTTGTCATTGGCTCAGTTTGCACGTCACCTAGATCTCTATACTCCAGAAGAGATAAATTCACCCCAGTATTACTAATGGAGCCACCACGATTTCTCTCACGACTACTACCGCAGAGGCATGGAGTCATTGGTCACCAAAGCCATATTTCTCGCGTATTAAAGCTACCCATCTCACAGACCCAGTCATGCAGATTTTGCATAAACTACTGGCTTGTTCGCTTGATGGGAAACATACGTCTAATGGCCGAGTGTCTGAGTTTGATGTTATCATGGGGGCATTTGATATTTACTGTAATCTTTGGACTGTCAAGAATTTAAAGCCCTTATTTCGAATTTTCCATTAGAAAATTCGAAAAGCGCTTTAAATTCCACCTTTTTTAAGACCTATTACTTTATATTTCTCATGTTCTCAGGTACAATGAAGAAAAAGCTAAAACCAGCACGTCCACTTACAGGATCTCTTGCATACCTTAGTGCAACACCAGCATACGACCGGATGGCACGAATATGGAGAGATAAACCTTGTGGCCTTTTTAGATATGTAGATTGGGAAAAGCTACAGATATTGGGGTTCAGGCAGAAATTAGAGAGTCTACTCAGTTACTCAATAGAGGGTCAGCAGTTTGAGTCTTCCAAAAGATTGTTCAGCATTGACGAACCGGTGTATATGGAGATGATCACCGAGTTCATGACCACCTATACATTTGAGCCAGGTAGTAGAGTGGAGCCTATTCACCTTGTCATTGGCTCAGTTTGCACGTCACCTAGATCTATATACTCCAGACGAGATAGATTCACCCCTGTTTACTAATGGAGCCACCACGATTTCTCTCACGACTACTACCGCAGAGGCATGGAGTCATTGGTCACCAAAGCCATATTTCTCACGTATTAAAGCTACCCAGCTCACAGACCCAGTCATGCAGATTTTGCATAAACTACTAGCTTGTTCGCTTGATGGGAAACATACATCTAATGGCCGAGTGTCTGAGTTTGATGTTATCATGGGGGCATTTGATATTTACTATAATCTTTGGACTGTCAAGAATTTAAAGCCCTTATTTCGAATTTTCCATTAGAAAATTCGAAAAGCGCTTTAAATTCCACCTTTTTTAAGACCTATTACTTTATATTTCTCATGTTCTCAGGTACAATGAAGAAAAAGCTAAAACCAGCACGTCCACTTACAGGATCTCTTGCATACCTTAGTGCAACACCAGCATACGACCGGATGGCACGAATATGGAGAGATAAACCTTGTGGCCTTTTTAGATATGTAGATTGGGAAAAGCTACAGATATTGGGGTTCAGGCAGAAATTAGAGAGTCTACTCAGTTACTCAATAGAGGGTCAGCAGTTTGAGTCTTCCAAAAGATTGTTCAGCATTGACGAACCGGTGTATATGGAGATGATCACCGAGTTCATGACCACCTATACATTTGAGCCAGGGAGTAGAGTGGAGCCTATTCACCTTGTCATTGGATCAGTTTGCATGTCACGTAGATCTCTATACTCCAGAAGAGATAGATTCACCCCTGTTTACTAATGGAGCCACCACGATTTCTCTCACGACTACTACCGCAGAGGCATGGAGTCATTGGTCACTAAAGCCATATTTCTCGCGTATTAAAGCTACCCATCTCACAGACCCAGTCATGCAGATTTTGCATAAACTACTGGCTTGTTCGCTTGATGGGAAACATACATCTAATGGCCGAGTGTCTGAGTTTGATGTTATCATGGGGGCATTTGATATTTACTATAATCTTTGGACTGTCAAGAATTTAAAGCCCTTATTTCGAATTTTCCATTAGAAAATTCGAAAAGCGCTTTAAATTCCACCTTTTTTAAGACCTATTACTTTATATTTCTCATGTTCTCAGGTACAATGAAGAAAAAGCTAAAACCAGCACGTCCACTTACAGGATCTCTTGCATACCTTAGTGCAACACCAGCATACGACCGGATGGCACGAATATGGGGAGATAAACCTTGTGGCCTTTTTAGATATGTAGATTGGGAAAAGCTACAGATATTGGGGTTCAGGCAGAAATTAGAGAGTCTACTCAGTTACTCAATAGAGGGTCAGCAGTTTGAGTCTTCCAAAAGATTGTTCAGCATTGACGAACCGGTGTATATGGAGATGATCACCGAGTTCATGACCACCTATACATTTGAGCCAGGGAGTAGAGTGGAGCCTATTCACCTTGTCATTGGATCAGTTTGCACGTCACCTAGATCTCTATACTCCAGAAGAGATAGATTCACCCCTGTTTACTAATGGAGCCACCACGATTTCTCTCACGACTACTACCGCAGAGGCATGGAGTCATTGGTCACCAAAGCCATATTTCTCGCGTATTAAAGCTACCCATCTCACAGACCCAGTCATGCAGATTTTGCATAAACTACTGGCTTGTTCGCTTGATGGGAAACATACGTCTAATGGCCGAGTGTCTGAGTTTGATGTTATCATGGGGGCATTTGATATTTACTATAATCTTTGGACTGACAAGAATTTAAACCCCTCATTATGAATTTTCCATTAGAAAATTCGAAAAGCTCTTTAAATTCCACCTTTCTTAAGACCTATTACTTTAAATTTCTCATGTTCTCAGGTACTATGAAGAAAAAGCTAAAACCAGCACGACCACTTACAGGATCTCTTGCATACCGTAGTGGAACACCAGCATACGACCGGATGGCACGAATATGGTGAGATAAACCTTTTGGCCGTTTTAGATATGTAGATTGGGAAAAGCTACAGATATTGGGGTTCAAGCAGAAATTAGAGAGTCTACTCAGTTACTCAATAGAGGGTCAGCAGTTTGAGTGTTTCAAAAGATTGTTCAGCATTGACGAACCGGTGTATATGGAGATGATCACCGAGTTCATGACCACCTATACATTGGAGCCAGGGAGTAGAGTGGAGCCTATTCACCTTGTCATTGGCTCAGTTTGCACGTCACCTAGATCTCTATACTCCAGAAGAGATAGATTCACCCCTGTTTACTAATGGAGCCACCACGATTTCTCTCACGACTACTACCGCAGAGGCATGGAGTCATTGGTCACCAAAGCCATATTTCTAGCGTATTAAAGCTACCCAGCTCACAGACCCAGTCATGCAGATTTTGCATAAACTACTGGCTTGTTCGCTTGATGGGAAACATACGTCTAATGGCCGAGTGTCTGAGTTTGATGTTATCATGGGGGCATTTGATATTTACTGTAATCTTTGGACTGTCAAGAATTTAAAGCCCTCATTTCGAATTTTCCATTAGAAAATTCGAAAAGCGCTTTAAATTCCACCTTTCTTAAGACCTATTACTTTAAATTTCTCATGTTCTCAGGTACTATGAAGAAAAAGCTAAAACCAGCACGTCCACTTACCTTAGTGTAACACCGTCATACGACCGGAAGGCACGAATATGGAGAGATAAAACTTGTGGCCTTTTTAGATATGTAGATTGGGAAAAGCTACAGATATTGGGGTTCAGGCAGAAATTAGAGAGTCTACTCAGTTACTCAATAGAGGGTCAGCAGTTTGAGTCTTTCAAAAGATTGTTCAGCATTGACGAACCGGTGTATATGGAGATGATCACCGAGTTCATGACCACCTATACATTTGAGCTAGGGAGTAGAGTGGAGCCTATTAACCTTGTCATTGGCTCAGTTTGCACATCACCTAGATCTCTATACTCCAGAAGAGATAGATTCACCCCTGTTTACTAATGGAGCCACCACGATTTCTCTGACGACTACTACCGCAGAGGCATGGATTCATTGGTCACCAAAGCTATATTTCTCGCGTATTAAAGCTACCCAGCTCACAGACCCAGTCATGCAGATTTTGCATAAACTACTGGCTAGTTCGCTTGATGGGAAACATACGTCTAATGGCCGAGTGTCTGAGTTTGATGTTATCATGGGGGCATTTGATATTTACTGTAATCTTTGGACTGTCAAGAATTTAAAGCCCTCATTTCGAATTTTCCATTAGAAAATTCGAAAAGCGCTTTAAATTCCACCTTTCTTAAGACCTATTACTTTAAATTTCTCATGTTCTCAGGTACTATGAAGAAAAAGATAAAACCAGCACGTCCACTTACAGGATCTCTTGCATACCTTAGTGCAACACCAGCATACGACCGGATGGCACGAATATGGAGAGATAAACCTTTTGGCCGTTTTAGATATGTAGATTGGGAAAAGCTACAGATATTGAGGTTCAGGCAGAAATTAGAGAGTCTACTCAGTTACTCAATAGAGGGTCAGCAGTTTGAGTCTTCCAAAAGATTGTTCAGCATTGACGAACCGGTGTATATGGAGATGATCACCGAGTTCATGACCACCTATACATTTGAGCCAGGGAGTAGAGTGGAGCCTATTCACCTTGTCATTGGCTCAGTTTGCACGTCACCTAGATCTATATACTCCAGAAGAGATAGACTCACCCCTGTTTACTAATGGAGCCACCACGATTTCTCTCACGACTACTACCGCAGAGGCATGGAGTCATTGGTCACCAAAGCCATATTTCTCGCGTATTAAAGCTATCCATCTCACAGATCCAGTCATGCAGATTTTGCATAAACTACTGGCTTGTTCGCTTGATGGGAAACATACATCTAATGGCCGAGTGTCTGAGTTTGATGTTGTCATGGGGGCATTTGATATTTACTATAATCTTTGGACTGTCAAGAATTTAAAGCCCTTATTTCGAATTTTCCATTAGAAAATTCGAAAAGCGCTTTAAATTCCACCTTTTTTAAGACCTATTACTTTATATTTCTCATGTTCTCAGGTACAATGAAGAAAAAGCTAAAACCAGCACGTCCACTTACAGGATCTCTTGCATACCTTAGTGCAACACCAGCATACGACCGGATGGCACGAATATGGAGAGATAAACCTTGTGGCCTTTTTAGATATGTAGATTGGGAAAAGCTACAGATATTGGGGTTCAGGCAGAAATTAGAGAGTCTACTCAGTTACTCAATAGAGGGTCAGCAGTTTGAGTCTTCCAAAAGATTGTTCAGCATTGACGAACCGGTGTATATGGAGATGATCACCGAGTTCATGACCACCTATACATTTGAGCCAGGGAGTAGAGTGGAGCCTATTCACCTTGTCATTGGCTCAGTTTGCACGTCACCTAGATCTATATACTCCAGAAGAGATAGATTCACCCCTGTTTACTAATGGAGCCACCACGATTTCTCTCACGACTACTACCGCAGAGGCATGGAGTCATTGGTCACCAAAGCCATATTTCTCACGTATTAAAGCTACCCATCTCACAGACCCAGTCATGCAGATTTTGCATAAACTACTGGCTTGTTCGCTTGATGGGAAACATACATCTAATGTCCGAGTGTCTGAGTTTGATGTTATCATGGGGGCATTTGATATTTACTATAATCTTTGGACTGTCAAGAATTTAAAGCCCTTATTTCGAATTTTCCATTAGAAAATTCGAAAAGCGCTTTAAATTCCACCTTTTTTAAGACCTATTACTTTATATTTCTCATGTTCTCAGGTACAATGAAGAAAAAGCTAAAACCAGCACGTCCACTTACAGGATCTCTTGCATACCTTAGTGCAACACCAGCATACGACCGGATGGCACGAATATGGAGAGATAAACCTTGTGGCCTTTTTAGATATGTAGATTGGGAAAAGCTACAGATATTGGGGTTCAGGCAGAAATTAGAGAGTCTACTCAGTTACTCAATAGAGGGTCAGCAGTTTGAGTCTTCCAAAAGATTGTTCAGCATTGACGAACCGGTGTATATGGAGATGATCACCGAGTTCATGACCACCTATACATTTGAGCCAGGGAGTAGAGTGGAGCCTATTCACCTTGTCATTGGATCAGTTTGCACGTCACCTAGATCTCTATACTCCAGAAGAGATAGATTCACCCCTGTTTACTAATGGAGCCACCACGATTTCTCTCACGACTACTACCGCAGAGGCATGGAGTCATTGGTCACCAAAGCCATATTTCTCGCGTATTAAAGCTACCCATCTCACAGACCCAGTCATGCAGATTTTGCATAAACTACTGGCTTGTTCGTTTGATGGGAAACATACGTCTAATGGCCGAGTGTCTGAGTTTGATGTTATCATGGGGGCATTTGATATTTACTATAATCTTTGGACTGTCAAGAATTTAAACCCCTCATTACGAATTTTCCATTAGAAAATTCGAAAAGCTCTTTAAATTCCACCTTTCTTAAGACCTATTACTTTAAATTTCTCATGTTCTCAGGTACTATGAAGAAAAAGCTAAAACCAGCACGACCACTTACAGGATCTCTTGCATACCGTAGTGGAACACCAGCATACGACCGGATGGCACGAATATGGTGAGATAAACCTTTTGGCCGTTTTAGATATGTAGATTGGGAAAAGCTACAGATATTGGGGTTCAAGCAGAAATTAGAGAGTCTACTCAGTTACTCAATAGAGGGTCAGCAGTTTGAGTGTTTCAAAAGATTGTTCAGCATTGACGAACCGGTGTATATGGAGATGATCACCGAGTTCATGACCACCTATACATTGGAGCCAGGGAGTAGAGTGGAGCCTATTCACCTTGTCATTGGCTCAGTTTGCACGTCACCTAGATCTCTATACTCCAGAAGAGATAGATTCACCCCTGTTTACTAATGGAGCCACCACGATTTCTCTCACGACTACTACCGCAGAGGCATGGAGTCATTGGTCACCAAAGCCATATTTCTAGCGTATTAAAGCTACCCAGCTCACAGACCCAGTCATGCAGATTTTGCATAAACTACTGGCTTGTTCGCTTGATGGGAAACATACGTCTAATGGCCGAGTGTCTGAGTTTGATGTTATCATGGGGGCATTTGATATTTACTGTAATCTTTGGACTGTCAAGAATTTAAAGCCCTCATTTCGAATTTTCCATTAGAAAATTCGAAAAGCGCTTTAAATTCCACCTTTCTTAAGACCTATTACTTTAAATTTCTCATGTTCTCAGGTACTATGAAGAAAAAGCTAAAACCAGCACGTCCACTTACCTTAGTGTAACACCGTCATACGACCGGAAGGCACGAATATGGAGAGATAAAACTTGTGGCCTTTTTAGATATGTAGATTGGGAAAAGCTACAGATATTGGGGTTCAGGCAGAAATTAGAGAGTCTACTCAGTTACTCAATAGAGGGTCAGCAGTTTGAGTCTTTCAAAAGATTGTTCAGCATTGACGAACCGGTGTATATGGAGATGATCACCGAGTTCATGACCACCTATACATTTGAGCTAGGGAGTAGAGTGGAGCCTATTCACCTTGTCATTGGCTCAGTTTGCACATCACCTAGATCTCTATACTCCAGAAGAGATAGATTCACCCCTGTTTACTAATGGAGCCACCACGATTTCTCTCACGACTACTACCGCAGAGGCATGGATTCATTGGTCACCAAAGCCATATTTCTCGCGTATTAAAGCTACCCAGCTCACAGACCCAGTCATGCAGATTTTGCATAAACTACTGGCTAGTTTGCTTGATGGGAAACATACGTCTAATCGCCGAGTGTCTGAGTTTGATGTTATCATGGGGGCATTTGATATTTACTGTAATCTTTGGACTGTCAAGAATTTAAAGCCCTCATTTCGAATTTTCCATTAGAAAATTCGAAAAGCGCTTTAAATTCCACCTTTCTTAAGACCTATTACTTTAAATTTCTCATGTTCTCAGGTACTATGAAGAAAAAGCTAAAACCAGCACGTCCACTTACAGGATCTCTTGCATACCTTAGTGCAACACCAACATATGACCGGATGGCACGAATATGGAGAGATAAACCTTTTGGCCGTTTTAGATATGTAGATTGGGAAAAGCTACAGATATTGAGGTTCAGGCAGAAATTAGAGAGTCTACTCAGTTACTCAATAGAGGGTCAGCAGTTTGAGTCTTTCAAAAGATTGTTCAGCATTGACAAACCGGTGTATATGGAGATGATCACCGAGTTCATGACCACCTATACATTTGAGCCAGGGAGTAGAGTGGAGCCTATTCACCTTGTCATTGGCTCAGTTTGCACGTCACCTAGATCTCTATACTCCAAAAGAGATAGATTCACCCCTGTTTACTAATGGAGCCACCACGATTTCTCTCACGACTACTACCGCAGAGGCATGGAGTCATTGGTCACCAAAGCCATATTTCTCGCGTATTAAAGCTACCCATCTCACAGACCCAGTCATGCAGATTTTGCATAAACTACTGGCTTGTTCGCTTGATGGGAAACATACGACTAATGGCCGAGTGTCTGAGTTTGATGTTATCATGGGGGCATTTGATATTTACTATAATCTTTGGACTGTCAAGAATTTAAACCCCTCATTACGAATTTACCATTAGAAAATTCGAAATGCTCTTTAAATTCCACCTTTCTTAAGACCTATTACTTTAAATTTCTCATGTTCTCAGGTACTATGAAGAAAAAGCTAAAACCAGCACGACCACTTACAGGATCTCTTGCATACCGTAGTGGAACACCAGCATACGACCGGATGGCACTAATATGGTGAGATAAACCTTTTGGCCGTTTTAGATATGTAGATTGGGAAAAGCTACAGATATTGGGGTTCAAGCAGAAATTAGAGAGTCTACTCAGTTACTCAATAGAGGGTCAGCAGTTTGAGTCTTTCAAAAGATTGTTCAGCATTGACGAACCGGTGTATATGGAGATGATCACCGAGTTCATGACCACCTATAAATTGGAGCCAGGGAGTAGAGTGGAGCCTATTCACCTTGTCATTGGCTCAGTTTGCACGTCACCTAGATCTCTATACTCCAGAAGAGATAGATTCACCCCTGTTTACTAATGGAGCCACCACGATTTCTCTCACGACTACTACCGCAGAGGCATGGAGTCATTGGTCTCCAAAGCCATATTTCTAGCGTATTAAAGCTACCCAGCTCACAGACCCAGTCATGCAGATTTTGCATAAACTACTGGCTTGTTCGCTTGATGGGAAACATACGTCTAATGGCCGAGTGTCTGAGTTTGATGTTATCATGGGGGCATTTGATATTTACTGTAATCTTTGGACTGTCAAGAATTTAAAGCCCTCATTTCGAATTTTCCATTAGAAAATTCGAAAAGCGCTTTAAATTCCACCTTTCTTAAGACCTATTACTTTAAATTTCTCATGTTCTCAGGTACTATGAAGAAAAAGCTAAAACCAGCACGTCCACTTACCTTAGTGTAACACCGTCATACGACCGGAAGGCACGAATATGGAGAGATAAAACTTGTGGCCTTTTTAGATATGTAGATTGGGAAAAGCTACAGATATTGGGGTTCAGGCAGAAATTAGAGAGTCTACTCAGTTACTCAATAGAGGGTCAGCAGTTTGAGTCTTTCAAAAGATTGTTCAGCATTGACGAATCGGTGTATATGGAGATGATCACCGAGTTCATGACCACCTATACATTTGAGCTAGGGAGTAGAGTGGAGCCTATTCACCTTGTCATTGGCTCAGTTTGCACATCACCTAGATCTCTATACTCCAGAAGAGATAGATTCACCCCTGTTTACTAATGGAGCCACCACGATTTCTCTCACGACTACTACCGCAGAGGCATGGATTCATTGGTCACCAAAGCCATATTTCTCGCGTATTAAAGCTACCCAGCTCACAGACCCAGTCATGCAGATTTTGCATAAACTACTGGCTAGTTTGCTTGATGGGAAACATACGTCTAATCGCCGAGTGTCTGAGTTTGATGTTATCATGGGGGCATTTGATATTTACTGTAATCTTTGGACTGTCAAGAATTTAAAGCCCTCATTTCGAATTTTCCATTCGAAAATTCGAAAAGCGCTTTAAATTCCACCTTTCTTAAGACCTATTACTTTAAATTTCTCATGTTCTCAGGTACTATGAAGAAAAAGCTAAAACCAGCACGTCCACTTACAGGATCTCTTGCATACCTTAGTGCAACACCAGCATACGACCGGATGGCACGAATATGGAGAGATAAACCTTTTGGCCGTTTTAGATATGTAGATTGGGAAAAGCTACAGATATTGAGGTTCAGGCAGAAATTAGAGAGTCTACTCAGTTACTCAATAGAGGGTCAGCAGTTTGAGTCTTTCAAAAGATTGTTCAGCATTGACAAACCGGTGTATATGGAGATGATCACCGAGTTCATGACCACCTATACATTTGAGCCAGGGAGTAGAGTGGAGCCTATTCACCTTGTCATTGGCTCAGTTTGCACGTCACCTAGATCTCTATACTCCAAAAGAGATAGATTCACCCCTGTTTACTAATGGAGCCACCACGATTTCTCTCACGACTACTACCGCAGAGGCATGGAGTCATTGGTCACCAAAGCCATATTTCTCGCATATTAAAGCTACCCAGCTCACAGACCCCGTCATGCAGATTTTGCATAAACTACTGGCTTGTTCGCTTGATGGGAAACATACGTCTAATGGCCGAGTGTCTGAGTTTGATGTTATGATGGGGGCATTTGATATTTACTGTAATCTTTGGACTGTCAAGAATTTAAAGCCCTCATTTCGAATTTTCCATTAGAAAATTCGAAAAGCGCTTTAAATTCCACCTTTCTTAAGACCTATTACTTTAAATTTCTCATGTTCTCAGGTACTATGAAGAAAAAGCTAAAACCATCACGTCCACTTACCCTAGTGTAACACCGTCATACGCCCGGAAGGCACGAATATGGAGAGATAAACCTTGTGGCCTTTTTAGATATGTAGATTGGGAAAAGCTACAGATATTGGGGTTCAGGCAGAAATTAGAGAGTCTACTCAGTTACTCAATAGAGGGTCAGCAGTTTGAGTCTTTCAAAAGATTGTTCAGCATTGACGAACCGGTGTATATGGAGATGATCACCGAGTTCATGACCACCTATACATATGAGCTAGGGAGTAGAGTGGAGCCTATTCACCTTGTCATTGGCTCAGTTTGCACATCACCTAGATCTCTATACTCCAGAAGAGATAGATTCACCCCTGTTTACTAATGGAGCCACCACGATTTCTCTCACGACTACTACCGCAGAGGCATGGATTCATTGGTCACCAAAGCCATATTTCTCGCGTATTAAAGCTACCCAGCTCACAGACCCAGTCATGCAGATTTTGCATAAACTACTGGCTAGTTCGCTTGATGGGAAACATACGTCTAATCGCCGAGTGTCTGAGTTTGATGTTATCATGGGGGCATTTGATATTTACTGTAATCTTTGGACTGTCAAGAATTTAAAGCCCTCATTTCGAATTTTCCATTAGAAAATTCGAAAAGCGCTTTAAATTCCACCTTTCTTAAGACCTATTACTTTAAATTTCTCATGTTCTCAGGTACTATGAAGAAAAAGCTAAAACCAGCACGTCCACTTACAGGATCTCTTGCATACCTTAGTGCAACACCAGCATACGACCGGATGGCACGAATATGGAGAGATAAACCTTTTGGCCGTTTTAGATATGTAGATTGGGAAAAGCTACAGATATTGAGGTTCAGGCAGAAATTAGAGAGTCTACTCAGTTACTCAATAGAGGGTCAGCAGTTTGAGTCTTTCAAAAGATTGTTCAGCATTGACAAACCGGTGTATATGGAGATGATCACCGAGTTCATGACCACCTATACATTTGAGCCAGGGAGTAGAGTGGAGCCTATTCACCTTGTCATTGGCTCAGTTTGCACGTCACCTAGATCTCTATACTCCAAAAGAGATAGATTCACCCCTGTTTACTAATGGAGCCACCACGATTTCTCTCACGACTACTACCGCAGAGGCATGGAGTCATTGGTCACCAAAGCCATATTTCTCGCATATTAAAGCTACCCAGCTCACAGACCCCGTCATGCAGATTTTGCATAAACTACTGGCTTGTTCGCTTGATGGGAAACATACGTCTAATGGCCGAGTGTCTGAGTTTGATGTTATCATGGGGGCATTTGATATTTACTGTAATCTTTGGACTGTCAAGAATTTAAAGCCCTCATTTCGAATTTTCCATTAGAAAATTCGAAAAGCGCTTTAAATTCCACCTTTCTTAAGACCTATTACTTTAAATTTCTCATGTTCTCAGGTACTATGAAGAAAAAGCTAAAACCATCACGTCCACTTACCCTAGTGTAACACCGTCATACGCCCGGAAGGCACGAATATGGAGAGATAAACCTTGTGGCCTTTTTAGATATGTAGATTGGGAAAAGCTACAGATATTGGGGTTCAGGCAGAAATTAGAGAGTCTACTCAGTTACTCAATAGAGGGTCAGCAGTTTGAGTCTTTCAAAAGATTGTTCAGCATTGACGAACCGGTGTATATGGAGATGATCACCGAGTTCATGACCACCTATACATTTGAGCTAGGGAGTAGAGTGGAGCCTATTCACCTTGTCATTGGCTCAGTTTGCACATCACCTAGATCTCTATACTCCAGAAGAGATAGATTCACCCCTGTTTACTAATGGAGCCACCACGATTTCTCTCACGACTACTACCGCAGAGGCATGGATTCATTGGTCACCAAAGCCATATTTCTCGCGTATTAAAGCTACCCAGCTCACAGACCCAGTCATGCAGATTTTGCATAAACTACTGGCTAGTTCGCTTGATGGGAAACATACGTCTAATCGCCGAGTGTCTGAGTTTGATGTTATCATGGGGGCATTTGATATTTACTGTAATCTTTGGACTGTCAAGAATTTAAAGCCCTCATTTCGAATTTTCCATTAGAAAATTCGAAAAGCGCTTTAAATTCCACCTTTCTTAAGACCTATTACTTTAAATTTCTCATGTTCTCAGGTACTATGAAGAAAAAGCTAAAACCATCACGTCCACTTACAGGATCTCTTGCATACCGTAGTGGAACACCAGCATACGACCGGATGGCACGAATATGGTGAGATAAACCTTTTGGCCGTTTTAGATATGTAGATTGGGAAAAGCTACAGATATTGGGGTTCAAGCAGAAATTAGAGTCTACTCAGTTACTCAATAGAGGGTCAGCAGTTTGAGTCTTTCAAAAGATTGTTCAGCATTGACGAACCGGTGTATATGGAGATGATCAATGAGTTCATGACCACCTATACATTGGAGCCAGGGAGTAGAGTGGAGCCTATTCACCTTGTCATTGGCTCAGTTTGCACGTCACCTAGATCTCTATACTCCAGAAGAGATAGATTCACCCCTGTTTACTAATGGAGCCACCACGATTTCTCTCACGACTACTACCGCAGAGGCATGGATTCATTGGTCACCAAAGCCATATTTCTCGCGTATTAAAGCTACCCAGCTCACAGACCCAGTCATGCAGATTTTGCATAAACTACTGGCTAGTTCGCTTGATGGGAAACATACGTCTAATCGCCGAGTGTCTGAGTTTGATGTTATCATGGGGGCATTTGATATTTACTGTAATCTTTGGACTGTCAAGAATTTAAAGCCCTCATTTCGAATTTTCCATTAGAAAATTCGAAAAGCGCTTTAAATTCCACCTTTCTTAAGACCTATTACTTTAAATTTCTCATGTTCTCAGGTACTATGAAGAAAAAGCTAAAACCAGCACGTCCACTTACAGGATCTCTTGCATACCTTAGTGCAACACCAGCATACGACCGGATGGCACGAATATGGAGAGATAAACCTTTTGGCCGTTTTAGATATGTAGATTGGGAAAAGCTACAGATATTGAGGTTCAGGCAGAAATTAGAGAGTCTACTCAGTTACTCAATAGAGGGTCAGCAGTTTGAGTCTTTCAAAAGATTGTTCAGCATTGACAAACCGGTGTATATGGAGATGATCACCGAGTTCATGACCACCTATACATTTGAGCCAGGGAGTAGAGTGGAGCCTATTCACCTTGTCATTGGCTCAGTTTGCACGTCACCTAGATCTCTATACTCCAAAAGAGATAGATTCACCCCTGTTTACTAATGGAGCCACCACGATTTCTCTCACGACTACTACCGCAGAGGCATGGAGTCATTGGTCACCAAAGCCATATTTCTCGCATATTAAAGCTACCCAGCTCACAGACCCCGTCATGCAGATTTTGCATAAACTACTGGCTTGTTCGCTTGATGGGAAACATACGTCTAATGGCCGAGTGTCTGAGTTTGATGTTATCATGGGGGCATTTGATATTTACTGTAATCTTTGGACTGTCAAGAATTTAAAGCCCTCATTTCGAATTTTCCATTAGAAAATTCGAAAAGCGCTTTAAACTCCACCTTTCTTAAGACCTATTACTTTAAATTTCTCATGTTCTCAGGTACTATGAAGAAAAAGCTAAAACCATCACGTCCACTTACCCTAGTGTAACACCGTCATACGCCCGGAAGGCACGAATATGGAGAGATAAACCTTGTGGCCTTTTTAGATATGTAGATTGGGAAAAGCTACAGATATTGGGGTTCAGGCAGAAATTAGAGAGTCTACTCAGTTACTCAATAGAGGGTCAGCAGTTTGAGTCTTTCAAAAGATTGTTCAGCATTGACGAACCGGTGTATATGGAGATGATCACCGAGTTCATGACCACCTATACATTTGAGCTAGGGAGTAGAGTGGAGCCTATTCACCTTGTCATTGGCTCAGTTTGCACATCACCTAGATCTCTATACTCCAGAAGAGATAGATTCACCCCTGTTTACTAATGGAGCCACCACGATTTCTCTCACGACTACTACCGCAGAGGCATGGATTCATTGGTCACCAAAGCCATATTTCTCGCGTATTAAAGCTACCCAGCTCACAGACCCAGTCATGCAGATTTTGCATAAACTACTGGCTAGTTCGCTTGATGGGAAACATACGTCTAATCGCCGAGTGTCTGAGTTTGATGTTATCATGGGGGCATTTGATATTTACTGTAATCTTTGGACTGTCAAGAATTTAAAGCCCTCATTTCGAATTTTCCATTAGAAAATTCGAAAAGCGCTTTAAATTCCACCTTTCTTAAGACCTATTACTTTAAATTTCTCATGTTCTCAGGTACTATGAAGAAAAAGCTAAAACCATCACGTCCACTTACAGGATCTCTTGCATACCGTAGTGGAACACCAGCATACGACCGGATGGCACGAATATGGTGAGATAAACCTTTTGGCCGTTTTAGATATGTAGATTGGGAAAAGCTACAGATATTGGGGTTCAAGCAGAAATTAGAGTCTACTCAGTTACTCAATAGAGGGTCAGCAGTTTGAGTCTTTCAAAAGATTGTTCAGCATTGACGAACCGGTGTATATGGAGATGATCAATGAGTTCATGACCACCTATACATTGGAGCCAGGGAGTAGAGTGGAGCCTATTCACCTTGTCATTGGCTCAGTTTGCACGTCACCTAGATCTCTATACTCCAGAAGAGATAGATTCACCCCTGTTTACTAATGGAGCCACCACGATTTCTCTCACGACTACTACCGCAGAGGCATGGAGTCATTGGTCTCCAAAGCCATATTTCTAGCGTATTAAAGCTACCCAGCTCACAGACCCAGTCATGCAGATTTTGCATAAACTACTGGCTTGTTCGCTTGATGGGAAACATACGTCTAATGGCCGAGTGTCTGAGTTTGATGTTATCATGGGGGCATTTGATATTTACTGTAATCTTTGGACTGTCAAGAATTTAAAGCCCTCATTTCGAATTTTCCATTAGAAAATTCGAAAAGCGCTTTAAATTCCACCTTTCTTAAGACCTATTACTTTAAATTTCTCATGTTCTCAGGTACTATGAAGAAAAAGCTAAAACCAGCACGTCCACTTACCTTAGTGTAACACCGTCATACGACCGGAAGGCACGAATATGGAGAGATAAAACTTGTGGCCTTTTTAGATATGTAGATTGGGAAAAGCTACAGATATTGGGGTTCAGGCAGAAATTAGAGAGTCTACTCAGTTACTCAATAGAGGGTCAGCAGTTTGAATCTTTCAAAAGATTGTTCAGCATTGACGAACCGGTGTATATGGAGATGATCACCGAGTTCATGACCACCTATACATTTGAGCTAGGGAGTAGAGTGGAGCCTATTCACCTTGTCATTGGCTCAGTTTGCACATCACCTAGATCTCTATACTCCAGAAGAGATAGATTCACCCCTGTTTACTAATGGAGCCACCACGATTTCTCTCACGACTACTACCGCAGAGGCATGGATTCATTGGTCACCAAAGCCATATTTCTCGTGTATTAAAGCTACCCTGCTCACAGACCCAGTCATGCAGATTTTGCATAAACTACTGGCTAGTTCGCTTGATGGGAAACATACGTCTAATCGCCGAGTGTCTAAGTTTGATGTTATCATGGGGGCATTTGATATTTACTGTAATCTTTGGACTGTCAAGAATTTAAAGCCCCTATTTCGAATTTTCCATTAGAAAATTTGAAAAGCGCTTTAAATTCCACCTTTCTTAAGACCTATTACTTTAAATTTCTCATGTTCTCAGGTACTATGAAGAAAAAGCTAAAACCAGCACGTCCACTTACAGGATCTCTTGCATACCTTAGTGCAACACCAGCATACGACCGGATGGCACGAATATGGAGAGATAAACCTTTTGGCCGTTTTAGATATGTAGATTGGGAAAAGCTACAGATATTGAGGTTCAGGCAGAAATTAGAGAGTCTACTCAGTTACTCAATAGAGGGTCAGCAGTTTGAGTCTTTCAAAAGATTGTTCAGCATTGACAAACCGGTGTATATGGAGATGATCACCGAGTTCATGACCACCTATACATTTGAGCCAGGGAGTAGAGTGGAGCCTATTCACCTTGTCATTGGCTCAGTTTGCACGTCACCTAGATCTCTATACTCCAAAAGAGATAGATTCACCCCTGTTTACTAATGGAGCCACCACGATTTCTCTCACGACTACTACCGCAGAGGCATGGAGTCATTGGTCACCAAAGCCATATTTCTCGCATATTAAAGCTACCCAGCTCACAGACCCCGTCATGCAGATTTTGCATAAACTACTGGCTTGTTCGCTTGATGGGAAAGATACGTCTAATGGCCGAGTGTCTCGAGTTTGATGTTATCATGGGGGCATTTGATATTTACTGTAATCTTTGGACTGTCAAGAATTTAAAGCCCACATTTCGAATTTTCCATTAGAAAATTCGAAAAGCGCTTTAAATTCCACCTTTCTTAAGACCTATTACTTTAAATTTCTCATGTTCTCAGGTACTATGAAGAAAAAGCTAAAACCATCACGTCCACTTACCCTAGTGTAACACCGTCATACGCCCGGAAGGCACGAATATGGAGAGATAAACCTTGTGGCCTTTTTAGATATGTAGATTGGGAAAAGCTACAGATATTGGGGTTCAGGCTGAAATTAGAGAGTCTACTCAGTTACTCAATAAAGGGTCAGCAGTTTGAGTCTTTCAAAAGATTGTTCAGCATTGACGAACCGGTGTATATGGAGATGATCACCGAGTTCATGACCACCTATACATTTGAGCCAGGGAGTAGAGTGGAGCCTATTCACCTTGTCATTGGCTCAGTTTGCACGTCACCTAGATCTCTATACTCCAGAAGAGATAGATTCACCCCTGTTTACTAATGGAGCCACCACGATTTCTCTCACGACTACTACCGCAGAGGCATGGATTCATTGGTCACCAAAGCCATATTTCTTGCGTATTAAAGCTACCCAGCTCACAGACCCAGTCATGCAGATTTTGGATAAACTACTGGCTTGTTCGCTTGATGGGAAACATACGTCTAATCGCCGAGTGTCTGAGTTTGATGTTATCATGGGGGCATTTGATATTTACTGTAATCTTTGGACTGTCAAGAATTTAAAGCCCTCATTTCATATTTTCGAAAAGCGCTTTAACTTCCACCTTTCTTAAGACCTATTACTTTAAATTTCTCATGTTTTCAGGTACTATGAAGAAAAAGCTAAAACCAGCATGTCCACTTACAGGATCTCTTGCATACCTTAGTGCAACACCAGCATACGACCGGATGGCACGAATATGGAGAGATAAACCTTTTGGCCATTTTAGATATGTAGATTGGGAAAAGCTACAGATATTGAGGTTCAGTCAGAAATTAGAGAGTCTACTCAGTTACTCAATAGAGGGTCAGCAGTTTGAGTCTTTCAAAAGATTGTTCAGCATTGACAAACCGGTGTATATGGAGATGATCACCGAGTTCATGACCACCTATACATTTGAGCCAGGGAGTAGAGTGGAGCCTATTCACCTTGTCATTGGCTCAGTTTGCACGTCACCTAGATCTCTATACTCCAAAAGAGATAGATTCACCCCTGTTTACTAATGGAGCCACCACGATTTCTCTCACGACTACTACCGCAGAGGCATGGAGTCATTGGTCACCAAAGCCATATTTCTCGCATATTAAAGCTACCCAGCTCACAGACCCCGTCATGCAGATTTTGCATAAACTACTGGCTTGTTCGCTTGATGGGAAAGATACGTCTAATGGCCGAGTGTCTCGAGTTTGATGTTATCATGGGGGCATTTGATATTTACTTTAATCTTTGGACTGTCAAGAATTTAAAGCCCACATTTCGAATTTTCCATTAGAAAATTCGAAAAGCGCTTTAAATTCCACCTTTCTTAAGACCTATTACTTTAAATTTCTCATGTTCTCAGGTACTATGAAGAAAAAGCTAAAACCATCACGTCCACTTACCGTAGTGTAACACCGTCATACGCCCGGAAGGCACGAATATGGAGAGATAAACCTTGTGGCCTTTTTAGATATGTAGATTGGGAAAAGCTACAGATATTGGGGTTCAGGCTGAAATTAGAGAGTCTACTCAGTTACTCAATAAAGGGTCAGCAGTTTGAGTCTTTCAAAAGATTGTTCAGCATTGACGAACCGGTGTATATGGAGATGATCACCGAGTTCATGACCACCTATACATTTGAGCCAGGGAGTAGAGTGGAGCCTATTCACCTTGTCATTGGCTCAGTTTGCACGTCACCTAGATCTCTATACTCCAGAAGAGATAGATTCACCCCTGTTTACTAATGGAGCCACCACGATTTCTCTCACGACTACTACCGCAGAGGCATGGATTCATTGGTCACCAAAGCCATATTTCTTGCGTATTAAAGCTACCCAGCTCACAGACCCAGTCATGCAGATTTTGGATAAACTACTGGCTTGTTCGCTTGATGGGAAACATACGTCTAATCGCCGAGTGTCTGAGTTTGATGTTATCATGGGGGCATTTGATATTTACTGTAATCTTTGGACTGTCAAGAATTTAAAGCCCTCATTTCATATTTTCGAAAAGCGCTTTAACTTCCACCTTTCTTAAGACCTATTACTTTAAATTTCTCATGTTTTCAGGTACTATGAAGAAAAAGCTAAAACCAGCATGTCCACTTACAGGATCTCTTGCATACCTTAGTGCAACACCAGCATACGACCGGATGGCACGAATATGGAGAGATAAACCTTTTGGCCATTTTAGATATGTAGATTGGGAAAAGCTACAGATATTGAGGTTCAGTCAGAAATTAGAGAGTCTACTCAGTTACTCAATAGAGGGTCAGCAGTTTGAGTCTTTCAAAAGATTGTTCAGCATTGACAAACCGGTGTATATGGAGATGATCACCGAGTTCATGACCACCTATACATTTGAGCCAGGGAGTAGAGTGGAGCCTATTCACCTTGTCATTGGCTCAGTTTGCACGTCACCTAGATCTCTATACTCCAAAAGAGATAGATTCACCCCTGTTTACTAATGGAGCCACCACGATTTCTCTCACGACTACTACCGCAGAGGCATGGAGTCATTGGTCACCAAAGCCATATTTCTCGCATATTAAAGCTACCCAGCTCACAGACCCCGTCATGCAGATTTTGCATAAACTACTGGCTTGTTCGCTTGATGGGAAAGATACGTCTAATGGCCGAGTGTCTCGAGTTTGATGTTATCATGGGGGCATTTGATATTTACTTTAATCTTTGGACTGTCAAGAATTTAAAGCCCACATTTCGAATTTTCGAAAAGCGCTTTAACTTCCACCTTTCTTAAGACCTATTACTTTAAATTTCTCATGTTCTCAGGTACTATGAAGAAAAAGCTAAAACCAGCATGTCCACTTACAGGATCTCTTGCATACCTTAGTGCAACACCAGCATACGACCGGATGGCACGAATATGGAGAGATAAACCTTTTGGCCGTTTTAGATATGTAGATTGGGAAAAGCTTCAGATATTGAGGTTCAGGCAGAAATTAGAGAGTCTACTCAGTTACTCAATAGAGGGTCAGCAGTTTGAGTCTTTCAAAAGATTGTTCAGCATTGACGAACCGGTGTATATGGAGATGATCACCGAGTTCATGACCACCTATACATTTGAGCCAGGGAGTAGAGTGGAGCCTATTCACCTTGTCATTGGCTCAGTTTGCACGTCACCTAGATCTCTATACTCCAAAAGAGATAGATTCACCCCTGTTTACTAATGGAGCCACCACGATTTCTCTCACGACTACTACCGCAGAGGCATGGAGTCATTGGTCACCAAAGCCATATTTCTCGCATATTAAAGATACCCAGCTCACAGACCCCGTCATGCAGATTTTGCATAAACTACTGGCTTGTTCGCTTGATGGGAAACATACGTCTAATGGCCGAGTGTCTGAGTTTGATGTTATCATGGGGGCATTTGATATTTACTGTAATCTTTGGACTGTCAAGAATTTAAAGCCCTCATTTCGAATTTTCCATTAGAAAATTCGAAAAGCGCTTTAAATTCCACCTTTCTTAAGACCTATTACTTTAAATTTCTCATGTTCTCAGGTACTATGAAGAAAAAGCTAAAACCATCACGTCCACTTACCCTAGTGTAACACCGTCATACGCCTGGAAGGCACGAATATGGAGAGATAAACCTTGTGGCCTTTTTAGATATGTAGATTGGGAAAAGCTACAGATATTGGGGTTCAGGCAGAAATTAGAGAGTCTACTCAGTTACTCAATAGAGGGTCAGCAGTTTGAGTCTTTCAAAAGATTGTTCAGCATTGACGAACCGGTGTATATGGAGATGATCACCGAGTTCATGACCACCTATACATTTGAGCCAGGGAGTAGAGTGGAGCCTATTCACCTTGTCATTGGCTCAGTTTGCACGTCACCTAGATCTCTATACTCCAAAAGAGATAGATTCACCCCTGTTTACTAATGGAGCCACCACGATTTCTCTCACGACTACTACCGCAGAGGCATGGATTCATTGGTCACCAAAGCCATATTTCTTGCGTATTAAAGCTACCCAGCTCACAGACCCAGTCATGCAGATTTTGGATAAACTACTGGCTTGTTCGCTTGATGGGAAACATACGTCTAATCGCCGAGTGTCTGAGTTTGATGTTATCATGGGGGCATTTGATATTTACTGTAATCTTTGGACTGTCAAGAATTTAAAGCCCTCATTTCATATTTTCGAAAAGCGCTTTAACTTCCACCTTTCTTAAGACCTATTACTTTAAATTTCTCATGTTTTCAGGTACTATGAAGAAAAAGCTAAAACCAGCATGTCCACTTACAGGATCTCTTGCATACCTTAGTGCAACACCAGCATACGACCGGATGGCACGAATATGGAGAGATAAACCTTTTGGCCATTTTAGATATGTAGATTGGGAAAAGCTACAGATATTGAGGTTCAGTCAGAAATTAGAGAGTCTACTCAGTTACTCAATAGAGGGTCAGCAGTTTGAGTCTTTCAAAAGATTGTTCAGCATTGACGAACCGGTGTATATGGAGATGATCACCGAGTTCATGACCACCTATACATTTGAGCCAGGGAGTAGAGTGGAGCCTATTCACCTTGTCATTGGCTCAGTTTGCACGTCACCTAGATCTCTATACTCCAGAAGAGATAGATTCACCCCTGTTTACTAATGGAGCCACCACGATTTCTCTCACGACTACTACCGCAGAGGCATGGATTCATTGGTCACCAAAGCCATATTTCTTGCGTATTAAAGCTACCCAGCTCACAGACCCAGTCATGCAGATTTTGGATAAACTACTGGCTTGTTCACTTGATGGGAAACATACGTCTAATCGTCGAGTGTCTGAGTTTGATGTTATCATGGGGGCATTTGATATTTACTGTAATCTTTGGACTGTCAAGAATTTAAAGCCCTCATTTCGAATTTTCGAAAAGCGCTTTAACTTCCACCTTTCTTAAGACCTATTACTTTAAATTTCTCATGTTCTCAGGTACTATGAAGAAAAAGCTAAAACCAGCATGTCCACTTACAGGATCTCTTGCATACCTTAGTGCAACACCAGCATACGACCGGATGGCACGAATATGGAGAGATAAACCTTTTGGCCATTTTAGATATGTAGATTGGGAAAAGCTACAGATATTGAGGTTCAGTCAGAAATTAGAGAGTCTACTCAGTTACTCAATAGAGGGTCAGCAGTTTGAGTCTTTCAAAAGATTGTTCAGCATTGACGAACCGGTGTATATGGAGATGATCACCGAGTTCATGACCACCTATACATTTGAGCCAGGGAGTAGAGTGGAGCCTATTCACCTTGTCATTGGCTCAGTTTGCACGTCACCTAGATCTCTATACTCCAAAAGAGATAGATTCACCCCTGTTTACTAATGGAGCCACCACGATTTCTCTCACGACTACTACCGCAGAGGCATGGATTCATTGGTCACCAAAGCCATATTTCTTGCGTATTAAAGCTACCCAGCTCACAGACCCAGTCATGCAGATTTTGGATAAACTACTGGCTTGTTCGCTTGATGGGAAACATACGTCTAATCGCCGAGTGTCTGAGTTTGATGTTATCATGGGGGCATTTGATATTTACTTTAATCTTTGGACTGTCAAGAATTTAAAGCCCTCATTTCATATTTTCGAAAAGCGCTTTAACTTCCACCTTTCTTAAGACCTATTACTTTAAATTTCTCATGTTTTCAGGTACTATGAAGAAAAAGCTAAAACCAGCATGTCCACTTACAGGATCTCTTGCATACCTTAGTGCAACACCAGCATACGACCGGATGGCACGAATATGGAGAGATAAACCTTTTGGCCATTTTAGATATGTAGATTGGGAAAAGCTACAGATATTGAGGTTCAGTCAGAAATTAGAGAGTCTACTCAGTTACTCAATAGAGGGTCAGCAGTTTGAGTCTTTCAAAAGATTGTTCAGCATTGACGAACCGGTGTATATGGAGATGATCACCGAGTTCATGACCACCTATACATTTGAGCCAGGGAGTAGAGTGGAGCCTATTCACCTTGTCATTGGCTCAGTTTGCACGTCACCTAGATCTCTATACTCCAGAAGAGATAGATTCACCCCTGTTTACTAATGGAGCCACCACGATTTCTCTCACGACTACTACCGCAGAGGCATGGATTCATTGGTCACCAAAGCCATATTTCTTGCGTATTAAAGCTACCCAGCTCACAGACCCAGTCATGCAGATTTTGGATAAACTACTGGCTTGTTCACTTGATGGGAAACATACGTCTAATCGTCGAGTGTCTGAGTTTGATGTTATCATGGGGGCATTTGATATTTACTGTAATCTTTGGACTGTCAAGAATTTAAAGCCCTCATTTCGAATTTTCGAAAAGCGCTTTAACTTCCACCTTTCTTAAGACCTATTACTTTAAATTTCTCATGTTCTCAGGTACTATGAAGAAAAAGCTAAAACCAGCATGTCCACTTACAGGATCTCTTGCATACCTTAGTGCAACACCAGCATACGACCGGATGGCACGAATATGGAGAGATAAACCTTTTGGCCGTTTTAGATATGTAGATTGGGAAAAGCTACAGATATTGAGGTTCAGGCAGAAATTAGAGAGTCTACTCAGTTACTCAATAGAGGGTCAGCAGTTTGAGTCTTTCAAAAGATTGTTCAGCATTGACGAACCGGTGTATATGGAGATGATCACCGAGTTCATGACCACCTATACATTTGAGCCAGGGAGTAGAGTGGAGCCTATTCACCTTGTCATTGGCTCAGTTTGCACGTCACCTAGATCTCTATACTCCAAAAGAGATAGATTCACCCCTGTTTACTAATGGAGCCACCACGATTTCTCTCACGACTACTACCGCAGAGGCATGGAGTCATTGGTCACCAAAGCCATATTTCTCGCATATTAAAGATACCCAGCTCACAGACCCCGTCATGCAGATTTTGCATAAACTACTGGCTTGTTCGCTTGATGGGAAACATACGTCTAATGGCCGAGTGTCTGAGTTTGATGTTATCATGGGGGCATTTGATATTTACTGTAATCTTTGGACTGTCAAGAATTTAAAGCCCTCATTTCGAATTTTCCATTAGAAAATTCGAAAAGCGCTTTAAATTCCACCTTTCTTAAGACCTATTACTTTAAATTTCTCATGTTCTCAGGTACTATGAAGAAAAAGCTAAAACCATCACGTCCACTTACCCTAGTGTAACACCGTCATACGCCCGGAAGGCACGAATATGGAGAGATAAACCTTGTGGCCTTTTTAGATATGTAGATTGGGAAAAGCTACAGATATTGGGGTTCAGGCAGAAATTAGAGAGTCTACTCAGTTACTCAATAGAGGGTCAGCAGTTTGAGTCTTTCAAAAGATTGTTCAGCATTGACGAACCGGTGTATATGGAGATGATCACCGAGTTCATGACCACCTATACATTTGAGCCAGGGAGTAGAGTGGAGCCTGTTCACCTTGTCATTGGCTCAGTTTGCACGTCACCTAGATCTCTATACTCCAGAAGAGATAGATTCACCCCTGTTTACTAATGGAGCCACCACGATTTCTCTCACGACTACTACCGCAGAGGCATGGATTCATTGGTCACCAAAGCCATATTTCTCGCGTATTAAAGCTACCCAGCTCACAGACCCAGTCATGCAGATTTTGGATAAACTACTGGCTTGTTCGCTTGATGGGAAACATACGTCTAATCGCCGAGTGTCTGAGTTTGATGTTATCATGGGGGCATTTGATATTTACTGTAATCTTTGGACTGTCAAGAATTTAAAGCCCTCATTTCGAATTTTCCATTAGAAAATTCGAAAAGCGCTTTAACTTCCACCTTTCTTAAGACCTATTACTTTAAATTTCTCATGTTCTCAGGTACTATGAAGAAAAAGCTAAAACCAGCACGTCCACTTACAGGATCTCTTTCATACCTTAGTGCAACACCAGCATACGACCGGATGGCACGAATATGGAGAGATAAACCTTTTGGCCGTTTTAGATATGTAGATTGGGAAAAGCTACAGATATTGAGGTTCAGGCAGAAAATAGAGAGTCTACTCAGTTACTCAATAGAGGGTCAGCAGTTTGAGTCTTTCAAAAGATTGTTCAGCATTGACGAACCGGTGTATATGGAGATGATCACCGAGTTCATGACCACCTATACATTTGAGCCTGGGAGTAGAGTGGAGCCTATTCACCTTGTCATTGGCTCAGTTTGCACGTCACCTAGATCTCTATACTCCAAAAGAGATAGATTCACCCCTGTTTACTAATGGAGCCACCACGATTTCTCTCACGACTACTACCGCAGAGGCATGGAGTCATTGGTCACCAAAGCCATATTTCTCGCATATTAAAGCTACCCAGCTCACAGACCCCGTCATGCAGATTTTGCATAAACTACTGGCTTGTTCGCTTGATGGGAAACATACGTCTAATGGCCGAGTTTCTGAGTTTGATGTTATCAAGGGGGCATTTGATATTTACTGTAATCTTTGGACTGTCAAGAATTTAAAGCCCTCATTTCGAATTTTCCATTAGAAAATTCGAAAAGCGCTTTAACTTCCACCTTTCTTAAGACCTATTACTTTAAATTTCTCATGTTCTCAGGTACTATGAAGAAAAAGCTAAAACCAGCACGTCCACTTACAGGATCTCTTGCATACCTTAGTGCAACACCAGCATACGACCGGATGGCACGAATATGGAGAGATAAACCTTTTGGCCGTTTTAGATATGTAGATTGGGAAAAGCTACAGATATTGAGGTTCAGGCAGAAATTAGAGAGTCTACTCAGTTACTCAATAGAGGGTCAGCAGTTTGAGTCTTTCAAAAGATTGTTCAGCATTGACGAACCGGTGTATATGGAGATGATCACCGAGTTCATGACCACCTATACATTTGAGCCAGGGAGTAGAGTGGAGCCTATTCACCTTGTCATTGGCTCAGTTTGCACGTCACCTAGATCTCTATACTCCAAAAGAGATAGATTCACCCCTGTTTACTAATGGAGCCACCACGATTTCTCTCACGACTACTACCGCAGAGGCATGGAGTCATTGGTCACCAAAGCCATATTTCTCGCATATTAAAGCTACCCAGCTCACAGACCCCGTCATGCAGATTTTGCATAAACTACTGGCTTGTTCGCTTGATGGGAAACATACGTCTAATGGCCGAGTTTCTGAGTTTGATGTTATCATGGGGGCATTTGATATTTACTGTAATCTTTGGACTGTCAAGAATTTAAAGCCCTCATTTCGAATTTTCCATTAGAAAATTCGAAAAGCGCTTTAAATTCCACCTTTCTTAAGACCTATTACTTTAAATTTCTCATGTTCTCAGGTACTATGAAGAAAAAGCTAAAACCATCACGTCCACTTACCCTAGTGTAACACCGTCATACGCCCGGAAGGCACGAATATGGAGAGATAAACCTTGTGGCCTTTTTAGATATGTAGATTGGGAAAAGCTACAGATATTGGGGTTCAGGCAGAAATTAGAGAGTCTACTCAGTTACTCAATAGAGGGTCAGCAGTTTGAGTCTTTCAAAAGATTGTTCAGCATTGACGAACCGGTGTATATGGAGATGATCACCGAGTTCATGACCACCTATACATTTGAGCCAGGGAGTAGAGTGGAGCCTATTCACCTTGTCATTGGCTCAGTTTGCACGTCACCTAGATCTCTATACTCCAGAAGAGATAGATTCACCCCTGTTTACTAATGGAGCCACCACGATTTCTCTCACGACTACTACCGCAGAGGCATGGATTCATTGGTCACCAAAGCCATATTTCTCGCGTATTAAAGCTACCCAGCTCACAGACCCAGTCATGCAGATTTTGGATAAACTACTGGCTTGTTCGCTTGATGGGAAACATACGTCTAATCGCCGAGTGTCTGAGTTTGATGTTATCATGGGGGCATTTGATATTTACTGTAATCTTTGGACTATCAAGAATTTAAAGCCCTCATTTCGAATTTTCCATTAGAAAATTCGAAAAGCGCTTTAACTTCCACCTTTCTTAAGACCTATTACTTTAAATTTCTCATGTTCTCAGGTACTATGAAGAAAAAGCTAAAACCAGCACGTCCACTTACAGGATCTCTTGCATACCTTAGTGCAACACCAGCATACGACCGGATGGCACGAATATGGAGAGATAAACCTTTTGGCCGTTTTAGATATGTAGATTGGGAAAAGCTACAGATATTGAGGTTCAGGCAGAAATTAGAGAGTCTACTCAGTTACTCAATAGAGGGTCAGCAGTTTGAGTCTTTCAAAAGATTGTTCAGCATTGACGAACCGGTGTATATGGAGATGATCACCGAGTTCATGACCACCTATACATTTGAGCCAGGGAGTAGAGTGGAGCCTATTCACCTTGTCATTGGCTCAGTTTGCACGTCACCTAGATCTCTATACTCCAAAAGAGATAGATTCACCCCTGTTTACTAATGGAGCCACCACGATTTCTCTCACGACTACTACCGCAGAGGCATGGAGTCATTGGTCACCAAAGCCATATTTCTCGCATATTAAAGCTACCCAGCTCACAGACCCCGTCATGCAGATTTTGCATAAACTACTGGCTTGTTCGCTTGATGGGAAACATACGTCTAATGGCCGAGTGTCTAGGTTTGATGTTATCATGGGGGCATTTGATATTTACTGTAATCTTTGGACTGTCAAGAATTTAAAGCCCTCATTTCGAATTTTCCATTAGAAAATTCGAAAAGCGCTTTAAATTCCACCTTTCTTAAGACCTATTACTTTAAATTTCTCATGTTCTCAGGTACTATGAAGAAAAAGCTAAAACCAGCACGTCCACTTACCTTAGTGTAACACCGTCATACGACCGGAAGGCACGAATATGGAGAGATAAAACTTGTGGCCTTTTTAGATATGTAGATTGGGAAAAGCTACAGATATTGGGGTTCAGGCAGAAATTAGAGAGTCTACTCAGTTACTCAATGGAGGGTCAGCAGTTTGAGTCTTTCAAAAGATTGTTCAGCATTGACGAACCGGTGTATATGGAGATGATCACCGAGTTCATGACCACCTATACATTTGAGCCAGGGAGAAGAGTGGAGCCTATTCACCTTGTCATTGGCTCAGTTTGCACGTCACCTAGATCTCTATACTCCAGAAGAGATAGATTCACCCCTGTTTACTAATGGAGCCACCACGATTTCTCTCACGACTACTACCGCAGAGGCATGGATTCATTGGTCACCAAAGCCATATTTCTCGCGTATTAAAGCTACCCAGCTCACAGACCCATTCATGCAGATTTTGCATAAATTACTGGCTTGTTCGCTTGATGGGAAACATACGTCTAATGGCTGAGTGTCTGAGTTTGATGTTATCATGGCGGCATTTGATATTTACTGTAATCTTTGGACTGTCCAGAATTTAAAGCCCTCATTTCGAATTTTCCATTAGAAAATTCGAAAAGCGCTTTAAATTCCACCTTTCTTAAGACCTATTACTTTAAATTTCTCATGTTCTCAGGTACTATGAAGAAAAAGCTAAAACCAGCACGTCCACTTACAGGATCTCTTGCATACCTTAGTGCAACACCAGCATACGACCGGATGGCACGAATATGGAGAGATAAACCTTTTGGCCGTTTTAGATATGTAGATTGGGAAAAGCTACAGATATTGAGGTTCTGGCAGAAATTAGAGAGTCTACTCAGTTACACAATGGAGGGTCAGCAGTTTGAGTCTTTCAAAAGATTGTTCAGCATTGACGAACCGGTGTATATGGAGATGATCACCGAGTTCATGACCACCTATACCTTTGAGCCAGGGAGTAGAGTGGAGCCTATTCACCTTGTCATTGGCTCAGTTTGCACGTCACCTAGATCTCTATACTCCAGAAGAGATAGATTCACCCCTGTTTACTAATGGAGCCACCACGATTTCTCTCACGACTACTACCGCAGAGGCATGGATTCATTGGTCACCAAAGCCATATTTCTTGCGTATTAAAGCTACCCAGCTCACAGACCCAGTCATGCAGATTTTGGATAAACTACTGGCTTGTTCACTTGATGGGAAACATACGTCTAATCGTCGAGTGTCTGAGTTTGATGTTATCATGGGGGCATTTGATATTTACTGTAATCTTTGGACTGTCAAGAATTTAAAGCCCTCATTTCGAATTTTCGAAAAGCGCTTTAACTTCCACCTTTCTTAAGACCTATTACTTTAAATTTCTCATGTTCTCAGGTACTATGAAGAAAAAGCTAAAACCAGCATGTCCACTTACAGGATCTCTTGCATACCTTAGTGCAACACCAGCATACGACCGGATGGCACGAATATGGAGAGATAAACCTTTTGGCCGTTTTAGATATGTAGATTGGGAAAAGCTACAGATATTGAGGTTCAGGCAGAAATTAGAGAGTCTACTCAGTTACTCAATAGAGGGTCAGCAGTTTGAGTCTTTCAAAAGATTGTTCAGCATTGACGAACCGGTGTATATGGAGATGATCACCGAGTTCATGACCACCTATACATTTGAGCCAGGGAGTAGAGTGGAGCCTATTCACCTTGTCATTGGCTCAGTTTGCACGTCACCTAGATCTCTATACTCCAAAAGAGATAGATTCACCCCTGTTTACTA
Organism: Pseudognaphalium luteoalbum; assembly: GCA_963422505.1. Lineage (NCBI taxonomy): Eukaryota > Viridiplantae > Streptophyta > Magnoliopsida > Asterales > Asteraceae > Pseudognaphalium > Pseudognaphalium luteoalbum. The sequence continues at coordinate 43,566,726 of OY730196.1, forward strand.
ATGGAGCCACCACGATTTCTCTCACGACTACTACCGCAGAGGCATGGAGTCATTGGTCACCAAAGCCATATTTCTCGCATATTAAAGATACCCAGCTCACAGACCCCGTCATGCAGATTTTGCATAAACTACTGGCTTGTTCGCTTGATGGGAAACATACGTCTAATGGCCGAGTGTCTGAGTTTGATGTTATCATGGGGGCATTTGATATTTACTGTAATCTTTGGACTGTCAAGAATTTAAAGCCCTCATTTCGAATTTTCCATTAGAAAATTCGAAAAGCGCTTTAAATTCCACCTTTCTTAAGACCTATTACTTTAAATTTCTCATGTTCTCAGGTACTATGAAGAAAAAGCTAAAACCATCACGTCCACTTACCCTAGTGTAACACCGTCATACGCCCGGAAGGCACGAATATGGAGAGATAAACCTTGTGGCCTTTTTAGATATGTAGATTGGGAAAAGCTACAGATATTGGGGTTCAGGCAGAAATTAGAGAGTCTACTCAGTTACTCAATAGAGGGTCAGCAGTTTGAGTCTTTCAAAAGATTGTTCAGCATTGACGAACCGGTGTATATGGAGATGATCACCGAGTTCATGACCACCTATACATTTGAGCCAGGGAGTAGAGTGGAGCCTGTTCACCTTGTCATTGGCTCAGTTTGCACGTCACCTAGATCTCTATACTCCAGAAGAGATAGATTCACCCCTGTTTACTAATGGAGCCACCACGATTTCTCTCACGACTACTACCGCAGAGGCATGGATTCATTGGTCACCAAAGCCATATTTCTCGCGTATTAAAGCTACCCAGCTCACAGACCCAGTCATGCAGATTTTGGATAAACTACTGGCTTGTTCGCTTGATGGGAAACATACGTCTAATCGCCGAGTGTCTGAGTTTGATGTTATCATGGGGGCATTTGATATTTACTGTAATCTTTGGACTGTCAAGAATTTAAAGCCCTCATTTCGAATTTTCCATTAGAAAATTCGAAAAGCGCTTTAACTTCCACCTTTCTTAAGACCTATTACTTTAAATTTCTCATGTTCTCAGGTACTATGAAGAAAAAGCTAAAACCAGCACGTCCACTTACAGGATCTCTTGCATACCTTAGTGCAACACCAGCATACGACCGGATGGCACGAATATGGAGAGATAAACCTTTTGGCCGTTTTAGATATGTAGATTGGGAAAAGCTACAGATATTGAGGTTCAGGCAGAAAATAGAGAGTCTACTCAGTTACTCAATAGAGGGTCAGCAGTTTGAGTCTTTCAAAAGATTGTTCAGCATTGACGAACCGGTGTATATGGAGATGATCACCGAGTTCATGACCACCTATACATTTGAGCCTGGGAGTAGAGTGGAGCCTATTCACCTTGTCATTGGCTCAGTTTGCACGTCACCTAGATCTCTATACTCCAAAAGAGATAGATTCACCCCTGTTTACTAATGGAGCCACCACGATTTCTCTCACGACTACTACCGCAGAGGCATGGAGTCATTGGTCACCAAAGCCATATTTCTCACATATTAAAGCTACCCAGCTCACAGACCCCGTCATGCAGATTTTGCATAAACTACTGGCTTGTTCGCTTGATGGGAAACATACGTCTAATGGCCGAGTTTCTGAGTTTGATGTTATCAAGGGGGCATTTGATATTTACTGTAATCTTTGGACTGTCAAGAATTTAAAGCCCTCATTTCGAATTTTCCATTAGAAAATTCGAAAAGCGCTTTAACTTCCACCTTTCTTAAGACCTATTACTTTAAATTTCTCATGTTCTCAGGTACTATGAAGAAAAAGCTAAAACCAGCACGTCCACTTACAGGATCTCTTGCATACCTTAGTGCAACACCAGCATACGACCGGATGGCACGAATATGGAGAGATAAACCTTTTGGCCGTTTTAGATATGTAGATTGGGAAAAGCTACAGATATTGAGGTTCAGGCAGAAATTAGAGAGTCTACTCAGTTACTCAATAGAGGGTCAGCAGTTTGAGTCTTTCAAAAGATTGTTCAGCATTGACGAACCGGTGTATATGGAGATGATCACCGAGTTCATGACCACCTATACATTTGAGCCAGGGAGTAGAGTGGAGCCTATTCACCTTGTCATTGGCTCAGTTTGCACGTCACCTAGATCTCTATACTCCAAAAGAGATAGATTCACCCCTGTTTACTAATGGAGCCACCACGATTTCTCTCACGACTACTACCGCAGAGGCATGGAGTCATTGGTCACCAAAGCCATATTTCTCGCATATTAAAGCTACCCAGCTCACAGACCCCGTCATGCAGATTTTGCATAAACTACTGGCTTGTTCGCTTGATGGGAAACATACGTCTAATGGCCGAGTTTCTGAGTTTGATGTTATCATGGGGGCATTTGATATTTACTGTAATCTTTGGACTGTCAAGAATTTAAAGCCCTCATTTCGAATTTTCCATTAGAAAATTCGAAAAGCGCTTTAAATTCCACCTTTCTTAAGACCTATTACTTTAAATTTCTCATGTTCTCAGGTACTATGAAGAAAAAGCTAAAACCATCACGTCCACTTACCCTAGTGTAACACCGTCATACGCCCGGAAGGCACGAATATGGAGAGATAAACCTTGTGGCCTTTTTAGATATGTAGATTGGGAAAAGCTACAGATATTGGGGTTCAGGCAGAAATTAGAGAGTCTACTCAGTTACTCAATAGAGGGTCAGCAGTTTGAGTCTTTCAAAAGATTGTTCAGCATTGACGAACCGGTGTATATGGAGATGATCACCGAGTTCATGACCACCTATACATTTGAGCCAGGGAGTAGAGTGGAGCCTATTCACCTTGTCATTGGCTCAGTTTGCACGTCACCTAGATCTCTATACTCCAGAAGAGATAGATTCACCCCTGTTTACTAATGGAGCCACCACGATTTCTCTCACGACTACTACCGCAGAGGCATGGATTCATTGGTCACCAAAGCCATATTTCTCGCGTATTAAAGCTACCCAGCTCACAGACCCAGTCATGCAGATTTTGGATAAACTACTGGCTTGTTCGCTTGATGGGAAACATACGTCTAATCGCCGAGTGTCTGAGTTTGATGTTATCATGGGGGCATTTGATATTTACTGTAATCTTTGGACTATCAAGAATTTAAAGCCCTCATTTCGAATTTTCCATTAGAAAATTCGAAAAGCGCTTTAACTTCCACCTTTCTTAAGACCTATTACTTTAAATTTCTCATGTTCTCAGGTACTATGAAGAAAAAGCTAAAACCAGCACGTCCACTTACAGGATCTCTTGCATACCTTAGTGCAACACCAGCATACGACCGGATGGCACGAATATGGAGAGATAAACCTTTTGGCCGTTTTAGATATGTAGATTGGGAAAAGCTACAGATATTGAGGTTCAGGCAGAAATTAGAGAGTCTACTCAGTTACTCAATAGAGGGTCAGCAGTTTGAGTCTTTCAAAAGATTGTTCAGCATTGACGAACCGGTGTATATGGAGATGATCACCGAGTTCATGACCACCTATACATTTGAGCCAGGGAGTAGAGTGGAGCCTATTCACCTTGTCATTGGCTCAGTTTGCACGTCACCTAGATCTCTATACTCCAAAAGAGATAGATTCACCCCTGTTTACTAATGGAGCCACCACGATTTCTCTCACGACTACTACCGCAGAGGCATGGAGTCATTGGTCACCAAAGCCATATTTCTCGCATATTAAAGCTACCCAGCTCACAGACCCCGTCATGCAGATTTTGCATAAACTACTGGCTTGTTCGCTTGATGGGAAACATACGTCTAATGGCCGAGTGTCTAGGTTTGATGTTATCATGGGGGCATTTGATATTTACTGTAATCTTTGGACTGTCAAGAATTTAAAGCCCTCATTTCGAATTTTCCATTAGAAAATTCGAAAAGCGCTTTAAATTCCACCTTTCTTAAGACCTATTACTTTAAATTTCTCATGTTCTCAGGTACTATGAAGAAAAAGCTAAAACCAGCACGTCCACTTACCTTAGTGTAACACCGTCATACGACCGGAAGGCACGAATATGGAGAGATAAAACTTGTGGCCTTTTTAGATATGTAGATTGGGAAAAGCTACAGATATTGGGGTTCAGGCAGAAATTAGAGAGTCTACTCAGTTACTCAATGGAGGGTCAGCAGTTTGAGTCTTTCAAAAGATTGTTCAGCATTGACGAACCGGTGTATATGGAGATGATCACCGAGTTCATGACCACCTATACATTTGAGCCAGGGAGAAGAGTGGAGCCTATTCACCTTGTCATTGGCTCAGTTTGCACGTCACCTAGATCTCTATACTCCAGAAGAGATAGATTCACCCCTGTTTACTAATGGAGCCACCACGATTTCTCTCACGACTACTACCGCAGAGGCATGGATTCATTGGTCACCAAAGCCATATTTCTCGCGTATTAAAGCTACCCAGCTCACAGACCCATTCATGCAGATTTTGCATAAATTACTGGCTTGTTCGCTTGATGGGAAACATACGTCTAATGGCTGAGTGTCTGAGTTTGATGTTATCATGGCGGCATTTGATATTTACTGTAATCTTTGGACTGTCCAGAATTTAAAGCCCTCATTTCGAATTTTCCATTAGAAAATTCGAAAAGCGCTTTAAATTCCACCTTTCTTAAGACCTATTACTTTAAATTTCTCATGTTCTCAGGTACTATGAAGAAAAAGCTAAAACCAGCACGTCCACTTACAGGATCTCTTGCATACCTTAGTGCAACACCAGCATACGACCGGATGGCACGAATATGGAGAGATAAACCTTTTGGCCGTTTTAGATATGTAGATTGGGAAAAGCTACAGATATTGAGGTTCTGGCAGAAATTAGAGAGTCTACTCAGTTACTCAATTGAGGGTCAGCAGTTTGAGTCTTTCAAAAGATTGTTCAGCATTGACAAACCGGTGTATATGGAGATGATCACCGAGTTCATGACCACCTATACATTTGAGCCAGGGAGTAGAGTGGAGCCTATTCACCTTGTCATTGGCTCAGTTTGCACGTCACCTAGATCTCTATACTCCAAAAGAGATAGATTCACCCCTGTTTACTAATGGAGCCACCACGATTTCTCTCACGACTACTACCGCAGAGGCATGGAGTCATTGGTCACCAAAGCCATATTTCTCGCATATTAAAGCTACCCAGCTCACAGACCCCGTCATGCAGATTTTGCATAAACTACTGGCTTGTTCGCTTGATGGGAAACATACGTCTAATGGCTGAGTGTCTGAGTTTGATGTTATCATGGGGGCATTTGATATTTACTGTAATCTTTGGACCGTCAAGAATTTAAAGCCCTCATTTCGAATTTTCCATTAGAAAATTCGAAAAGCGCTTTAAATTCCACCTTTCTAAGACCTATTACTTTAAATTTCTCATGTTCTCAGGTACTATGAAGAAAAAGCTAAAACTAGCACGTCCACTTACAGGATGTCTTGCATACCTTAGTGCAACACCAGCATACGACCGGATGGCACGAATATGGAGAGATAAACCTTTTGGCCGTTTTAGATATGTAGATTGGGAAAAGCTACAGATATTGAGGTTCTGGCAGAAATTAGAGAGTCTACTCAGTTACTCAATGGAGGGTCAGCAGTTTGAGTCTTTCAAAAGATTGTTCAGCATTGACAAACCGGTGTATATGGAGATGATCACCGAGTTCATGACCACCTATACATTTGAGCCAGGGAGTAGAGTGGAGCCTATTCACCTTGTCATTGGCTCAGTTTGCACGTCACCTAGATCTCTATACTCCAGAAGAGATAGATTCACCCCTGTTTACTAATGGAGCCACTACGATTTCTCTCACGACTACTACCGCAGAGGCATGGAGTCATTCATCACCAAAGCCATATTTCTCGCGTATTAAAGCTACCCAGCTCACAGACACTGTCATGCAGATTTTGCATAAATTACTGGCTTGTTCGCTTGATGGGAAACATACGTCTAATGGCCGAGTGTCTGAGTTTGATGTTATCATGGGGGCATTTGATATTTACTGTAATCTTTGGACTGTCAAGAATTTAAAGCCCTCATTTCGAATTTTTCATTAGAAAATTCGAAAAGCTCTTTAAATTCCACCTTTCTTAAGACCTATTACTTTAAATTTCTCATGTTCTCAGGTACTATGAAGAAAAAGCTAAAACCATCACGTCCACTTACCTTAGTGTAACACCGTCATACGACCGGAAGGCACGAATATGGAGAGATAAATCTTGTGGCCTTTTTAGATATGTAGATTGGGAAAAGCTACAGATATTGGGGTTCAGGCAGAAATTAGAGAGTCTACTCAGTTACTCAATAGAGGGTCAGCAGTTTGAGTCTTTCAAAAGATTGTTCAGCATTGACGAACCGGTGTATATGGAGATGATCACCGAGTTCATGACCACCTATACATTTGAGCCAGGGAGTAGAGTGGAGCCTATTCACCTTGTCATTGGCTCAGTTTGCACGTCACCTAGATCTCTATACTCCAGAGAGATAGATTCACCCCTGTTTACTAATAGAGCCACCACGATTTCTCTCACGACTACTACCGCAGAGGCATGGATTCATTGGTCACCAAAGCCATATTTCTCGCGTATTAAAGCTACCCAGCTCACAGACCCAGTCATGCAGATTTTGGATAAACTACTGGCTTGTTGGCTTGATGGGAAACATACGTCTAATGGCCGAGTGTCTGAGTTTGATGTTATCATGGGGGCATTTGATATTTACTGTAATCTTTGGACTGTCAAGAATTTAAAGCCCTCATTTCGAATTTTCCATTAGAAAATTCGAAAAGCACTTTAACTTCCACCTTTCTTAAGACCTATTACTTTAAATTTCTCATGTTCTCAGGTACTATGAAGAAAAAGCTAAACCAGCACGTCCACTTACAGGATCTCTTGCATACCTTAGTGCAACACCAGCATACGACCGGATGGCACGAATATGGAGAGATAAACCTTTTGGCTGTTTTAGATATGTAGATTGGGAAAAGCTACAGATATTGAGGTTCAGGCAGAAATTAGAGAGTCTACTCAGTTACTCAATAGAGGGTCAGCAGTTTGAGTCTTTCAAAAGATTGTTCAGCATTGACGAACCGGTGTATATGGAGATGATCACCGAGTTCATGACCACCCATACATTTGAGCCAGGGAGTAGAGTGGAGCCTATTCACCTTGTCATTGGCTCAGTTTGCACGTCACCTAGATCTCTATACTCCAAAAGAGATAGATTCACCCCTGTTTACTAATGGAGCCACCACGATTTCTCTCACGACTACTACCGCAGAGGCATGGAGTCATTGGTCACCAAAACCATATTTCTCGCATATTAAAGCTACCCAGCTCACAGACCCCGTCATGCAGATTTTGCATAAACTACTGGCTTGTTCGCTTGATGGGAAACATACGTCTAATGGCCGAGTGTCTAGGTTTGATGTTATCATGGGGGCATTTGATATTTACTGTAATCTTTGGACTGTCAAGAATTTAAAGCACTCATTTCGAATTTTCCATTAGAAAATTCGAAAAGCGCTTTAAATTCCACCTTTCTTAAGACCTATTACTTTAAATTTCTCATGTTCTCAGGTACTATGAAGAAAAAGCTAAAACCAGCACGTCCACTTACAGAATCTCTTGCATACCGTAGTGCAACACCAGTATACGACCGGATGGCATGAATATGGAAAGATAAACCTTTTGGCCGTTTTAGATATGTAGATTGGGAAAAGCTACAGATATTGGTGTTCAGGCAGAAATTAGAGAGTCTACTCAGTTACTCAATAGAGGTTCAGCATTTTGAGTCTTTCAAAAGATTGTTCAGCATTGATAAACCGGTGTATATGCAGATGATCACCGAGTTCATGACCACCTATACATTTGAGCCAGGGAGTAGAGTGGAGCCTATTCACCTTGTCATTGGCTCAGTTTGCATGTCACCTAGATCTCTATACTCCAGAAGAGATAGATTCACCCCTGTTTACTAATGGAGCCACTACGATTTCTCTCACGACTACTACCGCAGAGGCATGGAGTCATTGGTCACCAAAGCCATATTTCTCGCGTATTAAAGCTACCCAGCTCACAGACACTGTCATGCAGATTTTGCATAAATTACTGGCTTGTTCGCTTGATGGGAAACATACGTCTAAAGGCTGAGTGTCTGAGTTTGATGTTATCATGGGGGCATTTGATATTTACTGTAATCTTTGGACTGTCAAGAATTTAAAGCCCTCATTTTGAATTTTCCATTAGAAAATTCGAAAAGCGCTTTAAATTCCACCTTTCTTAAGACCTATTACTTTAAATTTCTCATGTTCTCAGGTACTATGAAGAAAAAGCTAAAACCAGCACGTCCACTTACAGGATCTCTTGCATACCTTAGTGCAACACCAGCATACGACCGGATGGCACGAATATGGAGAGATAAACCTTTTGGCCGTTTTGGATATGTAGATTGGGAAAAGCTACAGATATTGAGGTTCAGACAGAAATTAGAGAGTCTACTCAGTTACTCAATAGAGGGTCAGCAGTTTGAGTCAATCAAAAGATTGTTCAGCATTGACGAACCGGTGTATATGGAGATGATCACCGAGTTCATGACCACCTATACATTTGAGCCAGGGAGTAGAGTGGAGCCTATTCACTTTGTCATTGGCTTAGTTTGCACGTCACCTAGATCTCTATACTCCAAAAGAGATAGATTCACCCCTGTTTACTAATGGAGCCACCACGATTTCTCTCACGACTACTACCGCAGAGGCATGGAGTCATTGGTCACCAAAGCCATATTTCTCGCATATTAAAGCTACCCAGCTCACAGTCCCCGTCATGCAGATTTTGCATAAACTACTGGCTTGTTCGCTTGATGGGAAACATACGTCTAATGGCCGAGAGTCTGAGTTTGATGTTATCATGGGGGCATTTGATATTTACTGTAATCTTTGGACTGTCAAGAATTTAAAGCCCTCATTTCGAATTTTCCATTAGAAAATTTGAAAAGCGCTTTAAATTCCACCTTTCTTAAGACCTATTACTTTAAATTTCTTATGTTCTCAGGTACTATGAAGAAAAAACTAAAACCAGCATGTCCACTTACAGGATGTCTTGCATACCTTAGTGCAACACCAGCATACGACCGGATGGCACGAATATGGAGAGATAAACCTTTTGGCCGTTTTGGATATGTAGATTGGGAAAAGCTACAGATATTGGGGTTCAGGCAGAAATTCGAAAGTCTACTCAGTTACTCAATAGAGGTTCAGCATTTTGAGTCTTTCAAAAGATTGTTCAGCATTGATGAACCGGTGTATATGGAGATGATCACCGAGTTCATGACCACCTATACATTTGAGCCAGGGAGTAGAGTGGAGCCTATTCACCTTGTCATTGGCTCAGTTTGCACGTCACCTAGATCTCTATACTCCAGAAGAGATAGATTCACCCCTGTTTACTAATGGACCCACTACGATTTCTCTCACGACTACTACCGCAGAGGCATGGAGTCATTGGTCACCAAAGCCATATTTCTCGCGTATTAAAGCTACCCAGCTCACAGACACTGTCATGCAGATTTTGCATAAATTACTGGCTTGTTCGCTTGATGGGAAACATACGTATAATGGCCGAGTGTCTGAGTTTGATGTTATCATGGGGGCATTTGATATTTACTGTAATCTTTGGACTGTCAAGAATTTAAAGCCCTCATTTCGAATTTTCCATTAGAAAATTCGAAAAGCGCTTTAAATTCCACCTTTCTTAAGACCTATTACTTTAAATTTCTCATGTTCTCAGGTACTATGAAGAAAAAGCTAAAACCAGCACGTCCACTTACCTTAGTTTAACACCGTCATACGACCGGAAGGCACGAATATGGAGAGATAAACCTTGTGGCCTTTTTAGATATGTAGATTGGGAAAAGCTACAGATATTGGGGTTCAGGCAGAAATTAGAGAGTCTACTCAGTTACTCAATAGAGGGTCAGCAGTTTGAGTCTTTCAAAAGATTGTTCAGCATTGACGAACCGGTGTATATGGAGATGATCACCGAGTTCATGACCACCTATACATTTGAGCCAGGGAGTAGAGTGGAGCCTATTCACCTTGTCATTGGCTCAGTTTGCACGTCACCTAGATCTCTATACTCCAGAAGAGATAGATTCACCCCTGTTTACTAATGGAGCCACCACGATTTCTCTCACGACTACTACCGCAGAGGCATGGATTCATTGGTCACCAAAGCCATATTTCTCACGTATTAAAGCTACCCAGCTCACAGACACTGTCATGCAGATTTTGCATAAATTACTGGCTTGTTCGCTTGATGGGAAACATACGTATAATGGCCGAGTGTCTGAGTTTGATGTTATCATGGGGGCATTTGATATTTACTGTATTCTTTGGACTGTCAAGAATTTAAAGCCCTCATTTCGAATTTTCCATTAGAAAATTCGAAAAGCGCTTTAAATTCCACCTTTCTTAAGACCTATTACTTTAAATTTCTCATGTTCTCGGGTACTATGAAGAAAAAGCTAAAACCAGCACGTCCACTTACAGGATCTCTTGCATACCGTAGTGCAACACCAGCATACGACCGGATGGTACGAATATGGAGAGATAAACCTTTTGGCCGTTTTAGATATGTAGATTGGGAAAAGCTACAGATATTGGGGTTCAGGCAGAAATTAGAGAGTCTACTCAGTTACTCAATAGAGGTTCAGCATTTTGAGTCTTTCAAAAGATTGTTCAGCATTGATGAACCGGTGTATATGGAGATGATCACCGAGTTCATGACCACCTATACATTTGAGCCAGGGAGTAGAGTGGAGCCTATTCACCTTGTCATTGGCTTAGTTTGCACGTCACCTAGATCTCTATACTCCAGAAGAGATAGATTCACCCCTGTTTACTAATGGAGCCACTACGATTTCTCTCACGACTACTACCGCAGAGGCATGGAGTCATTGGTCACCAAAGCCATATTTCTCGCGTATTAAAGCTACCCAGCTCACAGACACTGTCATGCAGATTTTGCATAAATTACTGGCTTGTTCGCTTGATGGGAAACATACGTCTAATGGCCGAGTGTCTGAGTTTGATGTTATCATGGGGGCATTTGATATTTACTGTAATATTTGGACTGTCAAGAATTTAAAGCCCTCATTTCGAATTTTCCATTAGAAAATTCGAAAAGCGCTTTAAATTCCACCTTTCTTAAGACCTATTACTTTAAATTTCTCATGTTCTCAGGTACTATGAAGAAAAAGCTAAAACCAGCACGTCCACTTACAGGATCTCTTGCATACCGTAGTGCAACACCAGCATACGACCGGATGGCACGAATATGGAGAGATAAACCTTTTGGCCGTTTTAGATATGTAGATTGGGAAAAGCTACAGATATTGGGGTTCAGGCAGAAATTAGAGAGTCTACTCAGTTACTCAATAGAGGTTCAGCATTTTGAGTCTTTCAAAAGATTGTTCAGCATTGATGAACCGGTGTATATGGAGATGATCACCGAGTTCATGACCACCTATACATTTGAGCCAGGGAGTAGAGTGGAGCCTATTCACCTTGTCATTGGCTCAGTTTGCACGTCACCTAGATCTCTATACTCCAGAAGAGATAGATTCACCCCTGTTTACTAATGGAGCCACTACGATTTCTCTCACGACTACTACCGCAGAGGCATGGAGTCATTGGTCACCAAAGCCATATTTCTCGTGTATTAAAGCTACCCAGTTCACAGACACTGTCATGCAGATTTTGCATAAATTACTGGCTTGTTCGCTTGATGGGAAACATACGTCTAATGGCCGAGTGTCTGAGTTTGATGTTATCATGGGGGCATTTGATATTTACTGTAATCTTTGGACTGTCAAGAATTTAAAGCCCTCATTTCGAATTTTCCATTAGAAAATTCGAAAAGCGCTTTAAATTCCACCTTTCTTAAGACCTATTACTTTAAATTTCTCATGTTCTCAGGTACTATGAAGAAAAAGCTAAAACCAGCACGTCCACTTACCTTAGTTTAACACCGTCATACGACCGGAAGGCACGAATATGGAGAGATAAACCTTGTGGCCTTTTTAGATATGTAGATTGGGAAAAGCTACAGATATTGGGGTTCAGGCAGAAATTAGAGAGTCTACTCAGTTACTCAATAGAGGGTCAGCAGTTTGAGTCTTTCAAAAGATTGTTCAGCATTGACGAACCGGTGTATATGGAGATGATCACCGAGTTCATGACCACCTATACATTTGAGCCAGGGAGTAGAGTGGAGCCTATTCACCTTGTCATTGGCTCAGTTTGCACGTCACCTAGATCTCTATACTCCAGAAGAGATAGATTCACCCCTGTTTACTAATGGAGCCACCACGATTTCTCTCACGACTACTACCGCAGAGGCATGGATTCATTGGTCACCAAAGCCATATTTCTCACGTATTAAAGCTACCCAGCTCACAGACACTGTCATGCAGATTTTGCATAAATTACTGGCTTGTTCGCTTGATGGGAAACATACGTATAATGGCCGAGTGTCTGAGTTTGATGTTATCATGAGGGCATTTGATATTTACTGTATTCTTTGGACTGTCAAGAATTTAAAGCCCTCATTTCGAATTTTCCATTAGAAAATTCGAAAAGCGCTTTAAATTCCACCTTTCTTAAGACCTATTACTTTAAATTTCTCATGTTCTCGGGTACTATGAAGAAAAAGCTAAAACCAGCACGTCCACTTACAGGATCTCTTGCATACCGTAGTGCAACACCAGCATACGACCGGATGGTACGAATATGGAGAGATAAACCTTTTGGCCGTTTTAGATATGTAGATTGGGAAAAGCTACAGATATTGGGGTTCAGGCAGAAATTAGAGAGTCTACTCAGTTACTCAATAGAGGTTCAGCATTTTGAGTCTTTCAAAAGATTGTTCAGCATTGATGAACCGGTGTATATGGAGATGATCACCGAGTTCATGACCACCTATACATTTGAGCCAGGGAGTAGAGTGGAGCCTATTCACCTTGTCATTGGCTTAGTTTGCACGTCACCTAGATCTCTATACTCCAGAAGAGATAGATTCACCCCTGTTTACTAATGGAGCCACTACGATTTCTCTCACGACTACTACCGCAGAGGCATGGAGTCATTGGTCACCAAAGCCATATTTCTCGCGTATTAAAGCTACCCAGCTCACAGACACTGTCATGCAGATTTTGCATAAATTACTGGCTTGTTCGCTTGATGGGAAACATACGTCTAATGGCCGAGTGTCTGAGTTTGATGTTATCATGGGGGCATTTGATATTTACTGTAATATTTGGACTGTCAAGAATTTAAAGCCCTCATTTCGAATTTTCCATTAGAAAATTCGAAAAGCGCTTTAAATTCCACCTTTCTTAAGACCTATTACTTTAAATTTCTCATGTTCTCAGGTACTATGAAGAAAAAGCTAAAACCAGCACGTCCACTTACAGGATCTCTTGCATACCGTAGTGCAACACCAGCATACGACCGGATGGCACGAATATGGAGAGATAAACCTTTTGGCCGTTTTAGATATGTAGATTGGGAAAAGCTACAGATATTGGGGTTCAGGCAGAAATTAGAGAGTCTACTCAGTTACTCAATAGAGGTTCAGCATTTTGAGTCTTTCAAAAGATTGTTCAGCATTGATGAACCGGTGTATATGGAGATGATCACCGAGTTCATGACCACCTATACATTTGAGCCAGGGAGTAGAGTGGAGCCTATTCACCTTGTCATTGGCTCAGTTTGCACGTCACCTAGATCTCTATACTCCAGAAGAGATAGATTCACCCCTGTTTACTAATGGAGCCACTACGATTTCTCTCACGACTACTACCGCAGAGGCATGGAGTCATTGGTCACCAAAGCCATATTTCTCGTGTATTAAAGCTACCCAGTTCACAGACACTGTCATGCAGATTTTGCATAAATTACTGGCTTGTTCGCTTGATGGGAAACATACGTCTAATGGCCGAGTGTCTGAGTTTGATGTTATCATGGGGGCATTTGATATTTACTGTAATCTTTCGACTGTCAAGAATTTAAAGCCCTCATTTCGAATTTTCCATTAGAAAATTCGAAAAGCGCTTTAAATTCCACCTTTCTTAAGACCTATTACTTTAAATTTCTCATGTTCTCAGGTACTATGAAGAAAAAAGCTAAAACCAGCACGTCCACTTACAGGATCTCTTGCATACCGTAGTGCAACACCAGCATACAACCGGATGGCACGAATATGGAGAGATAAACCTTTTGGCCGTTTTAGATATGTAGATTGGGAAAAGCTACAGATATTGGGGTTCAGGCAGAAATTAGAGAGTCTACTCAGTTACTCAATAGAGGTTCAGCATTTTGAGTCTTTCAAAAGATTGTTCAGCATTGATGAACCGGTGTATATGGAGATGATCACCGAGTTCATGACCACCTATACATTTGAGCCAGGGAGTAGAGTGGAGCCTATTCACCTTGTCATTGGCTCAGTTTGCACGTCACCTAGATCTCTATACTCCAGAAGAGATAGATTCACCCCTGTTTACTAATGGAGCCACTACGATTTCTCTCACGACTACTACCGCAGAGGCATGGAGTCATTGGTCACCAAAGCCATATTTCTCGCGTATTAAAGCTACCCAGCTCACAGACACTGTCATGCAGATTTTGCATAAATTACTGGCTTGTTCGCTTGATGGGAAACATACGTCTAATGGCCGAGTGTCTGAGTTTGATGTTATCATGGGGGCATTTGATATTTACTGTAATCTTTGGACTGTCAAGAATTTAAAGCCCTCATTTCGAATTTTCCATTAGAAAATTCGAAAAGCGCTTTAAATTCCACCTTTCTTAAGACCTATTACTTTAAATTTCTCATGTTCTCAGGTACTATGAAGAAAAAGCTAAAACCAGCACGTCCACTTACAGGATCTCTTGCATACCGTAGTGCAACACCAGCATACGACCGGATGGCACGAATATGGAGAGATAAACCTTTTGGCCATTTTAGATATGTAGATTGGGAAAAGCTACAGATATTGGGGTTCAGGCAGAAATTAGAGAGTCTACTCAGTTACTCAATAGAGGTTCAGCATTTTGAGTCTTTCAAAAGATTGTTCAGCATTGATGAACCGGTGTATATGGAGATGATCACCGAGTTCATGACCACCTATACATTTGAGCCAGGGAGTAGAGTGGAGCCTATTCACCTTGTCATTGGCTTAGTTTGCACGTCACCTAGATCTCTATACTCCAGAAGAGATAGATTCACCCCTGTTTACTAATGGAGCCACTACGATTTCTCTCACGACTACTACCGCAGAGGCATGGAGTCATTGGTCACCAAAGCCATATTTCTCGCGTATTAAAGCTACCCAGCTCACAGACACTGTCATGCAGATTTTGCATAAATTACTGGCTTGTTCGCTTGATGGGAAACATACGTCTAATGGCCGAGTGTCTGAGTTTGATGTTATCATGGGGGCATTTGATATTTACTGTAATCTTTAGACTGTCAAGAATTTAAAGCCCTCATTTCGAATTTTCCATTAGAAAATTCGAAAAGCGCTTTAAATTCCACCTTTCTTAAGACCTATTACTTTAAATTTCTCATGTTCTCAGGTACTATGAAGAAAAAGCTAAAACCAGCACGTCCACTTACCTTAGTGTAACACCGTCATACGACCGGAAGGCACGAATATGGAGAGATAAACCTTGTGGCCTTTTTAGATATGTAGATTGGGAAAAGCTACAGATATTGGGGTTCAGGCATAAATTAGAGAGTCTACTCAGTTACTCAATAGAGGGTCAGCAGTTTGAGTCTTTCAAAAGATTGTTCAGCATTGACGAACCGGTGTATATGGAGATGATCACCGAGTTCATGACCACCTATACATTTGAGCCAGGGAGTAGAGTGGAGCCTATTCACCTTGTCATTGGCTCAGTTTGCACGTCACCTAGATCTCTATACTCCAGAAGAGATAGATTCACCCCTGTTTACTAATGGAGCCACCACGATTTCTCTCACGACTACTACCGCAGAGGCATGGATTCATTGGTCACCAAAGCCATATTTCTCGCATATTAAAGCTTCCCAGCTCACAGACCCCGTCATGCAGATTTTGCATAAACTACTGGCTTGTTCGCTTGATGGGAAACATACGTCTAATGGCCGAGTGTCTGAGTTTGATGTTATCATGGGGGCATTTGATATTTACTGTAATCTTTGGACTGTCAAAAATTTAAAGCCCTCATTTCGAATTTTCCATTAGAAAATTCGAAAAGCGCTTTAAATTCCACCTTTCTTAAGACCTATTACTTTAAATTTCTCATGTTCTCAGGTACTATGAAGAAAAAGCTAAAACCAGCACGTCCACTTACAGGATCTCTTGCATACCGTAGTGCAACACCAGCATACGACCGGATGGCACGAATATGGAGAGATAAACCTTTTGGCTGTTTTAGATATGTAGATTGGGAAAAGCTAGAGAAATTGGGGTTCAGGCAGAAATTAGAGAGTCTACTCAGTTACTCAATAGAGGTTCAGCATTTTGAGTCTTTCAAAAGATTGTTCAGCATTGATGAACCGGTGTATATGGAGATGATCACCGAGTTCATGACCACCTATACATTTGAGCCAGGGAGTAGAGTGGAGCCTATTCACCTTGTCATTGGCTCAGTTTGCACGTCACCTAGATCTCTATACTCCAGAAGAGATAGATTCACCCCTGTTTACTAATGGAGCCACCACGATTTCTCTCACGACTACTACCGCAGAGGCATGGATTCATTGGTCACCAAAGCCATATTTCTCGCGTATTAAAGCTACCCAGCTCACAGACCCAGTCATGCAGATTTTGGATAAACTACTGGCTTGTTCGCTTGATGGGAAACATACGTCTAATCGCCGAGTGTCTGAGTTTGATGTTATCATGGGGGCATTTGATATTTACTGTAATCTTTGGACTGTCAAGAATTTAAAGCCCTCATTTCGAATTTTCCATTAGAAAATTAGAAAAGCGCATAAAATTCCACCTTTCTTAAGACCTATTACTTTAAATTTCTCATGTTCTCAGATACTATGAAGAAAAAGCTAAAACCAGCACGTCCACTTACAGGATCTCTTCCATACCTTAGTGCAACACCAGCATACGACCGGATGGCACGAATATGGAGAGATAAACCTTTTGGCCGTTTTAGATATGTAGATTGGGAAAAGCTACAGATATTGAGGTTCAAGCAGAAATTAGAGAGTCTACTCAGTTACTCAATAGAGGGTCAGCAGTTTGAGTCTTTCAAAAGATTGTTCAGCATTGACGAACCGGTGTATATGGAGATGATCACCGAGTTCATGACCACCTATACATTTGAGCCAGGGAGTAGAGTGGAGCCTATTCACCTTGTCATTGGCTCAGTTTGCACGTCACCTAGATCTCTATACTCCAGAAGAGATAGATTCACCCGTGTTTACTAATGGAGCCACCACGATTTCTCTCACGACTACTACCGCAGAGGCATGGAGTCATTGGTCACCAAAGCCATATTTCTCGCATATTAAAGCTACCCAGCTCACAGACCCCGCCATGCAGATTTTGCATAAACCACTGGCTTGTTCGCTTGATGGGAAACATACGTCTAATGGCCGAGTGTCTGAGTTTGATGTTATCATGGGGGCATTTGATATTTACTGTAATCTTTGGACTGTCAAGAATTTAAAGCCCTCATTTCGAATTTTCCATTAGAAAATTCGAAAAGCGCTTTAAATTACACCTTTCTTAAGACCTATTACTTTAAATATTTCATGTTCTCAGGTACTATGAAGAAAAAACTAAAACCAGCACGTCCACTTACAGGATCTCTTGCATACCGTAGTGCAACACCAGCATACGACCGGATGGCACGAATATGGAGTGATAAACCTTTTGGCCGTTTTAGATATGTAGATTGGGAAAAGCTACAGATATTGGGGTTCAGGCAGAAATTAGAGAGTCTACTCAGTTACTCAATAGAGGTTCAGCATTTTGAGTCTTTCAAAAGATTGTTCAACATTGATGAACCGGTGTATATGGAGATGATCACCGAGTTCATGACCACCTATACATTTGAGCCAGGGAGTAGAGTGGAGCCTATTCACCTTGTCATTGGCTTAGTTTGCACGTCACCTAGATCTCTATACTCCAGAAGAGATAGATTCACCCCTGTTTACTAATGGAGCCACCACGATTTCTCTCACGACTACTACCGCAGAGGCATGGATTCATTGGTCACCAAAGCCATATTTCTCGCGTATTAAAGCTACCCAGCTCACAGACCCAGTCATGCAGATTTTGGATAAACTACTGGCTTGTTCGCTTGATGGGAAACATACGTCTAATCGCCGAGTGTCTGAGTTTGATGTTATCATGGGGGCATTTGATATTTACTGTAATCTTTGGACTGTCAAGAATTTAAAGCCCTCATTTCGAATTTTCCATTAGAAAATTAGAAAAGCGCATAAAATTCCACCTTTCTTAAGACCTATTACTTTAAATTTCTCATGTTCTCAGATACTATGAAGAAAAAGCTAAAACCAGCACGTCCACTTACAGGATCTCTTCCATACCTTAGTGCAACACCAGCATACGACCGGATGGCACGAATATGGAGAGATAAACCTTTTGGCCGTTTTAGATATGTAGATTGGGAAAAGCTACAGATATTGAGGTTCAAGCAGAAATTAGAGAGTCTACTCAGTTACTCAATAGAGGGTCAGCAGTTTGTGTCTTTCAAAAGATTGTTCAGCAATTACGAACCGGTGTATATGGAGATGATCACCGAGTTCATGACCACCTATACATTTGAGCCAGGGAGTAGAGTGGAGCCTATTCACCTTGTCATTGGCTCAGTTTGCACGTCACCTAGATCTCTATACTCCAGAAGAGATAGATTCACCCGTGTTTACTAATGGAGCCACCACGATTTCTCTCACGACTACTACCGCAGAGGCATGGAGTCATTGGTCACCAAAGCCATATTTCTCGCATATTAAAGCTACCCAACTCACAGACCCCGTCATGCAGATTTTGCATAAACCACTGGCTTGTTCGCTTGATGGGAAACATACGTCTAATGGCCGAGTGTCTGAGTTTGATGTTATCATGGGGGCATTTGATATTTACTGTAATCTTTGGACTGTCAAGAATTTAAAGCCCTCATTTCGAATTTTCCATTAGAAAATTAGAAAAGCGCATAAAATTCCACCTTTCTTAAGACCTATTACTTTAAATTTCTCATGTTCTCAGATACTATGAAGAAAAAGCTAAAACCAGCACGTCCACTTACAGGATCTCTTCCATACCTTAGTGCAACACCAGCATACGACCGGATGGCACGAATATGGAGAGATAAACCTTTTGGCCGTTTTAGATATGTAGATTGGGAAAAGCTACAGATATTGAGGTTCAAGCAGAAATTAGAGAGTCTACTCAGTTACTCAATAGAGGGTCAGCAGTTTGTGTCTTTCAAAAGATTGTTCAGCAATTACGAACCGGTGTATATGGAGATGATCACCGAGTTCATGACCACCTATACATTTGAGCCAGGGAGTAGAGTGGAGCCTATTCACCTTGTCATTGGCTCAGTTTGCACGTCACCTAGATCTCTATACTCCAGAAGAGATAGATTCACCCGTGTTTACTAATGGAGCCACCACGATTTCTCTCACGACTACTACCGCAGAGGCATGGAGTCATTGGTCACCAAAGCCATATTTCTCGCATATTAAAGCTACCCAACTCACAGACCCCGTCATGCAGATTTTGCATAAACCACTGGCTTGTTCGCTTGATGGGAAACATACGTCTAATGGCCGAGTGTCTGAGTTTGATGTTATCATGGGGGCATTTGATATTTACTGTAATCTTTGGACTGTCAAGAATTTAAAGCCCTCATTTCGAATTTTCCATTAGAAAATTCGAAAAGCGCTTTAAATTCCACCTTTCTTAAGACCTATTACTTTAAATTTCTCATGTTCTCAGGTACTATGAAGAAAAAACTAAAACCAGCACGTCCACTTACAGGATCTCTTGCATACCGTAGTGCAACACCAGCATACGACCGGATGGCACGAATATGGAGTGATAAACCTTTTGGCCGTTTTAGATATGTAGATTAGGAAAAGCTACAGATATTGGGGTTCAGGCAGAAATTAGAGAGTCTACTCAGTTACTCAATA
The DNA here is from genome assembly GCA_963422505.1 of Pseudognaphalium luteoalbum. Classification (NCBI taxonomy): domain Eukaryota; kingdom Viridiplantae; phylum Streptophyta; class Magnoliopsida; order Asterales; family Asteraceae; genus Pseudognaphalium; species Pseudognaphalium luteoalbum. The sequence continues at coordinate 43,586,992 of OY730196.1, forward strand.
GAGGTTCAGCATTTTGAGTCTTTCAAAAGATTGTTCAGCATTGATGAACCGGTGTATATGGAGATGATCACCGAGTTCATGACCACCTATACATTTGAGCCAGGGAGTAGAGTGGAGCCTATTCACCTTGTCATTGGCTCAGTTTGCACGTCACCTAGATCTCTATACTCCAGAAGAGATAGATTCACCCCTGTTTACTAATGGAGCCACCACGATTTCTCTCACGACTACTACCGCAGAGGCATGGATTCATTGGTCACCAAAGCCATATTTCTCGCGTATTAAAGCTACCCAGCTCACAGACCCAGTCATGCAGATTTTGGATAAACTACTGGCTTGTTCGCTTGATGGGAAACATACGTCTAATCACCGAGTGTCTGAGTTTGATGTTATCATGGGGGCATTTGATATTTACTGTAATCTTTGGACTGTCAAGAATTTAAAGCCCTCATTTCGAATTTTCCATTAGAAAATTAGAAAAGCGCATAAAATTCCACCTTTCTTAAGACCTATTACTTTAAATTTCTCATGTTCTCAGATACTATGAAGAAAAAGCTAAAACCAGCACGTCCACTTACAGGATCTCTTCCATACCTTAGTGCAACACCAGCATACGACCGGATGGCACGAATATGGAGAGATAAACCTTTTGGCCGTTTTAGATATGTAGATTGGGAAAAGCTACAGATATTGAGGTTCAAGCAGAAATTAGAGAGTCTACTCAGTTACTCAATAGAGGGTCAGCAGTTTGAGTCTTTCAAAAGATTGTTCAGCATTGACGAACCGGTGTATATGGAGATGATCACCGAGTTCATGACCACCTATACATTTGAGCCAGGGAGTAGAGTGGAGCCTATTCACCTTGTCATTGGCTCAGTTTGCACGTCACCTAGATCTCTATACTCCAGAAGAGATAGATTCACCCGTGTTTACTAATGGAGCCACCACGATTTCTCTCACGACTACTACCGCAGAGGCATGGAGTCATTGGTCACCAAAGCCATATTTCTCGCATATTAAAGCTACCCAGCTCACAGACCCCGTCATGCAGATTTTGCATAAACCACTGGCTTGTTCGCTTGATGGGAAACATACGTCTAATGGCCGAGTGTCTGAGTTTGATGTTATCATGGGGGCATTTGATATTTACTGTAATCTTTGGACTGTCAAGAATTTAAAGCCCTCATTTCGAATTTTCCATTAGAAAATTCGAAAAGCGCTTTAAATTCCACCTTTCTTAAGACCTATTACTTTAAATTTCTCATGTTCTCAGGTACTATGAAGAAAAAACTAAAACCAGCACGTCCACTTACAGGATCTCTTGCATACCGTAGTGCAACACCAGCATACGACCGGATGGCACGAATATGGAGTGATAAACCTTTTGGCCATTTTAGATATGTAGATTGGGAAAAGCTACAGATATTGGGGTTCAGGCAGAAATTAGAGAGTCTACTCAGTTACTCAATAGAGGTTCAGCATTTTGAGTCTTTCAAAAGATTGTTCAGCATTGATGAACCGGTGTATATGGAGATGATCACCGAGTTCAAGACCACCTATACATTTGAGCCAGGGAGTAGAGTGGAGCCTATTCACCTTGTCATTGGCTCAGTTTGCACGTCACCTAGATCACTATACTCCAGAAGAGATAGATTCACCCCTGTTTACTAATGGAGCCACTACGATTTCTCTCACGACTACTACCGCAGAGGCATGGAGTCATTGGTCACCAAAGCCATATTTCTCGCGTATTAAAGCTACCCAGCTCACAGACACTGTCATGCAGATTTTGCATAAATTACTGGCTTGTTCGCTTGATGGGAAACATACGTCTAATGGCCGAGTGTCTGAGTTTGATGTTATCATGGGGGCATTTGATATTTACTGTAATCTTTGAACTGTCAAGAATTTAAAGCCCTCATTTCGAATTTTCCATTAGAAAATTCGAAAAGCGCTTTAAATTCCACCTTTCTTAAGACCTATTACTTTAAATTTCTCATGTTCTCAGGTACTATGAAGAAAAAGCTAAAACCAGCACGTCCACTTACCTTAGTGTAACACCGTCATACGACCGGAAGGCACGAATATGGAGAGATAAACCTTGTGGCCTTTTTAGATATGTAGATTGGGAAAAGCTACAGATATTGGGGTTCAGGCAGAAATTAGAGAGTCTACTCAGTTACTCAATAGAGGTTCAGCATTTTGAGTCTTTCAAAAGATTGTTCAGCATTGACGAACCGGTGTATATGGAGATGATCACCGAGTTCATGATCACCTATACATTTGAGCCAGGGAGTAGAGTGGAGCCTATTCACCTTGTCATTGGCTCAGTTTGCACGTCACCTAGATCTCTATACTCCAGAAGAGATAGATTCACCCCTGTTTACTAATGGAGCCACCACGATTTCTCTCACGACTACTACCGCAGAGGCATGGATTCATTGGTCACCAAAGCCATATTTCTCGCGTATTAAAGCTACCCAGCTCACAGACCCAGTCATGCAGATTTTGGATAAACTACTGGCTTGTTCACTTGATGGGAAACATATGTCTAATCGCCGAGTGTCTGAGTTTGATGTTATCATGGGGGCATTTGATATTTACTGTAATCTTTGGACTGTCAAGAATTTAAAGCCCTCATTTCTAATTTTCCATTAGAAAATTCGAAAAGCGCTTTAACTTCCACCTTTCTTAAGACCTATTACTTTAAATTTCTCATGTTCTCAGGTACTATGAAGAAAAAGCTAAAACCAGCACGTCCACTTACAGGATCTCTTGCATACCTTAGTGCAACACCAGCATACGACCGGATGGCACGAATATGGAGAGATAAACCTTTTGGCCGTCTTAGATATGTAGATTGGGAAAAGCTACAGATATTGAGGTTCAGGCAGAAATTAGAGAGTCTACTCAGTTACTCAATAGAGGGTCAGCAGTTTGAGTCTTTCAAAAGATTGTTCAGCATTGACGAACCGGTGTATATGGAGATTATCACCGAGTTCATGACCACCTATACATTTGAGCCAGGGAGTAGAGTGGAGCCTATTCACCTTGTCATTGGCTCAATTTGTACGTCACCTAGATCTCTATACTACAGAAGAGATAGATTCACCCCTGTTTACTAATGGAGCCACCACGATTTCTCTCACGACTACTACCGCAGAGGCATGGAGTCATTGGTCACCAAAGCCATATTTCTCGCGTATTAAAGCTACCCAGCTCACAGACACTGTCATGCAGATTTTGCATAAATTACTGGCTTGTTCGCTTGATGGGAAAGATACGTCTAATGGCCGAGTGTCTGAGTTTGATGTTATCATGGGGGCATTTGATATTTACTGTAATATTTGGACTGTCAAGAATTTAAAGCCCTCATTTCGAATTTTCCATTAGAAAATTCGAAAAGCTCTTTAAATTCCACCTTTCTTAAAACCTATTACATTAAATTTCTCATGTTCTCAGGTACTATGAAGAAAAAGCTAAAACCAGCACGTCCACTTACCTTAGTGTAACACCGTCATACGACCATAAGGCACGAATATGGAGAGATAAACCTTGTGGCCTTTTTAGATATGTAGATTGGGAAAAGCTACAGATATTGGGGTTCAGGCAGAAATTAGAGAGTCTACTCAGTTACTCAATAGAGGGTCAGCAGTTTGAGTCTTTCAAAAGATTGTTCAGCATTGACGAACCGGTGTATATGGAGATGATCACCGAGTTCATGACCTCCTATACATTTGAGCCAGGGAGTAGAGTGGGGCCTATTCACCTTGTCATTGGCTCAGTTTGCACGTCACCTAGATCTCTATACTCCAGAAGAGATAGATTCACCCCTGTTTACTAATGGAGCCACCACGATTTCTCTCACGACTACTACCGCAGAGGCATGGATTCATTGGTCACCAAAGCCATATTTCTCGCGTATTAAAGCTACCCAGCTCACAGACCCAGTCATGCAGATTTTGGATAAACTATTGGGTTGTTCACTTGATGGGAAACATACGTCTAATCGCCGAGTGTCTGAGTTCGATGTTATCATGGGGGCATTTGATATTTACTGTAATCTTTGGACTGTCAAGAATTTAAAGCCCTCATTTCGAATTTTCCATTAGAAAATTCGAAAAGCGCTTTAACTTCCACCTTTCTTAAGACCTATTACTTTAAATTTCTCATGTTCTCAGGTACTATGAAGAAAAAGCTAAAACCAACACGTCCACTTACAGGATCTCTTGCATACCTTAGTGCAACACCAGCATACGACCGGATGGCACGAATATGGAGAGATAAACCTTTTGGCCGTTTTAGATATGTAGATTGGGAAAAGCTACAGATATTGAGGTTCAGGCAGAAATTAGAGAGTCTACTCAGTTACTCAATAGAGGGTCAGCAGTTTGAGTCTTTCAAAAGATTGTTCAGCATTGACGAACCGGTGTATATGGAGATGATCACCGAGTTCAGGACCACCTATACATTTGAGCCAGGGAGTAGAGTGGAGCCTATTCACCTTGTCATTGGCTTAGTTTGCACGTCACCTAGATCTCTATACTCCAAAAGAGATAGATTCACCCCTGTTTACTAATGGAGCCACCACGATTTCTCTCACGACTACTACCGCAGAGGCATGGAGTCATTGGTCACCAAAGCCATATTTCTCGCGTATTAAAGCTACCCAGCTCACAGACACTGTCATGCAGATTTTGCATAAATTACTGGCTTGTTCGCTTGATGGGAAAGATACGTCTAATGGCCGAGTGTCTGAGTTTGATGTTATCATGGGGGCATTTGATATTTACTGTAATATTTGGACTGTCAAGAATTTAAAGCCCTCATTTCGAATTTTCCATTAGAAAATTCGAAAAGCTCTTTAAATTCCACCTTTCTTAAAACCTATTACTTTAAATTTCTCATGTTCTCAGGTACGATGAAGAAAAAGCTAAAACCAGCACGTCCACTTACAGGATCTCTTGCATACCTTAGTGCAACACCAGCATACAACCGGATGGCACGAATATGGAGAGATAAACCTTTTGGCCGTTTTAGATATGTAGATTGGGAAAAGCTACAGATATTGGGGTTCAGGCAGAAATTAGAGAGTCTACTCAGTTACTCAATAGAGGTTCAGCATTTTGAGTCTTTCAAAAGATTGTTCAGCATTGATGAACCGGTGTATATGGAGATGATCACCGAGTTCATGACCACCTATACATTTGAGCCAGGGAGTAGAGTGGAGCCTATTCACCTTGTCATTGGCTCAGTTTGCACGTCACCTAGATCTCTATACTCCAGAAGAGATAGATTCACCCCTGTTTACTAATGGAGCCACTACGATTTCTCTCACGACTACTACCGCAGAGGCATGGAGTCATTGGTCACCAAAGCCATATTTCTCGCGTATTAAAGCTACCCAGCTCACAGACACTGTCATGCAGATTTTGCATAAATTACTGGCTTGTTCGCTTGATGGGAAACATACGTCTAATGGCCAAGTGTCTGAGTTTGATGTTATCATGGGGGCATTTGATATTTACTGTAATCTTTGGACTGTCAAGAATTTAAAGCCCTCATTTCGAATTTTCCATTAGAAAATTCGAAAAGCGCTTTAAATTCCACCTTTCTTAAGACCTATTACTTTAAATTTCTCATGTTCTCAGGTACTATGAAGAAAAAGCTAAAACCAGCACGTCCACTTACCTTAGTGTAACACCGTCATACGACCGGAAGGCACGAATATGGAGAGATAAACCTTGTGGCCTTTTTAGATATGTAGATTGGGAAAAGCTACAGATATTGGGGTTCAGGCATAAATTAGAGAGTCTACTCAGTTACTCAATAGAGGGTCAGCAGTTTGAGTCTTTCAAAAGATTGTTCAGCATTGACGAACCGGTGTATATGGAGATGATCACCGAGTTCATGACCACCTATACATTTGAGCCAGGGAGTAGAGTGGAGCCTATTCACCTTGTCATTGGCTCAGTTTGCACGTCACCTAGATCTCTATACTCCAGAAGAGATAGATTCACCCCTGTTTACTAATGGAGCCACCACGATTTCTCTCACGACTACTACCGCAGAGGCATGGATTCATTGGTCACCAAAGCCATACTTCTCGCATATTAAAGCTTCCCAGCTCACAGACCCCGTCATGCAGATTTTGCATAAACTACTGGCTTGTTCGCTTGATGGGAAACATACGTCTAATGGCCGATTGTCTGAGTTTGATGTTATCATGGGGGCATTTGATATTTACTGTAATCTTTGGACTGTCAAAAATTTAAAGCCCTCATTTCGAATTTTCCATTAGAAAATTCGAAAAGCGCTTTAAATTCCACCTTTCTTAAGACCTATTACTTTAAATTTCTCATGTTCTCAGGTACTATGAAGAAAAAGCTAAAACCAGCACGTCCACTTACAGGATCTCTTGCATACCGTAGTGCAACACCAGCATACGACCGGATGGCACGAATATGGAGAGATAAACCTTTTGGCTGTTTTAGATATGTAGATTGGGAAAAGCTAGAGAAATTGGGGTTCAGGCAGAAATTAGAGAGTCTACTCAGTTACTCAATAGAGGTTCAGCATTTTGAGTCTTTCAAAAGATTGTTCAGCATTGATGAACCGGTGTATATGGAGATGATCACCGAGTTCATGACCACCTATACATTTGAGCCAGGGAGTAGAGTGGAGCCTATTCACCTTGTCATTGGCTCAGTTTGCACGTCACCTAGATCTCTATACTCCAGAAGAGATAGATTCACCCCTGTTTACTAATGGAGCCACCACGATTTCTCTCACGACTACTACCGCAGAGGCATGGATTCATTGGTCACCAAAGCCATATTTCTCGCATATTAAAGCTACCCAGCTCACAGACCCAGTCATGCAGATTTTGGATAAACTACTGGCTTGTTCGCTTGATGGGAAACATACGTCTAATCGCCGAGTGTCTGAGTTTGATGTTATCATGGGGGCATTTGATATTTACTGTAATCTTTGGACTGTCAAGAATTTAAAGCCCTCATTTCGAATTTTCCATTAGAAAATTAGAAAAGCGCATAAAATTCCACCTTTCTTAAGACCTTTTACTTTAAATTTCTCATGTTCTCAGATACTATGAAGAAAAAGCTAAAACCAGCACGTCCACTTACAGGATCTCTTCCATACCTTAGTGCAACACCAGCATACGACCGGATGGCACGAATATGGAGAGATAAACCTTTTGGCCGTTTTAGATATGTAGATTGGGAAAAGCTACAGATATTGAGGTTCAAGCAGAAATTAGAGAGTCTACTCAGTTACTCAATAGAGGGTCAGCAGTTTGAGTCTTTCAAAAGATTGTTCAGCATTGACGAACCGGTGTATATGGAGATGATCACCGAGTTCATGACCACCTATACATTTGAGCCAGGGAGTAGAGTGGAGCCTATTCACCTTGTCATTGGCACAGTTTGCACGTCACCTAGATCTCTATACTCCAGAAGAGATAGATTCACCCGTGTTTACTAATGGAGCCACCACGATTTCTCTCACGACTACTACCGCAGAGGCATGGAGTCATTGGTCACCAAAGCCATATTTCTCGCATATTAAAGCTACCCAGCTCACAGACCCCGTCATGCAGATTTTGCATAAACTACTGGCTTGTTCGCTTGATGGGAAACATACGTCTAATGGCCGAGTGACTGAGTTTGATGTTATCATGGGGGCATTTGATATTTACTGTAATCTTTGGACTGTCAAGAATTTAAAGCCCTCATTTCGAATTTTCCATTAGAAAATTCGAAAAGCGCTTTAAATTCCACCTTTCTTAAGACCTATTACTTTAAATTTCTCATGTTCTCAGGTACTATGAAGAAAAAACTAAAACCAGCACGTCCACTTACAGGATCTCTTGCATACCGTAGTGCAACACCAGCATACGACCGGATGGCACGAATATGGAGAGATAAACCTTTTGGCCGTTTTAGATATGTAGATTGGGAAAAGCTACAGATATTGGGGTTCAGGCAGAAATTAGAGAGTCTACTCAGTTACTCAATAGAGGTTCAGCATTTTGAGTCTTTCAAAAGATTGTTCAGCATTGATGAACCGGTGTATATGGAGATGATCACCGAGTTCATGACCACCTATACATTTGAGCCAGGGAGTAGAGTGGAGCCTATTCACCTTGTCATTGGCTCAGTTTGCACGTCACCTAGATCACTATACTCCAGAAGAGATAGATTCACCCCTGTTTACTAATGGAGCCACTACGATTTCTCTCACGACTACTACCGCAGAGGCATGGAGTCATTGGTCACCAAAGCCATATTTCTCGCGTATTAAAGCTACCCAGCTCACAGACACTGTCATGCAGATTTTGCATAAATTACTGGCTTGTTCGCTTGATGGGAAACATACGTCTAATGGCCGAGTGTCTGAGTTTGATGTTATCATGGGGGCATTTGATATTTACTGTAATCTTTGAACTGTCAAGAATTTAAAGCCCTCATTTCGAATTTTCCATTAGAAAATTCGAAAAGCGCTTTAAATTCCACCTTTCTTAAGACCTATTACTTTAAATTTCTCATGTTCTCAGGTACTATGAAGAAAAAGCTAAAACCAGCACGTCCACTTACCTTAGTGTAACACCGTCATACGACCGTAAGGCACGAATATGGAGAGATAAACCTTGTGGCCTTTTTAGATATGTAGATTGGGAAAAGCTACAGATATTGGGGTTCAGGAAGAAATTAGAGAGTCTACTCAGTTACTCAATAGAGGGTCAGCAGTTTGAGTCTTTCAAAAGATTGTTCAGCATTGACGAACCGGTGTATATGGAGATGATCACCGAGTTCATGACCACCTATACATTTGAGCCAGGGAGTAGAGTGGGGCCTATTCACCTTGTCATTGGCTCAGTTTGCACGTCACCTAGATCTCTATACTCCAGAAGAGATAGATTCACCCCTGTTTACTAATGGAGCCACCACGATTTCTCTCACGACTACTACCGCAGAGGCATGGATTCATTGGTCACCAAAGCCATATTTCTCGCGTATTAAAGCTACCCAGCTCACAGACCCAGTCATGCAGATTTTGGATAAACTATTGGGTTGTTCACTTGATGGGAAACATACGTCTAATCGCCGAGTGTCTGAGTTCGATGTTATCATGGGGGCATTTGATATTTACTGTAATCTTTGGACTGTCAAGAATTTAAAGCCCTCATTTCGAATTTTCCATTAGAAAATTCGAAAAGCGCTTTAACTTCCACCTTTCTTAAGACCTATTACTTTAAATTTCTCATGTTCTCAGGTACTATGAAGAAAAAGCTAAAACCAACACGTCCACTTACAGGATCTCTTGCATACCTTAGTGCAACACCAGCATACGACCGGATGGCACGAATATGGAGAGATAAACCTTTTGGCCGTTTTAGATATGTAGATTGGGAAAAGCTACAGATATTGAGGTTCAGGCAGAAATTAGAGAGTCTACTCAGTTACTCAATAGAGGGTCAGCAGTTTGAGTCTTTCAAAAGATTGTTCAGCATTGACGAACCGGTGTATATGGAGATTATCACCGAGTTCATGACCACCTATACATTTGAGCCAGGGAGTAGAGTGGAGCCTATTCACCTTGTCATTGGCTCAGTTTGTACGTCACCTAGATCTCTATACTCTAGAAGAGATAGATTCACCCCTGTTTACTAATGGAGCCACTACGATTTCTCTCACGACTACTACCGCAGAGGCATGGAGTCATTGGTCACCAAAGCCATATTTCTCGCGTATTAAAGCTACCCAGCTCACAGACACTGTCATGCAGATTTTGCATAAATTACTGGCTTGTTCGCTTGATGGGAAACATACGTCTAATGGCCGAGTGTCTGAGTTTGATGTTATCATGGGGGCATTTGATATTTACTGATATATTTGGACTGTCCACTTACCTTACTATGAAGAAAAAGCTAAAACCAGCACGTCCACTTACCTTATTGTAACACCATCATACGACCGGAAGGCACGAATATGGAGAGATAAACCTTGTGGCCTTTTTAGATATGTAGATTGGGAAAAGCTACAGATATTGGGGTTCAGGCAGAAATTAGAGAGTCTACTCAGTTACTCAATAGAGGGTCAGCAGTTTGAGTCTTTGAAAAGATTGTTCAGCATTGACGAACCGGTGTATATGGAGATGATCACCGAGTTCATGACCACCTATACATTTGAGCCAGGGAGTAGAGTGGAGCCTATTCACCTTGTCATTGGCTCAGTTTGCACGTCACCTAGATCTCTATACTCCAGAAGAGATAGATTCACCCCTGTTTACTAATGGAGCAACCACGATTTCTCTCACGACTACTACCGCAGAGGCATGGATTCATTGGTCACCAAAGCCATATTTCTCGCGTATTAAAGCTACCCAGCTCACAGACCCAGTCATGCAGATTTTGGATAAACTACTGGCTTGTTCGCTTGATGGGAAACATACATCTAATCGCCGAGTGACTAAGTTTGATGTTATCATGGGGGCATTTGATATTTACTGTAATCTTTGGACTGTCAAGAATTTAAAGCCCTCATTTCAAAATTTTCCATTAGAAAATTCGAAAAGCGCTTTAACTTCCACCTTTCTTAAGACCTATTACTTTAAATTTCTCATGTTCTCAGGTACTATGAAGAAAAAGCTAAAACCAGCACGTCCACTTACAGGATCTCTTGCATACCTTAGTGCAACACCAGCATACGACCGGATGGCACGAATATGGAGAGATAAACCTTTTGGCCGTTTTAGATATGTAGATTGGGAAAAGCTACAGACATTGAGGTTCAGGCAGAAATTAGAGAGTCTACTCAGTTACTCAATAGAGGGTTAGCAGTTTGAGTCTTTCAAAAGATTGTTCAGCATTGACGAACCGGTGTATATGGAGATGATCACCGAGTTCAGGACCACCTATACATTTGAGCCAGGGAGTAGAGTGGAGCCTATTCACCTTGTCATTGGCTTAGTTTGCACGTCACCTAGATCTCTATACTCCAAAAGAGATAGATTCACCCCTGTTTACTAATGGAGCCACCACGATTTCTCTCACGACTACTACCGCAGAGGCATGGAGTCATTGGTCACCAAAGCCATATTTCTCACGTATTAAAGCTACCCAGCTCACAGACACTGTCATGCAGATTTTGCATAAATTACTGGCTTGTTCGCTTGATGGGAAAGATACGTCTAATGGCCGAGTGTCTGAGTTTGATGTTATCATGGGGGCATTTGATATTTACTGTAATATTTGGACTGTCAAGAATTTAAAGCCCTCATTTCGAATTTTCCATTAGAAAATTCGAAAAGCTCTTTAAATTCCACCTTTCTTAAAACCTATTACTTTAAATTTCTCATGTTCTCAGGTACTATGAAGAAAAAGCTAAAACCAGCACGTCCACTTACAGGATCTCTTGCATACCGTAGTGCAACACCAGCATACGACCGGATGGCACGAATATGGAGAGATAAACCTTTTGGCCATTTTAGATATGTAGATTGGGAAAAGCTACAGATATTGGGGTTCATGCAGAAATTAGAGAGTCTACTCAGTTACTCAATAGAGGTTCAGCATTTTGAGTCTTTCAAAAGATTGTTCAGCATTGATGAACCGGTGTATATGGAGATGATCACCGAGTTCATGACCACCTATACATTTGAGCCAGGGAGTAGAGTGGAGCCTATTCACCTTGTCATTGGCTCAGTTTGCACGTCACCTAGATCACTATACTCCAGAAGAGATAGATTCACCCCTGTTTACTAATGGAGCCACTACGATTTCTCTCACGACTACTACCGCAGAGGCATGGAGTCATTGGTCACCAAAGCCATATTTCTCGCGTATTAAAGCTACCCAGCTCACAGACACTGTCATGCAGATTTTGCATAAATTACTGGCTTGTTCGCTTGATGGAAAACATACGTCTAATGGCCGAGTGTCTGAGTTTGATGTTATCATGGGGGCATTTGATATTTACTGTAATCTTTGAACTGTCAAGAATTTAAAGCCCTCATTTCGAATTTTCCATTAGAAAATTCGAAAAGCGCTTTAAATTCCACCTTTCTTAAGACCTATTACTTTAAATTTCTCATGTTCTCAGGTACTATGAAGAAAAAGCTAAAACCAGCACGTCCACTTACCTTAGTGTAACACCGTCATACGACCGTAAGGCACGAATATGGAGAGATAAACCTTGTGGCCTTTTTAGATATGTAGATTGGGAAAAGCTACAGATATTGGGGTTCAGGCAGAAATTAGAGAGTCTACTCAGTTACTCAATAGAGGGTCAGCAGTTTGAGTCTTTCAAAAGATTGTTCAGCATTGACGAACCGGTGTATATGGAGATGATCACCGAGTTCATGACCACCTATACATTTGAGCCAGGGAGTAGAGTGGAGCCTATTCACCTTGTCATTGGCTCAGTTTGCACGTCACCTAGATCTCTATACTCCAGAAGAGATAGATTCACCCCTGTTTACTAATGGAGCCACCACGATTTCTCTCACGACTACTACCGCAGAGGCATGGATTCATTGGTCACCAAAGCCATATTTCTCGCGTATTAAAGCTACCCAGCTCACAGACCCAGTCATGCAGATTTTGGATAAACTACTGGCTTGTTCGCTTGATGGGAAACATACATCTAATCGCCGAGTGACTAAGTTTGATGTTATCATGGGGGCATTTGATATTTACTGTAATCTTTGGACTGTCAAGAATTTAAAGCCCTCATTTCAAAATTTTCCATTAGAAAATTCGAAAAGCGCTTTAACTTCCACCTTTCTTAAGACCTATTACTTTAAATTTCTCATGTTCTCAGGTACTATGAAGAAAAAGCTAAAACCAGCATACGACCGGATGGCACGAATATGGAGAGATAAACCTTTTGGCCGTTTTAGATATGTAGATTGGGAAAAGCTACAGACATTGAGGTTCAGGCAGAAATTAGAGAGTCTACTCAGTTACTCAATAGAGGGTTAGCAGTTTGAGTCTTTCAAAAGATTGTTCAGCATTGACGAACCGGTGTATATGGAGATGATCACCGAGTTCAGGACCACCTATACATTTGAGCCAGGGAGTAGAGTGGAGCCTATTCACCTTGTCATTGGCTTAGTTTGCACGTCACCTAGATCTCTATACTCCAAAAGAGATAGATTCACCCCTGTTTACTAATGGAGCCACCACGATTTCTCTCACGACTACTACCGCAGAGGCATGGAGTCATTGGTCACCAAAGCCATATTTCTCACGTATTAAAGCTACCCAGCTCACAGACACTGTCATGCAGATTTTGCATAAATTACTGGCTTGTTCGCTTGATGGGAAAGATACGTCTAATGGCCGAGTGTCTGAGTTTGATGTTATCATGGGGGCATTTGATATTTACTGTAATATTTGGACTGTCAAGAATTTAAAGCCCTCATTTCGAATTTTCCATTAGAAAATTCGAAAAGCTCTTTAAATTCCACCTTTCTTAAAACCTATTACTTTAAATTTCTCATGTTCTCAGGTACTATGAAGAAAAAGCTAAAACCAGCACGTCCACTTACAGGATCTCTTGCATACCGTAGTGCAACACCAGCATACGACCGGATGGCACGAATATGGAGAGATAAACCTTTTGGCCATTTTAGATATGTAGATTGGGAAAAGCTACAGATATTGGGGTTCATGCAGAAATTAGAGAGTCTACTCAGTTACTCAATAGAGGTTCAGCATTTTGAGTCTTTCAAAAGATTGTTCAGCATTGATGAACCGGTGTATATGGAGATGATCACCGAGTTCATGACCACCTATACATTTGAGCCAGGGAGTAGAGTGGAGCCTATTCACCTTGTCATTGGCTCATTTTGCACGTCACCTAGATCACTATACTCCAGAAGAGATAGATTCACCCCTGTTTACTAATGGAGCCACTACGATTTCTCTCACGACTACTACCGCAGAGGCATGGAGTCATTGGTCACCAAAGCCATATTTCTCGCGTATTAAAGCTACCCAGCTCACAGACACTGTCATGCAGATTTTGCATAAATTACTGGCTTGTTCGCTTGATGGGAAACATACGTCTAATGGCCGAGTGTCTGAGTTTGATGTTATCATGGGGGCATTTGATATTTACTGTAATCTTTGAACTGTCAAGAATTTAAAGCCCTCATTTCGAATTTTCCATTAGAAAATTCGAAAAGCGCTTTAAATTCCACCTTTCTTAAGACCTATTACTTTAAATTTCTCATGTTCTCAGGTACTATGAAGAAAAAGCTAAAACCAGCACGTCCACTTACCTTAGTGTAACACCGTCATACGACCGTAAGGCACGAATATGGAGAGATAAACCTTGTGGCCTTTTTAGATATGTAGATTGGGAAAAGCTACAGATATTGGGGTTCAGGCAGAAATTAGAGAGTCTACTCAGTTACTCAATAGAGGGTCAGCAGTTTGAGTCTTTCAAAAGATTGTTCAGCATTGACGAACCGGTGTATATGGAGATGATCACCGAGTTCATGACCACCTATACATTTGAGCCAGGGAGTAGAGTGGAGCCTATTCACCTTGTCATTGGCTCAGTTTTCACGTCACCTAGATCTCTATACTCCAGAAGAGATAGATTCACCCCTGTTTACTAATGGAGCCACCACGATTTCTCTCACGACTACTACCGCAGAGGCATGGATTCATTGGTCACCAAAGCCATATTTCTCGCGTATTAAAGCTACCCAGCTCACAGACCCAGTCATGCAGATTTTGGATAAACTATTGGGTTGTTCACTTGATGGGAAACATACGTCTAATCGCCGAGTGTCTGAGTTTGATGTTATCATGGGGGCATTTGATATTTACTGTAATCTTTGGACTGTCAAGAATTTAAAGCCCTCATTTCGAATTTTCCATTAGAAAATTCGAAAAGCGCTTTAACTTCCACCTTTCTTAAGACCTATTACTTTAAATTTCTCATGTTCTCAGGTACTATGAAGAAAAAGCTAAAACCAACACGTCCACTTACAGGATCTCTTGCATACCTTAGTGCAACACCAGCATACGACCAGATGGCACGAATATGGAGAGATAAACCTTTTGGCCGTTTTAGATATGTAGATTGTGAAAAGCTACAGATATTGAGGTTCAGGCAGAAATTAGAGAGTCTACTCAGTTACTCAATAGAGGGTCAGCAGTTTGAGTCTTTCAAAAGATTGTTCAGCATTGACGAACCGGTGTATATGGAGATGATCACCGAGTTCAGGACCACCTATACATTTGAGCCAGGGAGTAGAGTGGAGCCTATTCACCTTGTCATTGGCTTAGTTTGCACGTCACCTAGATCTCTATACTCCAAAAGAGATAGATTCACCCCTGTTTACTAATGGAGCCACCACGATTTCTCTCACGACTACTACCGCAGAGGCATGGAGTCATTGGTCACCAAAGCCATATTTCTCGCGTATTAAAGCTACCCAGCTCACAGACACTGTCATGCAGATTTTGCATAAATTACTGGCTTGTTCGCTTGATGGGAAACATACGTCTAATGGCCGAGTGTCTGAGTTTGATGTTATCATGGGGGCATTTGATATTTACTGTAATCTTTGAACTGTCAAGAATTTAAAGCCCTCATTTCGAATTTTCCATTAGAAAATTCGAAAAGCGCTTTAAATTCCACCTTTCTTAAGACCTATTACTTTAAATTTCTCATGTTCTCAGGTACTATGAAGAAAAAGCTAAAACCAGCACGTCCACTTACCTTAGTGTAACACCGTCATACGACCGTAAGGCACGAATATGGAGAGATAAACCTTGTGGCCTTTTTAGATATGTAGATTGGGAAAAGCTACAGATATTGGGGTTCAGGCAGAAATTAGAGAGTCTACTCAGTTACTCAATAGAGGGTCAGCAGTTTGAGTCTTTCAAAAGATTGTTCAGCATTGACGAACCGGTGTATATGGAGATGATCACCGAGTTCATGACCACCTATACATTTGAGCCAGGGAGTAGAGTGGAGCCTATTCACCTTGTCATTGGCTCAGTTTGCACGTCACCTAGATCTCTATACTCCAGAAGAGATAGATTCACCCCTGTTTACTAATGGAGCCACCACGATTTCTCTCACGACTACTACCGCAGAGGCATGGATTCATTGGTCACCAAAGCCATATTTCTCGCGTATTAAAGCTACCCAGCTCACAGACCCAGTCATGCAGATTTTGGATAAACTACTGGCTTGTTCGCTTGATGGGAAACATACATCTAATCGCCGAGTGACTAAGTTTGATGTTATCATGGGGGCATTTGATATTTACTGTAATCTTTGGACTGTCAAGAATTTAAAGCCCTCATTTCAAAATTTTCCATTAGAAAATTCGAAAAGCGCTTTAACTTCCACCTTTCTTAAGACCTATTACTTTAAATTTCTCATGTTCTCAGGTACTATGAAGAAAAAGCTAAAACCAGCATACGACCGGATGGCACGAATATGGAGAGATAAACCTTTTGGCCGTTTTAGATATGTAGATTGGGAAAAGCTACAGACATTGAGGTTCAGGCAGAAATTAGAGAGTCTACTCAGTTACTCAATAGAGGGTTAGCAGTTTGAGTCTTTCAAAAGATTGTTCAGCATTGACGAACCGGTGTATATGGAGATGATCACCGAGTTCAGGACCACCTATACATTTGAGCCAGGGAGTAGAGTGGAGCCTATTCACCTTGTCATTGGCTTAGTTTGCACGTCACCTAGATCTCTATACTCCAAAAGAGATAGATTCACCCCTGTTTACTAATGGAGCCACCACGATTTCTCTCACGACTACTACCGCAGAGGCATGGAGTCATTGGTCACCAAAGCCATATTTCTCACGTATTAAAGCTACCCAGCTCACAGACACTGTCATGCAGATTTTGCATAAATTACTGGCTTGTTCGCTTGATGGGAAAGATACGTCTAATGGCCGAGTGTCTGAGTTTGATGTTATCATGGGGGCATTTGATATTTACTGTAATATTTGGACTGTCAAGAATTTAAAGCCCTCATTTCGAATTTTCCATTAGAAAATTCGAAAAGCTCTTTAAATTCCACCTTTCTTAAAACCTATTACTTTAAATTTCTCATGTTCTCAGGTACTATGAAGAAAAAGCTAAAACCAGCACGTCCACTTACAGGATCTCTTGCATACCGTAGTGCAACACCAGCATACGACCGGATGGCACGAATATGGAGAGATAAACCTTTTGGCCATTTTAGATATGTAGATTGGGAAAAGCTACAGATATTGGGGTTCATGCAGAAATTAGAGAGTCTACTCAGTTACTCAATAGAGGTTCAGCATTTTGAGTCTTTCAAAAGATTGTTCAGCATTGATGAACCGGTGTATATGGAGATGATCACCGAGTTCATGACCACCTATACATTTGAGCCAGGGAGTAGAGTGGAGCCTATTCACCTTGTCATTGGCTCATTTTGCACGTCACCTAGATCACTATACTCCAGAAGAGATAGATTCACCCCTGTTTACTAATGGAGCCACTACGATTTCTCTCACGACTACTACCGCAGAGGCATGGAGTCATTGGTCACCAAAGCCATATTTCTCGCGTATTAAAGCTACCCAGCTCACAGACACTGTCATGCAGATTTTGCATAAATTACTGGCTTGTTCGCTTGATGGGAAACATACGTCTAATGGCCGAGTGTCTGAGTTTGATGTTATCATGGGGGCATTTGATATTTACTGTAATCTTTGAACTGTCAAGAATTTAAAGCCCTCATTTCGAATTTTCCATTAGAAAATTCGAAAAGCGCTTTAAATTCCACCTTTCTTAAGACCTATTACTTTAAATTTCTCATGTTCTCAGGTACTATGAAGAAAAAGCTAAAACCAGCACGTCCACTTACCTTAGTGTAACACCGTCATACGACCGTAAGGCACGAATATGGAGAGATAAACCTTGTGGCCTTTTTAGATATGTAGATTGGGAAAAGCTACAGATATTGGGGTTCAGGCAGAAATTAGAGAGTCTACTCAGTTACTCAATAGAGGGTCAGCAGTTTGAGTCTTTCAAAAGATTGTTCAGCATTGACGAACCGGTGTATATGGAGATGATCACCGAGTTCATGACCACCTATACATTTGAGCCAGGGAGTAGAGTGGAGCCTATTCACCTTGTCATTGGCTCAGTTTTCACGTCACCTAGATCTCTATACTCCAGAAGAGATAGATTCACCCCTGTTTACTAATGGAGCCACCACGATTTCTCTCACGACTACTACCGCAGAGGCATGGATTCATTGGTCACCAAAGCCATATTTCTCGCGTATTAAAGCTACCCAGCTCACAGACCCAGTCATGCAGATTTTGGATAAACTATTGGGTTGTTCACTTGATGGGAAACATACGTCTAATCGCCGAGTGTCTGAGTTTGATGTTATCATGGGGGCATTTGATATTTACTGTAATCTTTGGACTGTCAAGAATTTAAAGCCCTCATTTCGAATTTTCCATTAGAAAATTCGAAAAGCGCTTTAACTTCCACCTTTCTTAAGACCTATTACTTTAAATTTCTCATGTTCTCAGGTACTATGAAGAAAAAGCTAAAACCAACACGTCCACTTACAGGATCTCTTGCATACCTTAGTGCAACACCAGCATACGACCAGATGGCACGAATATGGAGAGATAAACCTTTTGGCCGTTTTAGATATGTAGATTGTGAAAAGCTACAGATATTGAGGTTCAGGCAGAAATTAGAGAGTCTACTCAGTTACTCAATAGAGGGTCAGCAGTTTGAGTCTTTCAAAAGATTGTTCAGCATTGACGAACCGGTGTATATGGAGATGATCACCGAGTTCAGGACCACCTATACATTTGAGCCAGGGAGTAGAGTGGAGCCTATTCACCTTGTCATTGGCTTAGTTTGCACGTCACCTAGATCTCTATACTCCAAAAGAGATAGATTCACCCCTGTTTACTAATGGAGCCACCACGATTTCTCTCACGACTACTACCGCAGAGGCATGGAGTCATTGGTCACCAAAGCCATATTTCTCGCGTATTAAAGCTACCCAGCTCACAGACACTGTCATGCAGATTTTGCATAAATTACTGGCTTGTTCGCTTGATGGGAAACATACGTCTAATGGCCGAGTGTCTGAGTTTGATGTTATCATGGGGGCATTTGATATTTACTGTAATATTTGGACTGTCAAGAATTTAAAGCCCTCATTTAGAATTTTCCATTAGAAAATTCGAAAAGCTCTTTAAATTCCACCTTTCTTAAAACCTATTACTTTAAATTTCTCATGTTCTCAGGTACTATGAAGAAAAAGCTAAAACCAGCACGTCCACTTACAGGATCTCTTGCATACCGTAGTGCAACACCAGCATACGACCGGATGGCACGAATATGGAGAGATAAACCTTTTGGCCATTTTAGATATGTAGATTGGGAAAAGCTACAGATATTGGGGTTCATGCAGAAATTAGAGAGTCTACTCAGTTACTCAATAGAGGTTCAGCATTTTGAGTCTTTCAAAAGATTGTTCAGCATTGATGAACCGGTGTATATGGAGATGATCACCGAGTTCATGACCACCTATACATTTGAGCCAGGGAGTAGAGTGGAGCCTATTCACCTTGTCATTGGCTCAGTTTGCACGTCACCTAGATCACTATACTCCAGAAGAGATAGATTCACCCCTGTTTACTAATGGAGCCACTACGATTTCTCTCACGACTACTACCGCAGAGGCATGGAGTCATTGGTCACCAAAGCCATATTTCTCGCGTATTAAAGCTACCCAGCTCACAGACACTGTCATGCAGATTTTGCATAAATTACTGGCTTGTTCGCTTGATGGGAAACATACGTCTAATGGCCGAGTGTCTGAGTTTGATGTTATCATGGGGGCATTTGATATTTACTGTAATCTTTGAACTGTCAAGAATTTAAAGCCCTCATTTCGAATTTTCCATTAGAAAATTCGAAAAGCGCTTTAAATTCCACCTTTCTTAAGACCTATTACTTTAAATTTCTCATGTTCTCAGATACTATGAAGAAAAAGCTAAAACCAGCACGTCCACTTACCTTAGTGTAACACCGTCATACGACGGTAAGGCACGAATATGGAGAGATAAACCTTGTGGCCTTTTTAGATATGTAGATTGGGAAAAGCTACAGATATTGGGGTTCAGGCAGAAATTAGAGAGTCTACTCAGTTACTCAATAGAGGGTCAGCAGTTTGAGTCTTTCAAAAGATTGTTCAGCATTGACGAACCGGTGTATATGGAGATGATCACCGAGTTCATGACCACCTATACATTTGAGCCAGGGAGTAGAGTGGAGCCTATTCACCTTGTCATTGGCTCAGTTTGCACGTCACCTAGATCTCTATACTCCAGAAGAGATAGATTCACCCCTGTTTACTAATGGAGCCACCACGATTTCTCTCACGACTACTACCGCAGAGGCATGGAGTCATTGGTCACCAAAGCCATATTTCTCGCGTATTAAAGCTACCCAGCTCACAGACACTGTCATGCAGATTTTGCATAAATTACTGGCTTGTTCGCTTGATGGGAAACATACGTCTAATGGCCGAGTGTCTGAGTTTGATGTTATCATGGGGGCATTTGATATTTACTGTAATATTTGGACTGTCAAGAATTTAAAGCCCTCATTTAGAATTTTCCATTAGAAAATTCGAAAAGCTCTTTAAATTCCACCTTTCTTAAAACCTATTACTTTAAATTTCTCATGTTCTCAGGTACTATGAAGAAAAAGCTAAAACCAGCACGTCCACTTACAGGATCTCTTGCATACCGTAGTGCAACACCAGCATACGACCGGATGGCACGAATATGGAGAGATAAACCTTTTGGCCATTTTAGATATGTAGATTGGGAAAAGCTACAGATATTGGGGTTCATGCAGAAATTAGAGAGTCTACTCAGTTACTCAATAGAGGTTCAGCATTTTGAGTCTTTCAAAAGATTGTTCAGCATTGATGAACCGGTGTATATGGAGATGATCACCGAGTTCATGACCACCTATACATTTGAGCCAGGGAGTAGAGTGGAGCCTATATCCTTGTCATTGGCTCAGTTTGCACGTCACCTAGATCACTATACTCCAGAAGAGATAGATTCACCCCTGTTTACTAATGGAGCCACTACGATTTCTCTCACGACTACTACCGCAGAGGCATGGAGTCATTGGTCACCAAAGCCATATTTCTCGCGTATTAAAGCTACCCAGCTCACAGACACTGTCATGCAGATTTTGCATAAATTACTGGCTTGTTCGCTTGATGGGAAACATACGTCTAATGGCCGAGTGTCTGAGTTTGATGTTATCATGGGGGCATTTGATATTTACTGTAATCTTTGAACTGTCAAGAATTTAAAGCCCTCATTTCGAATTTTCCATTAGAAAATTCGAAAAGCGCTTTAAATTCCACCTTTCTTAAGACCTATTACTTTAAATTTCTCATGTTCTCAGGTACTATGAAGAAAAAGCTAAAACCAGCACGTCCACTTACCTTAGTGTAACACCGTCATACGACGGTAAGGCACGAATATGGAGAGATAAACCTTGTGGCCTTTTTAGATATGTAGATTGGGAAAAGCTACAGATATTGGGGTTCAGGCAGAAATTAGAGAGTCTACTCAGTTACTCAATAGAGGGTCAGCAGTTTGAGTCTTTCAAAAGATTGTTCAGCATTGACGAACCGGTGTATATGGAGATGATCACCGAGTTCATGACCACCTATACATTTGAGCCAGGGAGTAGAGTGGAGCCTATTCACCTTGTCATTGGCTCAGTTTGCACGTCACCTAGATCTCTATACTCCAGAAGAGATAGATTCACCCCTGTTTACTAATGGAGCCACCACGATTTCTCTCACGACTACTACCGCAGAGGCATGGATTCATTGGTCACCAAAGCCATATTTCTCGCGTATTAAAGCTACCCAGCTCACAGACCCAGTCATGCAGATTTTGGATAAACTATTGGGTTGTTCACTTGATGGGAAACATACGTCTAATCGCCGAGTGTCTGAGTTTGATGTTATCATGGGGGCATTTGATATTTACTGTAATCTTTGGACTGTCAAGAATTTAAAGCCCTCATTTCGAATTTTCCATTAGAAAATTCGAAAAGCGCTTTAACTTCCACCTTTCTTAAGACCTATTACTTTAAATTTCTCATGTTCTCAGGTACTATGAAGAAAAAGCTAAAACCAACACGTCCACTTACAGGATCTCTTGCATACCTTAGTGCAACACCAGCATACGACCGGATGGCACGAATATGGAGAGATAAACCTTTTGGCCGTTTTAGATATGTAGATTGGGAAAAGCTACAGATATTGAGGTTCAGGCAGAAATTAGAGAGTCTACTCAGTAACTCAATAGAGGGTCAGCAGTTTGAGTCTTTCAAAAGATTGTTCAGCATTGACGAACCGGTGTATATGGAGATTATCACCGAGTTCATGACCACCTATACATTTGAGCCAGGGAGTAGAGTGGAGCCTATTCACCTTGTCATTGGCTCAGTTTGTACGTCACCTAGAACTCTATACTCCTGAAGAGATAGATTCACCCCTGTTTACTAATGGAGCCACTACGATTTCTCTCACGACTACTACCGCAGAGGCATGGAGTCATTGGTCACCAAAGCCATATTTCTCACGTATTAAAGCTACCCAGCTCACAGACACTGTCATGCAGATTTTGCATAAATTACTGGCTTGTTCGCTTGATGGGAAACATACGTCTAATGGCCGAGTGTCTGAGTTTGATGTTATCATGGGGGCATTTGATATTTACTGATATATTTGGACTGTCAAGAATTTAAAGCCCTCATTTCGAATTTTCCATTAGAAAATTCGAAAAGCGCTTTAAATTCCACCTTTCTTAAAACCTATTACTTTAAATTTCTCATGTTCTCAGGTACTATGAACAAAAAGCTAAAACCAGCACGTCCACTTACCTTAGTGTAACACCATCATACGACCGGAAGGCACGAATATGGAGAGATAAACCTTGTGGCCTTTTTAGATATGTAGATTGGGAAAAGCTACAGATATTGGGGTTCAGGAAGAAATTAGAGAGTCTACTCAGTTACTCAATAGAGGGTCAGCAGTTTGAGTCTTTCAAAAGATTGTTCAGCATTGACGAACCGGTGTATATGGAGATGATCACCAAGTTCATGACCACCTATACATTTGAGCCAGGGAGTAGAGTGGAGCCTATTCACCTTGTCATTGGCTCAGTTTGCACGTCACCTAGATCTCTATACTCCAGAAGAGATAGATTCACCCCTGTTTACTAATGGAGCCACCACGATTTCTCTCACGACTACTACCGCAGAGGCATGGATTCATTGGTCACCAAAGCCATATTTCTCGCGTATTAAAGCTACCCAGCTCACAGACCCAGTCATGCAGATTTTGGATAAACTACTGGCTTGTTCGCTTGATGGGAAACATACGTCTAATCGCCGAGTGACTAAGTTTGATGTTATCATGGGGGCATTTGATATTTACTGTAATCTTTGGACTGTCAAGAATTTAAAGCCCTCATTTCAAAATTTTCCATTAGAAAATTCGAAAAGCGCTTTAACTTCCACCTTTCTTAAGACCTATTACTTTAAATTTCTCATGTTCTCAGGTACTATGAAGAAAAAGCTAAAACCAGCACGTCCACTTACAGGATCTCTTGCATACCTTAGTGCAACACCAGCATACGACCGGATGGCACGAATATGGAGATATAAACCTTTTGGCCGTTTTAGATATGTAGATTGGGAAAAGCTATAGATATTGAGGTTCAGGCAGAAATTAGAGAGTCTACTCAGTTACTCAATAGAGGGTCAGCAGTTTGAGTCTTTCAAAAGATTGTTCAGCATTGACGAACCGGTGTATATGGAGATGATCACCGAGTTCAGGACCACCTATACATTTGAGCCAGGGAGTAGAGTGGAGCCTATTCACCTTGTCATTGGCTTAGTTTGCACGTCACCTAGATCTCTATACTCCAAAAGAGATAGATTCACCCCTGTTTACTAATGGAGCCACCACGATTTCTCTCACGACTACTACCGCAGAGGCATGGAGTCATTGGTCACCAAAGCCATATTTCTCGCATATTAAAGCTACCCAGCTCACAGACCCGTCATGCAGATTTTGCATAAACTACTAGCTTGTTCGCTTGATGGGAAACATACGTTTAATGGCCGAGAGTCTGAGTTTGATGTTATCATGGGGGTATTTGATATTTACTGTAATCTTTGGACTGTCAAGAATTTAAAGCCCTCATTTCGAATTTTCCATTAGAAAATTCGAAAAGCGCTTTAAATTCCACCTTTCTTAAGACCTATTACTTTAAATTTCTCATGTTCTCAGGTACTATGAAGAAAAAACTAAAACCAGCACGTCCACTTACAGGATCTCTTGCATACCTTAGTGTAACACCATCATACGACCGGAAGGCACGAATATGGAGAGATAAACCTTGTGGCCTTTTTAGATATGTAGATTGGGAAAAGCTACAGATATTGGGGTTCAGGAAGAAATTAGAGAGTCTACTCAGTTACTCAATAGAGGGTCAGCAGTTTGAGTCTTTCAAAAGATTGTTCAGCATTGACGAACCGGTGTATATGGAGATGATCACCAAGTTCATGACCACCTATACATTTGAGCCAGGGAGTAGAGTGGAGCCTATTCACCTTGTCATTGGCTCAGTTTGCACGTCACCTAGATCTCTATACTCCAGAAGAGATAGATTCACCCCTGTTTACTAATGGAGCCACCACGATTTCTCTCACGACTACTACCGCAAAGGCATGGATTCATTGGTCACCAAAGCCATATTTCTCGCGTATTAAAGCTACCCAGCTCACAGACCCAGTCATGCAGATATTGGATAAACTACTGGCTTGTTCGCTTGATGGGAAACATACGTCTAATCGCCGAGTGTCTGAGTTTGATGTTATCATGGGGGCATTTGATATTTACTGTAATCTTTGGACTGTCAAGAATTTAAAGCCCTCATTTCGAATTTTCCATTAGAAAATTCGAAAAGTGCTTTAACTTCCACCTTTCTTAAGACCTATTACTTTAAATTTCTCATGTTCTCAGTTACTATGAAGAAAAAGCTAAAACCAGCACGTCCACTTACAGGATCTCTTGCATACCTTAGTGCAACACCAGCATACGACCGGATGGCACGAATATGGAGAGATAAACCTTTTGGCCATTTTAGATATGTAGATTGGGAAAAGCTACAGATATTGAAGTTCAGGCAGAAATTAGAGAGTCTACTCAGTTACTCAATAGAGGGTCAGCAATTTGAGTCTTTCAAAAGATTGTTCAGCATTGACGAACCGGTGTATATGGAGATGATCACCGAGTTCATGACCACCTATACATTTGAGCCAGGGAGTAGAGTGGAGCCTATTCACCTTGTCATTGGCTCCGTTTGCACGTCACCTAGATCTCTATACTCCAAAAGAGATAGATTCACCCCTGTTTACTAATGGAGCCACCACGATTTCTCTCACGACTACTACCGCAGAGGCATGGAGTCATTGGTCACCAAAGCCATATTTCTCGCGTATTAAAGCTACCCAGCTCACAGACCCCGTCATGCAGATTTTGCATAAACTACTGGCTTGTTCGCTTGATGGGAAACATACGTCTAACGGCCGAGTGTCAGAGTTTGATGTTATCATGGGGGCATTTGATATTTACTGTAATCTTTGGACTGTCAAGAATTTAATGCCCTCATTTCGAATTTTCCATTAGAAAATTCGAAAAGCGCTTTAAATTCCACCTTTCTTAAGACCTATTACTTTAAATTTCTCATGTTCTCAGGTACTATGAAGAAAAAGCTAAAACCAGCACGTCCACATACAGGATCTCTTGCATACCGTAGTGCAACACCAGCATACGACCGAATGGCACGAATATGGAGAGATAAACCTTTTAGCCGTTTTAGATATGTAGATTGGGAAAAGCTACAGATATTGGGGTTCAGGCAGAAATTAGAGAGTCTACTCAGTTACTCAATAGAGGTTCAGCATTTTGAGTCTTTCAAAAGATTGTTCAGCATTGATGAACCGGGGTATATGGAGATGATCACCGAGTTCATGACCACCTATACATTTGAGCCAGGGAGTAGAGTGGAGCCTATTCACCTTGTCATTGGCTCAGTTTGCACGTCACCTAGATCTCTATACTCCAGAAGAGATAGATTCACCCCTGTTTACTAATGGAGCCACTACGATTTCTCTCACGACTACTACCGCAGAGGCATGGAGTCATTGGTCACCAAAGCCATATTTCTCGCGTATTAAAGCTACCCAGCTCACAGACACTGTCATGCAGATTTTGCATAAATTACTGGTTTGTTCGCTATATGGGAAACATACGTCTAATGGCCGAGTGTCTGAGTTTGATGTTATCATGGGGGCATTTGATATTTACTGTAATCTTTGGACTGTCAAGAATTTAAAGCCCTCATTTCGAATTTTCCATTAGAAAATTCGAAAAGCGCTTTAAATTCCACCTTTCTTAAGACCTATTACTTTAAATTTCGCATGTTCTCAGTTACTATGAAGAAAAAGCTAAAACCAGCACGTCCACTTACAGGATCTCTTGCATACCTTAGTGCAACACCAGCATACGACCGGATGGCACGAATATGGAGAGATAAACCTTTTGGCCATTTTAGATATGTAGATTGGGAAAAGCTACAGATATTGAAGTTCAGGCAGAAATTAGAGAGTCTACTCAGTTACTCAATAGAGGGTCAGCAGTTTGAGTCTTTCAAAAGATTGTTCAGCATTGACGAACCGGTGTATATGGAGATGATCACCGAGTTCATGACCACCTATACATTTGAGCCAGGGAGTAGAGTGGAGCCTATTCACCTTGTCATTGGCTCAGTTTGCACGTCACCTAGATCTCTATACTCCAAAAGAGATAGATTCACCCCTGTTTACTAATGGAGCCACCACGATTTCTCTCACGACTACTACCGCAGAGGCATGGAGTCATTGGTCACCAAAGCCATATTTCTCGCATATTAAAGCTACCCAGCTCACAGACCCCGTCATGCAGATTTTGCATAAACTACTGGCTTGTTCGCTTGATGGGAAACATACGTCTAACGGCCGAGTGTCAGAGTTTGATGTTATCATGGGGGCATTTGATATTTACTGTAATCTTTGGACTGTCAAGAATTTAATGCCCTCATTTCGAATTTTCCATTAGAAAATTCGAAAAGCGCTTTAAATTCCACCTTTCTTAAGACCTATTACTTTAAATTTCTCATGTTCTCAGGTACTATGAAGAAAAAGCTAAAACCAGCACGTCCACATACAGGATCTCTTGCATACCGTAATGCAACACCAGCATACGACCGGATGGCACGAATATGGAGAGATAAACCTTTTAGCCGTTTTAGATATGTAGATTGGGAAAAGCTACAGATATTGGGGTTCAGGCAGAAATTAGAGAGTCTACTCAGTTACTCAATAGAGGTTCAGCATTTTGAGTCTTTCAAAAGATTGTTCAGCATTGATGAACCGGGGTATATGGAGATGATCACCGAGTTCATGACCACCTATACATTTGAGCCAGGGAGTAGAGTGGAGCCTATTCACCTTGTCATTGGCTCAGTTTGCACGTCACCTAGATCTCTATACTCCAGAAGAGATAGATTCACCCCTGTTTACTAATGGAGCCACTACGATTTCTCTCACGACTACTACCGCAGAGGCATGGAGTCATTGGTCACCAAAGCCATATTTCTCGCGTATTAAAGCTACCCAGCTCACAGACACTGTCATGCAGATTTTGCATAAATTACTGGTTTGTTCGCTATATGGGAAACATACGTCTAATGGGCGAGTGTCTGAGTATGATGTTATCATGGGGGCATTTGATATTTACTGTAATCTTTGGACTGTCAAGAATTTAAAGCCCTCATTTCGAATTTTCCATTAGAAAATTCGAAAAGCGCTTTAAATTCCACCTTTCTTAAGACCTATTACTTTAAATTTCTCATGTTCTCAGTTACTATGAAGAAAAAGCTAAAACCAGCACGTCCACTTACAGGATCTCTTGCATACCTTAGTGCAACACCAGCATACGACCGGATGGCACGAATATGGAGAGATAAACCTTTTGGCCATTTTAGATATGTAGATTGGGAAAAGCTACAGATATTGAAGTTCAGGCAGAAATTAGAGAGTCTACTCAGTTACTCAATAGAGGGTCAGCAGTTTGAGTCTTTCAAAAGATTGTTCAGCATTGACGAACCGGTGTATATGGAGATGATCACCGAGTTCATGACCACATATACATTTGAGCCAGGGAGTAGAGTGGAGCCTATTCACCTTGTCATTGGCTCAGTTTGCACGTCACCTAGATCTCTATACTCCAGAAGAGATAGATTCACCCCTGTTTACTAATGGAGCCACCACGATTTCTCTCACGACTACTACCGCAGAGGCATGGATTCATTGGTCACCACAGCCGTATTTCTCGCGTATTAAAGCTACCCATCTCACAGACCCAGTCATGCAGATTTTGGATAAACTACTGGCTTGTTCGCTTGATGGGAAACATACGTCTAATCGCCGAGTGTCTGAGTTTGATGTTATCATGGGGGCATTTGATATTTACTGTAATCTTTAGACTGTCAAGAATTTAAAGCCCTCATTTCGTATTTTCCATTAGAAAATTCGAAAAACGCTTTAAATTCCACCTTTCTTAAGACCTATTACTTTAAATTTCTCATGTTCTCAGGTACTATGAAGAAAAAGCTAAAACCAGCACGTCCACTTACAGGATCTCTTGCATACCTTAGTGCAACACCAGCATACGACCGGATGGCACGAATATGGAGAGATAAACCTTTTGGCCGTTTTAGATATGTAGATTGGGAAAAGCTACAGATATTGAGGTTCAGGCAGAAATTAGAGAGTCTACTCAGTTACTCAATAGAGGGTCAGCAGTTTGAGTCTTTCAAAAGATTGTTCAGCATTGACGAACCGGTGTATATGGAGATGATCACCGAGTTCATGACCACCTATACATTTGAGCCAGGGAGTAGAGTGGAGCCTATTCACCTTGTCATTGGCTCAGTTTGCACGTCACCTAGATCTCTATACTCCAAAAGAGATAGATTCACCCCTGTTTACTAATGGAGCCACCACGATTTCTCTCACGACTACTACCGCAGAGGCATGGAGTCATTGGTCACCAAAGCCATATTTCTCGCATATTAAAGCTACCCAGCTCACAGACCCCGTCATGCAGATTTTGCATAAACTACTGGCTTGTTCCCTTGATGGGAAACATACGTCTAACGGCCGAGTGTCTGAGTTTGATGTTATCATGGGGGCATTTGATATTTACTGTAATCTTTGGACTGTCAAGAATTTAAAGCCCTCATTTCGAATTTTCCATTAGAAAATTCGAAAAGCGCTTTAAATTCCACCTTTCTTAAGACCTATTACTTTAAATTTCTCATGTTCTCAGGTACTATGAAGAAAAAGCTAAAACCAGCACGTCCACATACAGGATCTCTTGCATACCGTAGTGCAACACCAGCATACGACCGGATGGCATGAATATGGAGAGATAAACCTTTTAGCCGTTTTAGATATGTAGATTGGGAAAAGCTACAGATATTGGGTTCAGGCAGAAATTAGAGAGTCTACTCAGTTACTCAATAGAGGTTCAGCATTTTGAGTCTTTCAAAAGATTGTTCAGCATTGATGAACCGGGGTATATGGAGATGATCACCGAGTTCATGACCACCTATACATTTGAGCCAGGGAGTAGAGTGGAGCCTATTCACCTTGTCATTGGCTCAGTTTGCACGTCACCTAGATCTCTATACTCCAGAAGAGATAGATTCACCCCTGTTTACTAATGGAGCCACTACGATTTCTCTCACGACTAATACCGCAGAGGCATGGAGTCATTGGTCCCCAAAGCCATATTTCTCGTGTATTAAAGCTACCCAGCTCACAGACACTGTCATGCAGATTTTGCATAAATTACTGGTTTGTTCGCTTGATGGGAAACATACGTCTAATGGCCGAGTGTCTGAGTTTGATGTTATCATGGGGGCATTTGATAATTACTGTAATCTTTGGACTGTCAAGAATTTAAAGCCCTTATTTCGAATTTTCCATTAGAAAATTCGAAAAGAGCTTTAAATTCCACCTTTCTTAAGACCTATTACTTTAAATTTCTCATGTTCTCAGGTACTATGAAGAAAAAGCTAAAACCAGCACGTCCACTTACCTTAGTGTAACACCGTCATACGACCGGAAGGCACGAATATGGAGAGATAAACCTTGTGGCCTTTTTAGATATGTAGATTGGGAAAAGCTACAGATATTGGGGTTCAGGCAGAAATTAGAGAGTCTACTCAGTTACTCAATAGAGGGTCAGCAGTTTGAGTCTTTCAAAAGATTGTTCACCATTGTCGAACCGGTGTATATGGAGATGATCACCGAGTTCATGACCACCTATACATTTGAGCCAGGGAGTAGAGTGGAGCCTATTCACCTTGTCATTGGCTGAGTTTGCACGTCACCTAGATCTCTATACTCCAGAAGAGATAGATTCACCCCTGTTTACTAATGGAGCCACCACGATTTCTCTCACGACTACTACCGCAGAGGCATGGATTCATTGGTCACCAAAGCTATATTTCTCGCGTATTAAAGCTACCCAGCTCACAGACCCAGTCATGCAGATTTTGGATAAACTACTGGCTTGTTCGCTTGATGGGAAACATACGTCTAATCGCCGAGTGTCTGAGTTTGATGTTATCATGGGGGCATTTGATATTTACTGTAATCTTTGAACTGTCAAGAATTTAAAGCCCTCATTTCGAATTTTCCATTAGAAAATTCGAAAAGCGCTTTAACTTCCACCTTTCTTAAGACCTATTACTTTAAATTTCTCATGTTCTCAGTTACTATGAAGAAAAAGCTAAAACCAGCACGTCCACTTACAGGATCTCTTGCATACCTTAGTGCAACACCAGCATACGACCGGATGGCACGAATATGGAGAGATAAACCTTTTGGACGTTTTAGATATGTAGATTGGGAAAAGCTACAGATATTGAGGTTCAGGCAGAAATTAGAGAGTCTACTCAGTTACTCAATAGAGGGTCAGCAGTTTGAGTCTTTCAAAAGATTGTTCAGCATTGACGAACCGGTGTATATGGAGATGATCTACATTTGAGCCAGGGAGTAGAGTGGAGCCTATTCACCTTGTCATTGGCTCAGTTTGCACGTCACCTAGATCTCTATACTCCAAAAGAGATAGATTCACCCCTGTTTACTAATGGAGCCACCACGATTTCTCTCACGACTACTACCGCAGAGGCATGGAGTCATTGGTCACCAAAGCCATATTTCTCGCATATTAAAGCTACCCAGCTCACAGACCCCGTCATGCAGATTTTGCATAAACTACTGGCTTGTTCGCTTGATGGGAAACATACGTCTAATGGCCGAGTGTCTGAGTTTGATGTTATCATGGGGGCATTTGATATTTACTGTAATCTTTGGACTGTCAAGAATTTAAAGCCCTCATTTCGAATTTTCCATTACAAAATTCGAAAAGCGCTTTAAATTCCACCTTTTTTAAGACCTATTACTTTAAATTTCTCATGTTCTCAGGTACTATGAAGAAAAAGCTAAAACCAGCACGTCCACTTACAGGATCTCTTGCATACCGTAGTGCAACACCAGCATACGACCGGATGGCACGAATATGGAGAGATAAACCTTTTAGCCGTTTTAGATATGTAGATTGGGAAAAGCTACAGATATTGGGGTTCAGGCAGAAATTAGAGAGTCTACTCAGTTACTCAATAGAGGTTCAGCATTTTGAGTCTTTCAAAAGATTGTTCAGCATTGATGAACCGGGGTATATGGAGATGATCACCGAGTTCATGACCACCTATACATTTGAGCCAGGGAGTAGAGTGGAGCCTATTCACCTTGTCATTGGCTCAGTTTGCACGTCACCTAGATCTCTATACTCCAGAAGAGATAGATTCACCCCTGTTTACTAATGGAGCCACTACGATTTCTCTCACGACTACTACCGCAGAGGCATGGAGTCATTGGTCACCAAAGCCATATTTCTCGCTATTAAAGCTACCCAGCTCACAGACACTGTCATGCAGATTTTGCATAAATTACTGGTTTGTTCGCTTGATGGGAAACATACGTCTAATGGCCAAGTGTCTGAGTTTGATGTTATCATGGGGGCATTTGATATTTACTGTAATCTTTGGACTGTCAAGAATTTAAAGCCCTCATTTCGAATTTTCCATTAGAAAATTCGAAAAGCGCTTTAAATTCCACCTTTCTTAAGACCTATTACTTTAAATTTCTCATGTTCTCAGGTACTATGAAGAAAAAGCTAAAACCAGCACGTCCACTTACCTTAGTGTAACACCGTCATACGACCGGAAGGCACGAATATGGAGAGATAAACCTTGTGGCCTTTTTAGATATGTAGATTGGGAAAAGCTACAGATATTGGGGTTCAGGCAGAAATTAGAGAGTCTACTCAGTTACTCAATAGAGGGTCAGCAGTTTGAGTCTTTCAAAAGATTGTTCAGCATTGACGAACCGGTGTATATGGAGATGATCACCGAGTTCATGACCACCTATACATTTGAGCCAGGGAGTAGAGTGGAGCCTATTCACCTTGTCATTGGCTCAGTTTGCACGTCACCTAGATCTCTATACTCCAGAAGAGATAGATTCACCCCTATTTACTAATGGAGCCACCACGATTTCTCTCACGACTACTACCGCAGAGGCATGGATTCATTGGTCACCAAAGCCGTATTTCTCGCGTATTAAAGCTACCCATCTCACAGACCCAGTCATGCAGATTTTGGATAAACTACTGGCTTGTTCGCTTGATGGGAAACATACGTCTAATCGCCGAGTGTCTGAGTTTGATGTTATCATGGGGGCATTTGATATTTACTGTAATCTTTAGACTGTCAAGAATTTAAAGCCCTCATTTCGTATTTTCCATTAGCAAATTCGAAAAACGCTTTAAATTCCACCTTTCTTAAGACCTATTACTTTAAATTTCTCATGTTCTCAGGTACTATGAAGAAAAAGCTAAAACCAGCACGTCCACTTACAGGATCTCTTGCATACCTTTGTGCAACACCAGCATACGACCGGATGGCACGAATATGGAGAGATAAACCTTTTGGCCGTTTTAGATATGTAGATTGGGAAAAGCTACAGATATTGAGGTTCAGGCAGAAATTAGAGAGTCTACTCAGTTACTCAATAGAGGGTCAGCAGTTTGAGTCTTTCAAAAGATTGTTCAGCATTGACGAACCGGTGTATATGGAGATGATCACCGAGTTCATGACCACCTATACATTTGAGCCAGGGAGTAGAGTGGAGCCTATTCACCTTGTCATTGGCTCAGTTTGCACGTCACCTAGATCTCTATACTCCAAAAGAGATAGATTCACCCCTGTTTACTAATGGAGCCACCACGATTTCTCTCACGACTACTACCGCAGAGGCATGGAGTCATTGGTCAGCAAAGCCATATTTCTCGCATATTAAAGCTACCCAGCTCACAGACCCCGTCATGCAGATTTTGCATAAACTACTGGCTTGTTCGCTTGATGGGAAACATACGTCTAATGGCCGAGTGTCTGAGTTTGATGTTATCATGGGGGCATTTGATATTTACTGTAATCTTTGGACTGTCAAGAATTTAAAGCCCTCATTTCGAATTTTCCATTAGAAAATTCGAAAAGCGCTTTAAATTCCACCTTTCTTAAGACCTATTACTTTAAATTTCTCATGTTCTCAGGTACTATGAAGAAAAAGCTAAAACCAGCACGTCCACTTACAGGATCTCTTGCATACCGTAGTGCAACACCAGCATACGACCGGATGGCACGAATATGGAGAGATAAACCTTTTGGTCGTTTTAGATATGTAGATTGGGAAAAGCTACAGATATTGAGGTTCAGGCAGAAATTAGAGAGTCTACTCAGTTACTCAATAGAGGTTCAGCATTTTGAGTCTTTCAAAAGATTGTTCAGCATTGATGAACCGGTGTATATGGAGATGATCACCGAGTTCATGACCACCTATACATTTGAGCCAGGGAGTAGAGTGGAGCCTATTCACCTTGTCATTGGCTGAGTTTGCACGTCACCTAGATCTCTATACTCCAGAAGAGATAGACTCACCCCTGTTTACTAATGGAGCCACCACGATTTCTCTCACGACTACTACCGCAGAGGCATGGATTCATTGGTCACCAAAGCTATATTTCTCGCGTATTAAAGCTACCCAGCTCACAGACCCAGTCATGCAGATTTTGGATAAACTACTGGCTTGTTCGCTTGATGGGAAACATACGTCTAATCGCCGAGTGTCTGAGTTTGATGTTATCATGGGGGCATTTGATATTTACTGTAATCTTTGAACTGTCAAGAATTTAAAGCCCTCATTTCGAATTTTCCATTAGAAAATTCGAAAAGCGCTTTAACTTCCACCTTTCTTAAGACCTATTACTTTAAATTTCTCATGTTCTCAGTTACTATGAAGAAAAAGCTAAAACCAGCACGTCCACTTACAGGATCTCTTGCATACCTTAGTGCAACACCAGCATACGACCGGATGGCACGAATATGGAGAGATAAACCTTTTGGACGTTTTAGATATGTAGATTGGGAAAAGCTACAGATATTGAGGTTCAGGCAGAAATTAGAGAGTCTACTCAGTTACTCAATAGAGGGTCAGCAGTTTGAGTCTTTCAAAAGATTGTTCAGCATTGACGAACCGGTGTATATGGAGATGATCTACATTTGAGCCAGGGAGTAGAGTGGAGCCTATTCACCTTGTCATTGGCTCAGTTTGCACGTCACCTAGATCTCTATACTCCAAAAGAGATAGATTCACCCCTGTTTACTAATGGAGCCACCACGATTTCTCTCACGACTACTACCGCAGAGGCATGGAGTCATTGGTCACCAAAGCCATATTTCTCGCATATTAAAGCTACCCAGCTCACAGACCCCGTCATGCAGATTTTGCATAAACTACTGGCTTGTTCGCTTGATGGGAAACATACGTCTAATGGCCGAGTGTCTGAGTTTGATGTTATCATGGGGGCATTTGATATTTACTGTAATCTTTGGACTGTCAAGAATTTAAAGCCCTCATTTCGAATTTTCCATTACAAAATTCGAAAAGCGCTTTAAATTCCACCTTTTTTAAGACCTATTACTTTAAATTTCTCATGTTCTCAGGTACTATGAAGAAAAAGCTAAAACCAGCACGTCCACTTACAGGATCTCTTGCATACCGTAGTGCAACACCAGCATACGACCGGATGGCACGAATATGGAGAGATAAACCTTTTAGCCGTTTTAGATATGTAGATTGGGAAAAGCTACAGATATTGGGGTTCAGGCAGAAATTAGAGAGTCTACTCAGTTACTCAATAGAGGTTCAGCATTTTGAGTCTTTCAAAAGATTGTTCAGCATTGATGAACCGGGGTATATGGAGATGATCACCGAGTTCATGACCACCTATACATTTGAGCCAGGGAGTAGAGTGGAGCCTATTCACCTTGTCATTGGCTCAGTTTGCACGTCACCTAGATCTCTATACTCCAGAAGAGATAGATTCACCCCTGTTTACTAATGGAGCCACTACGATTTCTCTCACGACTACTACCGCAGAGGCATGGAGTCATTGGTCACCAAAGCCATATTTCTCGCTATTAAAGCTACCCAGCTCACAGACACTGTCATGCAGATTTTGCATAAATTACTGGTTTGTTCGCTTGATGGGAAACATACGTCTAATGGCCAAGTGTCTGAGTTTGATGTTATCATGGGGGCATTTGATATTTACTGTAATCTTTGGACTGTCAAGAATTTAAAGCCCTCATTTCGAATTTTCCATTAGAAAATTCGAAAAGCGCTTTAAATTCCACCTTTCTTAAGACCTATTACTTTAAATTTCTCATGTTCTCAGGTACTATGAAGAAAAAGCTAAAACCAGCACGTCCACTTACCTTAGTGTAACACCGTCATACGACCGGAAGGCACGAATATGGAGAGATAAACCTTGTGGCCTTTTTAGATATGTAGATTGGGAAAAGCTACAGATATTGGGGTTCAGGCAGAAATTAGAGAGTCTACTCAGTTACTCAATAGAGGGTCAGCAGTTTGAGTCTTTCAAAAGATTGTTCAGCATTGACGAACCGGTGTATATGGAGATGATCACCGAGTACATGACCACCTATACATTTGAGCCAGGGAGTAGAGTGGAGCCTATTCACCTTGTCATTGGCTCAGTTTGCACGTCACCTAGATCTCTATACTCCAGAAGAGATAGATTCACCCCTATTTACTAATGGAGCCACCACGATTTCTCTCACGACTACTACCGCAGAGGCATGGATTCATTGGTCACCAAAGCCGTATTTCTCGCGTATTAAAGCTACCCATCTCACAGACCCAGTCATGCAGATTTTGGATAAACTACTGGCTTGTTCGCTTGATGGGAAACATACGTCTAATCGCCGAGTGTCTGAGTTTGATGTTATCATGGGGGCATTTGATATTTACTGTAATCTTTGAACTGTCAAGAATTTAAAGCCCTCATTTCGAATTTTCCATTAGAAAATTCGAAAAGCGCTTTAACTTCCACCTTTCTTAAGACCTATTACTTTAAATTTCTCATGTTCTCAGTTACTATGAAGAAAAAGCTAAAACCAGCACGTCCACTTACAGGATCTCTTGCATACCTTAGTGCAACACCAGCATACGACCGGATGGCACGAATATGGAGAGATAAACCTTTTGGACGTTTTAGATATGTAGATTGGGAAAAGCTACAGATATTGAGGTTCAGGCAGAAATTAGAGAGTCTACTCAGTTACTCAATAGAGGGTCAGCAGTTTGAGTCTTTCAAAAGATTGTTCAGCATTGACGAACCGGTGTATATGGAGATGATCTACATTTGAGCCAGGGAGTAGAGTGGAGCCTATTCACCTTGTCATTGGCTCAGTTTGCACGTCACCTAGATCTCTATACTCCAAAAGAGATAGATTCACCCCTGTTTACTAATGGAGCCACCACGATTTCTCTCACGACTACTACCGCAGAGGCATGGAGTCATTGGTCACCAAAGCCATATTTCTCGCATATTAAAGCTACCCAGCTCACAGACCCCGTCATGCAGATTTTGCATAAACTACTGGCTTGTTCGCTTGATGGGAAACATACGTCTAATGGCCGAGTGTCTGAGTTTGATGTTATCATGGGGGCATTTGATATTTACTGTAATCTTTGGACTGTCAAGAATTTAAAGCCCTCATTTCGAATTTTCCATTACAAAATTCGAAAAGCGCTTTAAATTCCACCTTTTTTAAGACCTATTACTTTAAATTTCTCATGTTCTCAGGTACTATGAAGAAAAAGCTAAAACCAGCACGTCCACTTACAGGATCTCTTGCATACCGTAGTGCAACACCAGCATACGACCGGATGGCACGAATATGGAGAGATAAACCTTTTAGCCGTTTTAGATATGTAGATTGGGAAAAGCTACAGATATTGGGGTTCAGGCAGAAATTAGAGAGTCTACTCAGTTACTCAATAGAGGTTCAGCATTTTGAGTCTTTCAAAAGATTGTTCAGCATTGATGAACCGGGGTATATGGAGATGATCACCGAGTTCATGACCACCTATACATTTGAGCCAGGGAGTAGAGTGGAGCCTATTCACCTTGTCATTGGCTCAGTTTGCACGTCACCTAGATCTCTATACTCCAGAAGAGATAGATTCACCCCTGTTTACTAATGGAGCCACTACGATTTCTCTCACGACTACTACCGCAGAGGCATGGAGTCATTGGTCACCAAAGCCATATTTCTCGCTATTAAAGCTACCCAGCTCACAGACACTGTCATGCAGATTTTGCATAAATTACTGGTTTGTTCGCTTGATGGGAAACATACGTCTAATGGCCAAGTGTCTGAGTTTGATGTTATCATGGGGGCATTTGATATTTACTGTAATCTTTGGACTGTCAAGAATTTAAAGCCCTCATTTCGAATTTTCCATTAGAAAATTCGAAAAGCGCTTTAAATTCCACCTTTCTTAAGACCTATTACTTTAAATTTCTCATGTTCTCAGGTACTATGAAGAAAAAGCTAAAACCAGCACGTCCACTTACCTTAGTGTAACACCGTCATACGACCGGAAGGCACGAATATGGAGAGATAAACCTTGTGGCCTTTTTAGATATGTAGATTGGGAAAAGCTACAGATATTGGGGTTCAGGCAGAAATTAGAGAGTCTACTCAGTTACTCAATAGAGGGTCAGCAGTTTGAGTCTTTCAAAAGATTGTTCAGCATTGACGAACCGGTGTATATGGAGATGATCACCGAGTTCATGACCACCTATACATTTGAGCCAGGGAGTAGAGTGGAGCCTATTCACCTTGTCATTGGCTCAGTTTGCACGTCACCTAGATCTCTATACTCCAGAAGAGATAGATTCACCCCTATTTACTAATGGAGCCACCACGATTTCTCTCACGACTACTACCGCAGAGGCATGGATTCATTGGTCACCAAAGCCGTATTTCTCGCGTATTAAAGCTACCCATCTCACAGACCCAGTCATGCAGATTTTGGATAAACTACTGGCTTGTTCGCTTGATGGGAAACATACGTCTAATCGCCGAGTGTCTGAGTTTGATGTTATCATAGGGGCATTTGATATTTACTGTAATCTTTGAACTGTCAAGAATTTAAAGCCCTCATTTCGAATTTTCCATTAGAAAATTCGAAAAGCGCTTTAACTTCCACCTTTCTTAAGACCTATTACTTTAAATTTCTCATGTTCTCAGTTACTATGAAGAAAAAGCTAAAACCAGCACGTCCACTTACAGGATCTCTTGCATACCTTAGTGCAACACCAGCATACGACCGGATGGCACGAATATGGAGAGATAAACCTTTTGGACGTTTTAGATATGTAGATTGGGAAAAGCTACAGATATTGAGGTTCAGGCAGAAATTAGAGAGTCTACTCAGTTACTCAATAGAGGGTCAGCAGTTTGAGTCTTTCAAAAGATTGTTCAGCATTGACGAACCGGTGTATATGGAGATGATCTACATTTGAGCCAGGGAGTAGAGTGGAGCCTATTCACCTTGTCATTGGCTCAGTTTGCACGTCACCTAGATCTCTATACTCCAAAAGAGATAGATTCACCCCTGTTTACTAATGGAGCCACCACGATTTCTCTCACGACTACTACCGCAGAGGCATGGAGTCATTGGTCACCAAAGCCATATTTCTCGCATATTAAAGCTACCCAGCTCACAGACCCCGTCATGCAGATTTTGCATAAACTACTGGCTTGTTCGCTTGATGGGAAACATACGTCTAATGGCCGAGTGTCTGAGTTTGATGTTATCATGGGGGCATTTGATATTTACTGTAATCTTTGGACTGTCAAGAATTTAAAGCCCTCATTTCGAATTTTCCATTACAAAATTCGAAAAGCGCTTTAAATTCCACCTTTTTTAAGACCTATTACTTTAAATTTCTCATGTTCTCAGGTACTATGAAGAAAAAGCTAAAACCAGCACGTCCACTTACAGGATCTCTTGCATACCGTAGTGCAACACCTGCATACGACCGGATGGCACGAATATGGAGAGATAAACCTTTTAGCCGTTTTAGATATGTAGATTGGGAAAAGCTACAGATATTGGGGTTCAGGCAGAAATTAGAGAGTCTACTCAGTTACTCAATAGAGGTTCAGCATTTTGAGTCTTTCAAAAGATTGTTCAGCATTGATGAACCGGGGTATATGGAGATGATCACCGAGTTCATGACCACCTATACATTTGAGCCAGGGAGTAGAGTGGAGCCTATTCACCTTGTCATTGGCTCAGTTTGCACGTCACCTAGATCTCTATACTCCAGAAGAGATAGATTCACCCCTGTTTACTAATGGAGCCACTACGATTTCTCTCACGACTACTACCGCAGAGGCATGGAGTCATTGGTCACCAAAGCCATATTTCTCGCTATTAAAGCTACCCAGCTCACAGACACTGTCATGCAGATTTTGCATAAATTACTGGTTTGTTCGCTTGATGGGAAACATACGTCTAATGGCCAAGTGTCTGAGTTTGATGTTATCATGGGGGCATTTGATATTTACTGTAATCTTTGGACTGTCAAGAATTTAAAGCCCTCATTTCGAATTTTCCATTAGAAAATTCGAAAAGCGCTTTAAATTCCACCTTTCTTAAGACCTATTACTTTAAATTTCTCATGTTCTCAGGTACTATGAAGAAAAAGCTAAAACCAGCACGTCCACTTACCTTAGTGTAACACCGTCATACGACCGGAAGGCACGAATATGGAGAGATAAACCTTGTGGCCTTTTTAGATATGTAGATTGGGAAAAGCTACAGATATTGGGGTTCAGGCAGAAATTAGAGAGTCTACTCAGTTACTCAATAGAGGGTCAGCAGTTTGAGTCTTTCAAAAGATTGTTCAGCATTGACGAACCGGTGTATATGGAGATGATCACCGAGTTCATGACCACCTATACATTTGAGCCAGGGAGTAGAGTGGAGCCTATTCACCTTGTCATTGGCTCAGTTTGCACGTCACCTAGATCTCTATACTCCAGAAGAGATAGATTCACCCCTATTTACTAATGGAGCCACCACGATTTCTCTCACGACTACTACCGCAGAGGCATGGATTCATTGGTCACCAAAGCCGTATTTCTCGCGTATTAAAGCTACCCATCTCACAGACCCAGTCATGCAGATTTTGGATAAACTACTGGCTTGTTCGCTTGATGGGAAACATACGTCTAATCGCCGAGTGTCTGAGTTTGATGTTATCATGGGGGCATTTGATATTTACTGTAATCTTTAGACTGTCAAGAATTTAAAGCCCTCATTTCGTATTTTCCATTAGCAAATTCGAAAAACGCTTTAAATTCCACCTTTCTTAAGACCTATTACTTTAAATTTCTCATGTTCTCAGGTACTATGAAGAAAAAGCTAAAACCAGCACGTCCACTTACAGGATCTCTTGCATACCTTTGTGCAACACCATAATACGACCGGATGGCACGAATATGGAGAGATAAACCTTTTGGCCGTTTTAGATATGTAGATTGGGAAAAGCTACAGATATTGAGGTTCAGGCAGAAATTAGAGAGTCTACTCAGTTACTCAATAGAGGGTCAGCAGTTTGAGTCTTTCAAAAGATTGTTCAGCATTGACGAACCGGTGTATATGGAGATGATCACCGAGTTCATGACCACCTATACATTTGAGCCAGGGAGTAGAGTGGAGCCTATTCACCTTGTCATTGGCTCAGTTTGCACGTCACCTAGATCTCTATACTCCAAAAGAGATAGATTCACCCCTGTTTACTAATGGAGCCACCACGATTTCTCTCACGACTACTACCGCAGAGGCATGGAGTCATTGGTCACCAAAGCCATATTTCTCGCATATTAAAGCTACCCAGCTCATAGACCCCGTCATGCAGATTTTGCATAAACTACTGGCTTGTTCGCTTGATGGGAAACATACGTCTAATGGCCGAGTGTCTGAGTTTGATGTTATCATGGGGGCATTTGATATTTACTGTAATCTTTGGACTGTCAAGAATTTAAAGCCCTCATTTCGAATTTTCCATTAGAAAATTCGAAAAGCGCTTTAAATTCCACCTTTCTTAAGACCTATTACTTTAAATTTCTCATGTTCTCAGGTACTATGAAGAAAAAGCTAAAACCAGCACGTCCACTTACAGGATCTCTTGCATACCGTAGTGCAACACCAGCATACGACCGGATGGCACGAATATGGAGAGATAAACCTTTTGGTCGTTTTAGATATGTAGATTGGGAAAAGCTACAGATATTGAGGTTCAGGCAGAAATTAGAGAGTCTACTCAGTTACTCAATAGAGGTTCAGCATTTTGAGTCTTTCAAAAGATTGTTCAGCATTGATGAACCGGTGTATATGGAGATGATCACCGAGTTCATGACCACCTATACATTTGAGCCAGGGAGTAAAGTGGAGCCTATTCACCTTGTCATTGGCTCAGTTTGCATGTCACCTAGATCTCTATACTCCAAAAGAGATAGATTCACCCCTGTTTACTAATGGAGCCACCACGATTTCTCTCACGACTACTACCGCAGAGGCATGGAGTCATTGGTCACCAAAGCCATATTTCTCGCGTATTAAAGCTACCC
The DNA here is from genome assembly GCA_963422505.1 of Pseudognaphalium luteoalbum. Lineage (NCBI taxonomy): Eukaryota > Viridiplantae > Streptophyta > Magnoliopsida > Asterales > Asteraceae > Pseudognaphalium > Pseudognaphalium luteoalbum. The sequence continues at coordinate 43,629,373 of OY730196.1, forward strand.
AGCTCACAGACACTGTCATGCAGATTTTGCATAAATTACTGGCTTGTTCGCTTGATGGGAAACATACGTCTAATGGCCGAGTGTCTGAGTTTGATGTTATCATGGGGGCATTTGATATTTACTGTAATCTTTGGACTGTCAAGAATTTAAAGCCCTCATTTCGAATTTTCCATTAGAAAATTCGAAAAGCACTTTAAATTCCACCTTTCTTAAGACCTATTACTTTAAATTTCTCATGTTCTCAGGTACTATGAAGAAAAAGCTAAAACCAGCACGTCCACTTACAGGATCTCTTGCATACCGTAGTGCAACACCAGCATACGACCGGATGGCACGAATATGGAGAGATAAACCTTTTTGTCGTTTTAGATATGTAGATTGGGAAAAGCTACAGATATTGAGGTTCAGGCAGAAATTAGAGAGTCTACTCAGTTACTCAATAGAGGTTCAGCATTTTGAGTCTTTCAAAAGATTGTTCAGCATTGATGAACCGGTGTATATGGAGATGATCACCGAGTTCATGACCACCTATACATTTGAGCCAGGGAGTAAAGTGGAGCCTATTCACCTTGTCATTGGCTCAGTTTGCATGTCACCTAGATCTCTATACTCCAAAAGAGATAGATTCACCCCTGTTTACTAATGGAGCCACCACGATTTCTCTCACGACTACTACCGCAGAGGCATGGAGTCATTGGTCACCAAAGCCATATTTCTCGCGTATTAAAGCTACCCAGCTCACAGACACTGTCATGCAGATTTTGCATAAATTACTGGCTTGTTCGCTTGATGGGAAACATACGTCTAATGGCCGAGTGTCTGAGTTTGATGTTATCATGGGGGCATTTGATATTTACTGTAATCTTTGGACTGTCAAGAATTTAAAGCCCTCATTTCGAATTTTCCATTAGAAAATTCGAAAAGCGCTTTAAATTCCACCTTTCTTAAGACCTATTACTTTAAATTTCTCATGTTCTCAGGTACTATGAAGAAAAAGCTAAAACCAGCACGTCCACTTACAGGATGTCTTGCATACCTTAGTGCAACACCATCATACGACCGGATGGCAGGAATATGGAGAGATAAACCTTGTGGCCTTTTTAGATATGTAGATTGGGAAAAGCTACAGATATTGGGGTTCAGGCAGAAATTAGAGAGTCTACTCAGTTACTCAATAGAGGGTCAGCAGTTTGAGTCTTCCAAAAGATTGTTCAGCATTGACGAACCGGTGTATATGGAGATGATCACCGAGTTCATGACCACCTATACATTTGAGCCAGGGAGTAGAGTGGAGCCTATTCACCTTGCCATTGGCTCAGTTTGCACGTCACCTAGATCTCTATACTCCAGAAGAGATAGATTCACCCCTGTTTACTAATGGAGCCACTACGATTTCTCTCACGACTACTACCGCAGAGGCATGGAGTCATTGGTCACCAAAGCCATATTTCTCGCGTATTAAAGCTACCCAGCTCACAGACACTGTCATGCAGATTTTGCATAAATTACTGGCTTGTTCGCTTGATGGGAAACATACGTCTAATGGCCGAGTGTCTGAGTTTGATGTTATCATGGGGGCATTTGATATTTACTGTAATCTTTGGACTGTCAAGAATTTAAAGCCCTCATTTCGAATTTTCCATTAGAAAATTCGAAAAGCGCTTTAAATTCCACCTTTCTTAAGACCTATTACTTTAAATTTCTCATGTTCTCAGGTACTATGAAGAAAAAGCTAAAACCAGCACGTCCACTTACCTTAGTGTAACACCGTCATACGACCGGAAGGCACGAATATGGAGAGATAAACCTTTTAGCATTTTTAGATATGTAGATTGGGAAAAGCTACAGATATTGGGGTTCAGGCAGAAATTAGAGAGTCTACTCAGTTACTCAATAGAGGGTCAGCAGTTTGAGTCTTCCAAAAGATTGTTCAGCATTGACGAACCGGTGTATATGGAGATGATCACCGAGTTCATGACCACCTATACATTTGAGCCAGGGAGTAGAGTGGAGCCTATTCACCTTGTCATTGGCTCAGTTTGCACGTCACCTAGATCTCTATACTCCAGAAGAGATAGATTCACCCCTGTTTACTAATGGAGCCACCACGATTTCTCTCACGACTACTACCGCAGAGGCATGGAGTCATTGGTCACCAAAGCCATATTTCTCGCGTATTAAAGCTACCCAGCTCACAGACACTGTCATGCAGATTTTGCATAAATTACTGGCATGTTCGCTTGATGGGAAACATACGTCTAATGGCCGAGTGTCTGAGTTTGATGTTATCATGGGGGCATTTGATATTTACTGTAATCTTTGGACTGTCAAGAATTTAAAGCCCTCATTTCGAATTTTCCATTAGAAAATTCGAAAAGCGCTTTAAATTCCACCTTTCTTAAGACCTATTACTTTAAATTTCTCATGTTCTCAGGTACTATGAAGAAAAAGCTAAAACCAGCACGTCCACTTACAGGATGTCTTGCATACCTTAGTGCAACACCATCATACGACCGGATGGCACGAATATGGAGAGATAAACCTTGTGGCCTTTTTAGATATGTAGATTGGGAAAAGCTACAGATATTGGGGTTCAGGCAGAAATTAGAGAGTCTACTCAGTTACTCAATAGAGGGTCAGCAGTTTGAGTCTTCCAAAAGATTGTTCAGCATTGACGAACCGGTGTATATGGAGATGATCACCGAGTTCATGACCACCTATACATTTGAGCCAGGGAGTAGAGTGGAGCCTATTCAGCTTTTCATTGGCTCAGTTTGCACGTCACCTAGATCTCTATACTCCAAAAGAGATAGATTCACCCCTGTTTACTAATGGAGCCACTACGATTTCTCTCACGACTACTACCGCAGAGGCATGGAGTCATTGGTCACCAAAGCCATATTTCTCGCGTATTAAAGCTACCCAGCTCACAGACACTGTCATGCAGATTTTCCATAAATTACTGGCTTGTTCGCTTGATGGGAAACATAGGTCTAATGGCCGAGTGTCTGAGTTTGATGTTATCATGGGGGCATTTGATATTTACTGTAATCTTTGGACTGTCAAGAATTTAAAGCCCTCATTTCGAATTTTCCATTAGAAAATTCAAAAAGCGCTTTAAATTCCACCTTTCTTAAGACCTATTACTTTAAATTTCTCATGTTCTCAGGTACTATGAAGAAAAAGCTAAAACCAGCACGTCCACTTACAGGATGTCTTGCATACCTTAGTGCAACACCATCATACGACCGGATGGCACGAATATGGAGAGATAAACCTTGTGGCCTTTTTAGATATGTAGATTGGGAAAAGCTATAGATATTGGGGTTCAGGCAGAAATTAGAGAGTCTACTCAGTTACTCAATAGAGGGTCAGCAGTTTGAGTCTTCCAAAAGATTGTTCAGCATTGACGAACCGGTGTATATGGAGATGATCACCGAGTTCATGACCACCTATACATTTGAGCCAGGGAGTAGAGTGGAGCCTATTCACCTTGTCATTGGCTCAGTTTGCACGTCACCTAGATCTCTATACTCCAGAAGAGATAGATTCACCCCTGTTCACTAATGGAGCCACCACGATTTCTCTCACGACTACTACCGCAGAGGCATGGAGTCATTGGTCACCAAAGCCATATTTCTCACGTATTAAAGCTACCCAGCTCACAGACCCAGTCATGCAGATTTTGCATAAACTACTGGCTTGTTCGCTTGATGGGAAACATACGTCTAATGGCCGAGTGTCTGAGTTTGATGCTATCATGGGGGCATTTGATATTTACTGTAATCTTTGGACTGTCAAGAATTTAAAGCCCTTATTTCGAATTTTCCATTAGAAAATTTGAAAAGCGCTTTATATTCCACCTTTTTTAAGACCTATTACTTTAAATTTCTCATGTTCTCAGGTACTATGAAGAAAAAGCTAAAACAAGCACGTCCACTTACAGGATCTCTTGCATACCTTAGTGCAACACCAGCATACGACCGGATGGCACGAATATGGAGAGATAAACCTTTTAGCCTTTTTAGATATGTAGATTGGGAAAAGCTACAGATATTGAGGTTCAGGCAGAAATTAGAGAGTCTACTCAGTTACTCAATAGAGGGTCAGCAGTTTGAGTCTTCCAAAAGATTGTTCAGCATTGACGAACCGGTGTATATGGAGATGATCACCGAGTTCATGACCACCTATACATTTGAGCCAGGGAGTAGAGTGGAGCCTATTCACCTTGTCATTGGCTCAGTTTGCACGTCACCTAGATCTCTATACTCCATAAGAGATAGATTCACCCCTGTTTACTAATGGAGCCACCACGATTTCTCTCATGACTACTACCGCAGAGGCATGGAGTCATTGGTCACCAAAGCCATATTTCTCACGTATTAAAGCTACCCAGCTCACAGACCTAGTCATGTAGATTTTGCATAAACTACTGGCTTGTTCGCTTGATGGGAAACATACGTCTAATGGCCGAGTGTCTGAGTTTGATGTTATCATGGGGGCATTTGATATTTACAGTAATCTTTAGACTGTCAAGAATTTAAAGCCCTTATTTCGAATTTTCCATTAGAAAATTCGAAAAGCGCTTTAAATTCCACCTTTTTTAAGACCTATTACTTTAAATTTCTCATGTTCTCAGGTACTATGAAGAAAAAGCTAAAACCAGCACGTCCACTTACAGGATCTCTTGCATACCTTAGTGCAACACCAGCATACGACTGGATGGCACGAATATGGAGAGATAAACCTTGTGGCCTTTTTAGATATGTAGATTGGGAAAAGCTACAGATATTGGGGTTCAGGCAGAAATTAGAGAGTCTACTCAGTTACTCAATAGAGGGTCAGCAGTTTGAGTCTTCCAAAAGATTGTTCAGCATTGACGAACCGGTGTATATGGAGATGATCACCGAGTTCATGACCACCTATACATTTGAGCCAGGGAGTGGAGTGGAGCCTATTCACCTTGTCATTGGCTCAGTTTGCACGTCACCTAGATCTCTATACTCCAGAAGAGATAGATTCACCCTTGTTTACTAATGGAGCCACTACGATTTCTCTCACGACTACTACCGCAGAGGCATGGAGTCATTGGTCACCAAAGCCATATTTCTCACGTATTAAAGCTACCCTGCTCACAGACACTGTCATGCAGATTTTGCATAAATTACTAGCTTGTTCGCTTGATGGGAAACATACGTCTAATGGCCGAGTGTCTGAGTTTGATGTTATCATGGGGGCATTTGATATTTACTGTAATCTTTGGACTGTCAAGAATTTAAAGCCCTGATTTCGAATTTTCCATTAGAAAATTCGAAAAGCGCTTTAAATTCCACCTTTCTTAAGACCTATTACTTTAAATTTCTCATGTTCTCAGGTACTATGAAGAAAAAGCTAAAACCAGCACGTCCACTTACAGGATGTCTTGCATACCTTAGTGCAACACCATCATACGCCGAATGGCACGAATATGGAGAGATAAACCTTGTGGCCTTTTTAGATATGTAGATTGGGAAAAGCTACAGATATTGGGGTTCAGGCAGAAATTAGAGAGTCTACTCAGTTACTCAATAGAGGGTCAGCAGTTTGAGTCTTCCAAAAGATTGTTCAGCATTGACGAACCGGTGTATATGGAGATGATCACCGAGTTCATGACCACCTATACATTTGAGCCAGGGAGTAGAGTGGAGCCTATTCACCTTGTCATTGGCTCAGTTTGCACGTCACCTAGATCTCTATACTCCAGAAGAGATAGATTCACCCCTGTTCACTAATGGAGCCACCACGATTTCTCTCACGACTACTACCGCAGAGGCATGGAGTCATTTGTCACCAAAGCCATATTTCTCACGTATTAAAGCTACCCAGCTCACAGACCCAGTCATGCAGATTTTGCAAAAACTACTGGCTTGTTCGCTTGATGGGAAACATACGTCTAATGGCCGAGTGTCTGAGTTTGATGTTATCATGGGGGCATTTGATATTTACTGTAATATTTGGACTGTCAAGAATTTAAAGCCCTTATTTCGAATTTTCCATTAGAAAATTCGAAAAGCGCTTTATTTTCCACCTTTTTTTAAGACCTATTACTTTAAAATTCTCATGTTCTCAGGTACTATGAAGAAAAAGCTAAAACCAGCACGTCCACTTACAGGAGCTCTTGCATACCTTAGTGCAACACCAGCATACGACCGGATGGCAGGAATATGGAGAGATAAACCTTTTGGCCATTTTAGATATGTAGATTGGGAAAAGCTACAGATATTGAGGTTCAAGCAGAAATTAGAGAGTCTACTCAGTTACTCAATAGAGGGTCAGCAGTTTGAGTCTTCCAAAAGATTGTTCAGCATTGACGAACCGGTGTATATGGAGATGATCACCGAGTTCATGACCACCTATACATTTGAGCCAGGGAGTAGAGTGGAGCCTATTCACCTTGTCATTGGCTCAGTTTGCACGTCACCTAGATCTCTATACTCTAGAAGAGATAGATTCACCCCTGTTTACTAATGGAGCCACCACGATTTCTCTCATGACTACTACCGCAGAGGCATGGAGTCATTGGTCACCAAAGCCATATTTCTCACGTATTAAAGCTACCCAGCTCACAGACCCAGTCATGCAGATTTTGCATAAACTACTAGCTTGTTCGCTTGATGGGAAACATACGTCTAATGGCCGAGTGTCTGAGTTTGATGTTATCATGGGGGCATTTGATATTTACAGTAATCTTTAGACTGTCAAGAATTTAAAGCCCTTATTTCTAATTTTCCATTAGAAAATTCGAAAAGCGCTTTAAATTCCACCTTTTTTAAGACCTATTACTTTAAATTTCTCATGTTCTCAGGTACTATGAAGAAAAAGCTGAAACCAGCACGTCCACTTACAGGATCTCTTGCATACCTTAGTGCAACACCATCATACGACCGGATGGCACGAATATGGAGAGATAAACCTTGTGGCCTTTTTAGATATGTAGATTGGGAAAAGCTACAGATATTGGGGTTCAGGCAGAAATTAGAGAGTCTACTCAGTTACTCAATAGAGGGTCAGCAGTTTGAGTCTTCCAAAAGATTGTTCAGCATTGATGAACCGGTGTATATGGAGATGATCACCGAGTTCATGACCACCTATACATTTGAGCCAGGGAGTGGAGTGGAGCCTATTCACCTTGTCATTGGCTCAGTTTGCACGTCACCTAGATCTCTATACTCCAGAAGAGATAGATTCACCCCTGTTTACTAATGGAGCCACTACGATTTCTCTCACGACTACTACCGCAGAGGCATGGAGTCATTGGTCACCAAAGCCATATTTCTCGCGTATTAAAGCTACCCAGCTCACAGACACTGTCATACAGATTTTGCATAAATTACTGGCTTGCTCGCTTGATGGGAAACATACGTCTAATGGCCGAGTGTCTGAGTTTGATGTTATCATGGGGGCATTTGATATTTACTGTAATCTTTGGACTGTCAAGAATTTAAAGCCCTCATTTCGAATTTTCCATTAGAAAATTCGAAAAGCGCTTTAAATTCCACCTTTCTTAAGACCTATTACTTTAAATTTCTCATGTTCTCAGGTACTATGAAGAAATAGCTAAAACCAGCACGTCCACTTACAGGATGTCTTGCATACCTTAGTGCAACACCATCATACGACCGGATGGCACGAATATGGAGAGATAAACCTTGTGGCCTTTTTAGATATGTAGATTGGGAAAAGCTACAGATATTGGGGTTCAGGCAGAAATTAGAGAGTCTACTCAGTTACTCAATAGAGGGTCAGCAGTTTGAGTCTTCCAAAAGATTGTTCAGCATTGATGAACCGGTGTATATGGAGATGATCACCGAGTTCATGACCACCTATACATTTGAGCCAGGGAGTGGAGTGGAGCGTATTCACCTTGTCATTGGCTCAGTTTGCACGTCACCTAGATCTCTATACTCCAGAAGAGATAGATTCACCCCTGTTTACTAATGGAGCCACTACGATTTCTCTCACGACTACTACCGCAGAGGCATGGAGTCATTGGTCACCAAAGCCATATTTCTCGCGTATTAAAGCTACCCAGCTCACAGACACTGTCATGCAGATTTTGCATAAATTACTGGCTTGCTCGCTTGATGGGAAACATACGTCTAATGGCCGAGTGTCTGAGTTTGATGTTATCATGGGGGCATTTGATATTTACTGTAATCTTTGGACTGTCAAGAATTTAAAGCCCTCATTTCAAATTTTCCATTAGAAAATTCGAAAAGCGCTTTAAATTCCACCTTTCTTAAGACCTATTACTTTAAATTTCTCATGTTCTCAGGTACTATGAAGAAATAGCTAAAACCAGCACGTCCACTTACAGGATGTCTTGCATACCTTAGTGCAACACCATCATACGACCGGATGGCACGAATATGGAGAGATAAACCTTGTGGCCTTTTTAGATATGTAGATTGGGAAAAGCTACAGATATTGGGGTTCAGGCAGAAATTAGAGAGTCTACTCAGTTACTCAATAGAGGGTCAGCAGTTTGAGTCTTCCAAAAGATTGTTCAGCATTGACGAACCGGATTATATGGAGATGATCACCGAGTTCATGACCACCTATACATTTGAGCCAGGGAGTAGAGTGGAGCCTATTCACCTTGTCATTGGCTCAGTTTGCACGTCACCTAGATCTCTATACTCCAGAAGAGATAGATTCACCCCTGTTTACTAATGGAGCCACCACGATTTCTCTCACGACTACTACCGCATAGGCATGGAGTCATTAGTCACCAAAGCCATATTTCTCACGTATTAAAGCTACCCAGCTCACAGACCCAGTCATGCAGATTTTGCATAAACTACTGGCTTGTTCGCTTGATGGGAAACATACGTCTAATGGCCGAGTGTCTGAGTTTGATGTTATCATGGGGGCATTTGATATTTACTGTAATCTTTGGACTGTCAAGAATTTAAAGCCCTCATTTCGAATTTTCCATTAGAAAATTCGAAAAGCGCTTTAAATTCCACCTTTCTTAAGACCTATTACTTTAAATTTCTCATGTTCTCAGGTACTATGAAGAAAAAGCTAAAACCAGCACGTCCACTTACAGGATGTCTTGCATACCTTAGTGCAACACCATCATACGACCGGATGGCACGAATATGGAGAGATAAACCTTGTGGCCTTTTTAGATATGTAGATTGGGAAAAGCTACAGATATTGGGGTTCAGGCAGAAATTAGAGAGTCTACTCACTTACTCAATAGAGGGTTAGCAGTTTGAGTCTTCCAAAAGATTGTTCAGCATTGACGAACCGGTGTATATGGAGATGATCACCGAGTTCATGACCACCTATACATTTGAGCCAGGGAGTAGAGTGGAGCCTATTCACCTTGTCATTAGCTCAGTTTGCACGTCACCTAGATCTCTATACTCCAGAAGAGATAGATTCACCCCTGTTTACTAATGGAGCCACTACGATTTCTCTCACGACTACTACCGCAGAGGCATGGAGTCATTGGTCACCAAAGCCATATTTCTCGCGTATTAAAGCTACCCAGCTCACAGACACTGTCATGCAGATTTTGCATAAATTACTGGTTTGTTCGCTTGATGGGAAACATACGTCTAATGGCCGAGTGTCTGAGTTTGATGTTATCATGGGGGCATTTGATATTTACTGTAATCTTTGGACTGTCAAGAATTTAAAGCCCTCATTTCGAATTTTCCATTAGAAAATTCGAAAAGCGCTATAAATTCCACCTTTTTTAAGACCTATTACTTTAAATTTCTCACGTTCTCAGGTACTATGAAGAAAAAGCTAAAACCAGCACGTCCACTTACAGGATCTCTTGCATACCTTAGTGCAACACCAGCATACGACCGGATGGCACGAATATGGAGAGATAAACCTTGTGGCCTTTTTAGATATGTAGATTGGGAAAAGATACAGATATTGGGGTTCAGGCAGAAATTAGAGAGTCTACTCAGTTACTCAATAGAGGGTCAGCAGTTTGAGTCTTCCAAAAGATTGTTCAGCATTGATGAACCGGTGTATATGGAGATGATCACCGAGTTCATGACCACCTATACATTTGAGCCAGGGAGTGGAGTGGAGCCTATTCACCTTGTCATTGGCTCAGTTTGCACGTCACCTAGATCTCTATACTCCAGAAGAGATAGATTCACCCCTGTTTACTAATAGAGCCACCACGATTTCTCTCATGACTACTACCGCAGAGGCATGGAGTCATTGGTCACCAAAGCCATATTTCTCGCGTATTAAAGCTACCCAGCTCACAGACACTGTCATGCAGATTTTGCATAAATTACTGGCTTGCTCGCTTGATGGGAAACATACGTCTAATGGCCGAGTGTCTGAGTTTGATGTTATCATGGGGGCATTTGATATTTACTGTAATCTTTGGACTGTCAAGAATTTAAAGCCCTCATTTCGAATTTTCCATTAGAAAATTCGAAAAGCGCTTTAAATTCCACCTTTCTTAAGACCTATTACTTTAAATTTCTCATGTTCTCAGGTACTATGAAGAAATAGCTAAAACCAGCACGTCCACTTACAGGATGTCTTGCATACCTTAGTGCAACACCATCATACGACCGGATGGCACGAATATGGAGAGATAAACCTTGTGGCCTTTTTAGATATGTAGATTGGGAAAAGCTACAGATATTGGGGTTCAGGCAGAAATTAGAGAGTCTACTCAGTTACTCAATAGAGGGTCAGCAGTTTGAGTCTTCCAAAAGATTGTTCAGCAATGACGAACCGGATTATATGGAGATGATCACCGAGTTCATGACCACCTATACATTTGAGCCAGGGAGTAGAGTGGAGCCTATTCACCTTGTCATTGGCTCAGTTTGCACGTCACCTAGATCTCTATACTCCAGAAGAGATAGATTCACCCCTGTTTACTAATGGAGCCACCACGATTTCTCTCACGACTACTACCGCATAGGCATGGAGTCATTAGTCACCAAAGCCATATTTCTCACGTATTAAAGCTACCTAGCTCACAGACCCAGTCATGCAGATTTTGCATAAACTACTGGCTTGTTCGCTTGATGGGAAACATACGTCTAATGGCCGAGTGTCTGAGTTTGATGTTATCATGGGGGCATTTGATATTTACTGTAATCTTTGGACTGTCAAGAATTTAAAGCCCTCATTTCGAATTTTCCATTAGAAAATTCGAAAAGCGCTTTAAATTCCACCTTTCTTAATACCTATTACTTTAAATTTCTCATGTTCTCAGGTACTATGAAGAAAAAGCTAAAACCAGCACGTCCACTTACAGGATGTCTTGCATACCTTAGTGCAACACCATCATACGACCGGATGGCACGAATATGGAGAGATAAACCTTGTGGCCTTTTTAGATATGTAGATTGGGAAAAGCTACAGATATTGAGGTTCAGGCAGAAATTAGAGAGTCTACTCACTTACTCAATAGAGGGTTAGCAGTTTGAGTCTTCCAAAAGATTGTTCAGCATTGACGAACCGGTGTATATGGAGATGATCACCGAGTTCATGACCACCTATACATTTGAGCCAGGGAGTAGAGTGGAGCCTATTCACCTTGTCATTGTCTCAGTTTGCACGTCAACTAGATCTCTATACTCCAGAAGAGATAGATTCACCCCTGTTTACTAATGGAACCACCACGATTTCTCTCATGACTACTACCGCATAGGCATGGAGTCATTGGTCACCAAAGCCATATTTCCCACGTATTAAAGCTACCCAGCTCACAGACCCAGTCATGCAGATTTTGCATAAACTACTGGCTTGTTCACATGATGGGAAACATACGTCTAATGGCCGAGTGTCTGAGTTTGATGTTATCATGGGGGCATTTGATATTTACAGTAATCTTTGGACTGTCAAGAATTTAAAGCCCTTATTTCGAATTTTCCATTAGAAAATTCGAAAAGCGCTTTAAATTCCACCTTTTTAAGACCTATTACTTTAAATTTCTCATGTTCTCAGGTACTATGAAGAAAAAGCTAAAACCAGCACGTCCACTTACAGGATCTCTTGCATACCTTAGTGCAACACCAGCATACGACCGGATGGCACGAATATGGAGAGATAAACCTTGTGGCCTTTTTAGATATGTAGATTGGGAAAAGCTACAGATATTGGGGTTTAGGCAGAAATTAGAGAGTCTACTCAGTTACTCAATAGAGGGTCAGCAGTTTGAGTCTTCCAAAAGATTGTTCAGCATTGACGAACCGGTGTATATGGAGATGATCACCGAGTTCATGACCACCTATACATTTGAGCCAGGGAGTAGAGTAGAGCCTATTCACCTTGTCATTGGCTCAGTTTGCACGTCACCTAGATCTCTATACTCCAGAAGAGATAGATTCACCCCTGTTTACTAATGGAGCCACCACGATTTCTCTCACGACTACTACCGCAGAGGCATGGAGTCATTGGTCACCAAAGCCATATTTCTCACGTATTAAAGCTACCCAGCTCACAGACCCAGTCATGCAGATTTTGCATAAACTACTGGCTTGTTCGCTTGATGGAAAACATACGTCTAATGGCCGAGTGTCTGAGTTTGATGTTATCATGGGGGCATTTGATATTTACTGTAATCTTTGGACTGTCAAGAATTTAAAGCCCTTATTTCGAATTTTCCATTAGAAATTAGAAAATTCAAAAAGCGCTTTAAATTCCACCTTTTTTAAGACCTATTACTTTAAATTTCTCATGTTCTCAGGTACTATGAAGAAAAAGCTAAAACCAGCACGTCCACTTACAGGATATCTTGCATACCTTAGTGCAACACCAGCATACGACCGGATGGCACGAATATGGAGAGATAAACCTTGTGGCCTTTTTAGATATGTAGATTGGGAAAAGCTACAGATATTGGGGTTCAGGCAGAAATTAGAGAGTCTACTCAGTTACTCAATAGAGGGTCAGCAGTTTGAGTCTTCCAAAAGATTGATCAGCATTGACGAACCGGTGTATATGGAGATGATCACCGAGTTCATGACCACCTATACATTTGAGCCAGGGAGTAGAGTGGAGCGTATTCACCTTGTCATTGGCTCAGTTTGCACGTCACCTAGATCTCTATACTCCAGAAGAGATAGATTCACCCCTGTTTACTAATGGAGCCACCACGATTTCTCTCACGACTACTACCGCAGAGGCATGGAGTCATTGGTCACCAAAGCCATATTTCTGACGTATTAAAGCTACCCAGCTCACAGACCCAGTCATGCAGATTTTGCTTAAACTACTGGCTTGTTCGCTTGATGGGAAACATACGTCTAATGGCCGAGTGTCTGAGTTTGATGTTATCATGGGGGCATTTGATATTTACTATAATCTTTGGACTGTCAAGAATTTAAAGCCCTCATTTCGAATTTTCCATTAGAAAATTCGAAAAGCGCTTTAAATTCCACCTTTCTTAAGACCTATTACATTAAATTTCTCATGTTCTCAGGTACTATGAAGAAAAAGCTAAAACCAGCACGTCCACTTACAGGATCTCTTGCATACCTTAGTGCAACACCAGCATACGACCGGATGGTACGAATATGGAGAGATAAACCTTTTGGCCGTTTTAGATATGTAGATTGGGAAAAGCTACATATATTGAGGTTCAGGCAGAAATTAGAGAGTCTACTCAGTTACTCAATAGAGGGTCAGCAGTTTGAGTCTTCCAAAAGATTGTTCAACATTGACGAACCGGTGTATATGGAGATGATCACCGAGTTCATGACCACCTATACATTTGAGCCAGGGAGTAGAGTGGAGCCTATTCACCTTGTCATTGGCTCAGTTTGCACGTCACCTAGATCTCTATACTCCAGAAGAGATAGATTCACCCCTGTTTACTAATGGAGCCACCACGATTTCTCTCATGACTACTACCGCAGAGGCATTGAGTCATTGGTCACCAAAGCCATATTTCCCATGTATTAAAGCTACCCAGCTCACAGACCCAGTCATGCAGATTTTGCATAAACTACTGGCTTGTTCGCTTGATGGGAAACATACGTCGAATGGCCGAGTGTCTGAGTTTGATGTTATCATGGGGGCATTTGATATTTACAGTAGTCTTTGGACTGTCAAGAATTTAAAGCCCTTATTTCGAATTTTCCATTAGAAAATTCGAAAAGCGCTTTAAATTCCACCTTTTTTAAGACCTATTACTTTAAATTTCTCATGTTCTCAGGTACTATGAAGAAAAAGCTAAAACCAGCACGTCCACTTACAGGATCTATTGCATACCTTAGTGCAACACCAGCATACGACCGGATGGCACGAATATGGAGAGATAAACCTTGTGGCCATTTTAGATATGTAGATTGGGAAAAGCTACAGATATTGGGGTTCAGGCAGAAATTAGAGAGTCTACTCAGTTACTCAATAGAGGGTCAGCAGTTTGAGTCTTCCAAAAGATTGTTCAGCATTGACGAACCGGTGTATATGGAGATGATCACCGAGTTCATGACCACCTATACATTTGAGCCAGGGAGTAGAGTAGAGCCTATTCACCTTGTCATTGGCTCAGTTTGCACGTCACCTAGATCTCTATACTCCAGAAGAGATAGATTCACCCCTGTTTACTAATGGAGCCACCACGATTTCTCTCACGACTACTACCGCAGAGGCATGGAGTCATTGGTCACCAAAGCCATATTTCTCACGTATTAAAGCTACCCAGCTCACAGACCCAGTCATGCAGATTTTGCATAAACTACTGGCTTGTTCGCTTGATGGAAAACATACGTCTAATGGCCGAGTGTCTGAGTTTGATGTTATCATGGGGGCATTTGATATTTACTGTAATCTTTGGACTGTCAAGAATTTAAAGCCCTTATTTCGAATTTTCCATTAGAAATTTGAAAATTCGAAAAGCGCTTTAAATTCCACCTTTTTTAAGACCTATTACTTTAAATTTCTCATGTTCTCAGGTACTATGAAGAAAAAGCTAAAACCAGCACGTCCACTTACAGGATATCTTGCATACCTTAGTGCAACACCAGCATACGACCGGATGGCACGAATATGGAGAGATAAACCTTGTGGCCTTTTTAGATATGTAGATTGGGAAAAGCTACAGATATTGGGGTTCAGGCAGAAATTAGAGAGTCTACTCAGTTACTCAATAGAGGGTCAGCAGTTTGAGTCTTCCAAAAGATTGATCAGCATTGACGAACCGGTGTATATGGAGATGATCACCAGTTCATGACCACCTATACATTTGAGCCAGGGAGTAGAGTGGAGCCTATTCACCTTGTCATTGGCTCAGTTTGCACGTCACCTAGATCTCTATACTCCAGAAGAGATAGATTCACCCCTGTTTACTAATGGAGCCACCACGATTTCTCTCATGACTACTACCGCAGAGGCATTGAGTCATTGGTCACCAAAGCCATATTTCCCACGTATTAAAGCTACCCAGCTCACAGACCCAGTCATGCAGATTTTGCATAAACTACTGGCTTGTTCGCTTGATGGGAAACATACGTCGAATGGCCGAGTGTCTGAGTTTGATGTTATCATGGGGGCATTTGATATTTACAGTAGTCTTTGGACTGTCAAGAATTTAAAGCCCTTATTTCGAATTTTCCATTAGAAAATTCGAAAAGCGCTTTAAATTCCACCTTTTTTAAGACCTATTACTTTAAATTTCTCATGTTCTCAGGTACTATGAAGAAAAAGCTAAAACCAGCACGTCCACTTACAGGATCTATTGCATACCTTAGTGCAACACCAGCATACGACCGGATGGCACGAATATGGAGAGATAAACCTTGTGGCCTTTTTAGATATGTAGATTGGGAAAAGCTACAGATATTGGGGTTCAGGCAGAAATTAGAGAGTCTACTCAGTTACTCAATAGAGGGTCAGCAGTTTGAGTCTTCCAAAAGATTGTTCAGCATTGACGAACCGGTGTATATGGAGATGATCACCGAGTTCATGACCACCTATACATTTGAGCCAGGGAGTAGAGTAGAGCCTATTCACCTTGTCATTGGCTCAGTTTGCACGTCACCTAGATCTCTATACTCCAGAAGAGATAGATTCACCCCTGTTTACTAATGGAGCCACCACGATTTCTCTCATGACTACTACCGCAGAGGCATGGAGTCATTGGTCACCAAAGCCATATTTCTCACGTATTAAAGCTACCCAGCTCACAGACCCAGTCATGCAGATTTTGCATAAACTACTGGCTTGTTCGCTTGATGGAAAACATACGTCTAATGGCCGAGTGTCTGAGTTTGATGTTATCATGGGGGCATTTGATATTTACTGTAATCTTTGGACTGTCAAGAATTTAAAGCCCTTATTTCGAATTTTCCATTAGAAATTAGAAAATTCGAAAAGCGCTTTAAATTCCACCTTTTTTAAGACCTATTACTTTAAATTTCTCATGTTCTCAGGTACTATGAAGAAAAAGCTAAAACCAGCACGTCCACTTACAGGATATCTTGCATACCTTAGTGCAACACCAGCATACGACCGGATGGCACGAATATGGAGAGATAAACCTTGTGGCCTTTTTAGATATGTAGATTGGGAAAAGCTACAGATATTGGGGTTCAGGCAGAAATTAGAGAGTCTACTCAGTTACTCAATAGAGGGTCATCAGTTTGAGTCTTCCAAAAGATTGATCAGCATTGACGAACCGGTGTATATGGAGATGATCACCGAGTTCATGACCACCTATACATTTGAGCCAGGGAGTAGAGTGGAGCGTATTCACCTTGTCATTGGCTCAGTTTGCACGTCACCTAGATCTCTATACTCCAGAAGAGATAGATTCACCCCTGTTTACTAATGGAGCCACCACGATTTCTCTCACGACTACTACCGCAGAGGCATGGAGTCATTGGTCACCAAAGCCATATTTCTGACGTATTAAAGCTACCCAGCTCACAGACCCAGTCATGCAGATTTTGCATAAACTACTGGCTTGTTCGCTTGATGGGAAACATACGTCTAATGGCCGAGTGTCTGAGTTTGATGTTATCATGGGGGCATTTGATATTTACTATAATCTTTGGACTGTCAAGAATTTAAAGCCCTCATTTCGAATTTTCCATTAGAAAATTCGAAAAGCGCTTTAAATTCCACCTTTCTTAAGACCTATTACATTAAATTTCTCATGTTCTCAGGTACTATGAAGAAAAAGCTAAAACCAGCACGTCCACTTACAGGATCTCTTGCATACCTTAGTGCAACACCAGCATACGGCCGGATGGCACGAATATGGAGAGATAAACCTTTTGGCCGTTTTAGATATGTAGATTGGGAAAAGCTACAGATATTGAGGTTCAGGCAGAAATTAGAGAGTCTACTCAGTTACTCAATAGAGGGTCAGCAGTTTTAGTCTTCCAAAAGATTGTTCAACATTGACGAACCGGTGTATATGGAGATGATCACCGAGTTCATGACCACCTATACATTTGAGCCAGGGAGTAGAGTGGAGCCTATTCACCTTGTCATTGGCTCAGTTTGCACGTCACCTAGATCTCTATACTCCAGAAGAGATAGATTCACCCCTGTTTACTAATGGAGCCACCACGATTTCTCTCATGACTACTACCGCAGAGGCATTGAGTCATTGGTCACCAAAGCCATATTTCCCACGTATTAAAGCTACCCAGCTCACAGACCCAGTCATGCAGATTTTGCATAAACTACTGGCTTGTTCGCTTGATGGGAAACATACGTCGAATGGCCGAGTGTCTGAGTTTGATGTTATCATGGGGGCATTTGATATTTACTATAATCTTTGGACTGTCAAGAATTTAAAGCCCTCATTTCGAATTTTCCATTAGAAAATTTGAAAAGCGCTTTAAATTCCACCTTTCTTAAGACCTATTACATTAAATTTCTCATGTTCTCAGGTACTATGAAGAAAAAGCTAAAACCAGCACGTCCACTTACAGGATCTCTTGCATACCTTAGTGCAACACCAGCATACGACCGGATGGCACGAATATGGAGAGATAAACCTTTTGGCCGTTTTAGATATGTAGATTGGGAAAAGCTACAGATATTGAGGTTCAGGCAGAAATTAGAGAGTCTACTCAGTTACTCAATAGAGGGTCAGCAGTTTTAGTCTTCCAAAAGATTGTTCAACATTGACGAACCGGTGTATATGGAGATGATCACCGAGTTCATGACCACCTATACATTTGAGCCAGGGAGTAGAGTGGAGCCTATTCACCTTGTCATTGGCTCAGTTTGCACGTCACCTAGATCTCTATACTCCAGAAGAGATAGATTCACCCCTGTTTACTAATGGAGCCACCACGATTTCTCTCATGACTACTACCGCAGAGGCATTGAGTCATTGGTCACCAAAGCCATATTTCCCACGTATTAAAGCTACCCAGCTCACAGACACAGTCATGCAGATTTTGCATAAACTACTGGCTTGTTCGCTTGATGGGAAACATACGTCGAATGGCCGAGTGTCTGAGTTTGATGTTATCATGGGGGCATTTGATATTTACAGTAGTCTTTGGACTGTCAAGAATTTAAAGCCCTTATTTCGAATTTTCCATTAGAAAATTCGAAAAGCGCTTTAAATTCCACCTTTTTTAAGACCTATTACTTTAAATTTCTCATGTTCTCAGGTACTATGAAGAAAAAGCTAAAACCAGCACGTCCACTTACAGGATCTATTGCATACCTTAGTGCAACACCAGCATACGACCGGATGGCACGAATATGGAGAGATAAACCTTGTGGCCTTTTTAGATATGTAGATTGGGAAAAGCTACAGATATTGGGGTTCAGGCAGAAATTAGAGAGTCTACTCAGTTACTCAATAGAGGGTCAGCAGTTTGAGTCTTCCAAAAGATTGTTCAGCATTGACGAACCGGTGTATATGGAGATGATCACCGAGTTCATGACCACCTATACATTTGAGCCAGGGAGTAGAGTAGAGCCTATTCACCTTGTCATTGGCTCAGTTTGCACGTCACCTAGATCTCTATACTCCAGAAGAGATAGATTCACCCCTGTTTACTAATGGAGCCACCACGATTTCTCTCATGACTACTACCGCAGAGGCATGGAGTCATTGGTCACCAAAGCCATATTTCTCACGTATTAAAGCTACCCAGCTCACAGACCCAGTCATGCAGATTTTGCATAAACTACTGGCTTGTTCGCTTGATGGAAAACATACGTCTAATGGCCGAGTGTCTGAGTTTGATGTTATCATGGGGGCATTTGATATTTACTGTAATCTTTGGACTGTCAAGAATTTAAAGCCCTTATTTCGAATTTTCCATTAGAAATTAGAAAATTCGAAAAGCGCTTTAAATTCCACCTTTTTTAAGACCTATTACTTTAAATTTCTCATGTTCTCAGGTACTATGAAGAAAAAGCTAAAACCAGCACGTCCACTTACAGGATATCTTGCATACCTTAGTGCAACACCAGCATACGACCGGATGGCACGAATATGGAGAGATAAACCTTGTGGCCTTTTTAGATATGTAGATTGGGAAAAGCTACAGATATTGGGGTTCAGGCAGAAATTAGAGAGTCTACTCAGTTACTCAATAGAGGGTCATCAGTTTGAGTCTTCCAAAAGATTGATCAGCATTGACGAACCGGTGTATATGGAGATGATCACCGAGTTCATGACCACCTATACATTTGAGCCAGGGAGTAGAGTGGAGCGTATTCACCTTGTCATTGGCTCAGTTTGCACGTCACCTAGATCTCTATACTCCAGAAGAGATAGATTCACCCCTGTTTACTAATGGAGCCACCACGATTTCTCTCACGACTACTACCGCAGAGGCATGGAGTCATTGGTCACCAAAGCCATATTTCTGACGTATTAAAGCTACCCAGCTCACAGACCCAGTCATGCAGATTTTGCATAAACTACTGGCTTGTTCGCTTGATGGGAAACATACGTCTAATGGCCGAGTGTCTGAGTTTGATGTTATCATGGGGGCATTTGATATTTACTATAATCTTTGGACTGTCAAGAATTTAAAGCCCTCATTTCGAATTTTCCATTAGAAAATTCGAAAAGCACTTTAAATTCCACCTTTCTTAAGACCTATTACATTAAATTTCTCATGTTCTCAGGTACTATGAAGAAAAAGCTAAAACCAGCACGTCCACTTACAGGATCTCTTGCATACCTTAGTGCAACACCAGCATACGGCCGGATGGCACGAATATGGAGAGATAAACCTTTTGGCCGTTTTAGATATGTAGATTGGGAAAAGCTACAGATATTGAGGTTCAGGCAGAAATTAGAGAGTCTACTCAGTTACTCAATAGAGGGTCAGCAGTTTTAGTCTTCCAAAAGATTGTTCAACATTGACGAACCGGTGTATATGGAGATGATCACCGAGTTCATGACCACCTATACATTTGAGCCAGGGAGTAGAGTGGAGCCTATTCACCTTGTCATTGGCTCAGTTTGCACGTCACCTAGATCTCTATACTCCAGAAGAGATAGATTCACCCCTGTTTACTAATGGAGCCACCACGATTTCTCTCATGACTACTACCGCAGAGGCATTGAGTCATTGGTCACCAAAGCCATATTTCCCACGTATTAAAGCTACCCAGCTCACAGACCCAGTCATGCAGATTTTGCATAAACTACTGGCTTGTTCGCTTGATGGGAAACATACGTCGAATGGCCGAGTGTCTGAGTTTGATGTTATCATGGGGGCATTTGATATTTACTATAATCTTTGGACTGTCAAGAATTTAAAGCCCTCATTTCGAATTTTCCATTAGAAAATTTGAAAAGCGCTTTAAATTCCACCTTTCTTAAGACCTATTACATTAAATTTCTCATGTTCTCAGGTACTATGAAGAAAAAGCTAAAACCAGCACGTCCACTTACAGGATCTCTTGCATACCTTAGTGCAACACCAGCATACGACCGGATGGCACGAATATGGAGAGATAAACCTTTTGGCCGTTTTAGATATGTAGATTGGGAAAAGCTACAGATATTGAGGTTCAGGCAGAAATTAGAGAGTCTACTCAGTTACTCAATAGAGGGTCAGCAGTTTTAGTCTTCCAAAAGATTGTTCAACATTGACGAACCGGTGTATATGGAGATGATCACCGAGTTCATGACCACCTATACATTTGAGCCAGGGAGTAGAGTGGAGCCTATTCACCTTGTCATTGGCTCAGTTTGCACGTCACCTAGATCTCTATACTCCAGAAGAGATAGATTCACCCCTGTTTACTAATGGAGCCACCACGATTTCTCTCATGACTACTACCGCAGAGGCATTGAGTCATTGGTCACCAAAGCCATATTTCCCACGTATTAAAGCTACCCAGCTCACAGACACAGTCATGCAGATTTTGCATAAACTACTGGCTTGTTCGCTTGATGGGAAACATACGTCGAATGGCCGAGTGTCTGAGTTTGATGTTATCATGGGGGCATTTGATATTTACAGTAGTCTTTGGACTGTCAAGAATTTAAAGCCCTTATTTCGAATTTTCCATTAGAAAATTCGAAAAGCGCTTTAAATTCCACCTTTTTTAAGACCTATTACTTTAAATTTCTCATGTTCTCAGGTACTATGAAGAAAAAGCTAAAACCAGCACGTCCACTTACAGGATCTATTGCATACCTTAGTGCAACACCAGCATACGACCGGATGGCACGAATATGGAGAGATAAACCTTGTGGCCTTTTTAGATATGTAGATTGGGAAAAGCTACAGATATTGGGGTTCAGGCAGAAATTAGAGAGTCTACTCAGTTACTCAATAGAGGGTCAGCAGTTTGAGTCTTCCAAAAGATTGTTCAGCATTGACGAACCGGTGTATATGGAGATGATCACCGAGTTCATGACCACCTATACATTTGAGCCAGGGAGTAGAGTAGAGCCTATTCACCTTGTCATTGGCTCAGTTTGCACGTCACCTAGATCTCTATACTCCAGAAGAGATAGATTCACCCCTGTTTACTAATGGAGCCACCACGATTTCTCTCACGACTACTACCGCAGAGGCATGGAGTCATTGGTCACCAAAGCCATATTTCTCACGTATTAAAGCTACCCAGCACACAGACCCACTCATGCAGATTTTGCATAAACTACTGGCTTGTTCGCTTGATGGAAAACATACGTCTAATGGCCGAGTGTCTGAGTTTGATGTTATCATGGGGGCATTTGATATTTACTGTAATCTTTGGACTGTCAAGAATTTAAAGCCCTTATTTCGAATTTTCCATTAGAAATTTGAAAATTCAAAAAGCGCTTTAAATTCCACCTTTTTTAAGACCTATTACTTTAAATTTCTCATGTTCTCAGGTACTATGAAGAAAAAGCTAAAACCAGCACGTCCACTTACAGGATATCTTGCATACCTTAGTGCAACACCAGCATACGACCGGATGGCACGAATATGGAGAGATAAACCTTGTGGCCTTTTTAGATATGTAGATTAGGAAAAGCTACAGATATTGGGGTTCAGGCAGAAATTAGAGAGTCTACTCAGTTACTCAATAGAGGGTCAGCAGTTTGAGTCTTCCAAAAGATTGATCAGCATTGACGAACCGGTGTATATGGAGATGATCACCGAGTTCATGACCACCTATACATTTGAGCCAGGGAGTAGAGTGGAGCCTATTCACCTTGTCATTGGCTCAGTTTGCACGTCACCTAGATCTCTATACTCCAGAAGAGATAGATTCACCCCTGTTTACTAATGGAGCCACCACGATTTCTCTCATGACTACTACCGCAGAGGCATTGAGTCATTGGTCACCAAAGCCATATTTCCCACGTATTAAAGCTACCCAGCTCACAGACCCAGTCATGCAGATTTTGCATAAACTACTGGCTTGTTCGCTTGATGGGAAACATACGTCGAATGGCCGAGTGTCTGAGTTTGATGTTATCATGGGGGCATTTGATATTTACAGTAGTCTTTGGACTGTCAAGAATTTAAAGCCCTTATTTCGAATTTTCCATTAGAAAATTCGAAAAGCGCTTTAAATTCCACCTTTTTTAAGACCTATTACTTTAAATTTCTCATGTTCTCAGGTACTATGAAGAAAAAGCTAAAACCAGCACGTCCACTTACAGGATCTATTGCATACCTTAGTGCAACACCAGCATACGACCGGATGGCACGAATATGGAGAGATAAACCTTGTGGCCTTTTTAGATATGTAGATTGGGAAAAGCTACAGATATTGGGGTTCAGGCAGAAATTAGAGAGTCTACTCAGTTACTCAATAGAGGGTCAGCAGTTTGAGTCTTCCAAAAGATTGTTCAGCATTGACGAACCGGTGTATATGGAGATGATCACCGAGTTCATGACCACCTATACATTTGAGCCAGGGAGTAGAGTAGAGCCTATTCACCTTGTCATTGGCTCAGTTTGCACGTCACCTAGATCTCTATACTCCAGAAGAGATAGATTCACCCCTGTTTACTAATGGAGCCACCACGATTTCTCTCACGACTACTACCGCAGAGGCATGGAGTCATTGGTCACCAAAGCCATATTTCTCACGTATTAAAGCTACCCAGCTCACAGACCCAGTCATGCAGATTTTGCATAAACTACTGGCTTGTTCGCTTGATGGAAAACATACGTCTAATGGCCGAGTGTCTGAGTTTGATGTTATCATGGGGGCATTTGATATTTACTGTAATCTTTGGACTGTCAAGAATTTAAAGCCCTTATTTCGAATTTTCCATTAGAAATTAGAAAATTCGAAAAGCGCTTTAAATTCCACCTTTTTTAAGACCTATTACTTTAAATTTCTCATGTTCTCAGGTACTATGAAGAAAAAGCTAAAACCAGCACGTCCACTTACAGGATATCTTGCATACCTTAGTGCAACACCAGCATACGACCGGATGGCACGAATATGGAGAGATAAACCTTGTGGCCTTTTTAGATATGTAGATTGGGAAAAGCTACAGATATTGGGGTTCAGGCAGAAATTAGAGAGTCTACTCAGTTACTCAATAGAGGGTCAGCAGTTTGAGTCTTCCAAAAGATTGATCAGCATTGACGAACCGGTGTATATGGAGATGATCACCGAGTTCATGACCACCTATACATTTGAGCCAGGGAGTAGAGTGGAGCGTATTCACCTTGTCATTGGCTCAGTTTGCACGTCACCTAGATCTCTATACTCCAGAAGAGATAGATTCACCCCTGTTTACTAATGGAGCCACCACGATTTCTCTCACGACTACTACCGCAGAGGCATGGAGTCATTGGTCACCAAAGCCATATTTCTGACGTATTAAAGCTACCCAGCTCACAGACCCAGTCATGCAGATTTTGCATAAACTACTGGCTTGTTCGCTTGATGGGAAACATACGTCTAATGGCCGAGTGTCTGAGTTTGATGTTATCATGGGGGCATTTGATATTTACTATAATCTTTGGACTGTCAAGAATTTAAAGCCCTCATTTCGAATTTTCCATTAGAAAATTCGAAAAGCGCTTTAAATTCCACCTTTCTTAAGACCTATTACATTAAATTTCTCATGTTCTCAGGTACTATGAAGAAAAAGCTAAAACCAGCACGTCCACTTACAGGATCTCTTGCATACCTTAGTGCAACAACAGCATACGACCGGATGGCACGAATATGGAGAGATAAACCTTTTGGCCGTTTTAGATATGTAGATTTGGAAAAGCTACAGATATTGAGGTTCAGGCAGAAATTAGAGAGTCTACTCAGTTACTCAATAGAGGGTCAGCAGTTTGAGTCTTCCAAAAGATTGTTCAACATTGACGAACCGGTGTATATGGAGATGATCACCGAGTTCATGACCACCTATACATTTGAGCCAGGGAGTAGAGTGGAGCCTATTCACCTTGTCATTGGCTCAGTTTGCACGTCACCTAGATCTCTATACTCCAGAAGAGATAGATTCACCCCTGTTTACTAATGGAGCCACCACGATTTCTCTCATGACTACTACCGCAGAGGCATTGAGTCATTGGTCACCAAAGCCATATTTCCCACGTATTAAAGCTACCCAGCTCATAGACCCAGTCATGCAGATTTTGCATAAACTACTGGCTTGTTCGCTTGATGGGAAACATACGTCGAATGGCCGAGTGTCTGAGTTTGATGTTATCATGGGGGCATTTGATATTTACTATGATCTTTGGACTGTCAAGAATTTAAAGCCCTCATTTCGAATTTTCCATTAGAAAATTTGAAAAGCGCTTTAAATTCCACCTTTCTTAAGACCTATTACTTTAAATTTCTCATGTTCTCAGGTACTATGAAGAAAAAGCTAAAACCAGCACGTCCACTTACAGGATGTCTTGACTACCTTAGTGCAACACCATCATACGACCGGATGGCACGAATATGGAGAGATAAACCTTGTGGCCTTTTTAGATATGTAGATTGGAAAAAGCTACAGATATTGGGGTTCAGGCAGAAATTAGAGAGTCTACTCACTTACTCAATAGAGGGTTAGCAGTTTGAGTCTTCCAAAAGATTGTTCAGCATTGACGAACCGGTGTATATGGAGATGATCACCGAGTTCATGACCACCTATACATTTGAGCCAGGGAGTGGAGTGGAGCCTATTCACCTTGTCATTGGCTCAGTTTGCACGTCACCTAGATCTCTATACTCCAGAAGAGATAGATTCACCCCTGTTTACTAATGGAGCCACCACGATTTCTCTCACGACTACTACCGCATAGGCATGGTGTCATTAGTCACCAAAGCCATATTTCTCACGTATTAAAGCTACCCAGCTCACAGACCCAGTCATGCAGATTTTGCATAAACTACTGGCTTGTTCGCTTTATGGGAAACATACGTCTAATGGCCGAGTGTCTGAGTTTGATGTATCATGGGGGCATTTGATATTTACTGTAATCTTTGGACTATCAAGAATTTAAAGCCCTCATTTCGAATTTTCCATTAGAAAATTCGAAAAGCGCTTTAAATTCCACCTTTCTTAATACCTATTACTTTAAATTTCTCATGTTCTCAGGTACTATGAAGAAAAAGCTAAAACCAGCACGTCCACTTACAGGATGTCTTGCATACCTTAGTGCAACACCATCATACGACCGGATGGCACGAATATGGAGAGATAAACCTTGTGGCCTTTTTAGATATGTAGATTGGGAAAAGCTACAGATATTGGGGTTCAGGCAGAAATTAGAGAGTCAACTCAGTTACTCAATAGAGGGTTAGCAGTTTGAGTCTTCCAAAAGATTGTTCAGCATTGACGAACCGGTGTATATGGAGATGATCACTGAGTTCATGACCACCTATACATTTGATCCAGGGAGTAGAGTGGAGCCTATTCACCTTGTCATTGTCTCAGTTTGCACGTCACCTAGATCTCTATACTCCAGAAGAGATAGATTCACCCCTGTTTACTAATGGAGCCACCACGATTTCTCTCATGACTACTACCGCATAGGCATGGAGTCATTGGTCACCAAAGCCATATTTCCCACGTATTAAAGCTACCCAGCTCACAGACCCAGTCATGCAGATTTTGCATAAACTACTGGCTTGTTCACATGATGGGAAACATACGTCTAATGGCCGAGTGTCTGAGTTTGATGTTATCATGGGGGCATTTGATATTTACAGTAATCTTTGGACTGTCAAGAATTTAAAGCCCTTATTTCGAATTTTCCATTAGAAAATTCGAAAAGCGCTTTAAATTCCACCTTTTTTAAGACCTATTACTTTAAATTTCTCATGTTCTCAGGTACTATGAAGAAAAAGCTAAAACCAGCACGTCCACTTACAGGAATTCTTGCATACCTTAGTGCAACACCAGCATACGACCGGATGGCACGAATATGGAGAGATAAACCTTGTGGCCTTTTTAGATATGTAGATTGGGAAAAGCTACAGATATTGGGGTTCAGGCAGAAATTAGAGAGTCTACTCAGTTACTCAATAGAGGGTCAGCAGTTTGAGTCTTCCAAAAGATTGTTCAGCATTGACGAACCGGTGTATATGGAGATGATCACCGAGTTCATGACCACCTATACATTTGAGCCAGGGAGTAGAGTGGAGCCTATTCACCTTGTCATTGGCTCAGTTTGCACGTCACCTAGATCTCTATACTCCAGAAGAGATAGATTCACCCCTGTTTACTAATGGAGCCACCACGATTTCTCTCACGACTACTACCGCAGAGGCATGGAGTCATTGGTCACCAAAGCCATATTTCTCACGTATTAAAGCTACACAGCTCACAGACCCAGTCATGCAGATTTTGCATAAACTACTGGCTTGTTCGCTTGATGGAAAACATACGTCTAATGGCCGAGTGTCTGAGTTTGATGTTATCATGGGGGCATTTGATATTTACTGTAATCTTTGGACTGTCAAGAATTTAAAGCCCTTATTTCGAATTTTCCATTAGAAATTAGAAAATTCGAAAAGCGCTTTAAATTCCACCTTTTTTAAGACCTATTACTTTAAATTTCTCATGTTCTCAGGTACTATGAAGAAAAAGCTAAAACCAGCACGTCCACTTACAGGATGTCTTGCATACCTTAGTGCAACACCATCATACGACCGGATGGCACGAATATGGAGAGATAAACCTTGTGGCCTTTTTAGATATGTAGATTGGGAAAAGCTACAGATATTGGGGTTCAGGCAGAAATTAGAGAGTCTACTCAGTTACTCAATAGAGGGTCAGCAGTTTGAGTCTTCCAAAAGATTGATCAGCATTGACGAACCGGTGTATATGGAGATGATCACCGAGTTCATGACCACCTATACATTTGAGCCAGGGAGTAGAGTGGAGCCTATTCACCTTGTCATTGGCTCAGTTTGCACGTCACCTAGATCTCTATACTCCAGAAGAGATAGATTCACCCCTGTTTACTAATGGAGCCACCACGATTTCTCTCATGACTACTACCGCAGAGGCATTGAGTCATTGGTCACCAAAGCCATATTTCCCACGTATTAAAGCTACCCAGCTCACAGACCCAGTCATGCAGATTTTGCATAAACTACTGGCTTGTTCCCTTGATGGGAAACATACGTCGAATGGCCGAGTGTCTGAGTTTGATGTTATCATGGGGGCATTTGATATTTACAGTAGTCTTTGGACTGTCAAGAATTTAAAGCCCTTATTTCGAATTTTCCATTAGAAAATTCGAAAAGCGCTTTAAATTCCACCTTTTTTAAGACCTATTACTTTAAATTTCTCATGTTCTCAGGTACTATGAAGAAAAAGCTAAAACCAGCACGTCCACTTACAGGATCTATTGCATACCTTAGTGCAACACCAGCATACGACCGGATGGCACGAATATGGAGAGATAAACCTTGTGGCCTTTTTAGATATGTAGATTGGGAAAAGCTACAGATATTGGGGTTCAGGCAGAAATTAGAGAGTCTACTCAGTTACTCAATAGAGGGTCAGCAGTTTGAGTCTTCCAAAAGATTGTTCAGCATTGACGAACCGGTATATATGGAGATGATCACCGAGTTCATGACCACCTATACATTTGAGCCAGGGAGTAGAGTGGAGCCTATTCACCTTGTCATTGGCTCAGTTTGCACGTCACCTAGATCTCTATACTCCAGAAGAGATAGATTCACCCCTGTTTACTAATGGAGCCACTACGATTTCTCTCACGACTACTACCGCTGAGGCATGGAGTCATTGGTCACCAAAGCCATATTTCTCGCGTATTAAAGCTACCCAGCTCACAGACACTGTCATGCAGATTTTGCATAAATTACTGGCTTGTTCGCTTGATGGGAAACATACGTCTAATGGCCGAGTGTCTGAGTTTGATGTTATCATGGGGGCATTTGATATTTACTATAATCTTTGGACTGTCAAGAATTTAAAGCCCTCATTTCGAATTTTCCATTAGAAAATTCGAAAAGCGCTTTAAATTCCACCTTTCTTAAGACCTATTACTTTAAATTTCTCATGTTCTCAGGTACTATGAAGAAAAAGCTAAAACCAGCATGTCCACTTACAGGATCTCTTGCATACCTTAGTGCAACACCATCATACGACCGGATGGCACGAATGTGGAGAGATAAACCTTGTGGCCTTTTTAGATATGTAGATTAGGAAAAGCTACATATATTGGGGTTCAGGCAGAAATTAGAGAGTCTACTCAGTTACTCAATAGAGGGTCAGCAGTTTGAGTCTTCCAAAAGATTGTTCAGCATTGACGAACCGGTGTATATGGAGATGATCACCGAGTTCATGACCACCTATACATTTGAGCCAGGGAGTAGAGTGGAGCCTATTCACCTTGTCATTGGCTCAGTTTGCACGTCACCTAGATCTCTATACTCCAGAAGAGATAGATTCACCCCTGTTTACTAATGGAGCCACCACGATTTCTCTCACGACTACTACCGCAAAGGCATGGAGTCATTGGTCACCAAAGCCATATTTCTCACGTATTAAAGCTACACAGCTCACAGACCCAGTCATGCAGATTTTGCATAAACTACTGGCTTGTTCGCTTGATGGAAAACATACGTCTAATGGCCGAGTGTCTGAGTTTGATGTTATCATGGGGGCATTTGATATTTACTGTAATCTTTGGACTGTCAAGAATTTAAAGCCCTTATTTCGAATTTTCCATTAGAAATTAGAAAATTCGAAAAGCGCTTTAAATTCCACCTTTTTTAAGACCTATTACTTTAAATTTCTCATGTTCTCAGGTACTATGAAGAAAAAGCTAAAACCAGCACGTCCACTTACAGGATGTCTTGCATACCTTAGTGCAACACCATCATACGACCGGATGGCACGAATATGGAGAGATAAACCTTGTGGCCTTTTTAGATATGTAGATTGGGAAAAGCTACAGATATTGGGGTTCAGGAAGAAATTAGAGAGTCTACTCAGTTACTCAATAGAGGGTCAGCAGTTTGAGTCTTCCAAAAGATTGATCAGCATTGACGAACCGGTGTATATGGAGATGATCACCGAGTTCATGACCACCTATACATTTGAGCCAGGGAGTAGAGTGGAGCCTATTCACCTTGTCATTGGCTCAGTTTGCACGTCACCTAGATCTCTATACTCCAGAAGAGATAGATTCACCCCTGTTTACTAATGGAGCCACCACGATTTCTCTCATGACTACTACCGCAGAGGCATTGAGTCATTGGTCACCAAAGCCATATTTCCCACGTATTAAAGCTACCCAGCTCACAGACCCAGTCATGCAGATTTTGCATAAACTACTGGCTTGTTCGCTTGATGGGAAACATACGTCGAATGGCCGAGTGTCTGAGTTTGATGTTATCATGGGGGCATTTGATATTTACAGTAGTCTTTGGACTGTCAAGAATTTAAAGCCCTTATTTCGAATTTTCCATTAGAAAATTCGAAAAGCGCTTTAAATTCCACCTTTTTTAAGACCTATTACTTTAAATTTCTCATGTTCTCAGGTACTATGAAGAAAAAGCTAAAACCAGCACGTCCACTTACAGGATCTATTGCATACCTTAGTGCAACACCAGCATACGACCGGATGGCACGAATATGGAGAGATAAACCTTGTGGCCTTTTTAGATATGTAGATTGGGAAAAGCTACAGATATTGGGGTTCAGGCAGAAATTAGAGAGTCTACTCAGTTACTCAATAGAGGGTCAGCAGTTTGAGTCTTCCAAAAGATTGTTCAGCATTGACGAACCGGTATATATGGAGATGATCACCGAGTTCATGACCACCTATACATTTGAGCCAGGGAGTAGAGTGGAGCCTATTCACCTTGTCATTGGCTCAGTTTGCACGTCACCTAGATCTCTATACTCCAGAAGAGATAGATTCACCCCTGTTTACTAAAGGAGCCACCACGATTTCTCTCACGACTACTACCGCAGAGGCATGGAGTCATTGGTCACCAAAGCCATATTTCTCACGTATTAAAGCTACCCAGCTCACAGACCCAGTCATGCAGATTTTGCATAAACTACTGGCTTGTTCGCTTGATGGGAAACATACGTCTAATGGCCGAGTGTCTGAGTTTGATGTTATCATGGGGGCATTTGATATTTAGTGTAATCTTTGGACTGTCAAGAATTTAAAGCCCTTATTTCAAATTTTCCATTAGAAAATTCGAAAAGCGCGTTAAATTCCACCTTTTTTAAGACCTATTACTTTAAATTTCTCATGTTCTCAGGTACTATGAAGAAGAAGCTGAAACCAGCACGTCCACTTACAGGATCTCTTGCATACCTTAGTGCAACACCATCATACGACCGGATGGCACGAATATGGAGAGATAAACCTTGTGGCCTTTTTAGATATGTAGATTGGGAAAAGCTACAGATATTGGGGTTCAGGAAGAAATTAGAGAGTCTACTCAGTTACTCAATAGAGGGTCAGCAGTTTGAGTCTTCCAAAAGATTGATCAGCATTGACGAACCGGTGTATATGGAGATGATCACCGAGTTCATGACCACCTATACATTTGAGCCAGGGAGTAGAGTGGAGCCTATTCACCTTGTCATTGGCTCAGTTTGCACGTCACCTAGATCTCTATACTCCAGAAGAGATAGATTCACCCCTGTTTACTAATGGAGCCACCACGATTTCTCTCATGACTACTACCGCAGAGGCATTGAGTCATTGGTCACCAAAGCCATATTTCCCACGTATTAAAGCTACCCAGCTCACAGACCCAGTCATGCAGATTTTGCATAAACTACTGGCTTGTTCGCTTGATGGGAAACATACGTCGAATGGCCGAGTGTCTGAGTTTGATGTTATCATGGGGGCATTTGATATTTACAGTAGTCTTTGGACTGTCAAGAATTTAAAGCCCTTATTTCGAATTTTCCATTAGAAAATTCGAAAAGCGCTTTAAATTCCACCTTTTTTAAGACCTATTACTTTAAATTTCTCATGTTCTCAGGTACTATGAAGAAAAAGCTAAAACCAGCACGTCCACTTACAGGATCTATTGCATACCTTAGTGCAACACCAGCATACGACCGGATGGCACGAATATGGAGAGATAAACCTTGTGGCCTTTTTAGATATGTAGATTGGGAAAAGCTACAGATATTGGGGTTCAGGCAGAAATTAGAGAGTCTACTCAGTTACTCAATAGAGGGTCAGCAGTTTGAGTCTTCCAAAAGATTGTTCAGCATTGACGAACCGGTATATATGGAGATGATCACCGAGTTCATGACCACCTATACATTTGAGCCAGGGAGTAGAGTGGAGCCTATTCACCTTGTCATTGGCTCAGTTTGCACGTCACCTAGATCTCTATACTCCAGAAGAGATAGATTCACCCCTGTTTACTAAAGGAGCCACCACGATTTCTCTCACGACTACTACCGCAGAGGCATGGAGTCATTGGTCACCAAAGCCATATTTCTCACGTATTAAAGCTACCCAGCTCACAGACCCAGTCATGCAGATTTTGCATAAACTACTGGCTTGTTCGCTTGATGGGAAACATACGTCTAATGGCCGAGTGTCTGAGTTTGATGTTATCATGGGGGCATTTGATATTTAGTGTAATCTTTGGACTGTCAAGAATTTAAAGCCCTTATTTCAAATTTTCCATTAGAAAATTCGAAAAGCGCGTTAAATTCCACCTTTTTTAAGACCTATTACTTTAAATTTCTCATGTTCTCAGGTACTATGAAGAAGAAGCTGAAACCAGCACGTCCACTTACAGGATCTCTTGCATACCTTAGTGCAACACCAGCATACGACCGGATGGCACGAATATGGAGAGATAAACCTTGTGGCCTTTTTAGATATGTAGATTGGGAAAAGCTACAGATATTGGGGTTCAGGCAGAAATTAGAGAGTCAACTCAGTTACTCAATAGAGGGTCAGCAATTTGAGTCTTTCAAAAGATTGTTCAGCATTGACGAACCGATGTATATGGAGATGATCACCGAGTTCATGACCACCTATACATTTGAGCTAGGGAGTAGAGTGGAGCCTATTCACCTTGTCATTGGTTCAGTTTGCACGTCACCTAGATCTCTATACTCCAGAAGAGATAGATTCACCCCTGTTTACTAATGGAGCCACTACGATTTCTCTCACGACTACTACCGCAGAGGCATGGAGTCATTGGTCACCAAAGCCATATTTCTCGCGTATTAAAGCTACCCAGCGCACAGACCCCGTCATGCAGATTTTGCATAAACTACTGGCTTGTTCGCTTGATGGGAAACATACGTCTAATGGCCGAGTGTCTGAGTTTGATGTTATCATGGGGGCATTTGATATTTACTGTAATCTTTGGACTGTCAAGAATTTAAAGCCCTCATTTCGAATTTTCCATTAGAAATTCGAAAAGCGCTTTAAATTCCACCTTTCTTAAGACCTATTTCTTTAAATTTCTCATGTTCTCAAGTACTATGAAGAAAAAGCTAAAACCAGCACGTCCACTTACAGGATCTCTTGCATACCTTAGTGCAACACCAGCATACGACCGGATGACACCAATATGGAGAGATAAACCTTTTTTCCGTTTTAGATATGTAGATTGGGAAAAGCTACAGATATTGGGGTTCAGGCAGAAATTAGAGAGTCTACTCAGTTACTCAATAGAGGGTTAGCAGTTTGAGTCTTTCAAAAGATTGTTCAGCATTGACGAACCGGTGTATATGGAGATGATCACCGAGTTCATGACCACCGATACATTTGAGCCAGGGAGTAGATTGGAAGACGGGGTGATCACGTTTAGATATATGGGGAGCCTATACACCTTGTCATTGGCTCAGTTTGCACGTCACCTAGATCTCTATACTCCAGAAGAGATAGATTCACCCCTGTTTACTAATGGAGCCACCACGATTTCTCTCACGACTACTACCGCAGAGGCATGGAGTCATTGGTCACCAAAGCCATATTTCTCACGTATTAAAGCTACCCAGCTCACAGACCCAGTCATGCAGATTTTGCATAAACTACTGGCTTGTTCGCTTGATGGGAAACATACGTCTAATGGCCGAGTGTCTGAGTTTGATGTTATCATGGGGGCATTTGATATTTAGTGTAATCTTTGGACTGTCAAGAATTTAAAGCCCTTATTTCAAATTTTCCATTAGAAAATTCGAAAAGCGCGTTAAATTCCACCTTTTTTAAGACCTATTACTTTAAATTTCTCATGTTCTCAGGTACTATGAAGAAGAAGCTGAAACCAGCACGTCCACTTACAGGATCTCTTGCATACCTTAGTGCAACACCAGCATACGACCGGATGGCACGAATATGGAGAGATAAACCTTGTGGCCTTTTTAGATATGTAGATTGGGAAAAGCTACAGATATTGGGGTTCAGGCAGAAATTAGAGAGTCAACTCAGTTACTCAATAGAGGGTCAGCAATTTGAGTCTTTCAAAAGATTGTTCAGCATTGACGAACCGGTGTATATGGAGATGATCACCGAGTTAATGACCACCTATACATTTGAGCCACGGAGTAGAGTGGAGCCTATTCACCTTGTCATTGGCTCAGTTTGCACGTCACTTAGATCTCTATACTCCAGAAGAGATAGATTCACCCCTGTTTACTAATGGAGCCACCACGATTTCTCTCACGACTACTACCGCAGAGGCATGGAGTCATTGGTCACCAAAGCCATATTTCTCGCGTATTAAAGCTACCCAGCGCACAGACCCCGTCATGCAGATTTTGCATAAACTACTGGCTTGTTCGCTTGATGGGAAACATACGTCTAATGGCCGAGTGTCTGAGTTTGATGTTATCATGGGGGCATTTGATATTTACTGTAATCTTTGGACTGTCAAGAATTTAAAGCCCTCATTTCGAATTTTCCATTAGAAATTCGAAAAGCGCTTTAAATTCCACCTTTCTTAAGACCTATTTCTTTAAATTTCTCATGTTCTCAAGTACTATGAAGAAAAAGCTAAAACCAGCACGTCCACTTACAGGATCTCTTGCATACCTTAGTGCAACACCAGCATACGACCGGATGGCACGAATATGGAGAGATAAACCTTTTGGCCGTTTTAGATATGTAGATTGGGAAAAGCTACAGATATTGGGGTTCAGGCAGAAATTAGAGAGTCTACTCAGTTACTCAATAGAGGGTCAGCAGTTTGAGTCTTTCAAAAGATTGTTCAGCATTGACGAACCGGTGTATATGGAGATGATCACCGAGTTAATGACCACCTATACATTTGAGCCAGGGAGTAGAGCAGAGCCTATTCACCTTGTCATTGGCTCAGTTTGCACGTCACCTAGATCTCTATACTCCAGAAGAGATAGATTCACCCCTGTTTACTAATGGAGCCACCACGATTTCTCTCACGACTACTACCGCAGAGGCATGGAGTCATTGGTCACCAAAGCCATATTTCTCGCGTATTAAAGCTACCCAGCTCACAGACCCAGTCATGCAGATTTTAAATAAACTACTGGCTTGTTCGCTTGATGGGAAACATACGTCCAATGGCCGAG
Organism: Pseudognaphalium luteoalbum; assembly: GCA_963422505.1. Lineage (NCBI taxonomy): Eukaryota > Viridiplantae > Streptophyta > Magnoliopsida > Asterales > Asteraceae > Pseudognaphalium > Pseudognaphalium luteoalbum. The sequence continues at coordinate 43,664,801 of OY730196.1, forward strand.
TGTCTGAGTTTGATGTTATCATGGGGGCATTTGATATTTACTATAATCTTTGGACTGTCAAGAATTTAAAGCCCTCATTACGAATTTTCCATTAGAAATTCGAAAAGCGCTTTAAATTCCACCTTTCTTAAGACCTATTTCTTTAAATTTCTAATGTTCTCAGGTACTATGAAGAAAAAGCTAAAACCAGCACGTCCACTTACAGGATCTCTTGCATACCTTAGTGCAACACCAGCATACGACCGGATGGCACGAATATGGAGAGATAAACCTTTTGGCCGTTTTAGATATGTAGATTAGGAAAAGCTACAGATATTGTGGTTCAGGCAGAAATTAGAGAGTCTACTCAGTTACTCAATAGAGGGTCAGCAGTTTGAGTCTTTCAAAAGATTGTTCAGCATTGACGAACCGGTGTATATGGAGATGATCACCGAGTTAATGACCACCTATACATTTGAGCCAGGGAGTAGAGTGGAGCCTATTCACCTTGTCATTGGCTCAGTTTGCACGTCACCTAGATCTCTATACTCCAGAAGAGATAGATTCACCCCTGTTTACTAATGGAGCCACCACGATTTCTCTCATGACTACTACCGCAGAGGCATGGAGTCATTGGTCACCAAAGCCATATTTCTCGCGTATTAAAGCTACCCAGCTCACAGACCCAGTCATGCAGATTTTAAATAAACTACTGGCTTGTTCGCTTGATGGGAAACATACGTCCAATGGCCGAGTGTCTGAGTTTGATGTTATCATGGGGGCATTTGATATTTACTATAATCTTTGGACTGTCAAGAATTTAAAGCCCTCATTTCGAATTTTCCATTAGAAATTCGAAAAGCGCTTTAAATTCCACCTTTCTTAAGACCTATTTCTTTAAATTTCTCATGTTCTCAGGTACTATGAAGAAAAAGCTAAAACCAGCATGTCCACTTACAGGATCTCTTGCATACCTTAGTGCAACACCATCATACGACCGGATGGCACGAATGTGGAGAGATAAACCTTGTGGCCTTTTTAGATATGTAGATTAGGAAAAGCTACATATATTGGGGTTCAGGCAGAAATTAGAGAGTCTACTCAGTTACTCAATAGAGGGTCAGCAGTTTGAGTCTTCCAAAAGATTGTTCAGCATTGACGAACCGGTGTATATGGAGATGATCACCGAGTTCATGACCACCTATACATTTGAGCCAGGGAGTAGAGTGGAGCCTATTCACCTTGTCATTGGCTCAGTTTGCACGTCACCTAGATCTCTATACTCCAGAAGAGATAGATTCACCCCTGTTTACTAATGGAGCCACCACGATTTCTCTCACGACTACTACCGCAAAGGCATGGAGTCATTGGTCACCAAAGCCATATTTCTCACGTATTAAAGCTACACAGCTCACAGACCCAGTCATGCAGATTTTGCATAAACTACTGGCTTGTTCGCTTGATGGAAAACATACGTCTAATGGCCGAGTGTCTGAGTTTGATGTTATCATGGGGGCATTTGATATTTACTGTAATCTTTGGACTGTCAAGAATTTAAAGCCCTTATTTCGAATTTTCCATTAGAAATTAGAAAATTCGAAAAGCGCTTTAAATTCCACCTTTTTTAAGACCTATTACTTTAAATTTCTCATGTTCTCAGGTACTATGAAGAAAAAGCTAAAACCAGCACGTCCACTTACAGGATGTCTTGCATACCTTAGTGCAACACCATCATACGACCGGATGGCACGAATATGGAGAGATAAACCTTGTGGCCTTTTTAGATATGTAGATTGGGAAAAGCTACAGATATTGGGGTTCAGGCAGAAATTAGAGAGTCTACTCAGTTACTCAATAGAGGGTCAGCAGTTTGAGTCTTCCAAAAGATTGATCAGCATTGACGAACCGGTGTATATGGAGATGATCACCGAGTTCATGACCACCTATACATTTGAGCCAGGGAGTAGAGTGGAGCCTATTCACCTTGTCATTGGCTCAGTTTGCACGTCACCTAGATCTCTATACTCCAGAAGAGATAGATTCACCCCTGTTTACTAATGGAGCCACCACGATTTCTCTCATGACTACTACCGCAGAGGCATTGAGTCATTGGTCACCAAAGCCATATTTCCCACGTATTAAAGCTACCCAGCTCACAGACCCAGTCATGCAGATTTTGCATAAACTACTGGCTTGTTCGCTTGATGGGAAACATACGTCGAATGGCCGAGTGTCTGAGTTTGATGTTATCATGGGGGCATTTGATATTTACAGTAGTCTTTGGACTGTCAAGAATTTAAAGCCCTTATTTCGAATTTTCCATTAGAAAATTCGAAAAGCGCTTTAAATTCCACCTTTTTTAAGACCTATTACTTTAAATTTCTCATGTTCTCAGGTACTATGAAGAAAAAGCTAAAACCAGCACGTCCACTTACAGGATCTATTGCATACCTTAGTGCAACACCAGCATACGACCGGATGGCACGAATATGGAGAGATAAACCTTGTGGCCTTTTTAGATATGTAGATTGGGAAAAGCTACAGATATTGGGGTTCAGGCAGAAATTAGAGAGTCTACTCAGTTACTCAATAGAGGGTCAGCAGTTTGAGTCTTCCAAAAGATTGTTCAGCATTGACGAACCGGTATATATGGAGATGATCACCGAGTTCATGACCACCTATACATTTGAGCCAGGGAGTAGAGTGGAGCCTATTCACCTTGTCATTGGCTCAGTTTGCACGTCACCTAGATCTCCATACTCCAGAAGAGATAGATTCACCCCTGTTTACTAAAGGAGCCACCACGATTTCTCTCACGACTACTACCGCAGAGGCATGGAGTCATTGGTCACCAAAGCCATATTTCTCACGTATTAAAGCTACCCAGCTCACAGACCCAGTCATGCAGATTTTGCATAAACTACTGGCTTGTTCGCTTGATGGGAAACATACGTCTAATGGCCGAGTGTCTGAGTTTGATGTTATCATGGGGGCATTTGATATTTAGTGTAATCTTTGGACTGTCAAGAATTTAAAGCCCTTATTTCAAATTTTCCATTAGAAAATTCGAAAAGCGCGTTAAATTCCACCTTTTTTAAGACCTATTACTTTAAATTTCTCATGTTCTCAGGTACTATGAAGAAGAAGCTGAAACCAGCACGTCCACTTACAGGATCTCTTGCATACCTTAGTGCAACACCAGCATACGACCGGATGGCACGAATATGGAGAGATAAACCTTGTGGCCTTTTTAGATATGTAGATTGGGAAAAGCTACAGATATTGGGGTTCAGGCAGAAATTAGAGAGTCAACTCAGTTACTCAATAGAGGGTCAGCAATTTGAGTCTTTCAAAAGATTGTTCAGCATTGACGAACCGATGTATATGGAGATGATCACCGAGTTCATGACCACCTATACATTTGAGCTAGGGAGTAGAGTGGAGCCTATTCACCTTGTCATTGGCTCAGTTTGCACGTCACCTAGATCTCTATACTCCAGAAGAGATAGATTCACCCCTGTTTACTAATGGAGCCACTACGATTTCTCTCACGACTACTACCGCAGAGGCATGGAGTCATTGGTCACCAAAGCCATATTTCTCGCGTATTAAAGCTACCCAGCTCACAGACACTGTCATGCAGATTTTGCATAAATTACTGGCTTGTTCGCTTGATGGGAAACATACGTCTAATCGCCGAGTGTCTGAGTTTGATGTTATCATGGGGGCATTTGATATTTACTGTAATCTTTGGACTGTCAAGAATTTAAAGCCCTCATTTCAAATTTTCCATTACAAAATTCGAAAAGCGCTTTAAATTCCACCTTTCTTAAGACCTATTACTTTAAATTTCTCATGTTCTCAGGTACTATGAAGAAAAAGCTAAAACCAGCACGTCCACTTACAGGATCTCTTGCATACCTTAGTGCAACACCAGCATACGACCGGATGGCACGAATATGGAGAGATAAACCTTGTGGCCTTTTTAGATATGTAGATTGGGAAAAGCTACAGATATTGGGGTTCAGGCAGAAATTAGAGAGTCAACTCAGTTACTCAATAGAGGGTCAGCAGTTTGAGTCTTTCAAAAGATTGTTCAGCATTGACGAACCGATGTATATGGAGATGATCACCGAGTTCATGACCACCTATACATTTGAGCTAGGGAGTAGAGTGGAGCCTATTCACCTTGTCATTGGCTCAGTTTGCACGTCACCTAGATCTCTATACTCCAGAAGAGATAGATTCACCCCTGTTTACTAATGGAGCCACCACGATTTCTCTCACGACTACTACCGCAGAGGCATGGATTCATTGGTCACCAAAGCCATATTTCTCGCGTATTAAAGCTACCCAGCTCACAGACACTGTCATGCAGATTTTGCATAAACTACTGGCTTGTTCGCTTGATGGGAAACATACGTCTAATCGCCGAGTGTCTGAGTTTGATGTTATCATGGGGGCATTTGATATTTACTGTAATCTTTGGACTGTCAAGAATTTAAAGCCCTCATTTCAAATTTTCCATTACAAAATTCGAAAAGCGCTTTAAATTCCACCTTTCTTAAGACCTATTACTTTAAATTTCTCATGTTCTCAGGTACTATGAAGAAAAAGCTAAAACCAGCACGTCCACTTACAGGATCTCTTGTATACCTTAGTGCAACACCAGCATACGACCGGATGGCACGAATATGGAGAGATAAACCTTTTGGCCATTTTAGATATGTAGATTGGGAAAAGCTACAGATATTGAGGTTCAGGCAGAAATTAGAGAGTCTACTCAGTTACTCAATAGAGGGTCAGCACTTTGAGTCTTTCAAAAGATTGTTCAGCATTGACGAACCGGTGTATATGGAGACTATCACCGAGTTCATGACCACCTATACATTTGGGCCAGGGAGTAGAGTGGAGCCTGTTCACCTTGTCATTGGCTCAGTTTGCATGTCACCTAGATCTCTATACTCCAGAAGAGATAGATTCACCCCTGTTTACTAATGGAGCCACCACGATTTCTCTCACGACTACTACCGCAGAGGCATGGAGTCATTGGTCACCAAAGCCATATTTCTCGCATATTAAAGCTACCCAGCTCACAGACCCCGTCATGCAGATTTTGCATAAACTACTGGCTTGTTCGCTTGATGGGAAACATACGTCTAATGGCCGAGTGTCTGAGTTTGATGTTATCATGGGGGCATTTGATATTTACTGTAATCTTTGGACTGTCAAGAATTTAAATCCCTCATTTCAAATTTTCCATTACAAAATTCGAAAAGCGCTTTAAATTCCACCTTTCTTAAGACCTATTACTTTAAATTTCTCATGTTCTCAGTTACTATGAAGAAAAAGCTAAAACCAGCACGTCCACTTACAGGATCTCTTGCATACCTTAGTGCAACACCAGCATACGACCGGATGGCACGAATATGGAGAGATAAACCTTTTGGCCGTTTTAGATATGTAGATTGGGAAAAGCTACAGATATTGGGGTTCAGGCAGAAATTAGAGAGTCTACTCAGTTACTCAATAGAGGGTCAGCAGTTTGAGTCTTTCAAAAGATTGTTCAGCATTGACGAACCGGTGTATATGGAGATGATCACCGAGTTAATGACCACCTATACATTTGAGCCAGGGAGTAGAGTGGAGCCTATTCACCTTGTCATTGGCTCAGTTTGCACGTCACCTAGATCTCTATACTCCAGAAGAGATAGATTCACCCCTGTTTACTAATGGAGCCACCACGATTCCTCTCACGACTACTACCGCAGAGGCATGGAGTCATTGGTCACCAAAGCCATATTTCTCGCGTATTAAAGCTACCCAGCTCACAGACCCAGTCATGCAGATTTTGCATAAACTACTGGCTTGTTCACTTGATGGGAAACATACGTCTAATGGCCGAGTGTCTGAGTTTGATGTTATCATGGGGGCATTTGATATTTACTGTAATCTTTGGACTGTCAAGAATTTAAAGCCCTCATTTCGAATTTTCCATTAGAAAATTCGATAAGCGCTTTAAATTCCACCTTTCTTAAGACCTATTTCTTTAAATTTCTCATGTTCTCAAGCACTATGAAGAAAAAGCTAAAACCAGCACGTCCACTTACAGGATCTCTTGCATACCTTAGTGCAACACCAGCATACGACCGGATGGCACGAATATGGAGAGATAAACCTTTTGGCCATTTTAGATATGTAGATTGGGAAAAGCTACAGATATTGGGGTTCAGGCAGAAATTAGAGAGTCTACTCAGTTACTCAATAGAGGGTTAGCAGTTTGAGTCTTTCAAAAGATTGTTCAGCATTGACGAACCGGTGTATATGGAGATGATCACCTAGTTAATGACCACCTATACATTTGAGCCAGGGAGTAGAGTGGAGCCTATTCACCTTGTCATTGGCACAGTTTGCACGTCACCTAGATCTCTATACTCCAGAAGAGATAGATTCACCCCTGTTTACTAATGGAGCCACCACGAATTCTCTCACGACTACTACCGCAGAGGCATGGAGTCATTGGTCACCAAAGCCATATTTCTCACGTACTAAAGCTACCCAGCTCACAGACCCCGTCATGCAGATTTTGCATAAACTACTGGCTTGTTCGCTTGATGGGAAACATACGTCTAATGGCCGAGTGTCTGAGTTTGATGTTATCATGGGGGCATTTGATATTTATTGTAATCTTTGGACTGTCAAGAATTTAAAGCCCTCATTTCGAATTTTCCATTAGAAATTCGAAAAGCGCTTTAAATTCCACCTTTCTTAAGACCTATTTCTTTAAATTTCTCATGTTCTCAGGTACTATGAAGAAAAAGCTAAAACCAGCACGTCCACTTACAGGATCTCTTGCATACCTTAGTGCAACACCAGCATACGACCGGATGGCATGAATATGGAGAGAAAAACCTTTTGGCCGTTTTAGATATGTAGATTGGGAAAAGCTACAGATATTGGGGTTCAGGCAGAAATTAGAGAGTCTACTCAGTTACTCAATAGAGGGTTAGCAGTTTGAGTCTTTCAAAAGATTGTTCAGCATTGACGAACCGGTGTATATGGAGATGATCACCGAGTTCATGACCACCTATACATTTGAGCCAGGGAGTAGAGTGGAGCCTATTCACCTTGTCATTGGCTCAGTTTGCACGTAACCTAGATCTCTATACTCCAAAAGTGATAGATTCACCCCTATTTACTAATGGAGCCACCACGATTTCTCTCACGACTACTACCGCAGAGGCATGGAGTCATTGGTCACCAAAGCCATATTTCTCGCGTATTAAAGCTACCCAGCTCACAGACCCCGTCATGCAGATTTTGCATAAATTATTGGCTTGTTCGCTTGATGGGAAACATACGTCTAATGGCCGAGTGTCTGAGTTTGATGTTATCATGGGGGCATTTGATATTTACTGTAATCTTTGGACTGTCAAGAATTTTGTGACACCCGTCAAATTAGGACTAGTAGTTAGTGCCTAATCAAGTTTTAATACATGTAATTAGTTCTGTGTTAGGCTAATTAATGTATCAACATATATATTGATGAGTATATATATATATACAAGTATGCGATTTGATTAAATCGTACGAGTTTCAACTCGAATGCAATTCGATTCAATTAATACGGACGTTGGTGAAAATTTTATTAAATAATATAATATTATTTAATAACACAATTATATCCAAAATATTATTTAGATAATATTTCAATTCAAATTCGTATCGTACAAACAAGGACTACACGATTAGATTATTAAACGCGCAAACAAATCGAAACAAGTTAAAGTTATACCTTATAACGCAACCATTAAGTATTTGGTAAAATACTTCATCAAAATATTGGGTAATTATTTGTATTTAAAACGTGTAATTAAACGTATAAAATAAACATTTAACGTTTAAACGAACGGGAGAACGAACACCGCACGGAGCGTGATTGCAAGGACTGAAAAAGGTGAGGCTTTCACCTACACCCCACCTCTTTCCCTCTTTCTTCCATTTCCATTTCAACAAAACACACACACTCCCTAAATTCTCTCCCAAGATTTCATCAATTTTCAGATTTGTAAACCAACCAACAAAAGTTGTATTTTCGGAATCACCATCAAGCAAGGAACAAGATTTACAAAAGCATCATCATCATTTTCGGCCTCCTCTAGCTCCGATTTGAAATTGTAAGAAATTCTCTAAATATTTAGATCTACTCATTTTGGTGTATTATTTCGGTGTTATAATGTTTACACAACTTAGTATTGTCCAAATGCATGAGGAAAACATGATTTTATAGCCTAAAAACGAGTTAGATTTGGGTTTTGGGTTTGAAAACCACGACGGTCGCTGGGGACTGTCTGAGTGTTCATCTTTGCGACACAAGCCTTGTGTCGCATAAGATCCTTTATGTCGTACCTTGTGTCGTAGAAACCTAGTTGTGTCGGACCTTTTGCGACACAATATTGTGTCGTACCTTATGTCGCAAATCCCATGCGACACAATCACTATGTCGCTGTTAAATCAGCATCGTACACTTATGCGACACAACCCTTGTGTCGCTAAGCTCTTGTGTCGCATTCTTATGCGACACAACCCTTGTGTCGCATACATGACCATTGTGTCGCATGCTGTGTCGCTAAAAACAGAGAGTTTAAAACTCATTTTTCACTAAGTTTTGAGACTCAAAATTTGACACTCAATTTCACCGAAATTAAAGTCCAGATGCGTTTTTCACCAAAGCAATTTAGTTGAAATAAAAATTTTCCAAGCTGACCTGGCAGCTCGACCCCAGCCAGGGGCTCTGCCCCTTGGACCCCGCTACCAGGGGCGCTGCCGACCCCCGTCATTAACGGGCTTCGCCCTTACCCTAGGTTCACAAGTAACGGTGTTACATATAAACTTTCACACCAAGTGTTAAACTTGTATAACATCAAACACGAATGCGATACAACTTCTAAAACACATTGGAATTTATTTTTAGTATAATGCTTCAAAATCATCAAAATAATGATATGGGATTATCATTACAAACAAATCACCAACGGGCCGTACACGTTTTCAAAACACAAGTCAAACAACCAAATCGTAGTAATTTGGATAATTCAATTAACCAAATCGTAGTAATTTGGACATTCTAAGTTGGACGAACAATTACAAGGGCAGTCTTTCGAGATGCCTACTCATGTTATAACCATTGTGTGTCTTGGACACTCTCAGGCTACAAGTCTTCGGACATCAATCCACCGCTAATCAATTCAAGTTTATTAATTTAATCGCTCAAGGCTCAGGTGAGTCTCATGGCCCCTATTTTACTGTTTTTCAATCAGGGGTGTGATATTATTGCTCTTTTGTTTTACAAGTAGAACGCAAGTACAATTCAATCAAATACTACATGAGTTGTTTTCAACTAATCAATAAAGCCCTCCATAGCATAGTCTGGTAATACATCTGTAGCGTGAATGTTAGTATATGATATCATATAGGATTGACAATCCTCGTCCGGGTTAGCATGCACTAACTGGTCAAACGGACGTATTAGCATTTGGGAAGACGAGTGTGGATTAGGCACTCGTAGGAGGCAACTCAGTTAGGTTTCCTTAATTGGACCTGACACTCAAGTTAAGCTCAGACTATGTGCTCATGGCTGTATAACTTTTATTTTGCTTAATTGCATTTTAAATTCAATTATAAAATCTTGCGGTTCATACAAATATATGTTGATATACAAACCTGTGAGCTCACCAGCGTTTCGCTGACCCATTTTAGCATGTATCACAGGTGACCAGCAGTAGGTTGGACTGCTTAATCAAGATCCATTAGCTCGAGTCAGCATGCAAACAATCAGAGATTTAGCTGCATTATTACATTTTGTATAGTTTAATTATGTACTTAAATCTCTCAATTTCAAAAGGAGCTAATGTAAACGATATTTGGATGTAAACTTTTATTTTATCAATATCAATGTAAAACGACGCATGTAGTGGTCGTTCATTATTAATCTCTGTGCTTTGATTATTGATTAGTAACACCCAAATCCTGCTTCCGCTAAACAATAAATTTGGGGGTGTTACAGATTGGTATCAGAGCCTAAGGTTATAGTGAACTAGGTTGCATTTAGTGGGCCTAGACTATGACCATTAGGCAGTATTCCTCATTAAGTATGATTAGGTTCAGTGACTGCATGGTATTAGTTTAATTTAACATAGCCTGATCAACTATGTACAATTAAAAGAATATAATGTGGAATCTGAAAGGAGTCATGACTGAACAGGATACACTAGTTGACTCTGACCACGAGAGAAACCGGGACTCAAACTTGTCTGTGTTAGACACTCTAGGCTATTATGTGATATATATATACATAGATAGGCCTCGTTCTCACTCTATATCTTAGGCTATATTATATATGTATTATATGAATATAGGCCTCACTTTTTCTAACGCTTTGTCTCAGAATGGCAAACACACCTCCCAATTCATCACGCTCTCATCCGTATGGATCGCGTAATCCAAGGGTAGCTAGGAGGAACCCCAGGTTGCCTCGAGCTGACCCATAACCCATTCATTTCACTTTGTCGGACTTAGCCACTAGGCTGCACCGACACGAACAACGACTTGATACTATGGATATCGAACTCCAAGAAACCAACGAAAACTGGAGACTCACATCACTTGGACGCATCAATCAAGTCTCGAGGATCACGAACATACAATCAACCACGTGAACACCCTTGAAAATCGTCTGGGTGAAACCATCGAAACCATGGAGGTTGTCCACAATCAAGTGATTGGCAACCGGAATGAAATTTCCGTTCTACAATCAAGGCTGAACCAGTGCGAGACACGTCTAAGGGAAACCGAGGATGCCCTCCGCATGGTTAGCAGACTTGCAGAATCTATGGACCATCTCACCACATTTCTGCCACAACTCAATCTACATCAGGATTAGCTAGGGCTAAATCTGTACTTTATCATGCTTTCGTAGGACCTATGTAATTCGACCGGAAGTAACAATTCCCGGAACTTTTGTAAAACGTCTAAGTCTTTGACCTTTGAAACCCCTAGCTAGAAATTGTCTGTAATCGTTTGACGTCGTATTATGAATTGACAATTTCTTTCGTTATTTCTACAATATGGTTGTTACTCTGTGATGTTGTATAATACCATTCTTACATATATACTTCTATCGAAATTATCATCCTGGTGCAATTTCTTATGTACCTCTCATTCTTTCTTGAAGAATCATGCCGCCAAAGAGGAAAAGTTACAGTGATGCCGAACTTGCTGCTCTCGTATCTCGAGTAGTGGCTGATGCTTTAGCTGCTCGGGATTCACCCCGAAACTCACGAAACAATGACGAAACTCCAGTCAATACTCCTGTCATCAAGCCTTGTTCCTACAAGGATTTTCTCAGCTGTAAACCACTTTACTTCAAAGGCACGGAAGGTGCCATTGGTCTGATCCGATGGATTGAACGTATGGAATCCGTCTTCAACCTCTGCAACTGTGCTGAGGAAAACAAGGTCAAATTCTCTGCTTACACCTTTCAAGAAGGTGCACTCACGTGGTGGAACACCCACGCAAACTCTGTAGGCATCGAAATAGCAAACCAACTCCCCTGGGCTGAATTGAAGAAAAAGCTAAGAGAAAAATACTGCCCCGAAGAAGAACTGCATCGGTTGGAGGAAGAGTTCTGGCACCTGACTGTGCAGGGAACTGACATTGCTGGATATACCACCAAATTCCAACAATTCACTTTGTTATGCCCGGGTTTGGTTGATCCGGAGGAAAAATGCATCAAAAGATACATCCGCGGCCTCCCGGAAAATATCCAGGGGAATGTCGCTTCATCCAAGCCAACCACTACTGAAAGCGCTATCCGGCTAGCGCATGAACTCATGGCAATGGTTATCAGCCGTGAGAAATCCAATACATCCTCCTCCAACAACAACAAACGCAAATCTTCCGAACACCAAAACAACCAGAACAAGAAAGCCAACACCATCCAAGTTTACAACACCAACTCTGAACCCAAACGTACTTACACTGGGGACAGGCCATATTGTTCCAAGTGCAACTACCACCACGACGGTCCATGCAGTACTCCCTGCAACAACTGCAGGAGGTATGGGCACTTGACCCGGGATTGCCGAGCCCCTAAATCCAACAACAACACCTCTCGCAACAATTCCAACCAACCCAAATCCTGCTTTGGGTGTGGAGAAACGGGACACTTCAAGAACGAATGTCCTAAAAACAAGAACAAGGGCAACAACAACAACAACAACGCAAGGGGAAGAGCGTTCGTACTCAATTCTGGGGATGCCCGTCAGGACCCGAATGTGGTCACGGGTATGTTCCTCCTCAACAACTTAACTGCTTCTGTTCTATTTGATACTGGTGCCGATAGAAGCTTTATTTCTGATGAGTTTTGCCCACTACTTGACATCACCCCAATTGCCTTAGATGTTAAGTACACCGTAGAACTTGCAAATGGTAAGCTCGTAGAAACCAATAGTGTGATACCTAATTGCACTTTAAACCTAGCCAACGAAATCTTTTCAATCGATCTTATGCCTGTTGAAATTGGAAGTTTCGACGTCATCATTGGAATGGACTGGTTGTCCAAACATCACGCTGAAATCATTTGTTATGATAAACTCGTTCGTATTCCTCTCGCCGTCGGTAGAACCTTGGTCATACAGGGGGAGACCGGTGGGACGAGACTAAACATCATATCTTGCTTAAAAACTCGGAAATTCTTGAGAAAAGGTTATCCAGCAATCCTCGCACACATCATGGAGAAAAAGTCAGAGGAGAAGCGACTTGAGGATGTACCCATCGTTCGAGACTTTCCAGAAGTCTTTCCCGAAGAACTGCCTGGGCTGCCACCGCCAAGACAGGTTGAGTTCTCAATCGATCTCGTGCCAGGTGCTACACCCGTGGCCCGAGCACCATACCGATTAGCCCCATCCGAACTTCAGGAACTGTCCACCCAATTACAGGAACTCCTGGATAGAGGATTCATTCGACCGAGTTCTTCACCTTGGGGAGCTCCGGTCCTATTTGTCAAAAAGAAAGACGGTTCTTTCCGAATGTGCATCGATTATCGTGAGTTGAACAAACTAACCGTCAAGAACCGTTATCCACTTCCTCGTATTGATGACCTATTTGACCAACTACAAAGGTCAAGTATTTATTCAAAGATCGATCTTCGGTCAGGTTACCATCAACTTCGAGTTCGCGACATTGATATCCCGAAAACTGCTTTCCGAACTCGTTACGGGCATTATGAATTTCAAGTAATGCCATTCGGCCTAACCAACGCACCGGCTGTATTCATGGATCTTATGAATCGGGTGTGCAAACCGTATCTCGACAAGTTTGTCATTGTCTTTATTGACGACATTCTCATATACTCGCGAAACGAACAAAAACACGCGCAACACCTCAAAACCATTCTAGAACTACTTAAACACGAAGAGCTTTACGCCAAATTCTCCAAGTGTGAGTTCTGGATACAATCTGTTCAATTCCTTGGACATGTTGTTAATAGTCAAGGAATCCATATCGATCCATCGAAAATCGAGGCCATCAAGTGCTGGAAAGCACCAACATCTCCAACTGAAGTACGCCAATTCTTGGGTCTTGCCGGGTATTATCGGCGATTCATTGAAAATTTCTCAAAGATAGCTCAACCACTCACAACCCTGACACAGAAAGACAAAAAGTTCGATTGGATTAATAAACAAGAGTCAGCATTTCAACTTCTGAAACAAAAGCTTTGCAGTGCTCCGATTCTATCATTACCCGAAGGCACTGATGACTTCGTGGTATACTGCGATGCTTCTCATCAAGGTCTCGGTTGCGTGCTGATGCAACGTGACAAAGTTATTGCCTATGCTTCGCGACAGCTCAAAATTCATGAAAAGAACTACACCACCCACGATCTCGAGCTGGGAGCTGTCGTCTTTGCCCTCAAAATCTGGAGACATTACCTCTATGGCACTAAGTGCACAATCTTTACCGACCACAAGAGTCTCCAACACATCTTCGATCAGAAGGATCTCAACATGAGACAACGCCGGTGGGTCGAGTTGCTTACCGACTACGATTGTGAGATCAAATACCATCCGGGTAAGGCAAATGTTGTTGCCGATGCCCTCAGTCGAAAAGAACGAACGAAACCACTTCGAGTCCGAGCCCTTAGTATGACCATTCACAATGATCTAAACATTCAGATTCTCACTGCTCAACTCGAAGCTCTGAAACCCGATAATATCAAAAACGAAGCCTTGCGAGGCATGGACAAACAATTCGAAACCAAACCTAACGGGATTAGGTATTTCTCAAACCGAATCTGGTTACCCAGTTTTGGAAATCTACGAGACTTGGTGATGGATGAAGCTCACAAGTCCAAATATTCTATCCATCCTGGATCCGACAAAATGTATCATGGCATCAAGGAATTCTATTGGTGGCCGAATATGAAAGCTGAAATCGCTACGTACGTCAGCAAGTGCCTCACTTGCTCAAAAGTCAAAGTCGAATATCAAAAACCTTCTGGTTTACTCCAACAACCCAACATTCCTTAATGGAAATGGGAACAAATTTCTATGGATTTCATAACCAAACTACCAAAGTCATCGAGCGGTTGCGATACCATTTGGGTGATCGTCGATCGTCTCACAAAATCTGCTCATTTTCTGGCAGTTAAGGAAGCCGACAAAATGGAACGCCTCACACAAATCTACATCAAAGAGGTTGTTTCTCGACACGGTGTTCCAATCTCGATTATCTCCGACAGGGATAGTCGTTTCACATCTCAATTTTGGCAATCACTTCAAAAATCATTGGGTACCCGTCTTGATATGAGTACCGCATACCATCCACAAACTGACGGCCAAACTAAACGGACAATTCAAACACTGGAAGACATGCTACGAGCTTGCGTAGTTGACTTCGGTGTAAACTGGGAAAAACATCTACCATTGTGCGAGTTTTCGTACAACAACAGCTATCACACCAGCATTAAGGCTGCACCTTTCGAGGCACTCTACGGTCGTAAGTGCCGATCACCTATCTGTTGGACTGAAGTGGGAGACAGTCAACTCACCGGTCCTGAGATCATTCACGAAACAACAGAGAAAATCTTCGAGATTCAAAACAAACTCAAAGTCGCACGTGACCGTCAAAAAAGTTATGCTGACGTGAGACGCAAACCCCTCGAGTTCCAGGTTGGGGATCGAGTACTACTCAAGGTTTCACCTTGGAAAGGTGTTATCCGATTCGGTAAACGCGGGAAATTGAATCCCAGATACATTGGACCATTTGAAATCCTCGAGAGGATAGGTCTAGTGGCATATCGATTGCAACTGCCATCCGAGCTCGGCAGTGTGCATCCCACTTTTCACATTTCAAATTTAAAGAAGTGTCTGTCTGATGAGACACTTGTCATTCCACTCGATGAAATTCGAATTGACGACAAGCTTCATTTTGTTGAAGAACCCGCCGAAATCATGGACCGTGAGGTCAAACAACTCAAACAAAGTCGTATTCCCATTGTCAAAGTCAGGTGGAATTCGCGGCGTGGGCCGGAATTCACCTGGGAACGGGAAGACCAAATGCGACTCAAGTACCCTCAGTTATTCACTGAAGCTACTTCAAACACGACTTCAACTTAAATTTCGGGACGAAATTATTCTAACAGGGGGAGAATGTGACACCCGTCAAATTAGGACTAGTAGTTAGTGCCTAATCAAGTTTTAATACATGTAATTAGTTCTGTGTTAGGCTAATTAATGTATCAACATATATATTGATGAGTATATATATATATATACAAGTATGCGATTTGATTAAATCGTACGAGTTTCAAATCGAATGCAATTCGATTCAATTAATACGGACGTTGGTGAAAATTTTATTAAATAATATAATATTATTTAATAACACAATTATATCCAAAATATTATTTAGATAATATTTCAATTCAATTTCGTATCGTACAAACAAGGACTACACGATTAGATTATTAAACGCGCAAACAAATCGAAACAAGTTAAAGTTATACCTTATAACGCAACCATTAAGTATTTGGTAAAATACTTCATCAAAATATTGGGTAATTATTCGTATTTAAAACGTGTAATTAAACGTATAAAATAAACATTTAACGTTTAAACGAACGGGAGAACGAACACCGCACGGAGCGCGATTGCAAGGACTGAAAAAGGTGAGGCTTTCACCTACACCCCACCTCTTTCCCTCTTTCTTCCATTTCCATTTCAACAAAACACACACACTCCCTAAATTCTCTCCCAAGATTTCATCAATTTTCGGATTTGTAAACCAACCAATAAAAGTTGTATTTTCGGAATCACCATCAAGCAAGGAACAAGATTTACAAAAGCATCATCATCATTTTCGGCCTCCTCTAGCTCCGATTTGAAATTGTAAGAAATTCTCTAAATATTTAGATCTACTCATTTTGGTGTATTATTTCGGTGTTATAATGTTTACACAACTTAGTATTGTCCAAATGCATGAGGAAAACATGATTTTATAGCCTAAAAACGAGTTAGATTTGGGTTTTGGGTTTGAAAACCACGACAGTCGCTGGGGACTGTCTGAGTGTTCATCTTTGCGACACAAGCCTTGTGTCGCATAAGATCCTTTATGTCGTACCTTGTGTCGTAGAAACCTAGTTGTGTCGGACCTTTTACGACACAATATTGTGTCGTACCTTATGTCGCAAATCCCATGCGACACAATCACTATGTCGCTGTTAAATCAGCATCGTACACTTATGCGACACAACCCTTGTGTCGCTAAGCTCTTGTGTCGCATTCTTATGCGACACAACCCTTGTGTCGCATACATGACCATTGTGTCGCATGCTGTGTCGCTAAAAACAGAGAGTTTAAAACTCATTTTTCACTAAGTTTTGAGACTCAAAATTTGACACTCAATTTCACCGAAATTCAAGTCCAGATGCGTTTTTCACCAAAGCAATTTAGTTGAAATAAAAATTTTCCAAGCTGACCTGGCAGCTCGACCCCAGCCAGGGGCTCTGCCCCTTGGACCCCGCTACCAGGGGCGCTGCCGACCCCCGTCATTAACGGGCTTCGCCCTTACCCTAGGTTCACAAGTAACGGTGTTACATATAAACTTTCACACCAAGTGTTAAACTTGTATAACATCAAACACGAATGCGATACAACTTCTAAAACACATTGGAATTTATTTTTAGTATAATGCTTCAAAATCATCAAAATAATGATATGGGATTATCATTACAAACAAATCACCAACGGGCCGTACACGTTTTCAAAACACAAGTCAAACAACCAAATCGTAGTAATTTGGATAATTCAATTAACCAAATCGTAGTAATTTGGACATTCTAAGTTGGACGAACAATTACAAGGGCAGTCTTTCGAGATGCCTACTCATGTTATAACCATTGTGTGTCTTGGACACTCTCAGGCTACAAGTCTTCGGACATCAATCCACCGCTAATCAATTCAAGTTTATTAATTTAATCGCTCAAGGCTCAGGTGAGTCTCATGGCCCCTATTTTACTGTTTTTCAATCAGGGGTGTGATATTATTGCTCTTTTGTTTTACAAGTAGAACGCAAGTACAATTCAATCAAATACTACATGAGTTGTTTTCAATTAATCAATAAAGCCCTCCATAGCATAGTCTGGTAATACATCTGTAGCGTGAATGTTAGTATATGATATCATATAGGATTGACAATCCTCGTCCGGGTTAGCACGCACTAACTGGTCAAACGGACGTATTAGCATTTGGGAAGACGAGTGTGGATTAGGCACTCGTAGGAGGCAACTCAGTTAGGTTTCCTTAATTGGACCTGACACTCAAGTTAAGCTCAGACTATGTGCTCATGGCTGTATAACTTTTATTTTGCTTAATTGCATTTTAAATTCAATTATAAAATCTTGCGGTTCATACAAATATATGTTGATATACAAACCTGTGAGCTCACCAGCGTTTCGCTGACCCATTTTAGCATGTATCACAGGTGACCAGCAGTAGGTTGGACTGCTTAATCAAGATCCATTAGCTCGAGTCAGCATGCAAACAATCAGAGATTTAGCTGCATTATTACATTTTGTATAGTTTAATTATGTACTTAAATCTCTCAATTTCAAAAGGAGCTAATGTAAACGATACTTGGATGTAAACTTTTATTTTATCAATATCAATGTAAAACGACGCATGTAGTGGTCGTTCATTATTAATCTATGTGCTTTGATTATTGACTAGTAACACCCAAATCCTGCTTCCGCTAAACAATAAATTTGGGGGTGTTACAGATTTAAAGCCCTCATTTCGAATTTTCCATTAGAAAATTCGATAAGCGCTTTAAATTCCACCTTTCTTAAGACCTATTTCTTTAAATTTCTCATGTTCTCAAGTACTATGAAGAAAAAGCTAAAACCAGCACGTCCACTTACAGGATCTCTTGCATACCTTAGTGCAACACCAGCATACGACCGGATGGCATGAATATGGAGAGATAAACCTTTTGGCCGTTTTAGATATGTAGATTGGGAAAAGCTACAGATATTGTGGTTCAGGCAGAAATTAGAGAGTCTACTCAGTTACTCAATAGAGGGTCAGCAGTTTGAGTCTTTCAAAAGATTGTTCAGCATTGACGAACCGGTGTATATGGAGATGATCACCGAGTTTATGACCACCTATACATTTGAGCCAGGGAGTAGAGTGGAGCCTATTCACCTTGTCATTGGCTCAGTTTGCACGTCACCTAGATCTCTATACTCCAGAAGAGATAGATTCACCCCTGTTTACTAATGGAGCCACCACGATTTCTCTCACGACTACTACCGCAGAGGCATGGAGTCATTGGTCACCAAAGCCATATTTCTCGCGTATTAAAGCTACCCAGCTCACAGACCCCGTCATGCAGATTTTGCATAAACTACTGGCTTGTTCGCTTGATGGGAAACATACGTCTAATGGCCGAGTGTCTGAGTTTGATGTTATCATGGGGGCATTTGATATTTACTGTAATCTTTGGACTGTCAAGAATTTAAAGCCATCATTTCGAATTTTCCATTAGAAATTCGAAAAGCGCTTTAAATTCCACCTTTCTTAAGACCTATTTCTTTAAAATTTCTCATGTTCTCAGGTACTATGAAGAAAAAGCTAAAACCAGCACGTCCACTTACAGGATCTCTTGCATACCTTAGTGCAACACCAGCATACAACCGGATGGCACGAATATGGAGAGATAAACCTTTTGGCCGTTTTAGATATGTAGATTGGGAAAAGCTACAGATATTGTGGTTCAGGCAGAAATTAGAGAGTCTACTCAGTTACTCAATAGAGGGTCAGCAGTTTGAGTCTTTCAAAAGATTGTTCAGCATTGACGAACCGGTGTATATGGAGATGATCACCGAGTTAATGACCACCTATACATTTGAGCCAGGGAGTAGAGTGGAGCCTATTCACCTTGTCATTGGCTCAGTTTGCACGTCACCTAGATCTCTATACTCCATAAGAGATAGATTCACCCCTGTTTACTAATGGAGCCACCACGATTTCTCTCACGACTACTACCGCAGAGGCATGGAGTCATTGGTCACCAAAGCCATATTTCTCGCGTATTAAAGCTACCCAGCTCACAGACCCCGTCATGCAGATTTTGCATAAACTACTGGCTTGTTCGCTTGATGGGAAACATACGTCTAATGGCCGAGTGTCTGAGTTTGATGTTATCATGGGGGCATTTGATATTTACTGTAATCTTTGGACTGTCAAGAATTTAAAGCCCTCATTTTGAATTTTCCATTAGAAATTCGAAAAGCGCTTTAAATTCCACCTTTCTTAAGACCTATTTCTTTAAAGTTCTCATGTTCTCAGGTACTATGAAGAAAAAGCTAAAACCAGCACGTCCACTTACAGGATCTCTTGCATACCTTAGTGCAACACCAGCATACGACCGGATGGCACGAATATGGAGAGATAAACCTTTTGGCCGTTTTAGATATGTAGATTGGGAAAAGCTACAGATATTGGGTTTCAGCCAGAAATTAGAGAGTCTACTCAGTTACTCAATAGAGGGTCAGCAGTTTGAGTCTTTCAAAAGATTGTTCAGCATTGACGAACCGGTGTATATGGAGATGATCACCGAGTTAATGACCACCTATACATTTGAGCCAGGGAGTAGAGTGGAGCCTATTCACCTTGTCATTGGCTCAGTTTGCACGTCACCTAGATCTCTATACTCCAGAAGAGATAGATTCACCCCTGTTTACTAATGGAGCCACCACGATTTCTCTCACGACTACTACCGCAGAGGCATGGAGTCATTGGTCACCAAAGCCATATTTCTCGCGTATTAAAGCTACCCAGCTCACAGACCCCGTCATGCAGATTTTGCATAAACTACTGGCTTGTTCGCTTGATGGGAAACATACTTCTAATGGCCGAGTGTCTGAGTTTGATGTTATCATGGGGGCATTTGATATTTACTGTAATCTTTGGACTGTTAAGAATTTAAAGCCCTCATTTCGAATTTTCCATTAGAAATTCGAAAAGCGCATTAAATTCCACCTTTCTTAAGACCTATTTCTTTAAATTTCTCATGTTCTCAGGTACTATGAAGAAAAAGCTAAAACCAGCATGTCCACTTACAGGATCTCTTGCATACCTTAGTGCAACACCAGCATACGACCGGATGGCACGAATATGGAGAGAAAAACCTTTTGGCCGTTTTAGATATGTAGATTGGGAAAAGCTACAGATATTGGGGTTCAGGCAGAAATTAGAGAGTCTACTCAGTTACTCAATAGAGGGTCAGCAGTTTGAGTCTTTCAAAAATTTGTTCAGCATTGACGAACCGGTGTATATGGAGATGATCACCGAGTTAATGACCACCTATACATTTGAGCCAGGGAGTAGAGTGGAGCCTATTCACCTTGTCATTGGCTCAGTTTGCACGTCACCTAGATCTCTATACTCCAGAAGAGATAGATTCACCCCTGTTTACTAATGGAGCCACCACGATTTCTCTCACGACTACTACCGCAGAGGCATGGAGTCATTGGTCACCAAAGCCATATTTCTCGCGTATTAAAGCTACCCAGCTCACAGACCCCGTCATGCAGATTTTGCATAAACTACTGGCTTGTTCGCTTGATGGGAAACATACGTCCAATGGCCGAGTGTCTGAGTTTGATGTTATCATGGGGGCATTTGATATTTACTGTAATCTTTGGACTGTCAAGAATTTAAAGCCCTCATTTCGAATTTTCCATTAGAAATTCGAAAAGCGCTTTAAATTCCACCTTTCTTAAGACCTATTTCTTTAAATTTCTCATGTTCTCAAGTACTATGAAGAAAAAGCTAAAACCAGCACGTCCACTTACAGGATCTCTTGCATACCTTAGTGCAACACCAGCATACGACCGGATGGCACGAATATGGAGAGATAAACCTTTTGGCCGTTTTAGATATGTAGATTGGGAAAAGCTACAGATATTGGGGTTCAGGCAGAAATTAGAGAGTCTACTCAGTTACTCAATAGAGGGTCAGCAGTTTGAGTCTTTCAAAAGATTGTTCAGCATTGACGAACCGGTGTATATGGAGATGATCACCGAGTTAATGACCACCTATACATTTGAGCCAGGGAGTAGAGTGGAGCCTATTCACCTTGTCATTGGCTCAGTTTGCACGTCACCTAGATCTCTATACTCCAGAAGAGATAGATTCACCCCTGTTTACTAATGGAGCCACCACGATTTCTCTCACGACTACTACCGCAGAGGCATGGAGTCATTGGTCACCAAAGCCATATTTCTCGCGTATTAAAGCTACCCAGCTCACAGACCCAGTCATGCAGATTTTGCATAAACTAGTGGCTTGTTCGCTTGATGGGAAACATACGTCCAATGGCCGAGTGTCTGAGTTTGATGTTATCATGGGGGCATTTGATATTTACTGTAATCTTTGGACTGTCAAGAATTTAAAGCCCTCATTATGAAATTTCCATTAGAAAATTCGAAAAGCTCTTTAAATTCCACCTTTCTTAAGACCTATTACTTTAAATTTCTCATGTTCTCAGGTACTATGAAGAAAAAGCTAAAACCAGCACGACCACTTACAGGATCTCTTGCATACCTTAGTGCAACACCAGCATACGACCGGATGGCACGAATATGGAGAGATAAACCTTTTGGCCGTTTTAGATATGTAGATTGGGAAAAGCAACAGATATTGGGGTTCAGGCAGAAATTAGAGAGTCTACTCAGTTACTCAATAGAGGTTCAACAGTTTGAGTCTTTCAAAAGATTGTTCAGCATTGACGAACCGGTGTATATGGAGATGATCACCGAGTTCATGACCACCTATACATTTGAGCCAGGGAGTAGAGTGGAGCCTATTCACCTTGTCATTGGCTCAGTTTGCACGTCACCTAGATCTCTATACTCCAGAAGAGATAGATTCACCCCTGTTTACTAATGGAGCCACCACGATTTCTCTCACGACTACTACCGCAGAGGCATGGAGTCATTGGTCACCAAAGCCATATTTCTCGCGTATTAAAGCTACCCAGCTCATAGACCCCGTCATGCAGATTTTGCATAAACTACTGGCTTGTTTGCTTGATGGGAAACATACGTCTAATGGCCGAGTGTCTGAGTTTGATGTTATCATGGGGGCATTTGATATTTACTGTAATCTTTGGACTGTCAAGAATTTAAAGCCCTCATTTCGAATTTTCCATTAGAAATTCGAAAAGCGCTTTAAATTCCACCTTTCTTAAGACCTATTTCTTTAAAGTTCTCATGTTCTCAGGTACTATGAAGAAAAAGCTAAAACCAGCACGTCCACTTACAGGATCTCTTGCATACCTTAGTGCAACACCAGCATACGACCGGATGGCACGAATATGGAGAGATAAACCTTTTGGCCGTTTTAGATATGTAGATTGGGAAAAGCTACAGATATTGGGTTTCAGCCAGAAATTAGAGAGTCTACTCAGTTACTCAATAGAGGGTCAGCAGTTTGAGTCTTTCAAAAGATTGTTCAGCATTGACGAACCGGTGTATATGGAGATGATCACCGAGTTAATGACCACCTATACATTTGAGCCAGGGAGTAGAGTGGAGCCTATTCACCTTGTCATTGGCTCAGTTTGCACGTCACCTAGATCTCTATACTCCAGAAGAGATAGATTCACCCCTGTTTACTAATGGAGCCACCAAGATTTCTCTCACGACTACTACCGCAGAGGCATGGAGTCATTGGTCACCAAAGCCATATTTCTCGCGTATTAAAGCTACCCAGCTCACAGACCCAGTCATGCAGATTTTGCATAAACTACTGGCTTGTTCGCTTGATGGGAAACATACGTCCAATGGCCGAGTGTCTGAGTTTGATGTTATCATGGGGGCATTTGATATTTACTATAATCTTTGGACTGTCAAGAATTTAAAGCCCTCATTATGAAATTTCCATTAGAAAATTCGAAAAGCTCTTTAAATTCCACCTTTCTTAAGACCTATTACTTTAAATTTCTCATGTTCTCAGGTACTATGAAGAAAAAGCTAAAACCAGCACGACCACTTACAGGATCTCTTGCATACCTTAGTGCAACACCAGCATACGACCGGATGGCACGAATATGGAGAGATAAACCTTTTGGCCGTTTTAGATATGTAGATTGGGAAAAGCAACAGATATTGGGGTTCAGGCAGAAATTAGAGAGTCTACTCAGTTACTCAATAGAGGTTCAACAGTTTGAGTCTTTCAAAAGATTGTTCAGCATTGACGAACCGGTGTATATGGAGATGATCACCGAGTTCATGACCACCTATACATTTGAGCTAGGGAGTAGAGTGGAGCCTATTCACCTTGTCATTGGCTCAGTTTGCACATCACCTAGATCTCTATACTCCAGAAGAGATAGATTCACCCCTGTTTACTAATGGAGCCACCACGATTTCTCTCACGACTACTACCGCAGAGGCATGGAGTCATTGGTCACCAAAGCCATATTTCTCGCGTATTAAAGCTACCCAGCTCACAGACCCCGTCATGCAGATTTTGCAAAAACTACTGGCTTGTTCGCTTGATGGGAAACATACGTCTAATGGCCGAGTGTCTGAGTTTGATGTTATCATGGGGGCATTTGATATTTACTGTAATCTTTGGACTGTCAAGAATTTAAAGCCCTCATTTTGAATTTTCCATTAGAAATTCGAAAAGCGCTTTAAATTCCACCTTTCTTAAGACCTATTTCTTTAAAGTTCTCATGTTCGCAGGTACTATGAAGAAAAAGCTAAAACCAGCACGTCCACTTACAGGATCTCTTGCATACCTTAGTGCAACACCAGCATACGACCGGATGGCACGAATATGGAGAGATAAACCTTTTGGCCGTTTTAGATATGTAGATTGGGAAAAGCTACAGATATTGGGTTTCAGCCAGAAATTAGAGAGTCTACTCAGTTACTCAATAGAGGGTCAGCAGTTTGAGTCTTTCAAAAGATTGTTCAGCATTGACGAACCGGTGTATATGGAGATGATCACCGAGTTAATGACCACCTATACATTTGAGCCAGGGAGTAGAGTGGAGCCTATTCACCTTGTCATTGGCTCAGTTTGCACGTCACCTAGATCTCTATACTCCAGAAGAGATAGATTCACCCCTGTTTACTAATGGAGCCACCACGATTTCTCTCACGACTACTACCGCAGAGGCATGGAGTCATTGGTCACCAAAGCCATATTTCTCGCGTATTAAAGCTACCCAGCTCACAGACCCAGTCATGCAGATTTTGCATAAACTACTGGCTTGTTCGCTTGATGGGAAACATACGTCCAATGGCCGAGTGTCTGAGTTTGATGTTATCATGGGGGCATTTGATATTTACTGTAATCTTTGGACTGTCAAGAATTTAAAGCCCTCATTATGAAATTTCCATTAGAAAATTCGAAAAGCGCTTTAAATTCCACCTTTCTTAAGACCTATTACTTTAAATTTCTCATGTTCTCAGGTACTATGAAGAAAAAGCTAAAACCAGCACGACCACTTACAGGATCTCTTGCATACCTTAGTGCAACACCAGCATACGACCGGATGGCACGAATATGGAGAGATAAACCTTTTGGCCGTTTTAGATATGTAGATTGGGAAAAGCAACAGATATTGGGGTTCAGGCAGAAATTAGAGAGTCTACTCAGTTACTCAATAGAGGTTCAACAGTTTGAGTCTTTCAAAAGATTGTTCAGCATTGACGAACCGGTGTATATGGAGATGATCACCGAGTTCATGACCACCTATACATTTGAGCCAGGGAGTAGAGTGGAGCCTATTCACCTTGTCATTGGCTCAGTTTGCACGTCACCTAGATCTCTATACTCCAGAAGAGATAGATTCACCCCTGTTTACTAATGGAGCCACCACGATTTCTCTCACGACTACTACCGCAGAGGCATGGAGTCATTGGTCACCAAAGCCATATTTCTCGCGTATTAAAGCTACCCAGCTCATAGACCCCGTCATGCAGATTTTGCATAAACTACTGGCTTGTTCGCTTGATGGGAAACATACGTCTAATGGCCGAGTGTCTGAGTTTGATGTTATCATGGGGGCATTTGATATTTACTGTAATCTTTGGACTGTCAAGAATTTAAAGCCCTCATTTTGAATTTTCCATTAGAAATTCGAAAAGCGCTTTAAATTCCACCTTTCTTAAGACCTATTTCTTTAAAGTTCTCATGTTCTCAGGTACTATGAAGAAAAAGCTAAAACCAGCACGACCACTTACAGGATCTCTTGCATACCTTAGTGCAACACCAGCATACGACCGGATGGCACGAATATGGAGAGATAAACCTTTTGGCCGTTTTAGATATGTAGATTGGGAAAAGCTACAGATATTGGGTTTCAGCCAGAAATTAGAGAGTCTACTCAGTTACTCAATAGAGGGTCAGCAGTTTGAGTCTTTCAAAAGATTGTTCAGCATTGACGAACCGGTGTATATGGAGATGATCACCGAGTTAATGACCACCTATACATTTGAGCCAGGGAGTAGAGTGGAGCCTATTCACCTTGTCATTGGCTCAGTTTGCACGTCACCTAGATCTCTATACTCCAGAAGAGATAGATTCACCCCTGTTTACTAATGGAGCCACCACGATTTCTCTCACGACTACTACCGCAGAGGCATGGAGTCATTGGTCACCAAAGCCATATTTCTCGCGTATTAAAGCTACCCAGCTCACAGACCCCGTCATGCAGATTTTGCATAAACTACTGGCTTGTTCGCTTGATGGGAAACATACGTCTAATGGCCGAGTGTCTGAGTTTGATGTTATCATAGGGGCATTTGATATTTACTGTAATCTTTGGACTGTTAAGAATTTAAAGCCCTCATTTCGAATTTTCCATTAGAAATTCGAAAAGCGCTTTAAATTCCACCTTTCTTAAGACCTATTTCTTTAAATTTCTCATGTTCTCAGGTACTATGAAGAAAAAGCTAAAACCAGCACGTCCACTTACAGGATCTCTTGCATACCTTAGTGCAACACCAGCATACGACCGGATGGCACGAATATGGAGAGATAAACCTTTTGGCCGTTTTAGATATGTAGATTGGGAAAAGCAACAGATATTGGGGTTCAGGCAGAAATTAGAGAGTCTACTCAGTTACTCAATAGAGGTTCAACAGTTTGAGTCTTTCAAAAGATTGTTCAGCATTGACGAACCGGTGTATATGGAGATGATCACCGAGTTCATGACCACCTATACATTTGAGCCAGGGAGTAGAGTGGAGCCTATTCACCTTGTCATTGGCTCAGTTTGCACGTCACCTAGATCTCTATACTCCAGAAGAGATAGATTCACCCCTGTTTACTAATGGAGCCACCACGATTTCTCTCACGACTACTACCGCAGAGGCATGGAGTCATTGGTCACCAAAGCCATATTTCTCGCGTATTAAAGCTACCCAGCTCACAGACCCCGTCATGCAGATTTTGCATAAACTACTAGCTTGTTCGCTTGATGGGAAACATACGTCTAATGGCCGAGTGTCTGAGTTTGATGTTATCATGGGGGCATTTGATATTTACTGTAATCTTTGGACTGTCAAGAATTTAAAGCCCTCATTTCGAATTTTCCATTAGAAATTCGAAAAGCGCTTTAAATTCCACCTTTCTTAAGACCTATTTCTTTAAAGTTCTCATGTTCTCAGGTACTATGAAGAAAAAGCTAAAACCAGCACGTCCACTTACAGGATCTCTTGCATACCTTAGTGCAACACCAGCATACGACCGGATGGCACGAATATGGAGAGATAAACCTTTTGGCCGTTTTAGATATGTAGATTGGGAAAAGCTACAGATATTGGGTTTCAGGCAGAAATTAGAGAGTCTACTCAGTTACTCAATAGAGGGTCAGCAGTTTGAGTCTTTCAAAAGATTGTTCAGCATTGACGAACCGGTGTATATGGAGATGATCACCGAGTTCATGACCACCTATACATTTGAGCCAGGGAGTAGAGTGGAGCCTATTCACCTTGTCATTGGCTCAGTTTGCACGTCACCTAGATCTCTATACTCCAGAAGAGATAGATTCACCCCTGTTTACTAATGGAGCCACCACGATTTCTCTCACGACTACTACCGCAGAGGCATGGAGTCATTGGTCACCAAAGCCATATTTCTCGCGTATTAAAGCTACCCAGCTCACAGACCCTGTCATGCAGATTTTGCATAAACTACTGGCTTGTTCGCTTGATGGGAAACATACATCTAATGGCCGAGTGTCTGAGTTTGATGTTATCATGGGGGCATTTGATATTTACTGTAATCTTTGGACTGTCAAGAATTTAAAGCCCTCATTTCGAATTTTCCATTAGAAATTTGAAAAGCGCTTTAAATTCCACCTTTCTTAAGACCTATTTCTTTAAAGTTCTCATGTTCTCAGGTACTATGAAGAAAAAGCTAAAACCAGCACGTCCACTTACAGGATCTCTTGCATACCTTAGTGCAACACCAGCATACGACCGGATGGCACGAATATGGAGAGATAAACCTTTTGGCCGTTTTAGATATGTAGATTGGGAAAAGCTACAGATATTGGGTTTCAGCCAGAAATTAGAGAGTCTACTCAGTTACTCAATAGAGGGTCAGCAGTTTGAGTCTTTCAAAAGATTGTTCAGCATTGACGAACCGGTGTACATGGAGATGATCACCGAGTTAATGACCACCTATACATTTGAGCCAGGGAGTAGAGTGGAGCCTATTCACCTTGTCATTGGCTCAGTTTGCACGTCACCTAGATCTCTATACTCCAGAAGAGATAGATTCACCCCTGTTTACTAATGGAGCCACCACGATTTCTCTCACGACTACTACCGCAGAGGAATGGAGTCATTGGTCACCAAAGCCATATTTCTCGCGTATTAAAGCTACCCAGCTCACAGACCCAGTCATGCAGATTTTGCATAAACTACTGGCTTGTTCGCTTGATGGGAAACATACGTCCAATGGCCGAGTGTCTGAGTTTGATGTTATCATGGGGGCATTTGATATTTACTGTAATCTTTGGACTGTCAAGAATTTAAAGCCCTCATTATGAATTTTCCATTAGAAAATTCGAAAAGCGCTTTAAATTCCACCTTTCTTAAGACCTATTTCTTTAAATTTCTCATGTTCTCAAGTACTATGAAGAAAAAGCTAAAACCAGCACATCCACTTACAGGATGTCTTGCATACCTTAGTGCAACACCATCATACGACCGGATGGCACGAATATGGAGAGATAAACCTTGTGGCCTTTTTAGATATGTAGATTGGGAAAAGCTATAGGTATTGGGGTTCAGGCAGAAATTAGAGAGTCTACTCAGTTACTCAATAGAGGGTCAGCAGTTTGAGTCTTTCAAAAGATTGTTCAGCATTGACGAACCGGTGTATATGGAGATGATCACCGAGTTAATGACCACCTATACATTTGAGCCAGGGAGTAGAGTGGAGCCTATTCACCTTGTAATTAGCTCAGTTTGCACGTCACCTAGATCTCTATACTCCAGAAGAGATAGATTCACCCCTGTTTACTAATGGAGCCACCACGATTTCTCTCACGACTACTACCGCAGAGGTATGGAGTCATTGGTCACCAAAGCCATATTTCTCGCGTATTAAAGCTACCCAGCTCACAGACCCAGTCATGTAGATTTTAAATAAACTACTGGCTTGTTCGCTTGATGGGAAACATACGTCCAATGGCCGAGTGTCTGAGTTTGATGTTATCATGGGGGCATTTGATATTTACTATAATCTTTGGACTGTCAAGAATTTAAAGCCCTCATTACGAATTTTCCATTAGAAATTCGAAAAGCGCTTTAAATTCCACCTTTCTTAAGACCTATTTCTTTAAATTTCTAATGTTCTCAGGTACTATGAAGAAAAAGCTAAAACCAGCACGTCCACTTACAGGATCTCTTGCATACCTTAGTGCAACACCAGCATACGACCGGATGGCACGAATATGGAGAGATAAACCTTTTGGCCGTTTTAGATATGTAGATTGGGAAAAGCTACAGATATTGGGTTTCAGCCAGAAATTAGAGAGTCTACTCAGTTACTCAATAGAGGGTCAGCAGTTTGAGTCTTTCAAAAGATTGTTCAGCATTGACGAACCGGTGTATATGGAGATGATCACCGAGTTAATGACCACCTATACATTTGAGCCAGGGAGTAGAGTGGAGCCTATTCACCTTGTCATTGGCTCAGTTTGCACGTCACCTAGATCTCTATACTCCAGAAGAGATAGATTCACCCCTGTTTACTAATGGAGCCACCACGATTTCTCTCACGACTACTACCGCAGAGGCATGGAGTCATTGGTCACCAAAGCCATATTTCTCGCGTATTAAAGCTACCCAACTCACAGACCCCGTCATGCAGATTTTGCAAAAACTACTGGCTTGTTCGCTTGATGGGAAACATACGTCTAATGGCCGAGTGTCTGAGTTTGATGTTATCATGGGGGCATTTGATATTTACTGTAATCTTTGGACTGTCAAGAATTTAAAGCCCTCATTTCGAATTTTCCATTAGAAATTCGAAAAGCGCTTTAAATTCCACCTTTCTTAAGACCTATTTCTTTAAAGTTCTCATGTTCTCAGGTACTATGAAGAAAAAGCTAAAACCAGCACGTCCACTTACAGGATCTCTTGCATACCTTAGTGCAACACCAGCATACGACCGGATGGCACGAATATGGAGAGATAAACCTTTTGGCCGTTTTAGATATGTAGATTGGGAAAAGCTACAGATATTGGGTTTCAGCCAGAAATTAGAGAGTCTACTCAGTTACTCAATAGAGGGTCAGCAGTTTGAGTCTTTCAAAAGATTGTTCAGCATTGACGAACCGGTGTATATGGAGATGATCACCGAGTTAATGACCACCTATACATTTGAGCCAGGGAGTAGAGTGGAGCCTATTCACCTTGTCATTGGCTCAGTTTGCACGTCACCTAGATCTCTATACTCCAGAAGAGATAGATTCACCCCTGTTTACTAATGGAGCCACCACGATTTCTCTCACGACTACTACCGCAGAGGCATGGAGTCATTGGTCACCAAAGCCATATTTCTCGCGTATTAAAGCTACCCAGCTCACAGACCCAGTCATGCAGATTTTGCATAAACTACTGGCTTGTTCGCTTGATGGGAAACATACGTCCAATGGCCGAGTGTCTGAGTTTGATGTTATCATGGGGGCATTTGATATTTACTATAATCTTTGGACTGTCAAGAATTTAAAGCCCTCATTATGAAATTTCCATTAGAAAATTCGAAAAGCTCTTTAAATTCCACCTTTCTTAAGACCTATTACTTTAAATTTCTCATGTTCTCAGGTACTATGAAGAAAAAGCTAAAACCAGCACGACCACTTACAAGATCTCTTGCATACCTTAGTGCAACACCAGCATACGACCGGATGGCACGAATATGGAGAGATAAACCTTTTGGCCATTTTAGATATGTAGATTGGGAAAAGCAACAGATATTGGGGTTCAGGCAGAAATTAGAGAGTCTACTCAGTTACTCAATAGAGGTTCAACAGTTTGAGTCTTTCAAAAGATTGTTCAGCATTGACGAACCGGTGTATATGGAGATGATCACCGAGTTCATGACCACCTATACATTTGAGCCAGGGAGTAGAGTGGAGCCTATTCACCTTGTCATTGGCTCAGTTTGCACGTCACCTAGATCTCTATACTCCAGAAGAGATAGATTCACCCCTGTTTACTAATGGAGCCACCACGATTTCTCTCACGACTACTACCGCAGAGGCATGGAGTCATTGGTCACCAAAGCCATATTTCTCGCGTATTAAAGCTACCCAGCTCACAGACCCCGTCATGCAGATTTTGCATAAACTACTGGCTTGTTCGCTTGATGGGAAACATACGTCTAATGGCCGAGTGTCTGAGTTTGATGTTATCATGGGGGCATTTGATATTTACTGTAATCTTTGGACTGTCAAGAATTTAAAGCCCTCATTTTGAATTTTCCATTAGAAATTCGAAAAGCGCTTTAAATTCCACCTTTCTTAAGACCTATTTCTTTAAAGTTCTCATGTTCTCAGGTACTATGAAGAAAAAGCTAAAACCAGCACGTCCACTTACAGGATCTCTTGCATACCTTAGTGCAACACCAGCATACGACCGGATGGCACGAATATGGAGAGATAAACCTTTTGGCCGTTTTAGATATGTAGATTGGGAAAAGCTACAGATATTGGGTTTCAGCCAGAAATTAGAGAGTCTACTCAGTTACTCAATAGAGGGTCAGCAGTTTGAGTCTTTCAAAAGATTGTTCAGCATTGACGAACCGGTGTACATGGAGATGATCACCGAGTTAATGACCACCTATACATTTGAGCCAGGGAGTAGAGTGGAGCCTATTCACCTTGTCATTGGCTCAGTTTGCACGTCACCTAGATCTCTATACTCCAGAAGAGATAGATTCACCCCTGTTTACTAATGGAGCCACCACGATTTCTCTCACGACTACTACCGCAGAGGAATGGAGTCATTGGTCACCAAAGCCATATTTCTCGCGTATTAAAGCTACCCAGCTCACAGACCCAGTCATGCAGATTTTGCATAAACTACTGGCTTGTTCGCTTGATGGGAAACATACGTCCAATGGCCGAGTGTCTGAGTTTGATGTTATCATGGGGGCATTTGATATTTACTATAATCTTTGGACTGTCAAGAATTTAAAGCCCTCATTATGAAATTTCCATTAGAAAATTCGAAAAGCTCTTTAAATTCCACCTTTCTTAAGACCTATTACTTTAAATTTCTCATGTTCTCAGGTACTATGAAGAAAAAGCTAAAACCAGCACGACCACTTACAAGATCTCTTGCATACCTTAGTGCAACACCAGCATACGACCGGATGGCACGAATATGGAGAGATAAACCTTTTGGCCGTTTTAGATATGTAGATTGGGAAAAGCAACAGATATTGGGGTTCAGGCAGAAATTAGAGAGTCTACTCAGTTACTCAATAGAGGTTCAACAGTTTGAGTCTTTCAAAAGATTGTTCAGCATTGACGAACCGGTGTATATGGAGATGATCACCGAGTTCATGACCACCTATACATTTGAGCCAGGGAGTAGAGTGGAGCCTATTCACCTTGTCATTGGCTCAGTTTGCACGTCACCTAGATCTCTATACTCCAGAAGAGATAGATTCACCCCTGTTTACTAATGGAGCCACCACGATTTCTCTCACGACTACTACCGCAGAGGCATGGAGTCATTGGTCACCAAAGCCATATTTCTCGCGTATTAAAGCTACCCAGCTCACAGACCCCGTCATGCAGATTTTGCATAAACTACTGGCTTGTTCGCTTGATGGGAAACATACGTCTAATGGCCGAGTGTCTGAGTTTGATGTTATCATGGGGGCATTTGATATTTACTGTAATCTTTGGACTGTCAAGAATTTAAAGCCCTCATTTTGAATTTTCCATTAGAAATTCGAAAAGCGCTTTAAATTCCACCTTTCTTAAGACCTATTTCTTTAAAGTTCTCATGTTCTCAGGTACTATGAAGAAAAAGCTAAAACCAGCACGTCCACTTACAGGATCTCTTGCATACCTTAGTGCAACACCAGCATACGACCGGATGGCACGAATATGGAGAGATAAACCTTTTGGCCGTTTTAGATATGTAGATTGGGAAAAGCTACAGATATTGGGTTTCAGCCAGAAATTAGAGAGTCTACTCAGTTACTCAATAGAGGGTCAGCAGTTTGAGTCTTTCAAAAGATTGTTCAGCATTGACGAACCGGTGTATATGGAGATGATCACCGAGTTAATGACCACCTATACATTTGAGCCAGGGAGTAGAGTGGAGCCTATTCACCTTGTCATTGGCTCAGTTTGCACGTCACCTAGATCTCTATACTCCAGAAGAGATAGATTCACCCCTGTTTACTAATGGAGCCACCACGATTTCTCTCACGACTACTACCGCAGAGGCATGGAGTCATTGGTCACCAAAGCCATATTTCTCGCGTATTAAAGCTACCCAGCTCACAGACCCAGTCATGCAGATTTTGCATAAACTACTGGCTTGTTCGCTTGATGGGAAACATACGTCTAATGGCCGAGTGTCTGAGTTTGATGTTATCATGGGGGCATTTGATATTTACTGTAATCTTTGGACTGTCAAGAATTTAAAGCCCTCATTTCGAATTTTCCATTAGAAATTCGAAAAGCGCTTTAAATTCCACCTTTCTTAAGACCTATTTCTATAAATTTCTCATGTTCTCAGGTACTATGAAGAAAAAGCTAAAACCAGCACGTCCACTTACAGGATCTCTTGCATACCTTAGTGCAACACCAGCATACGACCGGATGGCACGAATATGGAGAGAAAAACCTTTTGGCCGTTTTAGATATGTAGATTGGGAAAAGCTACAGATATTGGGGTTCTGGCAGAAATTAGAGAGTCTACTCAGTTACTCAATAGAGGTTCAGCAGTTTGAGTCTTTCAAAAGATTGTTCAGCATTGACGAACCGGTGTATATGGAGATGATCACCGAGTTCATGACCACCTATACATTTGAGCCAGGGAGTAGAGTGGAGCCTATTCACCTTGTCATTGGCTCAGTTTGCACGTCACCTAGATCTCTATACTCCAGAAGAGATAGATTCACCCCTGTTTACTAATGGAGCCACCACGATTTCTCTCACGACTACTACCGCAGAGGCATGGAGTCATTGGTCACCAAAGCCATATTTCTCGCGTATTAAAGCTACCCAGCTCACAGACCCCGTCATGCAGATTTTGCATAAACTACTGGCTTGTTCGCTTGATGGGAAACATACGTCTAATGGCCGAGTGTCTGAGTTTGATGTTATCATGGGGGCATTTGATATTTACTGTAATCTTTGGACTGTCAAGAATTTAAAGCCCTCATTTTGAATTTTCCATTAGAAATTCGAAAAGCGCTTTAAATTCCACCTTTCTTAAGACCTATTTCTTTAAAGTTCTCATGTTCTCAGGTACTATGAAGAAAAAGCTAAAACCAGCACGTCCACTTACAGGATCTCTTGCATACCTTAGTGCAACACCAGCATACGACCGGATGGCACGAATATGGAGAGAAAAACCTTTTGGCCGTTTTAGATATGTAGATTGGGAAAAGCTACAGATATTGGGGTTCAGGCAGAAATTAGAGAGTCTACTCAGTTACTCAATAGAGGTTCAGCAGTTTGAGTCTTTCAAAAGATTGTTCAGCATTGACGAACCGGTGTATATGGAGATGATCACCGAGTTAATGACCACCTATACATTTGAGCCACGGAGTAGAGTGGAGCCTATTCACCTTGTCATTGGCTCAGTTTGCACGTCACTTAGATCTCTATACTCCAGAAGAGATAGATTCACCCCTGTTTACTAATGGAGCCACCACGATTTCTCTCACGACTACTACCGCAGAGGCATGGAGTCATTGGTCACCAAAGCCATATTTCTCGCGTATTAAAGCTACCCAGCGCACAGACCCCGTCATGCAGATTTTGCATAAACTACTGGCTTGTTCGCTTGATGGGAAACATACGTCTAATGGCCGAGTGTCTGAGTTTGATGTTATCATGGGGGCATTTGATATTTACTGTAATCTTTGGACTGTCAAGAATTTAAAGCCCTCATTTCGAATTTTCCATTAGAAATTCGAAAAGCGCTTTAAATTCCACCTTTCTTAAGACCTATTTCTTTAAATTTCTCATGTTCTCAAGTACTATGAAGAAAAAGCTAAAACCAGCACGTCCACTTACAGGATCTCTTGCATACCTTAGTGCAACACCAGCATACGACCGGATGGCACGAATATGGAGAGATAAACCTTTTGGCCGTTTTAGATATGTAGATTGGGAAAAGCTACAGATATTGGGGTTCAGGCAGAAATTAGAGAGTCTACTCAGTTACTCAATAGAGGGTCAGCAGTTTGAGTCTTTCAAAAGATTGTTCAGCATTGACGAACCGGTGTATATGGAGATGATCACCGAGTTAATGACCACCTATACATTTGAGCCAGGGAGTAGAGCAGAGCCTATTCACCTTGTCATTGGCTCAGTTTGCACGTCACCTAGATCTCTATACTCCAGAAGAGATAGATTCACCCCTGTTTACTAATGGAGCCACCACGATTTCTCTCACGACTACTACCGCAGAGGCATGGAGTCATTGGTCACCAAAGCCATATTTCTCGCGTATTAAAGCTACCCAGCTCACAGACCCAGTCATGCAAATTTTAAATAAACTACTGGCTTGTTCGCTTGATGGGAAACATACGTCCAATGGCCGAGTGTCTGAGTTTGATGTTATCATGGGGGCATTTGATATTTACTATAATCTTTGGACTGTCAAGAATTTAAAGCCCTCATTACGAATTTTCCATTAGAAATTCGAAAAGCGCTTTAAATTCCACCTTTCTTAAGACCTATTTCTTTAAATTTCTAATGTTCTCAGGTACTATGAAGAAAAAGCTAAAACCAGCACGTCCACTTACAGGATCTCTTGCATACCTTAGTGCAACACCAGCATACGACCGGATGGCACGAATATGGAGAGATAAACCTTTTGGCCGTTTTAGATATGTAGATTAGGAAAAGCTACAGATATTGTGGTTCAGGCAGAAATTAGAGAGTCTACTCAGTTACTCAATAGAGGGTCAGCAGTTTGAGTCTTTCAAAAGATTGTTCAGCATTGACGAACCGGTGTATATGGAGATGATCACCGAGTTAATGACCACCTATACATTTGAGCCAGGGAGTAGAGTGGAGCCTATTCACCTTGTCATTGGCTCAGTTTGCACGTCACCTAGATCTCTATACTCCAGAAGAGATAGATTCACCCCTGTTTACTAATGGAGCCACCACGATTTCTCTCATGACTACTACCGCAGAGGCATGGAGTCATTGGTCACCAAAGCCATATTTCTCGCGTATTAAAGCTACCCAGCTCACAGACCCAGTCATGCAGATTTTAAATAAACTACTGGCTTGTTCGCTTGATGGGAAACATACGTCCAATGGCCGAGTGTCTGAGTTTGATGTTATCATGGGGGCATTTGATATTTACTATAATCTTTGGACTGTCAAGAATTTAAAGCCCTCATTTCGAATTTTCCATTAGAAATTCGAAAAGCGCTTTAAATTCCACCTTTCTTAAGACCTATTTCTTTAAATTTCTCATGTTCTTAGGTACTATGAAGAAAAAGCTAAAACCAGCACGTCCACTTACAGGATCTCTTGCATACCTTAGTGCAACACCAGCATACGACCGGATGGCACGAATATGGAGAGAAAAATCTTTTGGCCGTTTTAGATATGTAGATTGGGAAAAGCTACAGATATTGGGGTTCAGGCAGAAATTAGAGAGTCTACTCAGTTACTCAATAGAGGGTCAGCATCTTGAGTCTTTCAAAAGATTGTTCAGCATTGACGAACCGGTGTATATGGAGATGATCACCGAGTTAATGACCACCTATACATTTGAGCCAGGGAGTAGAGTGGAGCCTATTCACCTTGTCATTGGCTCAGTTTGCACGTCACCTAGATCTCTATACTCCAGAAGAGATAGATTCACCCCTGTTTACTAATGGAGCCACCACAATTTCTCTCATGACTACTACCGCAGAGGCATGGAGTCATTGGTCACCAAAGCCATATTTCTCGCGTATTAAAGCTACCCAGCTCACAGACCCCATCATGCAGATTTTGCATAAACTACTGGCTTGTTCGCTTGATGGGAAACATACGTCCAATGGCCGAGTGTCTGAGTTTGATGTTATCATGGGGGCATTTGATATTTACTATAATCTTTGGACTGTCAAGAATTTAAAGCCCTCATTATGAAATTTCCATTAGAAATTCGAAAAGCGCTTTAAATTCCACCTTTCTTAAGACCTATTTCTTTAAATTTCTCATGTTCTCAAGTACTATGAAGAAAAAGCTAAAACCAGCACGTCCACTTACAGGATGTCTTGCATACCTTAGTGCAACACCATCATACGACCGGATGGCACGAATATGGAGAGATAAACCTTGTGGCCTTTTTAGATATGTAGATTGGGAAAAGCTACAGATATTGGGGTTCAGGCAGAAATTAGAGAGTCTACTCAGTTACTCAATAGAGGGTCAGCAGTTTGAGTCTTTCAAAAGATTGTTCAGCATTGACGAACCGGTGTATATGGAGATGATCACCGAGTTAATGACCACCTATACATTTGAGCCAGGGAGTAGAGCGGAGCCTATTCACCTTGTCATTGGCTCAGTTTGCACGTCACCTAGATCTCTATACTCCAGAAGAGATAGATTCACCCCTGTTTACTAATGGAGCCACCACGATTTCTCTCACGACTACTACCGCAGAGGCATGGAGTCATTGGTCACCAAAGCCATATTTCTCGCGTATTAAAGCTACCCAGCTCACAGACCCAGTCATGCAGATTTTAAATAAACTACTGGCTTGTTCGCTTGATGGGAAACATACGTCCAATGGCCGAGTGTCTGAGTTTGATGTTATCATGGGGGCATTTGATATTTACTATAATCTTTGGACTGTCAAGAATTTAAAGCCCTCATTACGAATTTTCCATTAGAAATTCGAAAAGCGCTTTAAATTCCACCTTTCTTAAGACCTATTTCTTTAAATTTCTAATGTTCTCAGGTACTATGAAGAAAAAGCTAAAACCAGCACGTCCACTTACAGGATCTCTTGCATACCTTAGTGCAACACCAGCATACGACCGGATGGCACGAATATGGAGAGATAAACCTTTTGGCCGTTTTAGATATGTAGATTAGGAAAAGCTACAGATATTGTGGTTCAGGCAGAAATTAGAGAGTCTACTCAGTTACTCAATAGAGGGTCAGCAGTTTGAGTCTTTCAAAAGATTGTGCAGCATTGACGAACCGGTGTATATGGAGATGATCACCGAGTTAATGACCACCTATACATTTGAGCCAGGGAGTAGAGTGGAGCCTATTCACCTTGTCATTGGCTCAGTTTGCACGTCACCTAGATCTCTATACTCCAGAAGAGATAGATTCACCCCTGTTTACTAATGGAGCCACCACGATTTCTCTCACGACTACTACCGCAGAGGCATGGAGTCATTGGTCACCAAAGCCATATTTCTCGCGTATTAAAGCTACCCAGCTCACAGACCCAGTCATGCAGATTTTAAATAAACTACTGGCTTGTTCGCTTGATGGGAAACATACGTCCAATGGCCGAGTGTCTGAGTTTGATGTTATCATGGGGGCATTTGATATTTACTATAATCTTTGGACTGTCAAGAATTTAAAGCCCTCATTTCGAATTTTCCATTAGAAATTCGAAAAGCGCTTTAAATTCCACCTTTCTTAAGACCTATTTCTTTAAATTTCTCATGTTCTTAGGTACTATGAAGAAAAAGCTAAAACCAGCACGTCCACTTACAGGATCTCTTGCATACCTTAGTGCAACACCAGCATACGACCGGATGGCACGAATATGGAGAGAAAAATCTTTTGGCCGTTTTAGATATGTAGATTGGGAAAAGCTACAGATATTGGGGTTCAGGCAGAAATTAGAGAGTCTACTCAGTTACTCAATAGAGGGTCAGCAGCTTGAGTCTTTCAAAAGATTGTTCAGCATTGACGAACCGGTGTATATGGAGATGATCACCGAGTTAATGACCACCTATACATTTGAGCCAGGGAGTAGAGTGGAGCCTATTCACCTTGTCATTGGCTCAGTTTGCACGTCACCTAGATCTCTATACTCCAGAAGAGATAGATTCACCCCTGTTTACTAATGGAGCCACCACAATTTCTCTCATGACTACTACCGCAGAGGCATGGAGTCATTGGTCACCAAAGCCATATTTCTCGCGTATTAAAGCTACCCAGCTCACAGACCCCGTCATGCAGATTTTGCATAAACTACTGGCTTGTTCGCTTGATGGGAAACATACGTCCAATGGCCGAGTGTCTGAGTTTGATGTTATCATGGGGGCATTTGATATTTACTATAATCTTTGGACTGTCAAGAATTTAAAGCCCTCATTATGAAATTTCCATTAGAAATTCGAAAAGCGCTTTAAATTCCACCTTTCTTAAGACCTATTTCTTTAAATTTCTCATGTTCTCAAGTACTATGAAGAAAAAGCTAAAACCAGCACATCCACTTACAGGATGTCTTGCATACCTTAGTGCAACACCATCATACGACCGGATGGCACGAATATGGAGAGATAAACCTTGTGGCCTTTTTAGATATGTAGATTGGGAAAAGCTATAGGTATTGGGGTTCAGGCAGAAATTAGAGAGTCTACTCAGTTACTCAATAGAGGGTCAGCAGTTTGAGTCTGTCAAAAGATTGTTCAGCATTGACGAACCGGTGTATATGGAGATGATCACCGAGTTAATGACCACCTATACATTTGAGCCAGGGAGTAGAGTGGAGCCTATTCACCTTGTAATTAGCTCAGTTTGCACGTCACCTAGATCTCTATACTCCAGAAGAGATAGATTCACCCCTGTTTACTAATGGAGCCACCACGATTTCTCTCACGACTACTACCGCAGAGGTATGGAGTCATTGGTCACCAAAGCCATATTTCTCGCGTATTAAAGCTACCCAGCTCACAGACCCAGTCATGTAGATTTTAAATAAACTACTGGCTTGTTCGCTTGATGGGAAACATACGTCCAATGGCCGAGTGTCTGAGTTTGATGTTATCATGGGGGCATTTGATATTTACTATAATCTTTGGACTGTCAAGAATTTAAAGCCCTCATTACGAATTTTCCATTAGAAATTCGAAAAGCGCTTTAAATTCCACCTTTCTTAAGACCTATTTCTTTAAATTTCTAATGTTCTCAGGTACTATGAAGAAAAAGCTAAAACCAGCACGTCCACTTACAGGATCTCTTGCATACCTTAGTGCAACACCAGCATACGACCGGATGGCACGAATATGGAGAGATAAACCTTTTGGCCATTTTAGATATGTAGATTGGGAAAAGCTACAGATATTGGGGTTCAGGCAGAAATTAGAGAGTCTACTCAGTTACTCAATAGAGGTTCAGCAGTTTGAGTCTTTCAAAAGATTGTTCAGCATTGACGAACCGGTGTATATGGAGATGATCACCGAGTTAATGACCACCTATACATTTGAGCCAGGGAGTAGAGTGGAGCCTATTCACCTTGTCATTGGCTCAGTTTGCACGTCACCTAGATCTCTATACTCCAGAAGAGATAGATTCACCCCTGTTTACTAATGGAGCCACCACGATTTCTCTCACGACTACTACCACAGAGGCATGGAGTCATTGGTCACCAAAGCCATATTTCTCGCGTATTAAAGCTACCCAGCTCACAGACCCCGTCATGCAGATTTTGCATAAACTACTGGCTTGTTCGCTTGATGGGAAACATACGTCTAATGGCCGAGTGTCTGAGTTTGATGTTATCATGGGGGCATTTGATATTTACTGTAATCTTTGGACTGTCAAGAATTTAAAGCCCTCATTTCGAATTTTCCATTAGAAATTCGAAAAGCGCTTTAAATTCCACCTTTCTTAAGACCTATTTCTTTAAATTTCTCATGTTCTCAAGTACTATGAAGAAAAAGCTAAAACCAGCACGTCCACTTACAGGATCTCTTGCATACCTTAGTGCAACACCAGCATACGACCGGATGGCACGAATATGGAGAGATAAACCTTTTGGCCGTTTTAGATATGTAGATTGGGAAAAGCTACAGATATTGGGGTTCAGGCAGAAATTAGAGAGTCTACTCAGTTACTCAATAGAGGGTCAGCAGTTTGAGTCTTTCAAAAGATTGTTCAGCATTGACGAACCGGTGTATATGGAGATGATCACCGAGTTAATGACCACCTATACATTTGAGCCAGGGAGTAGAGTGGAGCCTATTCACCTTGTAATTGGCTCAGTTTGCACGTCACCTAGATCTCTATACTCCAGAAGAGATAGATTCACCCCTGTTTACTAATGGAGCCACCAAGATTTCTCTCACGACTACTACCGCAGAGGTATGGAGTCATTGGTCACTAAAGCCATATTTCTCGCGTATTAAAGCTACCCAGCTCACAGACCCCGTCATGCAGATTTTGCATAAACTACTGGCTTGTTCGCTTGATGGGAAACATACGTCCAATGGCCGAGTGTCTGAGTTTGATGTTATCATGGGGGCATTTGATATTTACTATAATCTTTGGACTGTCAAGAATTTAAAGCCCTCATTATGAAATTTCCATTAGAAATTCGAAAAGCGCTTTAAATTCCACCTTTCTTAAGACCTATTTCTTTAAATTTCTCATGTTCTCAAGTACTATGAAGAAAAAGCTAAAACCAGCACGTCCACTTACAGGATGTCTTGCATACCTTAGTGCAACACCATCATACGACCGGATGGCACGAATATGGAGAGATAAACCTTGTGGCCTTTTTAGATATGTAGATTGGGAAAAGCTATAGATATTGGGGTTCAGGCAGAAATTAGAGAGTCTACTCAGTTACTCAATAGAGGGTCAGCAGTTTGAGTCTTTCAAAAGATTGTTCAGCATTGACGAACCGGTGTATATGGAGATGATCACCGAGTTAATGACCACCTATACATTTGAGCCAGGGAGTAGAGTGGAGCCTATTCACCTTGTAATTAGCTCAGTTTGCACGTCACCTAGATCTCTATACTCCAGAAGAGATAGATTCACCCCTGTTTACTAATGGAGCCACCACGATTTCTCTCACGACTACTACCGCAGAGGTATGGAGTCATTGGTCACCAAAGCCATATTTCTCGCGTATTAAAGCTACCCAGCTCACAGACCCAGTCATGTAGATTTTAAATAAACTACTGGCTTGTTCGCTTGATGGGAAACATACGTCCAATGGCCGAGTGTCTGAGTTTGATGTTATCATGGGGGCATTTGATATTTACTATAATCTTTGGACTGTCAAGAATTTCAAGCCCTCATTACGAATTTTCCATTAGAAATTCGAAAAGCGCTTTAAATTCCACCTTTCTTAAGACCTATTTCTTTAAATTTCTAATGTTCTCAGGTACTATGAAGAAAAAGCTAAAACCAGCACGTCCACTTACAGGATCTCTTGCATACCTTAGTGCAACACCAGCATACGACCGGATGGCACGAATATGGAGAGATAAACCTTTTGGCCATTTTAGATATGTAGATTGGGAAAAGCTACAGATATTGGGGTTCAGGCAGAAATTAGAGAGTCTACTCAGTTACTCAATAGAGGTTCAGCAGTTTGAGTCTTTCAAAAGATTGTTCAGCATTGACGAACCGGTGTATATGGAGATGATCACCGAGTTAATGACCACCTATACATTTGAGCCAGGGAGTAGAGTGGAGCCTATTCACCTTGTAATTAGCTCAGTTTGCACGTCACCTAGATCTCTATACTCCAGAAGAGATAGATTCACCCCTGTTTACTAATGGAGCCACCACGATTTCTCTCACGACTACTACCGCAGAGGTATGGAGTCATTGGTCACCAAAGCCATATTTCTCGCGTATTAAAGCTACCCAGCTCACAGACCCAGTCATGTAGATTTTAAATAAACTACTGGCTTGTTCGCTTGATGGGAAACATACGTCCAATGGCCGAGTGTCTGAGTTTGATGTTATCATGGGGGCATTTGATATTTACTATAATCTTTGGACTGTCAAGAATTTAAAGCCCTCATTACGAATTTTCCATTAGAAATTCGAAAAGCGCTTTAAATTCCACCTTTCTTAAGACCTATTTCTTTAAATTTCTAATGTTCTCAGGTACTATGAAGAAAAAGCTAAAACCAGCACGTCCACTTACAGGATCTCTTGCATACCTTAGTGCAACACCAGCATACGACCGGATGGCACGAATATGGAGAGATAAACCTTTTGGCCATTTTAGATATGTAGATTGGGAAAAGCTACAGATATTGGGGTTCAGGCAGAAATTAGAGAGTCTACTCAGTTACTCAATAGAGGTTCAGCAGTTTGAGTCTTTCAAAAGATTGTTCAGCATTGACGAACCGGTGTATATGGAGATGATCACCGAGTTAATGACCACCTATACATTTGAGCCAGGGAGTAGAGTGGAGCCTATTCACCTTGTCATTGGCTCAGTTTGCACGTCACCTAGATCTCTATACTCCAGAAGAGATAGATTCACCCCTGTTTACTAATGGAGCCACCACGATTTCTCTCACGACTACTACCACAGAGGCATGGAGTCATTGGTCACCAAAGCCATATTTCTCGCGTATTAAAGCTACCCAGCTCACAGACCCCGTCATGCAGATTTTGCATAAACTACTGGCTTGTTCGCTTGATGGGAAACATACGTCTAATGGCCGAGTGTCTGAGTTTGATGTTATCATGGGGGCATTTGATATTTACTGTAATCTTTGGACTGTCAAGAATTTAAAGCCCTCATTTCGAATTTTCCATTAGAAATTCGAAAAGCGCTTTAAATTCCACCTTTCTTAAGACCTATTTCTTTAAATTTCTCATGTTCTCAAGTACTATGAAGAAAAAGCTAAAACCAGCACGTCCACTTACAGGATCTCTTGCATACCTTAGTGCAACACCAGCATACGACCGGATGGCACGAATATGGAGAGATAAACCTTGTGGCCGTTTTAGATATGTAGATTGGGAAAAGCTACAGATATTGGGGTTCAGGCAGAAATTAGAGAGTCTACTCAGTTACTCAATAGAGGGTCAGCAGTTTGAGTCTTTCAAAAGATTGTTCAGCATTGACGAACCGGTGTATATGGAGATGATCACCGAGTTAATGACCACCTATACATTTGAGCCAGGGAGTAGAGTGGAGCCTATTCACCTTGTAATTGGCTCAGTTTGCACGTCACCTAGATCTCTATACTCCAGAAGAGATAGATTCACCCCTGTTTACTAATGGAGCCACCAAGATTTCTCTCACGACTACTACCGCAGAGGTATGGAGTCATTGGTCACCAAAGCCATATTTCTCGCGTATTAAAGCTACCCAGCTCACAGACCCAGTCATGTAGATTTTAAATAAACTACTGGCTTGTTCGCTTGATGGGAAACATACGTCCAATGGCCGAGTGTCTGAGTTTGATGTTATCATGGGGGCATTTGATATTTACTATAATCTTTGGACTGTCAAGAATTTAAAGCCCTCATTACGAATTTTCCATTAGAAATTCGAAAAGCGCTTTAAATTCCACCTTTCTTAAGACCTATTTC
This sequence comes from Pseudognaphalium luteoalbum, assembly GCA_963422505.1. Lineage (NCBI taxonomy): Eukaryota > Viridiplantae > Streptophyta > Magnoliopsida > Asterales > Asteraceae > Pseudognaphalium > Pseudognaphalium luteoalbum. The sequence continues at coordinate 43,709,627 of OY730196.1, forward strand.
TTTAAATTTCTAATGTTCTCAGGTACTATGAAGAAAAAGCTAAAACCAGCACGTCCACTTACAGGATCTCTTGCATACCTTAGTGCAACACCAGCATACGACCGGATGGCACGAATATGGAGAGATAAACCTTTTGGCCATTTTAGATATGTAGATTGGGAAAAGCTACAGATATTGGGGTTCAGGCAGAAATTAGAGAGTCTACTCAGTTACTCAATAGAGGTTCAGCAGTTTGAGTCTTTCAAAAGATTGTTCAGCATTGACGAACTGGTGTATATGGAGATGATCACCGAGTTAATGACCACCTATACATTTGAGCCAGGGAGTAGAGTGGAGCCTATTCACCTTGTCATTGGCTCAGTTTGCACGTCACCTAGATCTCTATACTCCAGAAGAGATAGATTCACCCCTGTTTACTAATGGAGCCACCACGATTTCTCTCACGACTACTACCACAGAGGCATGGAGTCATTGGTCACCAAAGCCATATTTCTCGCGTATTAAAGCTACCCAGCTCACAGACCCCGTCATGCAGATTTTGCATAAACTACTGGCTTGTTCGCTTGATAGGAAACATACGTCTAATGGCCGAGTGTCTGAGTTTGATGTTATCATGGGGGCATTTGATATTTACTGTAATTTTTGGACTGTCAAGAATTTAAAGCCCTCATTTCGAATTTTCCATTAGAAATTCGAAAAGCGCTTTAAATTCCACCTTTCTTAAGACCTATTTCTTTAAATTTCTCATGTTCTCAAGTACTATGAAGAAAAAGCTAAAACCAGCACGTCCACTTACAGGATCTCTTGCATACCTTAGTGCAACACCAGCATACGACCGGATGGCACGAATATGGAGAGATAAACCTTTTGGCCGTTTTAGATATGTAGATTGGGAAAAGCTACAGATATTGGGGTTCAGGCAGAAATTAGAGAGTCTACTCAGTTACTCAATAGAGGGTCAGCAGTTTGAGTCTTTCAAAAGATTGTTCAGCATTGACGAACCGGTGTATATGGAGATGATCACCGAGTTAATGACCACCTATACATTTGAGCCAGGGAGTAGAGCGGAGCCTATTCACCTTGTAATTGGCTCAGTTTGCACGTCACCTAGATCTCTATACTCCAGAAGAGATAGATTCACCCCTTTTTACTAATGGAGCCACCACGATTTCTCTCACGACTACTACCGCAGAGGCATGGAGTCATTGGTCACCAAAGCCATATTTCTCGCGTATTAAAGCTACCCAGCTCACAGACCCAGTCATGCAGATTTTAAATAAACTACTGGCTTGTTCGCTTGATGGGAAACATACGTCCAATGGCCGAGTGTCTGAGTTTGATGTTATCAAGGGGGCATTTGATATTTACTATAATCTTTGGACTGTCAAGAATTTAAAGCCCTCATTACGAATTTTCCATTAGAAATTTGAAAAGCGCTTTAAATTCCACCTTTCTTAAGACCTATTTCTTTAAATTTCTAATGTTCTCAGGTACTATGAAGAAAAAGCTAAAACCAGCACGTCCACTTACAGGATCTCTTGCATACCTTAGTGCAACACCAGCATACGACCGGATGGCACGAATATGGAGAGATAAACCTTTTGGCCGTTTTAGATATGTAGATTGGGAAAAGCTACAGATATTGGGGTTCAGGCAGAAATTAGAGAGTCTACTCAGTTACTCAATAGAGGGTCAGCAGTTTGAGTCTTTCAAAAGATTTTTCAGCTTTGACGAACCGGTGTATATGGAGATGATCACCGAGTTAATGACCACCTATACATTTGAGCCAGGGAGTAGAGTGGAGCCTATTCACCTTGTAATTGGCTCAGTTTGCACGTCACCTAGATCTCTATACTCCAGAAGAGATAGATTCACCCCTATTTACTAATGGAGCCACCATGATTTCTCTCACGACTACTACCGCAGAGGTATGGAGTCATTGGTCACCAAAGCCATATTTCTCGCGTATTAAAGCTACCCAGCTCACACCCCGTCATGCAGATTTTGCATAAATTACTGGCTTGTTCGCTTGATGGGAAACATACGTCTAATGGCCGAGTGTCTGAGTTTGATGTTATCATGGGGGCATTTGATATTTACTGTAATCTTTGGACTGTCATGAATTTAAAGCCCTCATTTCGAATTTTCCATTAGAAAATTCGAAAAGCGCTTTAGATTCTATTTCTTTAAATTTCTCATGTTCTCAAGTACTATGAAGAAAAAGCTAAAACCAGCACGTCCACTTACAGGATCTCTTGCATACCTTAGTGCAACACCAGCATACGACCAGATGGCACGAATATGGAGAGATAAACCTTTTGGCTGTTTTAGATATGTAGATTGGGAAAAGCTACAGATATTGGGGTTCAGGCAGAAATTAGAGAGTCTACTTAGTTACTCAATAGAGGGTCAGCAGTTTGAGTCTTTCAAAAGATTTTTTAGCATTGACGAACCGGTGTATATGGAGATGATCACCGAGTTCATGACCACCTATACATTTGAGCCAGGGAGTAGAGTGGAGCCTATTCACCTTGTCATTGGCTCAGTTTGCACGTCACCTAGATCTCTATACTCCAGAAGAGATAGATTCACCCCTGTTTACTAATGGAGCCACCACGATTTCTCTCACGACTAATACCGCAGAGGCATGAAGTCATTGGTCACCAAAGCCATATTTCTCGCGTATTAAAGCTACCCAGCTCACAGACCCCGTCATGCAGATTTTGCATAAATTACTGGCTTGTTCGCTTGATGGGAAACATACGTCTAATGGCCGAGTGTCTGAGTTTGATGTTATATGGGGGCATTTGATATTTATTGTAATCTTTGGACTGTCAAGAATTTAAAGCCCTCATTTCGAATTTTCCATTAGAAAATTCGAAAAGCGCTTTAAATTCCACTTTTTTAAAGACCTATTACTTTAAATTTCTCATGTTCTCAGGTACTATGAAGAAAAAGCTAAAACCAGCACGTCTACTTACAGGATCTTTTGCATACCTTAGTGCAACACCAGCATACGACCGGATGGCACGAATATGGAGAGATAAACCTTTTGGCCGTTTTAGATATGTAGATTGGGAAAAGCTACAGATATTGGGGTTCAGGCAGAAATTAGAGAATCTACTCAGTTACTCAATAAAGGGTCAGCAGTTTGAGTCTTTCAAAAGATTGTTCAGCATTGACGAACCGGTGTATATGGAGATGATCACCGAGTTCATGACCACCTATACATTTGAGCCAGGGAGTAGAGTGGAAGACGGGGTTATCATGCTTAGATATATGGGGAGCCTATTCACCTTGTCATTGTCTCAGTTTGCACGTCACCTAGATCTCTATACTTCAGAAGAGATAGATTCACCCCTGTTTACTAATGGAGCCACCACGATTTCTCTCACGACTACTACCGCAGAGGCATGGAGTCATTGGTCACCAAAGCCATATTTCTCGCGTATTAAAGCTACCCAGCTCACAGACCCCGTCATGCAGATTTTGCATAAATTACTGGCTTGTTCGCTTGATGTGAAACATACGTCTAATGGCCGAGTGTCTGAGTTTGATGTTATCATGGGGGCATTTGATATTTACTGTAATCTTTGGACTGTCAAGAATTTAAAGCCCTCATTTCGAATTTTCCATTAGAAAATTCGAAAAGCGCTTTAAATTCAACCTTTCTTAAGACCTATTACTTTAAATTTCTCATGTTCTCAGGTACTATGAAGAAAAAGCTAAAACCAGCACGTCCACTTACAGGATCTCTTAAATACCTTAGTGCAACACCAGCATATGACCGGATGGCACGAATATGGAGAGATAATCCTTTTGGCCGTTTTAGATATGTAGATTGGGAAAAGCTACAGATATTGGGGTTCAGGCAAAAATTAGAGAGTCTACTCAGTTACTCAATAGAGGTTCAACAGTTTGAGTCTTTCAAAAGATTGTTCAGCATTGACGAACCGGTGTATATGGAGATGATCACCGAGTTCATGACCACCTATACATTTGAGCCAGGGAGTAGAGTGGAGCCTATTCACCTTGTCATTGGCTCAGTTTGCAGGTCACCTAGATCTCTATACTCCAGAAGAGATAGATTCACCCCTGTTTACTAATGGAGCCACCATGATTTCTCTCACGACTACTACCGCAGAGGCATGGAGTCATTGGTCACCAAAGCCATATTTCTCGAGTATTAAAGCTACCTAGCTCACAGACCCCGTCATGCAGATTTTGCATAAATTACTAGCTTGTTCACTTGATGGGAAACATACGTCTAATGGCCGAGTGTCTGAGTTTGATGTTATCATGGGGGCATTTGATAGTTACTGTAATCTTTGGACTGTCAAGAATTTAAAGCCCTCATTTCGAATTTTCCATTAGAAAATTCGAAAAGCGCTTTAAATTCCACCTTTCTTAAGACCTATTTCTTTAAATTTCTCACGTTCTCAGGTACTATGAAGAAAAAGCTAAAACCATCACGTCCACTTACAGGATCTCTTGCATACCTTAGTGCAACACCAGCATACGACCGAATGGCACGAATATGGAGAGATAAACCTTTTGGCCGTTTTAGATATGTAGATTGGGAAAAGCTACAGATATTGGGGTTCAGGCAGAAATTAGAGAGTCTACTCAGTTACTCAATAGAGGGTCAGCAGTTTGAGTCTTTCAAAAGATTTTTTAGCATTGACGAACCGGTGTATATGGAGATGATCACCGAGTTCATGACCACCTATACATTTGAGCCAGGGAGTAGAGTGGAGCCTATTCACCTTGTCATTGGCTCAGTTTGCACGTCACCTAGATCTCTATACTCCAGAAGAGATAGATTCACCCCTGTTTACTAATGGAGCCACCACGATTTCTCTCACGACTACTACCGCAGAGGCATGAAGTCATTGGTCACCAAAGCCATATTTCTCGCGTATTAAAGCTACCCAGCTCACAGACCCCGTCATGCAGATTTTGCATAAATTACTGGCTTGTTCGCTTGATGGGAAACATACGTCTAATGGCCGAGTGTCTGAGTTTGATGTTATCATGGGGGCATTTGATATTTACTGTAATCTTTGGACTGTCATGAATTTAAAGCCCTCATTTCGAATTTTCCATTAGAAAATTCGAAAAGCGCTTTAGATTCTATTTCTTTAAATTTCTCATGTTCTCAAGTACTATGAAGAAAAAGCTAAAACCAGCACGTCCACTTACAGGATCTCTTGCATACCTTAGTGCAACACCAGCATACGACCAGATGGCACGAATATGGAGAGATAAACCTTTTGGCTGTTTTAGATATGTAGATTGGGAAAAGCTACAGATATTGGGGTTCAGGCAGAAATTAGAGAGTCTACTTAGTTACTCAATAGAGGGTCAGCAGTTTGAGTCTTTCAAAAGATTTTTTAGCATTGACGAACCGGTGTATATGGAGATGATCACCGAGTTCATGACCACCTATACATTTGAGCCAGGGAGTAGAGTGGAGCCTATTCACCTTGTCATTGGCTCAGTTTGCACGTCACCTAGATCTCTATACTCCAGAAGAGATAGATTCACCCCTGTTTACTAATGGAGCCACCACGATTTCTCTCACGACTACTACCGCAGAGGCATGAAGTCATTGGTCACCAAAGCCATATTTCTCGCGTATTAAAGCTACCCAGCTCACAGACCCCGTCATGCAGATTTTGAATAAATTACTGGCTTGTTCGCTTGATGGGAAACATACGTCTAATGGCCGAGTGTCTGAGTTTGATGTTATATGGGGGCATTTGATATTTATTGTAATCTTTGGACTGTCAAGAATTTAAAGCCCTCATTTCGAATTTTCCATTAGAAAATTCGAAAAGCGCTTTAAATTCCACTTTTTTAAAGACCTATTACTTTAAATTTCTCATGTTCTCAGGTACTATGAAGAAAAAGCTAAAACCAGCACGTCTACTTACAGGATCTCTTGCATACCTTAGTGCAACACCAGCATACGACCGGATGGCACGAATATGGAGAGATAAACCTTTTGGCCGTTTTAGATATGTAGATTGGGAAAAGCTACAGATATTGGGGTTCAGGCAGAAATTAGAGAATCTACTCAGTTACTCAATAGAGGGTCAGCAGTTTGAGTCTTTCAAAAGATTGTTCAGCATTGACGAACCGGTGTATATGGAGATGATCACCGAGTTCATGACCACCTATACATTTGAGCCAGGGAGTAGAGTGGAAGACGGGGTTATCATGCTTAGATATATGGGGAGCCTATTCACCTTGTCATTGTCTCAGTTTGCACGTCACCTAGATCTCTATACTTCAGAAGAGATAGATTCACACCTGTTTACTAATGGAGCCACCACGATTTCTCTCACGACTACTACCGCAGAGGCATGGAGTCATTGGTCACCAAAGCCATATTTCTCGCGTATTAAAGCTACCCAGCTCACAGACCCCGTCATGCAGATTTTGCATAAATTACTGGCTTGTTCGCTTGATGTGAAACATACGTCTAATGGCCGAGTGTCTGAGTTTGATGTTATCATGGGGGCATTTGATATTTACTGTAATCTTTGGACTGTCAAGAATTTAAAGCCCTCATTTCGAATTTTCCATTAGAAAATTCGAAAAGCGCTTTAAATTCAACCTTTCTTAAGACCTATTACTTTAAATTTCTCATGTTCTCAGGTACTATGAAGAAAAAGCTAAAACCAGCACGTCCACTTACAGGATCTCTTAAATACCTTAGTGCAACACCAGCATATGACCGGATGGCACGAATATGGAGAGATAATCCTTTTGGCCGTTTTAGATATGTAGATTGGGAAAAGCTACAGATATTGGGGTTCAGGCAGAAATTAGAGAGTCTACTCAGTTACTCAATAGAGGTTCAACAGTTTGAGTCTTTCAAAAGATTGTTCAGCATTGACGAACCGGTGTATATGGAGATGATCACCGAGTTCATGACCACCTATACATTTGAGCCAGGGAGTAGAGTGGAGCCTATTCACCTTGTCATTGGCTCAGTTTGCAGGTCACCTAGATCTCTATACTCCAGAAGAGATAGATTCACCCCTGTTTACTAATGGAGCCACCATGATTTCTCTCACGACTACTACCGCAGAGGCATGGAGTCATTGGTCACCAAAGCCATATTTCTCGAGTATTAAAGCTACCTAGCTCACAGACCCCGTCAAGCAGATTTTGCATAAATTACTAGCTTGTTCACTTGATGGGAAACATACGTCTAATGGCCGAGTGTCTGAGTTTGATGTTATCATGGGGGCATTTGATAGTTACTGTAATCTTTGGACTGTCAAGAATTTAAAGCCCTCATTTTGAATTTTCCATTAGAAAATTCGAAAAGCGCTTTAAATTCCACCTTTCTTAAGACCTATTTCTTTAAATTTCTCACGTTCTCAGGTACTATGAAGAAAAAGCTAAAACCATCACGTCCACTTACAGGATCTCTTGCATACCTTAGTGCAACACCAGCATACGACCGAATGGCACGAATATGGAGAGATAAACCTTTTGGCCGTTTTAGATATGTAGATTGGGAAAAGCTACAGATATTGGGGTTCAGGCAGAAATTAGAGAGTCTACTCAGTTACTCAATAGAGGGTCAGCAGTTTGAGTCTTTCAAAAGATTTTTTAGCATTGACGAACCGGTGTATATGGAGATGATCACCGAGTTCATGACCACCTATACATTTGAGCCAGGGAGTAGAGTGGAGCCTATTCACCTTGTCATTGGCTCAGTTTGCACGTCACCTAGATCTCTATACTCCAGAAGAGATAGATTCACCCCTGTTTACTAATGGAGCCACCACGATTTCTCTCACGACTACTACCGCAGAGGCATGAAGTCATTGGTCACCAAAGCCATATTTCTCGCGTATTAAAGCTACCCAGCTCACAGACCCCGTCATGCAGATTTTGCATAAATTACTGGCTTGTTCGCTTGATGGGAAACATACGTCTAATGGCCGAGTGTCTGAGTTTGATGTTATCATGGGGGCATTTGATATTTACTGTAATCTTTGGACTGTCATGAATTTAAAGCCCTCATTTCGAATTTTCCATTAGAAAATTCGAAAAGCGCTTTAGATTCTATTTCTTTAAATTTCTCATGTTCTCAAGTACTATGAAGAAAAAGCTAAAACCAGCACGTCCACTTACAGGATCTCTTGCATACCTTAGTGCAACACCAGCATACGACCAGATGGCACGAATATGGAGAGATAAACCTTTTGGCTGTTTTAGATATGTAGATTGGGAAAAGCTACAGATATTGGGGTTCAGGCAGAAATTAGAGAGTCTACTCAGTTACTCAATAGAGGGTCAGCAGTTTGAGTCTTTCAAAAGATTTTTTAGCATTGACGAACCGGTGTATATGGAGATGATCACCGAGTTCATGACCACCTATACATTTGAGCCAGGGAGTAGAGTGGAGCCTATTCACCTTGTCATTGTCTCAGTTTGCACGTCACCTAGATCTCTATACTCCAGAAGAGATAGATTCACCCCTGTTTACTAATGGAGCCACCACGATTTCTCTCACGACTACTACCGCAGAGGCATGAAGTCATTGGTCACCAAAGCCATATTTCTCGAGTATTAAAGCTACCTAGCTCACAGACCCCGTCATGCAGATTTTGCATAAATTACTAGCTTGTTCACTTGATGGGAAACATACGTCTAATGGCCGAGTGTCTGAGTTTGATGTTATCATGGGGGCATTTGATAGTTACTGTAATCTTTGGACTGTCAAGAATTTAAAGCCCTCATTTTGAATTTTCCATTAGAAAATTCGAAAAGCGCTTTAAATTCCACCTTTCTTAAGACCTATTTCTTTAAATTTCTCACGTTCTCAGGTACTATGAAGAAAAAGCTAAAACCATCACGTCCACTTACAGGATCTCTTGCATACCTTAGTGCAACACCAGCATACGACCGAATGGCACGAATATGGAGAGATAAACCTTTTGGCCGTTTTAGATATGTAGATTGGGAAAAGCTACAGATATTGGGGTTCAGGCATAAATTAGAGAGTCTACTCAGTTACTCAATAGAGGGTCAGCAGTTTGAGTCTTTCAAAAGATTTTTTAGCATTGACGAACCGGTGTATATGGAGATGATCACCGAGTTCATGACCACCTATACATTTGAGCCAGGGAGTAGAGTGGAGCCTATTCACCTTGTCATTGGCTCAGTTTGCACGTCACCTAGATCTCTATACTCCAGAAGAGATAGATTCACCCCTGTTTACTAATGGAGCCACCACGATTTCTCTCACGACTACTACCGCAGAGGCATGAAGTCATTGGTCACCAAAGCCATATTTCTCGCGTATTAAAGCTACCCAGCTCACAGACCCCGTCATGCAGATTTTGCATAAATTACTGGCTTGTTCGCTTGATGGGAAACATACGTCTAATGGCCGAGTGTCTGAGTTTGATGTTATCATGGGGGCATTTGATATTTACTGTAATCTTTGGACTGTCATGAATTTAAAGCCCTCATTTCGAATTTTCCATTAGAAAATTCGAAAAGCGCTTTAGATTCTATTTCTTTAAATTTCTCATGTTCTCAAGTACTATGAAGAAAAAGCTAAAACCAGCACGTCCACTTACAGGATCTCTTGCATACCTTAGTGCAACACCAGCATACGACCAGATGGCACGAATATGGAGAGATAAACCTTTTGGCTGTTTTAGATATGTAGATTGGGAAAAGCTATAGATATTGGGGTTCAGGCAGAAATTAGAGAGTCTACTCAGTTACTCAATAGAGGGTCAGCAGTTTGAGTCTTTCAAAAGATTTTTTAGCATTGACGAACCGGTGTATATGGAGATGATCACCGAGTTCATGACCACCTATACATTTGAGCCAGGGAGTAGAGTGGAGCCTATTCACCTTGTCATTGTCTCAGTTTGCACGTCACCTAGATCTCTATACTTCAGAAGAGATAGATTCACCCCTGTTTACTAATGGAGCCACCACGATTTCTCTCACGACTACTACCGCAGAGGCATGGAGTCATTGGTCACCAAAGCCATATTTCTCGCGTATTAAAGCTACCCAGCTCACAGACCCCGTCATGCAGATTTTGCATAAATTACTGGCTTGTTCGCTTGATGTGAAACATACGTCTAATGGCCGAGTGTCTGAGTTTGATGTTATCATGGGGGCATTTGATATTTACTGTAATCTTTGGACTGTCAAGAATTTAAAGCCCTCATTTCGAATTTTCCATTAGAAAATTCGAAAAGCGCTTTAAATTCAACCTTTCTTAAGACCTATTACTTTAAATTTCTCATGTTCTCAGGTACTATGAAGAAAAAGCTAAAACCAGCACGTCCACTTACAGGATCTCTTAAATACCTTAGTGCAACACCAGCATATGACCGGATGGCACGAATATGGAGAGATAATCCTTTTGGCCGTTTTAGATATGTAGATTGGGAAAAGCTACAGATATTGGGGTTCAGGCAGAAATTAGAGAGTCTACTCAGTTACTCAATAGAGGTTCAACAGTTTGAGTCTTTCAAAAGATTGTTCAGCATTGACGAACCGGTGTATATGGAGATGATCACCGAGTTCATGACCACCTATACATTTGAGCCAGGGAGTAGAGTGGAGCCTATTCACCTTGTCATTGGCTCAGTTTGCAGGTCACCTAGATCTCTATACTCCAGAAGAGATAGATTCACCCCTGTTTACTAATGGAGCCACCATGATTTCTCTCACGACTACTACCGCAGAGGCATGGAGTCATTGGTCACCAAAGCCATATTTCTCGAGTATTAAAGCTACCTAGCTCACAGACCCCGTCATGCAGATTTTGCATAAATTACTAGCTTGTTCACTTGATGGGAAACATACGTCTAATGGCCGAGTGTCTGAGTTTGATGTTATCATGGGGGCATTTGATAGTTACTGTAATCTTTGGACTGTCAAGAATTTAAAGCCCTCATTTTGAATTTTCCATTAGAAAATTCGAAAAGCGCTTTAAATTCCACCTTTCTTAAGACCTATTTCTTTAAATTTCTCACGTTCTCAGGTACTATGAAGAAAAAGCTAAAACCATCACGTCCACTTACAGGATCTCTTGCATACCTTAGTGCAACACCAGCATACGACCGAATGGCACGAATATGGAGAGATAAACCTTTTGGCCGTTTTAGATATGTAGATTGGGAAAAGCTACAGATATTGGGGTTCAGGCATAAATTAGAGAGTCTACTCAGTTACTCAATAGAGGGTCAGCAGTTTGAGTCTTTCAAAAGATTTTTTAGCATTGACGAACCGGTGTATATGGAGATGATCACCGAGTTCATGACCACCTATACATTTGAGCCAGGGAGTAGAGTGGAGCCTATTCACCTTGTCATTGGCTCAGTTTGCACGTCACCTAGATCTCTATACTCCAGAAGAGATAGATTCACCCCTGTTTACTAATGGAGCCACCACGATTTCTCTCACGACTACTACCGCAGAGGCATGAAGTCATTGGTCACCAAAGCCATATTTCTCGCGTATTAAAGCTACCCAGCTCACAGACCCCGTCATGCAGATTTTGCATAAATTACTGGCTTGTTCGCTTGATGGGAAACATACGTCTAATGGCCGAGTGTCTGAGTTTGATGTTATATGGGGGCATTTGATATTTATTGTAATCTTTGGGCTGTCAAGAATTTAAAGCCCTCATTTCGAATTTTCCATTAGAAAATTCGAAAAGCGCTTTAAATTCAACCTTTCTTAAGACCTATTACTTTAAATTTCTCATGTTCTCAGGTACTATGAAGAAAAAGCTAAAACCAGCACGTCCACTTACAGGATCTCTTAAATACCTTAGTGCAACACCAGCATATGACCGGATGGCACGAATATGGAGAGATAATCCTTTTGGCCGTTTTAGATATGTAGATTGGGAAAAGCTACAGATATTGGGGTTCTGGCAGAAAAAAGAGAGTCTACTCAGTTACTCAATAGAGGGTCAGCAGTTTGAGTCTTTCAAAAGATTGTTCAGCATTGACGAACCGGTGTATATGGAGATGATCACCGAGTTCATGACCACCTATACATTTGAGCCAGGGAGTAGAGTGGAAGACGGGGTTATCATGCTTAGATATATGGGGAGCCTATTCACCTTGTCATTGTCTCAGTTTGCACGTCACCTAGATCTCTATACTTCAGAAGAGATAGATTCACCCCTGTTTACTAATGGAGCCACCACGATTTCTCTCACGACTACTACCGCAGAGGCATGGAGTCATTGGTCACCAAAGCCATATTTCTCGCGTATTAAAGCTACCCAGCTCACAGACCCCGTCATGCAGATTTTGCATAAATTACTGGCTTGTTCGCTTGATGTGAAACATACGTCTAATGGCCGAGTGTCTGAGTTTGATGTTATCATGGGGGCATTTGATATTTACTGTAATCTTTGGACTGTCAAGAATTTAAAGCCCTCATTTCGAATTTTCCATTAGAAAATTCGAAAAGCGCTTTAAATTCAACCTTTCTTAAGACCTATTACTTTAAATTTCTCATGTTCTCAGGTACTATGAAGAAAAAGCTAAAACCAGCACGTCCACTTACAGGATCTCTTAAATACCTTAGTGCAACACCAGCATATGACCGGATGGCACGAATATGGAGAGATAATCCTTTTGGCCGTTTTAGATATGTAGATTGGGAAAAGCTACAGATATTGGGGTTCTGGCAGAAAAAAGAGAGTCTACTCAGTTACTCAATAGAGGGTCAGCAGTTTGAGTCTTTCAAAAGATTGTTCACCATTGACGAACCGGTGTATATGGAGATGATCACCGAGTTCATGACCACCTATACATTTGACCCAGCGAGTAGAGTGGAAGACGGGGTGATCACGTTTAGATATATGGGGAGCCTATTCACCTTGTCATTGGCTCAGTTTGCACGTCACCTAGATCTCTATACTCCAGAAGAGATAGATTCACCCCAGTTTACTAATGGAGCCACCACGATTTCTCTCATGACTACTACCGCAGAGGCATGGAGTCATTGGTCACCAAAGCCATATTTCTCGCGTATTAAAGTTACCCAGCTCACAGACCCCGTCATGCAGATTTTGCATAAATTACTGGCTTGTTCGCTTGATGGGAAACATATGTCTAATGGCCGAGTGTCTGAGTTTGATGTTATCATGGGGTCATTTGATATTTACTGTAATCTTTGGACTGTCAAGAATTTAAAGCCCTCATTTCGAATTTTCAATTAGAAAATTCGAAAAGCGCTTAAAATTCCAACTTTCTTAAGACCTATTACTTGAAATTTCTCATGTTCTCAGGTACTATGAAGAAAAAGCTAAAACCAGCACGTCCACTTACAGGATCTCTTGCATACCTTAGTGCAACACCAGCATACGACCGGATGGCACGAATATGGAGAGATAAACCTTTTGGCCGTTTTAGATATGTAGATTGGGAAAAGCTGCAGATATTGGGTTTCAGCCAGAAATTAGAGAGTCTACTCAGTTACTCAATAGAGGGTCAGCAGTTTGAGTCTTTCAAAAGATTGTTCAGCATTGACGAACCGGTGTATATGGAGATGATCACCGAGTTCATGACCACCTATACATTTGAGCCAAGGAGTAGAGTGGAAGACGGGGTGATCTCGTTTAGATATATGGGGAGCCTATTCACCTTGTCATTGGCTCAGTTTGCACGTCACCTAGATCTCTATACTCCAGAAGAGATAGATTCACCCCTGTTTACTAATGGAGCCACCATGATTTCTCTCACGACTACTACCGCAGAGGCATGGAGTCATTGGTCACCAAAGCCATATTTCTCGCGTATTAAAGCTACCCAGCTCACAGACCCCGTCATGCAGATTTTGCATAAATTACTGGCTTGTTCGCTTGATGGGAAACATACGTCTAATGACCAAGTGTCTGAGTTTGATGTTATCATTGGGGCATTTGATAGTTACTGTAATCTTTGGACTGTCAAGAATTTAAAGCCCTCATTTCGAATTTTCCATTAGAAAATTCGAAAAGCGCTTTAAATTCCACCTTTCTTAAGACCTATTTCTTTAAATTTCTCATGTTCTCAGGTACTATGAAGAAAAAGCTAAAACCATCACGTCCACTTACAGGATCTCTTGCATACCTTAGTGCAACACCAGCATACGACCGGATGGCACGAATATGGAGAGATAAACCTTTTGGCCATTTTAGATATGTAGATTGGGAAAAGCTACAGATATTGGGGTTCAGGCAGAAATTAGAGAGTCTACTCAGTTACTCAATAGAGGGTCAGCAGTTTGAGTCTTTCAAAAGATTGTTCAACATTGACGAACCGGTGTATATGGAGATGATCACCGAGTTCATGACCACCTATACATTTGAGCCAGGGAGTAGAGTGGAGCCTATTCACCTTGTCATTGACTCAGTTTGCACGTCACCTAGATCTCTATTCTCCAGAAGAGATAGATTCACCCCTGTTTACTAATGGAGCCACCACGATTTCTCTCACGACTACTACCGCAGAGGGATCAAGTCATTGGTCACCAAAGCCATATTTCTCGCGTATTAAAGCTACCCAGCTCACAGACCCCGTCATGCAGATTTTGCATAAATTACTGGCTTGTTCGCTTGATGGGAAACATACGTCTAATGGCCGAGTGTCTGAGTTTGATGTTATCATGGGGGCATTTGATATTTATTGTAATCTTTGGACTGTCAAAAATTTAAATCCCTCATTTCGAATTTTCCATTAGAAAATTCGAAAAGCGCTTTAAATTCCACTTTTTTAAAGACTTATTACTTTAAATTTCTCATGTTTTTAGGTACAATGAAGAAAAAGCTAAAACCAGCACGTCTACTTACACGATCTCTTGCATACGTTAGTGCAACACCAGCATATGACCGGATGGCACAAGTATGGAGAGATAAACCTTTTGGCCGTTTTAGATATGTAGATTAGGAAAAGCTACAGATATTGGGGTTCAGGCAGAAATTAGAGAGTCTACTCAGTTACTCAATAGAGGGTCAGCAGTTTGAGTCTTTCAAAAGATTGTTCAGCATTGACGAACCGGTGTATATGGAGATGATCACTGAGTTCATGACCACCTATACATTTGAGCCAGGGAGTAGAGTGGAAGACGGGGTTATCATGTTTAGATATATGGGGAGCCTATTCACCTTGTCATTGTCTCAGTTTGCACGTCACCTAGATCTCTATACTCCAGAAGAGATAGATTCACCCCTGTTTACTAATGGAGCCACCACGATTTCTCTCACGACTACTACCGCAGAGGCATGGAGTCATTGGTCACCAAAGCCATATTTCTCGCGTATTAAATCAACCTAGCTCACAGACCCCGTCATGCAGATTTTGCATAAATTACTGGCTTGTTCGCTTGATGGGAAACATACATCTAATGGCCGAGTGTCTGAGTTTGATGTTATCATGGGGGCATTTGATATTTACTGTAATCTTTGGACTGTTAAGAATTTAAAGCCCTCATTTCAAATTTTCCATTAGAAAATTCGAAAAGCGCTTTAAATTCCACCTTTCTTAAGAACTATTACTTTAAATTTATCATGTTCTCAGGTACTATGAAGAAAAAGCTAAAACCAGCACGTCCACTTACAGGATCTCTTGCATACCTTAGTGCAACACCAGCATAGGACCGGATGGCACGAATATGGAGAGATAAACCTTTTGGCAGTTTTAGATATGTAGATTGGGAAAAGCTACAGATATTGGGGTTCTGGCAGAAATTAGAGAGTCTACTCAGTTACTCAATAGAGGGTCAGCAGTTTGAGTCTTTCAAAAGATTGTTCAGCATTGACGAACCGGTGTATATGGAGATGATCACCGAGTTCATGACCACCTATACATTTGAGCCAAGGAGTAGAGTGGAAGACGGGGTGATCACGTTTAGATATATGGGGAGCCTATTCACCTTGTCATTGGCTCAGTTTGCACGTCACCTAGATCTCTATACTCCAGAAGAGATAGATTCACCCCTGTTTACTAATGGAGCCACCACGATTTCTCTCACGACTACTACCGCAGAGGCATGGAGTCATTGGTCACCAAAGCCATATTTCTCGCGTATTAAAGCTACCCAGCTCACAGACCCCGTCATGCAGATTTTGCATAAATTACTGGCTTGTTCGATTGATGGGAAACATACGTCTAATGGCCGAGTGTCTGAGTTTGATGTTATCATGGGGGCATTTGATATTTACTGTAATCTTTGGACTGTTAAAAATTTAAAGCCCTCATTTCGAATTTTCCATTAGAAAATTCGAAAAGCGCTTTAAATTCCACCTTTCTTAAGACCTATTTCTTTAAATTTCTCATGTTCTCAGGTACTATGAAGAAAAAGCTAAAACCATCACGTCCACTTACAGGATCTCTTGCATACCTTAGTGCAACACCAGCATACGACCGGATGGCACGAATATGGAGAGATAATCCTTTTGGCCATTTTAGATATGTAGATTGGGAAAAGCTACAGATATTGGGGTTCAGGCAGAAATTAGAGAGTCTACTCAGTTACTCAATAGAGGGTCAGCAGTTTGAGTCTTTCAAAAGATTGTTCAACATTGACGAACCGGTGTATATGGAGATGATCACCGAGTTCATGACCACCTATACATTTGAGCCAGGGAGTAGAGTGGAGCCTATTCACCTTGTCATTGACTCAGTTTGCACGTCACCTAGATCTCTATTCTCCAGAAGAGATAGATTCACCCCTGTTTACTAATGGAGCCACCACGATTTCTCTCACGACTACTACCGCAGAGGGATGAAGTCATTGGTCACCAAAGCCATATTTCTCGCGTATTAAAGCTACCTAGCTCACAGACCCCGTCATGCAGATTTTGCATAAATTACTGGCTTGTTCGCTTGATGGGAAACATACGTCTAATGGCCGAGTGTCTGAGTTTGATGTTATCATGGGGGCATTTGATATTTATTGTAATCTTTGGACTGTCAAGAATTTAAAGCCCTCATTTCGAATTTTCCATTAGAAAATTCGAAAAGCGCTTTAAATTCCACTTTTTTAAAGAACTATTACTTTAAATTTATCATGTTCTCAGGTACTATGAAGAAAAAGCTAAAACCAGCACGTCCACTTACAGGATCTCTTGCATACCTTAGTGCAACACCAGCATAGGACCGGATGGCACGAATATGGAGAGATAAACCTTTTGGCAGTTTTAGATATGTAGATTGGGAAAAGCTACAGATATTGGGGTTCTGGCAGAAATTAGAGAGTCTACTCAGTTACTCAATAGAGGGTCAGCAGTTTGTGTCTTTCAAAAGATTGTTCAGCATTGACGAACCGGTGTATATGGAGATGATCACCGAGTTCATGACCACCTATACATTTGAGCCAAGGAGTAGAGTGGAAGACGGGGTGATCACGTTTAGATATATGGGGAGCCTATTCACCTTGTCATTGACTCAGTTTGCACGTCACCTAGATCTCTATACTCCAGAAGAGATAGATTCACCCCTGTTTACTAATGGAGCCACCATGATTTCTCTCACGACTACTACCGCAGAGGCATGGAGTCATTGGTCACCAAAGCCATATTTCTCGCGTATTAAAGCTACCCAGCTCACAGACCCCGTCATGCAGATTTTGCATAAATTACTGGCTTGTTCGCTTGATGGGAAACATACGTCTAATGGCCGAGTGTCTGAGTTTGATGTTATCATGGGGGCATTTGATATTTATTGTAATCTTTGGATTGTCAAGAATTTAAAGCCCTCATTTCGAATTTTCCATTAGAAAATTCGAAAAGCGCTTTAAATTCCACTTTTTTACAGACCTATTACTTTAAATTTCTCATGTTCTCAGGTACAATGAAGAAAAAGCTAAAACCAGCACGTCTACTTACACGATCTCTTGCATACGTTAGTGCAACACCAGCATATGACCGGATGGCACAAGTATGGAGAGATAAACCTTTTGGCCGTTTTAGATATGTAGATTAGGAAAAGCTACAGATATTGGGGTTCAGGCAGAAATTAGAGAGTCTACTCAGTTACTCAATAGAGGGTCAGCAGTTTGAGTCTTTCAAAAGATTGTTCAGCATTGACGAACCGGTGTATATGGAGATGATCACCGAGTTCATGACCACCTATACATTTGAGCCAGGGAGTAGAGTGGAAGACGGGGTTATCATGTTTAGATATATGGGGAGCCTATTCACCTTGTCATTGTCTCAGTTTGCACGTCACCTAGATCTCTATACTCCAGAAGAGATAGATTCACCCCTGTTTACTAATGGAGCCACCACGATTTCTCTCACGACTACTACCGCAGAGGCATGGAGTCATTGGTCACCAAAGCCATATTTCTCGCGTATTAAATCAACCTAGCTCACAGACCCCGTCATGCAGATTTTGCATAAATTACTGGCTTGTTCGCTTGATGGGAAACATACGTCTAATGGCCGAGTGTCTGAGTTTGATGTTATCATGGGGGCATTTGATATTTACTGTAATCTTTGGACTGTTAAGAATTTAAAGCCCTCATTTCGAATTTTCCATTAGAAAATTCGAAAAGCGCTTTAAATTCCACCTTTCTTAAGAACTATTACTTTAAATTTATCATGTTCTCAGGTACTATGAAGAAAAAGCTAAAACCAGCACGTCCACTTACAGGATCTCTTGCATACCTTAGTGCAACACCAGCATAGGACCGGATGGCACGAATATGGAGAGATAAACCTTTTGGCCGTTTTAGATATGTAGATTGGGAAAAGCTGCAGATATTGGGTTTCAGCCAGAAATTAGAGAGTCTACTCAGTTACTCAATAGAGGGTCAGCAGTTTGCGTCTTTCAAAAGATTGTTCAGCATTGACGAACCGGTGTATATGGAGATGATCACCGAGTTCATGACCACCTATACATTTGAGCCAAGGAGTAGAGTGGAAGACGGGGTGTTCTCGTTTAGATATATGGGGAGCCTATTCACCTTGTCATTGGCTCAGTTTGCACGTCACCTAGATCTCTATACTCCAGAAGAGATAGATTCACCCCTGTTTACTAATGGAGCCACCATGATTTCTCTCACGACTACTACCGCAGAGGCATGGAGTCATTGGTCACCAAAGCCATATTTCTCGCGTATTAAAGCTACCCAGCTCACAGACCCCGTCATGCAGATTTTGCATAAATTACTGGCTTGTTCGCTTGATGGGAAACATACGTCTAATGACCGAGTGTCTGAGTTTGATGTTATCATTGGGGCATTTGATAGTTACTGTAATCTTTGGACTGTCAAGAATTTAAAGCCCTCATTTCGAATTTTCCATTAGAAAATTCGAAAAGCGTTTTAAATTCCACCTTTCTTAAGACCTATTTCTTTAAATTTCTCATGTTCTCAGGTACTATGAAGAAAAAGCTAAAACCATCACGTCCACTTACAGGATCTCTTGCATACCTTAGTGCAACACCAGCATACGACCGGATGGCACGAATATGGAGAGATAAACCTTTTGGCCATTTTAGATATGTAGATTGGGAAAAGCTACAGATATTGGGGTTCACGCAGAAATTAGAGAGTCTACTCAGTTACTCAATAGAGGGTCAGCAGTTTGAGTCTTTCAAAAGATTGTTCAACATTGACGAACCGGTGTATATGGAGATGATCACCGAGTTCATGACCACCTATACATTTGAGCCAGGGAGTAGAGTGGAGCCTATTCACCTTGTCATTGACTCAGTTTGCACGTCACCTAGATCTCTATTCTCCAGAAGAGATAGATTCACCCCTGTTTACTAATGGAGCCACCACGATTTCTCTCACGACTACTACCGCAGAGGGATGAAGTCATTGGTCACCAAAGCCATATTTCTCGCGTATTAAAGCTACCCAGCTCACAGACCCCGTCATGCAGATTTTGCATAAATTACTGGCTTGTTCGCTTGATGGGAAACATACGTCTAATGGCCGAGTGTCTGAGTTTGATGTTATCATGGGGGCATTTGATATTTATTGTAATCTTTGGACTGTCAAGAATTTAAAGCCCTCATTTCGAATTTTCCATTAGAAAATTCGAAAAGCGCTTTAAATTCCACTTTTTTAAAGACCTATTACTTTAAATTTCTCATGTTCTCAGGTACAATGAAGAAAAAGCTAAAACCAGCACGTCTACTTACACGATCTCTTGCATACGTTAGTGCAACACCAGCATATGACCGGATGGCACAAGTATGGAGAGATAAACCTTTTGGCCGTTTTAGATATGTAGATTAGGAAAAGCTACAGATATTGGGGTTCAGGCAGAAATTAGAGAGTCTACTCAGTTACTCAATAGAGGGTCAGCAGTTTGAGTCTTTCAAAAGATTGTTCAGCATTGACGAACCGGTGTATATGGAGATGATCACCGAGTTCATGACCACCTATACATTTGAGCCAGGGAGTAGAGTGGAAGACGGGGTTATCATGTTTAGATATATGGGGAGCCTATTCACCTTGTCATTGTCTCAGTTTGCACGTCACCTAGATCTCTATACTCCAGAAGAGATAGATTCACCCCTGTTTACTAATGGAGCCACCACGATTTCTCTCACGACTACTACCGCAGAGGCATGGAGTCATTGGTCACCAAAGCCATATTTCTCGCGTATTAAATCAACCTAGCTCACAGACCCCGTCATGCAGATTTTGCATAAATTACTGGCTTGTTTGCTTGATGGGAAACATACGTCTAATGGCCGAGTGTCTGAGTTTGATGTTATCATGGGGGCATTTGATATTTACTGTAATCTTTGGACTGTTAAGAATTTAAAGCCCTCATTTCGAATTTTCCATTAGAAAATTCGAAAAGCGCTTTAAATTCCACCTTTCTTAAGAACTATTACTTTAAATTTATCATGTTCTCAGGTACTATGAAGAAAAAGCTAAAACCAGCACGTCCACTTACAGGATCTCTTGCATACCTTAGTGCAACACCAGCATAGGACCGGATGGCACGAATATGGAGAGATAAACCTTTTGGCAGTTTTAGATATGTAGATTGGGAAAAGCTACAGATATTGGGGTTCTGGCAGAAATTAGAGAGTCTACTCAGTTACTCAATAGAGGGTCAGCAGTTTGAGTCTTTCAAAAGATTGTTCAGCATTGACGAACCGGTGTATATGGAGATGATCACCGAGTTCATGACCACCTATACATTTGAGCCAAGGAGTAGAGTGGAAGACGGGGTGATCACGTTTAGATATATGGGGAGCCTATTCACCTTGTCATTAGCTCAGTTTGCACGTCACTTAGATCTCTATACTCCAGAAGAGATAGATTCACCCCTGTTTACTAATGGAGCCACCACGATTTCTCTCACGACTACTACCGCAGAGGGATGAAGTCATTGGTCACCAAAGCCATATTTCTCGCGTATTAAAGCTACCCAGCTCATAGACCCCGTCATGCAGATTTTGCATAAATTACTGGCTTGTTCGCTTGATGGGAAACATACGTCTAATGGCCGAGTGTCTGAGTTTGATGTTATCATGGGGGCATTTGATATTTATTGTAATCTTTGGACTGTCAAGAATTTAAAGCCCTCATTTCGAATTTTCCATTAGAAAATTCGAAAAGCGCTTTAAATTCCACTTTTTTAAAGACCTATTACTTTAAATTTCTCATGTTCTCAGGTACAATGAAGAAAAAGCTAAAACCAGCACGTCTACTTACACGATCTCTTGCATACGTTAGTGCAACACCAGCATATGACCGGATGGCACAAGTATGGAGAGATAAACCTTTTGGCCGTTTTAGATATGTAGATTAGGAAAAGCTACAGATATTGGGGTTCAGGCAGAAATTAGAGAGTCTACTCAGTTACTCAATAGAGGGTCAGCAGTTTGAGTCTTTCAAAAGATTGTTCAGCATTGACGAACCGGTGTATATGGAGATGATCACCGAGTTCATGACCACCTATACATTTGAGCCAGGGAGTAGAGTGGAAGACGGGGTTATCATGTTTAGATATATGGGGAGCCTATTCACCTTGTCATTGTCTCAGTTTGCACGTCACCTAGATCTCTATACTCCAGAAGAGATAGATTCACCCCTGTTTACTAATGGAGCCACCACGATTTCTCTCACGACTACTACCGCAGAGGCATGGAGTCATTGGTCACCAAAGCCATATTTCTCGCGTATTAAATCAACCTAGCTCACAGACCCCGTCATGCAGATTTTGCATAAATTACTGGCTTGTTTGCTTGATGGGAAACATACGTCTAATGGCCGAGTGTCTGAGTTTGATGTTATCATGGGGGCATTTGATATTTACTGTAATCTTTGGACTGTTAAGAATTTAAAGCCCTCATTTCGAATTTTCCATTAGAAAATTCGAAAAGCGCTTTAAATTCCACCTTTCTTAAGAACTATTACTTTAAATTTATCATGTTCTCAGGTACTATGAAGAAAAAGCTAAAACCAGCACGTCCACTTACAGGATCTCTTGCATACCTTAGTGCAACACCAGCATAGGACCGGATGGCACGAATATGGAGAGATAAACCTTTTGGCAGTTTTAGATATGTAGATTGGGAAAAGCTACAGATATTGGGGTTCTGGCAGAAATTAGAGAGTCTACTCAGTTACTCAATAGAGGGTCAGCAGTTTGAGTCTTTCAAAAGATTGTTCAGCATTGACGAACCGGTGTATATGGAGATGATCACCGAGTTCATGACCACCTATACATTTGAGCCAAGGAGTAGAGTGGAAGACGGGGTGATCACGTTTAGATATATGGGGAGCCTATTCACCTTGTCATTGGCTCAGTTTGCACGTCACCTAGATCTCTATACTCCAGAAGAGATAGATTCACCCCTGTTTACTAATGGAGCCACCACGATTTCTCTCATGACTACTACCGCAGAGGCATGGAGTCATTGGTCACCAAAGCCATATTTCTCGCGTATTAAATCTACCCAGCTCACAGACCCCATCATGCAGATTTTGCATAAATTACTGGCTTGTTCGCTTGATGGGAAACATACGTCTAATGGCCGAGTGTCTGAGTTTGATGTTATCATGGGGGCATTTGATATTTACTGTAATCTTTGGACTGTTAAGAATTTAAAGCCCTCATTTCGAATTTTCCATTAGAAAATTCGAAAAGCGCTTTAAATTCCACCTTTCTTAAGAACTATTACTTTAAATTTATCATGTTCTCAGGTACTATGAAGAAAAAGCTAAAACCAGCACGTCCACTTACAGGATCTCTTGCATACCTTAGTGCAACACCAGCATAGGACCGGATGGCACGAATATGGAGAGATAAACCATTTGGCAGTTTTATATATGTAGATTGGGAAAAGCTACAGATATTGGGGTTCTGGCAGAAATTAGAGAGTCTACTCAGTTACTCAATAGAGGGTCAGCAGTTTGAGTCTTTCAAAAGATTGTTCAGCATTGACGAACCGGTGTATATGGAGATGATCACCGAGTTCATGACCACCTATACATTTGAGCCAAGGAGTAGAGTGGAAGACGGGGTGATCACGTTTAGATATATGGGGAGCCTATTCACCTTGTCATTGGCTCAGTTTGCACGTCACCTAGATCTCTATACTCCAGAAGAGATAGATTCACCCCTGTTTACTAATGGAGCCACCACGATTTCTCTCACGACTACTACCGCAGAGGCATGGAGTCATTGGTCACCAAAGCCATATTTCTCGCGTATTAAAGCTACCCAGCTCACAGACCCCGTCATGCAGATTTTGCATAAATTACTGGCTTATTCGATTGATGGGAAACATACGTCTAATGGCCGAGTGTCTGAGTTTGATGTTATCATGGGGGCATTTGATATTTACTGTAATCTTTGAACTGTTAAAAATTTAAAGCCCTCATTTCGAATTTTCCATTAGAAAATTCGAAAAGCGCTTTAAATTCAACCTTTCTTAAGACCTATTACTTTAAATTTCTCATGTTCTCAGGTACTATGAAGAAAAAGCTAAAACCAGCACGTCCACTTACAGGATCTCTTGCATACCTTAGTGCAACACCAGCATATGACCGGATGGCACGAATATGGAGAGATAAACCTTTTGGCCGTTTTAGATATGTAGATTGGGAAAAGCTACAGATATTGGGGTTCTGGCAGAAAAAAGAGAGTCTACTCAGTTACTCAATAGAGGGTCAGCAGTTTGAGTCTTTCAAAAGATTGTTCAGCATTGACGAACCGGTGTATATGGAGATGATCACCGAGTTCATGACCACCTATACATTTGACCCAGGGAGT
This sequence comes from Pseudognaphalium luteoalbum, assembly GCA_963422505.1. Taxonomy (NCBI): domain Eukaryota; kingdom Viridiplantae; phylum Streptophyta; class Magnoliopsida; order Asterales; family Asteraceae; genus Pseudognaphalium; species Pseudognaphalium luteoalbum. The sequence goes on from OY730196.1 coordinate 43,733,883, forward strand.
AGAGTGGAAGACGGGGTGATCACGTTTAGATATATGGGGAGCCTATTCACCTTGTCATTGGCTCAGTTTGCACGTCACCTAGATCTCTATACTCCAGAAGAGATAGATTCACCCCTGTTTACTAATGGAGCCACCACGATTTCTCTCATGACTACTACCGCAGAGGCATGGAGTCATTGGTCACCAAAGCCATATTTCTCGCGTATTAAAGCTACCCAGCTCACAGACCCCATCATGCAGATTTTGCATAAATTACTGGCTTATTCGCTTGATGGGAAACATACGTCTAATGGCCGAGTGTCTGAGTTTGATGTTATCATGGGGGCATTTGATATTTACTGTAATCTTTGGACTGTTAAGAATTTAAAGCCCTCATTTTGAATTTTCCATTAGAAAATTCAAAAAGCGCTTTAAATTCCACCTTTCTTAAGAACTATTACTTTAAATTTATCATGTTCTCAGGTACTATGAAGAAAAAGCTAAAACCAGCACGTCCACTTACAGGATCTCTTGCATACCTTAGTGCAACACCAGCATAGGACCGGATGGCACGAATATGGAGAGATAAACCATTTGGCAGTTTTAGATATGTAGATTGGGAAAAGCTACAGATATTGGGGTTCTGGCAGAAATTAGAGGGTCTACTCAGTTACTCAATAGAGGGTCAGCAGTTTGAGTCTTTCAAAAGATTGTTCAGCATTGACGAACCGGTGTATATGGAGATGATCACCGAGTTCATGACCACCTATACATTTGAGCCAAGGAGTAGAGTGGAAGACGGGGTGATCACGTTTAGATATATGGGGAGCCTATTCACCTTGTCATTGGCTCAGTTTGCACGTCACCTAGATCTCTATACTCCAGAAGAGATAGATTCACCCCTGTTTACTAATGGAGCCACCACGATTTCTCTCACGACTACTACCGCAGAGGCATGGAGTCATTGGTCACCAAAGCCATATTTCTCGCGTATTAAAGCTACCCAGCTCACAGACCCCGTCATGCAGATTTTGCAAAAATTACTGGCTTGTTCGATTGATGGGAAACATACGTCTAATGGCCGAGTGTCTGAGTTTGATGTTATCATGGGGGCATTTGATATTTACTGTAATCTTTGAACTGTTAAAAATTTAAAGCCCTCATTTCGAATTTTCCATTAGAAAATTCGAAAAGCGCTTTAAATTCAACCTTTCTTAAGACCTATTACTTTAAATTTCTCATGTTCTCAGGTACTATGAAGAAAAAGCTAAAACCAGCACGTCCACTTACAGGATCTCTTGCATACCTTAGTGCTACACCAGCATATGACCGGATGGCACGAATATGGAGAGATAAACCTTTTGGCCGTTTTAGATATGTAGATTGGGAAAAGCTACAGATATTGGGGTTCTGGCAGAAAAAAGAGAGTCTACTCAGTTACTCAATAGAGGGTCAGCAGTTTGAGTCTTTCAAAAGATTGTTCAGCATTGACGAACCGGTGTATATGGAGATGATCACCGAGTTCATGACCACCTATACATTTGACCCAGGGAGTAGAGTGGAAGACGGGGTGATCACGTTTAGATATATGGGGAGCCTATTCACCTTGTCATTGGCTCAGTTTGCACGTCACCTAGATCTCTATACTCCAGAAGAGATAGATTCACCCCTGTTTACTAATGGAGCCACCACGATTTCTCTCATGACTACTACCGCAGAGGCATGGAGTCATTGGTCACCAAAGCCATATTTCTCGCGTATTAAAGTTACCCAGCTCACAGACCCCGTCATGCAGATTTTGCATAAATTACTGGCTTGTTCGCTTGATAGGAAACATACGTCTAATGGCCGAGTGTCTGAGTTTGATGTTATCATGGGGGCATTTGATATTTACTGTAATCTTTGGACTGTCAAGAATTTAAAGCCCTCATTTCGAATTTTCCATTAGAAAATTCGAAAAGCGCTTTAAATTCCACCTTTCTTAAGACCTATTACTTGAAATTTCTCATGTTCTCAGGTACTATGAAGAAAAAGCTAAAACCAGCACGTCCACTTACAGGATCTCTTGCATACCTTAGTGCAACACCCGCATACGACTGGATGGCACGAATATGGAGAGATAAACCTTTTGGCCATTTTAGATATGTAGATTGGGAAAAGCTACAGATATTGGGTTTCAGCCAGAAATTAGAGAGTCTACTCAGTTACTCAATAGAGGGTCAGCAGTTTGAGTCTTTCAAAAGATTGTTCAGCATTGACGAACCGGTGTATATGGAGATGATCACCGAGTTCATGACCACCTATACATTTGAGCCAAGGAGTAGAGTGGAAGACGGGGTGATCACGTTTAGATATATGGGGAGCCTATTCACCTTGTCATTGGCTCAGTTTGCACGTCACCTAGATCTCTATACTCCAGAAGAGATAGATTCACCCCTGTTTACTAATGGAGCCACCACGATTTCTCTCACGACTACTACCGCAGAGGCATGGAGTCATTGGTCACCAAAGCCATATTTCTCGCGTATTAAAGCTACCCAGCTCACAGACCCCGTCATGCAGATTTTGCATAAATTACTGGCTTATTCGATTGATGGGAAACATACGTCTAATGGCCGAGTGTCTGAGTTTGATGTTATCATGGGGGCATTTGATATTTACTGTAATCTTTGAACTGTTAAAAATTTAAAGCCCTCATTTCGAATTTTCCATTAGAAAATTCGAAAAGCGCTTTAAATTCAACCTTTCTTAAGACCTATTACTTTAAATTTCTCATGTTCTCAGGTACTATGAAGAAAAAGCTAAAACCAGCACGTCCACTTACAGGATCTCTTGCATACCTTAGTGCAACACCAGCATATGACCGGATGGCACGAATATGGAGAGATAAACCTTTTGGCCGTTTTAGATATGTAGATTGGGAAAAGCTACAGATATTGGGGTTCTGGCAGAAAAAAGAGAGTCTACTCAGTTACTCAATAGAGGGTCAGCAGTTTGAGTCTTTCAAAAGATTGTTCAGCATTGACGAACCGGTGTATATGGAGATGATCACCGAGTTCATGACCACCTATACATTTGACCCAGGGAGTAGAGTGGAAGACGGGGTGATCACGTTTAGATATATGGGGAGCCTATTCACCTTGTCATTGGCTCAGTTTGCACGTCACCTAGATCTCTATACTCCAGAAGAGATAGATTCACCCCTGTTTACTAATGGAGCCACCACGATTTCTCTCATGACTACTACCGCAGAGGCATGGAGTCATTGGTCACCAAAGCCATATTTCTCGCGTATTAAAGCTACCCAGCTCACAGACCCCATCATGCAGATTTTGCATAAATTACTGGCTTATTCGCTTGATGGGAAACATACGTCTAATGGCCGAGTGTCTGAGTTTGATGTTATCATGGGGGCATTTGATATTTACTGTAATCTTTGGACTGTTAAGAATTTAAAGCCCTCATTTTGAATTTTCCATTAGAAAATTCAAAAAGCGCTTTAAATTCCACCTTTCTTAAGAACTATTACTTTAAATTTATCATGTTCTCAGGTACTATGAAGAAAAAGCTAAAACCAGCACGTCCACTTACAGGATCTCTTGCATACCTTAGTGCAACACCAGCATAGGACCGGATGGCACGAATATGGAGAGATAAACCATTTGGCAGTTTTAGATATGTAGATTGGGAAAAGCTACAGATATTGGGGTTCTGGCAGAAATTAGAGGGTCTACTCAGTTACTCAATAGAGGGTCAGCAGTTTGAGTCTTTCAAAAGATTGTTCAGCATTGACGAACCGGTGTATATGGAGATGATCACCGAGTTCATGACCACCTATACATTTGAGCCAAGGAGTAGAGTGGAAGACGGGGTGATCACGTTTAGATATATGGGGAGCCTATTCACCTTGTCATTGGCTCAGTTTGCACGTCACCTAGATCTCTATACTCCAGAAGAGATAGATTCACCCCTGTTTACTAATGGAGCCACCACGATTTCTCTCACGACTACTACCGCAGAGGCATGGAGTCATTGGTCACCAAAGCCATATTTCTCGCGTATTAAAGCTACCCAGCTCACAGACCCCGTCATGCAGATTTTGCATAAATTACTGGCTTGTTCGATTGATGGGAAACATACGTCTAATGGCCGAGTGTCTGAGTTTGATGTTATCATGGGGGCATTTGATATTTACTGTAATCTTTGAACTGTTAAAAATTTAAAGCCCTCATTTCGAATTTTCCATTAGAAAATTCGAAAAGCGCTTTAAATTCAACCTTTCTTAAGACCTATTACTTTAAATTTCTCATGTTCTCAGGTACTATGAAGAAAAAGCTAAAACCAGCACGTCCACTTACAGGATCTCTTGCATACCTTAGTGCTACACCAGCATATGACCGGATGGCACGAATATGGAGAGATAAACCTTTTGGCCGTTTTAGATATGTAGATTGGGAAAAGCTACAGATATTGGGGTTCTGGCAGAAAAAAGAGAGTCTACTCAGTTACTCAATAGAGGGTCAGCAGTTTGAGTCTTTCAAAAGATTGTTCAGCATTGACGAACCGGTGTATATGGAGATGATCACCGAGTTCATGACCACCTATACATTTGACCCAGGGAGTAGAGTGGAAGACGGGGTGATCACGTTTAGATATATGGGGAGCCTATTCACCTTGTCATTGGCTCAGTTTGCACGTCACCTAGATCTCTATACTCCAGAAGAGATAGATTCACCCCTGTTTACTAATGGAGCCACCACGATTTCTCTCATGACTACTACCGCAGAGGCATGGAGTCATTGGTCACCAAAGCCATATTTCTCGCGTATTAAAGTTACCCAGCTCACAGACCCCGTCATGCAGATTTTGCATAAATTACTGGCTTGTTCGCTTGATAGGAAACATACGTCTAATGGCCGAGTGTCTGAGTTTGATGTTATCATGGGGGCATTTGATATTTACTGTAATCTTTGGACTGTCAAGAATTTAAAGCCCTCATTTCGAATTTTCCATTAGAAAATTCGAAAAGCGCTTTAAATTCCACCTTTCTTAAGACCTATTACTTGAAATTTCTCATGTTCTCAGGTACTATGAAGAAAAAGCTAAAACCAGCACGTCCACTTACAGGATCTCTTGCATACCTTAGTGCAACACCCGCATACGACTGGATGGCACGAATATGGAGAGATAAACCTTTTGGCCATTTTAGATATGTAGATTGGGAAAAGCTACAGATATTGGGTTTCAGCCAGAAATTAGAGAGTCTACTCAGTTACTCAATAGAGGGTCAGCAGTTTGAGTCTTTCAAAAGATTGTTCAGCATTGACGAACCGGTGTATATGGAGATGATCACCGAGTTCATGACCACCTATACATTTGAGCCAAGGAGTAGAGTGGAAGACGGGGTGATCACGTTTAGATATATGGGGAGCCTATTCACCTTGTCATTGGCTCAGTTTGCACGTCACCTAGATCTCTATACTCCAGAAGAGATAGATTCACCCCTGTTTACTAATGGAGCCACCACGATTTCTCTCACGACTACTACCGCAGAGGCATGGAGTCATTGGTCACCAAAGCCATATTTCTCGCGTATTAAAGCTACCCAGCTCACAGACCCCGTCATGCAGATTTTGCATATATTACTGGCTTGTTCGCTTGATGGGAAACATACGTCTAATGTCCGAGTGCCTGAGTTTGATGTTATCATGGGGGCATTTGATATTTACTGTAATCTTTGGACTGTCAAGAATTTAAAGCCCTCATTTCGAATTTTCTAGCGCTTTAAATTCCACCTTTCTTAAGACCTATTACTTTAAATTTATCATGTTCTCAGGTACTATGAAGAAAAAGCTAAAACCAGCACGTCCACTTACAGGATCTCTTGCATACCTTAGTGCAACACCCGCATAAGACTGGATGGCACGAATATGGAGAGATAAACCTTTTGGCCATTTTAGATATGTAGATTGGGAAAAGCTACAGATATTGGGTTTCAGCCAGAAATTAGAGAGTCTACTCAGTTACTCAATAGAGGGTCAGCAGTTTGAGTCTTTCAAAAGATTGTTCAGCATTGACGAACCGGTGTATATGGAGATGATCACCGAGTTCATGACCACCTATACATTTGAGCCAAGGAGTAGAGTGGAAGATGGGGTGATCACGTTTAGATATATGGGGAGCCTATTCACCTTGTCATTGGCTCAGTTTGCACGTCACCTAGATCTCTATACTCCAGAAGAGATAGATTCACCTCTGTTTACTAATGGAGCCACCACGATTTCTCTCACGACTACTACCGCAGAGGCATGGAGTCATTGGTCACCAAAGCCATATTTCTCGCGTATTAAAGCTACCCAGCTCACAGACCCCGTCATGCAGATTTTGCATATATTACTGGCTTGTTCGCTTGATGGGAAACATACGTCTAATGTCCGAGTGCCTGAGTTTGATGTTATCATGGGGGCATTTGATATTTACTGTAATCTTTGGACTGTCAAGAATTTAAAGCCCTCATTTCGAATTTTCTAGCGCTTTAAATTCCACCTTTCTTAAGACCTATTACTTTAAATTTATCATGTTCTCAGGTACTATGAAGAAAAAGCTAAAACCAGCACGTCCACTTACAGGATCTCTTGCATACCTTAGTGCAACACCAGCATACGACCGGATGGCACGAATATGGAGAGATAAACCTTTTGGCCGTTTTAGATATGTAGATTGGGAAAAGCTACAGATATTGGGGTTCTGGCAGAAATTAGAGAGTCTACTCAGTTACTCAATAGAGGGTCAGCAGTTTGAGTCTTTCAAAAGATTGTTCAGCATTGACGAACCGGTGTATATGGAGATGATCACCGAGTTCATGACCACCTATACATTTGACCCAGGGAGTAGAGTGGAAGACGGGGTGATCACGTTTAGATATATGGGGAGCCTATTCACCTTGTCATTGGCTCAGTTTGCACGTCACCTAGATCTCTATACTCCAGAAGAGATAGATTCACCCCTGTTTACTAATGGAGCCACCACGATTTCTCTCACGACTACTACCGCAGAGGCATGGAGTCATTGGTCACCAAAGCCATATTTCTCGCGTATTAAAGCTACCCAGCTCACAGACCCCGTCATGCAGATTTTGCATAAATTACTGGCTTGTTCGCTTGATGGGAAACATACGTCTAATGGCCGAGTGTCTGAGTTTGATGTTATCATGGGGGCATTTGATATTTACTGTAATCTTTGAACTGTTAAAAATTTAAAGCCCTCATTTCGAATTTTCCATTAGAAAATTCGAAAAGCGCTTTAAATTCAACCTTTCTTAAGACCTATTACTTTAAATTTCTCATGTTCTCAGGTACTATGAAGAAAAAGCTAAAACCAGCACGTCCACTTACAGGATCTCTTGCATACCTTAGTGCAACAGCAGCATATGACCGGATGGCACGAATATGGAGAGATAAACCTTTTGGCCGTTTTAGATATGTAGATTGGGAAAAGCTACAGATATTGGGGTTCTGGCAGAAAAAAGAGAGTCTACTCAGTTACTCAATAGAGGGTCAGCAGTTTGAGTCTTTCAAAAGATTGTTCAGCATTGACGAACTGGTGGATATGGAGATGATCACCGAGTACATGACCACCTATACATTTGACCCAGGGAGTAGAGTGGAAGACGGGGTGATCACGTTTAGATATATGGGGAGCCTATTCACCTTGTCATTGGCTCAGTTTGCACGTCACCTAGATCTCTATACTCCAGAAGAGATAGATTCACCCCTGTTTACTAATGGAGCCACCACGATTTCTCTCATGACTACTACCGCAGAGGCATGGAGTCATTGGTCACCAAAGCAATATTTCTCGCGTATTAAAGTTACCCAGCTCACAGACCCCGTCATGCAGATTTTGCATAAATTACTGGCTTGTTCGCTTGATGGGAAACATACGTCTAATGGCCGAGTGTCTGAGTTTGATGTTATCATGGGGGCATTTGATATTTACTGTAATCTTTGGACTGTCAAGAATTTAAAGCCCTCATTTCGAATTTTCCATTAGAAAATTCGAAAAGCGCTTTAAATTCCACCTTTCTTAAGACCTGATACTTGAAATTTCTCATGTTCTCAGGTACTATGAAGAAAAAGCTAAAACCAGCACGTCCACTTACAGGATCTCTTGCATACCTTAGTGCAACACCCGCATACGACTGGATGGCACGAATATGGAGAGATAAACCTTTTGGCCGTTTTAGATATGTAGATTGGGAAAAGCTACAGATATTGGGTTTCAGCCAGAAATTAGAGAGTCTACTCAGTTACTCAATAGAGGGTCAGCAGGTTGAGTCTTTCAAAAGATTGTTCAGCATTGACGAACCGGTGTATATGGAGATGATCACCGAGTTCATGACCACCTATACATTTGAGCCAAGGAGTAGAGTGGAAGACGGGGTGATCACGTTTAGATATATGGGTGGCCTATTCACCTTGTCATTGGCTCAGTTTGCACATCACCTAGATCTCTATACTCCAGAAGAGATAGATTCGCCCCTGTTTACTAATGGAGCCACCATGATTTCTCTCACGACTACTACCGCAGAGGCATGGAGTCATTGGTCACCAAAGCCATATTTCTCGCGTATTAAAGCTACCCAGCTCACAGACCCCGTCATGCAGATTTTGCATATATTACTGGCTTGTTCGCTTGATGGGAAACATACGTCTAATGTCCGAGTGCCTGAGTTTGATGTTATCATGGGGGCATTTGATATTTACTTTAATCTTTGGACTGTCAAGAATTTAAAGCCCTCATTTCGAATTTTCCATTAGAAAATTCGAAAAGCGCTTTAAATTCCACCTTTCTTAAGACCTATTACTTTAAATTTATCATGTTCTCAGGTACTATGAAGAAAAAGCTAAAACCAGCACGTCCACTTACAGGATCTCTTGCATACCTTAGTGCAACACCAGCATACGACCGGATGGCACGAATATGGAGAGATAAACCTTTTGGCCGTTTTAGATATGTAGATTGGGAAAAGCTACAGATATTGGGGTTCTGGCAGAAATTAGAGAGTCTACTCAGTTACTCAATAGAGGGTCAGCAGTTTGAGTCTTTCAAAAGATTGTTCAGCATTGACGAACCGGTGTATATGGAGATGATCACCGAGTTCATGACCACCTATACATTTGACCCAGGGAGTAGAGTGGAAGACGGGGTGATCACGTTTAGATATATGGGGAGCCTATTCACCTTGTCATTGGCTCAGTTTGCACGTCACCTAGATCTCTATACTCCAGAAGAGATAGATTCACCCCTGTTTACTAATGGAGCCATCACGATTTCTCTCACGACTACTACCGCAGAGGCATGGAGTCATTGGTCACCAAAGCCATATTTCTTGCGTATTAAAGCTACCCAGCTCACAGACCCCGTCATGCAGATTTTGCATAAATTACTGGCTTGTTCGCTTGATGGGAAACATACGTCTAATGGCCGAGTGTCTGAGTTTGATGTTATCATGGGGGCATTTGATATTTACTGTAATCTTTGGACTGTTAAGAATTTAAAGCCCTCATTTCGAATTTTCCATTAGAAAATTCGAAAAGCGCTTTAAATTCAACCTTTCTTAAGACCTATTACTTTAAATTTCTCATGTTCTCAGGTACTATGAAGAAAAAGCTAAAACCAGCACGTCCACTTACAGGATCTCTTGCATACCTTAGTGCAACACCAGCATATGACCGGATGGCACGAATATGGAGAGATAAACCTTTTGGCCGTTTTAGATATGTAGATTGGGAAAAGCTACAGATATTGGGGTTCTGGCAGAAAAAAGAGAGTCTACTCAGTTACTCAATAGAGGGTCAGCAGTTTGAGTCTTTCAAAAGATTGTTCAGCATTGACGAACCGGTGTATATTGAGATGATCACCGAGTTCATGACCACCTATACATTTGACCCAGGGAGTAGAGTGGAAGACGGGGTGATCACGTTTAGATATATGGGGAGCCTATTCACCTTGTCATTGGCTCAGTTTGCACGTCACCTAGATCTCTATACTCCAGAAGAGATAGATTCACCCCTGTTTACTAATGGAGCCACCACGATTTCTCTCATGACTACTACCGCAGAGGCATGGAGTCATTGGTCACCAAAGCCATATTTCTCGCGTATTAAAGTTACCCAGCTCACAGACCCCGTCATGCAGATTTTGCATAAATTACTGGCTTGTTCGCTTGATGGGAAACATACGTCTAATGGCCGAGTGTCTGAGTTTGATGTTATCATGGGGGCATTTGATATTTACTGTAATCTTTGAACTGTCAAGAATTTAAAGCCCTCATTTCGAATTTTCCATTAGAAAATTCGAAAAGCGCTTTAAATTCCACCTTTCTTAAGACCTATTACTTGAAATTTCTCATGTTCTCAGGTACTATGAAGAAAAAGCTAAAACCAGCACGTCCACTTACAGGATCTCTTGCATACCTTAGTGCAACACTAGCATACGACCGGATGGCACGAATATGGAGAGATAAACCTTTTGGCCGTTTTAGATATGTAGATTGGGAAAAGCTACATATATTGGGGTTCTGGCAGAAATTAGAGAGTCTACTCAGTTACTCAATAGAGGGTCAGCAGTTTGAGTCTTTCAAAAGATTGTTCAGCATTGACGAACCGGTGTATATGGAGATGATCACCGAGTTCATGACCACCTATACATTTGAGCCAAGGAGTAGAGTGGAACAAGGGGTGATCACGTTTAGATATTTGGGGAGCCTATTCACCTTGTCATTGGCTCAGTTTGCACGTCACCTAGATCTCTATACTCCAGAAGAGATAGATTCACCTCTGTTTACTAATGGAGCCACCACGATTTCTCTCACGACTACTACCGCAGAGGCATGGAGTCATTGGTTACCAAAGCCATATTTCTCGCGTATTAAAGCTACCAAGCTCACAGACCCCGTCATGCAGATTTTGCATATATTACTGGCTTGTTCGCTTGATGGGAAACATACGTCTAATGTCCGAGTGCCTGAGTTTGATGTTATCATGGGGGCATTTGATATTTACTGTAATCTTTGGACTGTCAAGAATTTAAAGCCCTCATTTCGAATTTTCCATTAGAAAATTCAAAAAGCGCTTTAAATTCCACCTTTCTTAAGACCTATTACTTTAAATTTATCATGTTCTCAGGTACTATGAAGAAAAAGCTAAAACCAGCACGTCCACTTACAGGATCTCTTGCATACCTTAGTGCAACACTAGCATACGACCGGATGGCATGAATATGGAGAGATAAACCTTTTGGCCGTTTTAGATATGTAGATTGGGAAAAGCTACAGATATTGGGGTTCTGGCAGAAATTAGAGAGTCTATTCAGTTTCTCAATAGAGGGTCAGCAGTTTGAGTCTTTCAAAAGATTGTTCAGCATTGACGAACCGGTGTATATGGAGATGATCACCGAGTTCATGACCACCTATACATTTGACCCAGGGAGTAGAGTGGAAGACGGGGTGATCACGTTTAGATATATGGGGAGCCTATTCACCTTGTCATTGGCTCAGTTTGCACGTCACCTAGATCTCTATACTCCAGAAGAGATAGATTCACCCCTGTTTACTAATGGAGCCATCACGATTTCTCTCACGACTACTACCGCAGAGGCATGGAGTCATTGGTCACCAAAGCCATATTTCTTGCGTATTAAAGCTACCCAGCTCACAGACCCCGTCATGCAGATTTTGCATAAATTACTGGCTTGTTCGCTTGATGGGAAACATACGTCTAATGGCCGAGTGTCTGAGTTTGATGTTATCATGGGGGCATTTGATATTTACTGTAATCTTTGGACTGTTAAGAATTTAAAGCCCTCATTTCGAATTTTCCATTAGAAAATTCGAAAAGCGCTTTAAATTCAACCTTTCTTAAGACCTATTACTTTAAATTTCTCATGTTCTCAGGTACTATGAAGAAAAAGCTAAAACCAGCACGTCCACTTACAGGATCTCTTGCATACCTTAGTGCAACACCAGCATATGACCGGATGGCACGAATATGGAGAGATAAACCTTTTGGCCGTTTTAGATATGTAGATTGGGAAAAGCTACAGATATTGGGGTTCTGGCAGAAAAAAGAGAGTCTACTCAGTTACTCAATAGAGGGTCAGCAGTTTGAGTCTTTCAAAAGATTGTTCAGCATTGACGAACCGGTGTATATTGAGATGATCACCGAGTTCATGACCACCTATACATTTGACCCAGGGAGTAGAGTGGAAGACGGGGTGATCACGTTTAGATATATGGGGAGCCTATTCACCTTGTCATTGGCTCAGTTTGCACGTCACCTAGATCTCTATACTCCAGAAGAGATAGATTCACCCCTGTTTACTAATGGAGCCACCACGATTTCTCTCATGACTACTACCGCAGAGGCATGGAGTCATTGGTCACCAAAGCCATATTTCTCGCGTATTAAAGTTACCCAGCTCACAGACCCCGTCATGCAGATTTTGCATAAATTACTGGCTTGTTCGCTTGATGGGAAACATACGTCTAATGGCCGAGTGTCTGAGTTTGATGTTATCATGGGGGCATTTGATATTTACTGTAATCTTTGAACTGTCAAGAATTTAAAGCCCTCATTTCGAATTTTCCATTAGAAAATTCGAAAAGCGCTTTAAATTCCACCTTTCTTAAGACCTATTACTTGAAATTTCTCATGTTCTCAGGTACTATGAAGAAAAAGCTAAAACCAGCACGTCCACTTACAGGATCTCTTGCATACCTTAGTGCAACACTAGCATACGACCGGATGGCACGAATATGGAGAGATAAACCTTTTGGCCGTTTTAGATATGTAGATTGGGAAAAGCTACATATATTGGGGTTCTGGCAGAAATTAGAGAGTCTACTCAGTTACTCAATAGAGGGTCAGCAGTTTGAGTCTTTCAAAAGATTGTTCAGCATTGACGAACCGGTGTATATGGAGATGATCACCGAGTTCATGACCACCTATACATTTGAGCCAAGGAGTAGAGTGGAACAAGGGGTGATCACGTTTAGATATTTGGGGAGCCTATTCACCTTGTCATTGGCTCAGTTTGCACGTCACCTAGATCTCTATACTCCAGAAGAGATAGATTCACCTCTGTTTACTAATGGAGCCACCACGATTTCTCTCACGACTACTACCGCAGAGGCATGGAGTCATTGGTTACCAAAGCCATATTTCTCGCGTATTAAAGCTACCAAGCTCACAGACCCCGTCATGCAGATTTTGCATATATTACTGGCTTGTTCGCTTGATGGGAAACATACGTCTAATGTCCGAGTGCCTGAGTTTGATGTTATCATGGGGGCATTTGATATTTACTGTAATCTTTGGACTGTCAAGAATTTAAAGCCCTCATTTCGAATTTTCCATTAGAAAATTCAAAAAGCGCTTTAAATTCCACCTTTCTTAAGACCTATTACTTTAAATTTATCATGTTCTCAGGTACTATGAAGAAAAAGCTAAAACCAGCACGTCCACTTACAGGATCTCTTGCATACCTTAGTGCAACACTAGCATACGACCGGATGGCATGAATATGGAGAGATAAACCTTTTGGCCGTTTTAGATATGTAGATTGGGAAAAGCTACAGATATTGGGGTTCTGGCAGAAATTAGAGAGTCTATTCAGTTTCTCAATAGAGGGTCAGCAGTTTGAGTCTTTCAAAAGATTGTTCAGCATTGACGAACCGGTGTATATGGAGATGATCACCGAGTTCATGACCACCTATACATTTGACCCAGGGAGTAGAGTGGAAGACGGGGTGATCACGTTTAGATATATGGGGAGCCTATTCACCTTGTCATTGGCTCAGTTTGCACGTCACCTAGATCTCTATACTCCAGAAGAGATAGATTCACCCCTGTTTACTAATGGAGCCACCACGATTTCTCTCATGACTACTACCGCAGAGGCATGGAGTCATTGGTCACCAAAGCCATATTTCTCGCGTATTAAAGCTACCCAGCTCACAGACCCCGTCATGCAGATTTTGCATAAATTACTGGCTTGTTCGCTTGATGGGAAACATACGTCTAATGGCCGAGTGTCTGAGTTTGATGTTATCATGGGGGCATTTGATATTTACTGTAATCTTTGGACTGTTAAGAATTTAAAGCCCTCATTTCGAATTTTCCATTAGAAAATTCGAAAAGCGCTTTAAATTCAACCTTTCTTAAGACCTATTACTTTAAATTTCTCATGTTCTCAGGTACTATGAAAAAAAAGCTAAAACCAGCACGTCCACTTACAGGATCTCTTGCATACCTTAGTGCAACACTAGCTTACGACCGGATGGCACGAATATGGAGAGATAAACCTTTTGGCCGTTTTAGATATGTAGATTGGGAAAAGCTACAGATATTGGGGTTCTGGCAGAAAAAAGAGAGTCTACTCAGTTACTCAATAGAGGGTCAGCAGTTTGAGTCTTTCAAAACATTGTTCAGCATTGACGAACTGGTGGATATGGAGATGATCACCGAGTACATGACCACCTATACATTTGACCCAGGGAGTAGAGTGGAAGACGGGGTGATCACGTTTAGATATATGGGGAGCCTATTCACCTTGTCATTGGCTCAGTTTGCACGTCACCTAGATCTCTATACTCCAGAAGAGATAGATTCACCCCTGTTTACTAATGGAGCCACCACGATTTCTCTCATGACTACTACCGCAGAGGCATGGTGTCATTGGTCACCAAAGCCATATTTCTCGCGTATTAAAGTTACCCAGCTCACAGACCCCGTCATGCAGATTTTGCATAAATTACTGGCTTGTTCGCTTGATGGGAAACATACGTCTAATGGCCGAGTGTCTGAGTTTGATGTTATCATGGGGGCATTTGATATTTACTGTAATCTTTGGACTGTCAAGAATTTAAAGCCCTCATTTCGAATTTTCCATTAGAAAATTCGAAAAGCGCTTTAAATTCCACCTTTCTTAAGACCTATTTCTTGAAATTTCTCATGTTCTCAGGTACTATGAAGAAAAAGCTAAAACCAGCACGTCCACTTACAGGATCTCTTGCATACCTTAGTGCAACACCCGCATACGACTGGATGGCACGAATATGGAGAGATAAACCTTTTGGCCGTTTTAGATATGTAGATTGGGAAAAGCTACAGATATTGGGTTTCAGCCAGAAATTAGAGAGTCTACTTAGTTACTCAATAGAGGGTCAGCAGTTTGAGTCTTTCAAAAGATTGTTCAGCATTGACGAACCGGTGTATATGGAGATGATCACCGAGTTCATGACCACCTATACATTTGAGCCAAGGAGTAGAGTGGAAGACAGGGTGATCACGTTTAGATATATGGGGAGCCTATTCACCTTGTCATTGGCTCAGTTTGCACGTCACCTAGATCTCTATACTCCAGAAGAGATAGATTCACCCCTGTTTACTAATGGAGCCACCACGATTTCTCTCACGACTACTACCGCAGAGGCATGGAGTCATTGGTCACCAAAGCCATATTTCTCGCGTATTAAAGCTACCCAGCTCACAGACCCCGTCATGCAGATTTTGCATATATTACTGGCTTGTTCGCTTGATGGGAAACATACGTCTAATGTCCGAGTGCCTGAGTTTGATGTTATCATGGGGGCATTTGATATTTACTGTAATCTTTGGACTGTCAAGAATTTAAAGCCCTCATTTCGAATTTTCCATTAGAAAATTCGAAAAGCGCTTTAAATTCCACCTTTCTTAAGACCTATTACTTTAAATTTATCATGTTCTCAGGTACTATGAAGAAAAAGCTAAAACCAGCACGTCTACTTACACGATCTCTTGCATACCTTAGTGCAACACCAGCATACGACCGGATGGCACGAATATGGAGAGATAAACCTTTTGGCCGTTTTAGATATGTAGATTGGGAAAAGCTACAGATATTGGGGTTCTGGCAGAAATTAGAGAGTCTACTCAGTTACTCAATAGAGGGTCAGCAGTTTGAGTCTTTCAAAAGATTGTTCAGCATTGACGAACCGGTGTATATGGAGATGATCACCGAGTTCATGACCACCTATACATTTGACCCAGGGAGTAGAGTGGAAGACGGGGTGATCACGTTTAGATATATGGGGAGCCTATTCACCTTGTCATTGGCTCAGTTTGCACGTCACCTAGATCTCTATACTCCAGAAGAGATAGATTCACCCCTGTTTACTAATGGAGCCACCACGATTTCTCTCACGACTACTACCGCAGAGGCATGGAGTCATTGGTCACCAAAGCCATATTTCTCGCGTATTAAAGCTACCCAGCTCACAGACCCCGTCATGCAGATTTTGCATAAATTACTGGCTTGTTCGCTTGATGGGAAACATACGTCTAATGGCCGAGTGTCTGAGTTTGATGTTATCATGGGGGCATTTGATATTTACTGTAATCTTTGGACTGTTAAGAATTTAAAGCCCTCATTTCGAATTTTCCATTAGAAAATTTGAAAAGCGCTTTAAATTCAACCTTTCTTAAGACCTATTACTTTAAATTTCTCATTTTCTCAGGTACTATGAAAAAAAAGCTAAAACCAGCACGTCCACTTACAGGATCTCTTGCATACCTTAGTGCAACACTAGCATACGATCGGATGGCACGAATATGGAGAGATAAACCTTTTGGCCGTTTTAGATATGTAGATTGGGAAAAGCTACAGATATTGGGGTTCTGGCAGAAAAAAGAGAGTCTACTCAGTTACTCAATAGAGGGTCAGCAGTTTGAGTCTTTCAAAAGATTGTTCAGCATTGACGAACTGGTGGATATGGAGATGATCACCGAGTACATGACCACCTATACATTTGACCCAGGGAGTAGAGTGGAAGACGGGGTGATCACGTTTAGATATATGGGGAGCCTATTCACCTTGTCATTGGCTCAGTTTGCACGTCACCTAGATCTCTATACTCCAGAAGAGATAGATTCACCCCTGTTTACTAATGGAGCCACCACGATTTCTCTCATGACTACTACCGCAGAGGCATGGTGTCATTGGTCACCAAAGCCATATTTCTCGCGTATTAAAGTTACCCAGCTCACAGACCCCGTCATGCAGATTTTGCATAAATTACTGGCTTGTTCGCTTGATGGGAAACATACGTCTAATGGCCGAGTGTCTGAGTTTGATGTTATCATGGGGGCATTTGATATTTACTGTAATCTTTGGACTGTCAAGAATTTAAAGCCCTCATTTCGAATTTTCCATTAGAAAATTCGAAAAGCGCTTTAAATTCCACCTTTCTTAAGACCTATTACTTGAAATTTCTCATGTTCTCAGGTACTATGAAGAAAAAGCTAAAACCAGCACGTCCACTTACAGGATCTCTTGCATACCTTAGTGCAACACCCGCATACGACTAGATGGCACGAATATGGAGAGATAAACCTTTTGGCCGTTTTAGATATGTAGATTGGGAAAAGCTACAGATATTGGGTTTCAGCCAGAAATTAGAGAGTCTACTTAGTTACTCAATAGAGGGTCAGCAGTTTGAGTCTTTCAAAAGATTATTCAGCATTGACGAACCGGTGTATATGGAGATGATCACCGAGTTCATGACCACCTATACATTTGAGCCAAGGAGTAGAGTGGAAGACAGGGTGATCACGTTTAGATATATGGGGAGCCTATTCACCTTGACATTGGCTCAGTTTGCACGTCACCTAGATCTCTATACTCCAGAAGAGATAGATTCACCCCTGTTTACTAATGGAGCCACCACGATTTCTCTCACGACTACTACCGCAGAGGCATGGAGTCATTGGTCACCAAAGCCATATTTCTCGCGTATTAAAGCTACCCAGCTCACAGACCCCGTCATGCAGATTTTGCATATATTACTGGCTTGTTCGCTTGATGGGAAACATACGTCTAATGTCCGAGTGCCTGAGTTTGATGTTATCATGGGGGCATTTGATATTTACTGTAATCTTTGGACTGTCAAGAATTTAAAGCCCTCATTTCGAATTTTCCATTAGAAAATTCGAAAAGCGCTTTAAATTCCACCTTTCTTAAGACCTATTACTTTAAATTTATCATGTTCTCAGGTACTATGAAAAAAAGCTAAAACCAGCACGTCCACTTACAGGATCTCTTGCTTACCTTAGTGCAACACCAGCATACGACCGGATGGCACGAATATAGAGAGATAAACCTTTTGGCCGTTTTAGATATGTAGATTGGGAAAAGCTACAGATATTGGGGTTCTGGCAGAAATTAGAGAGTCTACTCAGTTACTCAATAGAGGGTCAGCAGTTTGAGTCTTTCAAAAGATTGTTCAGCATTGACGAACCGGTGTATATGGAGATGATCACCGAGTTCATGACCACCTATACATTTGACCCAGGGAGTAGAGTGGAAGACGGGGTGATCACGTTTAGATATATGGGGAGACTATTCACCTTGTCATTGGCTCACTTTGCACGTCACCTAGATCTCTATACTCCAGAAGAGATAGATTCACCCCTGTTTACTAATGGAGCCACCACGATTTCTCTCATGACTACTACCGCAGAGGCATGGAGTCATTGGTCACCAAAGCCATATTTCTCGCGTATTAAAGTTACCCAGCTCACAGACCCCGTCATGCAGATTTTGCATAAATTACTGGCTTGTTCGCTTGATGGGAAACATACGTCTAATGGCCGAGTGTCTGAGTTTGATGTTATCATGGGGGCATTTGATATTTACTGTAATCTTTGGACTGTCAAGAATTTAAAGCCCTCATTTCGAATTTTCCATTAGAAAATTCGAAAAGCGCTTTAAATTCCACCTTTCTTAAGACCTATTACTTGAAATTTCTCATGTTCTCAGGTACTATGAAGAAAAAGCTAAAACCAGCACGTCCACTTACAGGATCTCTTGCATACCTTAGTGCAACACCCGCATACGACTGGATGGCACGAATACGGAGAGATAAACCTTTTGGCCATTTTAGATATGTAGATTGGGAAAAGCTACAGATATTGGGTTTCAGCCAGAAATTAGAGAGTCTACTCAGTTACTCAATAGAGGGTCAGCAGTTTGAGTCTTTCAAAAGATTGTTCAGCATTGACGAACCGGTGTATATGGAGATGATCACCGTGTTCATGACCACCTATACATTTGAGCCAAGGAGTAGAGTGGAACACGGGGTGATCACGTTTAGATATATGGGGAGCCTATTCACCTTGTCATTGGCTCAGTTTGCACGTCACCTAGTTCTCTATACTCCAGAAGAGATAGAATCACCCCTGTTTACTAATGGAGCCACCACGATTTCTCTCACGACTACTACCGCAGAGGCATGGAGTCATTGGTCACTAAAGCCATATTTCTCGCGTATTAAAGCTACCCAGCTCACAGACCCCGTCATGCAGATTTTGCATATATTACTGGCTTGTTCGCTTGATGGGAAACATACGTCTAATGTCCGAGTGCCTGAGTTTGATGTTATCATGGGGGCATTTGATATTTACGGTAATCTTTGGACTGTCAAGAATTTAAAGCCCTCATTTCGAATTTTCCATTAGAAAATTCGAAAAGCGCTTTAAATTCCACCTTTCTTAAGACCTATTAATTTAAATTTATCATGTTCTCAGGGACTATGAAGAAAAAGCTAAAACCAGCACGTCCACTTACAGGATCTCTTGCATACCTTAGTGCAACACCAGCATACGACCGGATGGCACGAATATGGAGAGATAAACCTTTTGGCCGTTTTAGATATGTAGATTGGGAAAAGCTACAGATATTGGGGTTCTGGCAGAAATTAGAGAGTCTACTCAGTTACTCAATAGAGGGTCAGCAGTTTGAGTCTTTCAAAAGATTGTTCAGCATTGACGAACCAGTATATATGGAGATGATCACCGAGTTCATGACCACCTATACATTTGACCCAGGGAGTTGAGTGGAAGACGGGGTGATCACGTTTAGATATATGGGGAGCCTATTCACCTTGTCATTGGCTCAGTTTGCACGTCACCTAGATCTCTATACTCCAGAAGAGATAGATTCACCCCTGTTTACTAATGGAGCCACCACGATTTCTCTCATGACTACTACCGCAGAGGCATGGAGTCATTGGTCACCAAAGCCATATTTCTCGCGTATTAAAGTTACCCAGCTCACAGACCCCGTCATGCAGATTTTGCATAAATTACTGGCTTGTTCGCTTGATGGGAAACATACGTCTAATGGCCGAGTGTCTGAGTTTGATGTTATCATGGGGGCATTTGATATTTACTGTAATCTTTGGACTGTCAAGAATTTAAAGCCCTCATTTCGAATTTTCCATTAGAAAATTCGAAAAGCGCTTTAAATTCCACCTTTCTTAAGACCTATTACTTGAAATTTCTCATGTTCTCAGGTACTATGAAGAAAAAGCTAAAACCAGCACGTCCACTTACAGGATCTCTTGCATACCTTAGTGCAACACCCGCATACGACTGGATGGCACGAATATGGAGAGATAAACCTTTTGGCCGTTTTAGATATGTAGATTGGGAAAAGCTACAGATATTGGGTTTCAGCCAGAAATTAGAGAGTCTACTCAGTTACTCAATAGAGGGTCAGCAGTTTGAGTCTTTCAAAAGATTGTTCAGCATTGACGAACCGGTGTATATGGAGATGATCACCGAGTTCATGACCACCTATACATTTGAGCCAAGGAGTAGAGTGGAAGACGGGGTGATCACGTTTAGATATATGGGGAGCCTATTCACCTTGTCATTGGCTCAGTTTGCACGTCACCTAGATCTCTATACTCCAGAAGAGATAGATTCACCCCTGTTTACTAATGGAGCCACCACGATTTCTCTCACGACTACTACCGCAGAGGCATGGAGTCATTGGTCACCAAAGCCATATTTCTCGCGTATTAAAGCTACCCAGCTCACAGACCCCGTCATGCAGATTTTGCATATATTACTGGCTTGTTCGCTTGATGGGAAACATACGTCTAATGTCCGAGTGCGTGAGTTTGATGTTATCATGGGGGCATTTGATATTTACTGTAATCTTTGGACTGTCAAGAATTTAAAGCCCTCATTTCGAATTTTCCATTAGAAAATTCGAAAAGCGCTTTAAATTCCACCTTTCTTAAGACCTATTACTTGAAATTTCTCATGTTCTCAGGTACTATGAAGAAAAAGCTAAAACCAGCACCTCCACTTACAGGATCTCTTGCATACCTTAGTGCAACACCCGCATACGACTGGATGGCACGAATATGGAGAGATAAACCTTTTGGCCATTTTAGATATGTAGATTGGGAAAAGCTACAGATATTGGGTTTCAGCTAAAAATTAGAGAGTCTACTCAGTTACTCAATAGAGGGTCAGCAGTTTGAGTCTTTCAAAAGATTGTTCAGCATTGACGAACCGGTGTATATGGAGATGATCACCGAGTTCATGACCACCTATACATTTAAGCCAAGGAGTAGAGTGGAAGACGGGGTGATCACGTTTAGATATATGGGGAGCCTATTCACCTTGTCATTGGCTCAGTTTGTACGTCACCTAGATCTCTATACTCCAGAAGAGATAGATTCACCCCTGTTTACTAATGGAGCCACCACGATTTCTCTCACGACTACTACCGTAGAGGCATGGAGTCATTGGTCACCAAAGCCATATTTCTCGCGTATTAAAGCTACCCAGCTCACAGACCCCGTCATGCAGATTTTGCATATATTACTGGCTTGTTCGCTTGATGGGAAACATACGTCTAATGTCCGAGTGCGTGAGTTTGATGTTATCATGGGGGCATTTGATATTTACTGTAATCTTTGGACTGTCAAGAATTTAAAGCCCTCATTTCGAATTTTCCATTAGAAAATTCAAAAAGCGCTTTAAATTCCACCTTTCTTAAGACCTATTACTTTAAATTTATCATGTTCTCAGGTACTATGAAGAAAAAGCTAAAACCAGCACGTCCACTTACAGGATCTCTTGCATACCTTAGTGCAACACCAGCATACGACCAGATGGCACGAATATGGAGAGATAAACCTTTTGGCCGTTTTATATGTAGATTGGGAAAAGCTACAGATATTGGGGTTCTGGCAGAAATTAGAGAGTCTACTCAGTTACTCAATAGAGGGTCAGCAGTTTAAGTCTTTCAAAAGATTGTTCAGCATTGACGAACCGGTGTATATGGAGATGATCACCGAGTTCATGACCACCTAAACATTTGACCCAGGGAGTAGAGTGGAAGACGGGGTGATCACGTTTAGATATATGGGGAGCCTATTCACCTTGTCATTGGCTCAGTTTGCACGTCACCTAGATCTCTATACTCCAGAAGAGATAGATTCACCCCTGTTTACTAATGGAGCCACCACGATTTCTCTCACGACTACTACCGTAGAGGCATGGAGTCATTGGTCACCAAAGCCATATTTCTCGCGTATTAAAGCTACCCAGCTCACAGACCCCGTCATGCAGATTTTGCATAAATTACTGGCTTGTTCGCTTGATGGGAAACATACGTCTAATGGCCGAGTGTCTGAGTTTGATGTTATCATGGGGGCATTTGATATTTACTGTAATCTTTGGACTGTTAAGAATTTAAAGCCCTCATTTCGAATTTTCCATTAGAAAATTCGAAAAGCGCTTTAAATTCAACCTTTCTTAAGACCTATTACTTTAAATTTCTCATGTTCTCAGGTACTATGAAGAAAAAGCTAAAACCAGCACGTCCACTTACAGGATCTCTTGCATACCTTAGTGCAACACCAGCATATGACCGGATGGCACGAATATGGAGAGATAAACCTTTTGGCCGTTTTAGATATGTAGATTGGGAAAAGCTACAAATATTGGGGTTCTGGCAGAAAAAAGAGAGTCTACTCAGTTACTCAATAGAGGGTCAGCAGTTTGAGTCTTTCAAAAGATTGTTCAGCATTGACGAACTGGTGGATATGGAGATGATCACCGAGTACATGACCACCTATACATTCAGGGAGTAGAGTGGAAGACGGGGTGATCACGTTTAGATATATGGGGAGCCTATTCACCTTGTCATTGGCTCAGTTTGCACGTCACCTAGATCTCTATATTCCAGAAGAGATAGATTCACCCCTGTTTACTAATGGAGCCACCACGATTTCTCTCATGACTACTACCGCAGAGGCATGGAGTCATTGGTCACCAAAGCCATATTTCTCGCGTATTAAAGTTACCCAGCTCACAGACCCCGTCATGCAGATTTTGCATAAATTACTGGCTTGTTCGCTTGATGGGAAACATACGTCTAATGGCCGAGTGTCTGAGTTTGATGTTATCATGGGGGCATTTGATATTTACTGTAATCTTTGGACTGTTAAGAATTTAAAGCCCTCATTTCGAATTTTCCATTAGAAAATTCGAAAAGCGCTTTAAATTCAACCTTTCTTAAGACCTATTACTTTAAATTTCTCATGTTCTCAGGTACTATGAAGAAAAAGCTAAAACCAGCACGTCCACTTACAGGATCTCTTGCATACCTTAGTGCAACACCAGCATATGACCGGATGGCACGAATATGGAGAGATAAACCTTTTGGCCGTTTTAGATATGTAGATTGGGAAAAGCTACAAATATTGGGGTTCTGGCAGAAAAAAGAGAGTCTACTCAGTTACTCAATAGAGGGTCAGCAGTTTGAGTCTTTCAAAAGATTGTTCAGCATTGACGAACTGGTGGATATGGAGATGATCACCGAGTACATGACCACCTATACATTTGACCCAGGGAGTAGAGTGGAAGACGGGGTGATCACGTTTAGATATATGGGGAGCCTATTCACCTTGTCATTGGCTCAGTTTGCACGTCACCTAGATCTCTATACTCCAGAAGAGATAGATTCACCCCTGTTTACTAATGGAGCCACCACGATTTCTCTCATGACTACTACCGCAGAGGCATGGAGTCATTGGTCACCAAAGCCATATTTCTCGCGTATTAAAGTTACCCAGCTCACAGACCCCGTCATGCAGATTTTGCATAAATTACTGGCTTGTTCGCTTGATGGGAAACATACGTCTAATGGCCGAGTGTCTGAGTTTGATGTTATCATGGGGGCATTTGATATTTACTGTAATCTTTGGACTGTCAAGAATTTAAAGCCCTCATTTCGAATTTTCCATTAGAAAATTCGAAAAGCGCTTTAAATTCCACCTTTCTTAAGACCTATTACTTGAAATTTCTCATGTTCTCAGGTACTATGAAGAAAAAGCTAAAACCAGCATGTCCACTTACAGGATCTCTTGCATACCTTAGTGCAACACCCGCATACGACTGGATGGCACGAATATGGAGAGATAAACCTTTTGGCCGTTTTAGATATGTAGATTGGGAAAAGCTACAGATATTGGGTTTCAGCCAGAAATTAGAGAGTCTACTCAGTTACTCAATAGAGGGTCAGTAGTTTGAGTCTTTCAAAAGATTGTTCAGCATTGACGAACCGGTGTATATGGAGATGATCACCGAGTTCATGACCACCTATACATTTGAGCCAAGGAGTAGAGTGGAAGACGGGGTGATCACGTTTAGATATATGGGGAGCCTATTCACCTTGTCATTGGCCCAGTTTGCACGTCACCTAGATCTCTATACTCCAGAAGAGATAGATTCACCCCTGTTTACTAATGGAGCCACCACGATTTCTCTCACGACTACTACCGCAGAGGCATGGAGTCATTGGTCACCAAAGCCATATTTCTCGCGTATTAAGGCTACCCAGCTCACAGACCCCGTCATGCAGATTTTGCATATATTACTGGCTTGTTCGCTTGATGGGAAACATACGTCTAATGTCCGAGTGCCTGAGTTTGATGTTATCATGGGGGCATTTGATATTTACTGTAATCTTTGGACTGTCAAGAATTTAAAGCCCTCATTTCGAATTTTCCATTAGAAAATTCGAAAAGCGCTTTAAATTCCACCTTTCTTAAGACCTATTACTTGAAATTTCTCATGTTCTCAGGTACTATGAAGAAAAAGCTAAAACCAGCACCTCCACTTACAGGATCTCTTGCATACCTTAGTGCAACACCCGCATACGACTGGATGGCACGAATATGGAGAGATAAACCTTTTGGCCATTTTAGATATGTAGATTGGGAAAAGCTACAGATATTGGGTTTCAGCTAAAAATTAGAGAGTCTACTCAGTTACTCAATAGAGGGTCAGCAGTTTGAGTCTTTCAAAAGATTGTTCAGCATTGACGAACCGGTGTATATGGAGATGATCACCGAGTTCATGACCACCTATACATTTAAGCCAAGGAGTAGAGTGGAAGACGGGGTGATCACGTTTAGATATATGGGGAGCCTATTCACCTTGTCATTGGCTCAGTTTGTACGTCACCTAGATCTCTATACTCCAGAAGAGATAGATTCACCCCTGTTTACTAATGGAGCCACCACGATTTCTCTCACGACTACTACCGCAGAGGCATGGAGTCATTGGTCACCAAAGCCATATTTCTCGCGTATTAAAGCTACCCAGCTCACAGACCCCGTCATGCAGATTTTGCATAAATTACTGGCTTGTTCGCTTGATGGGAAACATACGTCTAATGGCCGAGTGTCTGAGTTTGATGTTATCATGGGGGCATTTGATATTTACTGTAATCTTTGGACTGTTAAGAATTTAAAGCCCTCATTTCGAATTTTCCATTAGAAAATTCGAAAAGCGCTTTAAATTCAACCTTTCTTAAGACCTATTACTTTAAATTTCTCATGTTCTCAGGTACTATGAAGAAAAAGCTAAAACCAGCACGTCCACTTACAGGATCTCTTGCATACCTTAGTGCAACACCAGCATATGACCGGATGGCACGAATATGGAGAGATAAACCTTTTGGCCGTTTTAGATATGTAGATTGGGAAAAGCTACAAATATTGGGGTTCTGGCAGAAAAAAGAGAGTCTACTCAGTTACTCAATAGAGGGTCAGCAGTTTGAGTCTTTCAAAAGATTGTTCAGCATTGACGAACTGGTGGATATGGAGATGATCACCGAGTACATGACCACCTATACATTTGACCCAGGGAGTAGAGTGGAAGACGGGGTGATCACGTTTAGATATATGGGGAGCCTATTCACCTTGTCATTGGCTCAGTTTGCACGTCACCTAGATCTCTATACTCCAGAAGAGATAGATTCACCCCTGTTTACTAATGGAGCCACCACGATTTCTCTCATGACTACTACCGCAGAGGCATGGAGTCATTGGTCACCAAAGCCATATTTCTCGCGTATTAAAGTTACCCAGCTCACAGACCCCGTCATGCAGATTTTGCATAAATTACTGGCTTGTTCTCTTGATGGGAAACATACGTCTAATGGCCGAGTGTCTGAGTTTGATGTTATCATGGGGGCATTTGATATTTACTGTAATCTTTGGACTGTCAAGAATTTAAAGCCCTCATTTCGAATTTTCCATTAGAAAATTCGAAAAGCGCTTTAAATTCCACCTTTCTTAAGACCTATTACTTGAAATTTCTCATGTTCTCAGGTACTATGAAGAAAAAGCTAAAACCAGCATGTCCACTTACAGGATCTCTTGCATACCTTAGTGCAACACCCGCATACGACTGGATGGCACGAATATGGAGAGATAAACCTTTTGGCCGTTTTAGATATGTAGATTGGGAAAAGCTACAGATATTGGGTTTCAGCCAGAAATTAGAGAGTCTACTCAGTTACTCAATAGAGGGTCAGTAGTTTGAGTCTTTCAAAAGATTGTTCAGCATTGACGAACCGGTGTATATGGAGATGATCACCGAGTTCATGACCACCTATACATTTGAGCCAAGGAGTAGAGTGGAAGACGGGGTGATCACGTTTAGATATATGGGGAGCCTATTCACCTTGTCATTGGCCCAGTTTGCACGTCACCTAGATCTCTATACTCCAGAAGAGATAGATTCACCCCTGTTTACTAATGGAGCCACCACGATTTCTCTCACGACTACTACCGCAGAGGCATGGAGTCATTGGTCACCAAAGCCATATTTCTCGCGTATTAAAGCTACCCAGCTCACAGACCCCGTCATGCAAATTTTGCATATATTACTGGCTTGTTCGCTTGATGGGAAACATACGTCTAATGTCCGACTGCCTGAGTTTGATGTTTTCTTGGGGGCATTTGATATTTACTGTAATCTTTGGACTGTCAAGAATTTAAAGCCCTCATTTCGAATTTTCCATTAGAAAATTCGAAAAGCGCTTTAAATTCCACCTTTCTTAAGACCTATTACTTTAAATTTATCATGTTCTCAGGTACTATGAAGAAAAAGCTAAAACCAGCACGTCCACTTACAGGATCTCTTGCATACCTTAGTGCAACACCAACATACGACCGGATGGCACGAATATGGAGAGATAAACCTTTTGGCCGTTTTAGATATGTAGATTGGGAGAAGCTACAGATATTGGGGTTCTGGCAGAAATTAGAGAGTCTACTCAGTTACTCAATAGAGGGTCAGCAGTTTGAGTCTTTCAAAAGATTGTTCAACATTGACGAACTGGTGTATTTGGAGATGATCACCGAGTTCATGACCACCTATACATTTGACCCAGGGAGTAGAGTGGAAGACGGGGTGATCACGTTTAGATATCTGGGGAGCCTATTCACCTTGTCATTGGCTCAGTTTGCACGTCACCTAGATCTCTATACTCCAGAAGAGATAGATTCACCCCTGTTTACTAATGGAGCCACCACGATTTCTCTCACGACTACTACCGCAGAGGCATGGAGTCATTGGTCACCAAAGCCATATTTCTCGCGTATTAAAGCTACCCAGCTCACAGACCCCGTCATGCAGATTTTGCATAAATTACTGGCTTGTTCGCTTGATGGGAAACATACGTCTAATGGCCGAGTGTCTGAGTTTGATGTTATCATGGGGGCATTTGATATTTACTGTAATCTTTGGACTGTCAAGAATTTAAAGCCCTCATTTCGAATTTTCCATTAGAAAATTCGAAAAGCGCTTTAAATTCCACCTTTCTTAAGACCTATTACTTTAAATTTCTCATGTTCTCAGGTACTATGAAGAAAAAGCTAAAACCAGCACGTCCACTTACAGGATCTCTTGCATACCTTAGTGCAACACCATCATGCGACCGGATGGCACGAATATGGAGAGATAAAACTTTTGGCCGTTTTAGATATGTAGATTGGGAAAAGCTACAGATATTGGGGTTCAGGATGAAATTAGAGAGTCTACTCAGTTACTCAATAGAGGGTCAACAGTTTGAGTCTTTCAAAAGATTGTTCAGCATTGACGAACCGGTGTATATGGAGATGATCACCGAGTTCATGACCACCTATACATTTGAGCCAGGGAGTAGAGTGGAAGACGGGGTGATCACGTTTAGATATATGGGGAGCCTATTCACCTTGTCATTGGCTCAGTTTGCACGTCACCTAGATCTCTATACTCCAGAAGAGATAGATTCACCCCTGTTTACTAATGGAGCCACCACTATTTCTCTCACGAATACTACCGCAGAGGCATGGAGTCATTGGTCACCAAAGCCATATTTCTCGCGTATTAAAGCTACCCAGCTCACAGACCCCGTCATGCAGATTTTGCATAAAATACTGGCTTGTTCGCTTGATGGGAAACATACGTCTAATGGCCGAGTGTCTGAGTTTGTTGTTATCATGGGGGCATTTGATATTTACTGTAATCTTTGGACTTATCATGGGGGCATTTGATATTTACTGTAATCTTTGGACTGTCAAGAATTTAAAGCCCTCATTTTGAATTTTCCATTAGAAAATTCGAAAAGCGCTTTAAATTCCACCTTTCTTAAGACCTATTACTTTAAATTTCTCATGTTCTCAGGTACTATGAAGAAAAAGCTAAAACCAGCACGTCCACTTACAGGATCTCTTGCATACCTTAGTGCACCACCATCATACGACCGGATGGCACGAATATGGAGAGATAAAACTTTTGGCCGTTTTAGATATGTAGATTGGGAAAAGCTACAGATATTGGGGTTCAGGCAGAATTTAGAGAGTCTACTCAGTTACTCAATAGAGGGTCAGCAGTTTGAGTCTTTCAAAAGATTGTTCAGCATTGACGAACCGGTGTATATGGAGATGATCACCGAGTTCATGACCACCTATACATTTGACCAAGGGAGTAGAGTGGAAGACGGGGTGATCACGTTTAGATATATGGGGAGCCTATTCACCTTGTCAATGGCTCAGTTTGCACGTCACCTAGATCTCTATACTCCAGAAGAGATAGATTCACCCCTGTTTACTAATGGAGCCACCACGATTTCTCTCATGACTACTACCGCAGAGGCATGGAGTCATTGGTCACCAAAGCCATATTTCTCGCGTATTAAAGCTACCCAGCTCACAGACCCCGTCATGCAGATTTTGCATAAATTAGTGGCTTGTTCGCTTGATGGGAAACATACGTCTAATGGCCGAGTGTCTGAGTTTGATGTTATCATGGGGGCATTTGATATTTACTGTAATCTTTGGACTGTCAAGAATTTAAAGCCCTCATTTCGAATTTTCCATTAGAAAATTCGAAAAGCGCTTTAAATTCCACCTTTCTTAAGACCTATTACTTTAAATTTCTCATGTTCTCAGGTACTATGAAGAAAAAGCTAAAACCAGCACGTCCACTTACAGGATCTCTTGCATACCTTAGTGCAACACCATCATACGACCGGATGGCACGAATATGGAGAGATAAACCTTTTGGCCATTTTAGATATGTAGATTGGGAAAAGCTACAGATATTGGGTTTCAGCTAAAAATTAGAGAGTCTACTCAGTTACTCAATAGAGGGTCAGCAGTTTGAGTCTTTCAAAAGATTGTTCAGCATTGACGAACCGGTGTATATGGAGATGATCACCGAGTTCATGACCACCTATACATTTAAGCCAAGGAGTAGAGTGGAAGACGGGGTGATCACGTTTAGATATATGGGGAGCCTATTCACCTTGTCATTGGCTCAGTTTGTACGTCACCTAGATCTCTATACTCCAGAAGAGATAGATTCACCCCTGTTTACTAATGGAGCCACCACGATTTCTCTCACGACTACTACCGCAGAGGCATGGAGTCATTGGTCACCAAAGCCATATTTCTCGCGTATTAAAGCTACCCAGCTCACAGACCCCGTCATGCAGATTTTGCATATATTACTGGCTTGTTCGCTTGATGGGAAACATACGTCTAATGTCCGAGTGCCTGAGTTTGATGTTATCATGGGGGCATTTGATATTTACTGTAATCTTTGGACTGTCAAGAATTTAAAGCCCTCATTTCGAATTTTCCATTAGAAAATTCGAAAAGCGCTTTAAATTCCACCTTTCTTAAGACCTATTACTTTAAATTTATCATGTTCTCAGGTACTATGAAGAAAAAGCTAAAACCAGCACGTCCACTTACAGGATCTCTTGCATACCTTAGTGCAACACCAGCATACGACCGGATGGCACGAATATGGAGAGATAAACCTTTTGGCCGTTTTAGATATGTAGATTGGGAGAAGCTACAGATATTGGGGTTCTGGCAGAAATTAGAGAGTCTACTCAGTTACTCAATAGAGGGTCAGCAGTTTGAGTCTTTCAAAAGATTGTTCAACATTGACGAACTGGTGTATTTGGAGATGATCACCGAGTTCATGACCACCTATACATTTGACCCAGGGAGTAGAGTGGAAGACGGGGTGATCACGTTTAGATATCTGGGGAGCCTATTCACCTTGTCATTGGCTCAGTTTGCACGTCACCTAGATCTCTATACTCCAGAAGAGATAGATTCACCCCTGTTTACTAATGGAGCCACCACGATTTCTCTCACGACTACTACCGCAGAGGCATGGAGTCATTGGTCACCAAAGCCATATTTCTCGCGTATTAAAGCTACCCAGCTCACAGACCCCGTCATGCAGATTTTGCATAAATTACTGGCTTGTTCGCTTGATGGGAAACATACGTCTAATGGCCGAGTGTCTGAGTTTGATGTTATCATGGGGGCATTTGATATTTACTGTAATCTTTGGACTGTCAAGAATTTAAAGCCCTCATTTCGAATTTTCCATTAGAAAATTCGAAAAGCGCTTTAAATTCCACCTTTCTTAAGACCTATTACTTTAAATTTCTCATGTTCTCAGGTACTATGAAGAAAAAGCTAAAACCAGCACGTCCACTTACAGGATCTCTTGCATACCTTAGTGCAACACCATCATGCGACCGGATGGCACGAATATGGAGAGATAAAACTTTTGGCCGTTTTAGATATGTAGATTGGGAAAAGCTACAGATATTGGGGTTCAGGATGAAATTAGAGAGTCTACTCAGTTACTCAATAGAGGGTCAACAGTTTGAGTCTTTCAAAAGATTGTTCAGCATTGACGAACCGGTGTATATGGAGATGATCACCGAGTTCATGACCACCTATACATTTGAGCCAGGGAGTAGAGTGGAAGACGGGGTGATCACGTTTAGATATATGGGGAGCCTATTCACCTTGTCATTGGCTCAGTTTGCACGTCACCTAGATCTCTATACTCCAGAAGAGATAGATTCACCCCTGTTTACTAATGGAGCCACCACTATTTCTCTCACGAATACTACCGCAGAGGCATGGAGTCATTGGTCACCAAAGCCATATTTCTCGCGTATTAAAGCTACCCAGCTCACATACCCCGTCATGCAAATTTTGCATAAAATACTGGCTTGTTCGCTTGATGGGAAACATACGTCTAATGGCCGAGTGTCTGAGTTTGTTGTTATCATGGGGGCATTTGATATTTACTGTAATCTTTGGACTTATCATGGGGGCATTTGATATTTACTGTAATCTTTGGACTGTCAAGAATTTAAAGCCCTCATTTTGAATTTTCCATTAGAAAATTCGAAAAGCGCTTTAAATTCCACCTTTCTTAAGACCTATTACTTTAAATTTCTCATGTTCTCAGGTACTATGAAGAAAAAGCTAAAACCAGCACGTCCACTTACAGGATCTCTTGCATACCTTAGTGCACCACCATCATACGACCGGATGGCACGAATATGGAGAGATAAAACTTTTGGCCGTTTTAGATATGTAGATTGGGAAAAGCTACAGATATTGGGGTTCAGGCAGAATTTAGAGAGTCTACTCAGTTACTCAATAGAGGGTCAGCAGTTTGAGTCTTTCAAAAGATTGTTCAGCATTGACGAACCGGTGTATATGGAGATGATCACCGAGTTCATGACCACCTATACATTTGACCAAGGGAGTAGAGTGGAAGACGGGGTGATCACGTTTAGATATATGGGGAGCCTATTCACCTTGTCAATGGCTCAGTTTGCACGTCACCTAGATCTCTATACTCCAGAAGAGATAGATTCACCCCTGTTTACTAATGGAGCCACCACGATTTCTCTCATGACTACTACCGCAGAGGCATGGAGTCATTGGTCACCAAAGCCATATTTCTCGCGTATTAAAGCTACCCAGCTCACAGACCCCGTCATGCAGATTTTGCATAAATTAGTGGCTTGTTCGCTTGATGGGAAACATACGTCTAATGGCCGAGTGTCTGAGTTTGATGTTATCATGGGGGCATTTGATATTTACTGTAATCTTTGGACTGTCAAGAATTTAAAGCCCTCATTTCGAATTTTCCATTAGAAAATTCGAAAAGCGCTTTAAATTCCACCTTTCTTAAGACCTATTACTTTAAATTTCTCATGTTCTCAGGTACTATGAAGAAAAAGCTAAAACCAGCACGTCCACTTACAGGATCTCTTGCATACCTTAGTGCAACACCATCATACGACCGGATGGCACGAATATGGAGAGATAAACCTTTTGGCCATTTTAGATATGTAGATTGGGAAAAGCTACAGATATTGGGTTTCAGCTAAAAATTAGAGAGTCTACTCAGTTACTCAATAGAGGGTCAGCAGTTTGAGTCTTTCAAAAGATTGTTCAGCATTGACGAACCGGTGTATATGGAGATGATCACCGAGTTCATGACCACCTATACATTTAAGCCAAGGAGTAGAGTGGAAGACGGGGTGATCACGTTTAGATATATGGGGAGCCTATTCACCTTGTCATTGGCTCAGTTTGTACGTCACCTAGATCTCTATACTCCAGAAGAGATAGATTCACCCCTGTTTACTAATGGAGCCACCACGATTTCTCTCACGACTACTACCGCAGAGGCATGGAGTCATTGGTCACCAAAGCCATATTTCTCGCGTATTAAAGCTACCCAGCTCACAGACCCCGTCATGCAGATTTTGCATATATTACTGGCTTGTTCGCTTGATGGGAA
Source organism: Pseudognaphalium luteoalbum (assembly GCA_963422505.1). Lineage (NCBI taxonomy): Eukaryota > Viridiplantae > Streptophyta > Magnoliopsida > Asterales > Asteraceae > Pseudognaphalium > Pseudognaphalium luteoalbum. The sequence goes on from OY730196.1 coordinate 43,767,182, forward strand.
ACATACGTCTAATGTCCGAGTGCCTGAGTTTGATGTTATCATGGGGGCATTTGATATTTACTGTAATCTTTGGACTGTCAAGAATTTAAAGCCCTCATTTCGAATTTTCCATTAGAAAATTCGAAAAGCGCTTTAAATTCCACCTTTCTTAAGACCTATTACTTTAAATTTATCATGTTCTCAGGTACTATGAAGAAAAAGCTAAAACCAGCACGTCCACTTACAGGATCTCTTGCATACCTTAGTGCAACACCAGCATACGACCGGATGGCACGAATATGGAGAGATAAACCTTTTGGCCGTTTTATATGTAGATTGGGAAAAGCTACAGATATTGGGGTTCTGGCAGAAATTAGAGAGTCTACTCAGTTACTCAATAGAGGGTCAGCAGTTTGAGTCTTTCAAAAGATTGTTCAGCATTGACGAACCGGTGTATATGGAGATGATCACCGAGTTCATGACCACCTAAACATTTGACCCAGGGAGTAGAGTGGAAGACGGGGTGATCACGTTTAGATATATGGGGAGCCTATTCACCTTGTCATTGGCTCAGTTTGCACGTCACCTAGATCTCTATACTCCAGAAGAGATAGATTCACCCCTGTTTACTAATGGAGCCACCACGATTTCTCTCACGACTACTACCGCAGAGGCATGGAGTCATTGGTCACCAAAGCCATATTTCTCGCGTATTAAAGCTACCCAGCTCACAGACCCCGTCATGCAGATTTTGCATAAATTACTGGCTTGTTCGCTTGATGGGAAACATACGTCTAATGGACGAGTGTCTGAGTTTGATGTTATCATGGGGGCATTTGATATTTACTGTAATCTTTGGACTGTTAAGAATTTAAAGCCCTCATTTCGAATTTTCCATTAGAAAATTCGAAAAGCGCTTTAAATTCAACCTTTCTTAAGACCTATTACTTTAAATTTCTCATGTTCTCAGGTACTATGAAGAAAAAGCTAAAACCAGCACGTCCACTTACAGGATCTCTTGCATACCTTAGTGCAACACCATCATACGACCGGATGGCACGAATATGGAGAGATAAACCTTTTGGCCATTTTAGATATGTAGATTGGGAAAAGCTACAGATATTGGGTTTCAGCTAAAAATTAGAGAGTCTACTCAGTTACTCAATAGAGGGTCAGCAGTTTGAGTCTTTCAAAAGATTGTTCAGCATTGACGAACCGGTGTATATGGAGATGATCACCGAGTTCATGACCACCTATACATTTAAGCCAAGGAGTAGAGTGGAAGACGGGGTGATCACGTTTAGATATATGGGGAGCCTATTCACCTTGTCATTGGCTCAGTTTGTACGTCACCTAGATCTCTATACTCCAGAAGAGATAGATTCACCCCTGTTTACTAATGGAGCCACCACGATTTCTCTCACGACTACTACCGCAGAGGCATGGAGTCATTGGTCACCAAAGCCATATTTCTCGCGTATTAAAGCTACCCAGCTCACAGACCCCGTCATGCAGATTTTGCATATATTACTGGCTTGTTCGCTTGATGGGAAACATACGTCTAATGTCCGAGTGCCTGAGTTTGATGTTATCATGGGGGCATTTGATATTTACTGTAATCTTTGGACTGTCAAGAATTTAAAGCCCTCATTTCGAATTTTCCATTAGAAAATTCGAAAAGCGCTTTAAATTCCACCTTTCTTAAGACCTATTACTTTAAATTTATCATGTTCTCAGGTACTATGAAGAAAAAGCTAAAACCAGCACGTCCACTTACAGGATCTCTTGCATACCTTAGTGCAACACCAGCATACGACCGGATGGCACGAATATGGAGAGATAAACCTTTTGGCCGTTTTATATGTAGATTGGGAAAAGCTACAGATATTGGGGTTCTGGCAGAAATTAGAGAGTCTACTCAGTTACTCAATAGAGGGTCAGCAGTTTGAGTCTTTCAAAAGATTGTTCAGCATTGACGAACCGGTGTATATGGAGATGATCACCGAGTTCATGACCACCTAAACATTTGACCCAGGGAGTAGAGTGGAAGACGGGGTGATCACGTTTAGATATATGGGGAGCCTATTCACCTTGTCATTGGCTCAGTTTGCACGTCACCTAGATCTCTATACTCCAGAAGAGATAGATTCACCCCTGTTTACTAATGGAGCCACCACGATTTCTCTCACGACTACTACCGCAGAGGCATGGAGTCATTGGTCACCAAAGCCATATTTCTCGCGTATTAAAGCTACCCAGCTCACAGACCCCGTCATGCAGATTTTGCATAAATTACTGGCTTGTTCGCTTGATGGGAAACATACGTCTAATGGCCGAGTGTCTGAGTTTGATGTTATCATGGGGGCATTTGATATTTACTGTAATCTTTGGACTGTTAAGAATTTAAAGCCCTCATTTCGAATTTTCCATTAGAAAATTCGAAAAGCGCTTTAAATTCAACCTTTCTTAAGACCTATTACTTTAAATTTCTCATGTTCTCAGGTACTATGAAGAAAAAGCTAAAACCAGCACGTCCACTTACAGGATCTCTTGCATACCTTAGTGCAACACCAGCATATGACCGGATGGCACGAATATGGAGAGATAAACCTTTTGGCCGTTTTAGATATGTAGATTGGGAAAAGCTACAAATATTGGGGTTCTAGCAGAAAAAAGAGAGTCTACTCAGTTACTCAATAGAGGGTCAGCAGTTTGAGTCTTTCAAAAGATTGTTCAGCATTGACGAACTGGTGGATATGGAGATGATCACCGAGTACATGACCACCTATACATTTGACCCAGGGAGTAGAGTGGAAGACGGGGTGATCACGTTTAGATATATGGGGAGCCTATTCACCTTGTCATTGGCTCAGTTTGCACGTCACCTAGATCTCTATACTCCAGAAGAGATAGATTCACCCCTGTTTACTAATGGAGCCACCACGATTTCTCTCATGACTACTACCGCAGAGGCATGGAGTCATTGGTCACCAAAGCCATATTTCTCACGTATTAAAGTTACCCAGCTCACAGACCCCGTCATGCAGATTTTGCATAAATTACTGGCTTGTTCGCTTGATGGGAAACATACGTCTAATGGCCGAGTGTCTGAGTTTGATGTTATCATGGGGGCATTTGATATTTACTGTAATCTTTGGACTGTCAAGAATTTAAAGCCCTCACTTCGAATTTTCCATTAGAAAATTCGAAAAGCGCTTTAAATTCCACCTTTCTTAAGACCTATTACTTGAAATTTCTCATGTTCTCAGGTACTATGAAGAAAAAGCTAAAACCAGCACGTCCACTTACAGGATCTCTTGCATACCTTAGTGCAACACCCGCATACGACTGGATGGCACGAATATGGAGAGATAAACCTTTTGGCCGTTTTAGATATGTAGATTGGGAAAAGCTACAGATATTGGGTTTCAGCCAGAAATTAGAGAGTCTACTCAGTTACTCAATAGAGGGTCAGTAGTTTGAGTCTTTCAAAAGATTGTTCAGCATTGACGAACCGGTGTATATGGAGATGATCACCGAGTTCATGACCACCTATACATTTGAGCCAAGGAGTAGAGTGGAAGACGGGGTGATCACGTTTAGATATATGGGGAGCCTATTCACCTTGTCATTGGCCCAGTTTGCACGTCACCTAGATCTCTATACTCCAGAAGAGATAGATTCACCCCTGTTTACTAATGGAGCCACCACGATTTCTCTCACGACTACTACCGCAGAGGCATGGAGTCATTGGTCACCAAAGCCATATTTCTCGCGTATTAAAGCTACCCAGCTCACAGACCCCGTCATGCAAATTTTGCATATATTACTGGCTTGTTCGCTTGATGGGAAACATACGTCTAATGGCCGAGTGTCTGAGATTGATGTTTTCATGGGGGCATTTGATATTTACTGTAATCTTTGGACTGTCAAGAATTTAAAGCCCTCATTTCGAATTTTCCATTAGAAAATTCGAAAAGCGCTTTAAATTCCACCTTTCTTAAGACCTATTACTTTAAATTTATCATGTTCTCAGGTACTATGAAGAAAAAGCTAAAACCAGCACGTCCACTTACAGGATCTCTTGCATACCTTAGTGCAACACCATCATGCGACCGGATGGCACGAATATGGAGAGATAAAACTTTTGGCCGTTTTAGATATGTAGATTGGGAAAAGCTACAGATATTGGGGTTCAGGATGAAATTAGAGAGTCTACTCAGTTACTCAATAGAGGGTCAACAGTTTGAGTCTTTCAAAAGATTGTTCAGCATTGACGAACCGGTGTATATGGAGATGATCACCGAGTTCATGACCACCTATACATTTGAGCCAGGGAGTAGAGTGGAAGACGGGGTGATCACGTTTAGATATATGGGGAGCCTATTCACCTTGTCATTGGCTCAGTTTGCACGTCACCTAGATCTCTATACTCCAGAAGAGATAGATTCACCCCTGTTTACTAATGGAGCCACCACGATTTCTCTCACGACTACTACCGCAGAGGCATGGAGTCATTGGTCACCAAAGCCATATTTCTCGCGTATTAAAGCTACCCAGCTCACAGACCCCGTCATGCAGATTTTGCATAAATTAGTGGCTTGTTCGCTTGATGGGAAACATACGTCTAATGGCCGAGTGTCTGAGTTTGATGTTATCATGGGGGCATTTGATATTTACTGTAATCTTTGGACTGTCAAGAATTTAAAGCCCTCATTTCGAATTTTCCATTAGAAAATTCGAAAAGCGCTTTAAATTCCACCTTTCTTAAGACCTATTACTTGAAATTTCTCATGTTCTCAGGTACTATGAAGAAAAAGCTAAAACCAGTACGTCCACTTACAGGATCTCTTGCATACCTTAGTGCACCACCATCATACGACCGGATGGCACGAATATGGAGAGATAAACCTTTTGTCCGTTTTAGATATGTAGATTGGGAAAAGCTACAGATATTGGGGTTCAGGCAGAATTTAGAGAGTCTACTCAGTTACTCAATAGAGGGTCAGCAGTTTGAGTCTTTCAAAAGATTGTTCAGCATTGACGAACCGGTGTATATGGAGATGATCACCGAGTTCATGACCACCTATACATTTGACCAAGGGAGTAGAGTGGAAGACGGGGTGATCACGTTTAGATATATGGGGAGCCTATTCACCTTGTCATTGGCTCAGTTTGCACGTCACCTAGATCTCTATACTCCAGAAGAGATAGATTCACCCCTGTTTACTAATGGAGCCACCACGATTTCTCTCACGACTACTACCGCAGAGGCATGGAGTCATTGGTCACCAAAGCCATATTTCTCGCGTATTAAAGCTACCCATCTCACAGACCCCGTCATGCAGATTTTGCATAAATTAGTGGCTTGTTCGCTTGATGGGAAACATACGTCTAATGGCCGAGTGTCTGAGTTTGATGTTATCATGGGGGCATTTGATATTTACTGTAATCTTTGGACTGTCAAGAATTTAAAGCCCTCATTTCGAATTTTCCATTAGAAAATTCGAAAAGCGCTTTAAATTCCACCTTTCTTAAGACCTATTACTTTAAATTTCTCATGTTCTCAGGTACTATGAAGAAAAAGCTAAAACCAGCACGTCCACTTACAGGATCTCTTGCATACCTTAGTGCAACACCATCATACGACCGGATGGCACGAATATGGAGAGATAAAACTTTTGGCCGTTTTAGATATGTAGATTGGGAAAAGCTACAGATATTGGGGTTCAGGATGAAATTAGAGAGTCTACTCAGTTACTCAATAGAGGGTCAACAGTTTGAGTCTTTCAAAAGATTGTTCAGCATTGACGAACCGGTGTATATGGAGATGATCACCGAGTTCATGACCACCTATACATTTGAGCCAGGGAGTAGAGTGGAAGATGGGGTGATCACGTTTAGATATATGGGGAGCCTATTCACCTTGTCATTGGCTCAGTTTGCACGTCACCTAGATCTCTATACTCCAGAAGAGATAGATTCACCCCTGTTTACTAATGGAGCCACCACTATTTCTCTCACGAATACTACCGCAGAGGCATGGAGTCATTGGTCACCAAAGCCATATTTCTCGCGTATTAAAGCTACCCAGCTCACATACCCCGTCATGCAAATTTTGCATAAAATACTGGCTTGTTCGCTTGATGGGAAACATACGTCTAATGGCCGAGTGTCTGAGTTTGTTGTTATCATGGGGGCATTTGATATTTACTGTAATCTTTGGACTTATCATGGGGGCATTTGATATTTACTGTAATCTTTGGACTGTCAAGAATTTAAAGCCCTCATTTTGAATTTTCCATTAGAAAATTCGAAAAGCGCTTTAAATTCCACCTTTCTTAAGACCTATTACTTTAAATTTCTCATGTTCTCAGGTACTATGAAGAAAAAGCTAAAACCAGCACGTCCACTTACAGGATCTCTTGCATACCTTAGTGCACCACCATCATACGACCGGATGGCACGAATATGGAGAGATAAACCTTTTGTCCGTTTTAGATATGTAGATTGGGAAAAGCTACAGATATTGGGGTTCAGGCAGAATTTAGAGAGTCTACTCAGTTACTCAATAGAGGGTCAGCAGTTTGAGTCTTTCAAAAGATTGTTCAGCATTGACGAACCGGTGTATATGGAGATGATCACCGAGTTCATGACCACCTATACATTTGACCAAGGGAGTAGAGTGGAAGACGGGGTGATCACGTTTAGATATATGGGGAGCCTATTCACCTTGTCATTGGCTCAGTTTGCACGTCACCTAGATCTCTATACTCCAGAAGAGATAGATTCACCCCTGTTTACTAATGGAGCCACCACGATTTCTCTCATGACTACTACCGCAGAGGCATGGAGTCATTGGTCACCAAAGCCATATTTCTCGCGTATTAAAGTTACCCAGCTCACAGACCCCGTCATGCAGATTTTGCATAAATTAGTGGCTTGTTCGCTTGATGGGAAACATACGTCTAATGGCCGAGTGTCTGAGTTTGATGTTATCATGGGGGCATTTGATATTTACTGTAATCTTTGGACTGTCAAGAATTTAAAGCCCTCATTTCGAATTTTCCATTAGAAAATTCGAAAAGCGCTTTAAATTCCACCTTTCTTAAGACCTATTACTTGAAATTTCTCATGTTCTCAGGTACTATGAAGAAAAAGCTAAAACCAGCACGTCCACTTACAGGATCTCTTGCATACCTTAGTGCAACACCCGCATACGACTGGATGGCACGAATATGGAGAGATAAACCTTTTGGCCGTTTTAGATATGTAGATTGGGAAAAGCTACAGATATTGGGTTTCAGCCAGAAATTAGAGAGTCTACTCAGTTACTCAATAGAGGGTCAGCAGTTTGAGTCTTTCAAAAGATTGTTCAGCATTGACGAACCGGTGTATATGGAGATGATCACCGAGTTCATGACCACCTATACATTTGAGCCAAGGAGTAGAGTGGAAGACGGGGTGATCACGTTTAGATATATGGGGAGCCTATTCACCTTGTCATTGGCTCAGTTTGCACGTCACCTAGATCTCTATATTCCAGAAGAGATAGATTCACCCCTGTTTACTAATGGAGCCACCACGATTTCTCTCACGACTACTACCGCAGAGGCATGGAGTCATTGGTCACCAAAGCCATACTTCTCGCGTATTAAAGCTACCCAGCTCACAGACCCCGTCATGCAGATTTTGCATATATTACTGGCTTGTTCGCTTGATGGGAAACATACGTCTAATGTCCGACTGCCTGAGTTTGATGTTATCATGGGGGCATTTGATATTTACTGTAATCTTTGGACTGTCAAGAATTTAAAGCCCTCATTTCGAATTTTCCATTAGAAAATTCGAAAAGCGCTTTAAATTCCACCTTTCTTAAGACCTATTACTTTAAATTTATCATGTTCTCAGGTACTATGAAGAAAAAGCTAAAACCAGCACGTCCACTTACAGGATCTCTTGCATACCTTAGTGCAACACCAGCATACGACCGGATGGCATGAATATGGAGAGATAAACCTTTTGGCCGTTTTAGATATGTAGATTGGGAGAAGCTACAGATATTGGGGTTCTGGCAGAAATTAGAGAGTCTACTCAGTTACTCAATTGAGGGTCAGCAGTTTGAGTCTTTCAAAAGATTGTTCAACATTGACGAACTGGTGTATTTGGAGATGATCACCGAGTTCATGACCACCTATACATTTGACCCAGGGAGTAGAGTGGAAGACGGGGTGATCACGTTTAGATATATGGGGAGCCTATTCACCTTGTCATTGGCTCAGTTTGCACGTCACCTAGATCTCTATACTCCAGAAGAGATAGCTTCACCCCTGTTTACTAATGGAGCCACCACGATTTCTCTCACGACTACTACCGCAGAGGCATGGAGTCATTGGTCACCAAAGCCATATTTCTCGCGTATTAAAGCTACCCAGCTCACAGACCCCGTCATGCAGATTTTGCATAAATTACTGGCTTGTTCGCTTGATGGGAAACATACGTCTAATGGCCGAGTGTCTGAGTTTGATGTTATCATGGGGGCATTTGATATTTACTGTAATCTTTGGACTGTCAAGAATTTAAAGCCCTCATTTCGAATTTTCCATTAGAAAATTCGAAAAGCGCTTTAAATTCCACCTTTCTTAAGACCTATTACTTTAAATTTCTCATGTTCTCAGGTACTATGAAGAAAAAGCTAAAACCAGCACGTCCACTTACAGGATCTCTTGCATACCTTAGTGCAACACCCGCATACGACTGGATGGCACGAATATGGAGAGATAAACCTTTTGGCCGTTTTAGATATGTAGATTGGGAAAAGCTACAGATATTGGGTTTCAGCCAGAAATTAGAGAGTCTACTCAGTTACTCAATAGAGGGTCAGCAGTTTGAGTCTTTCAAAAGATTGTTCAGCATTGACGAACCGGTGTATATGGAGATGATCACCGAGTTCATGACCACCTATACATTTGAGCCAAGGAGTAGAGTGGAAGACGGGGTGATCACGTTTAGATATATGGGGAGCCTATTCACCTTGTCATTGGCTCAGTTTGCACGTCACCTAGATCTCTATATTCCAGAAGAGATAGATTCACCCCTGTTTACTAATGGAGCCACCACGATTTCTCTCACGACTACTACCGCAGAGGCATGGAGTCATTGGTCACCAAAGCCATACTTCTCGCGTATTAAAGCTACCCAGCTCACAGACCCCGTCATGCAGATTTTGCATATATTACTGGCTTGTTCGCTTGATGGGAAACATACGTCTAATGTCCGACTGCCTGAGTTTGATGTTATCATGGGGGCATTTGATATTTACTGTAATCTTTGGACTGTCAAGAATTTAAAGCCCTCATTTCGAATTTTCCATTAGAAAATTCGAAAAGCGCTTTAAATTCCACCTTTCTTAAGACCTATTACTTTAAATTTATCATGTTCTCAGGTACTATGAAGAAAAAGCTAAAACCAGCACGTCCACTTACAGGATCTCTTGCATACCTTAGTGCAACACCAGCATACGACCGGATGGCATGAATATGGAGAGATAAACCTTTTGGCCGTTTTAGATATGTAGATTGGGAGAAGCTACAGATATTGGGGTTCTGGCAGAAATTAGAGAGTCTACTCAGTTACTCAATTGAGGGTCAGCAGTTTGAGTCTTTCAAAAGATTGTTCAACATTGACGAACTGGTGTATTTGGAGATGATCACCGAGTTCATGACCACCTATACATTTGACCCAGGGAGTAGAGTGGAAGACGGGGTGATCACGTTTAGATATATGGGGAGCCTATTCACCTTGTCATTGGCTCAGTTTGCACGTCACCTAGATCTCTATACTCCAGAAGAGATAGCTTCACCCCTGTTTACTAATGGAGCCACCACGATTTCTCTCACGACTACTACCGCAGAGGCATGGAGTCATTGGTCACCAAAGCCATATTTCTCGCGTATTAAAGCTACCCAGCTCACAGACCCCGTCATGCAGATTTTGCATAAATTACTGGCTTGTTCGCTTGATGGGAAACATACGTCTAATGGCCGAGTGTCTGAGTTTGATGTTATCATGGGGGCATTTGATATTTACTGTAATCTTTGGACTGTCAAGAATTTAAAGCCCTCATTTCGAATTTTCCATTAGAAAATTCGAAAAGCGCTTTAAATTCCACCTTTCTTAAGACCTATTACTTTAAATTTCTCATGTTCTCAGGTACTATGAAGAAAAAGCTAAAACCAGCACGTCCACTTACAGGATCTCTTGCATACCTTAGTGCAACCCCATCATACGACCGGATGGCACGAATATGGAGAGATAAAACTTTTGGCCGTTTTAGATATGTAGATTGGGAAAAGCTACAGATATTGGGGTTCAGGATGAAATTAGAGAGTCTACTCAGTTACTCAATAGAGGGTCAACAGTTTGAGTCTTTCAAAAGATTGTTCAGCATTGACGAACCGGTGTATATGGAGATGATCACCGAGTTCATGACCACCTATACATTTGAGCCAGGGAGTAGAGTGGAAGACGGGGTGATCACGTTTAGATATATGGGGAGCCTATTCACCTTGTCATTGGCTCAGTTTGCACGTCACCTAGATCTCTATACTCCAGAAGAGATAGATTCACCCCTGTTTACTAATGGAGCCACCACTATTTCTCTCACGAATACTACCGCAGAGGCATGGAGTCATTGGTCACCAAAGCCATATTTCTCGCGTATTAAAGCTACCCAGCTCACATACCCCGTCATGCAAATTTTGCATAAAATACTGGCTTGTTCGCTTGATGGGAAACATACGTCTAATGGCCGAGTGTCTGAGTTTGTTGTTATCATGGGGGCATTTGATATTTACTGTAATCTTTGGACTTATCATGGGGGCATTTGATATTTACTGTAATCTTTGGACTGTCAAGAATTTAAAGCCCTCATTTCGAATTTTCCATTAGAAAATTCGAAAAGCGCTTTAAATTCCACCTTTCTTAAGACCTATTACTTTAAATTTCTCATGTTCTCAGGTACTATGAAGAAAAAGCTAAAACCAGCACGTCCACTTACAGGATCTCTTGCATACCTTAGTGCAACACCATCATACGACCGGATGGCACGAATATGGAGAGATAAACCTTTTGTCCGTTTTAGATATGTAGATTGGGAAAAGCTACAGATATTGGGGTTCAGACAGAATTTAGAGAGTCTACTCAGTTACTCAATAGAGGGTCAGCAGTTTGAGTCTTTCAAAAGATTGTTCAGCATTGACGAACCGGTGTATATGGAGATGATCACCGAGTTCATGACACCCTATACATTTGAGCCAGAGAGTAGAGTGGAGCCTATTCACCTTGTCATTGGCTCAGTTTGCACGTCACCTAGATCTCTATACTCCAAAAGAGATAGATTTACCCCTGTTTACTAATGGAGCCTCCACGATTTCTCTCACGACTACTACCGCAGAGGCATGGAGTCATTGGTCACCAAAGCCATATTTCTCGCGTATTAAAGCTACCCAGCTCACAGACCCCGTCATGCAGATTTTGCATAAATTACTTGCTTGTTCGCTTGATGGGAAACATACGTCTAATGTCCGACTGCCTGAGTTTGATGTTATCATGGGGGCATTTGATATTTACTGTAATCTTTGGACTGTCAAGAATTTAAAGCCCTCATTTCGAATTTTCCATTAGAAAATTCGAAAAGCGCTTTAAATTCCACCTTTCTTAAGACCTATTACTTTAAATTTATCATGTTCTCAGGTACTATGAAGAAAAAGCTAAAACCAGCACGTCCACTTACAGGATCTCTTGCATACCTTAGTGCAACACCAGCATACGACCGGATGGCATGAATATGGAGAGATAAACCTTTTGGCCGTTTTAGATATGTAGATTGGGAGAAGCTACAGATATTGGGGTTCTGGCAGAAATTAGAGAGTCTACTCAGTTACTCAATTGAGGGTCAGCAGTTTGAGTCTTTCAAAAGATTGTTCAACATTGACGAACTGGTGTATTTGGAGATGATCACCGAGTTCATGACCACCTATACATTTGACCCAGGGAGTAGAGTGGAAGACGGGGTGATCACGTTTAGATATATGGGGAGCCTATTCACCTTGTCATTGGCTCAGTTTGCACGTCACCTAGATCTCTATACTCCAGAAGAGATAGCTTCACCCCTGTTTACTAATGGAGCCACCACGATTTCTCTCACGACTACTACCGCAGAGGCATGGAGTCATTGGTCACCAAAGCCATATTTCTCGCGTATTAAAGCTACCCAGCTCACAGACCCCGTCATGCAGATTTTGCATAAATTACTGGCTTGTTCGCTTGATGGGAAACATACGTCTAATGGCCGAGTGTCTGAGTTTGATGTTATCATGGGGGCATTTGATATTTACTGTAATCTTTGGACTGTCAAGAATTTAAAGCCCTCATTTCGAATTTTCCATTAGAAAATTCGAAAAGCGCTTTAAATTCCACCTTTCTTAAGACCTATTACTTTAAATTTCTCATGTTCTCAGGTACTATGAAGAAAAAGCTAAAACCAGCACGTCCACTTACAGGATCTCTTGCATACCTTAGTGCAACCCCATCATACGACCGGATGGCACGAATATGGAGAGATAAAACTTTTGGCCGTTTTAGATATGTAGATTGGGAAAAGCTACAGATATTGGGGTTCAGGATGAAATTAGAGAGTCTACTCAGTTACTCAATAGAGGGTCAACAGTTTGAGTCTTTCAAAAGATTGTTCAGCATTGACGAACCGGTGTATATGGAGATGATCACCGAGTTCATGACCACCTATACATTTGAGCCAGGGAGTAGAGTGGAAGACGGGGTGATCACGTTTAGATATATGGGGAGCCTATTCACCTTGTCATTGGCTCAGTTTGCACGTCACCTAGATCTCTATACTCCAGAAGAGATAGATTCACCCCTGTTTACTAATGGAGCCACCACTATTTCTCTCACGAATACTACCGCAGAGGCATGGAGTCATTGGTCACCAAAGCCATATTTCTCGCGTATTAAAGCTACCCAGCTCACATACCCCGTCATGCAAATTTTGCATAAAATACTGGCTTGTTCGCTTGATGGGAAACATACGTCTAATGGCCGAGTGTCTGAGTTTGTTGTTATCATGGGGGCATTTGATATTTACTGTAATCTTTGGACTTATCATGGGGGCATTTGATATTTACTGTAATCTTTGGACTGTCAAGAATTTAAAGCCCTCATTTCGAATTTTCCATTAGAAAATTCGAAAAGCGCTTTAAATTCCACCTTTCTTAAGACCTATTACTTTAAATTTCTCATGTTCTCAGGTACTATGAAGAAAAAGCTAAAACCAGCACGTCCACTTACAGGATCTCTTGCATACCTTAGTGCAACACCATCATACGACCGGATGGCACGAATATGGAGAGATAAACCTTTTGTCCGTTTTAGATATGTAGATTGGGAAAAGCTACAGATATTGGGGTTCAGACAGAATTTAGAGAGTCTACTCAGTTACTCAATAGAGGGTCAGCAGTTTGAGTCTTTCAAAAGATTGTTCAGCATTGACGAACCGGTGTATATGGAGATGATCACCGAGTTCATGACACCCTATACATTTGAGCCAGAGAGTAGAGTGGAGCCTATTCACCTTGTCATTGGCTCAGTTTGCACGTCACCTAGATCTCTATACTCCAAAAGAGATAGATTTACCCCTGTTTACTAATGGAGCCTCCACGATTTCTCTCACGACTACTACCGCAGAGGCATGGAGTCATTGGTCACCAAAGCCATATTTCTCGCGTATTAAAGCTACCCAGCTCACAGACCCCGTCATGCAGATTTTGCATAAATTACTTGCTTGTTCGCTTGATGGGAAACATACGTCTAATGGCCGAGTGTCTGAGTTTGATGTTATCATGGGGGCATTTGATAGTTACTATAATCTTTGGACTGTCAAGAATTTAAAGCCCTCATTTCGAATTTTCCATTAGAAAATTCGAAAAGCGCTTTAAATTCCACCTTTCTTAAGACCTATTACTTGAAATTTCTCATGTTGTCAGGTACTATGAAGAAAAAGCTAAAACCAGCACGTCCACTTACAGGATCTCTTGCATACCTTAGTGCAACACCAGCATACGACCGGATGGCACGAATACGGAAAGATAAACATTTTGGCCGTTTTAGATATGTAGATTGGGAAAAGCTACAGATATTGAGGTTCGGGCAAAAATTAGAGAGTCTACTCAGTTACTCAATAGAGGGTCAGCAGTTTGAGTCTTTCAAAAGATTGTTCAGCATTGACGAACCGGTGTATATGGATATGATCACCGAGTTCATGACCACCTATACATTTGAGCCAGGGAGTAGAGTGGAAGACGGGTGATCACGTTTAGATATATGGGGAGCCTATTCACCTTGTCATTGGCTCAGTTTGCACGTCACCTAGACCTCTATACTCCAGAAGAGATAGATTCTCCCCTGTTTACTAATGGAGCCACCACGATTTCTCTCACGACTACTACCGCAGAGGCATGGAGTCATTGGTCATCAAAGCCATATTTCTCGCGTATTAAAGCTCCCCATCTCACAGACCCAGTCATGCAGATTTTGCATAAACTACTGGCTTGTTCGCTTGATGGGAAACATACGTCTAATGGCCGAGTGTCTGAGTTTGATGTTATCATGGGGGCATTTGATATTTACTGTAATCTTTGGACTGTCAAGAATTTAAAGCCCTCATTTCGAATTTTCCATTAGAAAATTCGAAAAGCGCTTTAAATTCCACCTTTCTTAAGACCTATTACTTTAAATTTCTCATGTTCTCAGGTACTATGAAGAAAAAGCTAAAACCAGCACGTCCACTTACAGGATCTCTTGCATACCTTAGTGCAACACCAGCATACGACCGGATGGCACGAATACGGAAAGATAAACATTTTGGCCGTTTTAGATATGTAGATTGGGAAAAGCTACAGATATTGAGGTTCGGGCAAAAATTAGAGAGTCTACTCAGTTACTCAATAGAGGGTCAGCAGTTTGAGTCTTTCAAAAGATTGTTCAGCATTGACGAACCGGTGTATATGGATATGATCACCGAGTTCATGACCACCTATACATTTGAGCCAGGGAGTAGAGTGGAAGACGGGTGATCACGTTTAGATATATGGGGAGCCTATTCACCTTGTCATTGGCTCAGTTTGCACGTCACCTAGACCTCTATACTCCAGAAGAGATAGATTCACCCCTGTTTACTAATGGAGCCACCACGATTTCTCTCACGACTACTACCGCAGAGGCATGGAGTCATTGGTCATCAAAGCCATATTTCTCGCGTATTAAAGCTCCCCATCTCACAGACCCAGTCATGCAGATTTTGCATAAACTACTGGCTTGTTCGCTTGATGGGAAACATACGTCTAATGGCCGAGTGTCTGAGTTTGATGTTATCATGGGGGCATTTGATATTTACTGTAATCTTTGGACTGTCAAGAATTTAAAGCCCTCATTTCGAATTTTCCATTAGAAAATTCGAAAAGCGCTTTAAATTCCACCTTTCTTAAGACCTATTACTTTAAATTTCTCATGTTCTCAGGTACTATGAAGAAAAAGCTAAAACCAGCACGTCCACTTACAGGATCTCTTGCATACCTTAGTGCAACACCAGCATACGCCCGGATGGCACGGATATGGAGAGATAAACCTTTTTCCCGTTTTAGATATGTAGATTGGGAAAAGCTACAGATATTGAGGTTCGGGCAGAAATTAGAGAGTCTACTCAGTTACTCAATAGAGGGTCAGCAGTTTGAGTCTTTCAAGAGATTGTTCAGCATTGACGAACCGGTGTATATGGAGATGATCACCGAGTTCATGACCACCTATACATTTGAGCCAGGGAGTAGAGTGGAGCCTATTCACCTTGTCATTGACTCAGTTTGCACGTCATCTTGATCTCTATACTCCAGAAGAGATAGATTCACCCCTGTTTACTAATGGAGCCACCACGATTTCTCTCACGACTACTACCGCAGAGGCATGGAGTCATTGGTCACCAAAGCCATATTTCTCGCGTATTAAAGCTACCCAGCTCACAGACCCCATCATGCAGATTTTGCATAAACTACTGGCTTGTTCGCGTGATGGGAAACATACGTCTAATGGCCGAGTGTCTGAGTTTGATGTTATCATGGGGGCATTTGATAGTTACTGTAATCTTTGGACTGTCAAGAATTTAAAGCCCTCATTTCGAATTTTCCATTAGAAAATTCGAAAAGCGCTTTAAATTCCACCTTTCTTAAGACCTATTACTTGAAATTTCTCATGTTCTCAGGTACTATGAAGAAAAAGCTAAAACCAGCACGTCCACTTACAGGATCTCTTGCATACCTTAGTGCAACACCAGCATACGACCGGATGGCACGAATACGGAAAGACAAACCTTTTGGCCGTTTTAGATATGTAGATTGGGAAAAGCTACAGATATTGGGGTTCGGGCAAAAATTAGAGAGTCTACTTAGTTACTCAATAGAGGGTCAGCAGTTTGAGTCTTTCAAAAGATTGTTCAGCATTGATGAACCGGTGTATATGGATATGATCACCGAGTTCATGACCACCTATACATTTGAGCCAGGGAGTAGAGTGGAAGACGGGGTGACCACGTTTAGATATACGGGGAGCCTATTCACCTTGTCATTGGCTCAGTTTGCACGTCACCTAGACCTCTATACTCCAGAAGAGATAGATTCACCCCTGTTTACTAATGGAGCCACCACGATTTCTCTCACGACTACTACCGCAGAGGCATGGAGTCATTGGTCATCAAAGCCATATTTCTCGCGTATTAAAGCTCCCCATCTCACAGACCCAGTCATGCAGATTTTGCATAAACTACTGGCTTGTTCGCTTGATGGGAAACATACGTCTAATGGCCGAGTGTCTGAGTTTGATGTTATCATGGGGGCATTTGATATTTACTGTAATCTTTGGACTGTCAAGAATTTAAAGCCCTCATTTCGAATTTTCCATTAGAAAATTCGAAAAGCGCTTTAAATTCCACCTTTCTTAAGACCTATTACTTTAAATTTCTCATGTTCTCAGGTACTATGAAGAAAAAGCTAAAACCAGCACGTCCACTTACAGGATCTCTTGCATACCTTAGTGCAACACCCGCATACGACTGGATGGCACGAATATGGAGAGATAAACCTTTTGGCCGTTTTAGATATGTAGATTGGGAAAAGCTACAGATATTGGGTTTCAGCCAGAAATTAGAGAGTCTACTCAGTTACTCAATAGAGGGTCAGGAGTTTGAGTCTTTCAAAAGATTGTTCAGCATTGACGAACCGGTGTATATGGAGATGATCACCGAGTTCATGACCACCTATACATTTGAGCCAAGGAGTAGAGTGGAAGACGGGGTGATCACGTTTAGATATCTGGGGAGCCTATTCACCTTGTCATTGGCTCAGTTTGCACGTCACCTAGATCTCTATACTCCAGAAGAGATAGATTCACCCCTGTTTACTAATGGAGCCACCACGATTTCTCTCACGACTACTACCGCAGAGGCATGGAGTCATTGGTCACCAAAGCCATATTTCTCGCGTATTAAAGCTACCCAGCTCACAGACCCCGTCATGCAGATTTTGCATAAATTAGTGGCTTGTTCGCTTGATGGGAAACATACGTCTAATGGCCGAGTGTCTGAGTTTGATGTTATCATGGGGGCATTTGATATTTACTGTAATCTTTGGACTGTCAAGAATTTAAAGCCCTCATTTCGAATTTTCCATTAGAAAATTCGAAAAGCGCTTTAAATTCCACCTTTCTTAAGACCTATTACTTTAAATTTCTCATGTTCTTAGGTACTATGAAGAAAAAGCTAAAACCAGCACGTCCACTTACAGGATCTCTTGCATACCTTAGTGCAACACCATCATGCGACCGGATGGCACGAATATGGAGAGATAAAACTTTTGGCCGTTTTAGATATGTAGATTGGGAAAAGCTACAGATATTGGGGTTCAGGATGAAATTAGAGAGTCTACTCAGTTACTCAATAGAGGGTCAACAGTTTGAGTCTTTCAAAAGATTGTTCAGCATTGACGAACCGGTGTATATGGAGATGATCACCGAGTTCATGACCACCTATACATTTGAGCCAGGGAGTAGAGTGGAAGACGGGGTGATCACGTTTAGATATATGGGGAGCCTATTCACCTTGTCATTGGCTCAGTTTGCACGTCACCTAGATCTCTATACTCCAGAAGAGATAGATTCACCCCTGTTTACTAATGGAGCCACCACGATTTCTCTCACGACTACTACCGCAGAGGCATGGAGTCATTGGTCACCAAAGCCATATTTCTCGCGTATTAAAGCTACCCAGCTCACAGACCCCGTCATGCAGATTTTGCATAAATTAGTGGCTTGTTCGCTTGATGGGAAACATACGTCTAATGGCCGAGTGTCTGAGTTTGATGTTATCATGGGGGCATTTGATATTTACTGTAATCTTTGGACTGTCAAGAATTTAAAGCCCTCATTTCGAATTTTCCATTAGAAAATTCGAAAAGCGCTTTAAATTCCACCTTTCTTAAGACCTATTACTTTAAATTTCTCATGTTCTTAGGTACTATGAAGAAAAAGCTAAAACCAGCACGTCCACTTACAGGATCTCTTGCATACCTTAGTGCAACACCATCATGCGACCGGATGGCACGAATATGGAGAGATAAAACTTTTGGCCGTTTTAGATATGTAGATTGGGAAAAGCTACAGATATTGGGGTTCAGGATGAAATTAGAGAGTCTACTCAGTTACTCAATAGAGGGTCAACAGTTTGAGTCTTTCAAAAGATTGTTCAGCATTGACGAACCGGTGTATATGGAGATGATCACCGAGTTCATGACCACCTATACATTTGAGCCAGGGAGTAGAGTGGAAGACGGGGTGATCACGTTTAGATATATGGGGAGCCTATTCACCTTGTCATTGGCTCAGTTTGCACGTCACCTAGATCTCTATACTCCAGAAGAGATAGATTCACCCCTGTTTACTAATGGAGCCACCACGATTTCTCTCACGACTACTACCGCAGAGGCATGGAGTCATTGGTCACCAAAGCCATATTTCTCGCGTATTAAAGCTACCCAGCTCACAGACCCCGTCATGCAGATTTTGCATAAATTAGTGGCTTGTTCGCTTGATGGGAAACATACGTCTAATGGCCGAGTGTCTGAGTTTGATGTTATCATGGGGGCATTTGATATTTACTGTAATCTTTGGACTGTCAAGAATTTAAAGCCCTCATTTCGAATTTTCCATTAGAAAATTCGAAAAGCGCTTTAAATTCCACCTTTCTTAAGACCTATTACTTGAAATTTCTCATGTTCTCAGGTACTATGAAGAAAAAGCTAAAACCAGTACGTCCACTTACAGGATCTCTTGCATACCTTAGTGCACCACCATCATACGACCGGATGGCACGAATATGGAGAGATAAACCTTTTGTCCGTTTTAGATATGTAGATTGGGAAAAGCTACAGATATTGGGGTTCAGGCAGAATTTAGAGAGTCTACTCAGTTACTCAATAGAGGGTCAGCAGTTTGAGTCTTTCAAAAGATTGTTCAGCATTGACGAACCGGTGTATATGGAGATGATCACCGAGTTCATGACCACCTATACATTTGACCAAGGGAGTAGAGTGGAAGACGGGGTGATCACGTTTAGATATATGGGGAGCCTATTCACCTTGTCATTGGCTCAGTTTGCACGTCACCTAGATCTCTATACTCCAGAAGAGATAGATTCACCCCTGTTTACTAATGGAGCCACCACGATTTCTCTCACGACTACTACCGCAGAGGCATGGAGTCATTGGTCACCAAAGCCATATTTCTCGCGTATTAAAGCTACCCATCTCACAGACCCCGTCATGCAGATTTTGCATAAATTAGTGGCTTGTTCGCTTGATGGGAAACATACGTCTAATGGCCGAGTGTCTGAGTTTGATGTTATCATGGGGGCATTTGATATTTACTGTAATCTTTGGACTGTCAAGAATTTAAAGCCCTCATTTCGAATTTTCCATTAGAAAATTCGAAAAGCGCTTTAAATTCCACCTTTCTTAAGACCTATTACTTTAAATTTCTCATGTTCTCAGGTACTATGAAGAAAAAGCTAAAACCAGCACGTCCACTTACAGGATCTCTTGCATACCTTAGTGCAACACCATCATACGACCGGATGGCACGAATATGGAGAGATAAAACTTTTGGCCGTTTTAGATATGTAGATTGGGAAAAGCTACAGATATTGGGGTTCAGGATGAAATTAGAGAGTCTACTCAGTTACTCAATAGAGGGTCAACAGTTTGAGTCTTTCAAAAGATTGTTCAGCATTGACGAACCGGTGTATATGGAGATGATCACCGAGTTCATGACCACCTATACATTTGAGCCAGGGAGTAGAGTGGAAGATGGGGTGATCATGTTTAGATATATGGGGAGCCTATTCACCTTGTCATTGGCTCAGTTTGCACGTCACCTAGATCTCTATACTCCAGAAGAGATAGATTCACCCCTGTTTACTAATGGAGCCACCACTATTTCTCTCACGAATACTACCGCAGAGGCATGGAGTCATTGGTCACCAAAGCCATATTTCTCGCGTATTAAAGCTACCCAGCTCACATACCCCGTCATGCAAATTTTGCATAAAATACTGGCTTGTTCGCTTGATGGGAAACATACGTCTAATGGCCGAGTGTCTGAGTTTGTTGTTATCATGGGGGCATTTGATATTTACTGTAATCTTTGGACTTATCATGGGGGCATTTGATATTTACTGTAATCTTTGGACTGTCAAGAATTTAAAGCCCTCATTTTGAATTTTCCATTAGAAAATTCGAAAAGCGCTTTAAATTCCACCTTTCTTAAGACCTATTACTTTAAATTTCTCATGTTCTCAGGTACTATGAAGAAAAAGCTAAAACCAGCACGTCCACTTACAGGATCTCTTGCATACCTTAGTGCACCACCATCATACGACCGGATGGCACGAATATGGAGAGATAAACCTTTTGTCCGTTTTAGATATGTAGATTGGGAAAAGCTACAGATATTGGGGTTCAGGCAGAATTTAGAGAGTCTACTCAGTTACTCAATAGAGGGTCAGCAGTTTGAGTCTTTCAAAAGATTGTTCAGCATTGACGAACCGGTGTATATGGAGATGATCACCGAGTTCATGACCACCTATACATTTGACCAAGGGAGTAGAGTGGAAGACGGGGTGATCACGTTTAGATATATGGGGAGCCTATTCACCTTGTCATTGGCTCAGTTTGCACGTCACCTAGATCTCTATACTCCAGAAGAGATAGATTCACCCCTGTTTACTAATGGAGCCACCACGATTTCTCTCATGACTACTACCGCAGAGGCATGGAGTCATTGGTCACCAAAGCCATATTTCTCGCGTATTAAAGTTACCCAGCTCACAGACCCCGTCATGCAGATTTTGCATAAATTAGTGGCTTGTTCGCTTGATGGGAAACATACGTCTAATGGCCGAGTGTCTGAGTTTGATGTTATCATGGGGGCATTTGATATTTACTGTAATCTTTGGACTGTCAAGAATTTAAAGCCCTCATTTCGAATTTTCCATTAGAAAATTCGAAAAGCGCTTTAAATTCCACCTTTCTTAAGACCTATTACTTTAAATTTCTCATGTTCTTAGGTACTATGAAGAAAAAGCTAAAACCAGCACGTCCACTTACAGGATCTCTTGCATACCTTAGTGCAACACCATCATGCGACCGGATGGCACGAATATGGAGAGATAAAACTTTTGGCCGTTTTAGATATGTAGATTGGGAAAAGCTACAGATATTGGGGTTCAGGATGAAATTAGAGAGTCTACTCAGTTACTCAATAGAGGGTCAACAGTTTGAGTCTTTCAAAAGATTGTTCAGCATTGACGAACCGGTGTATATGGAGATGATCACCGAGTTCATGACCACCTATACATTTGAGCCAGGGAGTAGAGTGGAAGACGGGGTGATCACGTTTAGATATATGGGGAGCCTATTCACCTTGTCATTGGCTCAGTTTGCACGTCACCTAGATCTCTATACTCCAGAAGAGATAGATTCACCCCTGTTTACTAATGGAGCCACCACGATTTCTCTCACGACTACTACCGCAGAGGCATGGAGTCATTGGTCACCAAAGCCATATTTCTCGCGTATTAAAGCTACCCAGCTCACAGACCCCGTCATGCAGATTTTGCATAAATTAGTGGCTTGTTCGCTTGATGGGAAACATACGTCTAATGGCCGAGTGTCTGAGTTTGATGTTATCATGGGGGCATTTGATATTTACTGTAATCTTTGGACTGTCAAGAATTTAAAGCCCTCATTTCGAATTTTCCATTAGAAAATTCGAAAAGCGCTTTAAATTCCACCTTTCTTAAGACCTATTACTTGAAATTTCTCATGTTCTCAGGTACTATGAAGAAAAAGCTAAAACCAGTACGTCCACTTACAGGATCTCTTGCATACCTTAGTGCACCACCATCATACGACCGGATGGCACGAATATGGAGAGATAAACCTTTTGTCCGTTTTAGATATGTAGATTGGGAAAAGCTACAGATATTGGGGTTCAGGCAGAATTTAGAGAGTCTACTCAGTTACTCAATAGAGGGTCAGCAGTTTGAGTCTTTCAAAAGATTGTTCAGCATTGACGAACCGGTGTATATGGAGATGATCACCGAGTTCATGACCACCTATACATTTGACCAAGGGAGTAGAGTGGAAGACGGGGTGATCACGTTTAGATATATGGGGAGCCTATTCACCTTGTCATTGGCTCAGTTTGCACGTCACCTAGATCTCTATACTCCAGAAGAGATAGATTCACCCCTGTTTACTAATGGAGCCACCACGATTTCTCTCACGACTACTACCGCAGAGGCATGGAGTCATTGGTCACCAAAGCCATATTTCTCGCGTATTAAAGCTACCCATCTCACAGACCCCGTCATGCAGATTTTGCATAAATTAGTGGCTTGTTCGCTTGATGGGAAACATACGTCTAATGGCCGAGTGTCTGAGTTTGATGTTATCATGGGGGCATTTGATATTTACTGTAATCTTTGGACTGTCAAGAATTTAAAGCCCTCATTTCGAATTTTCCATTAGAAAATTCGAAAAGCGCTTTAAATTCCACCTTTCTTAAGACCTATTACTTTAAATTTCTCATGTTCTCAGGTACTATGAAGAAAAAGCTAAAACCAGCACGTCCACTTACAGGATCTCTTGCATACCTTAGTGCAACACCATCATACGACCGGATGGCACGAATATGGAGAGATAAAACTTTTGGCCGTTTTAGATATGTAGATTGGGAAAAGCTACAGATATTGGGGTTCAGGATGAAATTAGAGAGTCTACTCAGTTACTCAATAGAGGGTCAACAGTTTGAGTCTTTCAAAAGATTGTTCAGCATTGACGAACCGGTGTATATGGAGATGATCACCGAGTTCATGACCACCTATACATTTGAGCCAGGGAGTAGAGTGGAAGATGGGGTGATCATGTTTAGATATATGGGGAGCCTATTCACCTTGTCATTGGCTCAGTTTGCACGTCACCTAGATCTCTATACTCCAGAAGAGATAGATTCACCCCTGTTTACTAATGGAGCCACCACTATTTCTCTCACGAATACTACCGCAGAGGCATGGAGTCATTGGTCACCAAAGCCATATTTCTCGCGTATTAAAGCTACCCAGCTCACATACCCCGTCATGCAAATTTTGCATAAAATACTGGCTTGTTCGCTTGATGGGAAACATACGTCTAATGGCCGAGTGTCTGAGTTTGTTGTTATCATGGGGGCATTTGATATTTACTGTAATCTTTGGACTTATCATGGGGGCATTTGATATTTACTGTAATCTTTGGACTGTCAAGAATTTAAAGCCCTCATTTTGAATTTTCCATTAGAAAATTCGAAAAGCGCTTTAAATTCCACCTTTCTTAAGACCTATTACTTTAAATTTCTCATGTTCTCAGGTACTATGAAGAAAAAGCTAAAACCAGCACGTCCACTTACAGGATCTCTTGCATACCTTAGTGCACCACCATCATACGACCGGATGGCACGAATATGGAGAGATAAACCTTTTGTCCGTTTTAGATATGTAGATTGGGAAAAGCTACAGATATTGGGGTTCAGGCAGAATTTAGAGAGTCTACTCAGTTACTCAATAGAGGGTCAGCAGTTTGAGTCTTTCAAAAGATTGTTCAGCATTGACGAACCGGTGTATATGGAGATGATCACCGAGTTCATGACCACCTATACATTTGACCAAGGGAGTAGAGTGGAAGACGGGGTGATCACGTTTAGATATATGGGGAGCCTATTCACCTTGTCATTGGCTCAGTTTGCACGTCACCTAGATCTCTATACTCCAGAAGAGATAGATTCACCCCTGTTTACTAATGGAGCCACCACGATTTCTCTCATGACTACTACCGCAGAGGCATGGAGTCATTGGTCACCAAAGCCATATTTCTCGCGTATTAAAGTTACCCAGCTCACAGACCCCGTCATGCAGGTTTTGCATAAATTAGTGGCTTGTTCGCTTGATGGGAAACATACGTCTAATGGCCGAGTGTCTGAGTTTGATGTTATCATGGGGGCATTTGATATTTACTGTAATCTTTGGACTGTCAAGAATTTAAAGCCCTCATTTCGAATTTTCCATTAGAAAATTCGAAAAGCGCTTTAAATTCCACCTTTCTTAAGACCTATTACTTGAAATTTCTCATGTTCTCAGGTACTATGAAGAAAAAGCTAAAACCAGCACGTCCACTTACAGGATCTCTTGCATACCTTAGTGCAACACCCGCATACGACTGGATGGCACGAATATGGAGAGATAAACCTTTTGGCCGTTTTAGATATGTAGATTGGGAAAAGCTACAGATATTGGGTTTCAGCCAGAAATTAGAGAGTCTACTCAGTTACTCAATAGAGGGTCAGCAGTTTGAGTCTTTCAAAAGATTGTTCAGCATTGACGAACCGGTGTATATGGAGATGATCACCGAGTTCATGACCACCTATACATTTGACCAAGGGAGTAGAGTGGAAGACGGGGTGATCACGTTTAGATATATGGGGAGCCTATTCACCTTGTCATTGGCTCAGTTTGCACGTCACCTAGATCTCTATACTCCAGAAGAGATAGATTCACCCCTGTTTACTAATGGAGCCACCACGATTTCTCTCATGACTACTACCGCAGAGGCATGGAGTCATTGGTCACCAAAGCCATATTTCTCGCGTATTAAAGTTACCCAGCTCACAGACCCCGTCATGCAGATTTTGCATAAATTAGTGGCTTGTTCGCTTGATGGGAAACATACGTCTAATGGCCGAGTGTCTGAGTTTGATGTTATCATGGGGGCATTTGATATTTACTGTAATCTTTGGACTGTCAAGAATTTAAAGCCCTCATTTTGAATTTTCCATTAGAAAATTCGAAAAGCGCTTTAAATTCCACCTTTCTTAAGACCTATTACTTTAAATTTCTCATGTTCTCAGGTACTATGAAGAAAAAGCTAAAACCAGCACGTCCACTTACAGGATCTCTTGCATACCTTAGTGCACCACCATCATACGACCGGATGGCACGAATATGGAGAGATAAACCTTTTGTCCGTTTTAGATATGTAGATTGGGAAAAGCTACAGATATTGGGGTTCAGGCAGAATTTAGAGAGTCTACTCAGTTACTCAATAGAGGGTCAGCAGTTTGAGTCTTTCAAAAGATTGTTCAGCATTGACGAACCGGTGTATATGGAGATGATCACCGAGTTCATGACCACCTATACATTTGACCAAGGGAGTAGAGTGGAAGACGGGGTGATCACGTTTAGATATATGGGGAGCCTATTCACCTTGTCATTGGCTCAGTTTGCACGTCACCTAGATCTCTATACTCCAGAAGAGATAGATTCACCCCTGTTTACTAATGGAGCCACCACGATTTCTCTCATGACTACTACCGCAGAGGCATGGAGTCATTGGTCACCAAAGCCATATTTCTCGCGTATTAAAGTTACCCAGCTCACAGACCCCGTCATGCAGATTTTGCATAAATTAGTGGCTTGTTCGCTTGATGGGAAACATACGTCTAATGGCCGAGTGTCTGAGTTTGATGTTATCATGGGGGCATTTGATATTTACTGTAATCTTTGGACTGTCAAGAATTTAAAGCCCTCATTTCGAATTTTCCATTAGAAAATTCGAAAAGCGCTTTAAATTCCACCTTTCTTAAGACCTATTACTTGAAATTTCTCATGTTCTCAGGTACTATGAAGAAAAAGCTAAAACCAGCACGTCCACTTACAGGATCTCTTGCATACCTTAGTGCAACACCCGCATACGACTGGATGGCACGAATATGGAGAGATAAACCTTTTGGCCGTTTTAGATATGTAGATTGGGAAAAGCTACAGATATTGGGTTTCAGCCAGAAATTAGAGAGTCTACTCAGTTACTCAATAGAGGGTCAGCAGTTTGAGTCTTTCAAAAGATTGTTCAGCATTGACGAACCGGTGTATATGGAGATGATCACCGAGTTCATGACCACCTATACATTTGAGCCAAGGAGTAGAGTGGAAGACGGGGTGATCACGTTTAGATATATGGGGAGCCTATTCACCTTGTCATTGGCTCAGTTTGCACGTCACCTAGATCTCTATATTCCAGAAGAGATAGATTCACCCCTGTTTACTAATGGAGCCACCACGATTTCTCTCACGACTACTACCGCAGAGGCATGGAGTCATTGGTCACCAAAGCCATACTTCTCGCGTATTAAAGCTACCCAGCTCACAGACCCCGTCATGCAGATTTTGCATATATTACTGGCTTGTTCGCTTGATGGGAAACATACGTCTAATGTCCGACTGCCTGAGTTTGATGTTATCATGGGGGCATTTGATATTTACTGTAATCTTTGGACTGTCAAGAATTTAAAGCCCTCATTTCGAATTTTCCATTAGAAAATTCGAAAAGCGCTTTAAATTCCACCTTTCTTAAGACCTATTACTTTAAATTTATCATGTTCTCAGGTACTATGAAGAAAAAGCTAAAACCAGCACGTCCACTTACAGGATCTCTTGCATACCTTAGTGCAACACCAGCATACGACCGGATGGCATGAATATGGAGAGATAAACCTTTTGGCCGTTTTAGATATGTAGATTGGGAGAAGCTACAGATATTGGGGTTCTGGCAGAAATTAGAGAGTCTACTCAGTTACTCAATTGAGGGTCAGCAGTTTGAGTCTTTCAAAAGATTGTTCAACATTGACGAACTGGTGTATTTGGAGATGATCACCGAGTTCATGACCACCTATACATTTGACCCAGGGAGTAGAGTGGAAGACGGGGTGATCACGTTTAGATATATGGGGAGCCTATTCACCTTGTCATTGGCTCAGTTTGCACGTCACCTAGATCTCTATACTCCAGAAGAGATAGCTTCACCCCTGTTTACTAATGGAGCCACCACGATTTCTCTCACGACTACTACCGCAGAGGCATGGAGTCATTGGTCACCAAAGCCATATTTCTCGCGTATTAAAGCTACCCAGCTCACAGACCCCGTCATGCAGATTTTGCATAAATTACTGGCTTGTTCGCTTGATGGGAAACATACGTCTAATGGCCGAGTGTCTGAGTTTGATGTTATCATGGGGGCATTTGATATTTACTGTAATCTTTGGACTGTCAAGAATTTAAAGCCCTCATTTCGAATTTTCCATTAGAAAATTCGAAAAGCGCTTTAAATTCCACCTTTCTTAAGACCTATTACTTTAAATTTCTCATGTTCTCAGGTACTATGAAGAAAAAGCTAAAACCAGCACGTCCACTTACAGGATCTCTTGCATACCTTAGTGCAACACCATCATACGACCGGATGGCACGAATATGGAGAGATAAAACTTTTGGCCGTTTTAGATATGTAGATTGGGAAAAGCTACAGATATTGGGGTTCAGGATGAAATTAGAGAGTCTACTCAGTTACTCAATAGAGGGTCAACAATTTGAGTCTTTCAAAAGATTGTTCAGCATTGACGAACCGGTGTATATGGAGATGATCACCGAGTTCATGACCACCTATACATTTGAGCCAGGGAGTAGAGTGGAAGACGGGGTGATCACGTTTAGATATATGGGGAGCCTATTCACCTTGTCATTGGCTCAGTTTGCACGTCACCTAGATCTCTATACTCCAAAAGAGATAGATTCACCCCTGTTTACTAATGGAGCCACCACTATTTCTCTCACGAATACTACCGCAGAGGCATGGAGTCATTGGTCACCAAAGCCATATTTCTCGCGTATTAAAGCTACCCAGCTCACATACCCCGTCATGCAAATTTTGCATAAAATACTGGCTTGTTCGCTTGATGGGAAACATACGTCTAATGGCCGAGTGTCTGAGTTTGTTGTTATCATGGGGGCATTTGATATTTACTGTAATCTTTGGACTTATCATGGGGGCATTTGATATTTACTGTAATCTTTGGACTGTCAAGAATTTAAAGCCCTCATTTCGAATTTTCCATTAGAAAATTCGAAAAGCGCTTTAAATTCCACCTTTCTTAAGACCTATTACTTTAAATTTCTCATGTTCTCAGGTACTATGAAGAAAAAGCTAAAACCAGCACGTCCACTTACAGGATCTCTTGCATACCTTAGTGCAACACCATCATACGACCGGATGGCACGAATATGGAGAGATAAACCTTTTGTCCGTTTTAGATATGTAGATTGGGAAAAGCTACAGATATTGGGGTTCAGACAGAATTTAGAGAGTCTACTCAGTTACTCAATAGAGGGTCAGCAGTTTGAGTCTTTCAAAAGATTGTTCAGCATTGACGAACCGGTGTATATGGAGATGATCACCGAGTTCATGACACCCTATACATTTGAGCCAGAGAGTAGAGTGGAGCCTATTCACCTTGTCATTGGCTCAGTTTGCACGTCACCTAGATCTCTATACTCCAAAAGAGATAGATTTACCCCTGTTTACTAATGGAGCCTCCACGATTTCTCTCACGACTACTACCGCAGAGGCATGGAGTCATTGGTCACCAAAGCCATATTTCTCGCGTATTAAAGCTACCCAGCTCACAGACCCCGTCATGCAGATTTTGCATAAATTACTTGCTTGTTCGCTTGATGGGAAACATACGTCTAATGGCCGAGTGTCTGAGTTTGATGTTATCATGGGGGCATTTGATAGTTACTATAATCTTTGGACTGTCAAGAATTTAAAGCCCTCATTTCGAATTTTCCATTAGAAAATTCGAAAAGCGCTTTAAATTCCACCTTTCTTAAGACCTATTACTTGAAATTTCTCATGTTGTCAGGTACTATGAAGAAAAAGCTAAAACCAGCACGTCCACTTACAGGATCTCTTGCATACCTTAGTGCAACACCAGCATACGACCGGATGGCACGAATACGGAAAGATAAACATTTTGGCCGTTTTAGATATGTAGATTGGGAAAAGCTACAGATATTGAGGTTCGGGCAAAAATTAGAGAGTCTACTCAGTTACTCAATAGAGGGTCAGCAGTTTGAGTCTTTCAAAAGATTGTTCAGCATTGACGAACCGGTGTATATGGATATGATCACCGAGTTCATGACCACCTATACATTTGAGCCAGGGAGTAGAGTGGAAGACGGGTGATCACGTTTAGATATATGGGGAGCCTATTCACCTTGTCATTGGCTCAGTTTGCACGTCACCTAGACCTCTATACTCCAGAAGAGATAGATTCACCCCTGTTTACTAATGGAGCCACCACGATTTCTCTCACGACTACTACCGCAGAGGCATGGAGTCATTGGTCATCAAAGCCATATTTCTCGCGTATTAAAGCTCCCCATCTCACAGACCCAGTCATGCAGATTTTGCATAAACTACTGGCTTGTTCGCTTGATGGGAAACATACGTCTAATGGCCGAGTGTCTGAGTTTGATGTTATCATGGGGGCATTTGATATTTACTGTAATCTTTGGACTGTCAAGAATTTAAAGCCCTCATTTCGAATTTTCCATTAGAAAATTCGAAAAGCGCTTTAAATTCCACCTTTCTTAAGACCTATTACTTTAAATTTCTCATGTTCTCAGGTACTATGAAGAAAAAGCTAAAACCAGCACGTCCACTTACAGGATCTCTTGCATACCTTAGTGCAACACCAGCATACGACCGGATGGCACGAATACGGAAAGATAAACATTTTGGCCGTTTTAGATATGTAGATTGGGAAAAGCTACAGATATTGAGGTTCGGGCAAAAATTAGAGAGTCTACTCAGTTACTCAATAGAGGGTCAGCAGTTTGAGTCTTTCAAAAGATTGTTCAGCATTGACGAACCGGTGTATATGGATATGATCACCGAGTTCATGACCACCTATACATTTGAGCCAGGGAGTAGAGTGGAAGACGGGTGATCACGTTTAGATATATGGGGAGCCTATTCACCTTGTCATTGGCTCAGTTTGCACATCACCTAGACCTCTATACTCCAGAAGATATAGATTCACCCCTGTTTACTAATGGAGCCACCACGATTTCTCTCACGACTACTACCGCAGAGGCATGGAGTCATTGGTCATCAAAGCCATATTTCTCGCGTATTAAAGCTCCCCATCTCACAGACCCAGTCATGCAGATTTTGCATAAACTACTGGCTTGTTCGCTTGATGGGAAACATACGTCTAATGGCCGAGTGTCTGAGTTTGATGTTATCATGGGGGCATTTGATATTTACTGTAATCTTTGGACTGTCAAGAATTTAAAGCCCTCATTTCGAATTTTCCATTAGAAAATTCGAAAAGCGCTTTAAATTCCACCTTTCTTAAGACCTATTACTTTAAATTTCTCATGTTCTCAGGTACTATGAAGAAAAAGCTAAAACCAGCACGTCCACTTACAGGATCTCTTGCATACCTTAGTGCAACACCAGCATACGCCCGGATGGCACGGATATGGAGAGATAAACCTTTTTCCCGTTTTAGATATGTAGATTGGGAAAAGCTACAGATATTGAGGTTCGGGCAGAAATTAGAGAGTCTACTCAGTTACTCAATAGAGGGTCAGCAGTTTGAGTCTTTCAAGAGATTGTTCAGCATTGACGAACCGGTGTATATGGAGATGATCACCGAGTTCATGACCACCTATACATTTGAGCCAGGGAGTAGAGTGGAGCCTATTCACCTTGTCATTGACTCAGTTTGCACGTCATCTTGATCTCTATACTCCAGAAGAGATAGATTCACCCCTGTTTACTAATGGAGCCACCACGATTTCTCTCACGACTACTACCGCAGAGGCATGGAGTCATTGGTCACCAAAGCCATATTTCTCGCGTATTAAAGCTACCCAGCTCACAGACCCCATCATGCAGATTTTGCATAAACTACTGGCTTGTTCGCGTGATGGGAAACATACGTCTAATGGCCGAGTGTCTGAGTTTGATGTTATCATGGGGGCATTTGATAGTTACTGTAATCTTTGGACTGTCAAGAATTTAAAGCCCTCATTTCGAATTTTCCATTAGAAAATTCGAAAAGCGCTTTAAATTCCACCTTTCTTAAGACCTATTACTTGAAATTTCTCATGTTCTCAGGTACTATGAAGAAAAAGCTAAAACCAGCACGTCCACTTACAGGATCTCTTGCATACCTTAGTGCAACACCAGCATACGACCGGATGGCACGAATACGGAAAGATAAACCTTTTGGCCGTTTTAGATATGTAGATTGGGAAAAGCTACAGATATTGGGGTTCGGGCAAAAATTAGAGAGTCTACTTAGTTACTCAATAGAGGGTCAGCAGTTTGAGTCTTTCAAAAGATTGTTCAGCATTGATGAACCGGTGTATATGGATATGATCACCGAGTTCATGACCACCTATACATTTGAGCCAGGGAGTAGAGTGGAAGACGGGGTGACCACGTTTAGATATACGGGGAGCCTATTCACCTTGTCATTGGCTCAGTTTGCACGTCACCTAGACCTCTATACTCCAGAAGAGATAGATTCACCCCTGTTTACTAATGGAGCCACCACGATTTCTCTCACGACTACTACCGCAGAGGCATGGAGTCATTGGTCATCAAAGCCATATTTCTCGCGTATTAAAGCTCCCCATCTCACAGACCCAGTCATGCAGATTTTGCATAAACTACTGGCTTGTTCGCTTGATGGGAAACATACGTCTAATGGCCGAGTGTCTGAGTTTGATGTTATCATGGGGGCATTTGATATTTACTGTAATCTTTGGACTGTCAAGAATTTAAAGCCCTCATTTCGAATTTTCCATTAGAAAATTCGAAAAGCGCTTTAAATTCCACCTTTCTTAAGACCTATTACTTTAAATTTCTCATGTTCTCAGGTACTATGAAGAAAAAGCTAAAACCAGCACGTCCACTTACAGGATCTCTTGCATACCTTAGTGCAACACCAGCATACGACCGGATGGCACGAATACGGAAAGATAAACATTTTGGCCGTTTTAGATATGTAGATTGGGAAAAGCTACAGATATTGAGGTTCGGGCAAAAATTAGAGAGTCTACTCAGTTACTCAATAGAGGGTCAGCAGTTTGAGTCTTTCAAAAGATTGTTCAGCATTGACGAACCGGTGTATATGGATATGATCACCGAGTTCATGACCACCTATACATTTGAGCCAGGGAGTAGAGTGGAAGACGGGTGATCACGTTTAGATATATGGGGAGCCTATTCACCTTGTCATTGGCTCAGTTTGCACGTCACCTAGACCTCTATACTCCAGAAGAGATAGATTCACCCCTGTTTACTAATGGAGCCACCACGATTTCTCTCACGACTACTACCGCAGAGGCATGGAGTCATTGGTCATCAAAGCCATATTTCTCGCGTATTAAAGCTCCCCATCTCACAGACCCAGTCATGCAGATTTTGCATAAACTACTGGCTTGTTCGCTTGATGGGAAACATACGTCTAATGGCCGAGTGTCTGAGTTTGATGTTATCATGGGGGCATTTGATATTTACTGTAATCTTTGGACTGTCAAGAATTTAAAGCCCTCATTTCGAATTTTCCATTAGAAAATTCGAAAAGCGCTTTAAATTCCACCTTTCTTAAGACCTATTACTTTAAATTTCTCATGTTCTCAGGTACTATGAAGAAAAAGCTAAAACCAGCACGTCCACTTACAGGATCTCTTGCATACCTTAGTGCAACACCAGCATACGCCCGGATGGCACGGATATGGAGAGATAAACCTTTTTCCCGTTTTAGATATGTAGATTGGGAAAAGCTACAGATATTGAGGTTCGGGCAGAAATTAGAGAGTCTACTCAGTTACTCAATAGAGGGTCAGCAGTTTGAGTCTTTCAAGAGATTGTTCAGCATTGACGAACCGGTGTATATGGAGATGATCACCGAGTTCATGACCACCTATACATTTGAGCCAGGGAGTAGAGTGGAGCCTATTCACCTTGTCATTGACTCAGTTTGCACGTCATCTTGATCTCTATACTCCAGAAGAGATAGATTCACCCCTGTTTACTAATGGAGCCACCACGATTTCTCTCACGACTACTACCGCAGAGGCATGGAGTCATTGGTCACCAAAGCCATATTTCTCGCGTATTAAAGCTACCCAGCTCACAGACCCCATCATGCAGATTTTGCATAAACTACTGGCTTGTTCGCGTGATGGGAAACATACGTCTAATGGCCGAGTGTCTGAGTTTGATGTTATCATGGGGGCATTTGATAGTTACTGTAATCTTTGGACTGTCAAGAATTTAAAGCCCTCATTTCGAATTTTCCATTAGAAAATTCGAAAAGCACTTTAAATTCCACCTTTCTTAAGACCTATTACTTGAAATTTCTCATGTTCTCAGGTACTATGAAGAAAAAGCTAAAACCAGCACGTCCACTTACAGGATCTCTTGCATACCTTAGTGCAACACCAGCATACGACCGGATGGCACGAATACGGAAAGATAAACCTTTTGGCCGTTTTAGATATGTAGATTGGGAAAAGCTACAGATATTGGGGTTCGGGCAAAAATTAGAGAGTCTACTTAGTTACTCAATAGAGGGTCAGCAGTTTGAGTCTTTCAAAAGATTGTTCAGCATTGATGAACCGGTGTATATGGATATGATCACCGAGTTCATGACCACCTATACATTTGAGCCAGGGAGTAGAGTGGAAGACGGGGTGACCACGTTTAGATATACGGGGAGCCTATTCACCTTGTCATTGGCTCAGTTTGCATGTCACCTAGATCTCTATACTCCAGAAGAGATAGATTCACCCCTGTTTACTAATGGAGCCACCACGATTTCTCTCACGACTACTACCGCAGAGGCATGGAGTCATTGGTCACCAAAGCTATATTTCTCGCGTATTAAAGCTACCCAGCTCACAGACCCCATCATGCAGATTTTGCATAAATTACTGGCTTGTTCGCTTGATGGGAAACATACGTCTAATGGCCGAGTGTCTGAGTTTGATGTTATCATGGGTGCATTTGATAGTTACTGTAATCTTTGGACTGTCAAGAATTTAAAGCCCTCATTTCGAATTTTCCATTAGAAAGTTCGAAAAGCGCTTTAAATTCCACCTTTCTTAAGACCTATTACTTGAAATTTCTCATGTTCTCAGGTACTATGAAGAAAAAGCTAAAACCAGCACGTCCACTTACAGGATCTCTTGCACAGCTTAGTGCAACACCAGCATACGACCGGATGGCACGAATACGGAAAGATAAACATTTTGGCCGTTTTAGATATGTAGATTGGGAAAAGCTACAGATATTGAGGTTCGGGCAAAAATTAGAGAGTCTACTCAGTTACTCAATAGAGGGTCAGCAGTTTGAGTCTTTCAAAAGATTGTTCAGCATTGACGAACCGGCGTATATGGATATGATCACCGAGTTCATGACCACCTATACATTTGAGCCAGGGAGTAGAGTGGAAGACGGGTGATCACGTTTAGATATATGGGGAGCCTATTCACCTTGTCATTGGCTCAGTTTGCACGTCACCTAGACCTCTATACTCCAGAAGAGATAGATTCACCCCTGTTTACTAATGGAGCCACCACGATTTCTCTCACGACTACTACCGCAGAGGCATGGAGTCATTGGTCATCAAAGCCATATTTCTCGCGTATTAAAGCTCCCCATCTCACAGACCCAGTCATGCAGATTTTGCATAAACTACTGGCTTGTTCGCTTGATGGGAAACATACGTCTAATGGCCGAGTGTCTGAGTTTGATGTTATCATGGGGGCATTTGATATTTACTGTAATCTTTGGACTGTCAAGAATTTAAAGCCCTCATTTCGAATTTTCCATTAGAAAATTCGAAAAGCGCTTTAAATTCCACCTTTCTTAAGACCTATTACTTTAAATTTCTCATGTTCTCAGGTACTATGAAGAAAAAGCTAAAACCAGCACGTCCACTTACAGGATCTCTTGCATACCTTAGTGCAACACCAGCATACGCCCGGATGGCACGGATATGGAGAGATAAACCTTTTTCCCGTTTTAGATATGTAGATTGGGAAAAGCTACAGATATTGGGGTTCGGGCAGAAATTAGAGAGTCTACTCAGTTACTCAATAGAGGGTCAGCAGTTTGAGTCTTTCAAGAGATTGTTCAGCATTGATGAACCGGTGTATATGGAGATGATCACCGAGTTCATGACCACCTATACATTTGAGCCAGGGAGTAGAGTGGAGCCTATTCACCTTGTCATTGACTCAGTTTGCACGTCATCTTGATCTCTATACTCCAGAAGAGATAGATTCACCCCTGTTTACTAATGGAGCCACCACGATTTCTCTCACGACTACTACCGCAGAGGCATGGAGTCATTGGTCACCAAAGCCATATTTCTCGTGTATTAAAGCTACCCAGCTCACAGACCCCATCATGCAGATTTTGCATAAACTACTGGCTTGTTCGCGTGATGGGAAACATACGTCTAATGGCCGAGTGTCTGAGTTTGATGTTATCATGGGGGCATTTGATAGTTACTGTAATCTTTGGACTGTCAAGAATTTAAAGCCCTCATTTCGAATTTTCCATTAGAAAATTCGAAAAGCGCTTTAAATTCCACCTTTCTTAAGACCTATTGCTTGAAATTTCTCATGTTCTCAAGTACTATGAAGAAAAAGCTAAAACCAGCACGTCCACTTACAGGATCTCTTGCATACCTTAGTGCAACACCAGCATACGACCGGATGGCACGAATACGGAAAGATAAACCTTTTGGCCGTTTTAGATATGTAGATTGGGAAAAGCTACAGATATTGGGGTTCGGGCAAAAATTAGAGAGTCTACTTAGTTACTCAATAGAGGGTCAGCAGTTTGAGTCTTTCAAAAGATTGTTCAGCATTGATGAACCGGTGTATATGGATATGATCACCGAGTTCATGACCACCTATACATTTGAGCCAGGGAGTAGAGTGGAAGACGGGGTGACCACGTTTAGATATACGGGGAGCCTATTCACCTTGTCATTGGCTCAGTTTGCATGTCACCTAGATCTCTATACTCCAGAAGAGATAGATTCACCCCTGTTTACTAATGGAGCCACCACGATTTCTCTCACGACTACTACCGCAGAGGCATGGAGTCATTGGTCACCAAAGCCGTATTTCTCGCGTATTAAAGCTACCCAGCTCACAGACCCCATCATGCAGATTTTGCATAAATTACTGGCTTGTTCGCTTGATGGGAAACATACGTCTAATGGCCGAGTGTCTGAGTTTGATGTTATCATGGGTGCATTTGATAGTTACTGTAATCTTTGGACTGTCAAGAATTTAAAGCCTTCATTTCGAATTTTCCATTAGGAAGTTCGAAAAGCGCTTTAAATTCCACCTTTCTTAAGACCTATTACTTGAAATTTCTCATGTTCTCAGGTACTATGAAGAAAAAGCTAAAACCAGCACGTCCACTTACAGGATCTCTTGCACACCTTAGTGCAACACCAGCATACGACCGGATGGCACGAATACGGAAAGATAAACCTTTTGGACGTTTTAGATATGTAGATTGGGAAAAGCTACAGATATTGGGGTTCGGGCAAAAATTAGAGAGTCTACTCAGTTACTCAATAGAGGGTCAGCAGTTTGAGTCTTTCAAAAGATTTATTCAACATTGACGAACCGGTGTATATGGATATGATCACCGAGTTCATGACCACCTATACATTTGAGCCAGGGAGTAGAGTGGAAGACGGGGTGACCACGTTTAGATATACGGGGAGCCTATTCACCTTGTCATTGGCTCAGTTTGCATGTCACCTAGATCTCTATACTCCAGAAGAGATAGATTCACCCCTGTTTACTAATGGAGCCACCACGATTTCTCTCACGACTACTACCGCAGAGGCATGGAGTCATTGGTTATCAAAGCCATATTTCTCGCGTATTAAAGCTCCCCATCTCACAGACCCAGTCATGCAGATTTTGCATAAACTATTGGCTTGTTCGCGTGATGGGAAACATACGTCTAATGGCAGAGTGTCTGAGTTTGATGTTATCATGGGGGCATTTGATATTTACTGTAATCTTTGGACTGTCAAGAATTTAAAGCCCTCATTTTGAATTTTCCATTAGAAAATTCGAAAAGCGCTTTAAATTCCACCTTTCTTAAGACCTATTACTTTAAATTTCTCATGTTCTCAGGTACTATGAAGAAAAAGCTAAAACCAGCACGTCCACTTACAGGATCTCTTGCATACCTTAGTGCAACACCAGCATACGACCGGATCACACGGATATGGAGAGATAAACCTTTTTCCAGTTTTAGATATGTAGATTGGGAAAAGCTACAGATATTGGGGTTCGGGCAGAAATTAGAGAGTCTACTCAGTTACTCAATAGAGGGTCAGCAGTTTGAGTCTTTCAAGAGATTGTTCAGCATTGACGAACCGGTGTATATGGAGATGATCACCGAGTTCATGACCACCTATACATTTGAGCCAGGGAGTAGAGTGGAGAATTTCACCTTGTCATTGACTCAGTTTGCACGTCATCTTGATCTCTATACTCCAGAAGAGATAGATTCACCCCTGTTTAGTAATGGAGCCACCACGATTTCTCTCACGACTACTACCGCAGAGGCATGGAGTCATTGGTCACCAAAGCCATATTTCTCGCGTCTTAAAGCTACCCAGCTCACAGACCCCGTCATGCAGATTTTGCATAAATTACTGGCTTGTTCGCTTGATGGGAAACATACGTCTAATGGCCGAGTGTCTGAGTTTGATGTTATCATGGGGGCATTTGATAGTTACTGTAATCTTTGGACTGTCAAGAATTTAAAGCCCTCATTTCGAATTTTCCATTAGAAAATTCGAAAAGCGCTTTAAATTCCACCTTTCTTAAGACCTATTACTTGAAATTTCTCATGTTCTCAGGTACTATGAAGAAAAAGCTAAAACCAGCACGTCCACTTACAGGATCTCTTGCATACCTTAGTGCAACACCAGCATACGACCGGATGGCACGAATACGGAAAGATAAACCTTTTGGCCGTTTTAGATATGTAGATTGGGAAAAGCTACAGATATTGGGGTTCGGGCAAAAATTAGAGAGTCTACTCAGTTACTCAATAGAGGGTCAGCAGTTTGAGTCTTTCAAAAGATTGTTCACCATTGACGAACCGGTGTATATGGATATGATCACCGAGTTCATGACCACCTATACATTTGAGCCAGGGAGTAGAGTGGAGCCTATTCACCTTATCATTGGCTCAGTTTGCACGTCACCAAGATCTCTATACTCCAGAAGAGATAGATTCACCCCTGTTTACTAATGGAGCCACCACGATTTCTCTCACGACTACTACCGCAGAGGCATGGAGTCATTGGTCACCAAAGCCATATTTCTCGCGTATTAAAGCTACCTAGCTCACAGACTCCGTCATGTAGATTTTGCATAAATTACTGGCTTCTTCGCTAGATGGGAAACATACGTCTAATGGCCGAGTGTCTGAGTTTGATGTTATCATGGGGGCATTTGATATTTACTGTAATCTTTGGACTGTCAAGAATTTAAAGCCCTCATTTTGAATTTTCCATTAGAAAATTCGAAAAGCGCTTTAAATTCCACCTTTCTTAAGACCTATTACTTTAAATTTCTCATGTTCTCAGGTACTATGAAGAAAAAGCTACAACCAGCACGTCCACTTACAGGATCTCTTGCATACCTTAGTGCAACACCAGCATACGACCGGATGGCACGAATACGGAAAGATAAACCTTTTGGCCGTTTTAGATATGTAGATAGGGAAAAGCTACAGATATTGGGGTTCAGGCAAAAATTAGAGAGTCTACTCAGTTACTCAATAGAGGGTCAGTAGTTTGAGTCTTTCAAAAGATTGTTCACCATTGACGAACCGGTGTATATGGATATGATCACCGAGTTCATGACCACCTATACATTTGAGCCAGGGAGTAGAGTGGAAGACGGGTGATCACGTTTAGATATATGGGGAGCCTATTCACCTTGTCATTGGCTCAGTTTGCACGTCACCTAGATCTCTATACTCCAGAAGAGATAGATTCACCCCTGTTTACTAATGGAGCCACCACGATTTCTCTCACGACTACTACCGCAGAGGCATGGAGTCATTGGTCATCAAAGCCATATTTCTCGCGTATTAAAGCTCCCCATCTCACAGACCCAGTCATCCAGATTTGGCATAAACTACTGGCTTGTTCGCTTGAAGGGAAACATACGTCTAATGGCCGAGTGTCTGAGTTTGATGTTATCATGGGGGCATTTGATATTTACTGTAATCTTTGGACTGTCAAGAATTTAAAGCCCTATTTTCGAATTTTCCATTAGAAAATTCGAAAAGCGCTTTAAATTCCACCTTTCTTAAGACCTATTACTTTAAATTTCTCATGTTCTCAGGTACTATGAAGAAAAAGCTACAACCAGCACGTCCACTTACAGGATCTCTTGCATACCTTAGTGCAACACCAGCATACGACCGGATGGCACGAATACGGAAAGATAAACCTTTTGGCCGTTTTAGATATGTAGATTGGAAAAAGCTACAGATATTGTGGTTCAGGCAGAATTTAGAGAGTCTACTCAGTTACTCAATAGAGGGTCAGCAGTTTGAGTCTTTCAAAAGATTGTTCAGCATTGACGAACCGGTGTATATGGAGATGATCACCGAGTTCATGACCACCTATACATTTGAGCCAGGGAGTAGAGTGGAAGACGGGGTGATCACGTTTAGATATATGGGGAGCCTATTCACCTTGTCATTGGCTCAGTTTGCACATCACCTAGATCTCTATACTCCAGAAGAGATAGATTCACCCCTGTTTACTAATGGAGCCACCACGATTTCTCTCACGACTACTACCACAGAGGCATGGAGTCATTGGTCACCAAAGCCATATTTCTCGCGTATTAAAGCTACCCAGCTCACAGACCTAGTCATGCAGATTTTGCATAAACTACTGGCTTGTTCGCTTGATGGGAAACATACGTCTAATGGCCGAGTGTCTGACTTTAATGTTATCATGGGGGCATTTGATATTTACTGTAATCTTTGGACTGTCAAGAATTTAAAGCCCTCATTTCAAATTTTCGATTAGAAAATTCGAAAAGCGCTTTAAATTCCACCTTTCTTAAGTCCTATTACTTTAAATTTCTCCTGTTCTCAGGTACTATGACGAAAAAGCTAAAACCAGCACGTCCACTTACAGGATCTCTTGCATACCTTAGTGCAACACCATCATACGACCGGATGGCACGAATATGGAGAGATAAACCTTTTGTCCGTTTTAGATATGTAGATTGGGAAAAGCTACAGATATTGGGGTTCAGGCATAATTTGGAGAGTCTACTCAGTTACTCAATAGAGGGTCATCAGTTTGAGTCTTTCAAAAGATTGTTCAGCATTGACGAACCGGTGTATATGGAGATGATCACCGAGTTCATGACCACCTATACATTTGAGCCAGGGAGTAGAGTGGAGCCTATTCACCTTGTCATTGGCTCAGTTTGCACGTCACCTAGATCTCTATACTCCAGAAGAGATAGATTCACCCCTGTTTACTAATGGAGCCACCATGATTTCTCTCACGACTACTACCGCAGAGGCATGGAGTCATTGGTCACCAAAGCCATATTTCTCGCGTATTAAAGCTACCTAGCTCACAGACTCCGTCATGCAGATTTTGCATAAATTACTGGCTTCTTCGCTTGATGGGAAACATACGTCTAATGGCCGAGTGTCTGAGTTTGATGTTATCATGGGGGCATTTGATATTTACTGTAATCTTTGGACTGTCAAGAATTTAAAGCCCTCATTTCGAATTTTCCATTAGAAAATTCGAAAAGCGCTTTAAATTCCACCTTTCTTAAG
Source organism: Pseudognaphalium luteoalbum (assembly GCA_963422505.1). Classification (NCBI taxonomy): domain Eukaryota; kingdom Viridiplantae; phylum Streptophyta; class Magnoliopsida; order Asterales; family Asteraceae; genus Pseudognaphalium; species Pseudognaphalium luteoalbum. The sequence goes on from OY730196.1 coordinate 43,808,662, forward strand.
ACCTATTACTTTAAATTTCTCATGTTCTCAGGTACTATGAAGAAAAAGCTACAACCAGCACGTCCACTTACAGGATCTCTTGCATACCTTAGTGCAACACCAGCATACGACCGGATGGCACGAATACGGAAAGATAAACCTTTTGGCCGTTTTAGATATGTAGATTGGGAAAAGCTACAGATATTGGGGTTCAGGCAGAATTTAGAGAGTCTACTCAGTTACTCAATAGAGGGTTAGCAGTTTGAATCTTTCAAAAGATTGTTCAGCATTGACGAACCGGTGTATATGGAGATGATCACCGAGTTCATGACCACCTATACATTTGAGCCAGGGAGTAGAGTGGAAGACGGGGTGATCACATTTAGATATATGGGGAGCCTATTCACCTTGTCATTGGCTCAGTTTGCACATCACCTAGATTTCTATACTCCAGAAGAGATAGATTCACCCCTGTTTACTAATGGAGCCACCACGATTTCTCTCACGACTACTACCGCAGAGGCATGGAGTCATTGGTTATCAAAGCCATATTTCTCGCGTATTAAAGCTCCCCATCTCACAGACCCAGTCATGCAGATTTTGCATAAACTAATGGCTTGTTCGCTTGATGGGAAACATACGTCTAATGGCCGAGTGTCTGAGTTTGATGTTATCATGGGGGCATTTGATATTTACTGTAATCTTTGGACTGTCAAGAATTTAAAGCCCTCATTTCGAATTTTCCATTAGAAAATTCGAAAAGCGCTTTAAATTCCACCTTTCTTAAGACCTATTACTTTAAATTTCTCATGTTCTCAGGTACTATGAAGAAAAAGCTACAACCAGCACGTCCACTTACAGGATCTCTTGCATACCTTAGTGCAACACCAGCATACGACCGGATGGCACGAATACGGAAAGATAAACCTTTTTGCCGTTTTAGATATGTAGATTGGGAAAAGCTACAGATATTGGGGTTCAGGCAGAATTTAGAGAGTCTACTCAGTTACTCAATAGAGGGTCAGCAGTTTGAGTCTTTCAAAAGATTGTTCAGCATTGACGAACCGGTGTATATGGAGATGATCACCGAGTTCATGACCACCTATACATTTGAGCCAGGGAGTAGAGTGGAAGACGGGGTGATCACGTTTAGATATATGGGGAGCCTATTCACCTTGTCATTGGCTCAGTTTGCACGTCACCTAGATCTCTATACTCCAGAAGAGATAGATTCACCCCTGTTTACTAATGGAGCCACCACGATTTCTCTCACGACTACTACCGCAGAGGCATGGAGTCATTGGTTATCAAAGCCATATTTCTCGCGTATTAAAGCTCCCCATCTCACAGACCCAGTCATGCAGATTTTGCATAAACTAATGGCTTGTTCGCTTGATGGGAAACATACGTCTAATGGCCGAGTGTCTGAGTTTGATGTTATCATGGGGGCATTTGATATTTACTGTAATCTTTGGACTGTCAAGAATTTAAAGCCCTCATTTCGAATTTTCCATTAGAAAATTCGAAAAGCACTTTAAATTCCACCTTTCTTAAGACCTATTACTTTAAATTTCTCATGTTCTCAGGTACTATGAAGAAAAAGCTACAACCAGCACGTCCACTTACAGGATCTCTTGCATACCTTAGTGCAACACCAGCATACGACCGGATGGCACGAATACGGAAAGATAAACCTTTTGGCCGTTTTAGATATGTAGATTGGGAAAAGCTACAGATATTGGGGTTCAGGCAGAATTTAGAGAGTCTACTCAGTTACTCAATAGAGGGTCAGCAGTTTGAGTCTTTCAAAAGATTGTTCAGCATTGACGAACCGGTGTATATGGAGATGATCACCGAGTTCATGACCACCTATACATTTGAGCCAGGGAGTAGAGTGGAAGACGGGGTGATCACGTTTAGATATATGGGGAGCCTATTCACCTTGTCATTGGCTCAGTTTGCACGTCACCTAGATCTCTCTACTCCAGAAGAGATAGATTCACCCCTGTTTACTAATGGAGCCACCACGATTTCTCTCACGACTACTACCGCAGAGGCATGGAGTCATTGGTCATCAAAGCCATATTTCTCGCGTATTAAAGCTCCCCAGCTCACAGACCCAGTCATGCAGATTTTGCATAAACTAATGGCTTGTTCGCTTGATGGGAAACATACGTCTAATGACCGAGTGTCTGAGTTTGATGTTATCATGGGGGCATTTGATATTTACTGTAATCTTTGGACTGTCAAGAATTTAAAGCCCTCATTTCGAATTTTCCATTAGAAAATTCGAAAAGCACTTTAAATTCCACCTTTCTTAAGACCTATTACTTTAAATTTCTCATGTTCTCAGGTACTATGAAGAAAAAGCTACAACCAGCACGTCCACTTACAGGATCTCTTGCATACCTTAGTGCAACACCAGCATACGACCGGATGGCACGAATACGGAAAGATAAACCTTTTGGCCGTTTTAGATATGTAGATTGGGAAAAGCTACAGATATTGGGGTTCAGGCAGAATTTAGAGAGTCTACTCAGTTACTCAATAGAGGGTCAGCAGTTTGAGTCTTTCAAAAGATTGTTCAGCATTGACGAACCGGTGTATATGGAGATGATCACCGAGTTCATGACCACCTATACATTTGAGCCAGGGAGTAGAGTGGAAGACGGGGTGATCACGTTTAGATATATGGGGAGCCTATTCACCTTGTCATTGGCTCAGTTTGCACGTCACCTAGATCTCTCTACTCCAGAAGAGATAGATTCACCCCTGTTTACTAATGGAGCCACCACGATTTCTCTCACGACTACTACCGCAGAGGCATGGAGTCATTGGTCATCAAAGCCATATTTCTCGCGTATTAAAGCTCCCCAGCTCACAGACCCAGTCATGCAGATTTTGCATAAACTAATGGCTTGTTCGCTTGATGGGAAACATACGTCTAATGACCGAGTGTCTGAGTTTGATGTTATCATGGGGGCATTTGATATTTACTGTAATCTTTGGACTGTCAAGAATTTAAAGCCCTCATTTCGAATTTTCCATTAGAAAATTCGAAAAGCACTTTAAATTCCACCTTTCTTAAGACCTATTACTTTAAATTTCTCATGTTCTCAGGTACTATGAAGAAAAAGCTACAACCAGCACGTCCACTTACAGGATCTCTTGCATACCTTAGTGCAACACCAGCATACGACCGGATGGCACGAATACGGAAAGATAAACCTTTTTGCCGTTTTAGATATGTAGATTGGGAAAAGCTACAGATATTGGGGTTCAGGCAGAATTTAGAGAGTCTACTCAGTTACTCAATAGAGGGTCAGCAGTTTGAGTCTTTCAAAAGATTGTTCACCATTGACGAACCGGTGTATATGGAGATGATCACCGAGTTCATGACCACCTATACATTTGAGCCAGGGAGTAGAGTGGAAGACGGGGTGATCACGTTTAGATATATGGGGAGCCTATTCACCTTGTCATTGGCTCAGTTTGCACGTCACCTAGATCTCTATACTCCAGAAGAGATAGATTCACCCCTGTTTACTAATGGAGCCACCACGATTTCTCTCACGACTACTACCACAGAGGCATGGAGTCATTGGTCACCAAAGCCATATTTCTCGCGTATTAAAGCTACCCAGCTCACAGACCTAGTCATGCAGATTTTGCATAAACTACTGGCTTGTTCGCTTGATGGGAAACATACGTCTAATGGCCGAGTGTCTGAGTTTGATGTTATCATGGGGGCATTTGATATTTACTGTAATCTTTGGACTGTCAAGAATTTAAAGCCCTCATTTCGAATTTTCCATTAGAAAATTCGAAAAGCACTTTAAATTCCACCTTTCTTAAGACCTATTACTTTAAATTTCTCATGTTCTCAGGTACTATGAAGAAAAAGCTACAACCAGCACGTCCACTTACAGGATCTCTTGCATACCTTAGTGCAACACCAGCATACGACCGGATGGCACGAATACGGAAAGATAAACCTTTTGGCCGTTTTAGATATGTAGATTGGGAAAAGCTACAGATATTGGGGTTCAGGCAGAATTTAGAGAGTCTACTCAGTTACTCAATAGAGGGTCAGCAGTTTGAGTCTTTCAAAAGATTGTTTAGCATTGACGAACCGGTGTATATGGAGATGATCACCGAGTTCATGACCACCTATACATTTGAGCCAGGGAGTAGAGTGGAAGACGGGGTGATCACGTTTAGATATATGGGGAGCCTATTCACCTTGTCATTGGCTCAGTTTGCACGTCACCTAGATCTCTATACTCCAGAAGAGATAGATTCACCCCTGTTTACTAATGGAGCCACCACGATTTCTCTCACGACTACTACCACAGAGGCATGGAGTCATTGGTCACCAAAGCCATATTTCTCGCGTATTAAAGCTACCCAGCTTACAGACCTAGTCATGCAGATTTTGCATAAACTACTGGCTTGTTCGCTTGATGGGAAACATACGTCTAATGGCCGAGTGTCTGAGTTTGATGTTATCATGGGGGCATTTGATATTTACTGTAATCTTTGGACTGTCAAGAATTTAAAGCCCTCATTTCGAATTTTCCATTAGAAAATTCGAAAAGCGCTTTAAATTCCACCTTTCTTAAGTCCTATTACTTTAAATTTCTCCTGTTCTCAGGTACTATGAAGAAAAAGCTAAAACCAGCACGTCCACTTACAGGATCTCTTGCATACCTTAGTGCAACACCATCATACGACCGGATGGCACGAATATGGAGAGATAAACCTTTTGTCCGTTTTAGATATGTAGATTGGGAAAAGCTACAGATATTGGGGTTCGGGCAAAAATTAGAGAGTCTACTCAGTTACTCAATAGAGGGTCAGCAGTTTGAGTCTTTCAAAAGATTGTTCACCATTGACGAACCGGTGTATATGGATATGATCACCGAGTTCATGACCACCTATACATTTGAGCCAGGGAGTAGAGTGGAAGACGGGTGATCACGTTTAGATATATGGGGAGCCTATTCACCTTGTCATTGGCTCAGTTTGCACGTCACCTAGATCTCTATACTCCAGAAGAGATAGATTCACCCCTGTTTACTAATGGAGCCACCACCATTTCTCTCACGACTACTACCACAGAGGCATGGAGTCATTGGTCACCAAAGCCATATTTCTCGCGTATTAAAGCTACCCAGCTCACAGACCTAGTCATGCAGATTTTGCATAAACTACTGGCTTGTTCGCTTGATGGGAAACATACGTCTAATGGCCGAGTGTCTGAGTTTGATGTTATCATGGGGGCATTTGATATTTACTGTAATCTTTGGACTGTCAAGAATTTAAAGCCCTCATTTCGAATTTTCCATTAGAAAATTCGAAAAGCGCTTTAAATTCCACCTTTCTTAAGTCCTATTACTTTAAATTTCTCCTGTTCTCAGGTACTATGAAGAAAAAGCTAAAACCAGCACGTCCACTTACAGTATCTCTTGCATACCTTAGTGCAACACCATCATACGACCGGATGGCACGAATATGGAGAGATAAACCTTTTGTCCGTTTTAGATATGTAGATTGGGAAAAGCTACAGATATTGGGGTTCAGGCATAATTTAGAGAGTCTACTCAGTTACTCAATAGAGGGTCATCAGTTTGAGTCTTTCAAAAGATTGTTCAGCATTGACGAACTGGTGTATATAGAGATGATCACCGAGTTCATGACCACCTATACATTTGAGCCAGGGAGTAGAGTGGAGCCTATTCACCTTGTCATTGGCTCAGTTTGCACGTCACCTAGATCTCTATACTCCAAAAGAGATAGATTCACCCCTGTTTACTAATGGAGCCACCACGATTTCTCTCACGACTACTACCGCAGAGGCATGGAGTCATTGGTCACCAAAGCCATATTTCTCGCGTATTAAAGCTACCCAGCTCACAGACCCCGTCATGCAGATTTTGCATAAATTACTGGCTTGTTCGCTTGATGGGAAACATACGTCTAATGGCCGAGTGTCTGAGTTTGATGTTATCATGGGGGCATTTGATAGTTACTGTAATCTTTGGACTGTCAAGAATTTAAAACCCTCATTTCGAATTTTCCATTAGAAAATTTGAAAAGCGCTTTAAATTCCACCTTTCTTAAGACCTATTACTTGAAATTTCTCATGTTCTCAGGTACTATGAAGAAAAAGCTAAAACCAGCACGTCCACTTACAGGATCTCTTGCATACCTTAGTGCAACACCAGCATACGACCGGATGGCACGAATACAGAAAGATAAACCTTTTGGCCGTTTTAGATATGTAGATTGGGAAAAGCTACAGATATTGGGGTTCGGACAAAAATTAGAGAGTCTACTCAGTTACTCAATAGAGGGTCAGCAGTTTGAGTCTTTCAAAAGATTGTTCAGCATTGACGAACCGGTGTATATGGATATGATCACCGAGTTCATGACCACCTATACATTTGAGCCAGGGAGTAGAGTGGAAGACGGGTGATCACGTTTAGATATATGGGGAGCCTATTCACCTTGTCATTGGCTCAGTTTGCACGTCACCTAGATCTCTATACTCCAGAAGAGATAGATTCACCCCTGTTTACTAATGGAGCCACCACGATTTCTCTCACGACTACTACCGCAGAGGCATGGAGTCATTGGTCATCAAAGCCATATTTCTCACGTATTAAAGCTCCCCATCTCACAGACCCAGTCATGCAGATTTTGCATAAACTACTGGCTTATTCGCTTGATGGGAAACATACGTCTAATGGCCGAGTGTCTGAGTTTGATGTTATCATGGGGGCATTTGATATTTACTGTAATCTTTGGACTGTCAAGAATTTAAAGCCCTCATTTCGAATTTTTCATTAGAAAATTCGAAAAGCATTTTAAATTGCACCTTTCTTAAGACCTATTACTTCAAATTTCTCATGTTCTCAGGTACTATGAAGAAAAAGCTAAAACCAGCACGTCCACTTACAGTATCTCTTGCATACCTTAGTGCAACACCAGCATACGACCGGTGGGCACGAATATGGAGAGATAAACCTTTTTTCCATTTTAGATATGTAGATTGGGAAAAGCTATAGATATTGGGGTTCAAGTAGAAATTAGAGAGTCTACTCAGTTACTCAATAGAGGGTCAGCAGTTTGAGTCTTTCAAAAGATTGTTCAGCATTGACGAACCGGTATATATGGAGATGATCACCGAGTTCATGACCACCTATACATTTGAGCCAGGGAGTAGAGTGGAGCCTATTCACCTTGTCATTGGATCAGTTTGCACGTCACCTTGATCTCTATACTCCACAAGAGATAGATTCACCCCTGTTTACTAATGGAGCCACCACTATTTCTCTCATGACTACTACCGCAGAGGCATGGAGTCATTGGTCACCAAAGCCATATTTCTCGCGTATTAAAACTACCAAGCTCACAGACCCCGTCATGCAGATTTTGCAAAAAATACTGGCTTGTTCGCTTGTTGGGAAACATACGTCTAATGGCCGAGTGTCTGAGTTTGTTTTTATCATGGGGGCATTTGATATTTACTGTAATCTTTGGACTTATCATGGGGGCATTTGATATTTACTGTAATCTTTGGACTGTCAAGAATTTAAAGCCCTCATTTCGAATTTTCCATTAGAAAATTCGAAAAGCGCTTTAAATTCCACCTTTCTTAAGACCTATTACTTTAAATTTCTCATGTTCTCAGGTACTATGAAGAAAAAGCTACAACCAGCACGTCCACTTACAGGATCTCTTGCATACCTTAGTGCAACACCAACATACGACCAGATGGCACGAATATGGAGAGATAAAACTTTTGGCCGTTTTAGATATGTAGATTGGGAAAAGCTACAGATATTGGGGTTTAGGATGAAATTAGAGAGTCTACTCAGTTACTCAATAGAGGGTCAGCAGTTTGAGTCTTTCAAAAGATTGTTCAGCATTGACGAACCGGTGTATATGGAGATGATCACCGAGTTCATGACCACCTATACATTTGAGCCAGGGAGTAGAGTGGAAGACGGGGTGATCACGTTTAGATATATGGGGAGCCTATTCACCTTGTCATTGGCTCAGTTTGCACGTCACCTAGATCTCTATACTCCAGAAGAGATAGATTCACCCCTGTTTACTAATGGAGCCACCACGATTTCTCTCACGACTACTACCGCAGAGGCATGGAGTCATTGGTCATCAAAGCCATATTTCTCGCGTATTAAAGCTACCCATCTCACAGACCCAGTCATGCAGATTTTGCATAAACTACTGGCTTGTTCGCTTGATGGGAAACATACGTCTAATGGCCGAGTGTCTGAGTTTGATGTTATCATGGGGGCATTTGATATTTACTGTAATCTTTGGACTGTCAAGAATTTAAAGCCCTCATTTCGAATTTTCCATTAGAAAATTCGAAAAGCATTTTAAATTCCACCTTTCTTAAGACCTATTACTTGAAATTTCTCATGTTCTCAGGTACTATGAAGAAAAAGCTAAAACCAGCACGTCCACTTACAGGATCTCTTGCATACCTTAGTGCAACACCAGCATACGACCGGATGGCCTGAATACAGAAAGATAAACCTTTTGGCCGTTTTAGATATGTAGATTGGGAAAAGCTACAGATATTGGGGTTCGGACAAAAATTAGAGAGTCTACTCAGTTACTCAATAGAGGGTCAGTAGTTTGAGTCTTTCAAAAGATTGTTCAGCATTGACGAACCGGTGTATATGGATATGATCACCGAGTTCATGACCACCTATACATTTGAGCCAGGGAGTAGAGTGGAAGACGGGTGATCACGTTTAGATATATGGGGAGCCTATTCACCTTGTCATTGGCTCAGTTTGCACGTCACCTAGATCTCTATACTCCAGAAGAGATAGATTCACCCCTGTTTACTAATGGAGCCACCACGATTTCTCTCACGACTACTACCGCAGAGGCATGGAGTCATTGGTCATCAAAGCCATATTTCTCACGTATTAAAGCTCCCCATCTCACAGACCCAGTCATGCAGATTTTGCATAAACTACTGGCTTATTCGCTTGATGGGAAACATACGTCTAATGGCCGAGTGTCTGAGTTTGATGTTATCATGGGGGCATTTGATATTTACTGTAATCTTTGGACTGTCAAGAATTTAAAGCCCTCATTTCGAATTTTTCATTAGAAAATTCGAAAAGCATTTTAAATTGCACCTTTCTTAAGACCTATTACTTCAAATTTCTCATGTTCTCAGGTACTATGAAGAAAAAGCTAAAACCAGCACGTCCACTTACAGGATCTCTTGCATACCTTAGTGCAACACCAGCATACGACCGGTGGGCACGAATATGGAGAGATAAACCTTTTTTCCATTTTAGATATGTAGATTGGGAAAAGCTATAGATATTGGGGTTCAAGTAGAAATTAGAGAGTCTACTCAGTTACTCAATAGAGGGTCAGCAGTTTGAGTCTTTCAAAAGATTGTTCAGCATTGACGAACCGGTATATATGGAGATGATCACCGAGTTCATGACCACCTATACATTTGAGCCAGGGAGTAGAGTGGAGCCTATTCACCTTGTCATTGGATCAGTTTGCACGTCACCTTGATCTCTATACTCCACAAGAGATAGATTCACCCCTGTTTACTAATGGAGCCACCACTATTTCTCTCACGACTACTACCGCAGAGGCATGGAGTCATTGGTCACCAAAGCCATATTTCTCGCGTATTAAAACTACCAAGCTCACAGACCCCGTCATGCAGATTTTGCAAAAAATACTGGCTTGTTCGCTTGTTGGGAAACATACGTCTAATGGCCGAGTGTCTGAGTTTGTTTTTATCATGGGGGCATTTGATATTTACTGTAATCTTTGGACTTATCATGGGGGCATTTGATATTTACTGTAATCTTTGGACTGTCAAGAATTTAAAGCCCTCATTTCGAATTTTCCATTAGAAAATTCGAAAAGCGCTTTAAATTCCACCTTTCTTAAGACCTATTACTTTAAATTTCTCATGTTCTCAGGTACTATGAAGAAAAAGCTACAACCAGCACGTCCACTTACAGGATCTCTTGCATACCTTAGTGCAACACCAACATACGACCAGATGGCACGAATATGGAGAGATAAAACTTTTGGCCGTTTTAGATATGTAGATTGGGAAAAGCTACAGATATTGGGGTTTAGGATGAAATTAGAGAGTCTACTCAGTTACTCAATAGAGGGTCAGCAGTTTGAGTCTTTCAAAAGATTGTTCAGCATTGACGAACCGGTGTATATGGAGATGATCACCGAGTTCATGACCACCTATACATTTGAGCCAGGGAGTAGAGTGGAAGACGGGGTGATCACGTTTAGATATATGGGGAGCCTATTCACCTTGTCATTGGCTCAGTTTGCACGTCACCTAGATCTCTATACTCCAGAAGAGATAGATTCACCCCTGTTTACTAATGGAGCCACCACGATTTCTCTCACGACTACTACCGCAGAGGCATGGAGTCATTGGTCATCAAAGCCATATTTCTCGCGTATTAAAGCTACCCATCTCACAGACCCAGTCATGCAGATTTTGCATAAACTACTGGCTTGTTCGCTTGATGGGAAACATACGTCTAATGGCCGAGTGTCTGAGTTTGATGTTATCATGGGGGCATTTGATATTTACTGTAATCTTTGGACTGTCAAGAATTTAAAGCCCTCATTTCGAATTTTCCATTAGAAAATTCGAAAAGCATTTTAAATTCCACCTTTCTTAAGACCTATTACTTGAAATTTCTCATGTTCTCAGGTACTATGAAGAAAAAGCTAAAACCAGCACGTCCACTTACAGGATCTCTTGCATACCTTAGTGCAACACCAGCATACGACCGGATGGCCTGAATACAGAAAGATAAACCTTTTGGCCGTTTTAGATATGTAGATTGGGAAAAGCTACAGATATTGGGGTTCGGACAAAAATTAGAGAGTCTACTCAGTTACTCAATAGAGGGTCAGCAGTTTGAGTCTTTCAAAAGATTGTTCATCATTGACGAACCGGTGTATATGGAGATGATCACCGAGTTCATGACCACCTATACATTTGAGCCAGGGAGTAGAGTGGAGCCTATTCACCTTGTCATTGGCTCAGTTTGCACGTCACCTTGATCTCTATACTCCAGAAGAGATAGATTCACCCCTGTTTACTAATGGAGCCACCACGATTTCTCTCACGACTACTACCGCAGAGGCATGGAGTCAATGGTCACCAAAGCCATATTTCTCGCGTATTAAAGCTTCCCAGCTCACAGACCCCGTCATGCAGATTTTGCATAAAATACTGGCTTGTTCGCTTGATGGGAAACATACGTCTAATGGCCGAGTGTCTGAGTTTGTTGTTATCATGGGGGCATTTGATATTTACTGTAATCTTTGGACTTATCATGGGGGCATTTGATATTTACTGTAATCTTTGGACTGTCAAGAATTTAAAGCCCTCATTTTGAATTTTCCATTAGAAAATTCGAAAAGCATTTTAAATTCCACCTTTCTTAAGACCTATTACTTTAAATTTCTCATGTTCTCAGGTACTATGAAGAAAAAGCTAAAACCAGCACGTCCACTTACAGGATCTCTTGCATACCTTAGTGCAACACCAGCATACGACCGGATGACACGAATATGGAGAGATAAACCCTTTTTCCGTTTTAGATATGTAGATTGGGAAAAGCTACAGATATTGGGGTTCAGGCAGAAATTAGAGAGTCTACTCAGTTACTCAATAGAGGGTCAGCAGTTTGAGTCTATCAAAAGATTGTTCAGCATTGACGAACCGGTGTATATGGAGATGATCACCGAGTTCATGACCACCTATACATTTGAGCCAGGGAGTAGAGTGGAGCCTATTCACCTTGTCGTTGGCTCAGTTTGCACGTCACCTTGATCTCTATACTCCAGAAGAGATAGATTCACCCCTGTTTACTAACGGACCCACCACTATTTCTCTCACGACTACTACCGCAGAGGGATGGAGTCATTGTTCACCAAAGCCATATTTCTCGCGTATTAAAGCTACCCAGCTCCAGACCCCGTCATGCAAATTTTGCATAAAATACTGGCTTGTTCGCTTGATTGGAAACATACGTCTAATGGCCGAGTGTCTGAGTTTGTTGTTATCATGGGGGCATTTGATATTTACTGTAATCTTTGGACTTATCATGGGGGCATTTGATATTTACTTTAATCTTTGGACTGTCAAGAATTTAAAGCCCTCATTTCGAATTTTCCATTAGAAAATTCGAAAAGCGCTTTAAATTCCACCTTTCTTAAGACCTATTACTTTAAATTTCTCATGTTCTCAGGTACTATGAAGAAAAAGCTAAAACCAGCACGTCCACTTACAGGATCTCTTGCATACCTTAGTGCAACCCCAGCATACGACCGGAGGGCACGAATATGGAGAGATAAACCTTTTTTCCGTTTTAGATATGTAGATTGGGAAAAGCTACAGATATTGGGGTTCAGGCAGAAATTAGAGAGTCTACTCAGTTACTCAATAGAGGGTCAGCAGTTTGAGTCTTTCAAAAGATTGTTCAGCATTGACGAACCGGTGTATATGGAGATGATCACCGAGTTCATGACCACCTATACATTTGAGCCAGGGAGTAGAGTGGAGCCTATTCACCTTGTCATTGGCTCAGTTTGCATGTCACCTTGATCTCTATACTCCAGAAGAGATAGATTCACCCCTGTTTACTAATGGAGCCACCACTATTTCTCTCACGACTACTACCGCAGAGGCATGGATTCATTGGTCACCAAAGCCATATTTCTCGCGTATTAAAGCTACCCAGCTCAAAGACCCCGTCATGCAGATTTTGCATAAAATACTGGCTTGTTCGCTTGATGGGAAACATACGTCTAATGGCCGAGTGTCTTAGTTTGTTGTTATCATGGGGGCATTTGATATTTACTGTAATCTTTGGACTTATCATGGGGGCATTTGATATTTACTTTAATCTTTGGAATGTCAAGAATTTAAAGCCCTCATTTCGAATTTTCCATTAGAAAATTCGAAAAGCGCTTTAAATTCCACCTTTCTTAAGACCTATTACTTTAAATTTCTCATGTTCTCTGGTACTATGAAGAAAAAGCTAAAACCAGCACGTCCACTTACAGGATCTCTTGCATACCTTAGTGCAACACCAGCATACAACCGGATGGCACGAATATGGAGAGATAAACCGTTTGGCCGTTTTAGATATGTAGATTGGGAAAAGCTACAGATATTGGGGTTCAGGCAGAAATTAGAGAGTCTACTCAGTTACTCAATAGAGGGTCAGCAATTTGAGTCTATCAAAAGATTGTTCAGCATTGACGAACCGGTGTATATGGAGATGATTACCGAGTTCATGACCACCTATACATTTGAGCCAGGGAGTAGAGTGGAGCCTATTCACCTTGTCGTTGGCTCAGTTTGCACGTCACCTTGATCTCTATACTCCAGAAGAGATAGATTCACCCCTGTTTACTAATGGAGCCACCACTATTTCTCTCACGACTACTACCGCAGAGGCATGGAGTCATTGGTCACCAAAGCCATATTTCTCGCGTATTAAAGCTACCCAGCTCCAGACCCCATCATGCTAATTTTGCATAAAATACTGGCTTGTTCGCTTGATTGGAAACATACGTCTAATGGCCGAGTGTCTGAGTTTGTTGTTATCATGGGGGCATTTGATATTTACTGTAATCTTTGGACTTATCATGGGGGCATTTGATATTTACTGTAATCTTTGGACTGTCAAGAATTTAAAGCCCTCATTTCGAATTTTCCATTAGAAAATTTGAAAAGCGCTTTAAATTCCACCTTTCTTAAGACCTATTACTTTAAATTTCTCATGTTCTCAGGTACTATGAAGAAAAAGCTAAAACCAGCACGTCCACTTACAGGATCTCTTGCATACCTTAGTGCAACACCAGCATACGACCGGAGGGCACGAATATGGAGAGATAAACCTTTTTTCCGTTTTAGATATGTAGATTGGGAAAAGCTACAGATATTGGGGTTCAGGCAGAAATTAGAGAGTCTACTCAGTTACTCAATAGAGGGTCAGCAGTTTGAGTCTTTCAAAAGATTGTTCAGCATTGACGAACCGGTGTATATGGAGATGATCACCGAGTTCATGACCACCTATACATTTGAGCCAGGGAGTAGAGTGGAGCCTATTCACCTTGTCATTGGCTCAGTTTGCACGTCACCTTGATCTCTATACTCCAGAACAGATAGATTCACCCCTGTTTACTAATGGAGCCACCACTATTTCTCTCACGACTACTACCGCAGAGGCATGGAGTCATTGGTCACCAAAGCCATATTTCTCGCGTATTAAAGCTACCCAGCTCACAGACCCCGTCATGCAGATTTTGCATAAAATACTGGCTTGTTCGCTTGATGGGAAACATACGTCTAATGGCCGATTGTCTGAGTTTGTTGTTATCATGGGGGCATTTGATATTTACTGTAATCTTTGGACTTATCATGGGGGCATTTGATATTTACTGTAATCTTTGGACTGTCAAGAATTTAAAGCCCTCATTTCGAATTTTCCATTAGAAAATTCAAAAAGCGCTTTAAATTCCACCTTTCTTAAGACCTATTACTTTAAATTTCTCATGTTCTCAGGTACTATGAAGAAAAAGCTAAAACCAGCACGTCCACTTACAGGATCTCTTGCATACCTTAGTGCAACACCAGCATACGACCGGATGGCACGAATATGGAGAGATAAACCGTTTGGCCGTTTTAGATATGTAGATTGGGAAAAGCTACAGATATTGGGGTTCAGGATGAAATTAGAGAGTCTACTCAGTTACTCAATAGAGGGTCAGCAGTTTGAGTCTTTCAAAAGATTGTTCAGCATTGACGAACCGGTGTATATGGAGATGATCACCGAGTTCATGACCACCTATACATTTGAGCCAGGGAGTAGAGTGGAAGATGGGTGATCACGTTTAGATATATGGGGAGCCTATTCACCTTGTCATTGGCTCAGTTTGCACATCACCTAGATCTCTATACTCCAGAAGAGATAGATTCACCCCTGTTTACTAATGGAGCCACCACTATTTCTCTCACGACTACTACCGCAGAGGCATGGAGTCATTGGTCACCAAAGCCATATTTCTCGCGTATTAAAGCTACCCAGCTCACAGACCCCGTCATGCAGATTTTGCATAAAATACTGGCTTGTTCGCTTGATGGGAAACATACGTCTAATGGCCGAGTCTCTTAGTTTGTTGTTATCATGGGGGCATTTGATATTTACTGTAATCTTTGGACTTATCATGGGGGCATTTGATATTTACTGTAATCTTTGGACTGTCAAGAATTTAAAGCCCTCATTTCGAATTTTCCATTAGAAAATTCAAAAAGCGCTTTAAATTCCACCTTTCTTAAGACCTATTACTTTAAATTTCTCATGTTCTCAGGTACTATGAAGAAAAAGCTAAAACCAGCACGTCCACTTACAGGATCTCTTGCATACCTTAGTGCAACACCAGCATACGACCGGATGGCACGAATATGGAGAGATAAACCGTTTGGCCGTTTTAGATATGTAGATTGGGAAAAGCAACAGATATTGGGTTTCAGGATGAAATTAGAGAGTTTACTCAGTTACTCAATAGAGGGTCAGCAGTTTGAGTCTTTCAAAAGATTGTTCAGCATTGACGAACCGGTGTATATGGAGATGATCACCGAGTTCATGACCACCTATACATTTGAGCCAGGGAGTAGAGTGGAGCCTATTCACCTTGTCATTGGCTCAGTTTGCACGTCACCTTGATCTCTATACTCCAGAAGAGATAGATTCACCCCTGTTTACTAATGGAGCCACCACTATTTCTCTCACGACTACTACCGCAGAGGCATGGAGTCATTGGTCACCAAAGCCATATTTCTCGCGTATTAAAGCTACCCAGCTCACAGACCCCGTCATGCAGATTTTGCATAAAATACTGGCTTGTTCGCTTGATGGGAAACATACGTCTAATGGCCGAGTGTCTGAGTTTGTTGTTATCATGGGGGCATTTGATATTTACTGTAATCTTTGGACTTATCATGGGGGCATTTGATATTTACTGTAATCTTTGGACTGTCAAGAATTTAAAGCCCTCATTTCGAATTTTCCATTAGAAAATTCGAAAAGCGCTTTAAATTTCACCTTTCTTAAGACCTATTACTTTAAATTTCTCATGTTCTCAGGTACTATGAAGAAAAAGCTAAAACCAGCACGTCCACTTACAGGATCTCTTGCATACCTTAGTGCAACACCAGCATACAACCGGATGGCACGAACATGGAGAGATAAACCGTTTGGCCGTTTTAGATATGTAGATTGGGAAAAGCTACAGATATTGGGGTTCAGGCAGAAATTAGAGAGTCTACTCAGTTACTCAATAGAGGGTCAGCAGTTTGAGTCTTTCAAAAGATTGTTCAGCATTGACGAACCGGTGTATATGGAGATGATCACCGAGTTCATGACCACCTATACATTTGAGCCAGGGAGTAGAGTGGAGCCTATTCACCTTGTCATTGGCTCAGTTTGCACGTCACCTTGATCTCTATACTCCAGAACAGATAGATTCACCCCTGTTTACTAATGGAGCCACCACTATTTCTCTCACGACTACTACCGCAGAGGCATGGAGTCATTGGTCACCAAAGCCATATTTCTCGCGTATTAAAGCTACCCAGCTCACAGACCCCGTCATGCAGATTTTGCATAAAATACTGGCTTGTTCGCTTGATGGGAAACATACGTCTAATGGCCGAGTGTCTGAGTTTGTTGTTATCATGGGGGCATTTGATATTTACTGTAATCTTTGGACTTATCATGGGGGCATTTGATATTTACTGTAATCTTTGGACTGTCAAGAATTTAAAGCCCTCATTTCGAATTTTCCATTAGAAAATTCAAAAAGCGCTTTAAATTCCACCTTTCTTAAGACCTATTACTTTAAATTTCTCATGTTCTCAGGTACTATGAAGAAAAAGCTAAAACCAGCACGTCCACTTACAGGATCTCTTGCATACCTTAGTGCAACACCAGCATACGACCGGATGGCACGAATATGGAGAGATAAACCGTTTGGCCGTTTTAGATATGTAGATAGGGAAAAGCTACAGATATTGGGGTTCAGGATGAAATTAGAGAGTCTACTCAGTTACTCAATAGAGGGTCAGCAGTTTGAGTCTTTCAAAAGATTGTTCAGCATTGACGAACCGGTGTATATGGAGATGATCACCGAGTTCATGACCACCTATACATTTGAGCCAGGGAGTAGAGTGGAAGATGGGTGATCACGTTTAGATATATGGGGAGCCTATTCACCTTGTCATTGGCTCAGTTTGCACATCACCTAGATCTCTATACTCCAGAAGAGATAGATTCACCCCTGTTTACTAATGGAGCCACCACTATTTCTCTCACGACTACTACCGCAGAGGCATGGAGTCATTGGTCACCAAAGCCATATTTCTCGCGTATTAAAGCTACCCAGCTCACAGACCCCGTCATGCAGATTTTGCATAAAATACTGGCTTGTTCGCTTGATGGGAAACATACGTCTAATGGCCGAGTCTCTTAGTTTGTTGTTATCATGGGGGCATTTGATATTTACTGTAATCTTTGGACTTATCATGGGGGCATTTGATATTTACTGTAATCTTTGGACTGTCAAGAATTTAAAGCCCTCATTTCGAATTTTCCATTAGAAAATTCAAAAAGCGCTTTAAATTCCACCTTTCTTAAGACCTATTACTTTAAATTTCTCATGTTCTCAGGTACTATGAAGAAAAAGCTAAAACCAGCACGTCCACTTACAGGATCTCTTGCATACCTTAGTGCAACACCAGCATACGACCGGATGGCACGAATATGGAGAGATAAACCGTTTGGCCGTTTTAGATATGTAGATTGGGAAAAGCTACAGATATTGGGTTTCAGGATGAAATTAGAGAGTCTACTCAGTTACTCAATAGAGGGTCAGCAGTTTGAGTCTTTCAAAAGATTGTTCAGCATTGACGAACCGGTGTATATGGAGATGATCACCGAGTTCATGACCACCTATACATTTGAGCCAGGGAGTAGAGTGGAAGACGGGTGATCACGTTTAGATATATGGGGAGCCTATTCACCTTGTCATTGGCTCAGTTTGCACATCACCTAGATCTCTATGCTCCAGAAGAGATAGATTCACCCCTGTTTACTAATGGAGCCACCACTATTTCTCTCACGACTACTACCGCAGAGGCATGGAGTCATTGGTCACCAAAGCCATATTTCTCGCGTATTAAAGCTACCCAGCTCACAGACCCCGTCATGCAGATTTTGCATAAAATACTGGCTTGTTCGCTTGATGGGAAACATACGTCTAATGGCCGAGTGTCTGAGTTTTTTGTTATCATGGGGGCATTTGATATTTACTGTAATCTTTGGACTTATCATGGGGGCATTTGATATTTACTGTAATCTTTGGACTGTCAAGAATTTAAAGCCCTCATTTCGAATTTTCCATTAGAAAATTCGAAAAGCGCTTTAAATTCCACCTTTCTTAAGACCTATTACTTTAAATTTCTCATGTTCTCAGGTACTATGAAGAAAAAGCTAAAACCAGCACGTCCACTTACAGGATCTCTTGCATACCTTAGTGCAACACCACCATACGACCGGATGGCACGAATATGGAGAGATAAACCGTTTGGCCGTTTTAGATATGTAGATTGGGAAAAGCTACAGATATTGGGGTTCAGGATGAAATTAGAGAGTCTACTCAGTTACTCAATAGAGGGTCAGCAGTTTGAGTCTTTCAAAAGATTGTTCAGCATTGACGAACCGGTGTATATGGAGATGATCACCGAGTTCATGACCACCTATACATTTGAGCCAGGGAGTAGAGTGGAAGACGGGTGATCACGTTTAGATATATGGGGAGCTTATTCACCTTGTCATTGGCTCAGTTTGCACGTCACCTAGATCTCTATACTCCAGAAGAGATAGATTCACCCCTGTTTACTAATGGAGCCACCACGATTTCTCTCACGACTACTACCGCAGAGGCATGGAGTCATTGGTCATCAAAGCCATATTTCTCGCGTATTAAAGCTACCCATCTCACAGACCCAGTCATGCAGATTTTGCATAAACTATTGGCTTGTTCGCTTGATGGGAAACATACGTCTAATGGCCGAGTGTCTGAGTTTGATGTTATCATGGGGGCATTTGATATTTACTGTAATCTTTGGACTGTCAAGAATTTAAAGCCCTCATTTCGAATTTTCCCTTAGAAAATCCGAAAAGCATTTTAAATTCCACCTTTCTTAAGACCTATTACTTTAAATTTCTCATGTTCTCAGGTACTATGAAGAAAAAGCTAAATCCAGCACGTCCACTTACAGGATCTCTTGCATACCTTAGTGCAACACCAGCATACGACCGGAGGGCACGAATATGGAGAGATAAACCTTTTTTCCATTTTAGATATGTAGATTGGGAAAAGCTACAGATATTGGGGTTCAGGCAGAAATTAGAGAGTCTACTCAGTTACTCAATAGAGGGTCAGCAGTTTGAGTCTTTCAAAAGATTGTTCAGCATTAACGAACCGGTGTATATGGAGATGATCACCGAGTTCATGACCACCTATACATTTGAGCCAGGGAGTAAAGTGGAGCCTATTCACCTTGTCATTGGCTCAGTTTGCACGTCACCTTGATCTCTATAGTCCAGAAGAGATAGATTCACCCCTGTTTACAAATGGAGCCACCACTATTTCTCTCACGACTACTACCGCAGAGGCATGGAGTCATTGGTCACCAAAGCCATATTTCTCGCGTATTAAAGCTACCCAGCTCACAGACCCCGTCATGCAGATTTTGCATAAAATACTGGCTTGTTCGCTTGATGGGAAACATACGTCTAATGGCCGAGTGTCTGAGTTTGTTGTTATGATGGGGGCATTTGATATTTACTGTAATCTTTGGACTTATCATGGGGGCATTTGATATTTACTGTAATCTTTGGACTGTCAAGAATTTAAAGCCCTCATTTCGAATTTTCCATTAGAAAATTCAAAAAGCGCTTTAAATTCC
The DNA here is from genome assembly GCA_963422505.1 of Pseudognaphalium luteoalbum. Lineage (NCBI taxonomy): Eukaryota > Viridiplantae > Streptophyta > Magnoliopsida > Asterales > Asteraceae > Pseudognaphalium > Pseudognaphalium luteoalbum. Next base: position 43,828,751 of record OY730196.1, read on the forward strand.
ACCTTTCTTAAGACCTATTACTTTAAATTTCTCATGTTCTCAGGTACTATGAAGAAAAAGCTAAAACCAGCATGTCCACTTACAGGATCTCTTGCATACCTTAGTGCAACACCAGCATACGACCGGATGGCACGAATATGGAGAGATAAAACTTTTGGCCGTTTTACATATGTAGATTGGGAAAAGCTACAGATATTGGGGTTCAGGATCAAATTAGAGAGTCTACTCAGTTACTCAATAGAGGGTCAGCAGTTTGAGTCTTTCAAAAGATTGTTCAGCATTGACGAACCGGTGTATATGGAGATGATCACCAAGTTCATGACCACCTATACATTTGAGCCAGGGAGTAGAGTGGAAGACGGGGTGATCACGTTTAGATATATGGGAAGCCTATTCACCTTGTCATTGGCTCAGTTTTCACGTCACCTAGATCTCTATACTCCAGAAGAGATAGATTCACCCCTGTTTACTAATGGAGCCACCACGATTTCTCTCACGACTACTACCGCAGAGGCATGGAGTCATTGGTCATCAAAGCCATATTTCTCGCGTATTAAAGCTACCCATCTCACAGACCCAGTCATGCAGATTTTGCATAAACTACTGGCTTGTTCGCTTGATGGGAAACATACGTCTAATGGCCGAGTGTCTGAGTTTGATGTTATCATGGGGGCATTTGATATTTACTGTAATCTTTGGACTGTCAAGAATTTAAAGCCCTCATTTCGAATTTTCAATTAGTAAATTCGAAAAGTACTTTAAATTCCACCTTTCTTAAGACCTATTACTTTAAATTTCTCATGTTCTCAGGTACTATGAAGAAAAAGCTAAAACCAGCATGTCCACTTACAGGATCTCTTGCATACCTTAGTGCAACACCAGCATACGACCGGATGACACGAATATGGAGAGATAAACCTTTTTTCCGTTTTAGATATGTAGATTGGGAAAAGCTACAGATATTGGGGTTCAGGCAGAAATTAGAGAGTCTACTCAGTTACTCAATAGAGGGTCAGCAGTTTGAGTCTTTCAAAAGATTGTTCAGCATTGACGAACCGGTGTATATGGAGATGATCACCGAGTTCATGACCACCTATACATTTGAGCCAGGGAGTAGATTGGAAGACGGGGTGATCAAGTTTAGATATATGGGGAGCCTATTCACCTTGTCATTGGCTCAGTTTGCACGTCACCTAGATCTCTATAATCCAGAAGAGATAGATTCACCCCTGTTTACTAATGGAGCCACCACTATTTCTCTCACGAATACTACCGCAGAGGCATGGAGTCATTGGTCACCAAAGCCATATTTCTCGCGTATTAAAGCTACCCAGCTCACATACCCCGTCATGCAAATTTTGCATAAAATACTGGCTTGTTCGCTTGATGGGAAACATACGTCTAATGGCCGAGTGTCTGAGTTTGTTGTTATCATGGGGGCATTTGATATTTACTGTAATCTTTGGACTTATCATGGGGGCATTTGATATTTACTGTAACTTTGGACTGTCAAGAATTTAAAGCCCTCATTTCGAATTTTCCATTAGAAAATTCGATAAGCGCTTTAAATTCCACCTTTCTTAAGACCTATTACTTTAAATTTCTCATGTTCTCAGGTACTATGAAGAAAAAGCTAAAACCAGCACAGCCACTTACAGAATCTCTTGCATACCTTAGTGCAACACCAGCATACGACCGGATGGCACGAATATGGAGAGATAAACCGTTTGGCCGTTTTAGATATGTAGATTGGGAAAAGCTACAGATATTGGGGTTCAGGATGAAATTAGAGAGTCTACTCTGTTACTCAATAGAGGGTCAGCAGTTTGAGTCTTTTAAAAGATTGTTCAGCATTGACGAACCGGTGTATATGGAGATGATCACCGAGTTCATGACCACCTATACATTTGAGCCAGGGAGTAGAGTGGAAGACGGGTGATCACGTTTAGATATATGGGGAGCCTATTCACCTTGTCATTGGCTCAGTTTGCACGTCACCTAGATCTCTATACTCCAGAAGAGATAGATTCACCCCTGTTTACTAATGGAGCCACCATGATTTCTCTCACGACTACTACCGCAGAGGCATGGAGTCATTGGTCATCAAAGCCATATTTCTCGCGTATTAAAGCTACCCATCTCACAGACCCAGTCATGCAGATTTTGCATAAACTACTGGCTTGTTCGCTTGATGGGAAACATACGTCTAATGGCCGAGTGTCTGAGTTTGATGTTATAATGGGGGCATTTGATATTTACTGTAATCTTTGGACTGTCAAGAATTTAAAGCCCTCATTTCGAATTTTCCATTAGATAATTCGAAAAGCATTTTAAATTCCACCTTTCTTAAGACCTATTACTTTAAATTTCTCATGTTCTCAGGTACTATGAAGAAAGAGCTAAAACCAGCACGTCCACTTACAGGATCTCTTGCATACCTTAGTGCAACACCAGCATACGACCGGAGGGCACGAATATGGAGAGATAAACCTTTTTTCCGTTTTAGATATGTAGATTGGGAAAAGCTACAGATATTGGGGTTCAGGAAGAAATTAGAGAGTCTACTCAGTTACTCAATAGAGGGACAGCAGTTTGAGTCTTTCAAAAGATTGTTCAGCATTGACGAACCGGTGTATATGGAGATGATCACCGAGTTCATGACCACCTATACATTTGAGTCAGGGAGTAGAGTGGAGCCTATTCACCTTGTCATTGGCTCAGTTTGCACGTCACCTTGATCTCTATAGTCCAGAAGAGATAGATTCACCCCTGTTTACTAATGGAGCCACCACTATTTCTCTCACGACTACTACCGCAGAGGCATGGAGTCATTGGTCACCAAAGCCATATTTCTCGCGTATTAAAGCTACCCAGCTCACAGACCCCGTCATGCAGATTTTGCATAAAATACTGGCTTGTTCGCTTGATGGGAAACATACGTCTAATGGCCGAGTGTCTGAGTTTGTTGTTATCATGGGGGCATTTGATATTTACTGTAATCTTTGGACTTATCATGGGGGCATTTGATATTTACTGTAATCCTTGGACTGTCAAGAATTTAAAGCCCTCATTTCGAATTTTCCATTAGAAAATTCGAAAAGCGCTTTAAATTCCACCTTTCTTAAGACCTATTACTTTAAATTTCTCATGTTCTCAGGTACTATGAAGAAAAAGCTAAAACCAGCATGTCCACTTACAGGATCTCTTGCATACCTTAGTGCAACACCAGCATACGACCGGATGGCACGAATATGGAGAGATAAAACTTTTGGCGGTTTTAGATATGTAGATTGGGAAAAGCTACAGATATTGGGGTTCAGGATGAAATTAGAGAGTCTACTCAGTTACCCAATAGAGGGTCAACAGTTTGAGTCTTTCAAAATATTGTTCAGCATTGACGAACCGGTGTATATGGAGATGATCACCGAGTTCATGACCACCTATACATTTGAGCCAGGGAGTAGAGTGGAAGACGGGGTGATCACGTTTAGATATATGGGGAGCCTATTCACCTTGTCATTGGCTCAGTTTTCACGTCACCTAGATCTCTATACTCCAGAAGAGATAGTTTCACCCCTGTTTACTAATGGAGCCACCACGATTTCTCTCACGACTACTACCGCAGAGGCATGGAGTCATTGGTCATCAAAGCCATATTTCTCGCGTATTAAAGCTACCCATCTCACAGACCCAGTCATGCAGATTTTGCATAAACTACTGGCTTGTTCGCTTGATGGGAAACATACGTCTAATGGCCGAGTGTCTGAGTTTGATGTTATCATGGGGGCATTTGATATTTACTGTAATCTTTGGACTGTCAAGAATTTAAAGCCCTCATTTCGAATTTTCAATTAGTAAATTCGAAAAGCACTTTAAATTCCACCTTTCTTAAGACCTATTACTTTAAATTTCTCATGTTCTCAGGTACTATGAAGAAAAACTAAAACCAGCATGTCCACTTACAGGATCTCTTGCATACCTTAGTGCAACACCAGCATACGACCGGATGACACGAATATGGAGAGATAAACCTTTTTTCCGTTTTAGATATGTAGATTGGGAAAAGCTACAGATATTGGGGTTCAGGCAGAAATTAGAGAGTCTACTCAGTTACTCAATAGAGGGTCAGCAGTTTGAGTCTTTCAAAAGATTGTTCAGCATTGACGAACCGGTGTATATGGAGATGATCACCGAGTTCATGACCACCTATACATTTGAGCCAGGGAGTAGATTGGAAGACGGGGTGATCACGTTTAGATATATGGGGAGCCTATTCAACTTGTCATTGGCTCAGTTTGCACGTCACCTAGATCTCTATACTCCAGAAGAGATAGATTCACCCCTGTTTACTAATGGAGCCACCACTATTTCTCTCACGAATACTACCGCAGAGGCATGGAGTCATTGGTCACCAAAGCCATATTTCTCGCGTATTAAAGCTACCCAGCTCACATACCCCGTCATGCAAATTTTGCATAAAATACTGGCTTGTTCGCTTGATGGGAAACATACGTCTAATGGCCGAGTGTCTGAGTTTGTTGTTATCATGGGGGCATTTGATATTTACTGTAATCTTTGGACTTATCATGGGGGCATTTGATATTTACTGTAATCTTTGGACTGTCAAGAATTTAAAGCCCTCATTTCGAATTTTCCATTAGAAAATTCGAAAAGCGCTTTAAATTCCACCTTTCTTAAGACCTATTACTTTAAATTTCTCATGTTCTCAGGTACTATGAAGAAAAAGCTAAAACCAGCACGTCCACTTACAGAATCTCTTGCATACCTTAGTGCAACACCAGCATACGACCGGATGGCACGAATATGGAGAGATAAACCGTTTGGCCGTTTTAGATATGTAGATTGGGAAAAGCTACAGATATTTGGGTTCAGGATGAAATTAGAGAGTCTACTCTGTTACTCAATAGAGGGTCAGCAGTTTGAGTCTTTCAAAAGATTGTTCAGCATTGACGAACCGGTGTATATGGAGATGATCACCGAGTTCATGACCACCTATACATTTGAGCCAGGGAGTAGAGTGGAAGATGGGTGATCACGTTTAGATATATGGGGAGCCTATTCACCTTGTCATTGGCTCAGTTTGCACGTCACCTAGATCTCTATACTCCAGAAGAGATAGATTCACCCCTGTTTACTAATGGAGCAACCACGATTTCTCTCACGACTACTACCGCAGAGGCATGGAGTCATTGGTCATCAAAGCCATATTTCTCGCGTATTAAAGCTACCCATCTCACAGACCCAGTCATGCAGATTTTGCATAAACTACTGGCTTGTTCGCTTGATGGGAAACATACGTCTAATGGCCGAGTGTCTGAGTTTGATGTTATCATGGGGGCATTTGATATTTACTGTAATCTTTGGACTGTCAAGAATTTAAAGCCCTCATTTCGAATTTTCCATTAGAAAATTCGAAAAGCATTTTAAATTCCACCTTTCTTAAGACCTATTACTTTAAATTTCTCATGTTCTCAGGTACTATGAAGAAAAAGCTAAAACCAGCACGTCCACTTACAGGATCTCTTGCATACCTTAGTGCAACACCAGCATACGACCGGAGGGCACGAATATGGAGAGATAAACCTTTTTTCCGTTTTAGATATGTAGATTGGGAAAAGCTACAGATATTGGGGTTCACGCAGAAATTAGAGAGTCTACTCAGTTACTCAATAGAGGGACAGCAGTTTGAGTCTTTCAAAAGATTGTTCAGCATTGACGAACCGGTGTATATGGAGATGATCACCGAGTTCATGACCACCTATACATTTGAGCCAGGGAGTAGAGTGGAGCCTATTCACCTTGTCATTGGCTCAGTTTGCACGTCACCTTGATCTCTATAGTCCAGAAGAGATAGATTCACCCCTGTTTACAAATGGAGCCACCACTATTTCTCTCACGACTACTACCGCAGAGGCATGGAGTCATTGGTCACTAAAGCCATATTTCTCGCGTATTAAAGCTACCCAGCTCACAGACCCCGTCATGCAGATTTTGCATAAAATACTGGCTTGTTCGCTTGATGGGAAACGTACGTCTAATGGCCGAGTGTCTGAGTTTGTTGTTATCATGGGGGCATTTGATATTTACTGTAATCTTTGGACTTATCATGGGGGCATTTCTTATTTACTGTAATCTTTGGACTGTCAAGAATTTAAAGCCCTCATTTCGAATTTTCCATTAGAAAATTCGAAAAGCGCTTTAAATTCCACCTTTCTTAAGACCTATTACTTTAAATTTCTCATGTTCTCAGGTACTATGAAGAAAAAGCTAAAACCAGCATGTCCACTTACAGGATCTCTTGCATACCTTAGTGCAACACCAGCATACGACCGGATGGCACGAATATGGAGAGATAAAACTTTTGGCCGTTTTAGATATGTAGATTGGGAAAAGCTACAGATATTGGGGTTCAGGATGAAATTAGAGAGTCTACTCAGTTACTCAATAGAGGGTCAACAGTTTGAGTCTTTCAAAAGATTGTTCAGCATTGACGAACCGGTATATATGGAGATGATCACCGAGTTCATGACCACCTATACATTTGAGCCAGGGAGTAGAGTGGAAGACGGGGTGATCACGTTTAGATATATGGGGAGCCTATTCACCTTGTCATTGGCTCAGTTTGCACGTCACCTAGATCTCTATACTCCAGAAGAGATAGATTCACCCCTGTTTACTAATGGAGCCACCATGATTTCTCTCACGACTACTACCGCAGAGGCATGGAGTCATTGGTCATCAAAGCCATATTTCTCGCGTATTAAAGCTACCCATCTCACAGACCCAGTCATGCAGATTTTGCATAAACTACTGGCTTGTTCGCTTGATGGGAAACATACGTCTAATGGCCGAGTGTCTGAGTTTGATGTTATAATGGGGGCATTTGATATTTACTGTAATCTTTGGACTGTCAAGAATTTAAAGCCCTCATTTCGAATTTTCCATTAGATAATTCGAAAAGCATTTTAAATTCCACCTTTCTTAAGACCTATTACTTTAAATTTCTCATGTTCTCAGGTACTATGAAGAAAGAGCTAAAACCAGCACGTCCACTTACAGGATCTCTTGCATACCTTAGTGCAACACCAGCATACGACCGGAGGGCACGAATATGGAGAGATAAACCTTTTTTCCGTTTTAGATATGTAGATTGGGAAAAGCTACAGATATTGGGGTTCAGGAAGAAATTAGAGAGTCTACTCAGTTACTCAATAGAGGGACAGCAGTTTGAGTCTTTCAAAAGATTGTTCAGCATTGACGAACCGGTGTATATGGAGATGATCACCGAGTTCATGACCACCTATACATTTGAGTCAGGGAGTAGAGTGGAGCCTATTCACCTTGTCATTGGCTCAGTTTGCACGTCACCTTGATCTCTATAGTCCAGAAGAGATAGATTCACCCCTGTTTACTAATGGAGCCACCACTATTTCTCTCACGACTACTACCGCAGAGGCATGGAGTCATTGGTCACCAAAGCCATATTTCTCGCGTATTAAAGCTACCCAGCTCACAGACCCCGTCATGCAGATTTTGCATAAAATACTGGCTTGTTCGCTTGATGGGAAACATACGTCTAATGGCCGAGTGTCTGAGTTTGTTGTTATCATGGGGGCATTTGATATTTACTGTAATCTTTGGACTTATCATGGGGGCATTTGATATTTACTGTAATCCTTGGACTGTCAAGAATTTAAAGCCCTCATTTCGAATTTTCCATTAGAAAATTCGAAAAGCGCTTTAAATTCCACCTTTCTTAAGACCTATTACTTTAAATTTCTCATGTTCTCAGGTACTATGAAGAAAAAGCTAAAACCAGCATGTCCACTTACAGGATCTCTTGCATACCTTAGTGCAACACCAGCATACGACCGGATGGCACGAATATGGAGAGATAAAACTTTTGGCGGTTTTAGATATGTAGATTGGGAAAAGCTACAGATATTGGGGTTCAGGATGAAATTAGAGAGTCTACTCAGTTACCCAATAGAGGGTCAACAGTTTGAGTCTTTCAAAATATTGTTCAGCATTGACGAACCGGTGTATATGGAGATGATCACCGAGTTCATGACCACCTATACATTTGAGCCAGGGAGTAGAGTGGAAGACGGGGTGATCACGTTTAGATATATGGGGAGCCTATTCACCTTGTCATTGGCTCAGTTTTCACGTCACCTAGATCTCTATACTCCAGAAGAGATAGATTCACCCCTGTTTACTAATGGAGCCACCACGATTTCTCTCACGACTACTACCGCAGAGGCATGGAGTCATTGGTCATCAAAGCCATATTTCTCGCGTATTAAAGCTACCCATCTCACAGACCCAGTCATGCAGATTTTGCATAAACTACTGGCTTGTTCGCTTGATGGGAAACATACGTCTAATGGCCGAGTGTCTGAGTTTGATGTTATCATGGGGGCATTTGATATTTACTGTAATCTTTGGACTGTCAAGAATTTAAAGCCCTCATTTCGAATTTTCAATTAGTAAATTCGAAAAGCACTTTAAATTCCACCTTTCTTAAGACCTATTACTTTAAATTTCTCATGTTCTCAGGTACTATGAAGAAAAACTAAAACCAGCATGTCCACTTACAGGATCTCTTGCATACCTTAGTGCAACACCAGCATACGACCGGATGACACGAATATGGAGAGATAAACCTTTTTTCCGTTTTAGATATGTAGATTGGGAAAAGCTACAGATATTGGGGTTCAGGCAGAAATTAGAGAGTCTACTCAGTTACTCAATAGAGGGTCAGCAGTTTGAGTCTTTCAAAAGATTGTTCAGCATTGACGAACCGGTGTATATGGAGATGATCACCGAGTTCATGACCACCTATACATTTGAGCCAGGGAGTAGATTGGAAGACGGGGTGATCACGTTTAGATATATGGGGAGCCTATTCAACTTGTCATTGGCTCAGTTTGCACGTCACCTAGATCTCTATACTCCAGAAGAGATAGATTCACCCCTGTTTACTAATGGAGCCACCACTATTTCTCTCACGAATACTACCGCAGAGGCATGGAGTCATTGGTCACCAAAGCCATATTTCTCGCGTATTAAAGCTACCCAGCTCACATACCCCGTCATGCAAATTTTGCATAAAATACTGGCTTGTTCGCTTGATGGGAAACATACGTCTAATGGCCGAGTGTCTGAGTTTGTTGTTATCATGGGGGCATTTGATATTTACTGTAATCTTTGGACTTATCATGGGGGCATTTGATATTTACTGTAATCTTTGGACTGTCAAGAATTTAAAGCCCTCATTTCGAATTTTCCATTAGAAAATTCGAAAAGCGCTTTAAATTCCACCTTTCTTAAGACCTATTACTTTAAATTTCTCATGTTCTCAGGTACTATGAAGAAAAAGCTAAAACCAGCACGTCCACTTACAGAATCTCTTGCATACCTTAGTGCAACACCAGCATACGACCGGATGGCACGAATATGGAGAGATAAACCGTTTGGCCGTTTTAGATATGTAGATTGGGAAAAGCTACAGATATTTGGGTTCAGGATGAAATTAGAGAGTCTACTCTGTTACTCAATAGAGGGTCAGCAGTTTGAGTCTTTCAAAAGATTGTTCAGCATTGACGAACCGGTGTATATGGAGATGATCACCGAGTTCATGACCACCTATACATTTGAGCCAGGGAGTAGAGTGGAAGATGGGTGATCACGTTTAGATATATGGGGAGCCTATTCACCTTGTCATTGGCTCAGTTTGCACGTCACCTAGATCTCTATACTCCAGAAGAGATAGATTCACCCCTGTTTACTAATGGAGCAACCACGATTTCTCTCACGACTACTACCGCAGAGGCATGGAGTCATTGGTCATCAAAGCCATATTTCTCGCGTATTAAAGCTACCCATCTCACAGACCCAGTCATGCAGATTTTGCATAAACTACTGGCTTGTTCGCTTGATGGGAAACATACCTCTAATGGCCGAGTGTCTGAGTTTGATGTTATCATGGGGGCATTTGATATTTACTGTAATCTTTGGACTGTCAAGAATTTAAAGCCCTCATTTCGAATTTTCCATTAGAAAATTCGAAAAGCATTTTAAATTCCACCTTTCTTAAGACCTATTACTTTAAATTTCTCATGTTCTCAGGTACTATGAAGAAAAAGCTAAAACCAGCACGTCCACTTACAGGATCTCTTGCATACCTTAGTGCAACACCAGCATACGACCGGAGGGCACGAATATGGAGAGATAAACCTTTTTTCCGTTTTAGATATGTAGATTGGGAAAAGCTACAGATATTGGGGTTCACGCAGAAATTAGAGAGTCTACTCAGTTACTCAATAGAGGGACAGCAGTTTGAGTCTTTCAAAAGATTGTTCAGCATTGACGAACCGGTGTATATGGAGATGATCACCGAGTTCATGACCACCTATACATTTGAGCCAGGGAGTAGAGTGGAGCCTATTCACCTTGTCATTGGCTCAGTTTGCACGTCACCTTGATCTCTATAGTCCAGAAGAGATAGATTCACCCCTGTTTACAAATGGAGCCACCACTATTTCTCTCACGACTACTACCGCAGAGGCATGGAGTCATTGGTCACTAAAGCCATATTTCTCGCGTATTAAAGCTACCCAGCTCACAGACCCCGTCATGCAGATTTTGCATAAAATACTGGCTTGTTCGCTTGATGGGAAACATACGTCTAATGGCCGAGTGTCTGAGTTTGTTGTTATCATGGGGGCATTTGATATTTACTGTAATCTTTGGACTTATCATGGGGGCATTTCTTATTTACTGTAATCTTTGGACTGTCAAGAATTTAAAGCCCTCATTTCGAATTTTCCATTAGAAAATTCGAAAAGCGCTTTAAATTCCACCTTTCTTAAGACCTATTACTTTAAATTTCTCATGTTCTCAGGTACTATGAAGAAAAAGCTAAAACCAGCATGTCCACTTACAGGATCTCTTGCATACCTTAGTGCAACACCAGCATACGACCGGATGGCACGAATATGGAGAGATAAAACTTTTGGCCGTTTTAGATATGTAGATTGGGAAAAGCTACAGATATTGGGGTTCAGGATGAAATTAGAGAGTCTACTCAGTTACTCAATAGAGGGTCAACAGTTTGAGTCTTTCAAAAGATTGTTCAGCATTGACGAACCGGTATATATGGAGATGATCACCGAGTTCATGACCACCTATACATTTGAGCCAGGGAGTAGAGTGGAAGACGGGGTGATCACGTTTAGATATATGGGGAGCCTATTCCCCTTGTCATTGGCTCAGTTTTCACGTCACCTAGATCTCTATACTCCAGAAGAGATAGATTCACCCCTGTTTACTAATGGAGCCACCACTATTTCTCTCACGAATACTACCGCAGAGGCATGGAGTCATTGGTCACCAAAGCCATATTTCTCGCGTATTAAAGCTACCCAGCTCACATACCCCGTCATGCAAATTTTGCATAAAATACTGGCTTGTTCGCTTGATGGGAAACATACGTCTAATGGCCGAGTGTCTGAGTTTGATGTTATCATGAGGGCATTTGATATTTACTGTAATCTTTGGACTGTCAAGAATTTAAAGCCCTAATTTCGAATTTTCAATTAGTAAATTCGAAAAGCACTTTAAATTCCACCTTTCTTAAGACCTATTACTTTAAATTTCTCATGTTCTCAGGTACTATGAAGAAAAAGCTAAAACCAGCATGTCCACTTACAGGATCTCTTGCATACCTTAGTGCAACACCAGCATACGACCGGATGGCACGAATATGGAGAGATAAAACTTTTGGCCGTTTTAGATATGTAGATTGGGAAAAGCTACAGATATTGGGGTTCAGGATGAAATTAGAGAGTCTACTCAGTTACTCAATAGAGGGTCAACAGTTTGAGTCTTTCAAAAGATTGTTCAGCATTGACGAACCGGTGTATATGGAGATGATCACCGAGTTCATGACCACCTATACATTTGAGCCAGGGAGTAGAGTGGAAGACGGGGTGATCACGTTTAGATATATGGGGAGCCTATTCACCTTGTCATTGGCTCAGTTTTCACGTCACCTAGATCTCTATACTCCAGAAGAGATAGATTCACCCCTGTTTACTAATGGAGCCACCACGATTTCTCTCACGACTACTACCGCAGAGGCATGGAGTCATTGGTCATCAAAGCCATATTTCTCGCGTATTAAAGCTACCCATCTCACAGACCCAGTCATGCAGATTTTGCATAAACTACTGGCTTGTTCGCTTGATGGGAAACATACGTCTAATGGCCGAGTGTCTGAGTTTGATGTTATCATGAGGGCATTTGATATTTACTGTAATCTTTGGACTGTCAAGAATTTAAAGCCCTAATTTCGAATTTTCAATTAGTAAATTCGAAAAGCACTTTAAATTCCACCTTTCTTAAGACCTATTACTTTAAATTTCTCATGTTCTCAGGTACTATGAAGAAAAAGCTAAAACCAGCATGTCCACTTACAGGATCTCTTGCATACCTTAGTGCAACACCAGCATACGACCGGATGACACGAATATGGGGAGATAAACCTTTTTTCCGTTTTAGATATGTAGATTGGGAAAAGCTACAGATATTGGGGTTCAGGCAGAAATTAGAGAGTCTACTCAGTTACTCAATAGAGTGTCAGCAGTTTGAGTCTTTCAAAAGATTGTTCAGCATTGACGAACCGGTGTATATGGAGATGATCACCGAGTTCATGACCACCTATACATTTGAGCCAGGGAGTAGAGTGGAGCCTATTCACCTTGTCATTGGCTCAGTTTGCACGTCACCTTGATCTCTATAGTCCAGAAGAGATAGATTCACCCCTGTTTACAAATGGAGCCACCACTATTTCTCTCATGACTACTACCGCAGAGGCATGGAGTCATTGGTCACTAAAGCCATATTTCTCGCGTATTAAAGCTACCCAGCTCACAGACCCCGTCATGCAGATTTTGCATAAAATACTGGCTTGTTCGCTTGATGGGAAACATACGTCTAATGGCTGAGTGTCTGAGTTTGTTGTTATCATGGGGGCATTTGATATTTACTGTAATCTTTGGACTTATCATGGGGGCATTTCTTATTTACTGTAATCTTTGGACTTTTAAGAATTTAAAGCCCTCATTTCGAATTTTCCATTAGAAAATTCGAAAAGCGCTTTAAATTCCACCTTTCTTAAGACCTATTACTTTAAATTTCTCATGTTCTCAGGTACTATGAAGAAAAAGCTAAAACCAGCACGTCCACTTACAGGATCTCTTGCATACCTTAGTGCAACACCAGCATACAACCGGATGGCACGAATATGGAGAGATAAACCGTTTGGCCGTTTTAGATATGTAGATTGGGAAAAGCTACAGATATTGGGGTTCAGGCAGAAATTAGAGAGTCTACTCAGTTACTCAATAGAGGGTCAGCAGTTTGAGTCTTTCAAAAGATTGTTCAGCATTGACGAACCGGTGTATATGGAGATGATCACCGAGTTCATGACCACCTATACATTTGAGCCAGGGAGTAGAGTGGAAGACGGGGTGATCACGTTTAGATATACGGGGAGCCTATTCACCTTGTCATTGGCTCAGTTTTCACGTCACCTAGATCTCTATACTCCAGAAGAGATAGATTCACCCCTGTTTACTAATGGAGCCACCACGATTTCTCTCACGACTACTACCGCAGAGGCATGGAGTCATTGGTCATCAAAGCCATATTTCTCGCGTATTAAAGCTACCCATCTCACAGACCCAGTCATGCAGATTTTGCATAAACTACTGGCTTGTTCGCTTGATGGGAAACATACGTCTAATGGCCGAGTGTCTGAGTTTGATGTTATCATGAGGGCATTTGATATTTATTGTAATCTTTGGACTGTCAAGAATTCAAAGCCCTAATTTCGAATTTTCAATTAGTAAATTCGAAAAGCACTTTAAATTCCACCTTTCTTAAGACCTATTACTTTAAATTTCTCATGTTCTCAGGTACTATGAAGAAAAAGCTAAAACCAGCATGTCCACTTACAGGATCTCTTGCATACCTTAGTGCAACACCAGCATACGACCGGATGGCACGAATATGGAGAGATAAAACTTTTGGCCGTTTTAGATATGTAGATTGGGAAAAGCTACAGATATTGGGGTTCAGGATGAAATTAGAGAGTCTACTCAGTTACTCAATAGAGGGTCAACAGTTTGAGTCTTTCAAAAGATTGTTCAGCATTGACGAACCGGTGTATATGGAGATGATCACCGAGTTCATGACCACCTATACATTTGAGCCAGGGAGTAGAGTGGAAGACGGGGTGATCACGTTTAGATATATGGGGAGCCTATTCACCTTGTCATTGGCTCAGTTTTCACGTCACCTAGATCTCTATACTCCAGAAGAGATAGATTCACCCCTGTTTACTAATGGAGCCACCACGATTTCTCTCACGACTACTACCGCAGAGGCATGGAGTCATTGGTCATCAAAGCCATATTTCTCGCGTATTAAAGCTACCCATCTCACAGACCCAGTCATGCAGATTTTGCATAAACTACTGGCTTGTTCGCTTGATGGGAAACATACGTCTAATGGCCGAGTGTCTGAGTTTGATGTTATCATGAGGGCATTTGATATTTACTGTAATCTTTGGACTGTCAAGAATTTAAAGCCCTAATTTCGAATTTTCAATTAGTAAATTCGAAAAGCACTTTAAATTCCACCTTTCTTAAGACCTATTACTTTAAATTTCTCATGTTCTCAGGTACTATGAAGAAAAAGCTAAAACCAGCATGTCCACTTACAGGATCTCTTGCATACCTTAGTGCAACACCAGCATACGACCGGATGACACGAATATGGGGAGATAAACCTTTTTTCCGTTTTAGATATGTAGATTGGGAAAAGCTACAGATATTGGGGTTCAGGCAGAAATTAGAGAGTCTACTCAGTTACTCAATAGAGTGTCAGCAGTTTGAGTCTTTCAAAAGATTGTTCAGCATTGACGAACCGGTGTATATGGAGATGATCACCGAGTTCATGACCACCTATACATTTGAGCCAGGGAGTAGAGTGGAGCCTATTCACCTTGTCATTGGCTCAGTTTGCACGTCACCTTGATCTCTATAGTCCAGAAGAGATAGATTCACCCCTGTTTACAAATGGAGCCACCACTATTTCTCTCATGACTACTACCGCAGAGGCATGGAGTCATTGGTCACTAAAGCCATATTTCTCGCGTATTAAAGCTACCCAGCTCACAGACCCCGTCATGCAGATTTTGCATAAAATACTGGCTTGTTCGCTTGATGGGAAACATACGTCTAATGGCTGAGTGTCTGAGTTTGTTGTTATCATGGGGGCATTTGATATTTACTGTAATCTTTGGACTTATCATGGGGGCATTTCTTATTTACTGTAATCTTTGGACTTTTAAGAATTTAAAGCCCTCATTTCGAATTTTCCATTAGAAAATTCGAAAAGCGCTTTAAATTCCACCTTTCTTAAGACCTATTACTTTAAATTTCTCATGTTCTCAGGTACTATGAAGAAAAAGCTAAAACCAGCACGTCCACTTACAGGATCTCTTGCATACCTTAGTGCAACACCAGCATACAACCGGATGGCACGAATATGGAGAGATAAACCGTTTGGCCGTTTTAGATATGTAGATTGGGAAAAGCTACAGATATTGGGGTTCAGGCAGAAATTAGAGAGTCTACTCAGTTACTCAATAGAGGGTCAGCAGTTTGAGTCTTTCAAAAGATTGTTCAGCATTGACGAACCGGTGTATATGGAGATGATCACCGAGTTCATGACCACCTATACATTTGAGCCAGGGAGTAGAGTGGAAGACGGGGTGATCACGTTTAGATATACGGGGAGCCTATTCACCTTGTCATTGGCTCAGTTTTCACGTCACCTAGATCTCTATACTCCAGAAGAGATAGATTCACCCCTGTTTACTAATGGAGCCACCACGATTTCTCTCACGACTACTACCGCAGAGGCATGGAGTCATTGGTCATCAAAGCCATATTTCTCGCGTATTAAAGCTACCCATCTCACAGACCCAGTCATGCAGATTTTGCATAAACTACTGGCTTGTTCGCTTGATGGGAAACATACGTCTAATGGCCGAGTGTCTGAGTTTGATGTTATCATGAGGGCATTTGATATTTACTGTAATCTTTGGACTGTCAAGAATTCAAAGCCCTAATTTCTAATTTTCAATTAGTAAATTCGAAAAGCACTTTAAATTCCACCTTTCTTAAGACCTATTACTTTAAATTTCTCATGTTCTCAGGTACTATGAAGAAAAAGCTAAAACCAGCATGTCCACTTACAGGATCTCTTGCATACCTTAGTGCAACACCAGCATACGACCGGATGGCACGAATATGGAGAGATAAAACTTTTGGCCGTTTTAGATATGTAGATTGGGAAAAGCTACAGATATTGGGGTTCAGGATGAAATTAGAGAGTCTACTCAGTTACTCAATAGAGGGTCAACAGTTTGAGTCTTTCAAAAGATTGTTCAGCATTGACGAACCGGTGTATATGGAGATGATCACCGAGTTCATGACCACCTATACATTTGAGCCAGGGAGTAGAGTGGAAGACGGGGTGATCACGTTTAGATATATGGGGAGCCTATTCACCTTGTCATTGGCTCAGTTTTCACGTCACCTAGATCTCTATACTCCAGAAGAGATAGATTCACCCCTGTTTACTAATGGAGCCACCACGATTTCTCTCACGACTACTACCGCAGAGGCATGGAGTCATTGGTCATCAAAGCCATATTTCTCGCGTATTAAAGCTACCCATCTCACAGACCCAGTCATGCAGATTTTGCATAAACTACTGGCTTGTTCGCTTGATGGGAAACATACGTCTAATGGCCGAGTGTCTGAGTTTGATGTTATCATGAGGGCATTTGATATTTACTGTAATCTTTGGACTGTCAAGAATTTAAAGCCCTAATTTCGAATTTTCAATTAGTAAATTCGAAAAGCACTTTAAATTCCACCTTTCTTAAGACCTATTACTTTAAATTTCTCATGTTCTCAGGTACTATGAAGAAAAAGCTAAAACCAGCATGTCCACTTACAGGATCTCTTGCATACCTTAGTGCAACACCAGCATACGACCGGATGACACGAATATGGGGAGATAAACCTTTTTTCCATTTTAGATATGTAGATTGGGAAAAGCTACAGATATTGGGGTTCAGGCAGAAATTAGAGAGTCTACTCAGTTACTCAATAGAGGGTCAGCAGTTTGAGTCTTTCAAAAGATTGTTCAGCATTGACGAACCGGTGTATATGGAGATGATCACCGAGTTCATGACCACCTATACATTTGAGCCAGGGAGTAGAGTGGAGCCTATTCACCTTGTCATTGGCTCAGTTTGCACGTCACCTTGATCTCTATAGTCCAGAAGAGATAGATTCACCCCTGTTTACAAATGGAGCCACCACTATTTCTCTCACGACTACTACCGCAGAGGCATGGAGTCATTGGTCACTAAAGCCATATTTCTCGCGTATTAAAGCTACCCAGCTCACAGACCCCGTCATGCAGATTTTGCATAAAATACTGGCTTGTTCGCTTGATGGGAAACATACGTCTAATGGCTGAGTGTCTGAGTTTGTTGTTATCATGGGGGCATTTGATATTTACTGTAATCTTTGGACTTATCATGGGGGCATTTCTTATTTACTGTAATCTTTGGACTGTTAAGAATTTAAAGCCCTCATTTCGAATTTTCCATTAGAAAATTCGAAAAGCGCTTTAAATTCCACCTTTCTTAAGACCTATTACTTTAAATTTCTCATGTTCTCAGGTACTATGAAGAAAAAGCTAAAACCAGCACGTCCACTTACAGGATCTCTTGCATACCTTAGTGCAACACCAGCATACAACCGGATGGCACGAATATGGAGAGATAAACCGTTTGGCCGTTTTAGATATGTAGATTGGGAAAAGCTACAGATATTGGGGTTCAGGCAGAAATTAGAGAGTCTACTCAGTTACTCAATAGAGGGTCAGCAGTTTGAGTCTTTCAAAAGATTGTTCAGCATTGACGAACCGGTGTATATGGAGATGATCACCGAGTTCATGACCACCTATACATTTGAGCCAGGGAGTAGAGTGGAAGACGGGGTGATCACGTTTAGATATACGGGGAGCCTATTCACCTTGTCATTGGCTCAGTTTTCACGTCACCTAGATCTCTATACTCCAGAAGAGATAGATTCACCCCTGTTTACTAATGGAGCCACCACGATTTCTCTCACGACTACTACCGCAGAGGCATGGAGTCATTGGTAATCAAAGCCATATTTCTCGCGTATTAAAGCTACCCATCTCACAGACCCAGTCATGCAGATTTTGCATAAACTACTGGCTTGTTCGCTTGATGGGAAACATACGTCTAATGGCCGAGTGTCTGAGTTTGATGTTATCATGAGGGCATTTGATATTTACTGTAATCTTTGGACTGTCAAGAATTTAAAGCCCTAATTTCGAATTTTCAATTAGTAAATTCGAAAAGCACTTTAAATTCCACCTTTCTTAAGACCTATTACTTTAAATTTCTCATGTTCTCAGGTACTATGAAGAAAAAGCTAAAACCAGCATGTCCACTTACAAGATCTCTTGCATACCTTAGTGCAACACCAGCATACGACCGGATGACACGAATATGGGGAGATGAACCTTTTTTCCGTTTTAGATATGTAGATTGGGAAAAGCTACAGATATTGGGGTTCAGGCAGAAATTAGAGAGTCTACTCAGTTACTCAATAGAGGGTCAGCAGTTTGAGTCTTTCAAAAGATTGTTCAGCATTGACGAACCGGTGTATATGGAGATGATCACCGAGTTCATGACCACCTATACATTTGAGCCAGGGAATAGATTGGAAGACGGGGTGATCACGTTTAGATATATGGGGAGCCTATTCACCTTGTCATTGGCTCAGTTTGCACGTCACCTAGATCTCTATACTCCAGAAGAGATAGATTCACCCCTGTTTACTAATGGAGCCACCACTATTTCTCTCACGAATACTACCGCAGAGGCATGGAGTCATTGGTCACCAAAGCCATATTTCTCGCGTATTAAAGCTACCCAGCTCACATACCCCGTCATGCAAATTTTGCATAAAATACTGGCTTGTTCGCTTGATGGGAAACATACGTCTAATGGCCGAGTGTCTGAGTTTGTTGTTATCATGGGGGCATTTGATATTTACTGTAATCTTTGGACTTATCATGGGGGCATTTGATATTTACTGTAATCTTTGGACTGTCAAGAATTTAAAGCCCTCATTTCGAATTTTCGATTAGAAAATTCGAAAAGCGTTTTAAATTCCACCTTTCTTAAGACCTATTACTTTAAATTTCTCATGTTCTCAGGTACTATGAAGAAAAAGCTAAAACCAGCATGTCCACTTACAGGATCTCTTGCATACCTTAGTGCAACACCAGCATACGACCGGATGGCACGAATATGGAGAGATAAAACTTTTGGCCGTTTTAGATATGTAGATTGGGTAAAGCTACAGATATTGGGGTTCAGGATGAAATTAGAGAGTCTACTCAGTTACTCAATAGAGGGTCAACAGTTTGAGTCTTTCAAAAGATTGTTCAGCATTGACGAACCGGTTTATATGGAGATGATCACCGAGTTCATGACCACCTATACATTTGAGCCAGGGAGTAGAGTGGAAGACGGGGTGATCACGTTTAGATATATGGGGAGCCTATTCACCTTGTCATTGGCTCAGTTTTCACGTCACCTAGATCTCTATACTCCAGAAGAGATAGATTCACCCCTGTTTACTAATGGAGCCACCACGATTTCTCTCACGACTACTACCGCAGAGGCATGGAGTCATTGGTCATCAAAGCCATATTTCTCGCGTATTAAAGCTACCCATCTCACAGACCCAGTCATGCAGATTTTGCATAAACTACTGGCTTGTTCGCTTGATGGGAAACATACGTCTAATGGCCGAGTGTCTGAGTTTGATGTTATCATGAGGGCATTTGATATTTACTGTAATCTTTGGACTGTCAAGAATTTAAAGCCCTAATTTCGAATTTTCAATTAGTAAATTCGAAAAGCACTTTAAATTCCACCTTTCTTAAGACCTATTACTTTAAATTTCTCATGTTCTCAGGTACTATGAAGAAAAAGCTAAAACCAGCATGTCCACTTACAAGATCTCTTGCATACCTTAGTGCAACACCAGCATACGACCGGATGACACGAATATGGGGAGATGAACCTTTTTTCCGTTTTAGATATGTAGATTGGGAAAAGCTACAGATATTGGGGTTCAGGCAGAAATTAGAGAGTCTACTCAGTTACTCAATAGAGGGTCAGCAGTTTGAGTCTTTCAAAAGATTGTTCAGCATTGACGAACCGGTGTATATGGAGATGATCACCGAGTTCATGACCACCTATACATTTGAGCCAGGGAATAGATTGGAAGACGGGGTGATCACGTTTAGATATATGGGGAGCCTATTCACCTTGTCATTGGCTCAGTTTGCACGTCACCTAGATCTCTATACTCCAGAAGAGATAGATTCACCCCTGTTTACTAATGGAGCCACCACTATTTCTCTCACGAATACTACCGCAGAGGCATGGAGTCATTGGTCACCAAAGCCATATTTCTCGCGTATTAAAGCTACCCAGCTCACATACCCCGTCATGCAAATTTTGCATAAAATACTGGCTTGTTCGCTTGATGGGAAACATACGTCTAATGGCCGAGTGTCTGAGTTTATTGTTATCATGGGGGCATTTGATATTTACTGTAATCTTTGGACTTATCATGGGGGCATTTGATATTTACTGTAATCTTTGGACTGTCAAGAATTTAAAGCCCTCATTTCGAATTTTCGATTAGAAAATTCGAAAAGCGTTTTAAATTCCACCTTTCTTAAGACCTATTACTTTAAATTTCTCATGTTCTCAGGTACTATGAAGAAAAAGCTAAAACCAGCATGTCCACTTACAGGATCTCTTGCATACCTTAGTGCAACACCAGCATACGACCGGATGGCACGAATATGGAGAGATAAAACTTTTGGCCGTTTTAGATATGTAGATTGGGAAAAGCTACAGATATTGGGGTTCAGGATGAAATTAGAGAGTCTACTCAGTTACTCAATAGAGGGTCAACAGTTTGAGTCTTTCAAAAGATTGTTCAGCATTGACGAACCGGTTTATATGGAGATGATCACCGAGTTCATGACCACCTATACATTTGAGCCAGGGAGTAGAGTGGAAGACGGGGTGATCACGTTTAGATATATGGGGAGCCTATTCACCTTGTCATTGGCTCAGTTTTCACGTCACCTAGATCTCTATACTCCAGAAGAGATAGATTCACCCCTGTTTACTAATGGAGCCACCACGATTTCTCTCACGACTACTACCGCAGAGGCATGGAGTCATTGGTCATCAAAGCCATATTTCTCGCGTATTAAAGCTACCCATCTCACAGACCCCGTCATGCAAATTTTGCATAAAATACTGGCTTGTTCGCTTGATGGGAAACATACGTCTAATGGCCGAGTGTCTGAGTTTGTTGTTATCATGGGGGCATTTGATATTTACTGTAATCTTTGGACTTATCATGGGGGCATTTGATATTTACTGTAATCTTTGGACTGTCAAGAATTTAAAGCCCTCATTTCGAATTTTCCATTAGAAAATTCGAACAGCGCTTTAACTTCCACCTTTCTTAAGACCTATTACTTTAAATTTATCATGTTCTCAGGTACTATGAATAAAAAGCTAAAACCAGCACGTCCACTTACAGGATCTCTTGCATACCTTAGTGCAATACCAGCATACGACCGGAGGGCACGCATATGGAGAGATAAACCTTTTTTTCGTTTTAGATATGTAGATTGGGAAAAGCTACAGATATTGGGGTTCAGGCAGAAATTAGAGAGTCTACTCAGTTACTCAATAGAGGGACAGCAGTTTGAGTCTTTCAAAAGATTGTTCAGCATTGACGAACCGGTGTATATGGAGATGATCACCGAGTTCATGACCACCTATACATTTGAGCCAGGGAGTAGAGTGGAGCCTATTCACCTTGTCGTTGGCTCAGTTTGCACGTCACCTTGATCTCTATAGTCCAGAAGAGATAGATTCACCCCTGTTTACTAATGGAGCCACCACTATTTCTCTCATGACTACTACCGCAGAGGCATGGAGTCATTCGTCACCAAAGCCCTATTTCTCGCGTATTAAAGCTACACAGCTCACAGACCCCGTCATGCAGATTTTGCATAAAATACTGGCTTGTTCGCTTGATGGGAAACATACGTCTAATGGCCGAGTGTCTGAGTTTGTTGTTATCATGGGGGCATTTGATATTTACTGTAATCTTTGGACTTATCATGGGGGCATTTGATATTTACTGTAATCTTTGGACTGTCAAGAATTTAAAGCCCTCATTTCGAATTTTCCATTAGAAAATTCGAAAAGCGCTTTAAATTCCACCTTTCTTAAGACCTATTACTTTAAATTTCTCATGTTCTCAGGTACTATGAAGAAAAAGCTAAAACCAGCACGTCCACTTACAGAATCTCTTGCATACCTTAGTGCAACACCAGCATACGACCGGATCGCACGAATATGGAGAGATATACCGTTTGGCCGTTTTAGATATGTAGATTGGGAAAAGCTACAGATATTGGGGTTCAGGATGAAATTAGAGAGTCTACTCAGTTACTCAATAGAGGGTCAACAGTTTGAGTCTTTCAAAAGATTGTTCAGCATTGACGAACCGGTGTATATGGAGATGATCACCGAGTTCATGACCACCTATACATTTGAGCCAGGGAGTAGAGTGGAAGACGGGGTGATCACGTTTAGATATATGGGGAGCCTATTCACCTTGTCATTGGCTCAGTTTTCACGTCACCTAGATCTCTATACTCCAGAAGAGATAGATTCACCCCTGTTTACTAATGGAGCCACCACGATTTCTCTCACGACTACTACCGCAGAGGCATGGAGTCATTGGTCATCAAAGCCATATTTCTCGCGTATTAAAGCTACCCATCTCACAGACCCCGTCATGCAAATTTTGCATAAAATACTGGCTTGTTCGCTTGATGGGAAACATACGTCTAATGGCCGAGTGTCTGAGTTTGTTGTTATCATGGGGGCATTTGATATTTACTGTAATCTTTGGACTTATCATGGGGGCATTTGATATTTACTGTAATCTTTGGACTGTCAAGAATTTAAAGCCCT
Organism: Pseudognaphalium luteoalbum; assembly: GCA_963422505.1. Taxonomy (NCBI): domain Eukaryota; kingdom Viridiplantae; phylum Streptophyta; class Magnoliopsida; order Asterales; family Asteraceae; genus Pseudognaphalium; species Pseudognaphalium luteoalbum. The sequence continues at coordinate 43,852,053 of OY730196.1, forward strand.
CATTTCGAATTTTCCATTAGAAAATTCGAAAAGCGCTTTAACTTCCACCTTTCTTAAGACCTATTACTTTAAATTTATCATGTTCTCAGGTACTATGAATAAAAAGCTAAAACCAGCACGTCCACTTACAGGATCTCTTGCATACCTTAGTGCAATACCAGCATACGACCGGAGGGCACGAATATGGAGAGATAAACCTTTTTTTCGTTTTAGATATGTAGATTGGGAAAAGCTACAGATATTGGGGTTCAGGCAGAAATTAGAGAGTCTACTCAGTTACTCAATAGAGGGACAGCAGTTTGAGTCTTTCAAAAGATTGTTCAGCATTGACGAACCGGTGTATATGGAGATGATCACCGAGTTCATGACCACCTATACATTTGAGCCAGGGAGTAGAGTGGAGCCTATTCACCTTGTCGTTGGCTCAGTTTGCACGTCACCTTGATCTCTATAGTCCAGAAGAGATAGATTCACCCCTGTTTACTAATGGAGCCACCACTATTTCTCTCACGACTACTACCGCAGAGGCATGGAGTCATTGGTCACCAAAGCCATATTTCTCGCGTATTAAAGCTACACAGCTCACAGACCCCGTCATGCAGATTTTGCATAAAATACTGGCTTGTTCGCTTGATGGGAAACATACGTCTAATGGCCGAGTGTCTGAGTTTGTTGTTATCATGGGGGCATTTGATATTTACTGTAATCTTTGGACTTATCATGGGGGCATTTGATATTTACTGTAATCTTTGGACTGTCAAGAATTTAAAGCCCTCATTTCGAATTTTCCATTAGAAAATTCGAAAAGCGCTTTAAATTCCACCTTTCTTAAGACCTATTACTTTAAATTTCTCATGTTCTCAGGTACTACGAAGAAAAAGCTAAAACCAGCACGTCCACTTACAGAATCTCTTGCATACCTTAGTGCAACACCAGCATACGACCGGATCGCACGAATATGGAGAGATATACCGTTTGGCCGTTTTAGATATGTAGATTGGGAAAAGCTACAGATATTGGGGTTCAGGATGAAATTAGAGAGTCTACTCAGTTACTCAATAGAGGGTCAACAGTTTGAGTCTTTCAAAAGATTGTTCAGCATTGACGAACCGGTGTATATGGAGATGATCACCGAGTTCATGACCACCTATACATTTGAGCCAGGGAGTAGAGTGGAAGACGGGGTGATCACGTTTAGATATATGGGGAGCCTATTCACCTTGTCATTGGCTCAGTTTTCACGTCACCTAGATCTCTATACTCCAGAAGAGATAGATTCACCCCTGTTTACTAATGGAGCCACCACGATTTCTCTCACGACTACTACCGCAGAGGCATGGAGTCATTGGTCATCAAAGCCATATTTCTCGCGTATTAAAGCTACCCATCTCACAGACCCCGTCATGCAAATTTTGCATAAAATACTGGCTTGTTCGCTTGATGGGAAACATACGTCTAATGGCCGAGTGTCTGAGTTTGTTGTTATCATGGGGGCATTTGATATTTACTGTAATCTTTGGACTTATCATGGGGGCATTTGATATTTACTGTAATCTTTGGACTGTCAAGAATTTAAAGCCCTCATTTCGAATTTTCCATTAGAAAATTCGAAAAGCGCTTTAACTTCCACCTTTCTTAAGACCTATTACTTTAAATTTATCATGTTCTCAGGTACTATGAATAAAAAGCTAAAACCAGCACGTCCACTTACAGGATCTCTTGCATACCTTAGTGCAATACCAGCATACGACCGGAGGGCACGAATATGGAGAGATAAACCTTTTTTTCGTTTTAGATATGTAGATTGGGAAAAGCTACAGATATTGGGGTTCAGGCAGAAATTAGAGAGTCTACTCAGTTACTCAATAGAGGGACAGCAGTTTGAGTCTTTCAAAAGATTGTTCAGCATTGACGAACCGGTGTATATGGAGATGATCACCGAGTTCATGACCACCTATACATTTGAGCCAGGGAGTAGAGTGGAGCCTATTCACCTTGTCGTTGGCTCAGTTTGCACGTCACCTTGATCTCTATAGTCCAGAAGAGATAGATTCACCCCTGTTTACTAATGGAGCCACCACTATTTCTCTCACGACTACTACCGCAGAGGCATGGAGTCATTGGTCACCAAAGCCATATTTCTCGCGTATTAAAGCTACACAGCTCACAGACCCCGTCATGCAGATTTTGCATAAAATACTTGCTTGTTCGCTTGATGGGAAACATACGTCTAATGGCCGAGTGTCTGAGTTTGTTGTTATCATGGGGGCATTTGATATTTACTGTAATCTTTGGACTTATCATGGGGGCATTTGATATTTACTGTAATCTTTGGACTGTCAAGAATTTAAAGCCCTCATTTCGAATTTTCCATTAGAAAATTCGAAAAGCGCTTTAAATTCCACCTTTCTTAAGACCTATTACTTTAAATTTCTCATGTTCTCAGGTACTATGAAGAAAAAGCTAAAACCAGCACGTCCACTTACAGAATCTCTTGCATACCTTAGTGCAACACCAGCATACGACCGGATCGCACGAATATGGAGAGATATACCGTTTGGCCGTTTTAGATATGTAGATTGGGAAAAGCTACAGATATTGGGGTTCAGGATGAAATTAGAGAGTCTACTCTGTTACTCAATAGAGGGTTAGCAGTTTGAGTCTTTCAAAAGATTGTTCAGCATTGACGAACCGGTGTATATGGAGATAATCACCGAGTTCATGACCACCTATACATTTGAGCCAGGGAGTAGAGTGGAAGACGGGTGATCACGTTTAGATATATGGGGAGCCTATTCACCTTGTGATTGGCTCAGTTTGCACGTCACCTAGATCTCTATACTCCAGAAGAGATAGATTCACCCCTATTTACTAATGGAGCCACCACGATTTCTCTCACGACTACTACCGCAGAGGCATGGAGTCATTGGTCATCAAAGCCATATTTCTCGCGTATTAAAGCTACCCATCTCACAGACCCAGTCATGCAGATTTTGCATAAAATACTGGCTTGTTCGCTTGATGGGAAACATACGTCTAATGGCCGAGTGTCTGAGTTTGATGTTATCATGGGGGCATTTGATATTTACTGTAATCTTTGGACTGTCAAGAATTTAAAGCCCTCATTTCGAATTTTCAATTAGTAAATTCGAAAAGCACTTTAAATTCCACCTTTCTTAAGACCTATTACTTTAAATTTCTCATGTTCTCAGGTACTATGAAGAAAAAGCTAAAACCAGCATGTCCACTTACAGGATCTCTTGCATACCTTAGTGCAACACCAGCATACGACCGGATGACACGAATATGGGGAGATAAACCTTTTTTCCATTTTAGATATGTAGATTGGGAAAAGCTACAGATATTGGGGTTCAGGCAGAAATTAGAGAGTCTACTCAGTTACTCAATAGAGGGTTAGCAGTTTGAGTCTTTCAAAAGATTGTTCAGCATTGACGAACCGGTGTATATGGAGATGATCACCGAGTTCATGACCACCGATACATTTGAGCCAGGGAGTAGATTGGAAGACAGGGTGATCACGTTTAGATATATGGGGAGCCTATTCACCTTGTCATTGGCTCAGTTTGCACGTCACCTAGATCTCTATACTCCAGAAGAGATAGATTCACCCCTGTTTACTAATGGAGCCACCACTATTTCTCTCACGAATACTACCGCAGAGGCATGGAGTCATTGGTCACCAAAGCCATATTTCTCGCGTATTAAAGCTACCCAGCTCACATACCCCGTCATGCAAATTTTGCATAAAATACTGGCTTGTTCGCTTGATGGGAAACATACGTCTAATGGCCGAGTGTCTGAGTTTGTTGTTATCATGGAGGCCTTTGATATTTATTGTAATCTTTGGACTTATCATGGGGGCATTTGATATTTACTGTAATCTTTGGACTGTCAAGAATTTAAAGCCCTCATTTCGAATTTTCCATTAGAAAATTCGAAAAGCGCTTTAACTTCCACCTTTCTTAAGACCTATTACTTTAAACTTATCATGTTCTCAGGTACTATGAATAAAAAGCTAAAACCAGCACGTCCACTTACAGGATCTCTTGCATACCTTAGTGCAATACCAGCATACGACCGGAGCGCACGAATATGGAGAGATAAACCTTTTTTTCGTTTTAGATATGTAGATTGGGAAAAGCTACAGATATTGAGGTTCAGGAAGAAATTAGAGAGTCTACTCAGTTACTCAATAGAGGGACAGCAGTTTGAGTCTTTCAAAAGATTGTTCAGCATTGACGAACCGGTGTATATGGAGATGATCACCGAGTTCATGACCACCTATACATTTGAGCCAGGGAGTAGAGTGGAGCCTATTCACCTTGTCGTTGGCTCAGTTTGCACGTCACCTTGATCTCTATAGTCCAGAAGAGATATATTCACCCCTGTTTACTAATGGAGCCACCACTATTTCTCTCACGACTACTACCGCAGAGGCATGGAGTCATTGGCCACCAAAGCCATATTTCTCGCATATTAAAGCTACCCAGCTCACAGACCCCGTCATGCAGATTTTGCATAAAATACTGGCTTGTTCGCTTGATGGGAAACATACGTCTAATGGCCGAGTGTCTGAGTTTGTTGTTATCATGGGGGCATTTGATATTTACTGTAATCTTTGGACTTATCATGGGGGCATTTGATATTTACTGTAATCTTTGGACTGTCAAGAATTTAAAGCCCTCATTTCGAATTTTCCATTAGAAAATTCGAAAAGCGCTTTAAATTCCACCTTTCTTAAGACCTATTACTTTAAATTTCTCATGTTCTCAGGTACTATGAAGAAAAAGCTAAAACCAGCACGTCCACTTACAGAATCTCTTGCATACCTTAGTGCAACACCAGCATACGACCGGATCGCACGAATATGGAGAGATATACCGTTTGGCTGTTTTAGATATGTAGATTGGGAAAAGCTGCAGATATTGGGGTTCAGGATGAAATTAGAGAGTCTACTCTGTTACTCAATAGAGGGTCAGCAGTTTGAGTCTTTCAAAAGATTGTTCAGCATTGACGAACCGGTGTATATGGAGATAATCACCGAGTTCATGACCACCTATACATTTGAGCCAGGGAGTAGAGTGGAAGACGGGTGATCACGTTTAGATATATGGGGAGCCTATTCACCTTGTCATTGGCTCAGTTTGCACGTCACCTAGATCTCTATACTCCAGAAGAGATAGATTCACCCCTATTTACTAATGGAGCCACCACGATTTCTCTCACGACTACTACCGCAGAGGCATGGAGTCATTGGTCATCAAAGCCATATTTCTCGCGTATTAAAGCTACCCATCTCACAGACCCAGTCATGCAGATTTTGCATAAAATACTGGCTTGTTCGCTTGATGGGAAACATACGTCTAATGGCCGAGTGTCTGAGTTTGATGTTATCATGGGGGCATTTGATATTTACTGTAATCTTTGGACTGTCAAGAATTTAAAGCCCTCATTTCGAATTTTCAATTAGTAAATTCGAAAAGCACTTTAAATTCCACCTTTCTTAAGACCTATTACTTTAAATTTCTCATGTTCTCAGGTACTATGAAGAAAAAGCTAAAACCAGCATGTCCACTTACAGGATCTCTTGCATACCTTAGTGCAACACCAGCATACGACCGGATGACACGAATATGGGGAGATAAACCTTTTTTCCATTTTAGATATGTAGATTGGGAAAAGCTACAGATATTGGGGTTCAGGCAGAAATTAGAGAGTCTACTCAGTTACTCAATAGAGGGTTAGCAGTTTGAGTCTTTCAAAAGATTGTTCAGCATTGACGAACCGGTGTATATGGAGATGATCACCGAGTTCATGACCACCGATACATTTGAGCCAGGGAGTAGATTGGAAGACGGGGTGATCACGTTTAGATATATGGGGAGCCTATTCACCTTGTCATTGGCTCAGTTTGCACGTCACCTAGATCTCTATACTCCAGAAGAGATAGATTCACCCCTGTTTACTAATGGAGCCACCACTATTTCTCTCACGAATACTACCGCAGAGGCATGGAGTCATTGGTCACCAAAGCCATATTTATCGCGTATTAAAGCTACCCAGCTCACATACCCCGTCATGCAAATTTTGCATAAAATACTGGCTTGTTCGCTTGATGGGAAACATACGTCTAATGGCCGAGTGTCTGAGTTTGTTGTTATCATGGGGGCCTTTGATATTTATTGTAATCTTTGGACTTATCATGGGGGCATTTGATATTTACTGTAATATTTGGACTGTCAAGAATTTAAAGCCCTCATTTCGAATTTTCCATTAGAAAATTCGAAAAGCGCTTTAACTTCCACCTTTCTTAAGACCTATTACTTCAAACTTATCATGTTCTCAGGTACTATGAATAAAAAGCTAAAACCAGCACGTCCACTTACAGGATCTCTTGCATACCTTAGTGCAATACCAGCATACGACCGGAGCGCACGAATATGGAGAGATAAACCTTTTTTTCGTTTTAGATATGTAGATTGGGAAAAGCTACAGATATTGAGGTTCAGGAAGAAATTAGAGAGTCTACTCAGTTACTCAATAGAGGGACAGCAGTTTGAGTCTTTCAAAAGATTGTTCAGCATTGACGAACCGGTGTATATGGAGATGATCACCGAGTTCATGACCACCTATACATTTGAGCCAGGGAGTAGAGTGGAGCCTATTCACCTTGTCGTTGGCTCAGTTTGCACGTCACCTTGATCTCTATAGTCCAGAAGAGATATATTCACCCCTGTTTACTAATGGAGCCACCACTATTTCTCTCACGACTACTACCGCAGAGGCATGGAGTCATTGGTCACCAAAGCCATATTTCTCGCATATTAAAGCTACCCAGCTCACAGACCCCGTCATGCAGATTTTGCATAAAATACTGGCTTGTTCGCTTGATGGGAAACATACGTCTAATGGCCGAGTGTCTGAGTTTGTTGTTATCATGGGGGCATTTGATATTTACTGTAATCTTTGGACTTATCATGGGGGCATTTGATATTTACTGTAATCTTTGGACTGTCAAGAATTTAAAGCCCTCATTTCGAATTTTCCATTAGAAAATTCGAAAAGCGCTTTAAATTCCACCTTTCTTAAGACCTATTACTTTAAATTTCTCATGTTCTCAGGTACTATGAAGAAAAAGCTAAAACCAGCACGTCCACTTACAGAATCTCTTGCATACCTTAGTGCAACACCAGCATACGACCGGATCGCACGAATATGGAGAGATATACCGTTTGGCCGTTTTAGATATGTAGATTGGGAAAAGCTACAGATATTGGGGTTCAGGATGAAATTAGAGAGTCTACTCTGTTACTCAATAGAGGGTCAGCAGTTTGAGTCTTTCAAAAGATTGTTCAGCATTGATGAACCGGTGTATATGGAGATAATCACCGAGTTCATGACCACCTATACATTTGAGCCAGGGAGTAGAGTGGAAGACGGGTGATCACGTTTAGATATATGGGGAGCCTATTCACCTTGTCATTGGCTCAGTTTGCACGTCACCTAGATCTCTATACTCCAGAAGAGATAGATTCACCCCTATTTACTAATGGAGCCACCACGATTTCTCTCACGACTACTACCGCAGAGGCATGGAGTCATTGGTCATCAAAGCCATATTTCTCGCGTATTAAAGCTACCCATCTCACAGACCCAGTCATGCAGATTTTGCATAAAATACTGGCTTGTTCGCTTGATGGGAAACATACGTCTAATGGCCGAGTGTCTGAGTTTGATGTTATCATGGGGGCATTTGATATTTACTGTAATCTTTGGACTGTCAAGAATTTAAAGCCCTCATTTCGAATTTTCAATTAGTAAATTCGAAAAGCACTTTAAATTCCACCTTTCTTAAGACCTATTACTTTAAATTTCTCATGTTCTCAGGTACTATGAAGAAAAAGCTAAAACCAGCATGTCCACTTACAGGATCTCTTGCATACCTTAGTGCAACACCAGCATACGACCGGATGACACGAATATGGGGAGATAAACCTTTTTTCCGTTTTAGATATGTAGATTGGGAAAAGCTACAGATATTGGGGTTCAGGCAGAAATTAGAGAGTCTACTCAGTTACTCAATAGAGGATTAGCAGTTTGAGTCTTTCAAAAGATTGTTCAGCATTGACGAACCGGTGTATATGGAGATGATCACCGAGTTCATGACCACCGATACATTTGAGCCAGGGAGTAGATTGGAAGACGGGGTGATCACGTTTAGATATATGGGGAGCCTATTCACCTTGTCATTGGCTCAGTTTGCACGTCACCTAGATCTCTATACTCCAGAAGAGATAGATTCACCCCTGTTTACTAATGGAGCCACCACTATTTCTCTCACGAATACTACCGCAGAGGCATGGAGTCATTGGTCACCAAAGCCATATTTCTCGCGTATTAAAGCTACCCAGCTCACATACCCCATCATGCAAATTTTGCATAAAATACTGGCTTGTTCGCTTGATGGGAAACATACGTCTAATGGCCGAGTGTCTGAGTTTGTTGTTATCATGGGGGCATTTGATATTTACTGTAATCTTTGGACTTATCATGGGGGCATTTGATATTTACTGTAATCTTTGGACTGTCAAGAATTTAAAGCCCTCATTTCGAATTTTCCATTAGAAAATTCGAAAAGCGCTTTAACTTCCACCTTTCTTAAGACCTATTACTTTAAATTTATCATGTTCTCAGGTACTATGAATAAAAAGCTAAAACCAGCACGTCCACTTACAGGATCTCTTGCATACCTTAGTGCAATACCAGCATACGACCGGAGGGCACGAATATGGAGAGATAAACCTTTTTTTCGTTTTAGATATGTAGATTGGGAAAAGCTACAGATATTGGGGTTCAGGCAGAAATTAGAGAGTCTACTCAGTTACTCAATAGAGGGACAGCAGTTTGAGTCTTTCAAAAGATTGTTCAGCATTGACGAACCGGTGTATATGGAGATGATCACCGAGTTCATGACCACCTATACATTTGAGCCAGGGAGTAGAGTGGTGCCTATTCACCTTGTCGTTGGCTCAGTTTGCACGTCACCTTGATCTCTATAGTCCAGAAGAGATAGATTCACCCCTGTTTACTAATGGAGCCACCACTATTTCTCTCACGACTACTACCGCAGAGGCATGGAGTCATTGGTCACCAAAGCCATATTTCTCGCGTATTAAAGCTACCCAGCTCACAGACCCCGTCATGCAGATTTTGCATAAAATACTGGCTTGTTCGCTTGATGGGAAACATACGTCTAATGGCCGAGTGTCTGAGTTTGTTGTTATCATGGGGGCATTTGATATTTACTGTAATCTTTGGACTTATCATGGGGGCATTTGATATTTACTGTAATCTTTGGACTGTCAAGAATTTAAAGCCCTCATTTCGAATTTTCCATTAGAAAATTCGAAAAGCGCTTTAAATTCCACCTTTCTTAAGACCTATTACTTTAAATTTCTCATCTTCTCAGGTACTATGAAGAAAAAGCTAAAACCAGCACGTCCACTTACAGAATCTCTTGCATACCTTAGTGCAACACCAGCATACGACCGGATCGCACGAATATGGAGAGATATACCGTTTGGCCGTTTTAGATATGTAGATTGGGAAAAGCTACAAATATTGGGGTTCAGGATGAAATTAGAGAGTCTACTCTGTCACTCAATAGAGGGTCAGCAGTTTGAGTCTTTCAAAAGATTGTTCAGCATTGACGAACCGGTGTATATGGAGATAATCACCGAGTTCATGACCACCTATACATTTGAGCCAGGGAGTAGAGTGGAAGACGGGTGATCACGTTTAGATATATGGGGAGCCTATTCACCTTGTCATTGGCTCAGTTTGCACGTCACCTAGATCTCTATACTCCAGAAGAGATAGATTCACCCCTATTTACTAATGGAGCCACCACGATTTCTCTCACGACTACTACCGCAGAGGCATGGAGTCATTGGTCATCAAAGCCATATTTCTCGCGTATTAGAGCTACCCATCTCACAGACCCAGTCATGCAGATTTTGCATAAAATACTGGCTTGTTCGCTTGATGGGAAACATACGTCTAATGGCCGAGTGTCTGAGTTTGATGTTATCATGGGGGCATTTGATATTTACTGTAATCTTTGGACTGTCAAGAATTTAAAGCCCTCATTTCGAATTTTCAATTAGTAAATTCGAAAAGCACTTTAAATTCCACCTTTCTTAAGACCTATTACTTTAAATTTCTCATGTTCTCAGGTACTATGAAGAAAAAGCTAAAACCAGCATGTCCACTTACAGGATCTCTTGCATACCTTAGTGCAACACCAGCATACGACCGGATGACACGAATATGGGGAGATAAACCTTTTTTCCATTTTAGATATGTAGATTGGGAAAAGCTACAGATATTGGGGTTCAGGCAGAAATTAGAGAGTCTACTCAGTTACTCAATAGAGGGTTAGCAGTTTGAGTCTTTCAAAAGATTGTTCAGCATTGACGAACCGGTGTATATGGAGATGATCACCGAGTTCATGACCACCGATACATTTGAGCCAGGGAGTAGATTGGAAGACGGGGTGATCACGTTTAGATATATGGGGAGCCTATTCACCTTGTCATTGGCTCAGTTTGCACGTCACCTAGATCTCTATACTCCAGAAGAGATAGATTCACCCCTGTTTACTAATGGAGCCACCACTATTTCTCTCACGAATACTACCGCAGAGGCATGGAGTCATTGGTCACCAAAGCCATATTTCTCGCGTATTAAAGCTACCCAGCTCACATACCCCATCATGCAAATTTTGCATAAAATACTGGCTTGTTCGCTTGATGGGAAACATACGTCTAATGGCCGAGTGTCTGAGTTTGTTGTTATCATGGGGGCATTTGATATTTACTGTAATCTTTGGACTTATCATGGGGGCATTTGATATTTACTGTAATCTTTGGACTGTCAAGAATTTAAAGCCCTCATTTCGAATTTTCCATTAGAAAATTCGAAAAGCGCTTTAACTTCCACCTTTCTTAAGACCTATTACTTTAAATTTATCATGTTCTCAGGTACTATGAATAAAAAGCTAAAACCAGCACGTCCACTTACAGGATCTCTTGCATACCTTAGTGCAATACCAGCATACGACCGGAGGGCACGAATATGGAGAGATAAACCTTTTTTTCGTTTTAGATATGTAGATTGGGAAAAGCTACAGATATTGGGGTTCAGGCAGAAATTAGAGAGTCTACTCAGTTACTCAATAGAGGGACAGCAGTTTGAGTCTTTCAAAAGATTGTTCAGCATTGACGAACCGGTGTATATGGAGATGATCACCGAGTTCATGACCACCTATACATTTGAGCCAGGGAGTAGAGTGGTGCCTATTCACCTTGTCGTTGGCTCAGTTTGCACGTCACCTTGATCTCTATAGTCCAGAAGAGATAGATTCACCCCTGTTTACTAATGGAGCCACCACTATTTCTCTCACGACTACTACCGCAGAGGCATGGAGTCATTGGTCACCAAAGCCATATTTCTCGCGTATTAAAGCTACCCAGCTCACAGACCCCGTCATGCAGATTTTGCATAAAATACTGGCTTGTTCGCTTGATGGGAAACATACGTCTAATGGCCGAGTGTCTGAGTTTGTTGTTATCATGGGGGCATTTGATATTTACTGTAATCTTTGGACTTATCATGGGGGCATTTGATATTTACTGTAATCTTTGGACTGTCAAGAATTTAAAGCCCTCATTTCGAATTTTCCATTAGAAAATTCGAAAAGCGCTTTAAATTCCACCTTTCTTAAGACCTATTACTTTAAATTTCTCATCTTCTCAGGTACTATGAAGAAAAAGCTAAAACCAGCACGTCCACTTACAGAATCTCTTGCATACCTTAGTGCAACACCAGCATACGACCGGATCGCACGAATATGGAGAGATATACCGTTTGGCCGTTTTAGATATGTAGATTGGGAAAAGCTACAGATATTGGGGTTCAGGATGAAATTAGAAAGTCTACTCTGTCACTCAATAGAGGGTCAGCAGTTTGAGTCTTTCAAAAGATTGTTCAGCATTGACGAACCGGTGTATATGGAGATAATCACCGAGTTCATGACCACCTATACATTTGAGCCAGGGAGTAGAGTGGAAGACGGGTGATCACGTTTAGATATATGGGGAGCCTATTCACCTTGTCATTGGCTCAGTTTGCACGTCACCTAGATCTCTATACTCCAGAAGAGATAGATTCACCCCTATTTACTAATGGAGCCACCACGATTTCTCTCACGACTACTACCGCAGAGGCATGGAGTCATTGGTCATCAAAGCCATATTTCTCGCGTATTAGAGCTACCCATCTCACAGACCCAGTCATGCAGATTTTGCATAAAATACTGGCTTGTTCGCTTGATGGGAAACATACGTCTAATGGCCGAGTGTCTGAGTTTGATGTTATCATGGGGGCATTTGATATTTACTGTAATCTTTGGACTGTCAAGAATTTAAAGCCCTCATTTCGAATTTTCAATTAGTAAATTCGAAAAGCACTTTAAATTCCACCTTTCTTAAGACCTATTACTTTAAATTTCTCATGTTCTCAGGTACTATGAAGAAAAAGCTAAAACCAGCATGTCCACTTACAGGATCTCTTGCATACCTTAGTGCAACACCAGCATACGACCGGATGACACGAATATGGGGAGATAAACCTTTTTTCCATTTTAGATATGTAGATTGGGAAAAGCTACAGATATTGGGGTTCAGGCAGAAATTAGAGAGTCTACTCAGTTACTCAATAGAGGGTTAGCAGTTTGAGTCTTTCAAAAGATTGTTCAGCATTGACGAACCGGTGTATATGGAGATGATCACCGAGTTCATGACCACCGATACATTTGAGCCAGGGAGTAGATTGGAAGACGGGGTGATCACGTTTAGATATATGGGGAGCCTATTCACCTTGTCATTGGCTCAGTTTGCACGTCACCTAGATCTCTATACTCCAGAAGAGATAGATTCACCCCTGTTTACTAATGGAGCCACCACTATTTCTCTCACGAATACTACCGCAGAGGCATGGAGTCATTGGTCACCAAAGCCATATTTCTCGCGTATTAAAGCTACCCAGCTCACAGACCCCGTCATGCAGATTTTGCATAAAATACTGGCTTGTTCGCTTGATGGGAAACATACGTCTAATGGCCGAGTGTCTGAGTTTGTTGTTATCATGGGGGCATTTGATATTTACTGTAATCTTTGGACTTATCATGGGGGCATTTGATATTTACTGTAATCTTTGGACTGTCAAGAATTTAAAGCCCTCATTTCGAATTTTCCATTAGAAAATTCGAAAAGCGCTTTAAATTCCACCTTTCTTAAGACCTATTACTTTAAATTTCTCATGTTCTCAGGTACTATGAAGAAAAAGCTAAAACCAGCACGTCCACTTACAGAATCTCTTGCATACCTTAGTGCAACACCAGCATACGACCGGATCGCACGAATATGGAGAGATATACCGTTTGGCCGTTTTAGATATGTAGATTGGGAAAAGCTACAGATATTGGGGTTCAGGATGAAATTAGAGAGTCTACTCTGTTACTCAATAGAGGGTCAGCAGTTTGAGTCTTTTAAAAGATTGTTCAGCATTGACGAACCGGTGTATATGGAGATAATCACCGAGTTCATGACCACCTATACATTTGAGCCAGGGAGTAGAGTGGAAGACGGGTGATCACGTTTAGATATATGGGGAGCCTATTCACCTTGTCATTGGCTCAGTTTGCACGTCACCTAGATCTCTATACTCCAGAAGAGATAGATTCACCCCTATTTACTAATGGAGCCATCACGATTTCTCTCACGACTACTACCGCAGAGGCATGGAGTCATTGGTCATCAAAGCCATATTTCTCGCGTATTAAAGCTACCCATCTCACAGACCCAGTCATGCAGATTTTGCATAAAATACTGGCTTGTTCGCTTGATGGGAAACATACGTCTAATGGCCGAGTGTCTGAGTTTGATGTTATCATGGGGGCATTTGATATTTACTGTAATCTTTGGACTGTCAAGAATTTAAAGCCCTCATTTCGAATTTTCAATTAGTAAATTCGAAAAGCACTTTAAATTCCACCTTTCTTAAGACCTATTACTTTAAATTTCTCATGTTCTCAGGTACTATGAAGAAAAAGCTAAAACCAGCATGTCCACTTACAGGATCTCTTGCATACCTTAGTGCAACACCAGCATACGACCGGATGACACGAATATGGGGAGATAAACCTTTTTTCCGTTTTAGATATGTAGATTGGGAAAAGCTACAGATATTGGGGTTCAGGCAGAAATTAGAGAGTCTACTCAGTTACTCAATAGAGGGTTAGCAGTTTGAGTCTTTCAAAAGATTGTTCATCATTGACGAACCGGTGTATATGGAGATGATCACCGAGTTCATGACCACCGATACATTTGAGCCAGGGAGTAGATTGGAAGACGGGGTGATCACGTTTAGATATATGGGGAGCCTATACACCTTGTCATTGGCTCAGTTTGCACGTCACCTAGATCTCTATACTCCAGAAGAGATAGATTCACCCCTGTTTACTAATGGAGCCACCACTATTTCTCTCACGAATACTACCGCAGAGGCATGGAGTCATTGGTCACCAAAGCCATATTTCTCGCGTATTAAAGCTACCCAGCTCACATACCCCGTCATGCAAATTTTGCATAAAATACTGGCTTGTTCGCTTGATGGGAAACATACGTCTAATGGCCGAGTGTCTGAGTTTGTTGTTATCATGGGGGCATTTGATATTTACTGTAATCTTTGGACTTATCATGGGGGAATTTAATATTTACTGTAATCTTTGGACTGTCAAGAATTTAAAGCACTCATTTCGAATTTTCCATTAGAAAATTCGAAAAGCGCTTTAAATTCCACCTTTCTTAAGACCTATTACTTTAAATTTCTCATGTTCTCAGGTACTATGAAGAAAAAGCTAAAACCAGCATGTCCACTTACAGGATCTCTTGCATACCTTAGTGCAACACCAGCATACGACCGGATGGCACGAATATGGAGAGATAAAACTTTTGGCCATTTTAGATATGTAGATTGGGAAAAGCTACAGATATTGGGGTTCAGGATGAAATTAGAGAGTCTACTCAGTTACTCAATAGAGGGTCAACAGTTTGAGTCTTTCAAAAGATTGTTCAGCATTGACGAACCGGTGTATATGGAGATGATCACCGAGTTCATGACCACCTATACATTTGAGCCAGGGAGTAGAGTGGAAGACGGGGTGATCACGTTTAGATATATGGGGAGCCTATTTACCTTGTCATTGGCTCAGTTTTCACGTCACCTAGATCTCTATACTCCAGAAGAGATAGATTCACCCCTGTTTACTAATGGAGCCACCACGATTTCTCTCACGACTACTACCGCAGAGGCATGGAGTCATTGGTCATCAAAGCCATATTTCTCGCGTATTAAAGCTTCCCATCTGACAGACCCAGTCATGCAGATTTTGCATAAACTACTGGCTTGTTCGCTTGATGGGAAACATACGTCTAATGGCCGAGTGTCTGAGTTTGATGTTATCATGGGGGCATTTGATATTTACTGTAATCTTTGGACTGTCAAGAATTTAAAGCCCTCATTTCGAATTTTCAATTAGTAAATTCGAAAAGCACTTTAAATTCCACCTTTCTTAAGACCTATTACTTTAAATTTCTCATGTTCTCAGGTACTATGAAGAAAAAG
This sequence comes from Pseudognaphalium luteoalbum, assembly GCA_963422505.1. Taxonomy (NCBI): domain Eukaryota; kingdom Viridiplantae; phylum Streptophyta; class Magnoliopsida; order Asterales; family Asteraceae; genus Pseudognaphalium; species Pseudognaphalium luteoalbum. The sequence goes on from OY730196.1 coordinate 43,867,821, forward strand.
CTAAAACCAGCATGTCCACTTACAGGATCTCTTGCATACCTTAGTGCAACACCAGCATACGACCGGATGACACCAATATGGAGAGATAAACCTTTTTTCCGTTTTAGATATGTAGATTGGGAAAAGCTACAGATATTGGGGTTCAGGCAGAAATTAGAGAGTCTACTCAGTTACTCAATAGAGGGTTAGCAGTTTGAGTCTTTCAAAAGATTGTTCAGCATTGACGAACCGGTGTATATGGAGATGATCACCGAGTTCATGACCACCGATACATTTGAGCCAGGGAGTAGATTGGAAGACGGGGTGATCACGTTTAGATATATGGGGAGCCTATACACCTTGTCATTGGCTCAGTTTGCACGTCACCTAGATCTCTATACTCCAGAAGAGATAGATTCACCCCTGTTTACTAATGGAGCCACCACTATTTCTCTCACGAATACTACCGCAGAGGCATGGAGTCATTGGTCACCAAAGCCATATTTCTCGCGTATTAAAGCTACCCAGCTCACATACCCCGTCATGCAAATTTTGCATAAAATACTGGCTTGTTCGCTTGATGGGAAACATACGTCTAATGGCCGAGTGTCTGAGTTTGTTGTTATCATGGGGGCATTTGATATTTACTGTAATCTTTGGACTTATCATGGGGGAATTTAATATTTACTGTAATCTTTGGACTGTCAAGAATTTAAAGCACTCATTTCGAATTTTCCATTAGAAAATTCGAAAAGCGCTTTAAATTCCACCTTTCTTAAGACCTATTACTTTAAATTTCTCATGTTCTCAGGTACTATGAAGAAAAAGCTAAAACCAGCATGTCCACTTACAGGATCTCTTGCATACCTTAGTGCAACACCAGCATACGACCGGATGGCACGAATATGGAGGGATAAAACTTTTGGCCGTTTTAGATATGTAGATTGGGAAAAGCTACAGATATTGGGGTTCAGGATGAAATTAGAGAGTCTACTCAGTTACTCAATAGAGGGTCAACAGTTTGAGTCTTTCAAAAGATTGTTCAGCATTGACGAACCGGTGTATATGGAGATGATCACCGAGTTCATGACCACCTATACATTTGAGCCAGGGAGTAGAGTGGAAGACGGGGTGATCACGTTTAGATATATGGGGAGCCTATTTACCTTGTCATTGGCTCAGTTTTCACGTCACCTAGATCTCTATACTCCAGAAGAGATAGATTCACCCCTGTTTACTAATGGAGCCACCACGATTTCTCTCACGACTACTACCGCAGAGGCATGGAGTCATTGGTCATCAAAGCCATATTTCTCGCGTATTAAAGCTTCCCATCTCACAGACCCAGTCATGCAGATTTTGCATAAACTACTGGCTTGTTCGCTTGATGGGAAACATACGTCTAATGGCCGAGTGTCTGAGTTTGATGTTATCATGGGGGCATTTGATATTTACTGTAATCTTTGGACTGTCAAGAATTTAAAGCCCTCATTTCGAATTTTCAATTAGTAAATTCGAAAAGCACTTTAAATTCCACCTTTCTTAAGACCTATTACTTTAAATTTCTCATGTTCTCAGGTACTATGAAGAAAAAGCTAAAACCAGCATGTCCACTTACAGGATCTCTTGCATACCTTAGTGCAACACCAGCATACGAACGGATGACACGAATATGGAGAGATAAACCTTTTTTCCGTTTTAGATATGTAGATTGGGAAAAGCTACAGTTATTGGGGTTCAGGCAGAAATTAGAGAGTCTACTCAGTTACTCAATAGAGGGTCAGCAGTTTGAGTCTTTCAAAAGATTGTTCAGCATTGACGAACCGGTGTATATGGAGATGATCACCGAGTTCATGACCACCTATACATTTGAGCCAGGGAGTAGATTGGAAGACGGGGTGATCACGTTTAGATATATGGGGAGCCTATTCACCTTGTCATTGGCTCAGTTTGCATGTCACCTAGATCTCTATACTCCAGAAGAGATAGATTCACCCCTGTTTACTAATGGAGCCACCACTATTTCTCTCACGAATACTACCGCAGAGGCATGGAGTCATTGGTCACCAAAGCCATATTTCTCGCGTATTAAAGCTACCCAGCTCACATACCCCGTCATGCAAATTTTGCATAAAATACAGGCTTGTTCGCTTGATGGGAAACATACGTCTAATGGCCGAGTGTCTGAGTTTGTTGTTATCATGGGGGCATTTGATATTTACTGTAATCTTTGGACTTATCATGGGGGAATTTAATATTTACTGTAATCTTTGGACTGTCAAGAATTTAAAGCCCTCATTTCGAATTTTCCATTAGAAAATTCGTAAAGCGCTTTAAATTCCACCTTTCTTAAGACCTATTACTTTAAATTTCTCATGTTCTCAGGTACTATGAAGAAAAAGCTAAAACCAGCATGTCCACTTACAGGATCTCTTGCATACCTTAGTGCAACACCAGCATACGACCGGATGGCACGAATATGGAGAGATAAAACTTTTGGCCGTTTTAGATATGTAGATTGGGAAAAGCTACAGATATTGGGGTTCAGGATGAAATTAGAGAGTCTACTCAGTTACTCAATAGAGGGTCAACAGTTTGAGTCTTTCAAAAGATTGTTCAGCATTGACGAACCGGTGTATATGGAGATGATCACCGAGTTCATGACCACCTATACATTTGAGCCAGGGAGTAGAGTGGAAGACGGGGTGATCATGTTTAGATATATGGGGAGCCTATTTACCTTGTCATTGGCTCAGTTTTCACGTCACCTAGATCTCTATACTCCAGAAGAGATAGATTCACCCCTGTTTACTAATGGAGCCACCATGATTTCTCTCACGACTACTACCGCAGAGGCATGGAGTCATTGGTCATCAAAGCCATATTTCTCGCGTATTAAAGCTACCCATCTCACAGACCCAGTCATGCAGATTTTGCATAAACTACTGGCTTGTTCGCTTGATGGGAAACATACGTCTAATGGCCGAGTGTCTGAGTTTGATGTTATCATGGGGGCATTTGATATTTACTGTAATCTTTGGACTGTCAAGAATTTAAAGCCCTCATTTCGAATTTTCAATTAGTAAATTCGAAAAGCACTTTAAATTCCACCTTTCTTAAGACCTATTACTTTAAATTTCTCATGTTCTCAGGTACTATGAAGAAAAAGCTAAAACCAGCATGTCCACTTACAGGATCTCTTGCATACCTTAGTGCAACACCAGCATACGACCGGATGACACGAATATGGGGAGATATTTTCCGTTTTAGATATGTAGATTGGGAAAAGCTACAGATATAGGGGTTCAGGCAGAAATTAGAGAGTCTACTCAGTTACTCAATAGAGGGTCAGCAGTTTGAGTCTTTCAAAAGATTGTTCAGCATTGACGAACCGGTGTATATGGAGATGATCACCGAGTTCATGACCACCTATACATTTGAGCCAGGGAGTAGATTGGAAGACGGGGTGATCACGTTTAGATATATGGGGAGCCTATTCACCTTGTCATTGGCTCAGTTTGCACGTCACCTAGATCTCTATACTCCAGAAGAGATAGATTCACCCCTGTTTACTAATGGAGCCACCACTATTTCTCTCACGAATACTACCGCAGAGGCATGGAGTCATTGGTCACCAAAGCCATATTTCTCGCGTATTAAAGCTACCCAGCTCACATACCCCGTCATGCAAATTTTGCATAAAATACTGGCTTGTTCGCTTGATGGGAAACATACGTCTAATGGCCGAGTGTCTGAGTTTGTTGTTATCATGGGGGCATTTGATATTTACTGTAATCTTTGGACTTATCATGGGGGAATTTGATATTTACTGTAATCTTTGGACTGTCAAGAATTTAAAGCCCTCATTTCGAATTTTCCATTAGAAAATTCGAAAAGCGCTTTAAATTCCACCTTTCTTAAGACCTATTACTTTAAATTTCTCATGTTCTCAGGTACTATGAAGAAAAAGCTAAAACCAGCATGTCCACTTACAGGATCTCTTGCATACCTTAGTGTAACACCAGCATACGACCGGATGGCACGAATATAGAGAGATAAAACTTTTGGCCGTTTTAGATATGTAGATTGGGAAAAGGTACAGATATTGGGGTTCAGGATGAAATTAGAGAGTCTACTCAGTTACTCAATAGAGGGTCAACAGTTTGAGTCTTTCAAAAGATTGTTCAGCATTGACGAACCGGTGTATATGGAGATGATCACCGAGTTCATGACCACCTATACATTTGAGCCAGGGAGTAGAGTGGAAGACGGGGTGATCACGTTTAGATATATGGGGAGCCTATTCACCTTGTCATTGGCTCAGTTTGCATGTCACCTAGATCTCTATACTCCAGAAGAGATAGATTCACCCCTGTTTACTAATGGAGCCACCACTATTTCTCTCACTAATACTACCGCAGAGGCATGGAGTCATTGGTCACCAAAGCCATATTTCTCGCGTATTAAAGCTACCCAGCTCACATACCCCGTCATGCAAATTTTGCATAAAATACAGGCTTGTTCGCTTGATGGGAAACATACGTCTAATGGCCGAGTGTCTGAGTTTGTTGTTATCATGGGGGCATTTGATATTTACTGTAATCTTTGGACTTATCATGGGGGAATTTAATATTTACTGTAATCTTTGGACTGTCAAGAATTTAAAGCCCTCATTTCGAATTTTCCATTAGAAAATTCGAAAAGCGCTTTAAATTCCACCTTTCTTAAGACCTATTACTTTAAATTTCTCATGTTCTCAGGTACTATGAAGAAAAAGCTAAAACCAGCATGTCCACTTACAGGATCTCTTGCATACCTTAGTGCAACACCAGCATACGACCGGATGGCACGAATATGGAGAGATAAAACTTTTGGCCATTTTAGATATGTAGATTGGGAAAAGCTACAGATATTGGGGTTCAGGATGAAATTAGAGAGTCTACTCAGTTACTCAATAGAGGGTCAACAGTTTGAGTCTTTCAAAAGATTGTTCAGCATTGACGAACCGGTGTATATGGAGATGATCACCGAGTTCATGACCACCTATACATTTGAGCCAGGGAGTAGAGTGGAAGACGGGGTGATCATGTTTAGATATATGGGGAGCCTATTTACCTTGTCAATGGCTCAGTTTTCACGTCACCTAGATCTCTATACTCCAGAAGAGATAGATTCACCCCTGTTTACTAATGGAGCCACCACGATTTCTCTCACGACTACTACCGCAGAGGCATGGAGTCATTGGTCATCAAAGCCATATTTCTCGCGTATTAAAGCTACCCATCTCACAGACCCAGTCATGCAGATTTTGCATAAACTACTGGCTTGTTCGCTTGATGGGAAACATACGTCTAATGGCCGAGTGTCTGAGTTTGATGTTATCATGGGGGCATTTGATATTTACTGTAATCTTTGGACTGTCAAGAATTTAAAGCCCTCATTTCGAATTTTCAATTAGTAAATTCGAAAAGCACTTTAAATTCCACCTTTCTTAAGACCTATTACTTTAAATTTCTCATGTTCTCAGGTACTATGAAGAAAAAGCTAAAACCAGCATGTCCACTTACAGGATCTCTTGCATACCTTAGTGCAACACCAGCATACGACCGGATGACACGAATATGGGGAGATATTTTCCGTTTTAGATATGTAGATTGGGAAAAGCTACAGATATTGGGGTTCAGGCAGAAATTAGAGAGTCTACTCAGTTACTCAATAGAGGGTCAGCAGTTTGAGTCTTTCAAAAGATTGTTCAGCATTGACGAACCGGTGTATATGGAGATGATCACCGAGTTCATGACCACCTATACATTTCAGCCAGGGAGTAGATTGGAAGACGGGGTGATCACGTTTAGATATATGGGGAGCCTATTCACCTTGTCATTGGCTCAGTTTGCACGTCACCTAGATCTCTATACTCCAGAAGAGATAGATTCACCCCTGTTTACTAATGGAGCCACCACTATTTCTCTCACTAATACTACCGCAGAGGCATGGAGTCATTGGTCACCAAAGCCATATTTCTCGCGTATTAAAGCTACCCAGCTCACATACCCCATCATGCAAATTTTGCATAAAATACAGGCTTGTTCGCTTGATGGGAAACATACGTCTAATGGCCGAGTGTCTGAGTTTGTTGTTATCATGGGGGCATTTGATATTTACTGTAATCTTTGGACTTATCATGGGGGAATTTAATATTTACTGTAATCTTTGGACTGTCAAGAATTTAAAGCCCTCATTTCGAATTTTCCATTAGAAAATTCGAAAAGCGCTTTAAATTCCACCTTTCTTAAGACCTATTACTTTAAATTTCTCATGTTCTCAGGTACTATGAAGAAAAAGCTAAAACCAGCATGTCCACTTACAGGATCTCTTGCATACCTTAGTGCAACACCAGCATACGACCGGATGGCACGAATATGGAGAGATAAAACTTTTGGCCATTTTAGATATGTAGATTGGGAAAAGCTACAGATATTGGGGTTCAGGATGAAATTAGAGAGTCTACTCAGTTACTCAATAGAGGGTCAACAGTTTGAGTCTTTCAAAAGATTGTTCAGCATTGACGAACCGGTGTATATGGAGATGATCACCGAGTTCATGACCACCTATACATTTGAGCCAGGGAGTAGAGTGGAAGACGGGGTGATCATGTTTAGATATATGGGGAGCCTATTTACCTTGTCAATGGCTCAGTTTTCACGTCACCTAGATCTCTATACTCCAGAAGAGATAGATTCACCCCTGTTTACTAATGGAGCCACCACGATTTCTCTCACGACTACTACCGCAGAGGCATGGAGTCATTGGTCATCAAAGCCATATTTCTCGCGTATTAAAGCTACCCATCTCACAGACCCAGTCATGCAGATTTTGCATAAACTACTGGCTTGTTCGCTTGATGGGAAACATACGTCTAATGGCCGAGTGTCTGAGTTTGATGTTATCATGGGGGCATTTGATATTTACTGTAATCTTTGGACTGTCAAGAATTTAAAGCCCTCATTTCGAATTTTCAATTAGTAAATTCGAAAAGCACTTTAAATTCCACCTTTCTTAAGACCTATTACTTTAAATTTCTCATGTTCTCAGGTACTATGAAGAAAAAGCTAAAACCAGCATGTCCACTTACAGGATCTCTTGCATACCTTAGTGCAACACCAGCATACGACCGGATGACACGAATATGGGGAGATATTTTCCGTTTTAGATATGTAGATTGGGAAAAGCTACAGATATTGGGGTTCAGGCAGAAATTAGAGAGTCTACTCAGTTACTCAATAGAGGGTCAGCAGTTTGAGTCTTTCAAAAGATTGTTCAGCATTGACGAACCGGTGTATATGGAGATGATCACCGAGTTCATGACCACCTATACATTTGAGCCAGGGAGTAGATTGGAAGACGGGGTGATCACGTTTAGATATATGGGGAGCCTATTCACCTTGTCATTGGCTCAGTTTGCACGTCACCTAGATCTCTATACTCCAGAAGAGATAGATTCACCCCTGTTTACTAATGGAGCCACCACTATTTCTCTCACGAATACTACCGCAGAGGCATGGAGTCATTGGTCACCAAAGCCATATTTCTCGCGTATTAAAGCTACCTAGCTCACATACCCCGTCATGCAAATTTTGCATAAAATACTGGCTTGTTCGCTTGATGGGAAACATACGTCTAATGGCCGAGTGTCTGAGTTTGTTGTTATCATGGGGGCATTTGATATTTACTGTAATCTTTGGACTTATCATGGGGGAATTTGATATTTACTGTAATCTTTGGACTGTCAAGAATTTAAAGCCCTCATTTCGAATTTTCCATTAGAAAATTCGAAAAGCGCTTTAAATTCCACCTTTCTTAAGACCTATTACTTTAAATTTCTCATGTTCTCAGGTACTATGAAGAAAAAGCTAAAACCAGCATGTCCACTTACAGGATCTCTTGCATACCTTAGTGTAACACCAGCATACGACCGGATGGCACGAATATAGAGAGATAAAACTTTTGGCCGTTTTAGATATGTAGATTGGGAAAAGGTACAGATATTGGGGTTCAGGATGAAATTAGAGAGTCTACTCAGTTACTCAATAGAGGGTCAACAGTTTGAGTCTTTCAAAAGATTGTTCAGCATTGACGAACCGGTGTATATGGAGATGATCACCGAGTTCATGACCACCTATACATTTGAGCCAGGGAGTAGAGTGGAAGACGGGGTGATCACGTTTAGATATATGGGGAGCCTATTCACCTTGTCATTGGCTCAGTTTGCATGTCACCTAGATCTCTATACTCCAGAAGAGATAGATTCACCCCTGTTTACTAATGGAGCCACCACTATTTCTCTCACGAATACTACCGCAGAGGCATGGAGTCATTGGTCACCAAAGCCATATTTCTCGCGTATTAAAGCTACCCAGCTCACATACCCCGTCATGCAAATTTTGCATAAAATACAGGCTTGTTCGCTTGATGGGAAACATACGTCTAATGGCCGAGTGTCTGAGTTTGTTGTTATCATGGGGGCATTTGATATTTACTGTAATCTTTGGACTTATCATGGGGGAATTTAATATTTACTGTAATCTTTGGACTGTCAAGAATTTAAAGCCCTCATTTCGAATTTTCCATTAAAAAATTCGAAAAGCGCTTTAAATTCCACCTTTCTTAAGACCTATTACTTTAAATTTCTCATGTTCTCAGGTACTATGAAGAAAAAGCTAAAACCAGCATGTCCACTTACAGGATCTCTTGCATACCTTAGTGCAACACCAGCATACGACCGGATGGCACGAATATGGAGAGATAAAACTTTTGGCCGTTTTAGATATGTAGATTGGGAAAAGCTACAGATATTGGGGTTCAGGATGAAATTAGAGAGTCTACTCAGTTACTCAATAGAGGGTCAACAGTTTGAGTCTTTCAAAAGATTGTTCAGCATTGACGAACCGGTGTATATGGAGATGATCACCGAGTTCATGACCACCTATACATTTGAGCCAGGGAGTAGAGTGGAAGACGGGGTGATCATGTTTAGATATATGGGGAGCCTATTTACCTTGTCATTGGCTCAGTTTTCACGTCACCTAGATCTCTATACTCCAGAAGAGATAGATTCACCCCTGTTTACTAATGGAGCCACCACGATTTCTCTCACGACTACTACCGCAGAGGCATGGAGTCATTGGTCATCAAAGCCATATTTCTCGCGTATTAAAGCTACCCATCTCACAGACCCAGTCATGCAGATTTTGCATAAACTACTGGCTTGTTCGCTTGATGGGAAACATACGTCTAATGGCCGAGTGTCTGAGTTTGATGTTATCATGGGGGCATTTGATATTTACTGTAATCTTTGGACTGTCAAGAATTTAAAGCCCTCATTTCGAATTTTCAATTAGTAAATTCGAAAAGCACTTTAAATTCCACCTTTCTTAAGACCTATTACTTTAAATTTCTCATGTTCTCAGGTACTATGAAGAAAAAGCTAAAACCAGCATGTCCACTTACAGGATCTCTTGCATACCTTAGTGCAACACCAGCATACGACCGGATGACACGAATATGGGGAGATATTTTCCGTTTTAGATATGTAGATTGGGAAAAGCTACAGATATTGGGGTTCAGGCAGAAATTAGAGAGTCTACTCAGTTACTCAATAGAGGGTCAGCAGTTTGAGTCTTTCAAAAGATTGTTCAGCATTGACGAACCGGTGTATATGGAGATGATCACCGAGTTCATGACCACCTATACATTTGAGCCAGGGAGTAGATTGGAAGACGGGGTGATCACGTTTAGATATATGGGGAGCCTATTCACCTTGTCATTGGCTCAGTTTGCACGTCACCTAGATCTCTATACTCCAGAAGAGATAGATTCACCCCTGTTTACTAATGGAGCCACCACTATTTCTCTCACGAATACTACCGCAGAGGCATGGAGTCATTGGTCACCAAAGCCATATTTCTCGCGTATTAAAGCTACCCAGCTCACATACCCCGTCATGCAAATTTTGCATAAAATACTGGCTTGTTCGCTTGATGGGAAACATACGTCTAATGGCCGAGTGTCTGAGTTTGTTGTTATCATGGGGGCATTTGATATTTACTGTAATCTTTGGACTTATCATGGGGGAATTTGATATTTACTGTAATCTTTGGACTGTCAAGAATTTAAAGCCCTCATTTCGAATTTTCCATTAGAAAATTCGAAAAGCGCTTTAAATTCCACCTTTCTTAAGACCTATTACTTTAAATTTCTCATGTTCTCAGGTACTATGAAGAAAAAGCTAAAACCAGCATGTCCACTTACAGGATCTCTTGCATACCTTAGTGTAACACCAGCATACGACCGGATGGCACGAATATAGAGAGATAAAACTTTTGGCCGTTTTAGATATGTAGATTGGGAAAAGGTACAGATATTGGGGTTCAGGATGAAATTAGAGAGTCTACTCAGTTACTCAATAGAGGGTCAACAGTTTGAGTCTTTCAAAAGATTGTTCAGCATTGACGAACCGGTGTATATGGAGATGATCACCGAGTTCATGACCACCTATACATTTGAGCCAGGGAGTAGAGTGGAAGACGGGGTGATCACGTTTAGATATATGGGGAGCCTATTTACCTTGTCATTGGCTCAGTTTTCACGTCACCTAGATCTCTATACTCCAGAAGAGATAGATTCACCCCTGTTTACTAATGGAGCCACCACGATTTCTCTCACGACTACTACCGCAGAGGCATGGAGTCATTGGTCATCAAAGCCATATTTCTCGCGTATTAAAGCTACCCATCTCACAGACCCAGTCATGCAGATTTTGCATACACTACTGGCTTGTTCGCTTGATGGGAAACATACGTCTAATGGTCGAGTGTCTGAGTTTGATGTTATCATAGGGGGCATTTGATATTTACTGTAATCTTTGGACTGTCAAGAATTTAAAGCCCTCATTTCGAATTTTCTATTAGAAAATTCGAAAAGCATTTTAAATTCCACCTTTCTTAAGACCTATTACTTTAAATTTCTCATGTTCTCAAGTACTATGAAGAAAAAGCTAAAACCAGCACGTCCACTTACAGGATCTCTTGCATACCTTAGTGCAACACCAGCATACGACCGGAGGGCACGAATATGGAGAGATAAACCTTTTTTCCGTTTTAGATATGTAGATTGGGAAAAGCTACAGATATTGGGGTTCAGGCAGAAATTAGAGAGTCTACTCAGTTACTCAATAGAGGGTCAGCAGTTTGAGTCTTTCAAAAGATTGTTCAGCATTGACGAACCGGTGTATATGGAGATGATCACCGAGTTCATGACCACCTATACATTTGAGCCAGGGAGTAGATTGGAAGACGGGGTGATCACGTTTAGATATATGGGGAGCCTATTCACCTTGTCATTGGCTCAGTTTGCACGTCACCTAGATCTCTATACTCCAGAAGAGATAGATTCACCCCTGTTTACTAATGGAGCCACCACTATTTCTCTCACGAATACTACCGCAGAGGCATGGAGTCATTGGTCACCAAAGCCATATTTCTCGCGTATTAAAGCTACCCAGCTCACATACCCCGTCATGCAAATTTTGCATAAAATACAGGCTTGTTCGCTTGATGGGAAACATACATCTAATGGCCGAGTGTCTGAGTTTGTTGTTATCATGGGGGCATTTGATATTTACTGTAATCTTTGGACTGTCAAGAATTTAAAGCCCTCATTTCGAATTTTCCATTAGAAAATTCGAAAAGCGCTTTAAATTCCACCTTTCTTAAGACCTATTACATTAAATTTCTCATGTTCTCAGGTACTATGAAGAAAAAGCTAAAACCAGCATGTCCACTTACAGAATCTCTTGCATACCTTAGTGCAACACCAGCATACGACCAGATCGCACGAATATGGAGAGATATACCGTTTGGCCGTTTTAGATATGTAGATTGGGAAAAGCTACAGATATTGGGGTTCAAGATGAAATTAGAGAGTCTACTCTGTTACTCAATAGAGGGTCAGCAGTTTGAGTCTTTCAAAAGATTGTTCAGCATTGACGAACCGGTGTATATGGAGATAATCACCGAGTGCATGACCACCTATACATTTGAGCCAGGGAGTAGAGTGGAAGACGGGTGATCACGTTTAGATATATGGGGAGCCTATTCACCTTGTCATTGGCTCAGTTTGCACGTCACCTAGATCTCTATACTCCAGAAGAGATAGATTCACCCCTGTTTACTAATGGAGCCACCACGATTTCTCTCACGACTACTACCGCAGAGGCATGGAGTCATTGGTCATCAAAGCCATATTTCTCGCGTATTAAAGCTCCCCATCTCACAGACCCAGTCATGCAGATTTTGCATAAACTACTGGCTTGTTCGCTTGATGGGAAACATACGTCTAATGGCCGAGTGTCTGAGTTTGATGTTATCATGGGGGCATTTGATATTTACTGTAATCTTTGGACTGTCAAGAATTTAAAGCCCTCATTTCGAATTTTCCTTTAGAAAATTCGAAAAGCATTTTAAATTCCACCTTTCTTAAGGCCTATTACTTTAAATTTCTCATGTTCTCAGGTAATATGAAGAAAAAGCTAAAACCAGCATGTCCACTTACAGGATCTCTTGCATACCTTAGTGCAACACCAGCATACGACCGGATGACACGAATATGGGGAGATATTTTCCGTTTTAGATATGTAGATTGGGAAAAGCTACAGATATTGGGGTTCAGGCAGAAATTAGAGAGTCTACTCAGTTACTCAATAGAGGGTCAGCAGTTTGAGTCTTTCAAAAGATTGTTCAGCATTGACGAACCGGTGTATATGGAGATGATCACCGAGTTCATGACCACCTATACATTTGAGCCAGGGAGTAGATTGGAAGACGGGGTGATCACGTTTAGATATATGGGGAGCCTATTCACCTTGTCATTGGCTCAGTTTGCACGTCACCTAGATCTCTATACTCCAGAAGAGATAGATTCACCCCTGTTTACTAATGGAGCCACCACTATTTCTCTCACGAATACTACCGCAGAGGCATGGAGTCATTGGTCACCAAAGCCATATTTCTCGCGTATTAAAGCTACCCAGCTCACATACCCCGTCATGCAAATTTTGCATAAAATACTGGCTTGTTCGCTTGATGGGAAACATACGTCTAATGGCCGAGTGTCTGAGTTTGTTGTTATCATGGGGGCATTTGATATTTACTGTAATCTTTGGACTTATCATGGGGGAATTTGATATTTACTGTAATCTTTGGACTGTCAAGAATTTAAAGCCCTCATTTCGAATTTTCCATTAGAAAATTCGAAAAGCGCTTTAAATTCCACCTTTCTTAAGACCTATTACTTTAAATTTCTCATGTTCTCAGGTACTATGAAGAAAAAGCTAAAACCAGCATGTCCACTTACAGGATCTCTTGCATACCTTAGTGTAACACCAGCATACGACCGGATGGCACGAATATAGAGAGATAAAACTTTTGGCCGTTTTAGATATGTAGATTGGGAAAAGGTACAGATATTGGGGTTCAGGATGAAATTAGAGAGTCTACTCAGTTACTCAATAGAGGGTCAACAGTTTGAGTCTTTCAAAAGATTGTTCAGCATTGACGAACCGGTGTATATGGAGATGATCACCGAGTTCATGACCACCTATACATTTGAGCCAGGGAGTAGAGTGGAAGACGGGGTGATCACGTTTAGATATATGGGGAGCCTATTTACCTTGTCATTGGCTCAGTTTTCACGTCACCTAGATCTCTATACTCCAGAAGAGATAGATTCACCCCTGTTTACTAATGGAGCCACCACGATTTCTCTCACGACTACTACCGCAGAGGCATGGAGTCATTGGTCATCAAAGCCATATTTCTCGCGTATTAAAGCTACCCATCTCACAGACCCAGTCATGCAGATTTTGCATACACTACTGGCTTGTTCGCTTGATGGGAAACATACGTCTAATGGTCGAGTGTCTGAGTTTGATGTTATCATAGGGGGCATTTGATATTTACTGTAATCTTTGGACTGTCAAGAATTTAAAGCCCTCATTTCGAATTTTCTATTAGAAAATTCGAAAAGCATTTTAAATTCCACCTTTCTTAAGACCTATTACTTTAAATTTCTCATGTTCTCAAGTACTATGAAGAAAAAGCTAAAACCAGCACGTCCACTTACAGGATCTCTTGCATACCTTAGTGCAACACCAGCATACGACCGGAGGGCACGAATATGGAGAGATAAACCTTTTTTCCGTTTTAGATATGTAGATTGGGAAAAGCTACAGATATTGGGGTTCAGGCAGAAATTAGAGAGTCTACTCAGTTACTCAATAGAGGGTCAGCAGTTTGAGTCTTTCAAAAGATTGTTCAGCATTGACGAACCGGTGTATATGGAGATGATCACCGAGTTCATGACCACCTATACATTTGAGCCAGGGAGTAGATTGGAAGACGGGGTGATCACGTTTAGATATATGGGGAGCCTATTCACCTTGTCATTGGCTCAGTTTGCACGTCACCTAGATCTCTATACTCCAGAAGAGATAGATTCACCCCTGTTTACTAATGGAGCCACCACTATTTCTCTCACGAATACTACCGCAGAGGCATGGAGTCATTGGTCACCAAAGCCATATTTCTCGCGTATTAAAGCTACCCAGCTCACATACCCCGTCATGCAAATTTTGCATAAAATACAGGCTTGTTCGCTTGATGGGAAACATACATCTAATGGCCGAGTGTCTGAGTTTGTTGTTATCATGGGGGCATTTGATATTTACTGTAATCTTTGGACTGTCAAGAATTTAAAGCCCTCATTTCGAATTTTCCATTAGAAAATTCGAAAAGCGCTTTAAATTCCACCTTTCTTAAGACCTATTACATTAAATTTCTCATGTTCTCAGGTACTATGAAGAAAAAGCTAAAACCAGCATGTCCACTTACAGAATCTCTTGCATACCTTAGTGCAACACCAGCATACGACCAGATCGCACGAATATGGAGAGATATACCGTTTGGCCGTTTTAGATATGTAGATTGGGAAAAGCTACAGATATTGGGGTTCAGGATGAAATTAGAGAGTCTACTCTGTTACTCAATAGAGGGTCAGCAGTTTGAGTCTTTCAAAAGATTGTTCAGCATTGACGAACCGGTGTATATGGAGATAATCACCGAGTGCATGACCACCTATACATTTGAGCCAGGGAGTAGAGTGGAAGACGGGTGATCACGTTTAGATATATGGGGAGCCTATTCACCTTGTCATTGGCTCAGTTTGCACGTCACCTAGATCTCTATACTCCAGAAGAGATAGATTCACCCCTGTTTACTAATGGAGCCACCACGATTTCTCTCACGACTACTACCGCAGAGGCATGGAGTCATTGGTCATCAAAGCCATATTTCTCGCGTATTAAAGCTCCCCATCTCACAGACCCAGTCATGCAGATTTTGCATAAACTACTGGCTTGTTCGCTTGATGGGAAACATACGTCTAATGGCCGAGTGTCTGAGTTTGATGTTATCATGGGGGCATTTGATATTTACTGTAATCTTTGGACTGTCAAGAATTTAAAGCCCTCATTTCGAATTTTCCTTTAGAAAATTCGAAAAGCATTTTAAATTCCACCTTTCTTAAGGCCTATTACTTTAAATTTCTCATGTTCTCAGGTAATATGAAGAAAAAGCTAAAACCAGCACGTCCACTTACAGGATCTCTTGCATACCTTAGTGCAACACCAGCATACGACCGGACGGCACGAATATGGAGAGATAAACCTTTTTTCCATTTTAGATATGTAGATTGGGAAAAGATACAGATATTGGGGTTCAGGCAGAAATTAGAGAGTCTACTCAGTTACTCAATAGAGGGTTAGCAGTTTGAGTCTTTCAAAAGATTGTTCAGCATTGACGAACCGGTGTATATGGAGATGATCACCGAGTTCATGACCACCTATACATTTGAGCCAGGGAGTAGAGTGGAAGACGGGTGATCACGTTTAGATATATGGGGAGCCTATTCACCTTGTCATTGGCACAGTTTGCACGTCACCTAGATCTCTATACTCCAGAAGAGATAGATTCACCCCTGTTTACTAATGGAGCCACCACGATTTCTCTCACGACTACTACCGCAGAGGCATAGAGTCATTGGTCATCAAAGCCATATTTCTCGCGTATTAAAGCTGACCATCTCACAGACACAGTCATGCAGATTTTGCATAAACTACTGGCTTGTTCGCTTGATGGGAAACATACGTCTAATGGCCGAGTGTCTGAGTTTGATGTTATCATGGGGGCATTTGATATTTACTGTAATCTTTGGACTGTCAAGAATTTAAAGCCCTCATTTCGAATTTTCCTTTAGAAAATTCGAAAAGCATTTTAAATTCCACCTTTCTTAAGACCTATTACTTTAAATTTCTCATGTTCTCAGGTACTATGAAGAAAAAGCTAAAACCAGCACGTCCACTTACAGGATCTCTTGCATACCTTAGTGCAACACCAGCATACGACCGGAGGGCATGAATATGGAGAGATAAACCTTTTTTCCGTTTTAGATATGTAGATTGGGAAAAGCTACAGATATTGGGGTTCAGGCAGAAATTAGAGAGTCTACTCAGTTACTCAATAGAGGGACAGTAGTTTGAGTCTTTCAAAAGATTGTTCAGCATTGACGAACCGGTGTATATGGAGATGATCACCGAGTTCATGACCACCTATACATTTGAGCCAGGGAGTAGAGTGGAAGACGGGTGATCACGTTTAGATATATGGGGAGCCTATTCACCTTGTCATTGGCTCAGTTTGCACGTCACCTAGATCTCTATACTCCAGAAGAGATAGATTCACCCCTGTTTACTAATGGAGCCTCCACGATTTCTCTCACGACTACTACCGCAGAGGCATGGAGTCATTGGTCATCAAAGCCATATTTCTCGCGTATTAAAGCTACCCATCTCACAGACCCAGTCATGCAGATTTTGCATAAACTACTGGCTTGTTCGCTTGATGGGAAACATACGTCTAATGGCCGAGTGTCTGAGTTTGATGTTATCATGGGGGCATTTGATATTTACTGTAATCTTTGGACTGTCAAGAATTTAAAGCCCTCATTTCGAATTTTCCTTTAGAAAATTCGAAAAGCATTTTAAATTCCACCTTTCTTAAGACCTATTACTTTAAATTTCTCATGTTCTCAGGTACTATGAAGAAAAAGCTAAAACCAGCACGTCCACTTACAGGATCTCTTGCATACCTTAGTGCAACACCAGCATACGACCGGAGGGCATGAATATGGAGAGATAAACCTTTTTTCCGTTTTAGATATGTAGATTGGGAAAAGCTACAGATATTGGGGTTCAGGCAGAAATTAGAGAGTCTACTCAGTTACTCAATAGAGGGACAGTAGTTTGAGTCTTTCAAAAGATTGTTCAGCATTGACGAACCGGTGTATATGGAGATGATCACCGAGTTCATGACCACCTATACATTTGAGCCAGGGAGTAGAGTGGAGCCTATTCACCTTGTCATTGGCTCAGTTTGCACGTCACCTTGATCTCTATACTCCAGAAGAGATAGATTCACCCCTGTTTACTAATGGAGCCACCACTATTTCTCTCACGACTACTACCGCAGAGGCATGGAGTCATTGGTCACCAAAGCCATATTTCTCGCGCATTAAAGCTACCCAGCTCACAGACCCCATCATGCAAATTTTGCATAAAATACTGGCTTGTTCGCTTGATGGGAAACATACGTCTAATGGCCGAGTGTCTGAGTTTGTTGTTATCATGGGGACATTTGATATTTACTGTAATATTTGGACTTATCATGGGGGCATTTGATATTTACTGTAATCTTTGGACTGTCAAGAATTTAAAGCCCTCATTTCGAATTTTCCATTAGAAAATTCGAAAAGCGCTTTAAATTCCACCTTTCTTAAGACCTATTACTTTAAATTTCTCATGTTCTCAGGTACTATGAAGAAAAAGCTAAAACCAGCACGTCCACTTACAGGATCTCTTGCATACCTTAGTGCAACACCAGCATACGACCGGATGGCACGAATATGGAGAGATAAACCTTTTGGCCGTTTTAGATATGTAGATTGGGAAAAGCTACAGATATTGGGGTTCAGGATGAAATTAGAGAGTCTACTCAGTTACTCAATAGAGGGTCAGCAATTTGAGTCTTTCAAAAGATTGTTCAGCATTGACGAACCGGTGTATATGGAGATGATCACCGAGTTCATGACCACCTATACATTTGAGCCAGGGAGTAGAGTGGAAGGCGGGGTGATCACGTTTAGATATATCGGGAGCCTATTCATCTTTTCATTGGCTCAGTTTTCACGTCACCTAGATCTCTATACTCCAGAAGAGATAGATTCACCCCTGTTTACTAATGGAGCCACCACGATTTCTCTCACGACTACTACCGCAGAGGCATGGAGTCATTGGTCATCAAAGCCATATTTCTCGCGTATTAAAGCTACCCATCTCACAGACCCAGTCATGCAAATTTTGCATAAACTACTGGCTTGTTCGCTTGATGGGAAACATACGTCTAATGGCCGAGTGTCTGAGTTTGATGTTATCATGGGGGCATTTGATATTTACTGTAATCTTTGGACTGTCAAGAATTTAAAGCCCTCATTTCGAATTTTCCTTTAGAAAATTCGAAAAGCATTTTAAATTCCACCTTTCTTAAGACCTATTACTTTAAATTTCTCATGTTCTCAGGTACTATGAAGAAAAAGCTAAAACCAGCACGTCCACTTACAGGATCTCTTGCATACCTTAGTGCAACACCAGCATACGACCGGAGGGCATGAATATGGAGAGATAAACCTTTTTTCCGTTTTAGATATGTAGATTGGGAAAAGCTACAGATATTGGGGTTCAGGCAGAAATTAGAGAGTCTACTCAGTTACTCAATAGAGGGATAGTAGTTTGAGTCTTTCAAAAGATTGTTCAGCATTGACGAACCGGTGTATATGGAGATGATCACCGAGTTCATGACCACCTATACATTTGAGCCAGGGAGTAGAGTGGAGCCTATTCACCTTGTCATTGGCTCAGTTTGCACGTCACCTTGATCTCTATACTCCAGAAGAGATAGATTCACCCCTGTTTACTAATGGAGCCACCACTATTTCTCTCACGACTACTACCGCAGAGGCATGGAGTCATTGGTCACCAAAGCCATATTTCTCGCGTATTAAAGCTACCCAGCTCACAGACCCCATCATGCAAATTTTGCATAAAATACTGGCTTGTTCGCTTGATGGGAAACATACGTCTAATGGCCGAGTGTCTGAGTTTGTTGTTATCATGGGACATTTGATATTTACTGTAATCTTTGGACTTATCATGGGGGCATTTGATATTTACTGTAATCTTTGGACTGTCAAGAATTTAAAGCCCTCATTTCGAATTTTCCATTAGAAAATTCGAAAAGCGCTTTAAATTCCACCTTTCTTAAGACCTATTACTTTAAATTTCTCATGTTCTCAGGTACTATGAAGAAAAAGCTAAAACC
Organism: Pseudognaphalium luteoalbum; assembly: GCA_963422505.1. NCBI lineage: Eukaryota > Viridiplantae > Streptophyta > Magnoliopsida > Asterales > Asteraceae > Pseudognaphalium > Pseudognaphalium luteoalbum. The sequence continues at coordinate 43,887,347 of OY730196.1, forward strand.
AGCACGTCCACTTACAGGATCTCTTGCATAGCTTAGTGCAACACCAGCATACGACCGGATGACACGAATATGGAGAGATAAACCGTTTGGCCATTTTAGATATGTAGATTGGGAAAAGCTACAAATATTGGGGATCAGGATGAAATTAGAGAGTCTACTCAGTTACTCAATAGAGGGTCAGCAGTTTGAGTCTTTCAAAAGATTGTTCAGCATTGACGAACCGGTGTATATGGAGATGATCACCGAGTTCATGACCACCTATACATTTGAGCTAGGGAGTAGAGTGGAAGACGGGTGATCATGTTTAGATATATGGGGAGCCTATTCACCTTGTCATTGGCGCAGTTTGCACGTCACCTAGATCTCTATACTCCAGAAGAGATAGATTCACCCCTGTTTACTAATGGAGCCACCACGATTTCTCTCACGACTACTACCGCGGAGGCATGGAGTCATTGGTCATCAAAGCCATATTTCTCGCGTATTAAAGCTACCCATCTCACAGACCCAGTCATGCAAATTTTGCATAAACTACTGGCTTGTTCGCTTGATGGGAAACATACGTCTAATGGCCGAGTGTCTGAGTTTGATGTTATCATGGGGGCATTTGATATTTACTGTAATCTTTGGACTGTCAAGAATTTAAAGCCCTCATTTCGAATTTTCTATTAGAAAATTCGAAAAGCATTTTAAATTCCACCTTTCTTAAGACCTATTACTTTAAATTTCTCATGTTCTCAGGTACTATGAAGAAAAAGCTAAAACCAGCACATCCACTTACAGGATCTCTTGCATACCTTAGTGCAACACCAGCATACGACCGGAGGGCACGAATATGGAGAGATAAACCTTTTTTCCGTTTTAGATATGTAGATTGGGAATAGCTACAGATATTGGGGTTCAGGCAGAAATTAGAGAGTCTACTCAGTTACTCAATAGAGGGTCAGCAGTTTGAGTCTTTCAAAAGATTGTTCAGCATTGACGAACCGGTGTATATGGAGATGATCACCGAGTTCATGACCACCTATACATTTGAGCCATGGAATAGACTGGAGGACGGGTGATCATGTTTAGATATATGGGGAGCCTATTCACCTTGTCATTGGCGCAGTTTGCACGTCACCTAGATCTCTATACTCCAGAAGAGATAGATTCACCCCTGTTTACTAATGGAGCTACCACGATTTCTCTCACGACTACTACCGCAGAGGCATGGAGTCATTGGTCATCAAAGCCATATTTCTCGCGTATTAAAGCTACCCATCTCACAGACCCAGTCATGCAAATTTTGCATAAACTACTGGCTTGTTCGCTTGATGGGAAACATACGTCTAATGGCCGAGTGTCTGAGTTTGATGTTATCATGGGGGCATTTGATATTTACTGTAATCTTTGGACTGTCAAGAATTTAAAGCCCTCATTTCGAATTTTCCATTAGAAAATTCGAAATGCATTTTAATATCCACCTTTCTTAAGGCCTATTACTTTAAATTTCTCATGTTCTCAGGTACTATGAAGAAAAAGCTAAAACCAGCACGTCCACTTACAGGATCTCTTGCATACCTTAGTGCAACACCAGCATACGACCGGAGGGCACGAATATGGAGAGATAAACCTTTTTTCCGTTTTAGATATGTAGATTGGGAAAAGCTACAGATATTGGGGTTCAGGCAGAAATTAGAGAGTCTACTCTGTTACTCAATAGAGGGTCAGCAGTTTGAGTCTTTCAAAAGATTGTTCAGCATTGACGAACCGGTGTATATGGAGATGATCACCGAGTTCATGACCACCTATACATTTGAGCCAGGGAGTAGAGTGGAGCCTATTCACCTTCTCATTGGCTCAGTTTGCACGTCACCTTGATCTCTATACTCCAGAAGAGATAGATTCACCCCTGTTTACTAATGGAGCCACCACTATTTCTCTCACGACTACTACCGCAGAGGCATGGAGTCATTGGTCACCAAAGCCATATTTCTCGCGTATTAAAGCTACCCAGCTCACAGACCCCATCATGCAAATTTTGCATAAAATACTGGCTTGTTCGCTTGATGGGAAACATACGTCTAATGGCCGAGTGTCTGAGTTTGTTGTTATCATGGGGACATTTGATATTTACTGTAATCTTTGGACTTATCATAGGGGCATTTGATATTTACTGTAATCTTTGGACTGTCAAGAATTTAAAGCCCTCATTTCGAATTTTCCATTAGAAAATTCGAAAAGCGCTTTAAATTCCACCTTTCTTAAGACCTATTACTTTAAATTTCTCATGTTCTCAGGTACTATGAAGAAAAAGCTAAAACCAGCACGTCCACTTACAGGATCTTTGCATAGCTTAGTGCAACACCAGCATACGACCGGATGGCACGAATATGGAGAGATAAACCGTTTGGCCATTTTAGATATGTAGATTGGGAAAAACTACAGATATTGGGGATCAGGATGAAATTAGAGAGTCTACTCAGTTACTCAATAGAGGGTCAGCAGTTTGAGTCTTTCAAAAGATTGTTCAGCATTGACGAACCGGTGTATATGGAGATGATCACCGAGTTAATGACCACCTATACATTTGAGCTAGGGAGTAGAGTGGAAGACGGGTGATCATGTTTAGATATATGGGGAGCCTATTCACCTTGTCATTGGCGCAGTTTGCACGTCACCTAGATCTCTATACTCCAGAAGAGATAGATTCACCCCTGTTTACTAATGGAGCCACCACGATTTCTCTCACGACTACTACCGCAGAGGCATGGAGTCATTGGTCATCAAAGCCATATTTCTCGCGTATTAAAGCTACCCATCTCACAGACCCAGTCATGCAAATTTTGCATAAACTACTGGCTTGTTCGCTTGATGGGAAACATACGTCTAATGGCAGAGTGTCTGAGTTTGATGTTATCATGGGGGCATTTGATATTTACTGTAATCTTTGGACTGTCAAGAATTTAAAGCCCTCATTTCGAATTTTCCATTAGAAAATTCGAAAAGCATTTTAAATTCCACCTTTCTTAAGACCTATTACTTTAAATTTCTCATGTTCTCAGGTACTATGAAGAAAAAGCTAAAACCAGCACGTCCACTTACAGGATCTCTTGCATACCTTAGTGCAACACCAGCATACGACCGGAGGGCACGAATATGGAGAGATAAACCTTTTTTCCGTTTTAGATATGTAGATTGGGAAAAGCTACAGATATTGGGGTTCAGGCAGAAATTAGAGAGTCTACTCAGTTACTCAATAGAGGGTCAGCAGTTTGAGTCTTTCAAAAGATTGTTCAGCATTGACGAACCGGTGTATATGGAGATGATCATCGAGTTCATGACCACCTATACATTTGAGCCAGGGAGTAGAGTGGAGCCTATTCACCTTGTCATTGGCTCAGTTTGCACGTCACCTTGATCTCTATACTCCAGAAGAGATAGATTCACCCTTGTTTACTAATGGAGCCACCACTATTTCTCTCATGACTACTACCGCAGAGGCATGGAGTCATTGGTCACCAAAGCCATGTTTCTCGCGTATTAAAGCTACCCAGCTCACAGACCCCGTCATGCAGATTTTGCATAAAATACTGGCATGTTCGCTTGATGGGAAACATACGTCTAATGGCCGAGTGTCTGAGTTTGTTGTTATCATGGGGACATTTGATATTTACTGTAATCTTTGGACTGTCAAGAATTTAAAGCCCTCATTTCGAATTTTCCATTAGAAAATTCGAAAAGCGCTTTAAATTCCACCTTTTTTAAGACCTATTACTTTAAATTTATCATGTTCTCAGGTAATATGAAGAAAAAGCTAAAACCAGCACGTCCACTTACAGGATCTCTTGCATACCTTAGTGCAACACCAGCATACGACCGGAGGGCACGAATATGGAGAGATAAACCTTTTTTCCATTTTAGATATGTAGATTGGGAAAAGCTACAGATATTGGGGTTCAGGCAGAAATTAGAGAGTCTACTCAGTTACTCAATAGAGGGTCAGCAGTTTGAGTCTTTCAAAAGATTGTTCAGTATTGACGAACCGGTGTATATGGAGATGATCACCGAGTTCATGACCACCTATACATTTGAGCCAGGGAGTAGACTGGAGCCTATTCACCTTGTCATTGGCTCAGTTTGCAAGTCACCTTGATCTCTATACTCCAGAAGAGATAGATTCACCCCTGTTTACTAATGGAGCCACCACTATTTCTCTCATGACTACTACCGCAGAGGCATGGAGTCATTGGTCACCAAAGCCATATTTCTCGCGTGTTAAAGCTACCCAACTCACAGACCCCGTCATGCAGATTTTGCATAAAATACTGGCTTGTTCGCTTGATGGGAAACATACGTCTAATGGCCGAGTGTCTGAGTTTGTTGTTATCATGGGGGCATTTGATATTTACTGTAATCTTTGGACTTATCATGAGGGCATTTGATACTTACTGTAATCTTTGGACTGTCAAGAATTTAAAGCCCTCATTTCGAATTTTCCATTAGAAAATTCGAAAAGCGCTTTAAATTCCACCTTTCTTAAGACCTATTACTTTAAATTTATCATGTTCTCAGGTACTATGAAGAAAAAGCTAAAACCAGCACGTCCACTTACAGAATCTCTTGCATACCTTAGTGCAACACCAGCATACGACCGGAGGGCACGAATATGGAGAGATAAACCTTTTTTCCGTTTTAGATATGTAGATTGGGAAAAGCTACAGATATTGGGGTTCAGGCAGAAATTAGAGAGTCTACTCAGTTACTCAATAGAGGGTCAGCAGTTTGAGTCTTTCAAAAGATTGTTCAGCATTGACGAACCGATGTATATGGAGATGATCACCGAGTTCATGACCACCTATACATTTGAGCCAGGGAGTAGACTGGAGCCTATTCACCTTGTCATTGGCTCAGTTTGCAAGTCACCTTGATCTCTATACTCCAGAAGAGATAGATTCACCCCTGTTTACTAATGGAGCCACCACTATTTCTCTCATGACTACTACCGCAGAGGCATGGAGTCATTGGTCACCAAAGCCATATTTCTCGCGTGTTAAAGCTACCCAACTCACAGACCCCGTCATGCAGATTTTGCATAAAATACTGGCTTGTTCGCTTGATGGGAAACATACGTCTAATGGCCGAGTGTCTGAGTTTGTTGTTATCATGGGGGCATTTGATATTTACTGTAATCTTTGGACTTATCATGGGGGCATTTGATACTTACTGTAATCTTTGGACTGTCAAGAATTTAAAGCCCTCATTTCGAATTTTCCATTAGAAAATTCGAAAAGCGCTTTAAATTCCACCTTTCTTAAGACCTATTACTTTAAATTTATCATGTTCTCAGGTACTATGAAGAAAAAGCTAAAACCAGCACGTCCACTTACAGGATCTCTTGCATACCTTAGTGCAACACCAGCATACGACCGGAGGGCACGAATATGGAGAGATAAACCTTTTTTCCGTTTTAGATATGTAGATTGGGAAAAGCTACAGATATTGGGGTTCAGGCAGAAATTAGAGAGTCTACTCAGTTACTCAATAGAGGGTCAGCAGTTTGAGTCTTTCAAAAGATTGTTCAGCATTGACAAACCGGTGTATATGGAGATGATCACCGAGTTCATGACCACCTATACATTTGAGGCAGGGAGTAGAGTGGAGCCTATTCACCTTGTCATTGGCTCAGTTTTCACGTCACCTTGATCTCTATACTCCAGAAGAGATAGATTCACCCCTGTTTACTAATGGAGCCACCACTATTTCTCTCATGACTACTACCGCAGAGGCATGGAGTCATTGGTCACCAAAGCCATATTTCTCGCGTATTAAAGCTACCCAGCTCACAGACCCCGTCATGCAGATTTTGCATAAAATACTGGCTTGTTCGCTTGATGGGAAACATACGTCTAATGGCCGAGTGTCTGAGTTTGTTGTTATCATGGGGGCATTTGATATTTACTATAATCTTTGGACTTATCATGGGGGCATTTGATATTTACTGTAATCTTTGGACTGTCAAGAATTTAAAGCCCTCATTTCGAATTTTCCATTAGAAAATTCGAAAAGCGCTTTAACTTCCACCTTTCTTAAGACCTATTACTTTAAATTTATCATGTTCTCAGGTACTATGAATAAAAAGCTAAAACCAGCACGTCTACTTACAGGATCTCTTGCATACCTTAGTGCAACACCAGCATACGACCGGAGGGCACGAATATGGAGAGATAAACCTTTTTTCCGTTTTAGATATGTAGATTGGGAAAAGCTACAGATATTGGGGTTCAGGCAGAAATTAGAGAGTCTACTCAGTTACTCAATAGAGGGTCAGCAGTTTGAGTCTTTCAAAAGATTGTTCAGCATTGACGAACCGGTGTATATGGAGATGATCACCGAGTTCATGACCACCTATACATTTGAGCCAGGGAGTAGACTGGAGCCTATTCACCTTGTCATTGGCTCAGTTTGCACGTCACCTTGATCTCTATACTCCAGAAGAGATAGATTCACCCCTGTTTACTAATGAAGCCACCACTATTTCTCTCATGACTACTACCGCAGAGGCATGGAGTCATTGGTCACCAAAGCCATATTTCTCGCGTATTAAAGCTACCCAGCTCACAGACCCCGTCATGCAGATTTTGCATAAAATACTGGCTTGTTCGCTTGATGGGAAACATACGTCTAATGGCCGAGTGTCTGAGTTTGTTGTTATCATGGGGGCATTTGATATTTACTGTAATCTTTGAACTTATCATGGGGGCATTTGATATTTACTGTAATCTTTGGACTGTCAAGAATTTAAAGCCCTCATTTCGAATTTTCCATTAGAAAATTCGAAAAGCGCTTTAAATTCCACCTTTCTTAAGACCTATTACTTTAAATTTATACGGTTCTCAGGTACTATGAAGAAAAAGCTAAAACCAGCACGTCCACTTACAGGATCTCTTGCATACCTTAGTGCAACACCAGCATATGAACGGAGGGCACGAATATGGAGAGATAAACCTTTTTTCCGTTTTAGATATGTAGATTGGGAAAAGCTACAGATATTGGGGTTCAGGCAGAAATTAGAGAGTCTACTCAGTTACTCAATAGAGGGTCAGCAGTTTGAGTCTTTCAAAAGATTGTTCAGCATTGACGAACCGATGTATATGGAGATGATCACCGAGTTCATGACCACCTATACATTTGAGCCAGGGAGTAGACTGGATCCTATTCACCTTCTCATTGGCTCAGTTTGCACGTCACCTTGATCTCTATACTCCAGAAGAGATAGATTCACCCCTGTTTACTAATGGAGCCACCACTATTTCTCTCACGACTACTACCGCAGAGGCATGGAGTCATTGGTCACCAAAGCCATATTTCTCGCGTATGAAAGCTACCCAGCTCACAGACCCCGTCATGCAGATTTTGCATAAAATACTGGCTTGTTCGCTTGATGGGAAAGATACGTCTAATGGCCGAGTGTCTGAGTTTGTTGTTAGCATGGGGGCATTTGATATTTACTGTAATCTTTGGACTTATCATGGGGGCATTTGATATTTACTGTAATCTTTGGACTGTCAAGAATTAAAAGCCCTCATTTCGAATTTTCCATTAGAAAATTCGAAAAGCGCTTTAAATTCCACCTTTCTTAAGACCTATTACTTTAAATTTATCATGTTCTCAGATACTATGAAGAAAAAGCTAAAACCAGCACGTCCACTTACAGGATCTCTTGCATACCTTAGTGCAACACCAGCATACGACCGGAGGGCACGAATATGGAGAGATAAACCTTTTTTCCGTTTTAGATATGTAGATTGGGAAAAGCTACAGATATTGGGGTTCAGGCAGAAATTAGAGAGTCTACTCAGTTACTCAATAGAGGGTCAGCAGTTTGAGTCTTTCAAAAGATTGTTCAGCATTGACGAACCGGTGTATATGGAGATGATCACCGAGTTCATGACCACCTATACATTTGAGCAAGGGAGTAGAGTGGAAGACGGGTGATCACGTTTAGATATATGGGGAGCCTATTCACCTTGTCATTGGCTCAGTTTGCACGTCACCTAGATCTCTATACTCTAGAAGAGATAGATTCACCCCTGTCTACTAATGGAGCCACCACGATTTCTCTCACGACTACTACCGCAGAGGCATGGAGTCATTGGTCATCAAAGCCATATTTCTCGCGTATTAAAGCTACCCATCTCACAGACCCAGTCATGCAGATTTTGCATAAACTACTGGCTTGTTCGCTTGATGGGAAACATACGTCTAATGGTCGAGTGTCTGAGTTTGATGTTATCATGGGGGCATTTGATATTTACTGTAATCTTTGGACTGTCAAGAATTTAAAGCCCTCATTTCGAATTTTCTATTAGAAAATTCGAAAAGCATTTTAAATTCCACCTTTCTTAAGACCTATTACTTTAAATTTCTCATGTTCTCAAGTACTATGAAGAAAAAGCTAAAACCAGCACGTCCACTTACAGGATCTCTTACATACCTTAGTGCAACACCAGCATACGACCGGAGGGCACGAATATGGAGAGATAAACCTTTTTTCCGTTTTAGATATGTAGATTGGGAAAAGCTACAGATATTGGGGTTCAGGCAGAAATTAGAGAGTCTACTCAGTTACTCAATAGAGGGTCAGCAGTTTGAGTCTTTCAAAAGATTGTTCAGCATTGACGAACTGGTGTATATGGAGATGATCACCGAGTTCATGACCACCTATACATTTGAGCCAGGGAGTAGAGTGGAGCCTATTCACCTTCTCATTGGCTCAGTTTGCACGTCACCTTGATCTCTATACTCCAGAAGAGATAGATTCACCCCTGTTTACTAATGGAGCCACCACTATTTCTCTCACGACTACTACCGCAGAGGCATGGAGTCATTGGTCACCAAAGCCATATTTCTCGCGTATGAAAGCTACCCAGCTCACAGACCCCGTCATGCAGATTTTGCATAAAATACTGGCTTGTTCGCTTGATGGGAAACATACGTCTAATGGCCGAGTGTCTGAGTTTGTTGTTAGCATGGGGGCATTTGATATTTACTGTAATCTTTGGACTTATCATGGGGGCATTTGATATTTACTGTAATCTTTGGACTGTCAAGAATTAAAAGCCCTCATTTCGAATTTTCCATTAGAAAATTCGAAAAGCGATTTAAATTCCACCTTTCTTAAGACCTATTACTTTAAATTTATCATGTTCTCAGATACTATGAAGAAAAAGCTAAAACCAGCACGTCCACTTACAGGATCTCTTGCATACCTTAGTGCAACACCAGCATACGACCGGAGGGCACGAATATGGAGAGATAAACCTTTTTTCCATTTTAGATATGTAGATTGGGAAAAGCTACAGATATTGGGGTTCAGGCAGAAATTAGAGAGTCTACTCAGTTACTCAATAGAGGGTCAGCAGTTTGAGTCTTTCAAAAGATTGTCCAGCATTGACGAACCGGTGTATATGGAGATGATCACCGAGTTCATGACCACCTATACATTTGAGCAAGGGAGTAGAGTGGAAGACGGGTGATCACGTTTAGATATATGGGGAGCCTATTCACCTTGTCATTGGCTCAGTTTGCACGTCACCTAGATCTCTATACTCTAGAAGAGATAGATTCACCCCTGTCTACTAATGGAGCCACCACGATTTCTCTCACGACTACTACCGCAGAGGCATGGAGTCATTGGTCATCAAAGCCATATTTCTCGCGTATTAAAGCTACCCATCTCACAGACCCAGTCATGCAGATTTTGCATAAACTACTGGCTTGTTCGCTTGATGGGAAACATACGTCTAATGGTCGAGTGTCTGAGTTTGATGTTATCATGGGGGCATTTGATATTTACTGTAATCTTTGGACTGTCAAGAATTTAAAGCCCTCATTTCGAATTTTCTATTAGAAAATTCGAAAAGCATTTTAAATTCCACCTTTCTTAAGACCTATTACTTTAAATTTCTCATGTTCTCAAGTACTATGAAGAAAAAGCTAAAACCAGCACGTCCACTTACAGGATCTCTTACATACCTTAGTGCAACACTAGCATACGACCGGAGGGCACGAATATGGAGAGATAAACCTTTTTTCCGTTTTAGATATGTAGATTGGGAAAAGCTACAGATATTGGGGTTCGGGCAGAAATTAGAGAGTCTACTCAGTTACTCAATAGAGGGTCAGCAGTTTGAGTCTTTCAAAAGATTGTTCAGCATTGACGAACTGGTGTATATGGAGATGATCACCGAGTTCATGACCACCTATACATTTGAGCCAGGGAGTAGAGTGGAGCCTATTCACCTTCTCATTGGCTCAGTTTGCACGTCACCTTGATCTCTATACTCCAGAAGAGATAGATTCACCCCTGTTTACTAATGGAGCCACCACTATTTCTCTCACGACTACTACCGCAGAGGCATGGAGTCATTGGTCACCAAAGCCATATTTCTCGCGTATGAAAGCTACCCAGCTCACAGACCCCGTCATGCAGATTTTGCATAAAATACTGGCTTGTTCGCTTGATGGGAAACATACGTCTAATGGCCGAGTGTCTGAGTTTGTTGTTAGCATGGGGGCATTTGATATTTAATGTAATCTTTGGACTTATCATGGGGGCATTTGATATTTACTGTAATCTTTGGACTGTCAAGAATTAAAAGCCCTCATTTCGAATTTTCCATTAGAAAATTCGAAAAGCGCTTTAAATTCCACCTTTCTTAAGACCTATTACTTTAAATTTATCATGTTCTCAGATACTATGAAGAAAAAGCTAAAACCAGCACGTCCACTTACAGGATCTCTTGCATACCTTAGTGCAACACCAGCATACGACCGGAGGGCACGAATATGGAGAGATAAACCTTTTTTCCGTTTTAGATATGTAGATTGGGAAAAGCTACAGATATTGGGGTTCAAGCAGAAATTAGAGAGTCTACTCAGTTACTCAATAGAGGGTCAGCAGTTTGAGTCTTTCAAAAGATTGTTCAGCATTGACGAACCGGTGTATATGGAGATGATCACCGAGTTCATGACCACCTATACATTTGAGCAAGGGAGTAGAGTGGAAGACGGGTGATCACGTTTAGATATATGGGGAGCCTATTCACCTTGTCATTGGCTCAGTTTGCACGTCACCTAGATCTCTATACTCTAGAAGAGATAGATTCACCCCTGTCTACTAATGGAGCCACCACGATTTCTCTCACGACTACTACCGCAGAGGCATGGAGTCATTGGTCATCAAAGCCATATTTCTCGCGTATTAAAGCTACCCATCTCACAGACCCAGTCATGCAGATTTTGCATAAACTACTGGCTTGTTCGCTTGATGGGAAACATACGTCTAATGGTCGAGTGTCTGAGTTTGATGTTATCATGGGGGCATTTGATATTTACTGTAATCTTTGGACTGTCAAGAATTTAAAGCCCTCATTTCGAATTTTCCATTAGAAAATTCGAAAAGCGCTTTAAATTCCACCTTTCTTAAGACCTATTACTTTAAATTTCTCATGTTCTCAGGTACTATGAAGAAAAAGCTAAAACCAGCACGTCCACTTACAGGATCTCTTGCATACCTTAGTGCAACACCAGCATACGACCGGATGGCACGAATATGGAGAGATAAACCTTTTGGCCGTTTTAGATATGTAGATTGGGAAAAGCTACAGATATTGGGGTTCAGGATGAAATTAGAGAGTCTACTCAGTTACTCAATAGAGGGTCAGCAATTTGAGTCTTTCAAAAGATTGTTCAGCATTGACGAACCGGTGTATATGGAGATGATTACCGAGTTCATGACCACCTATACATTTGAGCTAGGGAGTAGACTGGAGCCTATTCACCTTGTCATTGGCTCAGTTTGCACATCACCTTGATCTCTATACTCCAGAAGAGATAGATTCACCCATGTTTACTATTGGAGCCACCACTATTTCTCTCACGACTACTACTGCAGAGGCATGGAGTCATTGGTCACAAAAGCCATATTTCTCGCGTATTAAAGCTACCCAGCTCACTGACCCCGTCATGCAGATTTTGCATAAAATACTGGCTTGTTCGCTTGATGGGAAACATACGTCTAATGGCCGAGTGTCTGAGTTTGTTGTTATCATGGGGGCATTTGACATTTACTGTAATCTTTGGACTTATCATGGGGGTATTTGATATTTACTGTAATCTTTGGACTGTCAAGAATTTAAAGCCCTCATTTCGAATTTTCCATTAGAAAATTCGAAAAGCGCTTTAAATTCCACCTTTCTTAAGACCTATTACTTTAAATTTCTCATGTTCTCAGGTACTATGAAGAAAAAGCTAAAACCAGCACGTCCACTTACAGGATCTCTTGCATACCTTAGTGCAACACCAGCATACGACCGGATGGCACGAATATGGAGAGATAAACCTTTTGGCCGTTTTAGATATGTAGATTGGGAAAAGCTACAGATATTGGGGTTCAGGATGAAATTAGAGAGTCTACTCAGTTACTCAATAGAGGGTCAGCAATTTGAGTCTTTCAAAAGATTGTTCAGCATTGACGAACCGGTGTATATGGAGATGATCACCTATACATTTGAGCCAGGGAGTAGAGTGGAAGGCGGGGTGATCACGTTTAGATATATCGGGAGCCTATTCATCTTGTCATTGGCTCAGTTTTCACGTCACCTGGATCTCTATACTCCAGAAGAGATAGATTCACCCCTGTTTACTAATGGAGCCACCACGATTTCTCTCACGACTACTACCGCAGAGGCATGGAGTCATTGGTCATCAAAGCCATATTTCTCGCGTATTAAAGCTACCCATCTCACAGACCCAGTCATGCAAATTTTGCATAAACTACTGGCTTGTTCGCTTGATGGGAAACATACGTCTAATGGCCGAGTGTCTGAGTTTGATGTTATCATGGGGGCATTTGATATTTACTGTAATCTTTGGACTGTCAAGAATTTAAACACCTCATTTCGAATTTTCCATTAGAAAATTCGAAAAGCATTTTAAATTCCACCTTTCTTAAGACCTATTACTTTAAATTTCTCATGTTCTCAGGTACTATGAAGAAAAAGCTAAAACCAGCACGTCCACTTACAGGATCTCTTGCATACGTTAGTGCAACACTAGCATACGACCGGAGGGCACGAATATGGAGAGATAAACCTTTTTTCCGTTTTAGATATGTAGATTGGGAAAAGCTACAGATATTGGGGTTCAGGCAGAAATTAGAGAGTCTACTCAGTTACTCAATAGAGGGTCAGCAGTTTGAGTCTTTCAAAAGATTGTTCAGCATTGACGAACCGGTGTATATGGAGATGATCACCGAGTTCATGACCACCTATACATTTTAGCCAGGGAGTAGACTGGAGCCTATTCACCTTGTCATTGGCTCAGTTTGCACATCACCTTGATCTCTATACTCCAGAAGAGATAGATTCACCCGTGTTTACTATTGGAGCCACCACTATTTCTCTCACGACTACTACTGCAGAGGCATGGAGTCATTGGTCACCAAAGCCATATTTCTCGCGTATTAAAGCTACCCAGCTCACTGACCCCGTCATGCAGATTTTGCATAAAATACTGGCTTGTTCGCTTGATGGGAAACATACGTCTAATGGCCGAGTGTCTGAGTTTGTTGTTATCATGGGGGCATTTGATATTTACTGTAATCTTTGGACTTATCATGGGGGCATTTGATATTTACTGTAATCTTTGGACTGTCAAGAATTTAAAGCCCTCATTTCGAATTTTCCATTAGAAAATTCGAAAAGCGCTTTAAATTCCACCTTTCTTAAGACCTATTACTTTAAATTTCTCATGTTCTCAGGTACTATGAAGAAAAAGCTAAAACCAGCACGTCCACTTACAGGATCTCTTGCATACCTTAGTGCAACACCAGCATACGACCGGATGGCACGAATATGGAGAGATAAACCTTTTGGCCGTTTTAGATATGTAGATTGGGAAAAGCTACAGATATTGGGGTTCAGGATGAAATTAGAGAGTCTACTCAGTTACTCAATAGAGGGTCAGCAATTTGAGTCTTTCAAAAGATTGTTCAGCATTGACGAACCGGTGTATATGGAGATGATCACCGAGTTCATGACCACCTATACATTTGAGCCAGGGAGTAGAGTGGAAGGCGGGGTGATCACGTTTAGATATATCGGGAGCCTATTCATCTTTTCATTGGCTCAGTTTTCACGTCACCTAGATCTCTATACTCCAGAAGAGATAGATTCACCCCTGTTTACTAATGGAGCCACCACGATTTCTCTCACGACTACTACCGCAGAGGCATGGAGTCATTGGTCATCAAAGCCATATTTCTCGCGTATTAAAGCTACCCATCTCACAGACCCAGTCATGCAAATTTTGCATAAACTACTGGCTTGTTCGCTTGATGGGAAACATACGTCTAATGGCCGAGTGTCTGAGTTTGATGTTATCATGGGGGCATTTGATATTTACTGTAATCTTTGGACTGTCAAGAATTTAAAGACCTCATTTCGAATTTTCCATTAGAAAATTCGAAAAGCATTTTAAATTCCACCTTTCTTAAGACCTATTACTTTAAATTTCTCATGTTCTCAGGTACTATGAAGAAAAAGCTAAAACCAGCACGTCCACTTACAGGATCTCTTGCATACCTTAGTGCAACACTAGCATACGACCGGAGGGCACGAATATGAAGAGATAAACCTTTTTTCCGTTTTAGATATGTAGATTGGGAAAAGCTACAGATATTGGGGTTCAGGCAGAAATTAGAGAGTCTACTCAGTTACTCAATAGAGGGTCAGCAGTTTGAATCTTTCAAAAGATTGTTCAGCATTGACGAACCGGTGTATATGGAGATGATCACCGAGTTCATGACCACCTATACATTTTAGCCAGGGAGTAGACTGGAGCCTATTCACCTTGTCATTGGCTCAGTTTGCACATCACCTTGATCTCTATACTCCAGAAGAGATAGATTCACCCGTGTTTACTTTTGGAGCCACCACTATTTCTCTCACGACTACTACTGCAGAGGCATGGAGTCATTGGTCACCAAAGCCATATTTCTCGCGTATTAAAGCTACCCAGCTCACTGACCCCGTCATGCAGATTTTGCATAAAATACTGGCTTGTTCGCTTGATGGGAAACATACGTCTAATGGCCGAGTGTATGAGTTTGTTGTTATCATGGGGGCATTTGATATTTACTGTAATCTTTGGACTTATCATGGGGGCATTTGATATTTACTGTAATCTTTGGACTGTCAAGAATTTAAAGCTCTCATTTCGAATTTTCCATTAGAAAATTCGAAAAGCGCTTTAAATTCCATCTTTCTTAAGACCTATTACTTTAAATTTCTCATGTTCTCAGGTACTATGAAGAAAAAGCTAAAACCAGCACGTCCACTTACAGGATCTCTTGCATACCTTAGTGCAACACCAGCATACGACCGGATGGCACGAATATGGAGAGATAAACCTTTTGGCCGTTTTAGATATGTAGATTGGGAAAAGCTACAGATATTGGGGTTCAGGATGAAATTAGAGAGTCTACTCAGTTACTCAATAGAGGGTCAGCAATTTGAGTCTTTCAAAAGATTGTTCAGCATTGACGAACCGGTGTATATGGAGATGATCACCGAGTTCATGACCACCTATACATTTGAGCCAGGGAGTAGAGTGGAAGGCGGGGTGATCACGTTTAGATATATCGGGAGCCTATTCATCTTGTCATTGGCTCAGTTTTCACGTCACCTAGATCTCTATACTCCAGAAGAGATAGATTCACCCCTGTTTACTAATGGAGCCACCACGATTTCTCTCACGACTACTACCGCAGAGGCATGGAGTCATTGGTCATCAAAGCCATATTTCTCGCGTATTAAAGCTACCCATCTCACAGACCCAGTCATGCAGATTTTGCATAAACTACTGGCTTGTTCGCTTGATGGGAAACATACGTCTAATGGCCGAGTGTCTGAGTTTGATGTTATCATGGGGGCATTTGATATTTACTGTAATCTTTGGACTGTCAAGAATTTAAAGACCTCATTTCGAATTTTCCATTAGAAAATTCGAAAAGCATTTTAAATTCCACCTTTCTTAAGACCTATTACTTTAAATTTCTCATGTGTTCAGGTACTATGAAGAAAAAGCTAAAACCAGCACGTCCACTTACAGGATCTCTTGCATACCTTAGTGCAACACTAGCATACGACCGGAGGGCACGAATATGGAGAGATAAACCTTTTTTCCGTTTTAGATATGTAGATTGGGAAAAGCTACAGATATTGGGGTTCAGGCAGAAATTAGAGAGTCTACTCAGTTACTCAATAGAGGGTCAGCAGTTTGAGTCTTTCAAAAGATTGTTCAGCATTGACGAACCGGTGTATATGGAGATGATCACCGAGTTCATGACCACCTATACATTTTAGCCAGGGAGTAGACTGGAGCCTATTCACCTTGTCATTGGCTCAGTTTGCACATCACCTTGTTCTCTATACTCCAGAAGAGATAGATTCACCCGTGTTTACTATTGGAGCCACCACTATTTCTCTCACGACTACTACTGCAGAGGCATGGAGTCATTGGTCACCAAAGCCATATTTCTCGCGTATTAAAGCTACCCAGCTCACTGACCCCGTCATGCAGATTTTGCATAAAATACTGGCTTGTTCGCTTGATGGGAAACATACGTCTAATGGCCGAGTGTCTGAGTTTGTTGTTATCATGGGGGCATTTGATATTTACTGTAATCTTTGGACTTATCATGGGGGCATTTGATATTTACTGTAATCTTTGGACTGTCAAGAATTTAAAGCCCTCATTTCGAATTTTCCATTAGAAAATTCGAAAAGCGCTTTAAATTCCACCTTTCTTAAGACCTATTACTTTAAATTTCTCATGTTCTCAGGTACTATGAAGAAAAAGCTAAAACCAGCACGTCCACTTACAGGATCTCTTGCATACCTTAGTGCAACACCAGCATACGACCAGATGGCACGAATATGGAGAGATAAACCTTTTGGCCGTTTTAGATATGTAGATTGGGAAAAGCTACAGATATTGGGGTTCAGGATGAAATTAGAGAGTCTACTCAGTTACTCAATAGAGGGTCAGCAATTTGAGTCTTTCAAAAGATTGTTCAACATTGACGAACCGGTGTATATGGAGATGATCACCGAGTTCATGACCACCTATACATTTGAGCCAGGGAGTAGAGTGGAAGGCGGGGTGATCATGTTTAGATATATCGGGAGCCTATTCATCTTGTCATTGGCTCAGTTTTCACGTCACCTAGATCTCTATACTCCAGAAGAGATAGATTCACCCCTGTTTACTAATGGAGCCACCACGATTTCTCTCACGACTACTACCGCAGAGGCATGGAGTCATTGGTCATCAAAGCCATATTTCTCGCGTATTAAAGCTACCCATCTCACAGACCCAGTCATGCAAATTTTGCATAAACTACTGGCTTGTTCGCTTGATGGGAAACATACGTCTAATGGCCGAGTGTCTGAGTTTGATGTTATCATGGGGGCATTTGATATTTACTGTAATCTTTGGACTGTCAAGAATTTAAAGACCTCATTTCGAATTTTCCATTAGAAAATTCGAAAAGCATTTTAAATTCCACCTTTCTTAAGACCTATTACTTTAAATTTCTCATGTTCTCAGGTACTATGAAGAAAAAGCTAAAACCAGCACGTCCACTTACAGGATCTCTTGCATACCTTAGTGCAACACTAGCATACGACCGGAGGGCACGAATATGGAGAGATAAACCTTTTTTCCGTTTTAGATATGTAGATTGGGAAAAGCTACAGATATTGGGGTTCAGGCAGAAATTAGAGAGTCTACTCAGTTACTCAATAGAGGGTCAGCAATTTGAGTCTTTCAAAAGATTGTTCAGCATTGACGAACCGGTGTATATGGAGATGATCACCGAGTTCATGACCACCTATACATTTTAGCCAGGGAGTAGACTGGAGCCTATTCACCTTGTCATTGGCTCAGTTTGCACATCACCTTGATCTCTATACTCCAGAAGAGATAGATTCACCCGTGTTTACTATTGGAGCCACCACTATTTCTCTCACGACTACTACTGCAGAGGCATGGAGTCATTGGTCACCAAAGCCATATTTCTCGCGTATTAAAGCTACCCAGCTCACTGACCCCGTCATGCAGATTTTGCATAAAATACTGGCTTGTTCGCTTGATGGGAAACATACGTCTAATGGCCGAGTGTCTGAGTTTGTTGTTATCATGGGGGCATTTGATATTTACTGTAATCTTTGGACTTATCATGGGGGCATTTGATATTTACTGTAATCTTTGGACTGTCAAGAATTTAAAGCCCTCATTTCGAATTTTCCATTAGAAAATTCGAAAAGCGCTTTAAATTCCACCTTTCTTAAGACCTATTACTTTAAATTTCTCATGTTCTCAGGTACTATGAAGAAAAAGCTAAAACCAGCACGTTCACTTACAGGATCTCTTGCATACCTTAGTGCAACACCAGCATACGACCGGATGGCACGAATATGGAGAGATAAACCTTTTGGCCGTTTTAGATATGTAGATTGGGAAAAGCTACAGATATTGGGGTTCAGGATGAAATTAGAGAGTCTACTCAGTTACTCAATAGAGGGTCAGCAATTTGAGTCTTTCAAAAGATTGTTCAGCATTGACGAACCGGTGTATATGGAGATGATCACCGAGTTCATGACCACCTATACATTTGAGCCAGGGAGTAGAGTGGAAGGCGGGGTGATCACGTTTAGATATATCGGGAGCCTATTCATCTTTTCATTGGCTCAGTTTTCACGTCACCTAGATCTCTATACTCCAGAAGAGATAGATTCACCCCTGTTTACTAATGGAGCCACCACGATTTCTCTCACGACTACTACCGCAGAGGCATGGAGTCATTGGTCATCAAAGCCATATTTCTCGCGTATTAAAGCTACCCATCTCACAGACCCAGTCATGCAAATTTTGCATAAACTACTGGCTTGTTCGCTTGATGGGAAACATACGTCTAATGGCCGAGTGTCTGAGTTTGATGTTATCATGGGGGCATTTGATATTTACTGTAATCTTTGGACTGTCAAGAATTTAAAGACCTCATTTCGAATTTTCCATTAGAAAATTCGAAAAGCATTTTAAATTCCACCTTTCTTAAGACCTATTACTTTAAATTTCTCATGTTCTCAGGTACTATGAAGAAAAAGCTAAAACCAGCACGTCCACTTACAGGATCTCTTGCATACCTTAGTGCAACACTAGCATACGACCGGAGGGCACGAATATGGAGAGATAAACCTTTTTTCCGTTTTAGATATGTAGATTGTGAAAAGCTACAGATATTGGGGTTCAGGCAGAAATTAGAGAGTCTACTCAATTACTCTATAGAGGGTCAGCAGTTTGAGTCTTTCAAAAGATTGTTCAGCATTGACGAACCGGTGTATATGGAGATGATCACCGAGTTCATGACCACCTATACATTTTAGCCAGGGAGTAGACTGGAGCCTATTCACCTTGTCATTGGCTCAGTTTGCACATCACCTTGATCTCTATACTCCAGAAGAGATAGATTCACCCGTGTTTACTATTGGAGCCACCACTATTTCTCTCACGACTACTACTGCAGAGGCATGGAGTCATTGGTCACCAAAGCCATATTTCTCGCGTATTAAAGCTACCCAGCTCACTGACCCCGTCATGCAGATTTTGCATAAAATACTGGCTTGTTCGCTTGATGGGAAACATACGTCTAATGGCCGAGTGTCTAAGTTTGTTGTTATCATGGGGGCATTTGATATTTACTGTAATCTTTGGACTTATCATGGGCGCATTTGATATTTACTGTAATCTTTGAACTGTCAAGAATTTAAAGCCCTCATTTCGAATTTTCCATTAGAAAATTCGAAAAGCGCTTTAAATTCCACCTTTCTTAAGACCTATTACTTTAAATTTCTCATGTTCTCAGGTACTATGAAGAAAAAGCTAAAACCAGCACGTCCACTTACAGGATCTCTTGCATACCTTAGTGCAACACCAGCATACGACCGGATGGCACGAATATGGAGAGATAAACCTTTTGGCCGTTTTAGATATGTAGATTGGGAAAAGCTACAGATATTGGGGTTCAGGATGAAATTAGAGAGTCTACTCAGTTACTCAATAGAGGGTCAGCAATTTGAGTCTTTCAAAAGATTGTTCAGCATTGACGAACCGGTGTATATGGAGATGATCACTGAGTTCATGACCACCTATACATTTGAGCCAGGGAGTAGAGTGGAAGGCGGGGTGATCACGTTTAGATATATCGGGAGCCTATTCATCTTTTCATTGGCTCAGTTTTCACGTCACCTAGATCTCTATACTCCAGAAGAGATAGATTCACCCCTGTTTACTAATGGAGCCACCACGATTTCTCTCACGACTACTACCGCAGAGGCATGGAGTCATTGGTCATCAAAGCCATATTTCTCGCGTATTAAAGCTACCCATCTCACAGACCCAGTCATGCAAATTTTGCATAAACTACTGGCTTGTTCGCTTGATGGGAAACATACGTCTAATGGCCGAGTGTCTGAGTTTGATGTTATCATGGGGGCATTTGATATTTACTGTAATCTTTGGACTGTCAAGAATTTAAAGACCTCATTTCGAATTTTCCATTAGAAAATTCGAAAAGCATTTTAAATTCCACCTTTCTTAAGACCTATTACTTTAAATTTCTCATGTTCTCAGGTACTATGAAGAAAAAGCTAAAACCAGCACGTCCACTTACAGGATCTCTTGCATACCTTAGTGCAACACTAGCATACGACCGGAGGGCACGAATATGGAGAGATAAACCTTTTTTCCGTTTTAGATATGTAGATTGGGAAAAGCTACAGATATTGGGGTTCAGGCAGAAATTAGAGAGTCTACTCAATTACTCAATAGAGGGTCAGCAGTTTGAGTCTTTCAAAAGATTGTTCAGCATTGACGAACCGGTGTATATGGAGATGATCACCGAGTTCATGACCACCTATACATTTTAGCCAGGGAGTAGACTGGAGCCTATTCACCTTGTCATTGGCTCAGTTTGCACATCACCTTGATCTCTATACTCCAGAAGAGATAGATTCACCCGTGTTTACTATTGGAGCCACCACTATTTCTCTCACGACTACTACTGCAGAGGCATGGAGTCATTGGTCACCAAAGCCATATTTCTCGCGTATTAAAGCTACCCAGCTCACTGACCCCGTCATGCAGATTTTGCATAAAATACTGGCTTGTTCGCTTGATGGGAAACATACGTCTAATGGCCGAGTGTCTGAGTTTGTTGTTATCATGGGGGCATTTGATATTTACTGTAATCTTTGGACTTATCATGGGGGCATTTGATATTTACTGTAATCTTTGGACTGTCAAGAATTTAAAGCCCTCATTTCGAATTTTCCATTAGAAAATTCGAAAAGCGCTTTAAATTCCACCTTTCTTAAGACCTATTACTTTAAATTTCTCATGTTCTCAGGTACTATGAAGAAAAAGCTAAAACCAGCACGTTCACTTACAGGATCTCTTGCATACCTTAGTGCAACACCAGCATACGACCGGATGGCACGAATATGGAGAGATAAACCTTTTGGCCGTTTTAGATATGTAGATTGGGAAAAGCTACAGATATTGGGGTTCAGGATGAAATTAGAGAGTCTACTCAGTTACTCAATAGAGGGTCAGCAATTTGAGTCTTTCAAAAGATTGTTCAGCATTGACGAACCGGTGTATATGGAGATGATCACCGAGTTCATGACCACCTATACATTTGAGCCAGGGAGTAGAGTGGAAGGCGGGGTGATCACGTTTAGATATATCGGGAGCCTATTCATCTTTTCATTGGCTCAGTTTTCACGTCACCTAGATCTCTATACTCCAGAAGAGATAGATTCACCCCTGTTTACTAATGGAGCCACCACGATTTCTCTCACGACTACTACCGCAGAGGCATGGAGTCATTGGTCATCAAAGCCATATTTCTCGCGTATTAAAGCTACCCATCTCACAGACCCAGTCATGCAAATTTTGCATAAACTACTGGCTTGTTCGCTTGATGGGAAACATACGTCTAATGGCCGAGTGTCTGAGTTTGATGTTATCATGGGGGCATTTGATATTTACTGTAATCTTTGGACTGTCAAGAATTTAAAGACCTCATTTCGAATTTTCCATTAGAAAATTCGAAAAGCATTTTAAATTCCACCTTTCTTAAGACCTATTACTTTAAATTTCTCATGTTCTCAGGTACTATGAAGAAAAAGCTAAAACCAGCACGTCCACTTACAGGATCTCTTGCATACCTTAGTGCAACACTAGCATACGACCGGAGGGCACGAATATGGAGAGATAAACCTTTTTTCCGTTTTAGATATGTAGATTGTGAAAAGCTACAGATATTGGGGTTCAGGCAGAAATTAGAGAGTCTACTCAATTACTCTATAGAGGGTCAGCAGTTTGAGTCTTTCAAAAGATTGTTCAGCATTGACGAACCGGTGTATATGGAGATGATCACCGAGTTCATGACCACCTATACATTTTAGCCAGGGAGTAGACTGGAGCCTATTCACCTTGTCATTGGCTCAGTTTGCACATCACCTTGATCTCTATACTCCAGAAGAGATAGATTCACCCGTGTTTACTATTGGAGCCACCACTATTTCTCTCACGACTACTACTGCAGAGGCATGGAGTCATTGGTCACCAAAGCCATATTTCTCGCGTATTAAAGCTACCCAGCTCACTGACCCCGTCATGCAGATTTTGCATAAAATACTGGCTTGTTCGCTTGATGGGAAACATACGTCTAATGGCCGAGTGTCTGAGTTTGTTGTTATCATGGGGGCATTTGATATTTACTGTAATCTTTGGACTTATCATGGGCGCATTTGATATTTACTGTAATCTTTGAACTGTCAAGAATTTAAAGCCCTCATTTCGAATTTTCCATTAGAAAATTCGAAAAGCGCTTTAAATTCCACCTTTCTTAAGACCTATTACTTTAAATTTCTCATGTTCTCAGGTACTATGAAGAAAAAGCTAAAACCAGCACGTCCACTTACAGGATCTCTTGCATACCTTAGTGCAACACCAGCATACGACCGGATGGCACGAATATGGAGAGATAAACCTTTTGGCCGTTTTAGATATGTAGATTGGGAAAAGCTACAGATATTGGGGTTCAGGATGAAATTAGAGAGTCTACTCAGTTACTCAATAGAGGGTCAGCAATTTGAGTCTTTCAAAAGATTGTTCAGCATTGACGAACCGGTGTATATGGAGATGATCACCGAGTTCATGACCACCTATACATTTGAGCCAGGGAGTAGAGTGGAAGGCGGGGTGATCACGTTTAGATATATCGGGAGCCTATTCATCTTTTCATTGGCTCAGTTTTCACGTCACCTAGATCTCTATACTCCAGAAGAGATAGATTCACCCCTGTTTACTAATAGAGCCACCACGATTTCTCTCACGACTACTACCGCAGAGGCATGGAGTCATTGGTCATCAAAGCCATATTTCTCGCGTATTAAAGCTACCCATCTCACAGACCCAGTCATGCAAATTTTGCATAAACTACTGGCTTGTTCGCTTGATGGGAAACATACGTCTAATGGCCGAGTGTCTGAGTTTGATGTTATCATGGGGGCATTTGATATTTACTGTAATCTTTGGACTGTCAAGAATTTAAAGACCTCATTTCGAATTTTCCATTAGAAAATTCGAAAAGCATTTTAAATTCCACCTTTCTTAAGACCTATTACTTTAAATTTCTCATGTTCTCAGGTACTATGAAGAAAAAGCTAAAACCAGCACGTCCACTTACAGGATCTCTTGCATACCTTAGTGCAACACTAGCATACGACCGGAGGGCACGAATATGGAGAGATAAACCTTTTTTCCGTTTTAGATATGTAGATTGGGAAAAGCTACAGATATTGGGGTTCAGACAGAAATTAGAGAGTCTACTCAGTTACTCAATAGAGGGTCAGCAGTTTGAGTCTTTCAAAAGATTGTTCAGCATTGACGAACCGGTGTATATGGAGATGATCACCGAGTTCATGACCACCTATACATTTTAGCCAGGGAGTAGACTGGAGCCTATTCACCTTGTCATTGGCTCAGTTTGCACATCACCTTGATCTCTATACTCCAGAAGAGATAGATTCACCCGTGTTTACTATTGGAGCCACCACTATTTCTCTGACGACTACTACTGCAGAGGCATGGAGTCATTGGTCACCAAAGCCATATTTCTCGCGTATTAAAGCTACCCAGCTCACTGACCCCGTCATGCAGATTTTGCATAAAATACTGGCTTGTTCGCTTGATGGGAAACATACGTCTAATGGCCGAGTGTCTGAGTTTGTTGTTATCATGGGGGCATTTGATATTTACTGTAATCTTTGGACTTATCATGGGGGCATTTGATATTTACTGTAATCTTTGGACTGTCAAGAATTTAAAGCCCTCATTTCGAATTTTCCATTAGAAAATTCGAAAAGCGCTTTAAATTCCACCTTTCTTAAGACCTATTACTTTAAATTTCTCATGTTCTCAGGTACTATGAAGAAAAAGCTAAAACCAGCACGTCCACTTACAGGATCTCTTGCATACCTTAGTGCAACACCAGCATACGACCGGATTGCACGAATATGGAGAGATAAACCTTTTGGCCATTTTAGATATGTAGATTGGGAAAAGCTACAGATATTGGGGTTCAGGATGAAATTAGAGAGTCTACTCAGTTACTCAATAGAGGGTCAGCAATTTGAGTCTTTCAAAAGATTGTTCAGCATTGACGAACCGGTGTATATGGAGATGATCACCGAGTTCATGACCACCTATACATTTGAGCCAGGGAGTAGAGTGGAAGGCGGGGTGATCACGTTTAGATATATCGGGAGCCTATTCATCTTGTCATTGGCTCAGTTTTCACGTCACCTAGATCTCTATACTCCAGAAGAGATAGATTCACCCCTGTTTACTAATGGAGCCACCACGATTTCTCTCACGACTACTACCGCAGAGGCATGGAGTCATTGGTCATCAAAGCCATATTTCTCGCGTATTAAAGCTACCCATCTCACAGACCCAGTCATGCAAATTTTGCATAAACTACTGGCTTGTTCGCTTGATGGGAAACATACGTCTAATGGCCGAGTGTCTGAGTTTGATGTTATCATGGGGGCATTTGATATTTACTGTAATCTTTGGACTGTCAAGAATTTAAAGACCTCATTTCGAATTTTCCATTAGAAAATTCGAAAAGCATTTTAAATTCCACCTTTCTTAAGACCTATTACTTTAAATTTCTCATGTTCTCAGGTACTATGAAGAAAAAGCTAAAACCAGCACGTCCACTTACAGGATCTCTTGCATACCTTAGTGCAACACTAGCATACGACCGGAGGGCACGAATATGGAGAGATAAACCTTTTTTCCGTTTTAGATATGTAGATTGGGAAAAGCTACAGATATTGGGGTTCAGACAGAAATTAGAGAGTCTACTCAGTTACTCAATAGAGGGTCAGCAGTTTGAGTCTTTCAAAAGATTGTTCAGCATTGACGAACCGGTGTATATGGAGATGATCACCGAGTTCATGACCACCTATACATTTTAGCCAGGGAGTAGACTGGAGCCTATTCACCTTGTCATTGGCTCAGTTTGCACATCACCTTGATCTCTATACTCCAGAAGAGATAGATTCACCCGTGTTTACTATTGGAGCCACCACTATTTCTCTGACGACTACTACTGCAGAGGCATGGAGTCATTGGTCACCAAAGCCATATTTCTCGCGTATTAAAGCTACCCAGCTCACTGACCCCGTCATACAGATTTTGCATAAAATACTGGCTTGTTCGCTTGATGGGAAACATACGTCTAATGGCTGAGTGTCTGAGTTTGTTGTTATCATGGGGGCATTTGATATTTACTGTAATCTTTGGACTTATCATGGGGGCATTTGATATTTACTGTAATCTTTGGACTGTCAAGAATTTAAAGCCCTCATTTCGAATTTTCCATTAGAAAATTCGAAAAGCGCTTTAAATTCCACCTTTCTTAAGACCTATTACTTTAAATTTCTCATGTTCTCAGGTACTATGAAGAAAAAGCTAAAACCAGCACGTCCACTTACAGGATCTCTTGCATACCTTAGTGCAACACCAGCATACGACCGGATTGCACGAATATGGAGAGATAAACCTTTTGGCCATTTTAGATATGTAGATTGGGAAAAGCTACAGATATTGGGGTTCAGGTCGAAATTAGAGAGTCTACTCAGTTACTCAATAGAGGGTCAGCAATTTGAGTCTTTCAAAAGATTGTTCAGCATTGACGAACCGGTGTATATGGAGATGATCACCGAGTTCATGACCACCTATACATTTGAGCCAGGGAGTAGAGTGGAAGGCGGGGTGATCACGTTTAGATATATCGGGAGCCTATTCATCTTGTCATTGGCTCAGTTTTCACGTCACCTAGATCTCTATACTCCAGAAGAGATAGATTCACCCCTGTTTACTAATGGAGCCACCACGATTTCTCTCACGACTACTACCGCAGAGGCATGGAGTCATTGGTCATCAAAGCCATATTTCTCGCGTATTAAAGCTACCCATCTCACAGACCCAGTCATGCAAATTTTGCATAAACTACTGGCTTGTTCGCTTGATGGGAAACATACGTCTAATGGCCGAGTGTCTGAGTTTGATGTTATCATGGGGGCATTTGATATTTACTGTAATCTTTGGACTGTCAAGAATTTAAAGACCTCATTTCGAATTTTCCATTAGAAAATTCGAAAAGCATTTTAAATTCCACCTTTCTTAAGACCTATTACTTTAAATTTCTCATGTTCTCAGGTACTATGAAGAAAAAGCTAAAACCAGCACGTCCACTTACAGGATCTCTTGCATACCTTAGTGCAACACTAGCATACGACCGGAGGGCACGAATATGGAGAGATAAACCTTTTTTCCGTTTTAGATATGTAGATTGGGAAAAGCTACAGATATTGGGGTTCAGACAGAAATTAGAGAGTCTACTCAGTTACTCAATAGAGGGTCAGCAGTTTGAGTCTTTCAAAAGATTGTTCAGCATTGACGAACCGGTGTATATGGAGATGATCACCGAGTTCATGACCACCTATACATTTTAGCCAGGGAGTAGACTGGAGCCTATTCACCTTGTCATTGGCTCAGTTTGCACATCACCTTGATCTCTATACTCCAGAAGAGATAGATTCACCCGTGTTTACTATTGGAGCCACCACTATTTCTCTGACGACTACTACTGCAGAGGCATGGAGTCATTGGTCACCAAAGCCATATTTCTCGCGTATTAAAGCTACCCAGCTCACTGACCCCGTCATGCAGATTTTGCATAAAATACTGGCTTGTTCGCTTGATGGGAAACATACGTCTAATGGCCGAGTGTCTGAGTTTGTTGTTATCATGGGGGCATTTGATATTTACTGTAATCTTTGGACTTATCATGGGGGCATTTGATATTTACTGTAATCTTTGGACTGTCAAGAATTTAAAGCCCTCATTTCGAATTTTCCATTAGAAAATTCGAAAAGCGCTTTAAATTCCACCTTTCTTAAGACCTATTACTTTAAATTTCTCATGTTCTCAGGTACTATGAAGAAAAAGCTAAAACCAGCACGTCCACTTACAGGATCTCTTGCATACCTTAGTGCAACACCAGCATACGACCGGATTGCACGAATATGGAGAGATAAACCTTTTGGCCATTTTAGATATGTAGATTGGGAAAAGCTACAGATATTGGGGTTCAGGATGAAATTAGAGAGTCTACTCAGTTACTCAATAGAGGGTCAGCAATTTGAGTCTTTCAAAAGATTGTTCAGCATTGACGAACCGGTGTATATGGAGATGATCACCGAGTTCATGACCACCTATACATTTGAGCCAGGGAGTAGAGTGGAAGGCGGGGTGATCACGTTTAGATATATCGGGAGCCTATTCATCTTGTCATTGGCTCAGTTTTCACGTCACCTAGATCTCTATACTCCAGAAGAGATAGATTCACCCCTGTTTACTAATGGAGCCACCACGATTTCTCTCACGACTACTACCGCAGAGGCATGGAGTCATTGGTCATCAAAGCCATATTTCTCGCGTATTAAAGCTACCCATCTCACAGACCCAGTCATGCAAATTTTGCATAAACTACTGGCTTGTTCGCTTGATGGGAAACATACGTCTAATGGCCGAGTGTCTGAGTTTGATGTTATCATGGGGGCATTTGATATTTACTGTAATCTTTGGACTGTCAAGAATTTAAAGACCTCATTTCAAATTTTCCATTAGAAAATTCAAAAAGCATTTTAAATTCCATCTTTCTTAAGACCTATTACTTTAAATTTCTCATGTGTTCAGGTACTATGAAGAAAAAGCTAAAACCAGCACGTCCACTTACAGGATCTCTTGCATACCTTAGTGCAACACTAGCATACGACCGGAGGGCACGAATATGGAGAGATAAACCTTTTTTCCGTTTTAGATATGTAGATTGGGAAAAGCTACAGATATTGGGGTTCAGGCAGAAATTAGAGAGTCTACTCAGTTACTCAATAGAGGGTCAGCAGTTTGAGTCTTTCAAAAGATTGTTCAGCATTGACGAACCGGTGTATATGGAGATGATCACCGAGTTCATGACCACCTATACATTTTAGCCAGGGAGTAGACTGGAGCCTATTCACCTTGTCATTGGCTCAGTTTGCACATCACCTTGATCTCTATACTCCAGAAGAGATAGATTCACCCGTGTTTACTATTGGAGCCACCACTATTTCTCTCACGACTACTACTGCAG
Source organism: Pseudognaphalium luteoalbum (assembly GCA_963422505.1). Lineage (NCBI taxonomy): Eukaryota > Viridiplantae > Streptophyta > Magnoliopsida > Asterales > Asteraceae > Pseudognaphalium > Pseudognaphalium luteoalbum. Next base: position 43,916,235 of record OY730196.1, read on the forward strand.
AGGCATGGAGTCATTGGTCACCAAAGCCATATTTCTCGCGTATTAAAGCTACCCAGCTCACTGACCCCGTCATGCAGATTTTGCATAAAATACTGGCGTGTTCGCTTGATGGGAAACATACGTCTAATGGCCGAGTGTCTGAGTTTGTTGTTATCATGGGGGCATTTGATATTTACTGTAATCTTTGGACTTATCATGGGGGCATTTGATATTTACTGTAATCTTTGGACTGTCAAGAATTTAAAGCCCTCATTTCGAATTTTCCATTAGAAAATTCGAAAAGCGCTTTAAATTCCACCTTTCTTAAGACCTATTACTTTAAATTTCTCATGTTCTCAGGTACTATGAAGAAAAAGCTAAAACCAGCACGTCCACTTACAGGATCTCTTGCATACCTTAGTGCAACACCAGCATACGACCGGATGGCACGAATATGGAGAGATAAACCTTTTGGCCGTTTTAGATATGTAGATTGGGAAAAGCTACAGATATTGGGGTTCAGGATGAAATTAGAGAGTCTACTCAGTTACTCAATAGAGGGTCAGCAATTTGAGTCTTTCAAAAGATTGTTCAGCATTGACGAACCGGTGTATATGGAGATGATCACCGAGTTCATGACCACCTATACATTTGAGCCAGGGAGTAGAGTGGAAGGCGGGGTGATCACGTTTAGATATATCGGGAGCCTATTCATCTTGTCATTGGCTCAGTTTTCACGTCACCTAGATCTCTATACTCCAGAAGAGATAGATTCACCCCTGTTTACTAATGGAGCCACCACGATTTCTCTCACGACTACTACCGCAGAGGCATGGAGTCATTGGTCATCAAAGCCATATTTCTCGCGTATTAAAGCTACCCATCTCACAGACCCAGTCATGCAAATTTTGCATAAACTACTGGCTTGTTCGCTTGATGGGAAACATACGTCTAATGGCCGAGTGTCTGAGTTTGATGTTATCATGGGGGCATTTGATATTTACTGTAATCTTTGGACTGTCAAGAATTTAAAGACCTCATTTCGAATTTTCCATTAGAAAATTCGAAAAGCATTTTAAATTCCACCTTTCTTAAGACCTATTACTTTAAATTTCTCATGTTCTCAGGTACTATGAAGAAAAAGCTAAAACCAGCACGTCCACTTACAGGATCTCTTGCATACCTTAGTGCAACACTAGCATACGACCGGAGGGCACGAATATGGAGAGATAAACCTTTTTTCCGTTTTAGATATGTAGATTGGGAAAAGCTACAGATATTGGGGTTCAGACAGAAATTAGAGAGTCTACTCAGTTACTCAATAGAGGGTCAGCAGTTTGAGTCTTTCAAAAGATTGTTCAGCATTGACGAACCGGTGTATATGGAGATGATCACCGAGTTCATGACCACCTATACATTTTAGCCAGGGAGTAGACTGGAGCCTATTCACCTTGTCATTGGCTCAGTTTGCACATCACCTTGATCTCTATACTCCAGAAGAGATAGATTCACCCGTGTTTACTATTGGAGCCACCACTATTTCTCTGACGACTACTACTGCAGAGGCATGGAGTCATTGGTCACCAAAGCCATATTTCTCGCGTATTAAAGCTACCCAGCTCACTGACCCCGTCATGCAGATTTTGCATAAAATACTGGCTTGTTCGCTTGATGGGAAACATACGTCTAATGGCCGAGTGTCTGAGTTTGTTGTTATCATGGGGGCATTTGATATTTACTGTAATCTTTGGACTTATCATGGGGGCATTTGATATTTACTGTAATCTTTGGACTGTCAAGAATTTAAAGCCCTCATTTCGAATTTTCCATTAGAAAATTCAAAAAGCGCTTTAAATTCCACCTTTCTTAAGACCTATTACTTTAAATTTCTCATGTTCTCAGGTACTATGAAGAAAAAGCTAAAACCAGCACGTCCACTTACAGGATCTCTTGCATACCTTAGTGCAACACCAGCATACGACCGGATTGCACGAATATGGAGAGATAAACCTTTTGGCCATTTTAGATATGTAGATTGGGAAAAGCTACAGATATTGGGGTTCAGGATGAAATTAGAGAGTCTACTCAGTTACTCAATAGAGGGTCAGCAATTTGAGTCTTTCAAAAGATTGTTCAGCATTGACGAACCGGTGTATATGGAGATGATCACCGAGTTCATGACCACCTATACATTTGAGCCAGGGAGTAGAGTGGAAGGCGGGGTGATCACGTTTAGATATATCGGGAGCCTATTCATCTTGTCATTGGCTCAGTTTTCACGTCACCTAGATCTCTATACTCCAGAAGAGATAGATTCACCCCTGTTTACTAATGGAGCCACCACGATTTCTCTCACGACTACTACCGCAGAGGCATGGAGTCATTGGTCATCAAAGCCATATTTCTCGCGTATTAAAGCTACCCATCTCACAGACCCAGTCATGCAAATTTTGCATAAACTACTGGCTTGTTCGCTTGATGGGAAACATACGTCTAATGGCCGAGTGTCTGAGTTTGATGTTATCATGGGGGCATTTGATATTTACTGTAATCTTTGGACTGTCAAGAATTTAAAGACCTCATTTCGAATTTTCCATTAGAAAATTCAAAAAGCATTTTAAATTCCACCTTTCTTAAGACCTATTACTTTAAATTTCTCATGTGTTCAGGTACTATGAAGAAAAAGCTAAAACCAGCACGTCCACTTACAGGATCTCTTGCATACCTTAGTGCAACACTAGCATACGACCGGAGGGCACGAATATGGAGAGATAAACCTTTTTTCCGTTTTAGATATGTAGATTGGGAAAAGCTACAGATATTGGGGTTCAGGCAGAAATTAGAGAGTCTACTCAGTTACTCAATAGAGGGTCAGCAGTTTGAGTCTTTCAAAAGATTGTTCAGCATTGACGAACCGGTGTATATGGAGATGATCACCGAGTTCATGACCACCTATACATTTTAGCCAGGGAGTAGACTGGAGCCTATTCACCTTGTCATTGGCTCAGTTTGCACATCACCTTGATCTCTATACTCCAGAAGAGATAGATTCACCCGTGTTTACTATTGGAGCCACCACTATTTCTCTCACGACTACTACTGCAGAGGCATGGAGTCATTGGTCACCAAAGCCATATTTCTCGCGTATTAAAGCTACCCAGCTCACTGACCCCGTCATGCAGATTTTGCATAAAATACTGGCGTGTTCGCTTGATGGGAAACATACGTCTAATGGCCGAGTGTCTGAGTTTGTTGTTATCTTGGGGGCATTTGATATTTACTGTAATCTTTGGACTTATCATGGGGGCATTTGATATTTACTGTAATCTTTGGACTGTCAAGAATTTAAAGCCCTCATTTCGAATTTTCCATTAGAAAATTCGAAAAGCGCTTTAAATTCCACCTTTCTTAAGACCTATTACTTTAAATTTCTCATGTTCTCAGGTACTATGAAGAAAAAGCTAAAACCAGCACGTCCACTTACAGGATCTCTTGCATACCTTAGTGCAACACCAGCATACGACCGGATGGCACGAATATGGAGAGATAAACCTTTTGGCCGTTTTAGATATGTAGATTGGGAAAAGCTACAGATATTGGGGTTCAGGATGAAATTAGAGAGTCTACTCAGTTACTCAATAGAGGGTCAGCAATTTGAGTCTTTCAAAAGATTGTTCAGCATTGACGAACCGGTGTATATGGAGATGATCACCGAGTTCATGACCACCTATACATTTGAGCCAGGGAGTAGAGTGGAAGGCGGGGTGATCACGTTTAGATATATCGGGAGCCTATTCATCTTGTCATTGGCTCAGTTTTCACGTCACCTAGATCTCTATACTCCAGAAGAGATAGATTCACCCCTGTTTACTAATGGAGCCACCACGATTTCTCTCAAGACTACTACCGCAGAGGCATGGAGTCATTGGTCATCAAAGCCATATTTCTCGCGTATTAAAGCTACCCATCTCACAGACCCAGTCATGCAAATTTTGCATAAACTACTGGCTTGTTCGCTTGATGGGAAACATACGTCTAATGGCCGAGTGTCTGAGTTTGATGTTATCATGGGGGCATTTGATATTTACTGTAATCTTTGGTCTGTCAAGAATTTAAAGACCTCATTTCGAATTTTCCATTAGAAAATTCGAAAAGCATTTTAAATTCCACCTTTCTTAAGACCTATTACTTTAAATTTCTCATGTGTTCAGGTACTATGAAGAAAAAGCTAAAACCAGCACGTCCACTTACAGGATCTCTTGCATACCTTAGTGCAACACTAGCATACGACCGGAGGGCACGAATATGGAGAGATAAACCTTTTTTCCGTTTTAGATATGTAGATTGGGAAAAGCTACAGATATTGGGGTTCAGGCAGAAATTAGAGAGTCTACTCAGTTACTCAATAGAGGGTCAGCAGTTTGAGTCTTTCAAAAGATTGTTCAGCATTGACGAACCGGTGTATATGGAGATCATCACCGAGTTTATGACCACCTATACATTTTAGCCAGGCAGTAGACTGGAGCCTATTCAACCTTGTCATTGGCTCAGTTTGCACATCACCTTGATCTCTATACTCCAGAAGAGATAGATTCACCCGTGTTTACAATTGGAGCCACCACTATTTCTCTCACGACTACTACTGCAGAGGCATGGAGTCATTGGTCACCAAAGCCATATTTCTCGCGTATTAAAGCTACCCATCTCACAGACCCAGTCATGCAGATTTTGCATAAACTACTGGCTTGTTCGCTTGATGGGAAACATACGTCTAATGGCCGAGTGTGTGAGTTTGATGTTATCATGGGGGCATTTGATATTTACTGTAATCTTTGGACTGTCAAGAATTTAAAGCCCTCATTTCGAATTTTCCATTAGAAAATACGAAAAGCACTTTAAATTCCACCTTTCTTAAGACCTATTACTTTAAATTTCTCATGTTCTCAGGTACTATGAAGAAAAAGCTAAAACCAGCATGTCCACTTATAGGATCTCTTGCATACCTTAGTGCAACACCAGCATACGACCGGATGACACGAATATGGAGAGATAAACCTTTTTTCCATTTTAGATATGTAGATTGGGAAAAGCTACATATATTGGGGTTCAGGCAGAAATTGGAGAGTCTACTCAGTTACTCAATAGAGGGTCAGCAGTTTGAGTCTTTCAAAAGATTGTTCAGCATTAACGAACCGGTGTATATGGAGATGATCACCGAGTTCATGACCACCTATACATTTGAGCCAGGGAGTAGAGTGGAAGACGGGGTGATCACGTTTAGATATATGGGGAGCCTATTCACCTTGTCATTGGCTCAGTTTGCACGTCACCTAGATCTCTATACTCCAGAAGAGATAGATTCACCCCTGTTTACTAATGGAGCCACCACGATTTCTCTCACGACTACTACCGCAGAGGCATGGAGTCATTGGTCACCAAAGCCATATTTCTCGCGTATTAAAGCTACCCAGCTCACAGACTCCGTCATGCAGATTTTGCATAAATTACTGGCTTCTTCGCTTGATGGGAAACATACGTCTAATGGCCGAGTGTCTGAGTTTGATGTTATCATGGGGGCATTTGATAGTTACTGTAATCTTTGGACTGTCAAGAATTTAAAGCCCTCATTTCGAATTTTCCATTAGAAAATTCAAAAAGCGCTTTAAATTCCACCTTTCTTAAGACCTATTACTTTAAATTTCTCATGTTCTCAGGTACTATGAAGAAAAAGCTAAAACCAGCATGTCCACTTATAGGATCTCTTGCATACCTTAGTGCAACACCAGCATACGACCGGATGACACGAATATGGAGAGATAAACCTTTTTCCATTTTAGATATGTAGATTGGGAAATGCTACATATATTGGGGTTCAGGCAGAAATTAGAGAGTCTACTCAGTTACTCAATAGAGGGTTAGCAGTTTGAGTCTTTCAAAAGATTGTTCAGCATTGACGAACCGGTGTATATGGAGATGATCACCGAGTTCATGACCACCTATACATTTGAGCTAGGGAGTAGAGTGGAAGACGGGGTGATCACTTTTAGATATATGGGGAGCCTATTCACCTTGTCATTGGCTCAGTTTGCACGTCACCTAGATCTCTATACTCCAGAAGAGATAGATTCACCCCTGTTTACTAATGGAGCCACCACGATTTCTCTCATGACTACTACCGCAGAGGCATGGAGTCATTGGTCACCAAAGCCATATTTCTTGCGTATTAAAGCTACCCAGCTCACAGACCCCGTCATGCAGATATTGCATAAATTACTGGCTTGTTCGCTTGATGGGAAACATACGTCTAATGCCCGAGTGTCTGAGTTTGATGTTATCATGGGGGCATTTGATATTTACTGTAATCTTTGGACTGTCAAGTATTTAAAGCCCTCATTTCGAATTTTCCATTAGAAATTCGAAAAGCGCTTTAAATTCCACCTTTCTTAAGACCTATTACTTTAAATTTCTCATGTTCTCAGGTACTATGAAGAAAAAGCTAAAACCAGCACGTCCACTTACAGGATCTCTTGCATACCTTAGTGCAACACCAGCATACGACCGGATGGCACGAATATGGAGAGATAAACCTTTTGGCCATTTTAGATATGTAGATTGGGAAAAGCACCAGATATTGGGGTTCATGATGAAATTAGAGAGTCTACTCAGTTACTCAATAGAGGGTCAGCAGTTTGAGTCTTTCAAAAGATTGTTCAGCATTGACGAACCGGTTTATATGGAGATGATCACCGAGTTCATGACCACCTATACATTTGAGCCAGGGAGTAGAGTGGAAGGCGGGGTGATCACGTTTAGATATATGGGGAGCCTATTCATCTTGTCATTGGCTCAGTTTTCACGTCACCTAGATCTCTATACTCCAGAAGAGATAGATTCACCCCTGTTTACTAATGGAGCCACCACGATTTCTCTCACGACTACTACCGCAGAGGCATGGAGTCATTGGTCATCAAAGCCATATTTCTCGCGTATTAAAGCTACCCATCTCACAGACCCAGTCATGCAAATTTTGCATAAACTACTGGCTTGTTCGCTTGATGGGAAACATACGTCTAATGGCCGAGTGTCTGAGTTTGATGTTATCATGGGGGCATTTGATATTTACTGTAATCTTTGGACTGTCAAGAATTTAAAGACCTCATTTCGAATTTTCCATTAGAAAATTCAAAAAGCATTTTAAATTCCACCTTTCTTAAGACCTATTACTTTAAATTTCTCATGTGTTCAGGTACTATGAAGAAAAAGCTAAAACCAGCACGTCCACTTACAGGATCTCTTGCATACCTTAGTGCAACACTAGCATACGACCGGAGGGCACGAATATGGAGAGATAAACCTTTTTTCCGTTTTAGATATGTAGATTGGGAAAAGCTACAGATATTGGGGTTCAGGCAGAAATTAGAGAGTCTACTCAGTTACTCAATAGAGGGTCAGCAGTTTGAGTCTTTCAAAAGATTGTTCAGCATTGACGAACCGGTGTATATGGAGATGATCACCGAGTTCATGACCACCTATACATTTTAGCCAGGGAGTAGACTGGAGCCTATTCACCTTGTCATTGGCTCAGTTTGCACATCACCTTGATCTCTATACTCCAGAAGAGATAGATTCACCCGTGTTTACTATTGGAGCCACCACTATTTCTCTCACGACTACTACTGCAGAGGCATGGAGTCATTGGTCACCAAAGCCATATTTCTCGCGTATTAAAGCTACCCAGCTCACTGACCCCGTCATGCAGATTTTGCATAAAATACTGGTGTGTTCGCTTGATGGGAAACATACGTCTAATGGCCGAGTGTCTGAGTTTGTTGTTATCATGGGGGCATTTGATATTTACTGTAATCTTTGGACTTATCATGGGGGCATTTGATATTTACTGTAATCTTTGGACTGTCAAGAATTTAAAGCCCTCATTTCGAATTTTCCATTAGAAAATTCGAAAAGCGCTTTAAATTCCACCTTTCTTAAGACCTATTACTTTAAATTTCTCATGTTCTCAGGTACTATGAAGAAAAAGCTAAAACCAGCACGTCCACTTACAGGATCTCTTGCATACCTTAGTGCAACACCAGCATACGAACGGATGGCACGAATATGGAGAGATAAACCTTTTGGCCGTTTTAGATATGTAGATTGGGAAAAGCTACAGATATTGGGGTTCAGGATGAAATTAGAGAGTCTACTCAGTTACTCAATAGAGGGTCAGCAATTTGAGTCTTTCAAAAGATTGTTCAGCATTGACGAACCGGTGTATATGGAGATGATCACCGAGTTCATGACCACCTATACATTTGAGCCAGGGAGTAGAGTGGAAGGCGGGGTGATCACGTTTAGATATATCGGGAGCCTATTCATCTTGTCATTGGCTCAGTTTTCACGTCACCTAGATCTCTATACTCCAGAAGAGATAGATTCACCCCTGTTTACTAATGGAGCCACCACGATTTCTCTCAAGACTACTACCGCAGAGGCATGGAGTCATTGGTCATCAAAGCCATATTTCTCACGTATTAAAGCTACCCATCTCACAGACCCAGTCATGCAAATTTTGCATAAACTACTGGCTTGTTTGCTTGATGGGAAACATACGTCTAATGGCCGAGTGTCTGAGTTTGATGTTATCATGGGGGCATTTGATATTTACTGTAATCTTTGGTCTGTCAAGAATTTAAAGACCTCATTTCGAATTTTCCATTAAAAAATTCGAAAAGCATTTTAAATTCCACCTTTCTTAAGACCTATTACTTTAAATTTCTCATGTGTTCAGGTACTATGAAGAAAAAGCTAAAACCAGCACGTCCACTTACAGGATCTCTTGCATACCTTAGTGCAACACTAGCATACGACCGGAGGGCACGAATATGGAGAGATAAACCTTTTTTCCATTTTAGATATGTAGATTGGGAAAAGCTACAGATATTGGGGTTCAGGCAGAAATTAGAGAGTCTACTCAGTTACTCAATAGAGGGTCAGCAGTTTGAGTCTTTCAAAAGATTGTTCAGCATTGACGAACCGGTGTATATGGAGATGATCACCGAGTTTATGACCACCTATACATTTTAGCCAGGGAGTACACTGGAGCCTATTCACCTTGTCATTGGCTCAGTTTGCACATCACCTTGATCTCTATACTCCAGAAGAGATAGATTCACCCGTGTTTACTATTGGAGCCACCACTATTTCTCTCACGACTACTACTGCAGAGGCATGGAGTCATTGGTCACCAAAGCCATATTTCTCGCGTATTAAAGCTACCCATCTCACAGACCCAGTCATGCAGATTTTGCATAAACTACTGGCTTGTTCGCTTGATGGGAAACATACGTCTAATGGCCGAGTGTGTGAGTTTGATGTTATCATGGGGGCATTTGATATTTACTGTAATCTTTGGACTGTCAAGAATTTAAAGCCCTCATTTCGAATTTTCCATTAGAAAATACGAAAAGCACTTTAAATTCCACCTTTCTTAAGACCTATTACTTTAAATTTCTCATGTTCTCAGGTACTATGAAGAAAAAGCTAAAACCAGCATGTCCACTTATAGGATCTCTTGCATACCTTAGTGCAACACCAGCATACGACCGGATGACACGAATATGGAGAGATAAACCTTTTTTCCATTTTAGATATCTAGATTGGGAAAAGCTACATATATTGGGGTTCAGGCAGAAATTGTAGAGTCTACTCAGTTACTCAATAGAGGGTCAGCAGTTTGAGTCTTTCAAAAGATTGTTCAGCATTAACGAACCGGTGTATATGGAGATGATCACCGAGTTCATGACCACCTATACATTTGAGCCAGGGAGTAGAGTGGAAGACGGGGTGATCACGTTTAGATATATGGGGAGCCTATTCACCTTGTCATTGGCTCAGTTTGCACGTCACCTAGATCTTTATACTCCAGAAGAGATAGATTCACCCCTGTTTACTAACGGAGCCACCACGATTTCTCTCACGACTACTACCGCAGAGGCATGGAGTCATTGGTCACCAAAGCCATATTTCTCGCGTATTAAAGCTACCCAGCTCACAGACTCCGTCATGCAGATTTTGCATAAATTACTGGCTTCTTCGCTTGATGGGAAACATACGTCTAATGGCCGAGTGTCTGAGTTTGATGTTATCATGGGGGCATTTGATAGTTACTGTAATCTTTGGACTGTCAAGAATTTAAAGCCCTCATTTCGAATTTTCCATTAGAAAATTCAAAAAGCGCTTTAAATTCCACCTTTCTTAAGACCTATTACTTTAAATTTCTCATGTTCTCAGGTACTATGAAGAAAAAGCTAAAACCAGCATGTCCACTTATAGGATCTCTTGCATACCTTAGTGCAACACCAGCATACGACCGGATGACACGAATATGGAGAGATAAACCTTTTTCCATTTTAGATATGTAGATTGGGAAATGCTACATATATTGGGGTTCAGGCAGAAATTAGAGAGTCTACTCAGTTACTCAATAGAGGGTCAGCAGTTTGAGTCTTTCAAAAGATTGTTCAGCATTGACGAACCGGTGTATATGGAGATGATCACCGAGTTCATGACCACCTATACATTTGAGCTAGGGAGTAGAGTGGAAGACGGGGTGATCACTTTTAGATATATGGGGAGCCTATTCACCTTGTCATTGGCTCAGTTTGCACGTCACCTAGATCTCTATACTCCAGAAGAGATAGATTCACCCCTGTTTACTAATGGAGCCACCACGATTTCTCTCACGACTACTACCGCAGAGGCATGGAGTCATTGGTCACCAAAGCCATATTTCTTGCGTATTAAAGCTACCCAGCTCACAGACCCCGTCATGCAGATATTGCATAAATTACTGGCTTGTTCGCTTGATGGGAAACATACGTCTAATGGCCGAGTGTCTGAGTTTGATGTTATCATGGGGGCATTTGATAGTTACTGTAATCTTTGGACTGTCAAGAATTTAAAGCCCTCATTTCGAATTTTCCATTAGAAAATTCAAAAAGCGCTTTAAATTCCACCTTTCTTAAGACCTATTACTTTAAATTTCTCATGTTCTCAGGTACTATGAAGAAAAAGCTAAAACCAGCACGTCCACTTACAGGATCTCTTGCATACCTTAGTGCAACACTAGCATACGACCGGATGGCACGAATATGGAGAGACAAACCTTTTGGCCGTTTTAGATATGTAGATTGGGAAAAGCTACAGATATTGGGGTTCAGGCAGAAATTAGAGAGTCTACTCACTTACTCAATAGAGGTTTAGCAGTTTGAGTCTTTCAAAAGATTGTTCAACATTGACGAACCGGTGTATATGGAGATGATCACCGAGTTCATGACCACCTATACATTTGAGCCAGGGAGTAGAATGGAGCCTATTCACCTTGTCATTGGCTCAGTTTGCACGTCACCTTGATCTCTATACTCCAGAAGAGATAGATTCACCCCTGTTTACTAATGGAGCCACCACGATTTCTCTCACGACTACTACCGCAGAGGCATGGATTCATTGGTCACCAAAGCCATATTTCTCGCGTAGTAAAGCTACCCAGCTCACAGACCCAGTCATGCAGATTTTGCATAAACTACTGGCTTGTTTGCTTGATGGGAAACATAAGTCTAATGGCCGAGGGTCTGAGTTTGATGTTATCATGGGGGCATTTGATATTTACTGTAATCTTTGGACTGTCAAGAATTTAAAGCCCTCAATTTAAATTTTCCATTAGAAAATTCGAAAAGCACTTTAAATTCCACCTTTCTTAAGACCTATTACTTTAAATTTCTCATGTTCTCAGGTACTATGAAGAAAAAGCTAAAACCAGCACGTCCACTTACAGGATCTCTTGCATACCTTAGTGCAACACCAGCATACGACCGGATGGCACGAATATGGAGAGATAAACCTTTTGGCCATTTTAGATATGTAGATTGGGAAAAGCTACAGATATTGGGGTTCAGGCAGAAATTAGAGAGTCTACTTACTTACTCAATAGAGGGTTAGCAGTTTGAGTCTTTCAAAAGATTGTTCAGCATTGACGAACCGGTGTATATGGAGATGATCACCGAGTTCATGACCACCTATACATTTGAGCCAGGGAGTAGAGTGGAGCCTATTCACCTTGTCATTGGCTCAGTTTGCACGTCACCTAGATCTCTATACTCCAGTAGAGATAGATTCACCCCTGTTTACTAATGGAGCCACCACGATTTCTCTCATGACTACTACCGCAGAGGCATGGATTCATTGGTCACCAAAGCCATATTTCTCGCGTAGTAAAGCTACCCAGCTCACAGACCCAGTCATGCAGATTTTGCATAAACTACTGGCTTGTTCGCTTGATGGGAAACATATGTCTAATGGCCGAGTGTCTGAGTTTGATGTTATCATGGGGGCATTTGATATTTACTGTAATCTTTGGACTGTCAAGTATTTAAAGCCCTCATTTCGAATTTTCCATTAGAAATTCGAAAAGCGCTTTAAATTCCACCTTTCTTAAGACCTATTACTTTAAATTTCTCATGTTCTCAGGTACTATGAAGAAAAAGCTAAAACCAGCACGTCCACTTACAGGATCTCTTGCATACCTTAGTGCAACACCAGCATACGACCGGATGGCACGAATATGGAGAGATAAACCTTTTGGCCATTTTAGATATGTAGATTGGGAAAAGCACCAGATATTGGGGTTCATGATGAAATTAGAGAGTCTACTCAGTTACTCAATAGAGGGTCAGCAGTTTGAGTCTTTCAAAAGATTGTTCAGCATTGACGAACCGGTTTATATGGAGATGATCACCGAGTTCATGACCACCTATACATTTGAGCCAGGGAGTAGAGTGGAAGGCGGGGTGATCACGTTTAGATATATGGGGAGCCTATTCATCTTGTCATTGGCTCAGTTTTCACGTCACCTAGATCTCTATACTCCAGAAGAGATAGATTCACCCCTGTTTACTAATGGAGCCACCACGATTTCTCTCACGACTACTACCGCAGAGGCATGGAGTCATTGGTCATCAAAGCCATATTTCTCGCGTATTAAAGCTACCCATCTCACAGACCCAGTCATGCAAATTTTGCATAAACTACTGGCTTGCTCGCTTGATGGGAAACATACGTCTAATGGCCGAGTGTCTGAGTTTGATGTTATCATGGGGGCATTTGATATTTACTGTAATCTTTGGACTGTCAAGAATTTAAAGCCCTCATTTCGAATTTTCTATTAGAAAATACGAAAAGCGCTTTAAATTCCACCTTTCTTAAGACCTATTACTTTAAATTTCTCATGTTCTCAGGTACTATGAAGAAAAAGCTAAAACCAGCATGTCCACTTATAGGATCTCTTGCATACCTTAGTGCAACACCAGCATACGACCGGATGACATGAATATAGAGAGATAAACCTTTTTTCCATTTTAGATATGTAGATTGGGAAAAGCTACATATATTGGGGTTCAGGCAGAAATTAGAGAGTCTACTCAGTTACTCAATAGAGGGTCAGCAGTTTGAGTCTTTCAAAAGATTGTTCAACATTGACGAACCGGTGTATATGGAGATGATCACCGAGTTCATGACCACCTATACATTTGAGCCAGGGAGTAGAATGGGGCCTATTCACCTTGTCATTGGCTCAGTTTGCACGTCACCTTGATCTCTATACTCCAGAAGAGATAGATTCACCCCTGTTTACTAATGGAGCCACCACGATTTCTCTCACGACTACTACCGCAGAGGCATGGATTCATTGGTCACCAAAGCCATATTTCTCGCGTAGTAAAGCTACCCAGCTCACAGACCCAGTCATGCAGATTTTGCATAAACTACTGGCTTGTTTGCTTGATGGGAAACATAAGTCTAATGGCCGAGGGTCTGAGTTTGATGTTATCATGGGGGCATTTGATATTTACTGTAATCTTTGGACTGTCAAGATTTTAAAGCCCTCAATTTGAATTTTCCATTAGAAAATTCGAAAAGCACTTTAAATTCCACCTTTCTTAAGACCTATTACTTTAAATTTCTCATGTTCTCAGGTACTATGAAGAAAAAGCTAAAACCAGCACGTCCACTTACAGGATCTCTTGCATACCTTAGTGCAACACCAGCATACGACCGGATGGCACGAATATGGAGAGATAAACCTTTTGGCCATTTTAGATATGTAGATTGGGAAAAGCTACAGATATTGGGGTTCAGGCAGAAATTAGAGAGTCTACTTACTTACTCAATAGAGGGTTAGCAGTTTGAGTCTTTCAAAAGATTGTTCAGCATTGACGAACCGGTGTATATGGAGATGATCACCGAGTTCATGACCACCTATACATTTGAGCCAGGGAGTAGAGTGGAGCCTATTCACCTTGTCATTGGCTCAGTTTGCACGTCACCTAGATCTCTATACTCCAGTAGAGATAGATTCACCCCTGTTTACTAATGGAGCCACCACGATTTCTCTCATGACTACTACCGCAGAGGCATGGATTCATTGGTCACCAAAGCCATATTTCTCGCGTAGTAAAGCTACCCAGCTCACAGACCCAGTCATGCAGATTTTGCATAAACTACTGGCTTGTTCGCTTGATGGGAAACATATGTCTAATGGCCGAGTGTCTGAGTTTGATGTTATCATGGGGGCATTTGATATTTACTGTAATCTTTGGACTGTCAAGTATTTAAAGCCCTCATTTCGAATTTTCCATTAGAAATTCGAAAAGCGCTTTAAATTCCACCTTTCTTAAGACCTATTACTTTAAATTTCTCATGTTCTCAGGTACTATGAAGAAAAAGCTAAAACCAGCACGTCCACTTACAGGATCTCTTGCATACCTTAGTGCAACACCAGCATACGACCGGATGGCACGAATATGGAGAGATAAACCTTTTGGCCATTTTAGATATGTAGATTGGGAAAAGCACCAGATATTGGGGTTCATGATGAAATTAGAGAGTCTACTCAGTTACTCAATAGAGGGTCAGCAGTTTGAGTCTTTCAAAAGATTGTTCAGCATTGACGAACCGGTTTATATGGAGATGATCACCGAGTTCATGACCACCTATACATTTGAGCCAGGGAGTAGAGTGGAAGGCGGGGTGATCACGTTTAGATATATGGGGAGCCTATTCATCTTGTCATTGGCTCAGTTTTCACGTCACCTAGATCTCTATACTCCAGAAGAGATAGATTCACCCCTGTTTACTAATGGAGCCACCACGATTTCTCTCACGACTACTACCGCAGAGGCATGGAGTCATTGGTCATCAAAGCCATATTTCTCGCGTATTAAAGCTACCCATCTCACAGACCCAGTCATGCAAATTTTGCATAAACTACTGGCTTGCTCGCTTGATGGGAAACATACGTCTAATGGCCGAGTGTCTGAGTTTGATGTTATCATGGGGGCATTTGATATTTACTGTAATCTTTGGACTGTCAAGAATTTAAAGCCCTCATTTCGAATTTTCTATTAGAAAATACGAAAAGCGCTTTAAATTCCACCTTTCTTAAGACCTATTACTTTAAATTTCTCATGTTCTCAGGTACTATGAAGAAAAAGCTAAAACCAGCATGTCCACTTATAGGATCTCTTGCATACCTTAGTGCAACACCAGCATACGACCGGATGACATGAATATAGAGAGATAAACCTTTTTTCCATTTTAGATATGTAGATTGGGAAAAGCTACATATATTGGGGTTCAGGCAGAAATTAGAGAGTCTACTCAGTTACTCAATAGAGGGTCAGCAGTTTGAGTCTTTCAAAAGATTGTTCAACATTGACGAACCGGTGTATATGGAGATGATCACCGAGTTCATGACCACCTATACATTTGAGCCAGGGAGTAGAATGGGGCCTATTCACCTTGTCATTGGCTCAGTTTGCACGTCACCTTGATCTCTATACTCCAGAAGAGATAGATTCACCCCTGTTTACTAATGGAGCCACCACGATTTCTCTCACGACTACTACCGCAGAGGCATGGATTCATTGGTCACCAAAGCCATATTTCTCGCGTAGTAAAGCTACCCAGCTCACAGACCCAGTCATGCAGATTTTGCATAAACTACTGGCTTGTTTGCTTGATGGGAAACATAAGTCTAATGGCCGAGGGTCTGAGTTTGATGTTATCATGGGGGCATTTGATATTTACTGTAATCTTTGGACTGTCAAGATTTTAAAGCCCTCAATTTGAATTTTCCATTAGAAAATTCGAAAAGCACTTTAAATTCCACCTTTCTTAAGACCTATTACTTTAAATTTCTCATGTTCTCAGGTACTATGAAGAAAAAGCTAAAACCAGCACGTCCACTTACAGGATCTCTTGCATACCTTAGTGCAACACCAGCATACGACCGGATGGCACGAATATGGAGAGATAAACCTTTTGGCCGTTTTAGATATGTAGATTGGGAAAAGCTACAGATATTGGGGTTCAGGCAGAAATTAGAGAGTCTACTCACTTACTCAATAGAGGGTTAGCAGTTTGAGTCTTTCAAAAGATTGTTCAGCATTGACGAACCGGTGTATATGGAGATGATCACCGAGTTCATGACCACCTATACATTTGAGCCAGGGAGTAGAGTGGAGCCTATTCACCTTGTCATTGGCTCAGTTTGCACGTCACCTAGATCTCTATACTCCAGTAGAGATAGATTCACCCCTGTTTACTAATGGAGCCACCACGATTTCTCTCATGACTACTACCGCAGAGGCATGGATTCATTGGTCACCAAAGCCATATTTCTCGCGTAGTAAAGCTACCCAGCTCACAGACCCAGTCATGCAGATTTTGCATAAACTACTGGCTTGTTCGCTTGATGGGAAACATATGTCTAATGGCCGAGTGTCTGAGTTTGATGTTATCATGGGGGCATTTGATATTTACTGTAATCTTTGGACTGTCAAGTATTTAAAGCCCTCATTTCGAATTTTCCATTAGAAATTCGAAAAGCGCTTTAAATTCCACCTTTCTTAAGACCTATTACTTTAAATTTCTCATGTTCTCAGGTACTATGAAGAAAAAGCTAAAACCAGCACGTCCACTTACAGGATCTCTTGCATACCTTAGTGCAACACCAGCATACGACCGGATGGCACGAATATGGAGAGATAAACCTTTTGGCCATTTTAGATATGTAGATTGGGAAAAGCACCAGATATTGGGGTTCATGATGAAATTAGAGAGTCTACTCAGTTACTCAATAGAGGGTCAACAGTTTGAGTCTTTCAAAAGATTGTTCAGCATTGACGAACCGGTTTATATGGAGATGATCACCGAGTTGATGACCACCTATACATTTGAGCCAGGGAGTAGAGTGGAAGGCGGGGTGATCACGTTTAGATATATGGGGAGCCTATTCATCTTGTCATTGGCTCAGTTTTCACGTCACCTAGATCTCTATACTCCAGAAGAGATAGATTCACCCCTGTTTACTAATGGAGCCACCACGATTTCTCTCACGACTACTACCGCAGAGGCATGGAGTCATTGGTCATCAAAGCCATATTTCTCGCGTATTAAAGCTACCCATCTCACAGACCCAGTCATGCAAATTTTGCATAAACTACTGGCTTGTTCGCTTGATGGGAAACATACGTCTAATGGCCGAGTGTCTGAGTTTGATGTTATCATGGGGGCATTTGATATTTACTGTAATCTTTGGACTGTCAAGAATTTAAAGCCCTCATTTCGAATTTTCTATTAGAAAATACGAAAAGCACTTTAAATTCCACCTTTCTTAAGACCTATTACTTTAAATTTCTCATGTTCTCAGGTACTATGAAGAAAAAGCTAAAACCAGCATGTCCACTTATAGGATCTCTTGCATACCTTAGTGCAACACCAGCATACGACCGGATGACATGAATATAGAGAGATAAACCTTTTTTCCATTTTAGATATGTAGATTGGGAAAAGCTACATATATTGGGGTTCAGGCAGAAATTAGAGAGTCTACTCAGTTACTCAATAGAGGGTCAGCAGTTTGAGTCTTTCAAAAGATTGTTCAGCATTGACGAACCGGTATATATGGAGATGATCACCGAGTTCATGACCACCTATACATTTGAGCCAGGGAGTAGAGTGGAGCCTATTCACCTTGTCATTGGCTCAGTTTGCACGTCACCTAGATCTCTATACTCCAGTAGAGATAGATTCACCCCTGTTTAATAATGGAGCCACCACGGTTTCTCTCATGACTACTACCGCAGAGGCATGGATTCATTGGTCACCAAAGCCATATTTCTCGCGTAGTAAAGCTACCCAGCTCACAGACCCAGTCATGCAGATTTTGCATAAACTACTGGCTTGTTCGCTTGATGGGAAACATATGTCTAATGGCCGAGTGTCTGAGTTTGATGTTATCATGGGGGCATTTGATATTTACTGTAATCTTTGGACTGTCAAGTATTTAAAGCCTTCATTTCGAATTTTCCATTAGAAATTCAAAAAGCGCTTTAAATTCCACCTTTCTTAAGACCTATTACTTTAAATTTCTCATGTTCTCAGGTACTATGAAGAAAAAGCTAAAACCAGCACGTCCACTTACAGGATCTCTTGCATACCTTAGTGCAACACCAGCATACGACCGGATGGCACGAATATGGAGAGATAAACCTTTTGGCCATTTTAGATATGTAGATTGGGAAAAGCACCAGATATTGGAGTTCATGATGAAATTAGAGAGTCTACTCAGTTACTCAATAGAGGGTCAGCAGTTTGAGTCTTTCAAAAGATTGTTCAGCATTGACGAACCGGTTTATATGGAGATGATCACCGAGTTCATGACCACCTATACATTTGAGCCAGGGAGTAGAGTGGAAGGCGGGGTGATCACGTTTAGATATATGGGGAGCCTATTCATCTTGTCATTGGCTCAGTTTTCACGTCACCTAGATCTCTATACTCCAGAAGAGATAGATTCACCCCTGTTTACTAATGGAGCCACCACGATTTCTCTCACGACTACTACCGCAGATGCATGGAGTCATTGGTCATCAAAGCCATATTTCTCGCGTATTAAAGCTACCCATCTCACAGACCCAGTCATGCAAATTTTGCATAAACTACTGGCTTGTTCGCTTGATGGGAAACATACATCTAATGGCCGAGTGTCTGAGTTTGATGTTATCATGGGGGCATTTGATATTTACTGTAATCTTTGGACTGTCAAGAATTTAAAGCCCTCATTTCGAATTTTCCTTTAGAAAATTCGAAAAGCATTTTAAATTCCACCTTTCTTAAGGCATATTACTTTAAATTTCGCATGTTCTCAGGTAATATGAAGAAAAAGCTAAAACCAGCACGTCCACTTACAGGATCTCTTGCATACCTTAGTGCAACACCAGCATACGACCGGAGGGCACGAATATGGAGAGATAAACCTTTTTTCCGTTTTAGATATGTAGATTGGGAAAAGCTACAGATATTGGGGTTCAGGCAGAAATTAGAGAGTCTACTCTGTTACTCAATAGAGGGTCAGCAGTTTGAGTCTTTCAAAAGATTGTTCAGCATTGACGAACCGGTGTATATGGAGATGATCACCGAGTTCATGACCACCTATACATTTGAGCCAGGGAGTAGAGTGGAAGACGGGTGATCACGTTTAGATATATGGGGAGCCTATTCACCTTGTCATTGGCTCAGTTTGCACGTCACCTAGATCTCTATACTCCAGAAGAGATAGATTCACCCCTGTTTACTAATGGAGCCACCACGATTTCTCTCACGACTACTACCGCAGAGGCATGGAGTCATTGGTCATCAAAGCCATATTTCTCGCGTATTAAAGCTACCCATCTCACAGACCCAGTCATGCAATATTTGCATAAACTACTGGCTTGTTCGCTTGATGGGAAACGTACGTCTAATGGCCGAGTGTGTGAGTTTGATGTTATCATGGGGGCATTTGATATTTACTGTAATCTTTGAACTGTCAAGAATTTAAAGCCCTCATTTCGAATTTTCTATTAGAAAATACGAAAAGCACTTTAAATTCCACCTTTCTTAAGACCTATTACTTTAAATTTCTCATGTTCTCAGGTACTATGAAGAAAAAGCTAAAACCAGCATGTCCACTTATAGGATCTCTTGCATACCTTAGTGCAACACCAGCATACGACCGGATGACATGAATATAGAGAGATAAACCTTTTTTCCATTTTAGATATGTAGATTGGGAAAAGCTACATATATTGGGGTTCAGGCAGAAATTAGTGAGTCTACTCAGTTACTCAATAGAGGGTCAGCAGTTTGAGTCTTTCAAAAGATTGTTCAGCATTGACGAACCGGTGTATATGGAGATGATCACCGAGTTCATGACCACCTATACATTTGAGCCAGGGAGTAGAGTGGAAGGCGAGGTGATCACGTTTAGATATATGGGGAGCCTATTCACCTTGTCATTGGCTCACTTTGCACGTCACCTAGATCTCTATACTCCAGAAGAGATAGATTCACCCCTGTTTACTAATGGAGCCACCACGATTTCTCTCACGACTACTACCGCAGAGGCATGGAGTTATTGGTCATCAAAGCCATATTTCTCGCGTATTAAAGCTACCCATCTCACAGACCCAGTCATGCAGATTTTGTATAAACTACTGGCTTGTTCGCTTGATGGGAAACATACGTCTAATGGTCGAGTGTCTGAGTTTGATGTTATCATGGGGGCATTTGATATTTACTGTAATCTTTGGACTGTCAAGAATTTAAAGCCCTCATTTCGAATTTTCCATTAGAAAATTCGAAAAGCGCTTTAAATTCCACCTTTCTTAAGACCTATTACTTTAAATTTCTCATGTTCTCAGGTACTATGAAGAAAAAGCTAAAACCAGCACGTCCACTTACAGAATCTCTTGCATACCTTAGTGCAACACCAGCATACGACCGGATCGCACGAATATGGAGAGATATACCGTTTGGCCGTTTTAGATATGTAGATTGGGAAAAGCTACAGATATTGGGGTTCAGGATGAAATTAGAGAGTCTACTCTGTTACTCAATAGAGGGTCAGCAGTTTGAGTCTTTCAAAAGATTGTTCAGCATTGACGAATCGGTGTATATGGAGATGATCACCGAGTTCATGACCACCTATACATTTGAGCCAGGGAGTAGAGTGGAAGACGGGTGATCACGTTTAGATATATGGGGAGCCTATTCACCTTGTCATTGGCTCAGTTTGCACGTCACCTAGATCTCTATACTCCAGAAGAGATAGATTCACCCCTGTTTACTAATGGAGCCACCACGATTTCTCTCACGACTACTACCGCAGAGGCATGGAGTCATTGGTCATCAAAGCCATATTTCTCGCGTATTAAAGCTACCCATCTCACAGACCCAGTCATGCAAATTTTGCATAAACTACTGGCTTGTTCGCTTGATGGGAAACATACGTCTAATGGCCGAGTGTCTGAGTTTGATGTTATCATGGGGGCATTTGATATTTACTGTAATCTTTGGACTGTCAAGAATTTAAAGACCTCATTTCGAATTTTCCATTTGAAAATTCGAAAAGCATTTTAAATTCCACCTTTCTTAAGACCTATTACTTTAAATTTCTCATGTTCTCAGGTACTATGAAGAAAAAGCTAAAACCAGCACGTCCACTTACAGGATCTCTTGCATACCTTAGTACAACACCAGCATACGACCGGAGGGCACGAATATGGAGAGATAAACCTTTTTTCCGTTTTAGATATGTAGATTGGGAAAAGCTACAGATATTGGGGTTCAGGCAAAAATTAGAGAGTCTACTCTGTTACTCAATAGAGGGTCAGCAGTTTGAGTCTTTCAAAAGATTGTTCAGGATTGACGAACCGGTGTATATAGAGATGATCACCGAGTTCATGACCACCTATACATTTGAGCCAGGGAGTAGAGTGGAAGACGGGTGATCACGTTTAGATATATGGGGAGCCTATTCACCTTGTCAATGGCTCAGTTTGCACGTCACCTAGATCTCTATACTCCAGAAGAGATAGATTCACCCCTGTTTACTAATGGAGCCACCACTATTTCTCTCACGACTACTACCGCAGAGGCATGGAGTCATTGGTCATCAAAGCCATATTTCTCACGTATTAAAGCTACCCATCTCACAGACCCAGTCATGCAGATTTTGCATAAACTACTGGCTTGTTCGCTTGATGGGAAACATACGTCTAATGGTCGAGTGTCCGAGTTTGATGTTATCATGGGGGCATTTGATATTTACTGTAATCTTTGGACTGTCAAGAATTTAAAGCCCTCATTTCGAATTTTCCATTAGAAAATTCGAAAAGCGCTTTAAATTCCACCTTTCTTAAGACCTATTACTTTAAATTTCTCATGTTCTCAGGTACTATGAAGAAAAAGCTAAAACCAGCACGTCAACTTACAGAATCTCTTGCATACCTTAGTGCAACACCAGCATACGACCGGATCGCACGAATATGGAGAGATATACCGTTTGGCCATTTTAGATATGTAGATTGGGAAAAGCTACAGATATTGGGGTTCAGGATGAAATTAGAGAGTCTACTCTGTTACTCAATAGAGGGTCAGCAGTTTGAGTCTTTCAAAAGATTGTTCAGCATTGACGAACCGGTGTATATGGAGATAATCACCGAGTTCATGACCACCTATACATTTGAGCCAGGGAGTAGAGTGGAAGACGGGTGATCACGTTTAGATATATGGGCAGCCTATTCACCTTTTCATTGGCTCAGTTTGCACGTCACTTAGATCTCTATACTCCAGAAGAGATAGATTCACCCCTGTTTACTAATGGAGCCAACACTATTTCTCTCACGACTACTAACGCAGAGGCATGGAGTCATTGGTCATCAAAGCCATATTTCTCGCGTATTAAAGCTACCCATCTCACAGACCCAGTCATGCAAATTTTGCATAAACTACTGGCTTGTTCGCTTGATGGGAAACATACGTCTAATGGCCGAGTGTGTGAGTTTGATGTTATCATGGGGGCATTTGATATTTACTGTAATCTTTGGACTGTCAAGAATTTAAAGCCCTCATTTCGAATTTTCTATTAGAAAATACGAAAAGCACTTTAAATTCCACCTTTCTTAAGACCTATTACTTTAAATTTCTCATGTTCTCAGGTACTATGAAGAAAAAGCTAAAACCAGCATGTCCACTTATAGGATCTCTTGCATACCTTAGTGCAACACCAGCATACGACCGGATGACATGAATATAGAGAGATAAACCTTTTTTCCATTTTAGATATGTAGATTGGGAAAAGCTACATATATTTGGGTTCAGGCAGAAATTAAAGAGTCTACTCAGTTACTCAATAGAGGGTCAGCAGTTTGAGTCTTTCAAAAGATTGTTCAGCATTGACGAACCGGTGTATATGGAGATGATCACCGAGTTCATGACCACCTATACATTTGAGCCAGGGAGTAGAGTGGAAGGCGAGGTGATCACGTTTAGATATATGGGGAGCCTATTCATCTTGTCATTGGCTCAGTTTTCACGTCACCTAGATCTCTATACTCCAGAAGAGATAGATTCACCCCTGTTTACTAATGGAGCCACCACGATTTCTCTCACGACTACTACCGCAGAGGCATGGAGTCATTGGTCATCAAAGCCATATTTCTCGCGTATTAAAGCTACCCATCTCACAGACCCAGTCATGCAAATTTTGCATAAACTACTTGCTTGTTCGCTTGATGGGAAACATACGTCTAATGGCCGAGTGTCTGAGTTTGATGTTATCATGGGGGCATTTGATATTTACTGTAATCTTTGGACTGTCAAGAATTTAAAGACCTCATTTCGAATTTTCCATTAGAAAATTCGAAAAGCATTTTAAATTACACCTTTCTTAAGACCTATTACTTTAAATTTCTCATGTTCTCAGGTACTATGAAGAAAAAGCTAAAACCAGCACGTCCACTTACAAGATCTCTTGCATACCTTAGTGCAACACCAGCATACGACCGGAGGGCACGAATATGGAGAGATAAACCTTTTTTCCATTTTAGATATGTAGATTGGGAAAAGCTACAGAGATTGGCGTTCAGGCAGAAATTAAAGAGTCTACTCAGTTACTCAATAGAGGGTCAGCAGTTTGAGTTTTTCAAAAGATTGTTCAGCATTGACGAACCGGTGTATATGGAGATGATCACCGAGTTCATGACCACCTATACATTTGAGCCAGGGAGTAGAGTGGAGCCTATTCACCTTGTCATTGGCTCAGTTTGCACGTCACCTTGATCTCTATACTCCAGAAGAGATAGATTCACCCCTGTTTACTAATGGAGCCACCACTATTTGTCTCACGACTACTACCGCAGAGGCATGGAGTCATTGATCACCAAAGCCATATTTCTCGCGTATTAAAGCTACCCAGCTCACAGACCCCGTCATGCAGATTTTGCATAAAGTACTGGCTTGTTCGCTTGATGGGAAACATACGTCTAATGGCCAAGTGTCTGAGTTTGTTGTTATCATGGGGGCATTTGATATTTACTATAATCTTTGGACTTATCATGGGGGCATTTGATATTCACTGTAATCTTTGGACTGTCAAGAATTTAAAGCCCTCATTTCGAATTTTCCATTAGAAGATTCGAAAAGCGCTTTAAATTCCACCTTTCTTAAGACCTATTACTTTAAATTTCTCTTGTTCTCAGGTACTATGAAGAAAAAGCTAAAACCAGCACGTCCACTTACAGGATCTCTTGCATACCTTAGTGCAACACCAGCATACGACCGGATGGCACGAATATGGAGAGATAAACCTTTTGGACGTTTTAGATATGTAGATTGGGAAAAGCTACAGATATTGGGGTTCAGGATGAAATTAGAGTCTACTCAGTTACTCAATAGAGGGTCAGCAGTTTGAGTCTTTCAAAAGATTGTTCAGCATTGACGAACCGGTGTATATGGAGATGATCACCGAGTTTATGACCACCTATACATTTGAGCCAAGGAGTAGAGTGGAAGACGAGGTGATCACGTTTAGATATATGGGGAGCCTATTCACCTTGTCATTGGCTCAGTTTTCACGTCACCTAGATCTCTATACTCCAGAAGAGATAGATTCACCCCTGTTTACTAATGGAGCCACCACGATTTCTCTCACGACTACTACCGCAGAGGCATGGAGTCATTGGTCATCAAAGCCATATTTCTCGCGTATTAAAGCTACCCATCTCACAGAACCAGTCATGCAATATTTGCATAAACTACTGGCTTGTTCGCTTGATGGGAAACGTACGTCTAATGGCCGAGTGTGTGAGTTTGATGTTATCATGGGGGCATTTGATATTTACTGTAATCTTTGGACTGTTAAGAATTTAAAGCCCTCATTTCGAATTTTCTATTAGAAAATACGAAAAGCACTTTAAATTCCACCTTTCTTAAGACCTATTACTTTAAATTTCTCATGTTCTCAGGTACTATGAAGAAAAAGCTAAAACCAGCATGTCCACTTATAGGATCTCTTGCATACCTTAGTGCAACACCAGCATACGACCGGATCGCACGAATATGGAGAGATATACCGTTTGGCCATTTTAGATATGTAGATTGGGAAAAGCTACAGATATTGGGGTTCAGGATGAAATTAGAGAGTCTACTCTGTTACTCAATAGAGGGTCAGCAGTTTGAGTCTTTCAAAAGATTGTTCAGCATTGACGAACCGGTGTATATGGAGATAATCACCGAGTTCATGACCACCTATACATTTGAGCCAGGGAGTAGAGTGGAAGACGGGTGATCACGTTTAGATATATGGGCAGCCTATTCACCTTTTCATTGGCTCAGTTTGCACGTCACTTAGATCTCTATACTCCAGAAGAGATAGATTCACCCCTGTTTACTAATGGAGCCAACACTATTTCTCTCACGACTACTAACGCAGAGGCATGGAGTCATTGGTCATCAAAGCCATATTTCTCGCGTATTAAAGCTACCCATCTCACAGACCCAGTCATGCAAATTTTGCATAAACTACTGGCTTGTTCGCTTGATGGGAAACATACGTCTAATGGCCGAGTGTGTGAGTTTGATGTTATCATGGGGGCATTTGATATTTACTGTAATCTTTGGACTGTCAAGAATTTAAAGCCCTCATTTCGAATTTTCTATTAGAAAATACGAAAAGCACTTTAAATTCCACCTTTCTTAAGACCTATTACTTTAAATTTCTCATGTTCTCAGGTACTATGAAGAAAAAGCTAAAACCAGCATGTCCACTTATAGGATCTCTTGCATACCTTAGTGCAACACCAGCATACGACCGGATGACATGAATATAGAGAGATAAACCTTTTTTCCATTTTAGATATGTAGATTGGGAAAAGCTACATATATTTGGGTTCAGGCAGAAATTAAAGAGTCTACTCAGTTACTCAATAGAGGGTCAGCAGTTTGAGTCTTTCAAAAGATTGTTCAGCATTGACGAACCGGTGTATATGGAGATGATCACCGAGTTCATGACCACCTATACATTTGAGCCAGGGAGTAGAGTGGAAGGCGAGGTGATCACGTTTAGATATATGGGGAGCCTATTCATCTTGTCATTGGCTCAGTTTTCACGTCACCTAGATCTCTATACTCCAGAAGAGATAGATTCACCCCTGTTTACTAATGGAGCCACCACGATTTCTCTCACGACTACTACCGCAGAGGCATGGAGTCATTGGTCATCAAAGCCATATTTCTCGCGTATTAAAGCTACCCATCTCACAGACCCAGTCATGCAAATTTTGCATAAACTACTTGCTTGTTCGCTTGATGGGAAACATACGTCTAATGGCCGAGTGTCTGAGTTTGATGTTATCATGGGGGCATTTGATATTTACTGTAATCTTTGGACTGTCAAGAATTTAAAGACCTCATTTCGAATTTTCCATTAGAAAATTCGAAAAGCATTTTAAATTACACCTTTCTTAAGACCTATTACTTTAAATTTCTCATGTTCTCAGGTACTATGAAGAAAAAGCTAAAACCAGCACGTCCACTTACAAGATCTCTTGCATACCTTAGTGCAACACCAGCATACGACCGGAGGGCACGAATATGGAGAGATAAACCTTTTTTCCGTTTTAGATATGTAGATTGGGAAAAGCTACAGAGATTGGCGTTCAGGCAGAAATTAAAGAGTCTACTCAGTTACTCAATAGAGGGTCAGCAGTTTGAGTTTTTCAAAAGATTGTTCAGCATTGACGAACCGGTGTATATGGAGATGATCACCGAGTTCATGACCACCTATACATTTGAGCCAGGGAGTAGAGTGGAGCCTATTCACCTTGTCATTGGCTCAGTTTGCACGTCACCTTGATCTCTATACTCCAGAAGAGATAGATTCACCCCTGTTTACTAATGGAGCCACCACTATTTCTCTCACGACTACTACCGCAGAGGCATGGAGTCATTGATCACCAAAGCCATATTTCTCGCGTATTAAAGCTACCCAGCTCACAGACCCCGTCATGCAGATTTTGCATAAAGTACTGGCTTGTTCGCTTGATGGGAAACATACGTCTAATGGCCAAGTGTCTGAGTTTGTTGTTATCATGGGGGCATTTGATATTTACTATAATCTTTGGACTTATCATGGGGGCATTTGATATTCACTGTAATCTTTGGACTGTCAAGAATTTAAAGCCCTCATTTCGAATTTTCCATTAGAAGATTCGAAAAGCGCTTTAAATTCCACCTTTCTTAAGACCTATTACTTTAAATTTCTCTTGTTCTCAGGTACTATGAAGAAAAAGCTAAAACCAGCACGTCCACTTACAGGATCTCTTGCATACCTTAGTGCAACACCAGCATACGACCGGATGGCACGAATATGGAGAGATAAACCTTTTGGACGTTTTAGATATGTAGATTGGGAAAAGCTACAGATATTGGGGTTCAGGATGAAATTAGAGTCTACTCAGTTACTCAATAGAGGGTCAGCAGTTTGAGTCTTTCAAAAGATTGTTCAGCATTGACGAACCGGTGTATATGGAGATGATCACCGAGTTCATGACCACCTATACATTTGAGCCAAGGAGTAGAGTGGAAGACGAGGTGATCACGTTTAGATATATGGGGAGCCTATTCACCTTGTCATTGGCTCAGTTTTCACGTCACCTAGATCTCTATACTCCAGAAGAGATAGATTCACCCCTGTTTACTAATGGAGCCACCACGATTTCTCTCACGACTACTACCGCAGAGGCATGGAGTCATTGGTCATCAAAGCCATATTTCTCGCGTATTAAAGCTACCCATCTCACAGACCCAGTCATGCAATATTTGCATAAACTACTGGCTTGTTCGCTTGATGGGAAACGTACGTCTAATGGCCGAGTGTGTGAGTTTGATGTTATCATGGGGGCATTTGATATTTACTGTAATCTTTGGACTGTTAAGAATTTAAAGCCCTCATTTCGAATTTTCTATTAGAAAATACGAAAAGCACTTTAAATTCCACCTTTCTTAAGACCTATTACTTTAAATTTCTCATGTTCTCAGGTACTATGAAGAAAAAGCTAAAACCAGCATGTTCACTTATAGGATCTCTTGCATACCTTAGTGCAACACCAGCATACGACCGGATGACATGAATATAGAGAGATAAACCTTTTTTCCATTTTAGATATGTAGATTGGGAAAAGCTACATATATTGGGGTTCAGGCAGAAATTAGTGAGTCTACTCAGTTACTCAATAGAGGGTCAGCAGTTTGAGTCTTTCAAAAGATTGTTCAGCATTGACGAACCGGTGTATATGGAGATAATCACCGAGTTCATGACCACCTATACATTTGAGCCAGGGAGTAGAGTGGAAGACGGGTGATCACGTTTAGATATATGGGCAGCCTATTCACCTTTTCATTGGCTCAGTTTGCACGTCACTTAGATCTCTATACTCCAGAAGAGATAGATTCACCCCTGTTTACTAATGGAGCCAACACTATTTCTCTCACGACTACTAACGCAGAGGCATGGAGTCATTGGTCATCAAAGCCATATTTCTCGCGTATTAAAGCTACCCATCTCACAGACCCAGTCATGCAAATTTTGCATAAACTACTGGCTTGTTCGCTTGATGGGAAACATACGTCTAATGGCCGAGTGTGTGAGTTTGATGTTATCATGGGGGCATTTGATATTTACTGTAATCTTTGGACTGTCAAGAATTTAAAGCCCTCATTTCGAATTTTCTATTAGAAAATACGAAAAGCACTTTAAATTCCACCTTTCTTAAGACCTATTACTTTAAATTTCTCATGTTCTCAGGTACTATGAAGAAAAAGCTAAAACCAGCATGTCCACTTATAGGATCTCTTGCATACCTTAGTGCAACACCAGCATACGACCGGATGACATGAATATAGAGAGATAAACCTTTTTTCCATTTTAGATATGTAGATTGGGAAAAGCTACATATATTTGGGTTCAGGCAGAAATTAAAGAGTCTACTCAGTTACTCAATAGAGGGTCAGCAGTTTGAGTCTTTCAAAAGATTGTTCAGCATTGACGAACCGGTGTATATGGAGATGATCACCGAGTTCATGACCACCTATACATTTGAGCCAGGGAGTAGAGTGGAAGGCGAGGTGATCACGTTTAGATATATGGGGAGCCTATTCATCTTGTCATTGGCTCAGTTTTCACGTCACCTAGATCTCTATACTCCAGAAGAGATAGATTCACCCCTGTTTACTAATGGAGCCACCACGATTTCTCTCACGACTACTACCGCAGAGGCATGGAGTCATTGGTCATCAAAGCCATATTTCTCGCGTATTAAAGCTACCCATCTCACAGACCCAGTCATGCAAATTTTGCATAAACTACTTGCTTGTTCGCTTGATGGGAAACATACGTCTAATGGCCGAGTGTCTGAGTTTGATGTTATCATGGGGGCATTTGATATTTACTGTAATCTTTGGACTGTCAAGAATTTAAAGACCTCATTTCGAATTTTCCATTAGAAAATTCGAAAAGCATTTTAAATTACACCTTTCTTAAGACCTATTACTTTAAATTTCTCATGTTCTCAGGTACTATGAAGAAAAAGCTAAAACCAGCACGTCCACTTACAAGATCTCTTGCATACCTTAGTGCAACACCAGCATACGACCGGAGGGCACGAATATGGAGAGATAAACCTTTTTTCCGTTTTAGATATGTAGATTGGGAAAAGCTACAGAGATTGGCGTTCAGGCAGAAATTAAAGAGTCTACTCAGTTACTCAATAGAGGGTCAGCAGTTTGAGTTTTTCAAAAGATTGTTCAGCATTGACGAACCGGTGTATATGGAGATGATCACCGAGTTCATGACCACCTATACATTTGAGCCAGGGAGTAGAGTGGAGCCTATTCACCTTGTCATTGGCTCAGTTTGCACGTCACCTTGATCTCTATACTCCAGAAGAGATAGATTCACCCCTGTTTACTAATGGAGCCACCACTATTTCTCTCACGACTACTACCGCAGAGGCATGGAGTCATTGATCACCAAAGCCATATTTCTCGCGTATTAAAGCTACCCAGCTCACAGACCCCGTCATGCAGATTTTGCATAAAGTACTGGCTTGTTCGCTTGATGGGAAACATACGTCTAATGGCCAAGTGTCTGAGTTTGTTGTTATCATGGGGGCATTTGATATTTACTATAATCTTTGGACTTATCATGGGGGCATTTGATATTCACTGTAATCTTTGGACTGTCAAGAATTTAAAACCCTCATTTCGAATTTTCCATTAGAAGATTCGAAAAGCGCTTTAAATTCCACCTTTCTTAAGACCTATTACTTTAAATTTCTCTTGTTCTCAGGTACTATGAAGAAAAAGCTAAAACCAGCACGTCCACTTACAGGATCTCTTGCATACCTTAGTGCAACACCAGCATACGACCGGATGGCACGAATATGGAGAGATAAACCTTTTGGACGTTTTAGATATGTAGATTGGGAAAAGCTACAGATATTGGGGTTCAGGATGAAATTAGAGTCTACTCAGTTACTCAATAGAGGGTCAGCAGTTTGAGTCTTTCAAAAGATTGTTCAGCATTGACGAACCGGTGTATATGGAGATGATCACCGAGTTCATGACCACCTATACATTTGAGCCAAGGAGTAGAGTGGAAGACGAGGTGATCACGTTTAGATATATGGGGAGCCTATTCACCTTGTCATTGGCTAAGTTTTCACGTCACCTAGATCTCTATACTCCAGAAGAGATAGATTCACCCCTGTTTACTAATGGAGCCACCACGATTTCTCTCACGACTACTACCGCAGAGGCATGGAGTCATTGGTCATCAAAGCCATATTTCTCGCGTATTAAAGCTACCCATCTCACAGACCCAGTCATGCAATATTTGCATAAACTACTGGCTTGTTCGCTTGATGGGAAACGTACGTCTAATGGCCGAGTGTGTGAGTTTGATGTTATCATGGGGGCATTTGATATTTACTGTAATCTTTGGACTGTCAAGAATTTAAAGCCCTCATTTCGAATTTTCTATTAGAAAATACGAAAAGCACTTTAAATTCCACCTTTCTTAAGACCTATTACTTTAAATTTCTCATGTTCTCAGGTACTATGAAGAAAAAGCTAAAACCAGCATGTCCACTTGCATACCTTAGTGCAACACCAGCATACGACCGGATGACATGAATATAGAGAGATAAACCTTTTTTCCTTTTTAGATATGTAGATTGGGAAAAGCTACATATATTGGGGTTCAGGCAGAAATTAGTGAGTCTACTCAGTTACTCAATAGAGGGTCAGCAGTTTGAGTCTTTCAAAAGATTGTTCAGCATTGACGAACCGGTGTATATGGAGATGATCACCGAGTTCATGACCACCTATACATTTGAGCCAGGGAGTAGAGTGGAAGGCGAGGTGATCACGTTTAGATATATGGGGAGCCTATTCACCTTGTCATTGGCTCACTTTGCACGTCACCTAGATCTCTATACTCCAGAAGAGATAGATTCACCCCTGTTTACTAATGGAGCCACCACGATTTCTCTCACGACTACTACCGCAGAGGCATGGAGTTATTGGTCATCAAAGCCATATTTCTCGCGTATTAAAGCTACCCATCTCACAGACCCAGTCATGCAGATTTTGTATAAACTACTGGCTTGTTCGCTTGATGGGAAACATACGTCTAATGGTCGAGTGTCTGAGTTTGATGTTATCATGGGGGCATTTGATATTTACTGTAATCTTTGGACTGTCAAGAATTTAAAGCCCTCATTTCGAATTTTCCATTAGAAAATTCGAAAAGCGCTTTAAATTCCACCTTTCTTAAGACCTATTACTTTAAATTTCTCATGTTCTCAGGTACTATGAAGAAAAAGCTAAAACCAGCACGTCCACTTACAGAATCTCTTGCATACCTTAGTGCAACACCAGCATACGACCGGATCGCACGAATATGGAGAGATATACCGTTTGGCCGTTTTAGATATGTAGATTGGGAAAAGCTACAGATATTGGGGTTCAGGATGAAATTAGAGAGTCTACTCTGTTACTCAATAGAGGGTCAGCAGTTTGAGTCTTTCAAAAGATTGTTCAGCATTGACGAATCGGTGTATATGGAGATGATCACCGAGTTCATGACCACCTATACATTTGAGCCAGGGAGTAGAGTGGAAGACGGGTGATCACGTTTAGATATATGGGGAGCCTATTCACCTTGTCATTGGCTCAGTTTGCACGTCACCTAGATCTCTATACTCCAGAAGAGATAGATTCACCCCTGTTTACTAATGGAGCCACCACGATTTCTCTCACGACTACTACCGCAGAGGCATGGAGTCATTGGTCATCAAAGCCATATTTCTCGCGTATTAAAGCTACCCATCTCACAGACCCAGTCATGCAAATTTTGCATAAACTACTGGCTTGTTCGCTTGATGGGAAACATACGTCTAATGGCCGAGTGTCTGAGTTTGATGTTATCATGGGGGCATTTGATATTTACTGTAATCTTTGGACTGTCAAGAATTTAAAGACCTCATTTCGAATTTTCCATTTGAAAATTCGAAAAGCATTTTAAATTCCACCTTTCTTAAGACCTATTACTTTAAATTTCTCATGTTCTCAGGTACTATGAAGAAAAAGCTAAAACCAGCACGTCCACTTACAGGATCTCTTGCATACCTTAGTACAACACCAGCATACGACCGGAGGGCACGAATATGGAGAGATAAACCTTTTTTCCGTTTTAGATATGTAGATTGGGAAAAGCTACAGATATTGGGGTTCAGGCAAAAATTAGAGAGTCTACTCTGTTACTCAATAGAGGGTCAGCAGTTTGAGTCTTTCAAAAGATTGTTCAGCATTGACGAACCGGTGTATATGGAGATGATCACCGAGTTCATGACCACCTATACATTTGAGCCAGGGAGTAGAGTGGAAGGCGAGGTGATCACGTTTAGATATATGGGGAGCCTATTCATCTTGTCATTGGCTCAGTTTTCACGTCACCTAGATCTCTATACTCCAGAAGAGATAGATTCACCCCTGTTTACTAATGGAGCCACCACGATTTCTCTCACGACTACTACCGCAGAGGCATGGAGTCATTGGTCATCAAAGCCATATTTCTCGCGTATTAAAGCTACCCATCTCACAGACCCAGTCATGCAAATTTTGCATAAACTACTGGCTTGTTCGCTTGATGGGAAACATACGTCTAATGGCCGAGTGTCTGAGTTTGATGTTTTCATGGGGGCATTTGATATTTACTGTAATCTTTGGACTGTCAAGAATTTAAAGACCTCATTTCGAATTTTCCATTAGAAAATTCGAAAAGCATTTTAAATTACACCTTTCTTAAGACCTATTACTTTAAATTTCTCATGTTCTCAGGTACTATGAAGAAAAAGCTAAAACCAGCACGTCCACTTACAAGATCTCTTGCATACCTTAGTGCAACACCAGCATACGACCGGAGGGCACGAATATGGAGAGATAAACCTTTTTTCCATTTTAGATATGTAGATTGGGAAAAGCTACAGAGATTGGGGTTCAGGCAGAAATTAAAGAGTCTACTCAGTTACTCAATAGAGGGTCAGCAGTTTGAGTCTTTCAAAAGATTGTTCAGCATTGACGAACCGGTGTATATGGAGATGATCACCGAGTTCATGACCACCTATACATTTGAGCCAGGGAGTAGAGTGGAAGACGGGTGATCACGTTTAGATATATGGGGAGCCTATTCACCTTGTCAATGGCTCAGTTTGCACGTCACCTAGATCTCTATACTCCAGAAGAGATAGATTCACCCCTGTTTACTAATGGAGCCACCACTATTTCTCTCACGACTACTACCGCAGAGGCATGGAGTCATTGGTCATCAAAGCCATATTTCTCGCGTATTAAAGCTACCCATCTCACAGACCCAGTCATGCAGATTTTGTATAAACTACTGGCTTGTTCGCTTGATGGGAAACATACGTCTAATGGTCGAGTGTCTGAGTTTGATGTTATCATGGGGGCATTTGATATTTACTGTAATCTTTGGACTGTCAAGAATTTAAAGCCCTCATTTCGAATTTTCCATTAGAAAATTCGAAAAGCGCTTTAAATTCCACCTTTCTTAAGACCTATTACTTTAAATTTCTCATGTTCTCAGGTACTATGAAGAAAAAGCTAAAACCAGCACGTCAACTTACAGAATCTCTTGCATACCTTAGTGCAACACCAGCATACGACCGGATCGCACGAATATGGAGAGATATACCGTTTGGCCATTTTAGATATGTAGATTGGGAAAAGCTACAGATATTGGGGTTCAGGATGAAATTAGAGAGTCTACTCTGTTACTCAATAGAGGGTCAGCAGTTTGAGTCTTTCAAAAGATTGTTCAGCATTGACGAACCGGTGTATATGGAGATAATCACCGAGTTCATGACCACCTATACATTTGAGCCAGGGAGTAGAGTGGAAGACGGGTGATCACGTTTAGATATATGGGGAGCCTATTCACCTTTTCATTGGCTCAGTTTGCACGTCACTTAGATCTCTATACTCCAGAAGAGATAGATTCACCCCTGTTTACTAATGGAGCCACCACTATTTCTCTCACGACTACTACTGCAGAGGCATGGAGTCATTGGTCATCAAAGCCATATTTCTCGCGTGTTAAAGCTACCCATCTCACAGACCCAGTCATGCAAATTTTGCATAAACTACTGGCTTGTTCGCTTGATGGGAAACATACGTCTAATGGCCGAGTGTGTGAGTTTGATGTTATCATGGGGGCATTTGATATTTACTGTAATCTTTGGACTGTCAAGAATTTAAAGCCCTCATTTCGAATTTTCTATTAGAAAATACGAAAAGCACTTTAAATTCCACCTTTCTTAAGACCTATTACTTTAAATTTCTCATGTTCTCAGGTACTATGAAGAAAAAGCTAAAACCAGCATGTCCACTTATAGGATCTCTTGCATACCTTAGTGCAACACCAGCATACGACCGGATGACATGAATATAGAGAGATAAACCTTTTTTCCATTTTAGATATGTAGATTGGGAAAAGCTACATATATTTGGGTTCAGGCAGAAATTAAAGAGTCTACTCAGTTACTCAATAGAGGGTCAGCAGTTTGAGTCTTTCAAAAGATTGTTCAGCATTGACGAACCGGTGTATATGGAGATGATCACCGAGTTCATGACCACCTATACATTTGAGCCAGGGAGTAGAGTGGAAGGCGAGGTGATCACGTTTAGATATATGGGGAGCCTATTCATCTTGTCATTGGCTCAGTTTTCACGTCACCTAGATCTCTATACTCCAGAAGAGATAGATTCACCCCTGTTTACTAATGGAGCCACCACGATTTCTCTCACGACTACTACCGCAGAGGCATGGAGTCATTGGTCATCAAAGCCATATTTCTCGCGTATTAAAGCTACCCATCTCACAGACCCAGTCATGCAAATTTTGCATAAACTACTGGCTTGTTCGCTTGATGGGAAACATACGTCTAATGGCCGAGTGTCTGAGTTTGATGTTTTCATGGGGGCATTTGATATTTACTGTAATCTTTGGACTGTCAAGAATTTAAAGACCTCATTTCGAATTTTCCATTAGAAAATTCGAAAAGCATTTTAAATTACACCTTTCTTAAGACCTATTACTTTAAATTTCTCATGTTCTCAGGTACTATGAAGAAAAAGCTAAAACCAGCACGTCCACTTACAAGATCTCTTGCATACCTTAGTGCAACACCAGCATACGACCGGAGGGCACGAATATGGAGAGATAAACCTTTTTTCCGTTTTAGATATGTAGATTGGGAAAAGCTACAGAGATTGGGGTTCAGGCAGAAATTAAAGAGTCTACTCAGTTACTCAATAGAGGGTCAGCAGTTTGAGTTTTTCAAAAGATTGTTCAGCATTGACGAACCGGTGTATATGGAGATGATCACCGAGTTCATGACCACCTATACATTTGAGCCAGGGAGTAGAGTGGAGCCTATTCACCTTGTCATTGGCTCAGTTTGCACGTCACCTTGATCTCTATACTCCAGAAGAGATAGATTCACCCCTGTTTACTAATGGAGCCACCACTATTTCTCTCACGACTACTACCGCAGAGGCATGGAGTCATTGATCACCAAAGCCATATTTCTCGCGTATTAAAGCTACCCAGCTCACAGACCCCGTCATGCAGATTTTGCATAAAGTACTGGCTTGTTCGCTTGATGGGAAACATACGTCTAATGGCCGAGTGTCTGAGTTTGTTGTTATCATGGGGGCATTTGATATTTACTATAATCTTTGGACTTATCATGGGGGCATTTGATATTTACTGTAATATTTGGACTGTCAAGAATTTAAAGCCCTCATTTCGAATTTTCCATTAGAAGATTCGAAAAGCGCTTTAAATTCCACCTTTCTTAAGACCTATTACTTTAAATTTCTCTTGTTCTCAGGTACTATGAAGAAAAAGCTAAAACGAGCACGTCCACTTACAGGATCTCTTGCATACCTTAGTGCAACACCAGCATACGACCGGATGGCACGAATATGGAGAGATAAACCTTTTGGACGTTTTTGATATGTAGATTGGGAAAAGCTACAGATATTGGGGTTCAGGATGAAATTAGAGTCTACTCAGTTACTCAATAGAGGGTCAGCAGTTTGAGTCTTTCAAAAGATTGTTCAGCATTGACGAACCGGTGTATATGGAGATGATCACCGAGTTCATGACCACCTATACATTTGAGCCAAGGAGTAGAGTGGAAGACGGGGTGATCACGTTTAGATATATGGGGAGCCTATTCACCTTGTCATTGGCTCAGTTTTCACGTCACCTAGATCTCTATACTCCAGAAGAGATAGATTCACCCCTGTTTACTAATGGAGCCACCACGATTTCTCTCACGACTACTACCGCAGAGGCATGGAGTCATTGGTCATCAAAGCCATATTTCTCGCGTATTAAAGCTACCCATCTCACAGACCCAGTCATGCAATATTTGCATAAACTACTGGCTTGTTCGCTTGATGGGAAACGTACGTCTAATGGCCGAGTGTGTGAGTTTGATGTTATCATGGGGGCATTTGATATTTACTGTAATCTTTGGACTGTCAAGAATTTAAAGCCCTCATTTCGAATTTTCTATTAGAAAATACGAAAAGCACTTTAAATTCCACCTTTCTTAAGACCTATTACTTTAAATTTCTCATGTTCTCAGGTACTATGAAGAAAAAGCTAAAACCAGCATGTCCACTTATAGGATCTCTTGCATACCTTAGTGCAACACCAGCATACGACCGGATGACATGAATATAGAGAGATAAACCTTTTTTCCATTTTAGATATGTAGATTGGGAAAAGCTACATATATTGGGGTTCAGGCAGAAATTAGAGAGTCTACTCAGTTACTCAATAGAGGGTCAGCAGTTTGAGTCTTTCAAAAGATTGTTCAGCATTGACGAACCGGTGTATATGGAGATGATCACCGAGTTCATGACCACCTATACATTTGAGCCAGGGAGTAGAGTGGAAGGCGAGGTGATCACGTTTAGATATATGGGGAGCCTATTCACCTTGTCATTGGCTCACTTTGCACGTCACCTAGATCTCTATACTCCAGAAGAGATAGATTCACCCCTGTTTACTAATGGAGCCACCACGATTTCTCTCACGACTACTACCGCAGAGGCATGGAGTTATTGGTCATCAAAGCCATATTTCTCGCGTATTAAAGCTACCCATCTCACAGACCCAGTCATGCAATATTTGCATAAACTACTGGCTTGTTCGCTTGATGGGAAACGTACGTCTAATGGCCGAGTGTGTGAGTTTGATGTTATCATGGGGGCATTTGATATTTACTGTAATCTTTGGACTGTCAAGAATTTAAAGCCCTCATTTCGAATTTTCTATTAGAAAATACGAAAAGCACTTTAAATTCCACCTTTCTTAAGACCTATTACTTTAAATTTCTCATGTTCTCAGGTACTATGAAGAAAAAGCTAAAACCAGCATGTCCACTTATAGGATCTCTTGCATACCTTAGTGCAACACCAGCATACGACCGGATGACATGAATATAGAGAGATAAACCTTTTTTCCATTTTAGATATGTAGATTGGGAAAAGCTACATATATTGGGGTTCAGGCAGAAATTAGAGAGTCTACTCAGTTACTCAATAGAGGGTCAGCAGTTTGAGTCTTTCAAAAGATTGTTCAGCATTGACGAACCGGTGTATATGGAGATGATCACCGAGTTCATGACCACCTATACATTTGAGCCAGGGAGTAGAGTGGAAGGCGAGGTGATCACGTTTAGATATATGGGGAGCCTATTCACCTTGTCATTGGCTCACTTTGCACGTCACCTAGATCTCTATACTCCAGAAGAGATAGATTCACCCCTGTTTACTAATGGAGCCACCACGATTTCTCTCACGACTACTACCGCAGAGGCATGGAGTTATTGGTCATCAAAGCCATATTTCTCGCGTATTAAAGCTACCCATCTCACAGACCCAGTCATGCAGATTTTGTATAAACTACTGGCTTGTTCGCTTAATGGGAAACATACGTCTAATGGTCGAGTGTCTGAGTTTGATGTTATCATGGGGGCATTTGATATTTACTGTAATCTTTGGACTGTCAAGAATTTAAAGCCCTCATTTCGAATTTTCCATTAGAAAATTCAAAAAGCGCTTTAAATTCCACCTTTCTTAAGACCTATTACTTTAAATTTCTCATGTTCTCAGGTACTATGAAGAAAAAGCTAAAACCAGCACGTCCACTTACAGAATCTCTTGCATACCTTAGTGCAACACCAGCATATGACCGGATCGCACGAATATGGAGAGATATACCGTTTGGCCGTTTTAGATATGTAGATTGGGAAAAGCTACAGATATTGGGGTTCAGGATGAAATTAGAGAGTCTACTCTGTTACTCAATAGAGGGTCAGCAGTTTGAGTCTTTCAAAAGATTGTTCAGCATTGACGAATCGGTGTATATGGAGATGATCACCGAGTTCATGACCACCTATACATTTGAGCCAGGGAGTAGAGTGGAAGACGGGTGATCACGTTTAGATATATGGGGAGCCTATTCACCTTGTCATTGGCTCAGTTTGCACGTCACCTAGATCTCTATACTCCAGAAGAGATAGATTCACCCCTGTTTACTAATGGAGCCACCACGATTTCTCTCACGACTACTACCGCAGAGGCATGGAGTCATTGGTCATCAAAGCCATATTTCTCGCGTATTAAAGCTACCCATCTCACAGACCCAGTCATGCAAATTTTGCATAAACTACTGGCTTGTTCGCTTGATGGGAAACATAGGTCTAATGGCCGAGTGTCTGAGTTTGATGTTATCATGGGGGCATTTGATATTTACTGTAATCTTTGGACTGTCAAGAATTTAAAGACCTCATTTCGAATTTTCCATTTGAAAATTCGAAAAGCATTTTAAATTCCACCTTTCTTAAGACCTATTACTTTAAATTTCTCATGTTCTCAGGTACTATGAAGAAAAAGCTAAAACCAGCACGTCCACTTACAGGATCTCTTGCATACCTTAGTACAACACCAGCATACGACCGGAGGGCACGAATATGGAGAGATAAACCTTTTTTCCATTCTAGATATGTAGATTGGGAAAAGCTACAGATATTGGGGTTCAGGCAAAAATTAGAGAGTCTACTCTGTTACTCAATAGAGGGTCAGCAGTTTGAGTCTTTCAAAAGATTGTTCAGCATTGACGAACCGGTGTATATGGAGATGATCACCGAGTTCATGACCACCTATACATTTGAGCCAGGGAGTAGAGTGGAAGACGGGTGATCACGTTTAGATATATGGGGAGCCTATTCACCTTGTCAATGGCTCAGTTTGCACGTCACCTAGATCTCTATACTCCAGAAGAGATAGATTCACCCCTGTTTACTAATGGAGCCACCACTATTTCTCTCACGACTACTACCGTAGAGGCATGGAGTCATTGGTCATCAAAGCCATATTTCTCGCGTATTAAAGCTACCCATCTCACAGACCCAGTCATGCAGATTTTGCATAAACTACTGGCTTGTTCGCTTGATGGGAAACATACGTCTAATGGTCGAGTGTCTGAGTTTGATGTTATCATGGGGGCATTTGATATTTACTGTAATCTTTGGACTGTCAAGAATTTAAAGCCCTCATTTCGAATTTTCCATTAGAAAATTCGAAAAACGCTTTAAATTCCACCTTTCTTAAGACCTATTACTTTAAATTTCTCATGTTCTCAGGCACTATGAAGAAAAAGCTAAAACGAGCACGTCAACTTATAGAATCTCTTGCATACCTTAGTGCAACACCAGCATACGACCGGATCGCACGAATATGGAGAGATATACCGTTTGGCCATTTTAGATATGTAGATTGGGAAAAGCTACAGATATTGGGGTTCAGGATGAAATTAGAGAGTCTACTCTGTTACTCAAAAGAGGGTCAGCAGTTTGAGTCTTTCAAAAGATTGTTCAGCATTGACGAACCGGTGTATATGGAGATAATCACCGAGTTCATGACCACCTATACATTTGAGCCAGGGAGTAGAGTGGAAGACGGGTGATCACGTTTAGATATATGGGGAGCCTATTCACCTTTTCATTGGCTCAGTTTGCACGTCACTTAGATCTCTATACTCCAGAAGAGATAGATTCACCCCTGTTTACTAATGGAGCCACCACTATTTCTCTCACGACTACTACCGCAGAGGCATGGAGTCATTGGTCATCAAAGCCATATTTCTCGCGTATTAAAGCTACCCATCTCACAGACCCAGTCATGCAAATTTTGCATAAACTACTGGCTTGTTCGCTTGATGGGAAACGTACGTCTAATGGCCGAGTGTGTGAGTTTGATGTTATCATGTGGGCATTTGATATTTACTGTAATCTTTGGACTGTCAAGAATTTAAAGCCCTCATTTCGAATTTTCTATTAGAAAATACGAAAAGCACTTTAAATTCCACCTTTCTTAAGACCTATTACTTTAAATTTCTCATGTTCTCAGGTACTATGAAGAAAAAGCTAAAACCAGCATGTCCACTTATAGGATCTCTTGCATACCTTAGTGCAACACCAGCATACGACCGGATGACATGAATATAGAGAGATAAACCTTTTTTCCATTTTAGATATGTAGATTGGGAAAAGCTACATATATTTGGGTTCAGGCAGAAATTAAAGAGTCTACTCAGTTACTCAATAGAGGGTCAGCAGTTTGAGTCTTTCAAAAGATTGTTCAGCATTGACGAACCGGTGTATATGGAGATGATCACCGAGTTCATGACCACCTATACATTTGAGCCAGGGAGTAGAGTGGAAGGCGAGGTGATCACGTTTAGATATATGGGGAGCCTATTCATCTTGTCATTGGCTCAGTTTTCACGTCACCTAGATCTCTATACTCCAGAAGAGATAGATTCACCCCTGTTTACTAATGGAGCCACCACGATTTCTCTCACGACTACTACCGCAGAGGCATGGAGTCATTGGTCATCAAAGCCATATTTCTCGCGTATTAAAGCTACCCATCTCACAGACCCAGTCATGCAAATTTTGCATAAACTACTGGCTTGTTCGCTTGATGGGAAACATACGTCTAATGGCCGAGTGTCTGAGTTTGATGTTTTCATGGGGGCATTTGATATTTACTGTAATCTTTGGACTGTCAAGAATTTAAAGACCTCATTTCGAATTTTCCATTAGAAAATTCGAAAAGCATTTTAAATTACACCTTTCTTAAGACCTATTACTTTAAATTTCTCATGTTCTCAGGTACTATGAAGAAAAAGCTAAAACCAGCACGTCCACTTACAAGATCTCTTGCATACCTTAGTGCAACACCAGCATACGACCGGAGGGCACGAATATGGAGAGATAAACCTTTTTTCCATTTTAGATATGTAGATTGGGAAAAGCTACAGAGATTGGGGTTCAGGCAGAAATTAAAGAGTCTAATGGCCAAGTGTCTGAGTTTGTTGTTATCATGGGGGCATTTGATATTTACTATAATCTTTGGACTTATCATGGGGGCATTTGATATTTACTGTAATATTTGGACTGTCAAGAATTTAAAGCCCTCATTTCGAATTTTCCATTAGAAGATTCGAAAAGCGCTTTAAATTCCACCTTTCTTAAGACCTATTACTTTAAATTTCTCTTGTTCTCAGGTACTATGAAGAAAAAGCTAAAACCAGCACGTCCACTTACAGGATCTCTTGCATACCTTAGTGCAACACCAGCATACGACCGGATGGCACGAATATGGAGAGATAAACCTTTTGGACGTTTTAGATATGTAGATTGGGAAAAGCTACAGATATTGGGGTTCAGGATGAAATTAGAGTCTACTCAGTTACTCAATAGAGGGTCAGCAGTTTGAGTCTTTCAAAAGATTGTTCAGCATTGACGAACCAGTGTATATGGAGATGATCACCGAGTTCATGACCACCTATACATTTGAGCCAAGGAGTAGAGTGGAAGACGGGGTGATCACGTTTAGATATATGGGGAGCCTATTCACCTTGTCATTGGCTCAGTTTGCACGTCACCTAGATCTCTATACTCCAGAAGAGATAGATTCACCTTTGTTTACTAATGGAGCCACCACGATTTCTCTCACGACTACTACCGCAGAGGCATGGAGTCATTGGTCACCAAAGCCATATTTCTCGCGTATTAAAGCTACCCAGCTCACAGACCCAGTCATGCAGATTTTGCATAAACTACTGGCTTGTTCGCTTGATGGGAAACATACGTCTAATGGCCGAGTGTGTGAGTTTGATGTTATCATGGGGGCATTTGATATTTACTGTAATCTTTGGACTGTCAAGAATTTAAAGCCCTCATTTCGAATTTTCCATTAGAAAATACAAAAAGCACTTTAAATTCCACCTTTCTTAAGACCTATTACTTTAAATTTCTCATGTTCTCAGGTACTATGAAGAAAAAGCTAAAACCA
Source organism: Pseudognaphalium luteoalbum (assembly GCA_963422505.1). Lineage (NCBI taxonomy): Eukaryota > Viridiplantae > Streptophyta > Magnoliopsida > Asterales > Asteraceae > Pseudognaphalium > Pseudognaphalium luteoalbum. Next base: position 43,959,675 of record OY730196.1, read on the forward strand.
GCATGTCCACTTATAGGATCTCTTGCATACCTTAGTGCAACACCAGCATACGACCGGATGACACGAATATGGAGAGATAAACCTTTTTTCCATTTTAGATATGTAGATTGGGAAAAGCTACATATATTGGGGTTCAGGCAGAAATTGGAGAGTCTACTCAGTTACTCAATAGAGGGTCAGCAGTTTGAGTCTTTCAAAAGATTGTTCAGCATTAACGAACCGGTGTATATGGAGATGATCACCGAGTTCATGACCACCTATACATTTGAGCCAGGGAGTAGAGTGGAAGACGGGGTGATCACGTTTAGATATATGGGGAGCCTATTCAACTTGTCATTGGCTCAGTTTGCACGTCACCTAGATCTCTATACTCCAGAAGAGATAGATTCACCCCTGTTTACTAATGGAGCCACCACGATTTCTCTCACGACTACTACCGCAGAGGCATGGAGTCATTGGTCACCAAAGCCATATTTCTCGCGTATTAAAGCTACCCAGCTCACAGACCCGGTCATGCAGATTTTGCATAAACTACTGGCTTGTTCGCTTGATGGGAAACATACGTCTAATGGCCGAGTGTGTGAGTTTGATGTTATCATGGGGGCATTTGATATTTACTGTAATCTTTGGACTGTCAAGAATTTAAAGCCCTCATTTCGAATTTTCCATTAGAAAATTCGAAAAGCGCTTTAAATTCCACCTTTCTTAAGACCTATTACTTTAAATTTCTCATGTTCTCAGGTACTATGAAGAAAAAGCTAAAACCAGCATGTCCACTTATAGGATCTCTTGCATACCTTAGTGCAACACCAGCATACGACCGGATGACACGAATATGGAGAGATAAACCTTTTTTCCATTTTAGATATGTAGATTGGGAAAAGCTACATATATTGGGGTTCAGGCAGAAATTGGAGAGTCTACTCAGTTACTCAATAGAGGGTCAGCAGTTTGACTCTTTCAAAAGATTGTTCAGCATTAACGAACCGGTGTATATGGAGATGATCACCGAGTTCATGACCACCTATACATTTGAGCCAGGGAGTAGAGTGGAAGACGGGGTGATCACGTTTAGATATATGGGGAGCCTATTCAACTTGTCATTGGCTCAGTTTGCACGTCACCTAGATCTCTATACTCCAGAAGAGATAGATTCACCCCTGTTTACTAATGGAGCCACCACGATTTCTCTCACGACTACTACCGCAGAGGCATTGGAGTCATTGGTCACCAAAGCCATATTTCTCGCGTATTAAAGCTACCCAGCTCACAGACCCGGTCATGCAGATTTTGCATAAACTACTGGCTTGTTCGCTTGATGGGAAACATACGTCTAATGGCCGAGTGTCTGAGTTTGATGTTATCATGGGGGCATTTGATATTTACTGTAATCTTTGGACTGTCAAGAATTTAAAGCCCTCATTTCGAATTTTCCATTAGAAAATTCGAAAAGCGCTTTAAATTCCACCTTTCTTAAGACCTATTACTTTAAATTTCTCATGTTCTCAGGTACTATGAAGAAAAAGCTAAAACCAGCACGTCCACTTACAGGATCTCTTGCATACCTTAGTGCAACACCAGCATACGACCGGATGGCACGAATATGGAGAGATAAACCTTTTGGCCGTTTTAGATATGTAGATTGGGAAAAGCTACAGATATTGGGGTTCAGGCAGAAATTAGAGAGTCTACTCACTTACTCAATAGAGGGTTAGCAGTTTGAGTCTTTCAAAAGATTGTTCAACATTGACGAACCGGTGTATATGGAGATGATCACCGAGTTCATGACCACCTATACATTTGAGCCAGGGAGTAGAATGGAGCCTATTCACCTTGTCATTGGCTCAGTTTGCACGTCACCTTGATCTCTATACTCCAGAAGAGATAGATTCACCCCTGTTTACTAATGGAGCCACCACGATTTCTCTCACGACTACTACCGCAGAGGCATGGATTCATTGGTCACCAAAGCCATATTTCTCGCGTAGTAAAGCTACCCAGCTCACAGACCCAGTCACGCAGATTTTGCATAAACTAATGGCTTGTTCGCTTGATGGGAAACATAAGTCTAATGGTCGAGGGTCTGAGTTTGATGTTATCATGGGGGCATTTGATATTTACTGTAATCTTTGGACTGTCAAGAATTTAAAGCCCTCATTTTGAATTTTCCATTAGAAAATTCGAAAAGCACTTTAAATTCCACCTTTCTTAAGACCTATTACTTTAAATTTCTCATGTTCTCAGGTACTATGAAGAAAAAGCTAAAACCAGCACGTCCACTTACAGGATCTCTTGCATACCTTAGTGCAACACCAGCATACAACCGGATGACACGAATATGGAGAGATAAACCCTTTTTCCGTTTTAGATATGTAGATTGGGAAAAGCTACAGATATTGGGGTTCAGGCAGAAATTAGAGAGTCTACTCAGTTACTCAATAGAGGGTCAGCAGTTTGAGTCTTTCAAAAGATTGTTCAGCATTGACGAACCGGTGTATATGGAGATGATCACCGAGTTCATGACCACCTATAAATTTGAGCCAGGGAGTAGAGTGGAGCCTATTCACCTTGTCATTGGCTCAGTTTGCACGTCACCTAGATCTCTATACTCTAGTAGAGATAGATTCACCCCTGTTTACTAATGGAGCCACCACGATTTGTCTCATGACTACTACCGCAGAGGCATGGATTCATTGGTCACCAAAGCCATATTTCTCGCGTAGTAAAGCTACCCAGCTCACAGACCCAGTCATGCAGATATTGCATAAACTACTGGCTTGTTCGCTTGATGGGAAACATATGTCTAATGGCCGAGTGTCTGAGTTTGATGTTATCATGGGGGCATTTGATATTTACTGTAATCTTTGGACTGTTAAGTATTTAAAGCCATCATTTCGAATTTTCCATTAGAAATTCGAAAAGCGCTTTAAATTCCACCTTTCTTAAGACCTATTACTTTAAATTTCTCATGTTCTCAGGTACTATGAAGAAAAAGCTAAAACCAGCACGTCCACTTACAGGATCTCTTCCATACCTTAGTGCAACACCAGCATACGACCGGATGGCACGAATATGGAGAGATAAACCTTTTAGCCATTTTAGATATGTATATTGGGAAAAGCACCAGATATTGGGGTTCATGATGAAATTAGAGAGTCTACTCAGTTACTCAATAGAGGGTCAGCAGTTTGAGTCTTTCAAAAGATTGTTCAGCATTAACGAACCGGTGTATATGGAGATGATCACCGAGTTCATGACCACCTATACATTTGAGCCAGGGAGTAGAGTGAAGACGGGGTATTCACGTTTAGATATATGGGGAGCCTATTCACCGTGTCATTGGCTCAGTTTGCACGTCACCTAGATCTCTATACTCCAGAAGAGATAGATTCACCCCTGTTTACTAATGGAGCCACCACGATTTCTCTCATGACTACAACCGCAGAGGCATGGAGTCATTGGTCACCAAAGCCATATTTCTCGCGTATTAAAGCTACTCAGCTCACAGACCCGGTCATGCAGATTTTGCATAAACTACTGGCTTGTTCGCTTGATGGGAAACATACGTCTAATGGCCGAGTGTCTAAGTTTGATGTTATCATGGGGGCATTTGATATTTACTGTAATCTTTGGACTGTCAAGAATTTAAAGCCCTCATTTCGAATTTTCCATTAGAAAATTCGAAAAGCGCTTTAAATTCCACCTTTCTTAAGACCTATTACTTTAAATTTCTCATGTTCTCAGGTACTATGAAGAAAAAGCTAAAACCAGCACGTCCACTTACAGGATCTCTTGCATACCTTAGTGCAACACCAACATACGACCGGATGACATGAATATGGAGAGATAAACCTTTTTTCCGTTTTAGATATGTAGATTGGGAAAAGCTACAGATATTGGGGTTCAGGCAGAAATTAGAGAGTCTACTCAGTTACTCAATAGAGGGTCAGCAGTTTTAGTCTTTCAAAAGATTGTTCAGCATTGACGAACCGGTGTATATGGAGATGATCACCGAGTTCATGACCACCTATACATTTGAGCCAGGGAGTAGAGTGGAGCCTATTCACCTTGTCATTGGCTCAGTTTGCACGTCACCTAGATCTCTATACTCGAGAAGAGATAGATTCACCCCTGTTTACTAATGGAGCCACCACGATTTCTCTCACGACTACTACCGCAGAGGCATGGAGTCATTGGTCACCAAAGCCATATTTCTCGCGTATTAAAGCTACCCAGCTCACAGACCCAGTCATGCAGATTTTGCATAAAGTACTGGCTTGCTCGCTTGATGGGAAACATACGTCTAATGGTCGAGTGTCTGAGTTTGATGTTATCATGGGGGCATTTGATATTTACTGTAATCTTTGGACTGTCAAGTATTTAAAGCCCTCATTTCGAATTTTCCATTAGAAATTCGAAAAGCGCTTTAAATTCCACCTTTCTTAAGACCTATTACTTTAAATTTCTCATGTTCTCAAGTACTATGAAGAAAAAGCTAAAACCAGCACGTCCACTTACAGGATCTCTTGCATACCTTAGTGCAACACCAGCATACGACCGGATGGCACGAATATGGAGAGATAAACCTTTTGGCCATTTTAGATATGTAGATTGGGAAAAGCACCAGATATTGGGGTTCATGATGAAATTAGAGAGTCTACTCAGTTACTCAATAGAGGGTCAGCAGTTTGAGTCTTTCAAAAGATTGTTCAGCATTAACGAACCGGTGTATATGGAGATGATCACCGAGTTCATGACCACCTATACATTTGAGCCAGGGAGTAGAGTGGAAGACGGGGTATTCACGTTTAGATATATGGGGAGCCTATTCACCTTGTCATTGGCTCAGTTTGCACGTCACCTAGATCTCTATTCTCCAGAAGATATAGATTCACCCCTGTTTACTAATGGAGCCACCACGATTTCTCTCACGACTACTACCGTAGAGGCATGGAGTCATTGGTCACCAAAGCCATATTTCTCGCGTATTAAAGCTACCCAGCTCACAGACCCGGTCATGAAGATTTTGCATAAACTACTGGCTTGTTCGCTTGATGGGAAACATACGTCTAATGGCCGAGTGTCTGAGTTTGATGTTATCATGGGGGCATTTGATATTTACTGTAATCTTTGGACTGTCAAGAATTTAAAGCCCTCATTTCGAATTTTCCATTAGAAAATTCGAAAAGCATTTTAAATTCCACCTTTCTTAAGACCTATTACTTTAAATTTCTAATGTTCTCAGGTACTATGTAGAAAAAGCTAAAACCAGCACGTCCACTTACAGGATCTCTTGCATACCTTAGTGCAACACTAACATACGACCGGATGACACGAATATGGAGAGATAAACCTTTTTTCCGTTTTAGATATGTAGATTGGGAAAAGCTACAGATATTGGGGTTCAGGCAGAAATTAGAGAGTCTACTCAGTTACTCAATAGAGGGTCAGCAGTTTGAGTCTTTCAAAAGATTGTTCAGCATTGACGAACCGGTGTATATGGAGATGATCACCGAGTTCATGACCACCTATACATTTGAGCCAGGGAGTAGAGTGGAGCCTATTCACCTTGTCATTGGCTCAGTTTGCACGTCACCTAGATCTCTATACTCCAGAAGAGATAGATTCACCTTTGTTTACTAATGGAGCCACCACGATTTCTCTCACGACTACTACCGCAGAGGCATGGAGTCATTGGTCACCAAAGCCATATTTCTCGCGTATTGAAGCTACCCAGCTCACAGACCCAGTCATGCAGATTTTGCATAAACTACTGGCTTGCTCGCTTGATGGGAAACATACGTCTAATGGCCGAGTGTCTGAGTTTGATGTTATCATGGGGGCATTTAATATTTACTGTAATCTTCGGACTGTCAAGAATTTAAAGCCCTCATTTAGAATTTTCAATTAGTAAATTCGAAAAGCACTTTAAATTCCACCTTTCTTAAGACCTATTACTTTAAATTTCTCATGTTCTCAGGTACTATGAAGAAAAAGCTAAAACCAGCATGTCCACTTACAGGATCTCTTGCATACCTTAGTGCAACACCAGCATACGACCGGATGACACGAATATGGAGAGATAAACCTTTTTTCCGTTTTAGATATGTAGATTGGGAAAAGCTACAGATATTGGGGTTCAGGCAGAAATTAGAGAGTCTACTCAGTTACTCAATAGAGGGTCAGCAGTTTGAGTCTTTCAAAAGAGTGTTCAGCATTGACGAACCGGTGTATATGGAGATGATCACCGAGTTCATGACCACCTATTCATTTGAGCCAGGGAGTAGAGTGGAGCCTATTCACCTTGTCATTGGCTCAGTTTGCACGTCACCTAGATCTCTATACTCCAGAAGAGATAGATTCACCCCTGTTTACTAATGGAGCCACCACTATTTCTCCCACGACTACTACCGCAGAGGCATGGAGTCATTGGTCACCAAAGCCATATTTCTCACGTATTAAAGCTACCCAGCTCACAGACCCGGTCATGCAGATTTTGCGTAAACTACTGGCTTGTTCGCTTGATGGGAAACATACGTCTAATGGCCGAGTGTCTGAGTTTGATGTTATCATGGGGGCATTTGATATTTACTGTAATCTTTGGACTGTCAAGAATTTAAAGCCCTCATTTCGAATTTTCCATTAGAAAATTCGAAAAGCGCTTTAAATTCCACCTTTCTTAAGACCTATTACTTTAAATTTCTCATGTTCTCGGGTACTATGAAGAAAAAGCTAAAACTAGCACGTCCACTTACAGGATCTCTTGCATACCTTAGTGCAACACCAGCATACGACCGGATGACACGAATATGGAGAGATAAACCTTTTGTCCGTTTTAGATATGTAGGTTGGGAAAAGCTACATATATTGGGGTTCAGGCAGAAATGAGAGATTCTACTCAGTTACTCAATAGAGGGTTAGCAGTTTGAGTCTTTCAAAAGATTGTTCAGCATTGACGAACCGGTGTATATGGAGATGATCAGCGAGTTCATGACCACCTATACATTTGAGGCAGGGAGTAGAGTGGAGCCTATTCACCTTGTCATTGGCTCAGTTTGCACGTCACCTAGATCTCTATACTCCAGAAGAGATAGATTCACCCCTGTTTACTAATGGAGCCAACACGATTTCTCTCACGAATACTACCGCAGAGGCATGGAGTCATTGGTCACCAAAGCCATATTTCTCGCGTATTAAAGCTACCCAGCTCACAGACCCCGTCATGCAGATTTTGCATAAATTACTGGCTTGTTCGCTTGATGGGAAACATACGTCAAATAGCCGAGTGTCTGAGTTCGATGTTATCATAGGGGCATTTGATATTTACAGTAATCTTTGGACTATCAAGAAATTAAAGCCCTCATTTCGAATTTTCCATTAGAAATTCGAAAAGCGCTTTAAATTCCACCTTTCTTAAGACCTATTACTTTAAATTTCTCATGTTCTCAGGTACTATGAAGAAAAAGCTAAAACCAGCACGTCCACTTACAGGATCTCTTGCATACCTTAGTGTAACACTAGCATACGACCGGATGGCACGAATATGGAGAGATAAACCTTTTGGCCGTTTTAGATATGTAGATTGGGAAAAGCTACAAATATTGGGGTTCAGGATGAAATTAGAGAGTCTACTCAGTTACTCAATAGAGGGTCAGCAGTTTGAGTCTTTCAAAAGATTGTTCAGCATTGACGAAACGGTGTATATGGAGATGATCACCGAGTTCATGACCACCTATACATTTGAGCCAGGGAGTAGAGTGGAAGACGGGGTGATCATGTTATGGGGTGCCTATTCACCTTGTCATTGGCTCAGTTTGCACGTCACCTAGATCTCTATACTCCAGAAGAGATAGATTCACCCCTTTTTACTAATGGAGCCACCACGATTTCTCTCATGACTACTACCGCAGAGGCATGGAGTCATTGGTCACCAAAGCCATATTTCTCGGGTATTAAAGCTACCCAGCTCACAGACCCAGTCATGCAGATTTTGCATAAACTACTGGCTTGTTCGCTTGATGGGAAACATACGTCTAATGGCCGAGTGTCTGAGTTTGATGTTATCATGATGGCATGTATCCTCGAAAGGAGAAACATTCAGGTTGCCCATCTAGTTGCCCAGCGGATTTTGGAAGAGAAAGAGTTTGGTGCAAGAAGATCATTCATGGGCCCAGTAATTACTAGGTTTATTAGGAAAATAGGATTGATTAGGACGACGAAGATAGTAAAGTTTAAAAGCCTGCCAGGATGGAGTGCCCAACCAGTAGACTATGATTTTCTGAGGAAAATGGATATACTTAGGATTCTGAAGGATGGTACCGTTTACATCAGGGCACGATCATCAGACCCTGAGAGTATTGACACATTGGTAGCAGGTCTAGTCCTACCCAGGGAGTCCAGAAAGAGGAAGCAACCGAGAAAGGCCCGAAGTTCAGACTCTGATTCAGATGAGGGTGCACGAGATTCTGATATCCCGGTTGCACCACCACAGCCTACTAGGCCAGGACCTTCTGTCCCGGCCCCTATAGCTCAGATACCAGCTTACATATACGATTACGGGACACCCCCAGGACTCGATTACTAGTACTGGCTGATGCAGATGCAAGTCAGAAGCTACAGAGCTATGAGGCAGCAGATTGCAGGGATACCAGTGAGCCTACTTCCGGACATACCATGCGGGATGGGCCAAGCCCCACCACATTTGTATCCCCCTGCAGCTCCTACTCCAGCACCTCGCCGACATCCAGTCAATGGCCATGGTTTACCACCTCGGACAGCCCCACTGTACCAACCGCCAACTTAGGACTTTTGGTTTATGCCTAAATTACTTGAAATCTACGTGTATTTAGTTTTATAATACTCTAAATAAAGGTAACATTATGGTGTGAATACATGCACGCTTACGCGATCTAATTTAAATCGTACACTTATGAACCGGACGAGGTCCGACATTAATAAATAGGACGTTGGTGACAAAACTTTATAATAAGGTGGATTTATCCAAACAAACGTTATTTACATTAATATATTGTGAGAATATATTCCAAGTATTTCTTATTGATAAAAACACTCTGTACACGACAAACACGCACGAAGCGCGTCAGTCAAGTGAAAATAATTCAAATTATAATTCTATAACTCGTTATTTAGTGTTTTGATAAAACATTTCAGTTAAAATATTTTGTATATACTTAAACACGAAACATGGAACAACATTTAGACAATCGCGGAATGTAACATAAAGATCTGAACAATGAGTTCACGAGACCGAGACCCAAATGGGTCAGCCCAAACCCGCGGATCCAAGCTCCAACCCGACCCACGACCCACCTCCTTTTAAAACCTCCTCTTTCCTTCAATCCTTCCAATTATCACAAACACACACACACACAGATCTCAAAACCCTCTCTTCTCTTTCCCTTTCCCCTCTTCCTTCTTCAAATCAGCAGCAACATCAACACCACCGTCATCAAAATCGTTCATCATCACCATCAAGAAAAAGCACAAGGACCACCATCATCTTCTACCTCACCTTCATCATCCCCATTTTCAATTCTTGGTATGAAACAATTCAAAACTCGATGTAATTACTTAAAAAGCTTTTATTTACATGCTAGAACGTTTACTTAACGAAGATTTGCCCAAAAACCGACTTGAAAAAGCATTTTTATAGATAAGTGTTCGAGCAGCTCGTTCTGCGAGCCGAGATCTGTTCGTCCTGCGAGGTGAACCCAACTGCGAACCGAAACCTGAACTCGTGAACCCAAACTGCGAACCGAACCCACTTGCGAGTCGACCTGCGAGTTGACCTGTGAGTTGACCTACGAGTTGACCTGCGAGTCGACCTGCGAGCCAAACCTTGTGTTGCGAAACGAATTCAGTTCGTAGCCTAACACTTGCGAACCCACTTTGCCTTGCGAACCCAACTCGGTTCGCAGCCCACTGCCTTGCGAACCGAACTCGGCTCGCATCGCGAACTCAGTTCGCCCCACTATTTCAGTCCACAACCCGACTTGACCAATTTTATGAATTTAAATCCCAGATACGATTTTTAATAAAACGATACATATAATAATAACACTCATGGATTATTATTACAAACCGTCACCAACGGGCCATACTTGTTTTCAAAATACAAACGGTTTACTAAACAAACACTTGGACATGTCCTAGTTGAGTGGACAACTAGCATGGGTGATCTTTTAAGACACCAACTCGTTTACTTGTTTACTTACAACCTTGTGCGTTTCGGACGCCAGAAGGTTGCAGGGTTCTGAGAATCGATACACAGACTTACAACCGCTTTACCTGGTTGATTTCACATACGTATTTACTAGGCTCAGGTGAGTCTCATAGCCCCACTTTTACTATTTTACTTACGGGGTGAGATACATTGCTTATTTTCTTGAACATAAGTACGAACTACTTATTTTACTGTACGGGAGTGCATGAGTACTTACTCTTACGGAAGTCTTTCCATCATATATCGTTAGTTATGTACTTAAGCGCGAACACTAGTTAATGGATCCATTAGGGAAATGACCCTCCCTGCCCGGGGTAGTAGCGCCACTACGAACCGTTCTGTATAAACGGGCGACTATTATTCGTTACTTACTTACTTTACAATTAACTTACTTACTATTATTCGATTATGAGCCTCATGGCAACGGTATAACTTGCTTACTTTACAATTGCGAGATTACAAATACCAGATTTACGCATGCGGGCATTACTGATGAAACCTTGTGTTTAAATACTTTCATTATTTACAAACCTGTGAGATTCACCAACATTCGTGTTGACCCCTTTTTAGCTTTGTATCTCAGGTACACAGACGGAGTAGGATTCCCTCAGGATACTAGCTAGAGTCGCATGATTTCTACCTTGCATTTAACGGAGATTCTTAGCATTATCTTTTGTATTTATTATGATTATGTAATAGAATCTCCCGCTTTATACGCGGACTCTAGGGAACTTCATTTTGTAACCAGAAACGCTATGTTTCAAACATTTTATGTATGGAAATGTAACTATTTTACAAACGTTGCATATAGATGTCGTTTGCTTTACTTTTGTGCTATGATATTTGATTTGTAGCACCCTAAAGTTTGCTTCCGCTAAACAGTGATTTTGGGGGTGTTACAGATTGGTATCAGAGCCTAAGGTTATAGCGAACTAGGTTGCATTTAGTGGGCCTAGACTATGACCGTTAGGCAGTATTTCCTCATTAGGTATGACTGGTTCGGGAATTGCATCATACGACGTTAATTTAACATAGCATGATCAACTATGTACAATTAAGAAAGATGATGTGAAGCCTGAAAGGGGTTATATTGAATAGGAATACACTAGATAACTCTGACCACGAGAGAAACGAGACCAAAAGCTGTTATAGATCATAGGAACGACCTAGGATAAGCAAACCCCGGATAGGCTGACAGATGTAATACTTCAGTACATCATAAACGTAACAAATAGACTCTTTCCCATATATCTCAAACCGGTTGGGACCGGGACCCACGGGACTACTATCTTTATGTGTTGTCTGTCCGAAAACTGCACCACAAATCGTCTGTTCGGAGAAAATCGTTTGTACTTTTATTGTTTTCACTAGAATTCAATTTTTTACTCGCAACCCCATGATTGCTATGATACCATACTTAATGCCAACGTCAAAACTTTGTGTTGATGAAACCCCCATTTCGTAGGAAATGACAGGCTGCTCCGCTGGCAGTCACATGCCGGATGATGATCAACACGATGAGGATCAGTCAATGTTTCCTTACCTACTTACTCTTGAAAGCGACACCGAGCCGGTGAGTGAAGAACCGTTGGAAGAAATGGCACACCCAGGAGGACTCTGAGTCTTTCCACCTCAAACCGTAGTTATAGAAGCTACCCAAATAACATGAGAAGACTCCCTTTCAAATCCTGCTACTGATAATCATATCATGACCACTACCATCACCACTCCTCCTACTATCACCACTCCGATCATTGTCAATGTAAACACTGACAACTCTAAGCTTACTGACGAAACGATGAAGGCTTTACGCAATCAACTAACTATTGTTCAGGAGGAAATCACCGGTCTACGCCGACTCACCCACGAGCAGGGATTGCGCCTGCGAACTTTAGAATTCTATTGGGAACAATTAAGACACTTGTGCCCAACTCTGGGAGATGTGCTTCAGTTAGTTTCTAACTCAGTATCACATAAAGCTCAAGCTAATGTTCCTATGGAAAAGGACACCGAAGCTCAACTGGCAAACCTCAAAAAGAACCCGGGAGGGAGCTCCAACAATGACATTACTCAGCCCCAGACTAAAAGGGCAAAAATAACTCAAACCCACACTACTGAATCTAAGGGGAGAGCGTATAAGGGAAATCTACCCTACTGCACCCGGTGCAAACACCATCATAAGGGACAATGCATCCCTCCTTGCGACAGATGCAACACGTTTGGACACCAGGTCCAGAATTGCAAATTCCCTCAAAAGGACACAAGCTCGGAAGCGTTGAGGTTGTGCTTCAAGTGTGGAAATACTGGGCATAAAAAGATAAATTATCCACTACTAACTACTACAGACGGCATCCCTGAGGCCAAGCACGACACGAACACTACTACGGGTACGTCATACATTTAGAAATAATTCAATCTCCGACATTACAGACTATCACCACTGTTACGAATGCGGTATAAGTCACAAACTACTGTAGGCTACTAGTACAAATTGTAACTATACCCCACTGATTTACCGACCGACCCCGTCCATGGGACGTAATGGTCTACACACATTAGTAGCTCTCTCTCTCTCTCTCTCTCTCTCTCTCTCCTATTTTAACATGGGGGAGGAAGGAAACCAGAGACATTAATGACAACATGTCGCACCCCCAAAACACGTGGCAACGGAAGTAGGAGGTGTCATGGGGGCGCCGACCAATCAAATATCATAACACCAAGATTAAAGCAAATGACCTCTATATGAGACGTTTGAAAATAGTTACATTTCTTAAATAAAACGATTACAAACGTTATATCAAAACATTGGAGTTCGCATTAAAAGTGTAGAGATTTCTAATACGTAAATGTTGATACAAAATATCGTAATGCAATCTAATCTCTTGTTGTTTGTGAAAAGATGCGACTCGAGCTAATGCTTTCCAAAAGCATCCTACTGCCTTGTTTCCTGTGGGTAGTCCTACTACATCTGTGAACCTGAGAAATACATGCTAAAAGGTCAACATAAAGTTGGTGAGTTCATAGGTTTACGCAGTTAAAATCATAGTATGAACCACAAGATTTCATAGTTATCAAAGTAGCACGAATGCCAAAGTAAATCGTAGTATACTATTGCCATGAGCTCATAGTCCGAAGCTTAACCGTAGTTGTTTACCCCCAGTGAGTGTGTAACCAGTACACTCGGCTGTACGAAATATTATGCATCCGTATAGTGGTTAGAGCGACTAACCCGGATGGCGGATTGTCAGGTCCCGATAGATCTATCCATAATGTTCGCGCTTAGTATTAACGTACTATGATATTTGTTAGGGGCCATCGTAGTTTGGTTTAGTTACTCATGCAATCAGTATAAGAGTTTTTGTTACTTGCGTTCATATGTAAAACAGTTTATAAAACAGAGCATGTATTCTCACCCCAAAGTAAAAAGCAGTAAAAAGTGGGGCTATGAAACTCACCTGAGTTAGCAAGTACCAAGCAATATATCTAATAGCAAGCAAGTAAGCGTGTCCAAGTGCAGCCTTCTAACGCCCTAAACAAATAAGGTTGTAGGTAAGTAGATGTCTCAAAATACCATCTATGTAAGTGGAGGGTTAATGTCCACCTATTTGCTAGTTCACTCAACTAGTATGTCCATGTATGTTTGTTCAATTATGTTTATCAAAAATAAGTACGACCCGTTGGTGAAAGTTTGTATTAATAATCCGTTTAGACATTATTATTAAGTTTGTTACGTTGTACATTATATATCGTATGTTGCTAACAAATTATTTAGTTCTTAAAAACCTCAAAGGTCAAAGTTGGTTAACTCGTTGGTCAAAGCTGGTCAAGCTAGTCAAAGTTGGTCAAACTGGTCAAAGGTGGTCAAACTTGGTCAAAGGTGGTCAAACTGGTCAAAGGTGGTCAAACCTAGTCAAAGTTGGTCAAACTGGTCAAAGGTGGTCAAACTTGGTCAAAGTTGGTCAAACTGGTCAAAGGTGGTCAAACCTAGTCAAAGCTGGTCAAACTGGTCAAAGGTGGTCAAACTGGTCAAAGGTGGTCAAACCTAGTCAAAGTTACCAACTAAGTCACCCAAACCCATTTTTGTTACCATTTTCCAAAATAGTAAGTTTGTCGGTTTTTATAAATCGAGCGCCGTGTTTGTTGACTTGATCAAACTTGACCCAAAAACTTTTACCCGAACCTTATATGTGTTTATGGACCATAAAAAGTTAGTTTGTCCATTTATAGCAAGCCTGCAAGTGTCGGTTTTTAAAGTGTTACCAAAATCAGTCCACTATCTCATTTTCCAGAAAATACACTTGTTTGTCGAATTTTTAATAAATTGTAAATTCCGATTTAACTCCCAAGAAAATTACCAGTTATTCCTCTACATGTTAACCACTTCCAGTAAATTTTCTATGAAGTTTAGGGTATCCTAAGTATTTATCAAAATTGCATGTGTCCTCTGAGGTCCAACAGTTGACCAATCTGGACACATGCATGAAGATTGAGTTTTTGGGAAAAATCTACAACTTTTCAAGAAAGAGCTATCAGTACAACTTTTGTAGCTAACAAAATTATTAAGATTTTGGCGGTGGTGTCAAGTTATTTGGAGTTGTGTAGATCAAGATATGGTCAAAACCATATGAATAAAGTTTCTGACTTTTCAGAGCAGATTGTATATGTGTTTTTATATAAATTATTTGAAATATTATTCGAGCTCAAAAAGATATGAGGTTTGCGGAGTTTGAAAGCTAACATCTTGAACTTGATTTTAGACTATAAAAATTTCCGATTTCATGAAGAAATGATTTTTATAAAAATCGTGGAAGTGGACCAAACTTTCTGGACAGAAAGTATATCTCACTTTTGATAAATTTCAAGTTAATAAAAATGGTTTTTGAGCATGGTTCCTTACACAACTTGTTGAGCGAACTTTAGATACATGTTAATCAAGTAAAATAAGAGTGTTTAAGTGTTCTTACAATTGGGTTTTGAAGAAGAAATGCAGAGATGGATTGAGGAAGTCTTGAGCTTTAATTCCTTGCAAGAATCTTGAAAAATGGTGATGTATTGTGGTGGTGGTTAGTGGTGGCCTTGTGGTAGTTTATGGTGGTGAAGATGGTGGTTTGAGGGCTGAGTTTATCTCAGATTTTTAGTGAGAGAGAGAGAGAGAGAGAGAGTTGTAGAGAGAAGGTGGAGAAAAGGTGTGAGTGTGTGAAAGAGTGAAATGAGTAAATGCATGAAATGTTAGTGGTCTTGTAAGAGAATCACAATGATTCATTTTTGCATGAATTTTTAGAGGTGGAGAGAGAGGTGGCTGGTCCCCCATGGGCCCCCATCTGATTTCTTGTGTGATTTAATTAAATTCCAGACTGTGTTTGCGTATTTTGGTCGTTTACTCGTTATTTCATTAAATCGTTAAATCGCGTAACGTTTTCTTTCGTCATTTAAATTAACGATATAAATTTGGATTATTTTTCATTAAAGTATTATTAAAATACTTATTTTTAGTTGTCAAAATATTTATTGACTTTAGTTTGGTTATTGGATTCGATTCGCGCGTTTTTACTGCGTTTGTCACATTTTAATTAAAACGTCTAGGTTTTTCGTGTATTATTATATAAAAATAATAATATATGATAAATAACTTCTAAAAATAGATTTAAGTTATTTATAGAAAGGTTTTCACCAACGTCGTATAGTTTGTCGGACTCCGTCCGGTTGTTTCGCGTAATATCAGCAAATCACGTAAGCGTAATATAAAACAATTACGTAGGCGTATATTCACGTAAATATACAATTAGTTACAAGTATTTAGCCTAAATCATATCTAAATAACGTAATTAGAGTTTCGGTTAATTTTAAAAGTTAACCTAAATTGCCGGGTGTCACACAACACTAAGTATACTTCAATGCCCTCTGATATCGCGTAAAAAGTCACGTTTTTACTACCGATATCCCTCTCATTCTGGAACGATTCTTGGAATTTTAATTCAAAAACATTACAAATCAATAGTATTATGCCAAGATGGTCAAAACAAGGTAGCACGATAAAAATCAAGCAAAACGGATGAAAAACGAAGATTCTACGCACGTTTGAAGATTTCAGACACCGGAACGAGGTTTCAAGACAAAAGAGCCCATCACCAACATCAATCTAACCCAAGATGTTCGTTTTCAAATTACGAATCCAACAGAAGAAGAATCAACTAAAACGGACGAAGAATGAAGATTCTATGCACTCCGGAAGATCCAAACGATTCGTACGACACATCTAAAGTTCAGAGACATATTTTTGGGATTTCTTCTCATCAAAAGCTTCATTTTTGAATTACGAATCCAACGCAAAAAGAATCAACACAAACAGACGCGTAACGAAGAAAACACGCACGAATCGAGAAACGCAGCAACTGGCAGCGGACTGGTGCCACTGGCAGCCAGCCGCCGCCGCCAGCCAACCAGCCGCCGGCTGCTGGCAGCCAGCCGCCGCGGCTACCCGCCACCCGCATGGATTGCGCTTTTTCGTCCTTTTTCGTACCCGGTGCTAGACCTTTTCCTACTTTTCATACCTGGTGCCACTACCTTTGTCGCCTTTTGTACCTGGTGCTACTACCTTTTCCACCTTTTGCTAATGTGTGCTTCCTTTGGCTAAAATGCACCAAAACTCCTCTTTAAATAGGAGGCATGGGTTCATTTGAAAAACACACCACCTACCTTGGAAGAAATACTTACACCTACACATACTTTCTTCTAGCTTTTCTTTCTTTCTTTGTTTTAAATTAGTATTAGACTAGTAGCAAGGAATGTGTTTGTAATCCTTGGTGAGGAACGCAATGGTAATCGTTGGTGTACGCTTGGAGCAACCCTTATTAATTCAAGTCTACTCCTTCTCGCATATTAATCTCGGTTATTTCTATCCTTATCTATCTTGATTAAATATGTATGCTTTAATTATGCTAGAGATAGTTTATGCCATGATTAGCGAGTAGATTACTATTGTATTTGTTGTGATGTAGTTAGTATATAATTGTGGGGTGACTTTAAATATGTCGTGAAATAATATGACGGCCCCTATTCGACTTTTCTTTGATATAGTACTGGAAACGCTTATGGCGGAGTACAAATGTATGGAAGTCAGAACGACCGAAGGTAGTTATATTATGGATCGACATTATAAAATGGAAACTTTATGAACGGACTTATCTATGATTTTAAACCTAAAACTTACATTCGCCTTTCGATAAACAAACGTGATTGTAACCTTGTAAAGAGGAGTCGCGAACCTCACTACTTGGTCAATAATTATCTGTGTAAAACTATGGTTTCGATTGTAACATTATGCGAGCATCGTAAAATGCAATGTGATTACGTGGAAGTGCCATGAGTATTGTACACTTAGAATCACACTGTACTTATCATGTAAACATCGTGAAGCAATTGAATCCACAATAGAAACATCGGTAAACGATTAAATACATTGTGGACTACCATAGCGTTTTCTGACATGGTCTGGGTTTAACTCTATGCAAAAAGCCGTCAGCATTTTAATTATTGCTTTAGTTATTGCAAAAAGCCGTCAGCATTTCAAGTCACACTTAGACCCCAGCAAATACAAATTTAAAACACCCACGATCGCGGTCCGAGCTCCGTCTTCACACGGACGTTCCGGTGCGCATCACCTTCTTAGAAAACGTACGTACTACTACCTCGAATAAATTCCGGAAATACTTTACCATATAACGCGAAAAGACATTTAAACAACTACGGGATTTAACCGACAATGACCCGTGAACATGTAACTACAACTGGGGAAATTAGGGATTGAGCTTCTGTTTGATCCTTAGCTGCCTTGTTGATGTGTGTTCGGGATTCCTTACGAATGATAGAACAGAACTTTGGTAAAGGATTGGTCCAGTGACTTACCGACTGCAGCTACCTCCTGAACTCAGTAGCGTACCTCCCATTTTCCCCATTTCTAACATTACCGCTCGACGAAACACAAATTGATGATGATCCTCATTCTGTCGAGGAACCTATGGAAATCATAAAACCGCGAGGTCACAGAACTGAAACAAAGTCATATTCCCATTGTTAAAGTCAGGTGGAATTCGAGGCGTGGTCCAGAATTCACCTGGGAACAAGAAGACCAAATGAGACTGAGATGCCCAAATTTGTTCATAAACTCTACTCCTACCGACACCACGACAACAGGCTAATTTCGGGACGAAATTCTCCTAACAAGGGGAGAATGTAACAACCGCCAATTTAGGACTTTTGGTTTGTGCCTAAATTACTTGAAATCTACGTGTATTTAGTTTTATAATACTCTAAATAAAGGTAACATTATGGTGTGAATACATGCACGCTTACGCGATCTAATTTAAATCGTACACTTATGAACCGGACGAGGTCCGACATTAATAAATATGACGTTGGTGACAAAACTTTATAATAAGGTGGATTTATCCAAACAAACGTTATTTACATTAATATATTGTGAGAATATATTCCAAGTATTTCTTATTGATAAAAACACTCTATACACGACAAACACGCACGAAGCGCGTCAGTCAAGCGAAAATAATTAAAATTATAGTTCTATAACTCGTTATTTAGTGTTTTGATAAAACATTTCAGTTAAAATATTTTGGATATACTTAAACACGAAACACGGAACAACATTTAGACAATCGTGGAATGTAACATAAAGATCTGAACAATGAGTTCACGAGACCGAGACCCAAATGGGTCAGCCTAAACCCGTGGATCCAAGCTCCAACCTGACCCACGACCCACCTCCTTTTAAAACCTCCTCTTTCCTTCAATCCTTCCAATTATCACAAACACACACACACACACACATCTCAAAACCCTCTCTTCTCTTTCCCTTTCCCCTCTTCCTTCTTCAAATCAGCAGCAAGGAAAAGCACAAGGACCACCATCATCAAAATATTTCATCATCACCATCAAGAAAAAGCACAAGGACCACCATCATCTTCTACCTCACCTTCATCATCCCCATTTTCAATTCTTGGTATGAAATGCTTCAAAACTCGATGTAATTACTTAAAAAGCTTTTATTTACATGCTAGAACGTTTACTCAATGAAGATTTGCCCAAAAACCGACTTGAAAATGCATTTTTATAGATAAGTGTTCGAGAAGGTCGTTCTGCGAGCCGAGATCTGTTCGTCCTGCGAGGCGAACCCAACTGCGAACCGAAAACTGAACTCGTGAACCCAAACTGCGAACCGAACCCACTTGCGAGTTGACCTGCGAGTTGACCTGCGTGTTGACCTACGAGTTGACCTGCGAGTTGACCTGCGAGTTGACCTGCGAGTCGACCTGCGAGCCGAACCTTGTGTTGCAAACCGAATTCAGTTCGCAGCCTACCACTTGCGAACCCACTTTACCTTGCGAACCCAACTCGGTTCGCAGCCCACTGCCTTGCAAGCCGAACTCGGCTCGCATCGCGAACTCAGTTCGCCCCATTATTTCAGTCCACAACCTGACTTGACCAATTTTTCTGAATTTAAATCCCAGATACGATTTTTAATAAAACGATACATATAATAATAACACTCTTGGATTATTATTACAAAACGTCACCAACGGGCCATACTTGTTTTCAAAATACAAACGGTTTACTAAACAAACACTTGGACATGTCCTAGTTGAGAGGACAACTAGCATGGGTGATCTTTTAAGACACCAACTCGTTTACTTGTTTACTTACAACCTTGTGCGTTTTAGACGCTAGAAGGTTGCAGGGTTCTGAGAATCGATACACAGACTTACCTGGTTGATTTCACATACGTATTTACTAGGCTCAGGTGAGTCTCATAGCCCCACTTTTACTGTTTTACTTACGGGGTGAGATACATTGCTTATTTTCTTGAACATAAGTATGAACTACTTATTTTACTGTACGAGATTGCATGAGTACTTACTCTTACGGAAGTCTCTCCATCATATATCGTTAGTTATGTACTTAAGCACGAACACTAGTTAATGGATCCATTAGGGAAATGACCCTCCCCGCCCGGGGTAGTAGCGCTACCACGAACCGTTCTGTATAAACGGACGACTATTATTCGTTACTTATACTTGCTCAATTACAAGCATGTCACGGGAGCAAATTATTATTTACGGGTTAAGCTTCGATTATGAGCCTCATGGCAACGGTATAACTTACTTACTTTACAATTGCGAGATTACAAATACCAGATTTACGCATGCGGGCATTACTGATGAAACCTTGTGTTCAAATACTTTCATTATTTACAAACCTGTGAGATTCACCAACATTCGTGTTGACCCCTTTTTAGCTTTGTATCTCAGGTACACAGACGGAGTAGGATTCCCTCAGGATACTAGCTAGAGTCGCATGATTTCTACCTTGCATTTAACGGAGATTCTTAGCATTATCTTTTGTATTTATTATGATTATGTAATAGAATCTCCCGCTTTATACGCGGACTCTAGGGAACTTCATTTTGTAACCAGAAACGCTATGTTTCAAACATTTTATGTATGGAAATGTAACTATTTTACAAACGTTGCATATAGATGTCGTTTGCTTTACTTTTGTGCTATGATATTTGATTAGTAGCACCCCAAGTTTGCTTCCGCTAAACAGTGATTTTGGGGGTGTTACACCCACTCAGGCCACAGACACCGCGAGCACAGATGCCCCTTAAGAGACAGCAAATTCCCTCAGTCGTCGGCTCAGCTAGAGGACAGATTTCGAGTAGCAGTAGGATATCTAGAGCCCCTACTCGAGCCACTTTTGTTCAGAGTCATAGGATTCATAGGAGCACCAGCTCTGCAGCTGCACCGATTTCTCCAGTATCTTCTCACTGACAGACCGATCTATTCAGAGAGCACTCTCAGCAGGGGATACATGAGACTCCACTCTATAGCTTTGACATGCCCGCAGGGGAGTTTGTTGATCAGTTGATACATGACGGGATATTCACCATGGGTACACCAGACGCAGAGGATGATAGGGATGCATCAGATAAGGGCACCAACTATCAGCATGATGACTCTTCATTAGATGAGACATCTCCCATAGCATCTTCGACTGCAGTACCACCAGCCGAGCAATAGATTGCTCCGCCTTCTTACTTCTTTCTATTTTCTACCAAGACTTTATTATTATTATGTGTATTTGATGTACTGTGGATGCATAGACATCACATCTATCCAGTTATTACTTTATCATTTTATTACTTTACTTTTCTTATCAGCATCTATTACTTGATTGAGTTGAGTAGTTTGTTTGAAAAACTATAGAAGACCTAAGCAAGGGAGGACTGTGGACCACGCAATGAAGAATGCTGAGAGCCATAAGCTACAAGCCACGGACCAGCAGACTTCCAACGAGGTGCCGATAACGTGCACAGCAAAAGCGGTACAACGTTCCAAAACCCTCTACCCGTTTTGATTGCCTCATCCGATATTCCAAACACTAAGTGTGGGATAATAAAAACAACACTACACTTACGAAACAATCCAATAATAAGTAGAATCTCTAAGTGTGGGATACTTCAACAAGAGGTACTCAACGAATGGATTCGAACATTAGGGACAATGTTCCTCTAAGTGTGGGATATACGGCCTTCGACCGCAAGTTTTTACCTCTTGTCCGTAAGTCAAACAATATTTTCGTTTAAAAGCTAAAAATAGATAAAATTTCAAAATTTTCATATTCAAAAACATCGTTCTTTAGAAATCCTATCTTTCAAAAGTATAAATTACAGCAAGGAACGAGTTTTTGACAAACGAAACAAAACTTTTTTAGAATAAGATACTGACGAAAAGGGCAACACATGGCTAGGCACCGATATACGCATTTGAATTAGAACTTGCTCTTGTAATACATTTCAAGATCACACCGATGAGTGTCATATGTACAACCCATCTTGATAACTTCCAAGGAATCTAAACACCCTTCCACCATCAAACATCCACCCACTCAACACTTACTCTTCACACCCAATCAAAACCTCCTAACATTCGTCCCGAACCTACAGAAGTTTCATTTTCCAACGAATTCTCAAAGAAATTCCAAGACTTCTGCAGCCTAACACAAAGCCATCGGAGCGTTCCCCAAAGAATGAGCATCATCCGTAAAAGGAGCTCCAAGAAAAGAAATTCAGCAAAAAGCTTATATCGGAGCGTTCCCCAAAGGATGAACATCATCCGTAAAAGGAGCTCCAAGAAAAGAAATTCAGCAGAAGCTGCTCAAAAAAAAAAAAAAAAAAGCCCAAGGATCAAGAAAAAAGGGCCAAGAAAAGAAAAATTCTAAAGAAAAAGGCTGTATAGTCCTTTCAAAATCTGAGAAATTCCAGAGAAACTCTCTCAAGAAAAGTTTCGAGAAAATACAAGGAAAACCCTCACACCTTCTTCACACCAAAAACATCCGATTCCTTCCTAGATATCTCGAAAGGTTAATACCGTCCTCATCAAAAGTGATGGAGATTTGATTCTCATCATGTTGCTCGAAGAAGGTATCAAATTCAATAAACCCTTAGTTTCCGGTAAAAACTCTTTCATAACTGTAACTTTATATTCTTTGGAAAAAGGTATCTCTAAAAACTGAGGCAATTAGAATCATTCCAGAAGCTTTTAAGAATGAGTTTGCTTGAGGACAAGCAAAGTTTTAAGTGTGGGATACTTGATATCGCGTAAAAAGTCACGTTTTTACTACCGATATCTCTCTCATTCTGGAACAATTCTTGGCACTTTAACCCAAAAAAATTACAAATCTGTAATATTATGCCAAGATGGTAAAAACAAGGTTGCATTATGAAAATCAAGCAAAACGGGCAGAAAACGAAGATTCCACACACGTTTGAAGATTCCGGACATCAAAATGAGGTTTCAAGATCAAAGAGCCCATCACCAACATCTATCTGACCCAAGATGTTCGTTTTCAAATTACGAATCCAACAGAAGAAGAATCGACTAAAACGGATGAAGAACGAAGATTCTACGCACTCTGGAAGATCCAAATGATTCGTACCACACATCTAAAGTTCAGAGACATATTTTTGGGATTTCTTTTCATCAAAAGCTTCGTTTTTATATTACGAATCCAATGCAAAAAGAATCAACGCAAATGGACGCGTAACGAAGAAAACACGCACGAATCGAGAAATGCAGCAACCGGCAGCAGACTGGTGCCACGAGCAGCCAGCCGCCGCCGCCAGCCAGCCAGCCGCCGCCTGCTGCCTGCCACCCGCACGGATTGCACTTTTTGGTACTTTTTCGTACCTGGTGCTAGACCTTTTCCTACTTTTCGTACCTGGTGCCACTACCTTTTTCGCCTTTTATACCTGGTGCCACTACCTTTTCCACCTTTTGCTATCATGAGCTTTGGGGTGCTAACTTGAGCCGAATTTCCTCTATAAAAGGCAGCTCCTAGCTCTCATTTCAACAAACCAACTCACACACTCATATACTCTCTCAAATTTACACTCCCATTCTTCCATTTTCACTTTCTCACTCTAAAAGTCTCTTATATTTTAGTATAGGGTTATTGTAATTAATCTACGGATTAATATAGAAGTTAGAGCGAATGTTAGGAGTTTGGAGATTCATCTTTGTACGTGTGAACGAGTTGTCTGTCATAATAATACGTTGCTGCGCATTTATTTTCGGGTGATATCGAAACCTTTATCATACTTGCTTTATTTCATATTTCAATTATATATTATTGCCTTGTATGTGATTTGTCTATTGCCATGAATTGCGAGTATTCTATTATTGTGATTGTTGATGATGTAGATAATTATAAGTAAGGATGACGTTATATAATTAAGTGTACGGCAATTGTAAACGTGATGTAACGGCCCCTATTCGACAGTTTATTTGATATAGTAATGGAAACGTTTTATACGAAGTACAAATGTATGGAAGTCGATAAATGACTGAAGGTAGTTACATCACTGGAATCAGCTCTGGTTCAACAGTTAGAATTCCGAAAGGATAATACAACTTCATAAATAACTGGTATATCCTACAAAAGTCAATGCACAATGAAATGATGTTCGAAAACGCGTTCAGATAAAATAGGAATTAATGACCTTTGTATCATTAAGACTTTATGAACTTAAGTTTAATTTATGGAGTACCCTTTCCGGTTATCCACGTGACTGCAACCTAGTAATTAGGACTTGATCAACCTTAATTATGGTAAGTAGTTATCAGTGCCCATGACATGTAACAAGTAAGACACAGTGAACCCACTCGTTGTACATATTAGGTTTACATTTCTGCATCGCTTTACATTTAGTTAGTTTAGAGTGTCACATTCACCATCAATTACTCCTGACCACATGTCTGATGTAAGAAGCAGTCGAACTACAATGTAAAGTACACTGTCTGATTACTGAAAGGCATGGCCTGCATATGAAACAAGTTTTTATAAACTGCGAATAATCTAGGGATGTATAACTGTTTGAAAAGGAGAACTCAAGTCATAAGTTGAAGTAACCAAACCTTAATGCATAAAACAAGACTTAGGAATAAGGATAACATCCTAGTGATTTAAATACCTTAAAACACTAAGCCTTACACAATCAGCGGTCAAAACATACAAAGTTATTAATCTGCATGCTAATAAAATACTAAACTATTTTAGGGGTTAAGAAAGGTCGGACCTATGAGACGATACGTTACTGATTCATGCACCTCGTCGTCAAGCCAAAATAGGTTGTTTATCTTTCAACTAGATAAGTATTGGAAGTTTGCGTATTGCTCCGATCAGAATCATGATAACCTAGTTCCTAGTGACATGCCAATGAGAAATTTAGTTGGTAGGGTTCTAGAGTTTACACCTGATAGATTAGACCATCACGTTTAGCATTGTCCCTGTTTAATCTGTCATCCTGAAACATTAATTATCGAAATCTCAGCAATCACATGTTTATCTTTATCTGCTTTCCTGTAATTTACTTTTCCGTATTTTAATTACCTGTCTTTAGTTTAAAACCCCCAAACCTACCTACTTTGTTCCATCCTAAATATCTCCTACCGAAAGCCCCAGCTTTAATCGCCCACACATTTGGATTCATAGAACGATCTTAGGTCATAGTTACCGCTTACTAACCAGAGTAGGTAGTACTTATAATTTAAGCCAATATAAATTTTAAAACCCCTGCTGCGCCCGCATCACCATCAGGAATCGCAACGACACTGAACCGACGGTTACAGGTGCAACATAGAGAAAGGAAAGAAAGAAATGAAGTGAAGAATGAGATGATGGATGATTCTTCGAGGTGTGTTGAAATGAGAACCTGAGCTTAGTATTTATAGGCAACACATAGCCGTATCTGTAGACCGTATCCTGAACCTCAAATGCATAACCGTATCGCACAACCGTATAAAAATCTGATTTTTATCACCCAAATGCACCAATACCGCTGTCCCGGACCATATACGGCTGTCCTGGACCGTATACGGCTGGACACCAACTGTATATGGCTGTCCAAGGCCGTATACGGCTGGACACAGACCGTATACAATCTTCACAGGCCGTATACAGTCTGTGCCCAGCTGTATATGGTCTGGGTTAGTCGTATAGGGCTGTGGACAGCCGTATCCCGGCCCTTCGATTTTTCATTTTTTGTTCGGTCGAATCTTCTTCGTCGTTTATCCGTTTTGAGCGATTCTTACGTCCGCGCGTTTGTAATTTCCTATCGAAGAGAATGACATAAGTTAGAGGTCATAACTCGGAACATAGCTCTAGAAGCAAGGAAATGAGTGAACGTGAATACTTGTGGTCGTTTTCATTAGATTTATCACGTTTTTTTGACCATTTTAGTTGATTTTCGAAACGTTGTCTATATTTTAGCCTATGTGATGAGTTTTAATGATAAAGTATCGATTTTGGTTAGTTCCATCACATATTGGGCTAAAAAGGTGAGAATAATGCACGTAAAAACATGACTTTTTGCGTGTCATCAAATATCCCACACTTAGACATTTGCTTGTCCTCAATCAAACTTTCCATCTTACCGCCAAAATTCCTTATGCAAAGGTTTTGATCTGACCCACAAAGAAGAATTCATACAGATTGAAAACAAGTATTCGCCTGTTAGATAAATAAGAGATGTTCCTATGAAGTATCCAAAGGTTTCTAAGATGAATCTCTTAGGCAAACTTTCAATTCTCGGAATTGTGGAATATGCACGAATGGGCGATCTCACCGGTGGTCACTTAATTTACTCAAAGTGTATCCGGGTTCCTATTATCCTAAGACAAATGAAATATCACTCAATACCAGTCGTGCATCATTCGTCGTCATAGGCTTTCCCGAGGATCATATCTCCATCACTTAGACAGGAACGATACTGATTATCCCAGGACATTCAGATGGGTTGTGATGTTTGGTGCGGGTTTAAAAAGGGTATGGATAAATTGGGGTATCTATGTTTTAAAGGGTTTGCTTATCTCAGGACTTTCAAAAGTTTGAACTACTCTATATACATATCCTTTTTAATGAAAACGGAAACGGATAACGGTTTAGGGTAGATACAGCTATTTTGACTTCTATCTTTTGAAAACACACGGAGTGATATATTTTAGAAATCGAGTATTCGAGAGATTTGAAGCACTTAGCTTTATTCCAACTATTTTTTTTTCTTTTTCTCACTTTTTTCTATTTCTATTTTTGGGCTTAGATTTTTCTTGCCGAGAAATTTCTAAGGAATTTTTGTTTCTTTTATTTCCCCTTTTTGAGATCCTTTCTAATTTTCATTTTCCAATCTTTTGACAATTTCGAATTTGCTTGGTGCCAATTTTTCGCACCATATGACTCTCGAAATTTGAGGATAGAACATAGAACGCACACGAGGAGTTTTTAGTATACACGATTTTGTGAATTTTGGAGTGAAAACAAAAAGGGATACCTAAATATCATTTTTCAAAAACTTAAAAATATCAAGATAAGTTTTTCGTGGGTAGGAAATAAGGGGTTTAATAATGCGGGTTTACGAAGGAAATAGGCTAAGGTTCAACAAAGTTTACTAGGTGGATCATCAACACTAAAAATGAGTGTTGGAAGGGTTTTGGGCTTCAAGAGAAATGTAAAAATGGGGTTTAAATCCTAGGGAATGTCAAGGTCCTCTAATCATACCTATGTCACGTATGACACCTGTCAATGTGATCTCGAAATGTATACCTGGGGCAAGTTCTAATTCAGAAATGCGTGCACTGGTCACACACAACAAACGAACAGTGAAGCATTTACAATGAATGCTTATAAGGCTCAAATTCCTCACTGCAAAAAATGGGTTATATGTGTCCAGTCATGCGATGCCCCTCTTAGATCCTCATCTTAAATTGTTTGGAATCCGACATGATTCGACCTCCTTTTTATCAACTTTTGAATACTTGTAAAAAAAATATGTACTTTGTCTTACATTGTGAGTCAGAAAAGTTTAAATTTTTGAAAATTTTGGCGAAAATAAGGATTGAAAATTTATTTGAGGACCTGCATGTTTCTTAGATCAACTTAAACAGATATTTTGATAGACGAGAGATATACCGCTATCCCACACTTAGAAATAAACATTGTCCCCAATGTTTCTTCACCAAGTAGGGAGAATCCCACACTTAGGGTTTTGCCATAGGAAAAATGTAAATTTAAAAGTTTAAAGTACGGAGGATCCCACACTTATAGATTTAAGTGGGCATAAGCATATCTAAGTTACGTAGAAACTAGAAGGGTTTAGGAGAGGTACTTCCCTACGGTTAGCAAGCACTGGAATCAGGACCAGGTTCGTGAAGGAGTGGTGCTAGTGATCTGCTGGATTTATGGACCAGTCTCTATTTAAAGCTCATCCATTCCTTACTAAGCTAATTAATGTCTGGGTCAAATGCTGCAAATGCGTCACTGTCTGGAATGGAAGTAGGTGATGTGGCAACAATGGAACCAGGCATCATAGGTGCAATAGGAGGGTCAGGAGATATCTCAGCATCAGTAGGAAGAGTGGGCTCTGAAGTGGGGGCAGCTGGGAAGAATGACCATAGTGGGAGGTGGTTTCGGACATTGAACAAGTCTGAAGGACCGGTCTGGAAGTCTCGGGAGTCCAACCATCCCTCTGATGTCAAAGTGAGAGTCATGCTGGATGGAGAGCTCTCAAAGAATCGCCTAGGTCACGGCTGGATTAGCTGTGGTGACCCCATATTCTAATACTGACACAGATACTGGAGTGATCGTCACATCTGTCGCATGCTCCTCTGGACGGTGGTTAGCTTCTTCCTTCCTCTGCGGTTTTTCTTCCTCTTCTGTTGAGTCTGAGCAGTGTGTCCTGATGTTTCGGCTGAAGCGTCCATCCTGAAACATAAAGAAAAACAAGTAACGCTAAAGTTTATGAGGTTATACAAATGCAGCAGAGTTAGATGACTTTTAAAAGATTTTTATAAAGTTTGAGTCATCTGAATGGTTGCATTTGTATAAGTCAAATAAAACTTATCTCCGATGTATATGTAAGAGTGTGGTGCTGTCGGGTATCTAGCCTATCCTGCATTTATTAGTTCAGGGATGATAATACTAAGCCAAAATAAACATAGAAATAAAATAAAACCAATACAAGATAAGCAATGGGGTGCCTCCCAAAAGCGCTTGTTTAACGATTCGTTAGCTTGACTCTTTTACCTACTTTGTCAGCTCAAGGTGGTTCAAAGATATAGACTTCCGCACTGGAAGGAAAGTCTTCAATGTAGTGCTTTAAGCGGTGGCCATTGACTTTAAAATTACCATCAGGTGCCTCTAGTTCGACTGCTCTGAAGGTAAAGACCTTTGATACCACGAATGGTCCTCTCCACGTTGATCTGCATTTGCTTGAAAACTTTTTGAAGTGCGAATTGTAGAGAAGAACTTTATCTCCATGTTTGAACTTAGAAAATTTAAGTTTGGCATTGTGGATATTCTTGGTTCGCTCCTTGAAATCTAGAGAACTATCGTATGCTTGGTCTCTCAATTCGGCTAGTTCGTTCAGCTGCATCTTGTGATGTAATCCTATTACAGAAAGGTCTAAGTTACAATCTCTGAGCGCCCAGTGAGCTTTGTACTCCAACTCTGTCGGTAAGTGACACGCTTTTCCATAGACTAGTCTGTAGGGTGTGGTTCCTAATGGTGACTTGTATGCTGTTCTGAACGCCCACAGAGCATCATTTAATTTCTCAGCCCATCTCTCCCTATGATTAACCACGGTTCATTCTAAGATTCTCTTGAGCGCTCTGTTAGTCACTTCGGCATGCCCATTCGTCTGCGTATGGTAAGCCGTAGAGGTCTTATGGGTGACCCATAATATTGTAATGTCCTCATAAACTGAGCATTACAGAAGTGCATGCCCTGATCGCTGATGATCGCCTTTGGAGTACCAAAACGAGAAAAGAGCTGCTTTAAGAACTTTACCACTACTCGGGAATCATTGGTGGGAAATGCTTGTGCTTTGGCCCATCTGGAGACGTAGTCGACAGCAACTAGAATATATTCCTTCCCGTAGGATTTTGGGAAAGGTCCTATGAAATCCAAACCCCATATATCAAAGTTCTCACAAGCTTGGATGTTAGTAAGTGGCATTTCACTTCTCGATGAGATACTTCCAAACCTTTGGCAAGCATTACAGCATTTTACCAAGTCATGAGCGTCTTTGAAAATGGTCGGCCAGTAGAAGCCGGAGTCATATACTTTCCTTGCAGTCATATTTTCTCCATGATGTCCTCCAGTTGGTCCGTGATGACTTTGGTGAAAAATGTTCCTTGACTCCCTCTCGTCTGCGCATCTTCTGATAATTTGATCCGGACACACTTTGAATAAGTGTGGATCATCCCAATAGTAGTTCTTTACATCTCTAAAGAATTTGCGTCTTCTAGAGGTGGGCATTCCTTTTGGCACAATTCCTCCAACCAGATAATTAGCGTAGTCTGCATACCAAGGGTTATGAGTGAATTGAGATCCCTTTTGGTAGCTTCCGATATTCATGAGTTCTTCAGGAAACCGGTCTTGAATTTCTCTTTCATCAAGCTTTTCCATCGATGGGCTTTCCAATCGATTGATGTGATCTGCTGCGACATTTTCTGCTCCCTTTTTATCTTTGATTTCTATGTTGAATTCTTGGCGAAGTAGAATCCATCGAAGCAGTCTCAGTTTAGCATCTTGCTTTTTGAAGAGATACT
Source organism: Pseudognaphalium luteoalbum (assembly GCA_963422505.1). Lineage (NCBI taxonomy): Eukaryota > Viridiplantae > Streptophyta > Magnoliopsida > Asterales > Asteraceae > Pseudognaphalium > Pseudognaphalium luteoalbum. The sequence goes on from OY730196.1 coordinate 43,990,095, forward strand.
TCAATGCTGAGTGATCTGTATAGACAATAGTTTTGGACAATATTAAATAAGAACGAAATTAATCAAAAGCCAATACTACCGCAAGAAGCTCTTTCTCTGTTGTAGTGTAATTCTATTGAGCTTCAGTGAGTGTCTTGCTGGCATAGTATATAGGCTGAAACTGATTTTCTTTCCTTTTCCCTAAGACAGCTCTAATGGCAAAGTCACTAACATCGCACATGCTCTCAAATGGAAGACTCCAATCAGGGGCGACCATGATCGGTGCATATGTGAGCTGATCCTTCAGAATGTTGAAAGCTTCCAGGCAATCATCTGAAAAGACAAACGGAGTGTCCTTCTCGAGAAGGTGTGTCATAGGTCGAGAAATCTTAGAGAAATCATTAATAAAGCGATGGTAGAATCCGGCGTGACCTAGAAAACTGCGAATGGCTTTCACAGAAATAGGTGGCGAAAGTTTGGAAATAGTCTCAATGATAGCTTTGTCAACTTCAATTCGGGATTTTTATTCGGTGTCCTAAAACTATCCCTTCTTTCACACGAAGTGGCACTTTTCCCAGTTTAAGACAAGATTTGACTCTTCACATCGGGCTAGCATGATGAAAGAGAAATTGCCGTATACGGATGGACTCAGACCGTATACGGTCTGTGCCTAGCCATATACGGTCAAGGTCAGCCGTATACGGCTGTGCACAGCCGTATCCTGGCCCTTCGGTTCTTCGTTTCTTCGTTCGGTCGTATCTTCTTTGTCGTTTATCCAATTTGAGCGATTCTTGCGTCCACGCATTTGTAATTTCCTAATAAAGAGAATGACATAAGTTAGAGGTTATAACTTGGAACATGGCTCTAGAAGCAATGAAATGAGTGAACGTGAATGCTTGTGGTCGTTTTCATGAGATTTATCGTGTTTTTTTGACCATTTTAGTTGATTTTCAAAACGTTGTCTATATTTTAGCCTATGTGATGAGTTTTAGTGATAAAGTATCTATTTTGGTTAGTTCCATCACATATTGGGCTAAAAAGGTGAGAATAATGCACGTAAAAACATGACTTTTTGCGTGTCATCAAACCCTTCTAGATCTCATCGAAACTGGAGAACACCTCACAGCCTCAGAAAACTACATGATCGTCATTCATTCCACTATTGGGCATCATGTTGAGCTGATAATTGATTAACTAAATGACTCAGTATATGAATAAGAAACTCATGAAGTACCAAGATTCATTCCGCACTTGTCGCAAATTAACTTAGAAACATATGTGATGACTCAACTACGCGAAATGTATACTGAAGAAGATGTGGAGCTTGATGTTTATCGCAATGGATACAGTGAAATATGCAGCAAGCTAATCTATGTCTTCACGGACTTGGACTTTCCCTTCAACCTTGAGCAACATCAACTCATCATACAAGTATGCCAAGCAACCAGATCCTTTGGAGGAGACCTTTTGGCTAGTAACTTTGAAGAAGTGAAAACTCAGTTCATGGCCTTAATGGCCTCAATAGGTCGAAACTACCCCCAGCGTGAGATTGTTCGAACTCACACCTGCACAAGAGTTGACCCTAGTGGACCAGTCACATGGTCAGTTAGATACATCAGCTATAGAATGGCAATTCTCGACCGATTAGCCACTGCTCACTTCAAAAGCTTCAGGATGGAATCCACCAATCCACCAACCCTAATTGCTGACATGATAGAGCAATTCCTTCAGTACTTTCCTCCACGTTACTGCTTACCCAGGAGCCACGGTACCCAGGACACATCCAGCATCATCATCTGAAGAAAGGACTAAGTCAAGCCCCCGATTTTAAAAGAGCGCTTCTCGGGAGGCAACCCTTTTTTTACATTTCTGCAAATTTTACTTTCCAAGAAGTGATGAAATCTCCGACTATCTTTCACACTCGGACATACCTCCTCTTTCAAGGAAGTATAAGCATCTTATATCCGACGTGTTCACACCTACGAGACCAATCACAAGAAGAATTGATCAAGAGTGAACCCAGCAAGACAAAGTTCGGCAGATGCATAACAAGGAATACTGCAACTACTGGGGAGTACCTCTTTACCAATCTTTTTCCTTCGTTACAAATATACCATATCCACTATGCTTATGACTAAGTGTGGGATTCAAACCCAACACACACCACTAAAAGAATACGTCTTAGATGTTTCAATTTTTAAGTGTGGGATTTTACCCCAGTCAAAGCTTAGAATAACATCAAGGACGATGTTCCTTTAAGTGTGGGATAGCAGTAGTTACACTACTGTAAAAAGGATAATGGTAGATGCTTGATTCTAAACTCGTTGCTCTTTAGACCATCCTTCTCCAATAAGTTAACAAAATCTTTTAAAATTGAGTTAAAAATATGTTGAAAATGAAAAAATTTAGACAAAGAATGATTTACTTTGGGGAAGAAGGATAAATAAAATATGAATTCCTTTGAAAAATTAGTTTAGCAATCCCATAAAGAGCATCACATGACTAGGCACACAACAAACCAACTTTCAATTTGTGAGGTATCTTGAGCCATATAAAGCATTCATTTTTAATGCTTCATTTTTTCGATTCTTGAGTGTGCTGATGTATGCGTTTAGAATCAGAACTCGCTCCTGTTATGCATTTCGAATCCGAATTGGTGAGTGAAAAGGAGATAGAATCACATCATTCTTAAACCCATACACCCAGAATTTGAAAATATGTTATCCCTACCCTCATGTTCCAAAGATGAAAGAAAAGAAGCTACAAGGATATGACGTTGAAAAAAATCAAAAGAAAAGAATTCAAAGAAAAGAAAGTCAAATGGAGAAAAAGACTCCTACCAAAAATCAAGAGAAAAAGAGCGTCAATCCTCCCAAAAATTCCAACTTTCCTCTTCACAAAAAATAAAATATATAAACCTATGAAAAAACCAACACAACCCCCTCTCATATCACCAACACTCCACTCCGAAAACCCTACATCACTCCTCCTAGAAATTTTGTGGCTAGATCGACTTCGCGCTCACTTAAAAGGTAATGATTTGATTCTCGATCAAGCCTATGATGATAAACGATACATGACAGACGTTCTGAGTGATTGATAATATTAGAATAGGAAACCCTAAACACTTTGAGTGATTGGAATGACCACCATGACATGATCGCCTAGTCATGTATCCAAGATCAAAGATCAAAAGCATGCTTCCAAAGATTACAACCCTACTTTTTCAAAAGCACAAATATTTTATTTTTCCAAAACCCCCCTCAGTAAAAAGTTCCGCCTCGAAGTATTTCATTATCTTTATTTATAACCATGCTTGCAATTCAAGTTTGCTTGAGGACAAGCAAAGTTCTAAGTGTGGGATACTTGATATCGCGTAAAAAGTCACGTTTTTACTACCGATATCTCTCTCATTCTGGAACAATACTTGGCAAATAAACTCAGATAATGTACAAATCAATGAAACTATACCAAGAAGGTCAAAATAGAGTTGCACGAGAAAAATCAAGCAAAATGGACGAAAGACGAAGATTCCACACACGTTTGAAGATTCAAGAAATCAAAACAAGATTTAGAGAAGTACCCATCATTGAGATTTATCTTATCCAAGATATTCGTTTTCAAAATACGAATCTAACAGAAGAAGAATCAACAAAAACGGATGAAGAATGAAGATTCTACGTACACCGGAAGATTCAAATGATTCGCATGAGACATTTAAAGATCAGATAAACATTTCAGAGATTTCTTTTCATCAAAGTCTTCGTTTTTTCAAAACAAATCCAACGCAAAATGAATCGATGAAAACGGACGCATAACGAAGAAGATACGCGCGACTTAAGAAACAAAGCAAAAGACGGCGAACCGGGGCGGCAACATGGCAGCTGCCACCGGCCACCATGCAGCCGCCACCGGCGGCATGGCTGGCGGCACCACCTGCCTTCCCCCCATCCCCCGGCCACTTTTTCATCCTTGCTCGTACTCGCCTGGTACACGTGCTAGACCCTTTTCACAACTTTAGGGTACACGTGCTAGACCTTTTCACGGTTTAGGGTACATGTGCTAGCAACTTTACCACCTTTTGCTAACATGTGCTCCTAGTTGCTAAAGTGCACCAAAGTTCAAGTATAAATAGGTGCCTTTGGTATATTTGAAAGACACACCTCATACACCTTCCATATCTTTCTCATTTCTCTAGCTTCTAGTTTTACTTTCTATTTTCTTACGTTAAATTACTATTAGGCTAAGTTTAGGAAGCTTGTTAGAATAAAACGAAAGCAAGGAACGTGCTTTTCATCTTTGGTGTAAGCTTGGAGCTACTCTTATTAATTCAAGTCAATTCCTTCTCGCACATTAATATCGGTTCTTTCTATCCTTATCTATCTTAATTAAATATGTATGCCTTAATTATGCTAGAGATAGTTTGTGCCATGCTTAGCGAGTAGATTACTATTGTATTTGTTGTGATGTAGTTAGCATGAATAATAATGGGATGACCTTAAATATGTCATGAAGTAATATGACGGGCCCTATTCGACTGCTTACTTGATATAGTACTGGAAACGCTGTTAAGCGGAGTACAAATGTATGGAAGTTGGTAAACGACCCAAGGTAGTTGTATTATGGATTGACATTATAAAAATGGAAACTTTCTGAACGGAATTGTCTTATGATTTTAAACATAAAACTTATATTCGCCTTTTGATTAACAAACGTGATTGTAACCTTGTAAAGAGGAGTCGCGAACTTTAATACTTGGTCAATAGTTATCTATGTCAAAACTATGGTTTAATTGTAACGTCATGCAATCATCATAAAAAGCAATGTGATTACGTGGAATTGCCATGAGTATAGTACACTTCTAATCACAATGTACTTATCATGAAAGCATTGTGAAGCAATTAAATTCACAACGAAAACATCGGTAAACGATTAAATACATTGTGAACTACCATAGTATTTTACGATATGGTCTGGGTTTAACTTTATGCAAAAGCCGTCAGCATTTTAATAATATTAGATTAGTTTAGATTAGTTAGAGAAGGAAGGCTATAGGCTAAATAACCATTCACGAAAACTGAGGGATTTGTTAATTATATTGAGAAATGCAAGTTTAAAATCCAATTTAAAATGGTACCTTTCCGTAAACCATGAAACCTAAAGTAAGGTACGCAAGAAACCTAAACGCTTTCCCTCGATTATCATGCTTGAGTTTCACTAGTAGAAATTAATCAAGTAAGTCCGAACATATTTTCTAAGTTAGTTGTTTGCTAGATTTGTAGTCTTTGTGGTAATAAGAACGGTTAGACTTGTTATGGACTTGCTACTCCGTTCCTTCGCCCGCGAGTGAATGCGTTCGGTAATAAGAGCAACTGACTCTCTCGCAGGAGAGTGTGGAGAGTTGAGCATTGTCTGCCTGATCAGAATCCTGATACCCTAGTTCCTCGGGACATATTAGTTGATAACCGACTGATAAGGAATCTACGGGTCATACCATAAGCTATCAAATCTAGTAAACATTCCCAATTTAGATAAACGTTTTCCCCTAAAAGTCATCATCCCATATTATGAGCTAATGAAATCACAACAAATACTACTTTCCATTATTTGATTTATTATTATCTTTTATTCACTTTATTTAGTTTATTTAGTTAACTAAACCGAAACCCCCAACGCACTCTTATAAAAACCTGTACTAGGAAAGAAAGATTGATTGGATCACCTCCGTTTCAATTCAGTTTCTCTTTAAGAATGACTCTAGGTCATACTTACCATCTACTAGCCTTTGGTTCAGTATTAGTAAGTCACACTTAGACCCCAGCATTTACAAATTTAAAACACCCACCGATAGGCGTTGTGATCACTCGCGCTTGTGACGATTCGACACCCATCAGCTCCTTGTACAGCCAAGCATTATCATAAGCGTTCATCCTCAAATCTTCCAACTCATTTAGTTATTCTAACCACTGCCTTCCTGTCGCGTGATCATCACGATTGCACTGCTTTAATGCCCAATACGCCTTGTGTTCAAGCTCAAAAGGCAGGTGGCAAGCCTTCCCATACACTACTTGATAGGGCGTAGTTCCAGTTGATGTTTTATAGGCTGTTCTTGCTGCACATAATGCATCATCTAACTTATTCGACCAATCTTTTGGGATTCCATCTACCGACCGCTCAAGAATGCGCTTTAAACCGTGATTTGTTACTTCCACCTGACCACTTGTTTGGGGATGATCAGCAGTAGAAAACTTGTGATTGACTCCATACTTCTTAAAACTTTCTCCAACTGTGCATTTGAAAAATGCGTTCCCCGATCACTAATTAATGCCCTGGGTATTCCGAATCGTGGAAACAATTGTTTAAGAAATTTCACCACCACTCTTGCATCATAAGTAGGAAATGCTTTCGCTTCGGCCCATTTTTAGACATAGTCGACTGCCACAATGATATATTTATTTCCATTGCTTTGCGGAAATGGCCCAATAAAGTCTATCCCCCAGACATCGAAGATTTCACTAACCATGATAGGGTTTTGTGGCATCTCATCACGCTTCGAGATTCTTCCAGTTCGTTGCCAAGCATCACATTCCTTAACAAACTCGAATGCAAGCTTGTAGATGGTTGGCCAGTAAAATCCTGATTCAAACACCTTTCGTGTTGTATAAGTTGGTCCATGATGCTCTCCAGTAGGCCCGTTGTGACAATGGCTTAATAAACAAATTCCAACTTATCGAATTGAATCAAACCGCTCCCCGGCAGCGGCGCAAAAAACTTGATGTTGTGGAAATGAGGTTATAGTTTTGAAATGGAAATCACCTTACTTGCTAATACACAACTCAGGCAAGAATACCTGGTCGTATAATAGTATAGTATGGTAAGTCCGTGTCGAACACGAGGAACGGATGTCAACTCTAATAACTGGAAATTGTTACAAATAATGAAGGTATACAAAAGGGAGGCATTTTAGTTCCGGACGAACAATTGACTAACAATTATGAAATATAAATAAATACTTAAACTTAATTAAAAGAAATAATTGATAAAACAATTAATCAAATAATATACTTGGTTCAAATGATAAAAGAAATGTATTCATTTAGACTGCTTTCCTTAGAATCAGGTTATCACTTTATTGATTTGCTAAAACATTGGATTTTATTCCGATATAACTAATAAGACAACCCATTTCCGAGGCAAGTTAATCTAACATAATTAAGAAAGACACTTGGCTATTTTCAACACGCTAACTGTTCAATTAACGTTGCCCACCGAATGGTGTTCTAAATTAAACCTACGCCATTTATGTGATTTACCCTTACAACTTGTTACAACAAAGTCTATAGTTAATTAAAACTATCTTGTTCATTAAAGATTATTACCGATTATTTACCCCAACCTATCAAACTCAATATATCTAGCAATAATTATCAATCACAACCAATAATCATCAATAATTTACTAATCAAGAGGAAATCAATCTCAAATGAATAATAAATCACGCTAGATAATCGCTAATAACCAATTAACAATCAAGGATTATCGAATAAACACATAAACATTCATAAAATTCAATATCTTTCGTAAATCAATAATCAAACTATCATCTAAGTATTATCGTCTAAGAAAATACACAAATAGTTTAGCCACTCATGTCTTTACAAAAAATCAGAAAATAAAATGTAATCGAAATGATAATCAAATGAAAAGGAATAACGTTTTCAAACCGAAGAATAGAATAAATGAGTGAATAATCGAAAACCTTCAATCTCTCTTGCTTGTTGATCTTCAAAATGCTCCAGAATTGAGGAGAATATTGGTAAAAAATGGCTGCCAAGAATTGTGGAATGATAACCCTAAAATGAGATTAAATGCAAATTTAAGCTAATCTGCGGACTTAATCCAACAGCTGGTTGGAATTTCCAACCGCCAGTTGGAAGCAAAAGTCCATCTAGTCTGGCCCGCGAAACTTGTCTTTTCTAGCTTCAAATCTTTAGCTTCTTTTATTCAATATTAGCTCGATTTTTGTTTCTTTTCAATCCAAGCTCCGAATAAATTCCTAACTGCAAATATGAACGAATTAAGTATCTTATTCACATAAGATGCATAAAAATCTATCAAACCAAGGGTACTTAAGTACTAAAATATAGTACATTTTGGCATTTATCAGGTGTTTAAAAACTTGTTTCCAAAGTTTCACTTCGTGCAGTGTTTGTTTACCCGATCGTTTCGTTGTTCTTTTAAACGTTAAAAGTTTTATATATTAGTTTTCGTTATCGTTTTATAATTCGGTAATTGAAATAAAAGTTTTACCTAGAATAATATATTCTTAAGTTACCAAAAATATAATTCAGGTTTTCTTTTGGCCGTCGGTGGTAGTTTATGTGTTCATGCGAGTCGTGTAATGATTTTTAAACGTTATAACTTGTTTGAGAGTAACCGTGATATTTTACTTGAAGTATTTCATCAAAATACTTAGTTTTGATTCATAAATATATAACTTGATTTTATTCCGTTTGTCAGGGCATTTCGGGTGTTTTTATCACGTTCGGTTACATTTTAATAAAATGTAATACATGTGTTATATGTGACACCCACTAAATTAGGACGTCATTACTGTACCTAATTGTGTGATTATTATGTGTATTTAGTATGAAATAGGACTAAGTACAGTAGCTACTTATATATATATATATACATGTATATAATTCGTCCAAATCGTACAATTGCGCATCAGATAAATATCTGATAACACAAATACAGACGTTGGTGAAACAATTATTAAATAATATGAATTTATTTAATAAAATTGATAATTATTTTATATTATGTTTATAATATAACAAACGTTGTGACATCCGTCAAAATCTCAAGTCATTACCGCACTCGAATCTTAAATTTACAACATTCCTTCAATCCTAGTGAAACTTAAGGTTATGACTCCTTAGGTTTACTAAAGTCACATAACGACTTAGAGGTTGGTTAGTGAACCATAAGTTCTTTTAGACATGTTAAATTAGGTTACTAAGTGCCAAATTAAACAATGAAAAACTTATCTCTTTATGCTTTAACAAAATCCTTATCGAATCGCAAACCAAAATTCCCGTGACTCGACAACGTAAACTTAATCGGATAATAACTGATGAACATCAAACTTAGACAAATTCAATGATTAAAAATCCATATCAAGAACTTAGAAAATAAAATCTTATAACTCAAATATTAATCACCAAATCATCACAAATAAACCTTATATTATATAATACTTATACCAAATTAATACCTAACTTTAAACTACACTTAATAGACATCATTTAACAAAAACAAAAGTAATTAATGGTAATTAAGACCACAACAAAAAAATCGGCCAGCCCTTTTTTTTTATTATTATTTCTCATTTCAAATTTTCATTTAATTTAACTTACTCATTCATTACTCTTTTCATTTTTCCAAAACACTTACTTCACTCTCCTCATTTCTCTCTCAAAAAACACACACAAACTCTCTCATTTTCCTCTCTAATTTCCAGCCCCTTTTCAAAGAAAAATCCAGAGATTAAAGGTGTGTTTAAACAATTTCAAGAACACAAAGTTAAACTAGAACACTAACACTTGTAATCTTTCACTTTCTTGCACTTCTACTTCATAAAACTCGGATTTTATGCCTTCTATATGGTTAAAATTCTCATAAAATGCTTGATGTTTGTAGGTTAGATCTCTACACATCAATATGTGTTAAAAAGAGAGGAGAACCCATGATCAAACCGAAAATCGAGTGAAAAATCGTGTTATTGTTTGTAATCTTGTTAGATCTTGTTTATCTTTGTGTAAAAAGCTTGTTTATATGTTAATAATCATCTCTAACACATCAATGATGTATTTCAACACCATGCATGTGTTAGAACATGGATTTAAAGGTCAAAGGATCAAGAACCACTTTTATTTAATGCTTAATGTTTTTCATTTTGAAGAAAACATTATTTTTAGGCATGTTTAGTTTCTGTCTAGAAAGTTTCATCTACTTCAACGATTTTTATAAAAATCATTTCTTCATGAAAATGGACGTTTTTATAGTCAAAAATCAAGTTCTGTAAATAAGCTTTCCAACCATATAAGCCTCATGTTCATAAGAGTTAACTTGTTATTTGTAATAATTTTTGTGAGTAAAGATGTATAAGCTGTTAGGTTAGGTCAGAAACTTTTCTCTCAATGTTTTAATCATAACTGGAGCATTACAACTCCAAATTACTTGAAACAAATGCCAAAAGTTTAAAATTTTCATTTACTACAACTTTCAAACAGACCATTTTTATTAATTCCATGTACATTTTGCTCAGAAACAATGATTGCATGCATGTGTTTAAATCCGACTCCAGAAGATAAAAGTAAAATCTAAAAATACTTGAACTTCTCCATTGGTTCTGTAAAAATTACACAAAGTAGATAATATATTTTAGAACATCTGTGATTTTTACCTTATTTGAATTTGGACCAGAATATTTTTAATAAATCTAACAAACAGGTGTAAGATTTATGGAATTAAGATTATAGACTGATTTTGGTAAAAGTTGGAAGCCGACACTTACGGACATGCTATTTTGAGAATGACTAACTTTTTATGACTTATAAACATGTTTAAGGATTGGGTAAAAGTATCGGGTCAAACCGAGAAGGTTTGACCGAGTCAACAATAATCGGTCTCGATTTCGAAAATGGGAAACTTACTATTTTTGGAATGAATGATAACCAAAAGGGGTTCGGGTGTCTTATGATGTATTTATTGATTGTGTGTTGTTAATAATAATTTGGAAGGAACCAAAGTTCCAAAGCTCAAAACATTACGATTTTTAGACACTAACAATCGTGAGATATTATACACTTGTATAATCATTATTATATTCAATGCAATTATTGGACATTAACAAACTTCAAAAGCAAACAAACCATTTTGGCACTTTGTAATCTAAATATTTAGCTAACCAATCCTATCAAACCTAATTTACCAAGAAACTAATTAGAAACCTCGTGTTCATAGGTCTTGGATAGGAGTCATACCCGACAAGCACGCGCGCTACATTCATCGTTTACTCTTACGCTCAATTGTGAGTATTCACGGCCCCTTTTAATTGTTTATTATTTTGGGGTGAAAAGCATGATCTCGAACTTTAACTAAATAGGTTGTACTCTTTATGAACTTGTTGAACTTTTGCTATACTATTTATGCGAATTGGTGAATACTATTGTTATGCTTGAGTACTATCGTGCTAAAGTCCCCGGAAATACAGTTTACACTACTTATTTAACTCGTCCGAGAGCCAGACAAGCCGTTGATATTTATGGATAGCGCTATTTAGGGGGAAACCACTCCTCACTCACACTGGTCGTGAGTGCATAGTATCACCTTACTCATGTTAGCGATAGTACATGGAGCTTGGGGCATGTGTCGGTTGAATCGGTTTAGTAGTGGCCTCAATTGCATTAACACTCTTGTATATTACCTTTCATATTCGCAACTATTACAACCAATCATTTTTATTTATGTCTCTTATGAACAAAACTTTTAGTTCAATTGTTAGTGACATTAAACCTGTGAACTCACCAACTATGACCATAGTTGACCCTTTTGTTTGCTTTATTTTAAATTATGATGCATACTCATATGCGTTTGCTTTATTTTGAAATATGATTATCTTTTGGAAACTTTTAGGAACTTGGTGTAACCTCTTTTGAAACTATGGGTTGAACTTGTCGTAACTTTTAATATTTTCAACAAATTATGTATGGTGTTGCTTCTATATCTTATGCATTGTTACCCGGTACTGTTACATCTAGTGTTTCCACTTTAGCGGGGTGTGACAGGTTTGGTATCAGAGCCTAAGGTTATAGAGAATGCCGGTTTTTCCAAACAAAAACCCCAACTATAACCAACATTTTTAAATAATATTTTCTTAAAACACCAAAAGTATTACCAGTTTAACTAAACCGAGCATATAACTAGTATAACTAACCCTTGTGTTGCATTATTAGACCTCAATTAGACATAGCCTGATCACCTATGTTTAATTTAGGTAAGATTATGCGAGACACGGAGTAGGTGTACTATGATTATGTTCAATTTTCTTTCTTGTTTAAAACGATGAAAAGCAAACGTTGTGTGTGTGCATTGCATATTGTAGGAATCCATAGTAGCACTATTACTAACTAAGTACATCTTTAGGAACTAAGTCCTCTTTTTGTACAGACTTACCATGTCACACTCCTCACTGCACACTCTAGGATCAGCTGATGATTCTGGTTACTACACTGGTCGCCCCCGCGACAACCCACCGAGATACGAGCCAGAGGAGGACCCCTCTGAGGATCCAGAGTCAGAAAATGAAGTTAATAGCCGAGAGATCACCAGGGTAAATACTAGGATGACCCAGACACCCGTCTCACCCCAGCCACCTCAGATTGGTGTGCGCTTGAGGGCCACTTCTCGTATGAGCATTGCCCCTCGTGTTAGGTTTGTAGTCAGAGATTTCCCTCCAGGAACAGGACCTTCCCGACCTTCAGGAACTGTACCTCCTGGGACTGTTTCTGGGATCCCAATTTCACGAGATCCCAACATGACTTTTTGGTTAGCACGCAGGGTAGACGGTATGACTCACGAACTTCAAGGGCTAGCATTACCCATCATGGACAGATGTTGGGTGATACTGTAGACCTAACTGAGCGGTTAATTTATCGTGTGAGCGATGCTCATAACACAGTGAGTACGGAAATATTTTGGTGCAGAGTGTTACCAGGGCTCACGTTTCTTTTAGCTGCGATGCTTGTTTGGGTAGTTTGGTTTAGGGTGTAGTGCTTGTGGCATGCGTCAACTTTTAAAATTTAGTGAATGTCTTTTATTTCAGTTATTTATGAAGGATTGTAATGTAATGGTTGATCCAAATTTTGAAATTCTGGTTTATTAATGGGAAAAACCTTACTTTGCTTATTTATATGACTATGGCAATTACTTACACACTTACTTGAATGTAAAACTTTTACTGTAGCTTAGTTTTGAATAATTACTAAAATATTAAAGTTGTAACTATACAAATATGCAATACAAGCACTAACCAATAGTCTTTACCTGACTTAGAATCATGCCTCCAAGGAGAAACACGGACAACGTAGCTGAACAAGTAACTCGAGAACTCAACGCGACACTACCTAACCTCGTTGCTCAAATCGCCGCGGGTATCAATGCAGCTCAAGGGAACCCGGGAGGACAACCTACCAACAACAATCAAGGATGCAGCTACAAATCCTTCATGTCATGTCATCCCAAGGAATTCTTCAGGACAGAAGGTGTTAGGCTGTTATCCTGGATTGAAAGCATAGAGTCGGTGCTCCACATCAGCAAATGCTCACCTGGAAACCAAGTTGAATATGCGTCGTGCATGTTTCAAGGAAGAGCTTTGACATGGTGGAATAACCAGATTCAGACCCATGGTCGCGTAGCTGCGTATAACCTTTCATGGGAGGAATTGAAGAAGTTGTTAATAGAAGAGTACTGTCCAAAAGATGCGCTCTAGAAATCGGAATCTGAATTCTGGAACCATGCCATGGTTGGGACTGACATCGATAAGTACACTGCCCGATTTCATGAGCTTGCAAGGCTAGTACCCCACATGGTTACCCCAGAGGAGAAAAGAGTGGACGGGTACATATGGGGTTTGGCCCCAGAAATTCGAGGGATGGTTACCTCGGCAAATCCATCAACCATTCAGTCAGCTGTGGTCTTGGCTAACTGCCTGACCAATGATGTGATTAGATCAGGCGGATCGTCGAAAGGGAAAGATGGTGGAAAAAGGAAGCTGGAAAACCAACAAAGGAACAGGGGCAGTGGTAACCCGGATAAGAAGCAAGTGGTGGCGAAAAACTATGGTGTAGTTGCCCAAGGACCGAAGCAATAAAACGGTCCGCATCCAAAATGCAACAAGTACAACTTTCACCACTCAGGAAATTGTCCGATGTGCGACAAGTGTAAAGGCCACTATGCCAAGTATTGTAAGAATGGTAATGGGAATAATGGGCAAAAAGCAGCATGCTTTGAGTGTGGAAGCCAAGACCATCTCAAAAACACTTGCCCATGGCTGAATAGGGCTCCTAATAACAATACTGGAAATCAAAGAGGGCCAACGTGAGGACGGGCATTTGTCATTGGAACTGAGGAGGCGAGGCAGGATCCGAACGCTATGACAGGTACATTCCTCTTAAACAATCACTACGCGTCTGTACTATTTGACTTTGGAGCAGAAAGAAGTTTTGTCTCACTAGAGTTTAGGCCACTGATTAACTTAAGATCAAGCAAACTAAAGGAGATCTATATTATCGAGTATGCTAATGGTCCTGAATTTGAGGCTAGGGACATAATTTTAGGTTGTACCTTGGACCTAGCTGATAAGTCATTTAATATCGACCTAATTCCGATTGAGCTGAAAAGTTTCGATGTAGTGGTGGGTATGGACTGGCTCACTAAGGTTCGAGCAGAGATTGTCTATTTTGAAAAGATTATCCGAATGCCTCTCCAAGACGGAGAAACTCTTGTTGTGCAAGGGGATAAACCCGGCCGAGAACTAAAAATTGTGTCGACCATAAAGATGCGTAAGTATCTTAAGAAAGAGTGCCATGCATTTCTGGCTCACGTGGTGGAAAAGAAATCGAAGGAGAAGCGTATCCAAGATATCCCTGTGGTTAGAGATCACCCTAAAGTTTTCCCGGAAGATTTCCCTGGACTTCCCCCGTCAAGGCAAGTTGAATTTCGGATTGATCTAAATCCCGGGGCAGCACCTGTAGCTAAAGCACCATATCGTTTGGCACCGGCTGAGATGCAGGAAATGTCAGAACAATTACAAGAACTTTTGAGCAAGGGATTGATTCGGCCAAGCTCATCGCCTTGGGGAGCTCCCATCCTCTTCGTCAAAAAGAAAGATGGGTCATTCCGGATGTGTATTGATTACAGGAAACTAAACAAGTTGACTATTAAGAATCGGTATCCTCTTCCCCGAATCGATGACCTATTTGATAAGCTACAAGGCGCATCCTATTTTTCAAAAATCGATCTACGGTCGGGATACCATCAAGTGAGTGTGCGCGAGGAAGACTTCCCTAAGACAGCCTTTAGAACGCGTTATGGGCACTACGAATTCCTAGTAATGCCCTTCGGACTAACAAACGCGCCGGCAGTTTTCATGGACTTGATGAATAGGGTATGCAGACCATACATAGATAAGTTCGTGATTGTGTTCATCGATGACATATTGATTTACTCACGAAGTAAGAGAGAACACGAACATCATTTGAAGTTGATACTGGAACTACTCAAGGACCAGAAGTTCTCAAAGTGCAAGTTTTGGCTTCGAGAGGTACACTTTCTTGGTCATGTGGTCAACGAAAAAGGAATCCAGGTGGACCCAGCTAAGATTGAGGCGATTAAGAAGTGGGAGGCCCCGAGGACCCCTACGAAAATTCATCAATTTCTGGGATTGGCTGGTTACTACCGAAGATTCATTGAGAACTTTTCAAAAATCGCTAAGCCATTAACAGAGTTGACCCAAAAGGCGAAGGAGTTTGTTTGGGGTAAAATGTAGGAGGAAGCATTCCAAACACTGAAGCATAGGCTATGCAACGCACCAATTTTGGCGTTCGAAGGAACAGAGGATTTTGTCGTATACTGTGATGCGTCACACCAGGGATTGGGATGTGTGCTGATGCAAAAGAACAAAGTCATCGCTTATGCATCGATGCAGCTCAAGGAGCATGAGAAGAATTATACAACACATGAATTGGAGCTAGGAGCTGTAGTCTTTGCCCTTAAGATCTGGAGACACTATCTGTATGGTGCAAAGTGCACTGTGTCTACTGACCATAAGAGTCTTCAGCATATCTTTGACCAGAAAATGCTCAACATGAGACAAAGAAGATGGGTAGAATTGCTTAGTGACTATGACTGTGAGATCAAGTATCATCTGGGTAAGGCAAACGTAGTAGCTGATGCTTTAAGTAGGAAGGAAAGGTTACGACCCTCACGGGTACGAGCATTAGGAATGTTGGTTCAGACAAGTTTGAAAACTCGAATTCTTGACGCTCAAAGGGAAGCATTGAGATCTGAAAATATAAAGAATGAGACTCTGCATAACCTAGAGCAGAAATTTGAGATTAAGACTGATGGAATTCGTTACTTCAAGGAGAGGGCATGGATTCCGAGAACCGACAACTAAGGGATGTCATGATGGATGAAGCCCATAGATCAAGATATTCGATCCACCCAGGAGCTGATAAGATGTACAAGGATTTAATGGAATACTATTGGTGGCCATGGATGAAGAAAGATATTGCTCTGTATGTTGGGAAATGTTTGACATGTTCTAAAGTCAAAGCAGAGTATCAGAAACCATTCGGTTTGTTACAACAGCCGGAAATTCCCCAATGGAAGTGGGAGCAGATATCAATGGATTTTATAACCAAGTTGCCCAGGACGGCAAGTGGACATGAATCGATTTGGGTCATAGTGGATCGGTTGATGAAGTCTGCGCATTTTCTCCTGATCCGAGAAGATTACAAGATGGAAAAGCTCGCACGGAGCTATATAGATGAAATTGTTGCACGTCACGGAATACCTTTTTCCATCATTTTAGATAGGCATAGACGTTTCACATCGCGCTATTGGCAAATATTCCAGAAGACTCTGGGTACTCAATTGGATCTAAGTACTGCCTATCACCCCCAAACTGACGGACAAAGTGAGCGGACCATACAAACTTTGGAAGACATGTTGCGAGCTTGCGTGATCGACTTTAGAGAAAGTTGGGATACTCATTTGCCTTTGGTGGAATTCTCTTATAACAATAGCTATCACACTAGCATTAAGTATGCGCCATTTGAAGCCTTATATGGGCGTAAATGTCGTTCACCACTTTGCTGGTTAGAGACAGGTGATAGACAATTGACGAGACTCGACCTCATACAAGAAACATCTGTCAAGATCACAACCATCAGGGAAAGGCTGAAGACAGCCAGAAGACATCAGAAAAGCTATGCAGATAACCGTAGGAAACCTCTAGAGTTTCAATTCGGTGACAAAGTACTACTAAAGGTGTCACCGTGGAAGGGTGTAGTCCGCTTTGGAAAGCGAGGAAAACTAAGTCCGAGATACATTGGACCCTTCGAGGTACTACAAAGGATTGGTCTAGTAGCCTACCGACTCAAACTGCCGCAAGAGCTCTGTGGCATTCACGACACATTCCATGTTTCTAACCTGAAGAAATGCTTGTCCGGTGAAACACTCATCGTCCCTCTCGAGGAAATTCAAATCGACGATAAACTCCACTTCATAGAAGAACCACTCGAAATCATGGACCGCGAATTCAAAAGGTTGAAGCAAAGCCGAATTCCCATTGTTAAGGTCCGATGGAATTCACGACGAGGTCCTGAATTCACATGGGAGCCTGAGGACCAATTTCGACACAAGTATCCGCATCAATTCTCGAGTGTATCGTCACCCCATAGGACTGATTGAATTTCGGGATGAAATTCATTTCAACGGTGGGATACTGTGCCATCCGTCAAAATCTCAGGTCATTACCGCACTCGAATCTTAAATTTATAGCATTCCTTCAATCCTAGTGAAACTTAAGATTATGACTCCTTAGGTTTACTAAAGCCACATAACGACTTAGAGGTTTCTTAGTGAACCATAAGTTCTTTTAGACATGTTAAATTAGGTTACTAAGTGCCAAATTAAACAATGAAAAACTTAACTCTTTATGCTTTAACAAAATCCTTATTGAATCGCAAACCGAAATTCCCGTGACTCGACAATGTAAACTTAATCGAATAAATAACTCATGAACATCAAAAACTTAGACAAATTCAATGATTAAAAATCCATATCAAGAACTTAGAAAATAAAATCTTATAACTCAAATATTAATCACCAAATCATCACAAATAAACCTTATATTATATAATACTTATACCAAATTAATACCTAACTTTAAACTACACTTAATAGACATAATTTAACAAAAACAAAATTAATTAATGGTAAATGATGGGCACCGGAACGTCCGTATGAAGACGGCGCTCGGAACGTGATCGTGGGTGTTTTAAATTTGTATTTGATGGGGTCTAAGTGTGACTTACTGATACTGAACCAAAAGGCTAGTAGATGGTAAGTATGACCTAGAGTCGTTCTTAAAGAGAAACTGAATTGACACAGAGGGGATCCAATCAATCTTTCTTTTCTAGTAAAGGTTAAAAGAGTGCGTTGGGGGTTTTTGGTTCAGTTAATTAATTAAACTAATTAAAGCGAATAAAAGATAATTGTAAATCAGATAATGAAAGGAGTATTTGTTGTGAGTTCATTGGCTTATAATGTGGGATGATGATTTATAGGGAAAACGTTTACTAAATTTGGTATGTTCACTAGACTTGGTAGTTTATGGTATAACTGATAGATTCCCTATTAGTCGGTTATCAACTAATATGTCACGAGGAACCACGGTGCCATGATTCTGATCAGACAAACAATGCTCAACTCTCCACACTCTCCTGTGAGGGAGTCAGTGGCCCTTGTTATTGAGCACATTTGCTCGTGGGCGAGGGAATAGAGTAGCAAGTCTACAACACGTCTAACCGTTCTAAATACCATAAAGACTATGAGTTTAGCAAACAACTGACTTAGCAAATATGTTCAGACTTAGTTGATCAATTCCTATTAATGAATTTTAAGCATGGTAAGCAAAGGAAAGTGTTGAGGTTTCTTGCGTACCTTTCTTTATATTTCGTAGGTTAAGGGAAAGTATCGATTTAAATTGGATTTTAAACTTGCCTTTCTTAATACAATTAACAAATCCCTAGGTTTTCGTAAATGGTTATTTAGCCTGTAGACTACCTAATCTAATCTAAACTAATCTAATCTAATTAAAGCAATAATTAAAATGCTGACGGCTTTTTGCAAAGAGTTAAACCCAGACCATGTCAGAAAATGCTATGGTAGTCCACAATGTATTTAATCGTTTACCGATGTTTCCATTATGGATTCAATTGCTTCAAGATGTTTACATGATAAGTACATTGTGATTCTAAGTGTACAATACTCATGGCACTTCCACGTAATCACATTACATTTTACGATGCTCACATGATGTTACAACCGAAACCATAGTTTTACACAGATAACTATTGACCAAGTAGTGACGTTCGCGACTCCTCTTTACAAGGTTATAATCACGGTTTTTAATCGAAAGGCGAATGTAAGTTTTAGGTTTAAAATCATAAGATAAGTCCGTTCATAAAGTTTCCGTTTTATAATGTCGATCCATAATACAACTATCTTCGGTCGTTACCGGCTTCCATACGTATGTACTTTGCTTAAAAGCATTTCCAGCACTATACCGAGTAAACGGTCGAATAGGGGCCGTCATATTATTTCACGACATATTTAAAGTCATCCCACAATTATATATGCTAACTACATCACAACAAATACAATAGTAATCTACTCGCTAATCATGGCATAAACTATCTCTAGCATAATTAAAGTATATATATTTAATCAAGAAAGATAAGGATAGAAATAACCGAGATTAATATGCGAGAAGGAGTAGACCAATGATTACACCAATGATAAGGATAGAATGAATAAGAGTTGCTCCAAGCGTACATTAATGATTACAAATACGTTCCCCACCAAGGATTACAAACACGTTCCTTGCTACTAGCCTAATACTAAAAGAAAGAAAGAAAAGAAAGAAAAGCTAGAAGAAAGTGTATGTTTTAAGGTGTAGGTGTTTCTTCCAAGGTGTGTGTTTCAAATGAACCCATGCCTCCTATTTATAGAGGAGTTTTGGTGCATTTTAGCCAAAGGAAGCACACATTAGCAAAAGGTGGAAAAGGTAGTAGCACCAGGTACAAAAGGCGAAAAAGGTAGTGGCACCAGTTACGAAAAGTAGGAAAATGTCTAGCACCAGGTATGAAAAAGGACAAAAAAGCGCAATCCGTGCGGGTGGCGGGCAGCATCCGGCGGCTGGCTGGCTGGCGGCGGCGGCTGGCTGCCAGTGGCACCAGTCTGCTGCCGGTTGCAGCGTTTCTCGATTCGTGCGTATTTTCTTCGTTACGCGTTCATTTGCGTTGATTCTTTTTGCGTTGGATTCGTAATTCAAAAATGAAGCTTTTAATGAAAAGAAATCCCAAAAATATGTCTCTGAACTTTAGATGTGTCGTACGAATCGTTTGGATCTTCCGGAGTGCGTAGAATCTTCGTTCTTCATTTGTTTTAGTTGATTCTTCTTCTGTTGGATTCGTAATTTGAAAACGAACATCTTGGGTCAGATAGATGTTGGTGATGGGCTCTTTTGTCTTGAAACCTCGTTTTGATATCTGGAATTTTCAAACGTGCGTGGAATCTTCGTTTTTCATCCGTTTCGCTTGATTTTTATCGTGCTACCTTGTTTTGACCATCTTGGCATAATACTATTGATTTGTGATTTTTTTGAGTTAAAGTGCCAAGAATCGTTCCAGAATGAGAGGGATATCGGTAGTAAAAATGTGACTTTTTACACAATATCAAGTATCCCACACTTAGAACTTTGCTTGTCCTCAAGCAAACTCGATTTTCAACATGTTAAAAATAAAATAATTTTAAGGTGGAACTTTTCACTAAGGGGTTTTGGGAAAGTAAAATACTTGTTCTTGGAAAAGGAAGGATAGTAATCTTTAGGAGCATGCTTGTGATCTTTGATCTTGGATACATGACTAGGCGATCCTCTCAAGGTTGTCACTCAAATCACTCAAAGTGTTTAGGGTTTCCTATTCTAATATTATCAATCACTCAGAACGCCAGTCATGTATCGTTTATCGTCATAGGCTTGATCGAGAATCAAATCGTTACCTTTTTGGTGAGTGTGAAGTCGATCTAGCCACAATCATTCAAGAAGTTGGGATTTTTTGGGGGATTGACGCCTTTTGATATTTGCGGAAGGAGTCTTTATCTCCCATTGATTTCCTTTTTCTTCGGATTTTTTTTTCGACGTCAACCCCTTGCGATTTCTCTTCGATCATCTTTGAAACTTTTTATGAAGCTTGAAGGATGCTTTTGAGTAGGTGAGGGGTAACGTATCTATTTTTTCGTTAGGAGCATGGGTGTACGGCTGGGTTTTAGAATGATGTGATTCGCTCTCCTTTTCACTGACCAATCTGGATTCGAAATGTATAACAGGAGCAAGTTCTGATTCTAAACGCATACATCGGCACACTCAAGAATCGAAAAAGTGAAGCATTAAAAGTGAATGCTTTTTCTATGGCTCAAGATACCTCACGAATCGAAAGTTGGGTTGTTGTGTGCCTAGTCATGCGATGCTCTTTATGGGATTACAAAACTAATTTTTCAAAAGAACTTGTATTTTAATTATCCTTTTTCCCAAAGTAAATCATTCTTTGTCTAAAATTTTTCATTTTCAACATATTTTTGAAAATTTTGTTTACTTTTTGGAGAAAAATGGTCTATATAAAGAGCAACGATTTTCGAATCAAGCATATACCATTATACATTTGACGGTAGTGCAACTACTGCTATCCCACACTTAAAGAAACATCGTCCTCGATGTTATACTAAGCTCTGAATGGGGTAAAATCTCACACTTAGGGTTTTAAACATCTAAGGTATATTTAATCCCACACTTAGTTATAAGCATATTGGATATGGTATATTTAAAATGAATGAAAAAGACGGTTTAGAAGTACTCCCCGGTGGTTGCAGTGTTCCTTTGGTGCATGTGCCGGATTTCGTCTTTCTTGGTGCAGTCTTGATCAAGTCTTCTTGTGATTGGTCTCGTAGGTGTGAACACGTTGGACATACTTTTCTTCTGGTCTTGATGCTTCCTTGCAGGCTGGAGCATGCTTTGTATGATCCGAGTGTGAAAGATAGTCAGAGATTTCATCACCTCTTGGAAAGTAAAATTGCAGAAATGTAAAAACACGGGTTGCCTCCCGAGAAGCGCTCTTTTAAAGTCGAGAGCTCGACTTAGATCTTTCTTATTCAGATGATGCTGGATGTGTCCGTGGTACTGGAGTGATCACTGTGGTTCCTAGGTAAGCTGTAGCGTAGAGGAAAGTATCGCAGGAATTGCTCTATCATGTCGGCAATGAGAGTTGGCGGAGTGGTGGATTTCATCCTGAAGCTCTTGAAGTGGTCAGTGGCTAGTCTGTCGAGGATTGCCATCCCATAGCTGATGTATCGAACTGCCCTTGTGACTGGTCCATTAGGGTCAATTCGAGTGCAGGTGTGAGTTCGAACAATCTCACGCTGGGGGTGGTTTCTTCCTATTGAGGTGATCAAAGCCATGAATTGAGTCTTCACTTCTTGAAAGTTTTCAGCTAAAGGGTCTCCTCTAAAAGATCGGGTTGCTTGGAATACTTGTCTGATCAGTTGATGTTGCTCACGGTCGAAGGGAAAATATGAGTCCGTGAAGACGTAGATTAACTTGCTGAATATTTCACAATATCCGTTGCGGTAAGCGTCAATTTCTATGTCTTCTTCCTCGTACATTCCACGCAGTCAATCTATTACATAGGATGCTAAGCTGACTGGTGACATGTTCCAATATCGTGCTGGAATGTCACGAGTGTTTTCTTCAAATGCTGCCTGATTTAGCTCGTCAACTATTAGTTCGACGTGATGACCAATGGTGGAGTGAATGACGATCCTGAAATTTTCTAGAGTTGTGAGATGTTCTCCAGTTTCAATGAGATATAGAAGGGTTCGAAGATCTCCCACCATTCTTATGTCAGCATAATTCTGTAGATTTCCAGTGGCTCTTTCAAGATGGGTCCTCATTGATGCTAGTGTAGCCTTTTGACTTGATGAGTAGGGAAAGGCTGATTTGGCCAAGGCACAATATACTTTTTGGTATATTTTCCTTTGGTTGTTGCAGAACTCGATTTCTCCCATTGGGTAGTCTGGTCTTTCTGGCTGTTGAGCTTCTTTGGTGACTTGTTCTTGAAGGGAATCAGAGAATTCTTGGATATGTCTGAGCAAAGTCTGGTGTACTGGTTCTCCATAGTTGGCGAGATATGAATCATATTCTTGTTCAATCTGCCTTATCAGGTGTCTATGAGCGGTGTTGTATTCATTGGTTGACTCTTTAATAGCCTCCACAATGATGCGTACATCGTCGTTTTCATCAATCAGGTCAATCATCTCTTCGTGAGTGTCGATGAGGGGAATCTCTAATCTCTCAGCTGTGATGACAGGTGAATTTGGTGGAGCAAGAGGAGTTTTTGGAATAGAGCGTTCATCGATAGTGACGTTAACAAAATCACCGTCAGTTTCGACACTCTGGTAGTCGGAATCTTCGTCTCGTGAATCCGGGAATTGGTGGAACTCTTCATCTGAGGGTGCGTTGTTGAAAGGTTGGGTGCTGTCGACCTTGACGGTTCTGACTTCCGTGATGGTGTTTTGAAGGTTTTCCTCAACAAAGCTTCCTGGTTGTCTTGCCTTATATGCAGAAATTCTCTGTAGGAGTTTGGCATACAGGTCAGGGTGCTGTGATGTTCGGAGTTCTTCTTCGAAAGTGTCTATGTCTCGGAGTCGGGTTCTGGTGAAGGGTTTTGATGGATCGAGATAAGAGTCAAGAATGTTTCCCATTCTTTTGAGATGAGTGGATCTAAGCTCTTGGTGGATGGCTCCATAATCGAAGGATTCTTCCGATGAAATGTAATCTTTGCAGTCTTGTATTCTCTTGACTTCAGCCATCTGTGGTGAATCAGTTTGATATTCGTCTTCCTCCATTTCTTCCTCCTCCTCAGGTTCTTCTTCCATTTCTTTCGTTCTTTCATCTTCCTCAGAGGGTTCTTCCTCTTCTTCCTCGGGTTCTGATTCATCCTCTTCGGATTCTTCTTCTTCCTCAACGTCCTAATACTCCTCGTCCTCGTCTCGGTCTGTCTCAGTATCATAGATCAAGGTTGTTGGGCGAATGAAGCATCGTTCTTCTTTGGGGTCTGATTCGTCATCGGAACATATTCTGCCTGTTGATATAGCGTGGCATTCTTCTTGCTCTGGTGTATAGTCCGGTTGGTCGATCTTGTAAGTGATGCTTTCACCATGCGCTCGTAGAACAATCGTATGGTTATACACATCAATCACTGCTCTGGCTGTGTTCATAAATGGTCTTCCAAGGATAATCGGGATGTTTATGTCTTTTGGTTGAGTAGGTGTTGACCTTGCATGAATTGGGTGAAGGCGTCATCTGAACATGAAGCTGGGGCATTTGTCTTTACAGGTTGTTCAGTGGTTTGGTTTGTATCGGAAGTAGGTGCAGGAAGTGCGAGGGGTTGGTTATAATAAGGTTGTGGTTGTTGTGGGTAAGGTGGGTATCGGGGTTGGTATGGTTGGTTGGTTCTTTGTGGGAATGGAGGTCCTCTAGGTTGGTTATTGTTTTGGTAAAAACCAGGTGGAAAATTCTGTGGTTGAGCGGGAAACTGATCATAGTAGACTGTGTCGTCTGCTTCTTCGTACTCCACATGGTATTCACCAGATGGTTGCGGGTTAGTGCAATGTTGACAGACTTGCACTTGGTGTACTTGGTGCTGTGGTTTCTTGAGTTCTCCAACCTGTTTGATAAGTGAGTCCATTTTCTCCGTTAGTACTTTGAGTGTTTCGACTGGAACTGGATTTGATGCAGCGATAGGTGCTGAAGATGTTGAGTGATCTCCAGAGTTCCAATCATGGTGATGCATACTCATATTCTCTATCAGGTTCCATCCTTCTTCGTCGGTCTTTGCCATGAAGCTTCCTTGTGCAGCAGCATCGAGGGTGGTTCGGTGGTTGGGATCTAAACCATTGTAGAAGGTACACAATTGTGCGGATTTGTCAAGACGGTGATTGGGGCACTTCTTCAAGGCTCCTTTGAATCGTTCCCATGCGGTGTATAATGACTCATCAAAAGCTTGTCGGAAATTCATGATGTCATTTCGAAGTTTGGTTTGTTTAGAAGGCGGAAAGTATTTGGTTAGAAACTTTGTCGCCATTACCGTCCATGAAGGGATAGAGCCGGTCTCTAAACCTTCAAACCATGTTTGCGCATGATGAGTGAGCGAATAAGGGAAAAGATACAAGCGGATCGTGTCTTGGCTAATTCCGTTTTGTTTGTAGGAATTTGAAAGAGATATGAACTTGTTGAGGTGAGAGTTGGGATCATCACTTGGCAATCCATGAAATTGACAGTGGTTTTGGATTAGTTGGATGATGTGGTGTTTAAGCTCGAAAGATTGACCAGGGGTTTCTGGGTAGAGAATCGGTCCTCCTCTTCCTTCGATAGAGGGTTTACTGTTGTCAGCGAGAGTGATGCGTTCAGCCATTGCTTGTTCAAGCACGGATTGCTTCTTTTCTCGTCGAATGGTACATATTATAAGTTCTGGATCAGGGAAATTAAACAGTGGTGCAGATCTAGGGGAACAGGTCATACACTAAAGAGAAAGAGTGAATATAGAGAAACAAGAGATAAGGAAAGTATAAAATTAAGAAAAGTTTTTTTTTTTTTTTTTTTTTATAAAGGTTTTATCCTAAGGGGTTACTAGAATTGGGATTGGTTGGGCCTCTGTATCGGACAGTTAGTCTCCCCGGCAGCGGCGCCAAAAACTTGATGGGCACCGGAGCGTCCGTATGAAGACGGCGCTCGGACTGCGATCGTGGGTGTTTTAAATTTGTATTTGCTGGGGTCTAAGTGTGACTTATTAATACTGAACCAAAAGGCTGGTAGATGGTAAGTATGACCTAGAGTCGTTCTTAAAGAGAAACTGAATTGAAACAGAGGGGATCCAATCAATCTTTCTTTTCTAGTAAAGGTTAAAAGAGTGCGTTGGGGGATTTTGGTTCAGTTAATTAATTAAACTAATTAAAGCGAATAAAAGATAATTGTAAATCAGATAATGAAAGGAGTATTTGTTGTAAGTTCATTTGCTTATAATGTGGGACGATGACTTATAGGGAAAACGTTTACTAAATTTGGTATGTTCACTAGACTTCGTAGTTTATGGTATAACCGATAGATTCCCTATTAGTCGGTTATCAACTAATATGTCACGAGAAACCACGGTGTCATGATTCTGATCAGACAGACAATGCTCAACTCTCCACACTCTCCTGTGAGGGACTCAGTGGTTTGCTCGTGGGCGGAGGAATAGAGTAGCAAGTCTACAACACGTCTAACCGTTCTTAATACCATAAAGACTATGAGTTTAGCAAACAACTGACTTAGCAAATATGTTCGGACTTAGTTGATCAATTCCTATTAATGAATTTTAAGCATGGTAAGCAAAGGAAAGTGTTGAGGTTTCTTGCGTACCTTTCTTTATATTTCATAGGTTAAGGGAAAGTATCGATTTAAATTGGATTTTAAACTTGCCTTTCTTAATACAATTAACAAATCCCTAGGTTTTCGTAAATGGTTATTTAGCCTATAGACTACCTAATCTAATCTAAACTAATCTAATCTAATTAAAGCAATGATTAAAATGCTGACGGCTTTTTGCATAGAGTTAAACCCAGACCATGTCAGAAAATGCTATGGTAGTCCACAATGTATTTAATCGTTTACCGATGTTTCCATTGTGGATTCAACTGCTTCAAGATGTTTACATGATAAGTACATTGTGATTCTAAGTGTACAATACTCATGGCACTTCCACGTAATCACATTACATTTTACGATGCTCACATGATGTTACAACCGAAACCATAGTTTTACACAGATAACTATTGACCAAGTAGTGACGTTCGCGACTCCTCTTTACAAGGTTATAATCACGGTTTGTAATCGAAAGGCGAATGTAAGTTTTAGGTTTAAAATCATAAGATAAGTCCGTTCATAAAGTTTCCGTTTTATAATGTCGATCCATAATACAACTATCTTCGGTCGTTACCGGCTTCCATACGTATGTACTTTGCTTAAAAGCATTTCCAGCACTACACCGAGTAAACGTCGAATAGGGGCCGTCATATTATTTCACGACATATTTAAAGTCATCCCACAATTATATATGCTAACTACATCACAACAAATACAATAGTAATCTACTCGCTAATCATGGCATAAACTATCTCTAGCATAATTAAAGTATATATATTTAATCAAGAAAGATAAGGATAGAAATAATTGAGATTAATATGCGAGAAGGAGTAGACTTGAATTAATAAGAGTTGCTCCAAGCGTACACCAATGATTACAAATACGTTCCCCACCAAGGATTACAAACACGTTCCTTGCTACTAGCCTAATACTAAAAGAAAGAAAGAAAAGAAAGAAAAGCTAGAAGAAAGTGTGTGTTTTAAGGTGTAGGTGTTTCTTCCAAGGTGTGTGTTTCAAATGAACCCATGCCTCCTATTTATAGAGGAGTTTTGGTGCATTTTAGCCAAAGGAAGCACACATTAGCAAAAGGTGGAAAAGGTAGTAGCACCAGGTACAAAAGGCGAAAAAGGTAGTGGCACCAGGTACGAAAAGTAGGAAAATGTCTAGCACCAGGTATGAAAAAGGACAAAAAAGCGCAATCCGTGCGGGTGGCGGGCAGCATCCGGCAGCTGGCTGGCTGGCGGTGGCGGCTGGTTGCCAGTGGCACCAGTCTGCTGCCGGTTGCTGCGTTTCTCGATTCGTACGTATTTTCTTCGTTACGCGTTCGTTTCCAATGATTCTTTTTGCGTTGGATTCGTAATTCAAAAATGAAGCTTTTAATGAAAAGAAATCCCAAAAATATGTCTCTGAACTTTAGATGTGTCATACGAATCGTTTGGATCTTCCGGAGTGCGTAGAATCTTTGTTCTTCGTCCGTTTTAGTTGATTCTTCTTCTGTTGGATTCGTAATTTGAAAACGAACATCTTGGGTCAGATAGATGTTGGTGATGGGCTCTTTTGTCTTGAAACCTCCTTTTGATATCTGGAATCTTCAAACGTGCGTGGAATCTTCGTTTTTCATCCGTTTCGCTTGATTTTTATCGTGCTACCTTGTTTTGACCATCTTGGCATAATACTATTGATTTGTGATGTTTTTTGAGTTAAAGTGCCAAGAATCGTTCCAGAATGAGAGGGATATCGATAGTAAAAACGTGACTTTTTACGCGATATCAGTAATTAAGACCACAACAAAAAAATCGGCCAACCCTTTTTTTCATATTATTTCTCATTTTAAATTTTCATTTAATTTAACTTACTCATTCATTACTCTTTTCATTTTTCCAAAACACTTACTTCACTCTCCTCATTTCTCTCTCAAAAAACACACACAAACTCTCTCATTTTCCTCTCTAATTTCCAGCCCCTTTTCAAAGAAAAATCCAGAGATTAAAGGTGTGTTTAAACAATTTCAAGAACACAAAGTTAAACTAGAACACTAACACTTGTAATCTTTCACTTTCTTGCACTTCTACTTCATAAAACTCGGATTTTATGCCTTCTATATAGTTAAAATCCTCATAAAATGCTTGATGTTTGTAGGTTATACCTCTACACATTAATATGTGTTAAAATGAGTGGATAACCCATGATCAAACTAAAAATCGAGTGAAAAATCGTGTTATTGTTTGTAATCTTGTTAGATCTTGTTTATCTTTGTGTAAAAAGCTTGTTTATATGTTAATAATCATCTCTAACACATCAAGGATGTATTTCAACACCATGTATGTGTTAGAACATGGATTTAAAGGTCAAAGGATCAAGAACCACTTTTATTTAATGCTTAATGTTTTTCATTGTGAAGAAAACATCATTTTGAGGCATGTATAGTTGCTGTCCAGAAAGTTTCATCTACTTCAACAATTTTTATAAAAATCATTTCTTCATGAAAATGGACGTTTTTATAGTCAAAAATCAGGTTCTGGAAATAAGATTTCCAACTATATAAGCCTCATGTTCATACGAGTTCACTTGATATTTTTAATAGTTTTTGTGAGTAAAGATGTATAAGCTGTTAGGTTAGGTCAGAAACTTTTCTCTCCATGTTTTAATCATAACTGGAGCATTACAACTCCAAATTACTTGAAACTAACGCCAAAAGTTTACAAATTTTATTTACTACAACTTTCAAGAAGACCATTTTTATTAATTCCATGTACATTTTACTCAGAAACAATGATTGCATGCATGTGTTTAAATCCGACTCTAGAAGATAAAAGTAAAATCTAAAAATACTTGGACTTCTCTATTGGTCTGTAAAAATTACAAAAAGTAGATAATATATTGTAGAACATCTGTGATTTTTATCTTATTTGAATTTGGACCAGAAGTATTTTTAATAAATCCAACAAACAGGTGTAAGATTTATGGAATTAAGATTATGGACTGATTTTGGTAAAAGTTGGAAGCCGACACTTACGGACATGCTATTTTGAGAATGACTAACTTTTTATGACTTATAAACATGTTTAAGGATTGGGTAAAAGTCTCGGTTCAAACCAAGAAGGTTTGACCGAGTCAACAATAATCGGTCTCGATTTCGGAAATGGGAAACTTACTATTTTTGAAATGAATGATAACCAAAAGGGGTTCGGGTGTCTTATGATGTATTTATTGATTGTGTGTTGTTTATGATAATTTGAAAGGAACCAAAGTTCCAAAGCTCAAAACATTACAATTTTTAGACACTAACAATCGTGAGATATTATACACTTGTATAATCATTATTATATTCAATGCGATTATTGGACATTAACAAACTTCAAAAGCAAACAAACCATTTTGGCACTTTGTAATCTAAATATTTAGCTAAGCAATCCTATCAAACCTAATTTACCAATAAACTAATTAGAAACCTCGTGTTCATAGGTCTTGGATAGGAGTCATACCCGACAAGCACGCGCGCTACATTCATCGTTTACTCTTACGCTCAATTGTGAGTATTCACAGCCCCTTTTTACTTGTTTATTATTTTGGGGTGAAAAGCATGATCTCGAACTTTAACTAAATTGGTTGTACTCTTTATGAACTTGTTGAACTTTTGCTATACTATTTATGCAAATTGGTGAATACTATTGTTATGCTTGAGTACTATCGTGCTACAGTCCCCGGAAATACAGTTTACACTACTTATTAACTCGTCCGAGAGCTAGACGAGCCGTTGATATTTATGGATAGCGCTATTTAGGGGGAAACCACTCCTCACTCACACTGGTCGTGAGTGCATAGTATCACCTTACTCATGTTAGCGATAGTACATGGAGCTTGGGGCATGTGTCGGTTGAATCGGTTTAGTAGTGGCCTCAATTGCATTAACACTCTTGTATATTACCTTTCATATTCGCAACTATTACAACCAATCATTTTTATTTATGTCTCTTATGAACAAAACTTTTAGTTCAATTGTTAGTGACATTAAACCTGTGAACTCACCAACTATGACCATAGTTGACCCTTTTGTTTGCTTTATTTTAAATTATGATGCATACTCATATGCGTTTGCTTTATTTTGAATTATGATTATCTTTTGGAAACTTTTAGGAACTTGGTGTAACCTCTTTTGAAACTATGGGTTGAACTTGTCGTAACTTGTAATATTTTCAACAAATTATGTATGGTGTTGCTTCTATATCTTATGCATTGTTACCCGGTATTGTTACATCTAGTGTTTCCGCTTTAGCGGGGTGTGACAGGTTTGGTATCAGAGCCTAAGGTTATAGAGAATGCCGGTTTTTCCAAACAAAAACCCCAACTATAACCAACATTTTTAAATAATATTTTTCTTAAAACACCAAAAGTATTACCAGTTTAACTAAACCGAGCATATAACTAGTATAACTAACCCTTGTGTTGCATTATTAGACCTCAATTAGACATAGCCTGATCACCTATGTTTAATTTAGGTAAGATTATGCGAGACACGGAGTAGGTGTACTATGATTATGTTCAATTTTCTTTCTTGTTTAAAACGATGAAAAGCAAACGTTGTGTGTGTGCATTGCATATTGTAGGAATCCATAGTAGCACTATTACTAACTAAGTACATCTTTAGGAACTAAGTCCTCTTTTTGTACAGACTTACCATGTCACACTCCTCACTCCACACTCTAGGATCAGCTGATGATTCTGGTTACTACACTGGTCGCCCCCGCGACAACCCACCGAGATACGAGCCAGAGGAGGACCCCTCTGAGGATCCAGAGTCAGAAAATGAAGTTAATAGCCGAGAGGTCACCAGGGTAAATACTAGGATGACCCAGACACCCGTCTCACCCCAGCCACCTCAGATTGGTGTGCGCTTGAGGGCCACTGCTCGTATGAGCGTTGCCCCTCGTGTTAGGTTTGTAGTCAGAGATTTCCCTCCAGGAACAGGACCTTCCCGACCTTCAGGAACTGTACCTCCTGGGACTGTTTCTGGGATCCCAATTTCACGAGATCCCAACATGACTTTTTGGTTAGCACGCAGGGTAGACGGTATGACTCACGAGCTTCAAGGGCTAGCATTACCCATCATGGACAGATGTTGGGTGATACTGTAGACCTAACTGAGCGGTTAATTTATCGTGTGAGCGATGCTCATAACACAGTGAGTACGGAAATATTTTGGTGCAGAGTGTTACCAGGGCTCACGTTTCTTTTAGCTGCGATGCTTGTTTGGGTAGTTTGGTTTAGGGTGTAGTGCTTGAGGCATGCGTCAACTTTTAAAATTTAGTGAATGTCTTTTATTTCAGTTATTTATGAAGGATTGTAATGTAATGGTTGATCCAAATTTTGAAATTCTGGTTTATTAATGGGAAAAACCTTACTTTGCTTATTTATATGACTAAGGCAATTACTTACACACTTACTTGAATGTAAAACTTTTACTGTAGCTTAGTTTTGAATAATTACTAAAATATTAAAGTTGTAACTATACAAATATGCAATACAAGCACTAACCAATAGTCTTTACCTGACTTAGAATCATGCCTCCAAGGAGAAACACGGACAACGTAGCTGAACAAGTAACTCGAGAACTCAACGCGACACTACCTAACCTCGTTGCTCAAATCGCCGCGGGTATCAATGCAGCTCAAGGGAACCCGGGAGGACAACCTACCAACAACAATCAAGGATGCAGCTACAAATCCTTCATGTCATGTCATCCCAAGGAATTCTTTAGGACAGAAGGTGTTGGGCTGTTATCCTGGATTGAAAGCATAGAGTCGGTGCTCCACATCAGCAAATGCTCACCTGGAAACCAAGTTGAATATGCGTCGTGCATGTTTCAAGGAAGAGCTTTGACATGGTGGAATAACCAGATTCAGACCCATGGTCGCGTAGCTGCGTATAACCTTTCATGGGAGGAATTGAAGAAGTTGTTAATAGAAGAGTACTGTCCAAAAGATGCGCTCTAGAAATCGGAATCTGAATTCTGGAACCATGCCATGGTTGGGACTGACATCGATAAGTACACTGCCCGATTTCATGAGCTTGCAAGGCTAGTACCCCACATGGTTACCCCAGAGGAGAAAAGAGTGGACGGGTACATATGGGGTTTGGCCCCAGAAATTCGAGGGATGGTTACCTCGGCAAATCCATCAACCATTCAGTCAGCTGTGGTCTTGGCTAACCGCCTGACCAATGATGTGATTAGATCAGGCGGATCGTCGAAAGGGAAGGATGGTGGAAAAAGGAAGCTGGAAAACCAACAAAGGAACAGGGGCGGTGGTAACCCGGATAAGAAGCAAGTGGTGGCGAAAAACTATGTGGTAGTTGCCCAAGGACCGAAGCAATAAAACGGTCATGCTATTTATGAAATTAAGATTATGGACTGATTTTGGTAAAAGTTGTAAGCCGACACTTACGGACATGCTATTTTGAGAATGACTAACTTTTTATGACTTATAAACATGTTTAAGGATTGGGTAAAAGTATCGGGTCAAACCGAGAAGGTTTGACCGAGTCAACAATAATCGGTCTCGATTTCGAAAATGGGAAACTTACTATTTTTGGAATGAATGATAACCAAAAGGGGTTCAGGTGTCTTATGATGTATTTATTGATTGTGTATTGTTAATAATAATTTGGAAGGAACCAAAGTTCCAAAGCTCAAAACATTACGATTTTTAGACACTAACAATCGTGAGATATTATACACTTGTATAATCATTATTATATTCAATGCAATTATTGGACATTAACAAACTTCAAAAGCAAACAAACCATTTTGGCACTTTGTAATCTAAATATTTAGCTAAGCAATCCTATCAAACCTAATTTACCAAGAAACTAATTAGAAACCTCGTGTTCATAGGTCTTGGATAGGAGTCATACCCGACAAGCACGCGCGCTACATTCATCGTTTACTCTTACGCTCAATTGTGAGTATTCACGGCCCCTTTTAATTGTTTATTATTTTGGGGTGAAAAGCATGATCTCGAACTTTAACTAAATTGGTTGTACTCTTTATGAACTTGTTGAACTTTTGTTATACTATTTATGCGAATTGGTGAATACTATTGTTATGCTTGAGTACTATCGTGCTAAAGTCCCCGGAAATACAGTTTACACTACTTATTTAACTCGTCCGAGAGCCAGACGAGCCGTTGATATTTATGGATAGCGCTATTTAGGGGGAAACCACTCCTCACTCACACTGGTCGTGAGTGCATAGTATCACCTTACTCATGTTAGCGATAGAACATGGAGCTTGGGGCATGTGTCGGTTGAATCGGTTTAGTAGTGGCCTCAATTGCATTAACACTCTTGTATATTACCTTTCATATTTGCAACTATTACAACCAATCATTTTTATTTATGTCTCTTATGAACAAAACTTTTAGTTCAATTGTTAGTGACATTAAACCTGTGAACTCACCAACTATGACCATAGTTGACCCTTTTGTTTTATCATGCTTTTCAGGTGAACGACAGTAAGGTGCATTCTAGGAGTACTTTTGCATGGATGCATACTTATATGCGTTTGCTTTATTTTCAATTATGATTATCTTTTGGAAACTTTTAGGAACTTGGTGTAACCTCTTTTGAAACTATGGGTTGAACTTGTCGTAACTTGTAATACTTTCTACAAATTATGTATGGTGTTGCTTCTATATCTTATGCATTGTTACCCGGTACTGTTACATCTCGTGTTTCCGCTTTAGCGGGGTGTGACAAACGCGTACTTTTTTTGTTAAAACGTGACCGAACGTGATGAAAATGTGCAAAACATGCGCGACCGACGAAATAAGTTTAAGTTATATTTTTACTACTCAAAACTAAGTATTTTGATAATATACTTCAAGTAAATATATCGCTATTACACATGTACAAAAATAACGTTTAAAAACATTACCCAACTCGAATAAATGCACGATTCGCAACCGACGACCAAATGTAAACATAAATATATTTTAGTAACCTAGAATATATTATTTTGAGTAAAACTTTGATTAAAAATATTGTATTTTAAATCGTTAACAAAACGCGTATAATAAACGTTTAACATTTAAACAAACGACGAAATGAACAGGTAAACGAGCACCCATGTAACGTAACTTTGGGAACAAGACTTAAACAAACCCTTGTGGGGTGGGACCCATGAAAATCAGCAGCCATGTATGGCTTGCCATTCTCCTTGTTGACTAAACATTTCACAAACACACCCATTGTAACAACTCGCAAATTTAAACGTAATTACGAGCATTAAACATTTGCATTATTAGGCTAATTCCCTAATTTGAGTGAATTCACAACCCATTTTAGAGGTAAGTCTAGCAAAGCCCAACTAGCTAATACGCGTAGTAATACTTATTCATAATTAGTAGTAATTATGTACAGAACAATTTAGACAACGCGACAAATAAATATACGACTGTTGGTGAACAAAATCATTTAATAAAACGAAATTATTAAATAACATTAACGTTTATTAAATATTATGACGATAATATTTACAAAGTAATTCATAACGTATAAACATTTATTTTGTAAACTAAAACGAAACAAAGTTAAAATTTTTATTAAACCTAACTAAATTACTCCCATAAAATATTTCAACCAAAAATATAAGCAAAAACTTATTTAAATATTTATCATTTAAAAGATTATAACATTGAATAAACAGGAAAAACGAACACCGCACGGAGCGCAAACGCGGGGTTAAAATTTGGGAGATTCCCTCCCCCTAACCCCCCAAAAATCTGTATTTTCCCTCCTCCCCACCCTCATTTCACCCACTCACTCTCTCTCTTCCATCTCTTTTCTCTCTAACCACAACCACCACACCTCCACCACTTAAATCACTAAAATAACACCACAAAAGGCACTCGGATCATCTCGCCCATTTGAGGAAAAAGAACCACGGCTTCACGATCTACAACCCCATCTTTTCGGATTCTCGATTCACCACTTTGTAAGTTTCCGACAAAACCCGACACCTCTCGTTTTCTATTGTTTTCGACTTATTATTGTTTCTACAAACTTAAAATGTCCAAATATGGGTTGGGTAAAAGTCTCAGGTCAAACGTAGGCCGGAAAACACCTTTTCGGCTCATTTTCCGGCCAACAACACGTTATGTCGCAGAGGGTCCAGGCCACCTGCGACATAAGGTCCAGGCCACCTGCGACATAAGCCTTTATGTCGCTAAACCAGGCCTTATGTCGCATATAGCGACATAAGCCACTATGTCGCACTAATCACGGATGTCGCACATAGCGACACAAATAGTTATGTCGCAGAAATTACGGACGTCGCATATAGCGACACAACACCCTATGTCGCATTAAATTGCGGATGTCACCCTTAGCGACACAAGCCCTTATGTCGCAGATATGATCTGCGACACAATAGACTATTTCGCACGCTATGTCGCATGAAACAGAACCAAGAAATCACAAATTTTACTAAGTGTCGAGACCTAAAATTTTATCACTCGATTTCACCCAAATTCAAGTCCAGGTGCGTTTTTCACCCCAGCCAGGGGCTCTGCCCCTTGGACCCCGCCAGGGGTTGCCACCCCTTGGACCCCGCTACCAGGGGCGTTGCCCCCGGACCCCCGTACACAATTTCTTACTTTACGAAACACAATGAAACAATATGATAATATTACCAACGAGTCGTATACATTTTCAAAACTCCAAACATAAACATCGAACAAACAGTTGGACATAACTTGGTTGTACGAACACTAGCATGGATGGTTAAACTTAGACCTCCACATACTTATTAAATTTCATACGTTTAGGACGTTAGTGACTTACCCGGACTACGCTTTGCTAGCACTCGCACTACTACTTAACTCAACAGGTGAGTTCATAGCCCCTACTTTTACTGTTTCAACTGCTTTTGAACAGGGGTGGAAAACATAGTCAAGTGTTTTACTTATTGCCATAACTGCTTTTACTCATATGATTGTTTATCATCCTTGTTTGCTCACACGATTAGAGTGCTTGAACTGTTAAACTCATACACAAAACTGGAATTTGTGATACAACATTTTCATACGAATGTCATGTTAAACTTTGTTTGGTATACCGGAGAACGACCGGTACTTTTATAAAAACACTGGAGAACGACCAGCTACGTATTTTAGTGCCAGAGAACGACTGGCCAAGTGGACGGGAGAACGACCCGTGCGTATCTGGACCGGAGAACGACTGGTGCGTATTTCGCTGGAGAACGACCAGCAGTGTTTGGACGGGAGAACGACCCGTGCGTATCTAGACCGGAGAACGACCGGTAAACTGTTTTATTGGACGTGAGAATGACCCGTGCGTCTTTTGATCGGAGAACGACCGGTACTGTTTTGGAAAATGCTGGAGAATGACCAGCTACGTATTTTAAACTGTATTTGGGTAACATCCCACGTAAACTATATTTTGGGTAATATCCCACGCGAACTGTATTTTGGGCAACATCCCAACCGAACTATATTTGGATAGCATTCCACAAAACGTTTATTCAACTATTATGGCAATACTACTTGTGAACATATTTGATATTCAACAACTGTTTACGAACGTATTTGGTTAAACAAACTGTATTTGCAACATGAAACCTGTGAATTCACTCAACCTCGTTGTTGACTTTTACTATGTTTTTTAGGGAATTACCTGCACGTAAGAACCTCCAGCATACACGGAACATAGGCGACCCACGAAGGAATAGGATGCCAACTTTTGACAACTGGATTTCTTTTATATAACTAAACTGTTTAGTCATATTTACGAAATCTACTTTTGTAACTTAATTACTTTTCAACTTATACGATTCGGTGAATCGTAAACTTTGTAACTATTACTTTTGGCATCTTAATATATTTGTTCTGTTGTAATCATATGCTCTGATATGTATGCATGTACTGAGTATTGTGGCACTCTCCATACTTAACTAAATGCTTCCGCTAAACCAAATCAACAAATTTTGGGGGTGTTACACCCATACTTATTCTTTACACCCCCACCATCCTTCATTCATCACTCTCACACACCTTTCCAACTCCCTCCCTCCTCTCCTCTCTCCCCACCCACAAAATTCTGTCACCACCATCAACCACCACTCTCACCATCATCATCCGCCATCGGTTTCTTGAATAAAACACAAGGAAACGAATGCACTAGCTTCTTTTCATCCTTCTCGTTTGTACAACCCTTGTAAGAACTTCATTTCCCAAACATTATACTTATAATACATATTTAATCATTTTTAGTATCCACTTCACCATAAAATGTCCAAATAATCAACCGAAACGCGTTTTAAAACTCGAAATATACATCTATATTTTCTATCCAGAAACTTCATCCACTTCAACGAATTATTTAAAATCAATTCTCCATGAAATAACACGTTTCTTGAGCCTAAAATGTATTAAAAGATGTTAGATTTCCAAAAACATCAATTTCCTGACGTTTCGAGTCCGTTTAGTACATGAGAATAATTTTCTCCGACGAAAGGTCGAAACTGCTTCGGTTGGTAGAAAACTGCCTTTCCTTCTCGAGCTCATATCTTGAGCTCTAGGCCGAGTAAATATATGAATCTTGAACAAAAATCTTCCTTAATATGTCTACTACATAAAGTTCTTTTATAGCTTTGCCTAGAAATACACCGATTTGTCTAGAAAATTAGATGATTGACGTTGTAGCCGGATTGTTCAAAACTAGACCTCATAGGCTTTACCATTTTAATTGGCCGACTACTAGGTATCTAAAAATCATGGAATTTTTTTTTTCATAAAATACTTAAGACATGTAAGAACCACTGTGATTTTTATCCGGAATTAAATTGGATGTTTGCTTAGTTAAAATGAGAGGATTAGAACGTATATTTTCCAGAAAACAAAGCCTACGGGCTGTTTAGTCACAAAATATAAAACCAACACTTCGGGTTAACCCCGACACGAAACAATAATTTTCCCGAGCCTTAGAAGCATATTTAAGACTAGTGTAAAAGTCTCGGGTCAAACCGAGCACGTTTGACTAAAATCCTTGAACACTTGAAACCAATCAGACCTCTGTGTCGCACAAGGCCCAAAACCAACTACGACACAAGCCACTATGTCGCCAAAACTAATTATGTCGCAACCTGCGACACAATCCTTATGTCGCACTCATATAATTAGCAGTACTAACTTGTGACACAAACCCGTATGTCGCAACTACAACTAGCAGTGCTAACCTATGTCGCAGCTCACGAAACTGACAGTGTTAACCTGCGACACAGACCTCGGTGTTGCATAACTATCCAAAATTCACTACTGCAACACAAACTTTGTGTCGCACACTTATTACAAATTCACATCCTACAACACTACCTTTTTTTCGCAATACCTTATAGCGACACAACACTTGTGTCGCAACTCACAGAATCCTAAAAATACATATTACACTAAATGTTGAATACTTACAACAATCAAACTTTATAACATGAAAACTTTTATACTTTGGGAAGTATACATTACAACTTGAATACGTATGAGTTTACACTCACTTTACTAAGAGCTTATACTCGCACGACAAACATATGAGATTTCACTCACACTAATACGAGTTTACACTCGTACAATAGACATACGAGATTACACTCACACTTATATGAGCTTACACTCGAACTACTACGAGCTTACACTCGAACTAATACGAGCTTACACTCGCACGAGTTTACACTCGCTCAAACTTACATTCGAATAACATTTTCATGTCATGATACAAATGACAGACTTACGAGTATACTTTACAATTATATGACACAACGAAATACTTTATAATAATAATTGAATTATTATTAACCGCTGTCACTAACGGGCTGTACACACAATTGAAAAGTACAAATACAGACAATTACGAACATACGAAACAAACACTGGACATTAACTAGTTGAGTGGACAACTAGCATGGATAGTCTTTAAGATATCCATTTACTTAGTAAACCTTATGCGTTTAGGAAGCTAGAAGTCATTTGTTCGGAGAACCACATTGCTTGATTTCTGCTTTACACTGCTACGAGTCTAGCAGCCCCATTTTTACTGTTTTTACTCTGGGGTGAGATGCATTACTTGTTTTACTTTTACACATGTACAGATTTACTGTTTGATATACCGATTGAAGGAGTTACGTACTAATCTACTGAAGTCCTCTAAATCGTAGTTGTTAGTTATCAACTTAAGCGCGAGTATTAGTAAATGGATCCATTTGGGACTGACAATCTTCACCCAGGGTAGCACGCACTACCATGAATCGTACTGTATAAACGGGTGTTTCTTACTCGTTATACATGAGTGTTTTTAGATTAGCACTCACGAGGGCACATTACCTGGTACTTGGTTGTACCTTACAGACTTGTTAAGCTTCGACTATAATGCTCATGGTAATTGATATCTACCCTATTGCATTCGTGTAATCACTCTTATTACTTTATTGCATACGTGCAATCACTACTTACTACTGGATATTATGTTCAAACTACCATCTACTACAAACATGTGAGATTCACTAACCTTTTTGGTTGACCTTTTTAGTGATGCATTCTCAGGTACACGGCAACAGTAGGGTTGCCCAGCAGGATTGCTTACTAGCTCGAGTCGCATGCATTTACTGATTTGGAGATTTTTCTATATTACTTTTGTAATAATTGTCATGTAATAGAATCTCTAGGATTTTACTCACGAACTCGACAGTTATGTATACTTTTGAGTACTAATGTAATGTATTACTTTTCAAACGTCTCATATAGAGCCGTTCATTATACCTTTGTACTTGATTACTTGATTAGTAGCGTCTGATAACATCTTCCGCTAAACAATGAATTTGGGGGTGCGACATTATATTATGGAAATAATACAAAGTAAATAGAAGACCCATTGCATGAGTGGAGAGAACTATGTATCTAATGCGCATAATTTAGGACACATGACTCAAATGTATGAAATAAAAAGGTGATATCACAACCATTAGTTGTCAACTGTTGTACTCATACAATGATTGTATTAGCTGTAAATTGAGTGCATGAAGCCGAAAAGACAAAAAATGTGAGCTTTTAAACAAATTTGTGGAATATTGGCAAGTGACTCATATCTTGTCCTCTGAGAAAGACAAAATTTTCAAGCCACCTTGCAATTAATTCTCGTAAGCACAAAGACCAAAATGGCCATACCCACACATTGCCATCCGTACCACTTTTGATTCTTCACTCTCATATCTCTGCAGCTATGGCATGTGCGGGTTTAGGTGCTGGCATCAGCCCTTCTGTTCGTGCAAATTGTGTAGACCCTGCACCAGTTTGGTTAACCAAATTTAGTATGATAAATATCTTGTGTTGTTGGTTCTAATTCTCAAATCTAGCCTTATTGAATCAAAAACCCCAATCACAAAAAGTATACTTATATTAGTTAACACTTGAGAAAAGAAAAAAACAAACAATCTTTAAGTAGCATTGAGCTATTCTAACTGTTATCTCACGCCAACATTCTCAACCTCATCATTGCATCCAAATCATTTCCACAATGAGAGTAAAGTAGCCAAACCATGTGAAATCTATGATAGGCAGATTTTAACTGAAAATAACAATCTATGAAGAAAAGAGTTAAATAAATGAGTGATCTTTTTTAATATCAACCGTAGATATCATGGAACACACAAACACAGACTACAGAAATCCAGTCAAATATTTTAAACATTTAATCTTCAACATAAAAACATGGGCTACGAAAAAGTTATTCTAGAAAAATAGAATAAAGAAGCTAGCAAACCTTAACCAAAAAGCTTGAGGCTTAAGTGCCTATTCATAAATTGTTTATTGAAAAAAATAAATTTAAAGAATTGACGAAATAGCCCATTTGGACATGAACACGCTTTGACCCATTAACCAACCCGGTGCACCTTCCCATATTACCACATCCAATTACATATCCAATTATGCTAGCCAAGTTTACCACCTCCAATATACATAACATAATCACTACTAAAAGATGAAAGTAAAAATCCAGAATAAACAGTTCATTTGAAGTTTTTGCTCTTTTATATTTATAATATATAAAACAACATATGCTACTATATAGAATACATCTTCGTCTTACTTGGGTCAATGAGAAGCTTATCACATGTTAACCCGCCATCTTTTTCCAGTTAACAGAAGAAATATGTCCAATAATAAAGCACTGGTTTCAATCTTGTTATAATATCATATTCCTAATAAAACTAATTTTCTTATATACTAAT
This sequence comes from Pseudognaphalium luteoalbum, assembly GCA_963422505.1. Taxonomy (NCBI): domain Eukaryota; kingdom Viridiplantae; phylum Streptophyta; class Magnoliopsida; order Asterales; family Asteraceae; genus Pseudognaphalium; species Pseudognaphalium luteoalbum. The sequence goes on from OY730196.1 coordinate 44,031,740, forward strand.
GGAAACAAAACAAAAAGAGCACAAGAATCGTCAGCGTTTGATTTTTTAAATGAAAAATATATATTGCAAATGCTATTAGGTTTGAAAAGGAAAAATGGTCAAACTAAGGATATTAATACCCAATAACTTTTGCAGCATAAACCACCAGTATGTTATAAAAACTTTTAGCAATTTTTATAACATAAAAACAATCTATAATTTTTGCCAACGCCTTTTCGAAACTATGAATGTAACATCTCTTAAGCGGATGAGACTGTGTCAAGGTCAGGCACTGTAAGTCTTGACCCATCACACTGCAAGTTTCAAAAAAAAAAACATTTAGGTAAGTCTCAATTGAGCATTCTGTAGATCAACTCACCTAAAAATACTTTAGATCAAAATATGAAAGTCAACATTTGATAAGATAGTACACCGTACTTTAAAAGCCATACATGCAACTCTAATAAAAGATAACTTAAATTAAATATCTGATATAAGAAAACGGAAACACCAAAAGCAACAAATAATACTCTAGATCAAAAGCAATACCTCTAATTCAACTAACGGTCCAAATCTACGGTAATAAAACAGGACTGTCGGGACAACAACAACAGCCTGCATAAAACACCAAACCCACATTAAAACAGAATAAAAAATGAAAATACATCAAATCCTCACACACTAATGCATACATGAATTTGTGAAAAAAGGTTAAATAAACCCTTAACAAATGATCATCAACATATTTCTCTTCCTCCCTTTTTTAAGATGGCTAAAGGAAGATTTTTGTACGTGTTAGGTCAACCTTGACCTTGGATTATACCTCATAATACCTATTATAATGTTAAACCTCCAAAGCTCATATCGAAATGGGACAGTTCCAAACCAATATTGTTTTAGACCTAAGGGTAAAATTATGTATTATTGAGTTACTGGACGCTGATCAACTCAATAAAGATGTTCTCACTAATGGAAATGATTAAGTCAAAGTTGTTGTTGCTGAAGTTAGTGCTCGTTGTTCCTGTTCATGCTACTAAAGGTAAATGATCTGATAAAGTAGATTAAAGCTCAACTCAGTGTGTTGCTGATCCAAGTAATTAGCAACGAGAGTTTTACATCTACAAAGAAATAAAAGGCAAAATTAACTACCCCAATAAAGGATAGAAACTGAAGATTTTAATCAAGTCACTCTACAAGAGCATGTTAGCTCGCAGTGAGTGACGAGATTTATTATGTCTTCAATGACTTATTAATTGAATAAAGTTTCTATGCAAGTATAAGTTGGTCTTCACTTATACGTCAGCAAGTGTATCCTCGAAATTTAAATATCCGAGAAATGATGTTGCAACAAGTGATTGGATAAAAGAGAAAAGAGATATTCCCGATAACAGAATCGGGACACACAGAATGTTTGCTAGCCGTATTTTCTTGGAATTAAAACCAATCAAGCAGCTACACGTGTCATTCCAGATCCTATTTTTTAGGAGATATTTACAAGATATTTAGGCTATATATAGAGCAGTAATGTGTACTTAGAAACTTGCCATTGTACATGTTAACTACTTTTGTGTTTAGTTAGTAGTCTGTCTAAGTATGTCAGCGATCAACGAGTGAACAGTTAGCGTGTTTTTTCACTACTGTTCATCTCATTTGTAATAGCTTAGCTTTAGTGTTTGATTTGGTTTAGCCTTGGCTATTCCATTCCGCAATCAACACTTAGCGAGTTTTATTATTAATAAGATTCACATTTCACCTACTATTACTTTGTTACTTAACTGTTATATCTATATGTTATACCCTGTTTATTGATCATTGTGTTACAACAATTTAAATTTGAGAATATAATTTGAAATAAATTAACAAAAGTTTTTAATTGTATTCAACCCATTGTACAATAAAACTTTTCTTATTGCAATTCCAAATCACTAATTAATAGTGATTCAGGGACTCTCAATTGGTATCAGAACATAGTTGGTTTAATATAAATAACCAGATCTGCATTGGAATTAATAAAGTACAAATGTGTGGACTCCGAATATCAAATGGGAAATGGTTCTACTACCAAACCTCCAGCGTTTGATCCCTCTAGGATTGAAACTTGGATGTCGTGAATGATGATATTTTTAAATCTAGTTGATGATCGTCTATGTGATGTTATAACCAAAGGTCCTCATATTCCGACCACTATTGCTCATGCTGTTGCTGCTACAACAACTATGTAACACCCGAAAAATTAGAGCTGGTAATTAGTGCCAAATCATTGTATCAATACATGTAATTAGCTATGTTTAGGGCTAATTATGTGTATCATTTTGTATATTATTAAATATACATGCGTACGCGATTTAATTAAAGCGTGCATTTCATTATGCGATGGACTCCGACACATTTCAATACGGACGTGGGTGAACAAGGGTATTAAATATTATGAATTTTTTTAATAAACTCATTTATTACATTATATTAATTTGATAATACATGAAACATAAATCGTGTCGCATAAAGTTAACCGTACGTGACAGAAATACGCGAAACGCGCCTGACAAATGAAATAACCTCAAGTTATATTTTTATAACTTGTAATAAAGTATTTTAATAAAATAATTCAATTAAAAATAATGTGATTTAAATCGAAAATGAAAACGTGATTAAATAACGTTACACGATAAAATAAACGTTAAACGATCGGGTAAACAAACACCACACGGAGCGTGAGTTTAAGAACGAGTTTGGGTGAAGTCCACACATGGGTGGACCCCACCCATGGCCGGCCACATTCAAGAACATGGTGTGCCATGCCTTGTTGTTGTTGCTTGTTGATTACCCAAACCCATATCTTCACTTTTCTCATTCAACACCAACCCTCACTCTCTCTAGCCTCTCTTTTCCCTCACTCTCTCTCTCTCTCTAAAAATGGCAGCCCAAACACACCATAAAACCAGCACCAAATCACCTTGGATCACCAAGCTCATTTTGGAAGAAAACGATCACCGCGACGAGCTCTACGTTCCTACCTTTTCGGTTTCTTCCGGCGATCACTTTGTAAAAACCTGACACTTTCGAAAACTCTTGTATTTTACTCTTTTACATGTTATGTTGTTTATCTAGCTTGATTATGTCCATATAAAGTAATAAAACTCATTTTCTAAACATTTGTCGAAAATGTCAGTTTTGACCATTTTATGGATCCAACACTTCGGGTTACTCTCGACACAAACTAATAATTTCTGCAACCTCTACAAACTGATTTAAGACTTGTGTAAAAGTTTCGGGTCAAACCGAGGTCGTTTGATCACAAACCCGACACTCGAAAACCCAAACAACATGTTATGTCGCAGAAGGGCTGGATCTTATGCGACACCAGCCTTTATGTCGCTAAGAATAGGTATGTCGCACATAGCGACACAAGTCACTGTGTCGCCAAAATTGAATATGTCGCACATAGCGACACAAGCCACTATGTCGCATTGAATTGCGAATGTCGCAGTAACGACACAACATCTTGTGTCGCATTAAATTGTGGATGTCGCACATAGCGACACAAACACCTATGTCGCAGTCATGACCTGCGACACAACTACAATGTCGCATATAGCAACACAAAGCCTTATGTCGCACCCAGTGTCGCACAAATCGGAACTTTGAAAACACAGATTTTTACTAAGTGTCTAGACTTGAAATTTTATCACCTGCGTTAACCAAATTCAAATTTTTTAAGTGCGTTTTTCACTAAAGCAATATAGTAGAAATAAAAATTTTATCACCTAGACCCTAGCCAGGGGCTCTGCCCCTTGGAACCCGCCAGGGGTTGCCACCCCTGGAACCCTGCTAATCAGGGGCGCTGCCCCCGAACCCCCGTCATTAAAGTTTGGAAATACTTTATACACTGCGTGTCAAACATGTACAACCTATGAACCACATACGATGTACTCGTACATGATACATATATGCTTCAACACTTATATACAATACAACACATGAAACATATACTTTAATAGTATACAATGAAACAACACATAATAATAATGATGTAAGATTATTATTACAAACCGTCACCAACAGGCCGTACATGTTTTCAAAACACAAACAAACAATCAAACGAACCAATGTATTTGGACATAACTAGTTGGATAAACAACTAGCATAGCTGATCTTTTGAGATACCTACTCACGTATTAACCAACGCGCGTCTTGGACGCCATCAGGTTACAGTCTTTGGACATCATTGCTTGGTTTAGCAACGCATGTTTATTGAGATAAACGCATCAAACTCAGGTGAGTCTAATAGCCCATCATTTTCCTGTTTTCAACCAAGGGGTGGGAATACATGCCCGTTTTACATTTACATGTGAACACAAGTACAAACCATCGATATATTGACTACATGAGTTTGTTTTACCTTATCATGAAGCCCTCCACTACATAGTTTGTTAGTATTACTATAACGTGAATGTTAGTGTATGGTACCATATGGGATTGACAATCCCCGTCTGGGGTAGTCGCGCTACCATGACTGTGATGTCAAACCGGCACATTATCATTTATTCACACGAGTGTAGATTAGGCACTCGCTCGGAGGCACCTCGCTCAGGTCCTTAAAGGTGGATCCTGACCCCTCAGTTAAGCTCAAACTATGGATTCATGGCAGTAATATACACATTTATTTGATTAATTTCAATCGCATTATTAAACTTGTGGTTCATACATTATGTTTATCATTTACACCTGTGAGCTCACCAGCTTTTAGCTGACCTTTTAGCATGTATTCTCAGGTACACAGCAGTAGTAAAACTGCTCAAGTCTCATGCAAACACGAACATCAAGAGATTCTTCTGCTTTATTATATTTTGTATAAGTAGTAATGCTATAGAATCTTTCAGATCAGGGTACCGAGCTTATGTAACCATTATATTTTGTTAAAACGATTACATATAGAGTCGTTCACTTTATCTTATGTGCTGTGATTATTTATTAGTAGCACCCCAATTATGCATCTGCCAAACAATAAAATTTGGGGGTGTTACAGATTGGTATCAGAGCCTAAGGTTTTAGTGAACTAGGTTGTATTTAGTGGGCCTAGACTATGACCGTTAGGCGGTATTCCCTTATTAGGTATGACTTTAATTTAACATAGCCTGATCAACTATGTATAATTAAGGAAAGATGATGTGCGGTCTGAAATGGTTATGTTGAACAGGACCATTACTTGTATGTGCTAGACACTCTAGGCTATATTATATGGTATTACATGTATATAGGCCTCACTTTCTAAATGTTCTTGTCTCAGAAATGGCAAGCGCTCCTACTGAAACACTACCTACTTCATCACGTTCTCATCAACCAAGATCACAAAACCCACGGATTTCTAGGAGGACCACTATGCCACCACGAACTAACCTCTATTCCGTACCAGTTTTAGCCGCTAGGCTAAACCACCATGAGCGACGATTTCGTGAAATGGACATAGAGCTACAGTAGACTTGTGAAAACTGGAGACTCACAACCCTTGAACGTATCAACCAAGTCTCCGAAGATCACAAGAACACTGTGGATAACATGGACACACTTCACGACCAGCTGGGAGAAACTATCGAAACAATGGGAACTGTTCACAACCAAGTGATCAGTAACCGAAATGAAATCTATGTTCTACAACAAGGTTGCATCAGTGCGAGACACGCCTGTGTGAAACCGAGTTGGCGCTCCAGATGGTTAGCCGGCTTGTGGAGTCCGTTGACCACCTCACTTCTTTATTGCCACAACTCAATCTGCGCCAAGACTAGTGTAGTCTCTATCTTGTAATCCATTAGTTACTGATGACACGCAAAAAGTCATGTTTTTGTGTGCCATTATCTCAACATTTTGGCCCAATTATTAATGAAAACACTTAAAATATGAACTTAAACATCACATTTCATCATAAGGGCTAAAATATAGACGATGTTTCGAGAATCAGCAAAAACAACCTAAAAATGAGTAAAACAGAGCACAAACGATCATTGAATCTTCTGTTCATGTATTTTAGCACTTTTTGAGATACACAAAGAATTATGACCTCTAACTTATGTCATTTTCTTTGTTAGGGTGGATATAAAGAACGCTCAAAATGGATAAACGATGAAGATGTTACGCCCGAACGAAGAAACGAAGAACCGAAGAACCAGCATACGGCTGAACCAAGCCGTATACGGCTGGTCCACACCGTATACGGCTGGACCTGGACCGTATACAGCCTGCACAGACCATCTACGACCTGTGTCCAGCCGTATACGGCCTAGTTCATCCGTATTCACCCTATGCTCAGCCGTATATGGTCCAGTTCAGCCGTATACGGTCCAGCTCAGCCGTATTGTGCGTTTGGGTGATAAAAATCTGATTTTTATTCGCCTTTGCGATACGGTTGTGCATTTGATGGTTTGGATACGGTCTACGGATACGGTTATGCGATCTCTATAAATACAAGCCTCATTTCATCATCCAACATACCACCAACACAACAACAACACTACACACACTTTCTCTCACAGTAGTAGATTAGCGAATAGTTAGTAGAGGGGCAATCTTGTAATATCGCTTGGTGCATACTAGGAGTTCTGCTCGTGTAACGTTCAAGTTGTATTCAGCTACGCTCTTATTACGGTTATATCTATCCTTTATCTGTTTCATTATGATGATTGTTATTACTGTTATCATACTAGATTTAGGATTGATTGCCATGATTAGCGAGTAGTGATATTGCGTGTTTGCTATGATGTAGTTAGTCGTAAATTGGTTGGAATGATGTTATAGTGCTTTGATTTACTTTCTATCTATGATTTTAAACCTATTAAACTAATCGCCTTTCAACCAGTAAACGTGATTACGACCTTAATGATGGGATGTCGCGAACCCCATAAAAGGTACTTAGTTATCTGTGTCAAACATGAACATGGTCTGATTTGTTAATCGTGTACACATCGCTTTCTAAATGAACGCTAAGTACATCGTCATCGAGGAAATACTGTTTTCTAATTCGAACGCAAAGTACACTGTGGCTATGGAAATATGGTTTTCAAACTAAACACTAAGTACACTGGAGCCGTGGAAATACTGCTTTCTACTTTGAACGCAAAGTACACTGTGCCCGTGGAAATATGGTTTTCCTAACTGAACGTGAATATTACACTGTTGACAAATTAGGGATTTATTGGGACTTAAAAGTAAGGGTTGGTTTATATCATAGATGGATAATATTGTGCTTAAATACAAACTTAGTTAAGTAGTCTGGGTTAGCTTTTATGAAGCAATGTAAGGTACCGTAAGTCGGCTGATTACTCGGTATAGCGTCGACAACACCTCCTGTGTAGTTAACACGTGGAAGCCGAGGAAAAGCCGCAGTTACTAAGCCTTGTGGAATAACGGCAACTCTGTGATCAGCAGAGCTGGTACCGACTAGGTCCTTGATTCAGCAATGGAAACACCTCCGGTGGAGTACAGTGCAATAATCACAGAAAGAGTTGTTGTTATCGGTCTATGTGAATCACGAGTCATGACTCAACACCCAGACTCACAAAACCATCGATAGAAAGCAATCAAGCACACTCTATAAACTTGGTCTTAAATGTTTTATTTAGATTAGATATTATTGTGGGGTTAAGAAAGGTCGGACATCGAGTTGGTTTGTCGCCTTATTCATGCACCCAGGGTTTCATCCCAGATAAGGGTCACTATACCTTCACCGGTTAGTGCTGTGGGCTGGATAAACTACTCCGATCAGAATCAGGATAGTCTAGTCGCCCAGTGACATACTGATCGAGAACTCTATCAGTAGGGGGCTAGTGCTTACTCTACAAATACCTGAAATAAATAAAATACAAACCTTTAGAACACGTTTTCATTCCAATCAATACGGCTACCAAAATCATAGCAAACACCCTCTCTTGATTATATGCTATTTACATTTATTTTATTCCGCTTTAGTTTAAATTTTCTGCCTAAGTATAAAACAAAACCCCAATCAAATCTTTTAAAATCCGCTAGATTGATAAGTACGCCTGTTTCGTCCACGATCCATAATACACTGACTCAGAGAACGATCCTAGGTCATCCTTATTGCTATACACCAATAGTAACTAGGTATACTTAGGCCTCGCAAATATAAATTTTAAAACCCACTGATCCATCCAAGCGGGAGGCTCGCAACGACAGGAAGCAATTCCTAAAAACCGACCGTTCGGCTGGCATCAAAGTTTTCGGCGCCGCTCCCGGGGAGTCAGCCGTAAGATCTGAAGACGTTCCAGATGAATTTTTCTTTCTAGTATCCCGTAGTTTAGTTTAGGTTTTTCCTTTTTCCTTGTTCCATTCGAAAATTCCTTCCCACAACACACAACGATATTTAACCCGATCATCCAGATTCGAATCTCTCACTTTCGTACCCGATCCTGAGACGATCATCCGAACGATCCGCAAGGAGAAACGCATCCACAACCGACAACCGATGGCTGCATGTGTCACGCTTGCCGACAGCACCAAACCATCAATTGAAAGTCGAGGTGGACCCATAAGCTATCCGGTCATCAACGGCGCGTCCTTCGAGCTTAAACATCATATCGTTCAGCTTATCAAGGAATTCTGCCAATTCCATGGTTTACCCCATGACGATCCTATCGCCCACATCAACCGATTCATTCAGACTACCAACTCGTACAAGCAGAACGGGGTTGATCAGGATATAGTCTGTCTATACCTATTCCCCTATTCGCTTACTCACCACGCTTTGACTTGGTTTGAGGGATTAGAGACTGGCTCTATCACCTCCTGGACGGATATGGCTACAAAATTCCTTACTAAGTACTTTCCTCCGGCTAAGCAAACCAAGTACAAGAATGACATAGTGAACTTCCACCAAGCTCATGACGAATCTATCTACACAACATGGGAGAGATACAAGAGTCTGTTGAACAAATGCCCTAACCACCTTATAGAGAAAACCAGTCAGCTGTGCACGTTTTACAACGGTCTCGCTCCGAACCATCGCACTACCCTTGACGCCTCTGCTCAGGGCAATTTCATGCAACTCACCGATGAGGAAGCTTGCAACTTGATCGAGAATATGACGATGCACCATCACGACTGGAACTCTGGTGAGCATTCCTCATCATCAGCACCGATTGCTGCACCCAATCCATTCCAGACCGAAGCTATCAAGTCTCTGACAGTGAAGATCGAGCACCTGACGAAGCAGATCGGCGAAATGAAGAAACCATCCCAGCATGCCTATCAAATTCATGCATGCCAGAACTGTGCCAAACTCCCAACAGAAAGTTATCAGGTTGAGTACGAGGATCCTGCTGACGGAACGGTTTACTATGCTCAATTTCCAGCTCGCCAACAAAATCCACCTGGCTTCGCTCGAACCTCTCCGCCTAGGACTAGAGGCACCCAATACCCACCTAGGAACCAACCACCCTTTCAGCCCAACTACCAACCTAGGTACCCGTCTTACCAACAACAATCCCAACTCACCCATAACTAACCGCTATCATTGACTGCACCAAACGCAGATCAATCGACCGAACCCTCTAAGACCATAGTGCCCATTACTAGTACGGATGATACCCTCACTAAGTTCATCCAAGGCCAGCACCAAATTAACCAAAAGACTAGCGCTAGGCAGGACTAAACCGACCTATTCATTAGGAACCAACTGGCCGTTCTCAAAAATCTTGAGACCCAGATAGGACAGCTAGCCCAACGTCTTGACTCTAGGCCCTAGGGTAATCTCCCTAGTAACACGGTACAGAACCCACACGTAGAAGAGGCCAAACAGATGAGTACTACAGACAAGAAGGTGGCACCGAGCCTACCTGCCACTCCTTCTCCGGTGAAGAAAGATACTCCTGTCCCGCCGACAATTGAGTCCCCGTCTGTCCCTACACCATAAAGGGAAGTACGTATCCCGTTTCCCGGACATCTTAAGAAAGCCTATAAGGTTAACAACTTCCGTCTCGATGGAAAGTTCGTGGACACCGTGTCCCGAACCCCTTCCAGTTCAAAATACATCCTAAAACTCTTGTCGACCAAGGATAAGGTACCCAAAGTACCCAATGTCTCACTGAACGCGGAATGTTCGGCTCTTATAAAGAACTCTATCCCTAAGAAATTAGGAGATACTGGATGCTTTACCCTTCCCTGTTCGATCTATCACTCGGGCATGATACACTCTCTAGCCGACCTAGGAGCCAGTATCAACCTGATGCCCTATTCGCTTTACAGTAGATTGGAATTACGACCCCTTAAACCGATCAAAATGAGTGTCCAGCTAGCTGACCAATCCATTAGATACCCTAAGGGAATAGCTGAGAACATCATGGTTCAAGTTGATAAGTTACTATTTCCCACAGACTTTGTAATGATGGACATTCAGGAAGATGTCCATATCCTTATCATCTTAGGTAGACCATTCTTGAACACCGCACGCACTATCATAGATGTTTACTCTCAGACTATCAGTCTTAGATCTCATGGAGAGACTATCACCTTCAAGATCGATCAAGCTGATCAGTCTGTCACAGAGCATGCGGAGATATGTGCGATATCGACAAGAAGAGTTACCAAGGATGATGACTCTGAACCAGACACCCCTATGTCTGACGAGCCCATCACGATTACTTCCGATACTGAGGAAGAAGAGATAGAAGAGGAAACTGAGGAAGAAGAAGAGGAGATAGAAAAAGAAGAAGAAGAAGAAGAGGAAGAGCCAGTGGAAGCTACACCGCCACACATTCCTAAGACACACCCTCCGACCGCATAGATCATGCAGATAGACTATGCTTTGAACTTCATCCCTCTGCCGGAGAGCAACTCGAAGGAACCTTCGATTGACCACTCCCTGGATGATGAGCCTCTACTTAAGCCACATATACCTCCTCGAAGGATTCCTCCCCTTGACTCATCCGAGCCTCGATCACATTTTGAGCTTGGAGGTACATCTGGATCAAGTGATGATTCTGATTCCCAGTATCACTGACGAGTCTCAACCACTCACCAACGCTGTTGAGTTTCCAGACACTTCAGCAATCGGGAGTGACGAGGACGATATCGTTTTCATTGATGTTCCGATCGATACACGCTCCATTCGCCTTCACCTCACTCCAATCATTTCCCCTCCAGTCATTATCCCTCCTCCTACTATAGGAAATACCAAAATCCCAATCGTGTCTGAACCAGAAGAATTGCTTAGTGCTATTGAAGAACACGGGGAGGATTTCGCCAACATCTAGTTAGTCGCATCTAGTTAGTCGCATCAACGCCTTCGCCAACAACCTCACAGAAGAATCATCAGACAATGATGAGCCTTTCCCCGATGAAGAGGAATTCTATGAAACACAGAAGACCATGTATGGCCGGGTGTATCAAGCATTTATCAGGTTCGCATTTCCATATTCGCGCCAACAGATGGAGTTTCTCCAAAATTTCAGACACAACATGGATTATGCTACTGGGAACCCTGAAAACGAAGTAGATGTTCAGCTAATGGCGGATCTCAAGGGACTTCTAGATTCTTTGGCTGATAATGATCACATTGACGAGTCCTCACCACACAGGTTTTTCATCAGCTGCACTATCGAGCATCACGCTCAGATAATCGTCGAAAATTTAGAACACGTCAGTTCAGACGAGAGAGCACGTGCCATCCCTTCTTCTGTTCCATAAGCTTTGACGGTTGACATTGCAGATTTCGTCTTTGAACGACTTAAGGACATTTTCAGTTCTATCCTATGGTAGCAGCCCAGACAGCTATTCCACAATGGGTTACATGAGGTTTACAACAGGATGATTAACATCTTCCTGAAACCAGAGCTCACGTATACCGACCATCAGAAACGGCTGATCCAAGGCATATTCGGATCCATCGAAGAACTAGGGAAGGACATCAGCAATACCACTCATGAGGAAATCCACCTACGCTTCTTCGGATTTATGGACACCCTACGAACAGATCGACCGGTGCGTGAGACACTTGAGCGCGATGGAGCCACCCTTGTGGACACTAATGGACCAATCTCCAAGGCAGTCCAAGATGCTATAATGGATCTTTTATACTTGCAAAGGACTGCTGAGGAGCATTTCCATACCTATCCTCTTCATGTGGCGAGAATCCCAAACATCACAGAAGTCGTCGCACGACATTTTATGAGATTCTACCCACCAAACCCCAGGACACTTCCATTCCGCATCCCAAGTCCTGCGAATTCCTCTTCTGGCTGATCCAAGAGGAAAAGTCGAGCCCTAGACTCTATATAGAAGCGCTTCTTGGGAGGCAACCCATGCAATAAGTAACCTTAGTATTAGTATTAATAATATTAGTTTTTAAATTCCAAGAAGTGATATATCTCTGACTATCTTTCACACTTGGGTATGAAAATGCTTTCAAAACACCACTTCAGCTTTTACCACCTAATCCAGGAAAATAGGAATTAAATTTTAACAAGACATGTGTTTCGAGCATTTGAGGTACTTGCGTGCTACTTTCACGCATTATGCTCGAACTCGTTTAAAAACACATGACTTAAAACTCATTTTCGCATTCTGGATTTAGGCACTTTCGGTAAAAATCTATAATAAGAAGTCGGTAAAAATATACCCAACGTGTTCACACTTACGAGATATCTTCACAAGAGAGTGAAAGAAGTGTAAAGATGGAGGACAGAGCTATTATTTGTAAGTTGCGCACGCTAATGCCGAAAGATCTTCATGGAGCCACCACTAAAGAAGAATTCCTGTCAAGATCTCCTCTTCAGCGCATCTTCCAGAATTACATCCTTCCATCTTCGCATCGATAGGGGAGTTCTCTCGTTCTCACTCTCGTTTTTGATATGATTGTTAGCTTTAAATTCTCATTAAAGCAGTCTATGCCATATCCCAAGCTTATCACTAAGTGTGGGATTCCAGCCCAAAAGAAACACTTGAGTAACATTTTCCGATTTGTTCAAACTCTAAGTGTGGGATTTTTCTCAAATCCCAACTAAAGAGAACATTTGGGATATTGTTCCTCTAAGTGTGGGATAGCGGTATAGAATACCTTAGGTTTGCTTGTTAGATTCTTATTTCCAAAAGCAAACTCAGAAAATGTTTCTCAAAATAATAAGCTTAACTTCGACAGTGGAGATGCCACTCATTCAGTTGGCTTAATTTTCATAAAAACTCACTTTTGCTAAAAAATTTCAAAATTTTTTTTGAGTTAAAATGTCTTAAGAAGGAGCATTTTCATATATGAGTAGGGTATTTTGGAAATTAAGAGTAAATAAGATAGGAATCTCTTAGGTCTAAAACGATAATCTAAGAGGGGCATCACATGGCTAGGCACAAACAAACCCAAAAACTTGCAGTGAGGTATCTTGAGCCAATATAAGCATTCATCTTTAATGCTTCACTATTTGTTTGTTTGAGTGTGCCGATGCATGTATCCGGAATTAGAACTTGCTCCTGGTATGCACTTCGAGACCACATTGGTAGAGTACCGTACGCGGTATAGGTGCAGTTAAATGACCTTGACATTCCTTAGGATTTAACCCCCTTTTCATCATATCTCTTCAAGCCCAAAACCCTTCCAACACTCGTCTTTAGTGTTGATGATCCGCTTAGATAACCCTGTTGAGCCTTAGCCTGTTCATTTCTTTCAAAACCCTTTAAATCTTAAACCAATTATTCCACACCCACCAAAACTTATCTTAGAAATTTTGAACTTGTGGAAAATGTCATTTAAATGTCCTTTTTGCTGTCACTCCAAATCACAAATACTGGTGTTTACTCAAAATCTCTCGCGTGCGTTCCCTTGATAACAATCAAAAGTTGAGAGTTTACGGTGTGAAAAGTTGACACCAAGTAAATGCAAAGTCATCAGAAGGATGAAAAAGATGAAAGAAAGAAAAGGATTTCAAAAAGGGCAAAAGAAAGAAACAAAATAAAAAAAATCCCTAGAAAAGTCCAAAAATAGAAGCAAAAGAAAAAGAAAAAAAAAATAGAATAAAGCTAAGTGCTTCGAATCTCTCGAAAAATTCCCGCTCTTATAAAATACATAAATTCCCTCGTGTATTTTCAAAAGATAGAAGTCAAAATAGCTATCTTCTTCCCGTACTGTTATCCGTTTCCGTTTTCATTAAAAAGGTTGTTTAAATAATGTTTTTTCAAAAGTTTAGAAGTCCTAAGATAAGCAAAACCCTTTACAACAAAATTCCCACTTATCCATACCCCGTAACCCTCACCTGCCATTACAACCCACTCTGAATGTCCTGGGATAGCTAGCACCGTCCTCACCTAAGTGGTGGAGATATGATTCTCGAGCAAGCCTATGACGATGGATGTTGCATGACTGGCTTATGAGCGATTTCGTTTGATTAGATTGATAGGTAACCTGAAACACTTTTGAGTTAATTGAGTGACCACCTTGTGAGATCGCCTAGTCATGTATATTCCAAGATCGCGAGAATTGAAAGCATGCCTAAGAGAATCATTTTATGCCTTGAAAGGAATACCTTACTTTCTCTTATTTCAAGGATATGTTACTTGTATATGAAGATGGTTGTTTTTGATATATTTTGATTCACCCCAAAAATAAAATCGTGTTTTCAAAATGTTTTTCCTAAAAGCAAGTGAGAATTTTGAGTTTTGCTTGAGGACAAGCAAAGTCTAAGTGTGGGATATTTGATGACACGCAAAAAGTCATGTTTTTGAGTGCCATTATCTCACCATTTTGGCCCAATTATTAATGAAAACACTTAATATATGAACTTAAACATCACATTTCATCATAAGGGCTAAAATATAGACGATGTTTCGAGAATCAGCAAAAACAACCTAAAAATGAGTAAAACAGAGCACAAACGATCATTGAATCTTCTGTTCACGTATTTTAGCTTTTTGTGAAGTACACAAAGAATTATGACCTCTAACTTATGTCATTTTCTTCGTTTGGAAAATACGAACGCGTGGATATAAAGAACGCTCAAAATGGATAAACGACGAAGAAGTTACACCCGAACGAAGAAATGAAGAACCGAAGAACCAGCATACGGCTGAACCAAGACGTATACGGCTGGACCAGACCATATACGGCTGGACCTGGACCGTATACGGCCTGCACAGACCGTATACAGCCTGTGTCCAGCCGTATACGGCCATGTTCAGCCGTATTCACCCTATACTCAGCCGTATACGGTCTAGTTCAGCCGTATACGGTCCAGCTCAGCCGTATTGTGCGTTTGGGTGATAAAAATATGATTTTTATTCGCCTTTGCGATACGGTTGTGCGTTTGATGGTTTGGAAACGGTCTACGGATACGGCTGTGCGATGTCTATAAATATAAGCCTCATTTCATCATCCAACATACCACCAACACAACAACAACACTACACACACTTTCTCTCACTACTCTCTCTCTAGATTATGTTATAATTAGTAGTAGATTAGCGGCTAGTTAGTAGAGGGGCAATCTTGTAATATCGCTTGGCGCATACTAGGAGTTCTGCTTTTGTAACATTCAAGTTGTATTCAGCTACGCTCTTATTACGGTTATATCTATCATTTATCTATTTCATTATGATGATTGTTATTACTGTTGTCATGCTAGATTTAGGATTGATTGCCATGATTAGCGAGTAGTGATATTGCATGTTTGCTATGATGTAGTTAGTCGTAAATTGGTTGGAATGATGTTATAGTGATTTGATTTACTTTCTATCTATGATTTTAAACCTATTAAACTAATCGCCTTTCAACCAGTAAACGTGATTACGACCTTAATGAAGGGATGTCGCGAACCCCATAAAAGGTACTTAGTTATCTGTGTCAAACATGAACATGGTCTGATTTGTTAATCGTGTACACATCGCTTTCTAAATGAACGCTAAGTACATCGTCATCGAGGAAATACTGTTTTCTAATTCGAACGCAAAGTACACTGTGGCTATGGAAATATGGTTTTCAAACTAAACACTAAGTACACTGGAGCCGTGGAAATACTGCTTTCTACTTTGAACGCAAAGTACACTGTGCCCGTGGAAATATGGTTTTCCTAACTGAACGTGAATATTACACTGTTGACAAATTAGGGATTTATTGGGACTTAAAAGTAAGGGCTGGTTTATATCATAGATGGATAATATTGTGCTTAAATACAAACTTAGTTAAGTAGTCTGGGTTAGCTTTTATGAAGCAATGTAAGGTACCGT
Organism: Pseudognaphalium luteoalbum; assembly: GCA_963422505.1. Taxonomy (NCBI): domain Eukaryota; kingdom Viridiplantae; phylum Streptophyta; class Magnoliopsida; order Asterales; family Asteraceae; genus Pseudognaphalium; species Pseudognaphalium luteoalbum. The sequence continues at coordinate 44,047,931 of OY730196.1, forward strand.
AAGTCGGCTGATTACTCGGTATAGCGTCGACAACACCTCCTGTGTAGTTAACACGTGGAAGCCGAGGAAAAGCCACAGTTACTAAGCCTTGTGGAATAACGGCAACTCTGTGATCAGCAGAGCTGGTACCGACTAGGTCCTTGGTTCAGCAATGGAAACACCTCCGGTGGAGTACAGTGCAATAATCACGGAAAGAGTCGTTGTTATCGGTCTATGTGAATCACGAGTCATGACTCAACACCCAGACTCACAAAACCATCGATGGAAAGCAATCAAGCACACTCTATAAACTTGGTCTTAAATGTTTTATTTAGATTAGATATTATTGTGGGGTTAAGAAAGGTCGGACATCGAGTTGGTTTGTCGCCTTATTCATGCACCCAGGGTTTCATCCCAGATAAGGGTCACTATACCTTCACCGATTAGTGTTGTGGGCTGGATAAACTACTCCGATCAGAATCAGGATAGCCTAGTCGCCCAGTGACATACTGATCGAGAACTATATCAGTAGGGGGCTAGTGCTTACTCCACAAATACCTGAAATAAATATAATACAAACCTTTAGAACACGTTTTCATTCCAATCAATACGGCTACCGAAATCATAGCAAACACCCTCTCTTGATTATCTGCTATATACATTTATTTTATTCCGCTTTAGTTTAAATTTTCTGCCTAAGTATAAAACAAAACCCTAATCAAATCTTTTAAAATCCGCTAGATTGATAAGTACGCCTGTTTCGTCCACGATCCACAATACACTGACTCAGAGAACGACCCTAGGTCATCCTTATTGCTATACACCAATAGTAACTAGGTATACTTAGGCCTCGCAAATATAAATTTTAAAACCCACTGATCCATCCAAGCGGGAGGCTCGCAATGACAGGAAGCAATTCCTAAAAACCGACCGTTCAGCTGGCATCAAAGTTTTCGGCGCCGCTCCCGGGGAGTCAGCCGTAAGATCTGAAGACGTTCCAGACGAATTTTTCTTTCTAGTATCCCGTAGTTTAGTTTAGGTTTTTCCTTTTTCCTTGTTCCATTCGAAAATTCCTTCCCACAACACACAACGATATTTGACCCGATCATCCAGATTCGAATCTCTCACTTTCGTACCCGAACCTGAGACGATCATCCGAACGATCCGCAAGGAGAAACGCATCCACAACTGACAACCGATGGCTGCACGTGTCACGCTTGCCGACAACACCAAACCATCAATTGAAAGTCGAGGTGGACCCATCAGCTATCCGGTCATCGATGGCGCGTCCTTCGAGCTTAAACATCATATCGTTCAGCTTATCAAGGAATTCTGCCAATTCCATGGTTTACCCCATGACGATCCTATCGCCCACATCAACCGATTCATTCAGACTACCAACTCGTACAAGCAGAACGGGGTTGATCAGGATATAGTCCGTCTATACCTATTCCCCTATTCGCTTACTCATCACGCTTTGACTTGGTTTGAGGGATTAGAGACTGGCTCTATCACCTCCTGGACGGATATGGCTACAAAATTCCTTACTAAGTACTTTCCTCCAGCTAAGCAAACCAAGTACAAGAATGACATAGTGAACTTCCACCAAGCTCATGACGAATCTATCTACACAGCATGGGAGAGATACAAGAGTCTGTTGAACAAATGCCCTAACCACCTTATAGAGAAAACCAGTCAGCTGTGCACGTTTTACAATGGTCTCGCTCCGAACCATCGCACTACCCTTGACGCCTCTGCTCAGGGCAATTTCATGCAACTCACCGATGAGGAAGCTTGCAACTTGATCGAGAATATGACGATGCACCATCACGACTGGAACTCTGGTGAGCATTCCTCATCATCAGCACCGATTGCTGCACCCAATCCATTCCAGACCAAAGCTATCAAGTCTCTGACAGAGAAGATCGAGCACCTGACGAAGCAGATCAGCGAAATGAAGAAACCATCCCAGCACGCCTATCAAATTCATGCATGCCAGAACTGTGCCAAACTCCCAACAGAAAGTTATCAGGTTGAGTACGAGGATCCTGCTGACGGAACGGTTTACTATGCTCAATTTCCAGCTCGCCAAAAAAATCCACCTGGCTTCGCTCGAACCTCTCCGCCTAGGACTAGAGGCACCCAATACCCACCTAGGAACCAACCACCCTTTCAGCCCAACTACCAACCTAGGTACCCGTCTTACCAACAACAATCCCAACTCACCCATAACTAACCGCTATCATTGACTGCACCCAACGCAGATCAATCGACCGAACCCTCTAAGACCATAGTGCCCATTACTAGTACGGATGATACCCTCACTAAGTTCATCCAAGGCCAGCACCAAATTAACCAAAAGACTAGCGCTAGGCAGGACTAAACCGACCTATTCATTAGGAACCAACTGGCCGTTCTCAAAAATCTTGAGACCCAGATAGGACAGCTAGCCCAACGTCTTGACTCTAGGCCCTAGGGTAATCTCCCTAGTAACACGGTACAGAACCCACACGTAGAAGAGGCCAAACAGATGAGTACTACCGACAAGAAGGTGGCACCGAGCCAACCTGCCACTCCTTCTCCGGTGAAGAAAGATACTCCTGTCCCGCCGACAGTTGAGTCCCCGTCTGTCCCTACACCACAAAGGGAAGTACGCATCCCGTTTCCCGGACATCTTAAGAAAGCCTATAAGGTTAACAACTTCCGTCTCGATGGAAAGTTCGTGGACACCGTGTCCCGAACCCCTTCCAGTTCAAAATACATCCTAAAACTCTTGTCGACCAAGGATAAGGTACCCAAAGTACCCAATGTCTCACTGAACGCGGAATGTTCGGCTCTTATAAAGAACTCTATCCCTAAGAAATTAGGAGATACTGGATGCTTTACCCTTCCCTGTTCGATCTATCACTCGGGCATGATACACTCTCTAGCCGACCTAGGAGCCAGTATCAACCTGATGCCCTATTCGCTTTACAGTAGATTGGAATTAGGACCCCTTAAACCGATCAAAATGAGTGTCCAGCTAGCTGACCAATCCATTAGATACCCTAAGGGAATAGCTGAGAACATCATGGTTCAAGTTGATAAGTTCCTATTTCCCACAGACTTTGTAGTGATGGACATTCAGGAAGATGTCCATATCCTTATCATCTTAGGTAGACCATTCTTGAACACCGCACGCACTATCATAGATGTTTACTCTCAGACTATCAGTCTTAAATCTCATGGAGAGACTATCACCTTCAAGATCGATCAAGCTGATCAGTCTGTCACAGAGCATGCGGAGATATGTGCGATATCGACAAGAAGAGTTACCAAGGATGATGACTCTGAACCAGACACCCCTATGTCTGACGAGCCCATCACGATTACTTCCGATACTGAGGAAGAAGAGATAGAAGAGGAAACAGAGGAAGAAGAAGAGGAGATAGAAGAAGAAGAAGAAGAAGAAGAGGAAGAGCCAGTGGAAGCTACACCGCCACACATTCCTAAGACACACCCTCCGACCGCATAGATCATGCAGATAGACTATGCTTTGAACTTCATCCCTCTGCCGGAGAGCAACTCGAAGGAACCTTCGATTGACCACTCCCTGGATGATGAGCCTCTACTTAAGCCACATATACCTCCTCGAAGGATTCCACCCCTTGACTCATCCGAGCCTCGATCACATTTTGAGCTTGGAGGTACATCTGGATCAAGCGATGATTCTGATTCCCAGTATCACTGACGAGTCTCAACCACTCACCAACGCTGTTGAGTTTCCAGACACTTCAGCAATCGGGAGTGACGCGGACGATATCGTTTTCATTGATGTTCCGATCGATACCCGCTCCATTCGCCTTCACCTCACTCCAATCATTTCCCCTCCAGTCATTATCCCTCCTCCTACTATAGGAAATACCGAAATCCCGATTGTGTCTGAACCAGAAGAAATGCTTAGTGCTATTGAAGAACACGGGGAGGATTTCGCCAACATCTAGTTAGTCGCATCTAGTTAGTCGCATCAACGCCTTCGCCAACAACCTCGCAGGAGAATCATCAGACAATGATGAGCCTTTCCCCGATGAAGAGGAATTCTATGAAACACAGAAGACCATGTATGGCCGGGTGTATCAAGCATTTATCAGGTCCGCATTTCCATATTCGCGCCAACAGATGGAGTTTCTCCAAAATTTCAGACACAACATGGATTATGCTACTGGGAACCCTGAAAACGAAGTAGATGTTCAGCTAATGGCGGATCTCAAGGGACTTCTAGATTCTTTGGCTGATAATGATCACATTGACGAGTCCTCACCACACAGGTTTTTCATCAGCTGCACTATCGAGCATCACGCTCAGATAATCGTCGAAAATTTAGAACACGTCAGTTCAGACGAGAGAGCACGTGCCATCCCTTCTTCTGTTCCATAAGCTTTGACGGTTGACATTGCAGATTTCGTCTTTGAACGACTTAAGGACATTTTCAGTTCTATCCTATGGTAGCAGCCCAGACAGCTATTCCACAATGGGTTACATGAGGTTTACAACAGGATGATTAACATCTTCCTGAAACCAGAGCTCACGTATACCGACCATCAGAAACGGCTGATCCAAGGCATATTCGGATCCATCGAAGAACTAGGGAAGGACATCAGCAATACCACTCATGAGGAAATCCACCTACGCTTCTTCGGATTTATGGACACCCTACGAACAGATCGACCGGTGCGTGAGACACTTGAGCACGATGGAGCCACCCTTGTGGACACTAATGGACCAATCTCCAAGGCAGTCCAAGATGCTATAATGGATCTTTTATACTTGCAAAGGACTGCTGAGGAGCATTTCCATACCTATCCTCTTCATGTGGCGAGAATCCCAAACATCACAGAAGTCGTCACATGACATTTTATGAGATTCTACCCACCAAACCCCAGGACACTTCCATTCCGCATCCCAAGTCCTGCGAATTCCTCTTCTGGCTGATCCAAGAGGAAAAGTCGAGCCCTAGACTCTATATAGAAGCGCTTCTTGGGAGGCAACCCATGCAATAAGTAACCTTAGTATTAGTATTAATAATATTAGTTTTTAAATTCCAAGAAGTGATATATCTCTGACTATCTTTCACACTTGGGTATGAAAATGCTTTCAAAACACCACTTCAGCTTTTACCACCTAATCCAGGAAAATAGGAATTAAATTTTAACAAGACATGTGTTTCGAGCATTTGAGGTACTTGCGTGCTACTTTCACGCATTATGCTCGAACTCGTTTAAAAACACATGACTTAAAACTCATTTTCGAATTCTGGATTTAGGCACTTTCGGTAAAAATCTATAATAAGAAGTCGGTAAAAATATACCCAACGTGTTCACACTTACGAGATATCTTCACAAGAGAGTGAAAGAAGTGTAAAGATGGAGGACAGAGCTATTATTTGTAAGCTGCGCACGCTAATGCCGAAAGATCTTCATGGAGCCACCGCTAAAGAAGAATTCCTGTCAAGATCTCCTCTTCAGCGCATCTTCCAGAATTACATCCTTCCATCTTCGCATCGATAGGGGAGTTCTCTCGTTCTCACTCTCGTTTTTGATATGATTGTTAGCTTTAAATTCTCATTAAAGCAGTCTATGCCATATCCCAAGCTTATCACTAAGTGTGGGATTCCAGCCCAAAAGAAACACTTGAGTAACATTTTCCGATTTGTTCAAACTCTAAGTGTGGGATTTTTCTCAAATCCCAACTCAAGAGAACATTTGGGATATTGTTCCTCTAAGTGTGGGATAGCGGTATAGAATACCTTAGGTTTGCTTGTTAGATTCTTATTTCCAAAAGCAAACTCAGAAAATGTTTCTCAAAATAATAAGCTTAACTTCGACAGTGGAGATGCCACTCATTCAGTTGGCTTAATTTTCATAAAAACTCACTTTTGCTAAAAAATTTCAAAATTTTTTTGAGTTAAAATGTCTTAAGAAGGAGCATTTTCATATATGAGTAGGGTATTTTGGAAATTAAGAGTAAATAAGATAGGAATCTCTTAGGTCTAAAATGATAATCTAAGCGGGGCATCACATGGCTAGGCACAAACAAACCCAAAAACTTGCAGTGAGGTATCTTGAGCCAATATAAGCATTCATCTTTAATGCTTCACTATTTGTTTGTTTGAGTGTGCCGATGCATGCATCCGGAATTAGAACTTGCTCCTGGTATGCACTTCGAGACCACATTGGTAGAGTACCGTACGCGGTATAGGTGCAGCTAAATGACCTTGACATTCCTTAGGATTTAACCCCCTTTTCATCATATCTCTTCAAGCCCAAAACCCTTCCAACACTCATCTTTAGTGTTGATGATCCGCTTAGATAACCCTGTTGAGCCTTAGCCTGTTCATTTCTTTCAAAACCCTTTAAATCTTAAACCATTTATTCCACACCCACCAAAACTTATCTTAGAAATTTTGAACTTGTGGAAAATGTCATTTAAATGTCCTTTTTGCTGTCACTCCAAATCACAAATACTGGTGTTTACTCAAAATCTCTCGCGTGCGTTCCCTTGATAAAAATCAAAAGTTGAGAGTTTACGGTGTGAAAAGTTGACACCAAGTAAATGCAAAGTCATCAGAAGGATGAAAAAGATGAAAGAAAGAAAAGGATTTCAAAAAGGGCAAAAGAAAGAAACAAAATAAAAAAAATCCCTAGAAAAGTCCAAAAATAGAAGCAAAAGAAAAAGAAAAGAAAATAGAATAAAGCTAAGTGCTTCGAATCTCTCGAAAAATTCCCGCTCTTAAAAAAGACATAAATTCCCTCGTGTATTTTCAAAAGATAGAAGTCAAAATAGCTATCTTCTTCCCGTACTGTTATCCGTTTCCGTTTTCATTAAAAAGGTTGTTTAAATTATGTTTTTTCAAAAGTTTAGAAGTCCTAAGATAAGCAAAACCCTTTACAACAAAATTCCCACTTATCCATACCCCGTAACCCTCACCTGCCATTACAACCCACTCTGAATGTCCTGGGATAGCTAGCACCGTCCTCACCTAAGTGGTGGAGATATGATTCTCGAGCAAGCCTATGACGATGGATGTTGCATGACTGGCTTATGAGCGATTTCGTTTGATTAGATTGATAGGTAACCTGAAACACTTTTTAGTGAATTGAGTGACCACCTTGTGAGATCGCCTAGTCATGTATATTCCAAGATCGCGAGAATTGAAAGCATGCCTAAGAGAATCATTTTATGCCTTGAAAGGAATACCTTACTTTCTCTTATTTCCAGGATATGTTACTTGTATATGAAGATGGTTGTTTTTGATATATTTTGATTCACCCCAAAAATAAAATCGTGTTTTCAAAATGTTTTTCCTAAAAGCAAGTGAGAATTTTGAGTTTTTCTTGAGGACAAGCAAAGTCTAAGTGTGGGATATTTGATGACACGCAAAAAGTCATGTTTTTGTGTGCCATTATCTCACCATTTTGGCCCAATTATTAATGAAAACACTTAATATATGAACTTAAACATCACATTTCATCATAAGGGCTAAAATATAGACGATATTTCGAGAATCAGCAAAAACAACCTAAAAATGAGTAAAACAGAGCACAAACGATCATTGAATCTTCTGTTCACGTATTTTAGCTTTTTTTGAAGTACACAAAGAATTATGACCTCTAACTTATGTCATTTTCTTCGTTTGGAAAATACGAACGCGTGGATATAAAGAACACTCAAAATGGATAAACGACGAAGAAGTTACGCCCGAACGAAGAACCAAAGAACCAGCATATGGCTGAACCAAGCCGTATACGGCTGGACCAGACCATATACGGCTGGACCTGGACCGTATACGGCCTGCCTAGACTGTATACAGCCTGTGTCCAGCCGTATACGGCCATGTTCAGCCGTATTCACCCTATACTCAGCCGTATACGGTCTAGTTCAGCCGTATACGGTCCAGCTCAGCCGTATTGTGCGTTTGGGTGATAAAAATCTGATTTTTATTCGCCTTTGCGATACGGTTGTGCGTTTGATGGTTTGGATACGGTCTACGGATACGGCTGTGCGATGTCTATAAATATAAGCCTCATTTCATCATCCAACATACCACCAACACAACAACAACACTACACACACTTTCTCTCACTACTCTCTCTCTCTAGATTATGTTATAATTAGTAGTAGATTAGAGGCTAGTTAGTAGAGGGGCAATCTTGTAATATCGCTTGGCGCATACTAGGAGTTCTGCTTTTGTAACATTCAAGTTGTATTCAGCTACGCTCTTATTACGGTTATATCTATCATTTATCTATTTCATTATGATGATTGTTATTACTGTTGTCATGCTAGATTTAGGATTGATTGCCATGATTAGCAAGTAATGATATTGCATGTTTGCTATGATGTAGTTAGTCGTAAATTGGTTGGAATGATGTTATAGTGATTTGATTTACTTTCTATCTATGATTATAAACCTATTAAACTAATCGCCTTTCAACTAGTAAACGTGATTACGACCTTAATGATGGGATGTCGCGAACCCCATAAAAGGTACTTAGTTATCTGTGTCAAACATGAACATGGTCTGATTTGTTAATCGTGTACACATCGCTTTCTAAATGAACGCTAAGTACATCGTCATCGAGGAAATACTGTTTTCTAATTCGAACGCAAAGTACATTGTGGCTATGGAAACATGGTTTTCAAACTAAACACTAAGTACACTGGAGCCGTGGAAATACTGCTTTCTACTTTGAACGCAAAGTACACTGTGCCCGTGGAAATATGGTTTTCCTAACTGAACGTGAATATTACACTGTTGACAAATTAGGGATTTATTGGGACTTAAAAGTAAGGGCTGGTTTATATCATAGATGGATAATATTGTGCTTAAATACAAACTTAGTTAAGTAGTCTGGGTTAGCTTTTATGAAGCAATGTAAGGTACCGTAAGTCGGCTGATTACTCGGTATAGCGTCGACAACACCTCCTGTGTAGTTAACACGTGGAAGCCGAGGAAAAGCCACAGTTACTAAGCCTTGTGGAATAACGGCAACTCTGTGATCAGCAGAGCTGGTACCGACTAGGTCCTTGGTTCAGCAATGGAAACACCTCCGGTGGAGTACAGTGCAATAATCACGGAAAGAGTCGTTGTTATCGGTCTATGTGAATCACGAGTCATGACTCAACACCCAGACTCACAAAACCATCGATGGAAAGCAATCAAGCACACTCTATAAACTTGGTCTTAAATGTTTTATTTAGATTAGATATTATTGTGGGGTTAAGAAAGGTCGGACATCGAGTTGGTTTGTCACCTTATTCATGCACCCAGGGTTCTATCCCAGATAAGGGTCACTATACCTTCACCGATTAGTGTTGTGGGCTGGATAAACTACTCTGATCAGAATCAGGATAGCCTAGTCGCCCAGTGACATACTGATCGAGAACTCTATCAGTAGGGGGCTAGTGCTTACTCCACAAATACCTGAAATAAATAAAATACAAACCTTTAGAACACGTTTTCATTCCAATCAATACGGCTACCGAAATCATAGCAAACACCCTCTCTTGATTATCTGCTATTTACATTTATTTTATTCCGCTTTAGTTTAAATTTTCTGCCTAAGTATAAAACAAAACCCCAATCAAATCTTTTAAAACCCGCTAGATTGATAAGTACGCCTGTTTCGTCCACGATCCACAATACACTGACTCGGAGAACGACCCTAGGTCATCCTTATTGCTATACACCAATAGTAACTAGGTATACTTAGGCCCCGCAAATATAAATTTTAAAACCCACTGATCCAGCCAAGTGGGAGGCTCGCAACGACAGAATGCGATTCCTAAAAACCGACCGTTCGGCTGGCATCAATTACCTATGTAGAAATCTATGTAATTCGACCAGATGTAACAATTCCCGGCATCTTTTGTAACTTTAGGTTCTGTAACCTTTTGTAAACTCTGAATCCTGTAATCATTTAAACTTTATATCGTGAAATGATTACTAACCCTAATGTATTATCTTACTATGTTGATTTGCATGTTGTATGTTACCTTATTATATACATATGTGTTATATCAAAATCATGCGCAAACGTTTCACTCATCCATTTCCTTGTTTACTCAGCACCATGCCTCCAAGAAGACACACGTACGGTGATGTTGAGTTCGCTCAACTCATTGCCCAGAGTGTGACTCAAGCCTTAGCTGCCCAACAGCCAAGTTCTGGCAGCGAAGACACACTGAATACCAACCCAACAGCCAAACCCTGTTCCTACAAGGACTTCCTCAACTGCAAACCCTTGTACTTCAAGGGCACTGAAGGGGACCATCGGACTGATCAGATGGTTCGAAAAGATGGAATCTGTCTTCCATATTAGCAATTGTACGGAGGATACCAAGGTTAAATTCTCCACCTGCACCTTTCAGGAAGGTGCTCTCACTTGGTGGAATTCATATGCCAATTTTGTAGGCATCGACACTGCTTATCTACTTCCCTGGGAAGATCTGAAAAAGATGTTCACAGAGGAGTAGTGTCCCAATGAAAAACTCCAGAAATTGGAGGAGGAATTCTGGCACTTTTTGGTTCAGGGAACCGACATCATTGGTTATAGCACCGGATTTCAACAACTTGCTCTGCTCTGCCCATCCATGGTAGACCCCGAGCACAACCGCATCCAGAGGTACATCCGCGGTCTCCCTGAAAATATCCAGGGGAGCGTTGCCTCATCCCGACCAGCAACCATTCAGAGTGCCATCCGCTTGGCACATGAACTCATGGCAATGATTGTTAGCCATGAAACACCCGCTCCATCTTCTAGCAATAACAACAAAAGAAAATGGACTGACAACAACAACAACCAAAATAAGAGACCCGACACCATCAAAGCTTACACTTCAAATACTGAACCCAAGCGAGGTTACATAGGGGACAAAGCCCTTTTGGTCCAAATGCAACCGCCATCATGACTGTCCTTGTGGTACTCCTTGCAACAACTACAAGTGGTACGGGCATCTTGCCAAGGACTGCTGATCTCCCAAGAACAACAACAACAATCCCAACAACAACACCAACACCAATCAACCTCGATCCTGTTACGAATGTGGAGACACCGGACACTTCAGGAATGATTGTCCGAAACGCATGAACAAAGGCAACCAGAACAATGCACGAGGTAGATCTTTCATACTTAACTCTAAGGACGCCCGTCAAGACCCTGATGTGGAAACGGGTATGTTCCTTATCAACAATTTATCTGCTTCTGTTCTGTTTGATACTGGTGCTGACAAGAGTTTCATATCGAATGAGTTCAGCCCACTACTTGATATTACACCTGTTGCATTAGATACTTTATATACTATAGAACTAGCTAATGGCAAACTAATCGAGGTTGATAGTGTATTACCTGATTGCACTTTAAACCTCGCAAACGAACCTTTCCCCATCAGCCTCATACCCATCCAGATCGGAAGTTTTGACATCATTGTTGGCATAGACTGGTTGTCCAAGCATCGAGCTGAACTCGTTTGTTACGACAAAATCATTCGTATTCCTCTCATCACCGGTGGTACTTTAATCATATAAGGGGAGACCGGTGGGACGAGATTAAATATCATCTCATGCATGAAAGCTCGTAAGTACTTGAGAAAGGGTTATCAGGCAATCCTTGCACACATCATGGAGAAAAACACAGAGGAGAAGCGACTTGAGGATGTGCCTATCATTCGAGACTTTCCAGAAGTCTTTCCTAAGGAATTACCTGGCCTTCCACCACCTAGGCAGGTAGAATTCTCCATCGACCTTGTACCTGAAGCATCACCCGTGGCACGAGCACCTTATTGTTTAGCCCCATCCGAACATCAGGAGTTGTCCACTCAGTTACAGGAATTCCTGGACAAGGGATTCATTCGACCGAGTTCGTCTCCTTGGGGAGGTCCGGTCTTGTTCGTGAAAAAGAAAGATGGTTATTTTCAGAATGTGTATCGACTACCACAAACTCAACAAACTCACCGTCAAGAATAGTTATCCACTCACTCTGAGTTCGTGACTCTGATATTCCAAAAACTGCTTTCCAAACTCGCTATGGGCATTACGATTTTCAAGTGATGCCATTCGGCTTTCCGAACTTAGCGACACAAAGCTGTATGTCGCACACTGTGTCGCATGAAACAGAACAAAGAAAACACGGATTTTACTAAGTGTCGAGACCTAAAATTTTATCACTTGATTTCACCCAAATTCAAGTCCAGATGCATTTTTCACCAAAGCAATGTGGTAGAAATAAAAATTTTATCTAGACCCCAACCAGGGGCCAACCCCTTGGACCCCGCCAGGGGTTGCCACCCCTGGAACCCCGCTTACCAGGGGCGCTGCCCCAGGAACCCCGTCACTTAGAGTTTGTAAATACATTTCACACTAAGTGTCAAACTTGTATAACATCAAAAACGAATACGATACGACTTCTAAAACATATTGGAACATACCTTTTAAGTATAACACTTAAAAATCATAATAATAATAGTTGAGATAATTATTACAAACAATCACCAACGGGCCGTACACATTTTCAAAACTCAAGTTAATCAACTAAATCGTAGTCATTTGGACATTCTAGTTGGACGAGCAACTACAAAGGTAGTCTTTTAAGATACCTAATCAATTAATAACTATCGTGTGCCATGGACACCCTCAGATTACAATTCTTCAGACATCACTACTCGGCTAATCAACTCTAGTTTATTTAGATAAACACTTTAAGACTCAGGTGAGTCTCATAGCCCCTATTTTACTGTTTTACTCAGGGGTGTGATATACTGCTCATTTTATTTTACTATATGAACGCAAGTACGAAATCAAACATATACTACATGAGTTATCTCACTAATCTTTTCAAAGCCCTCCTCAGAATAGTTTGGTAATACGTTGTAGCGTGATATTAGTATATGGTACCATATAGGATTGACCCTCCTCGTTCGGGTTAGCATGAACTAACTGGGTAAATGGATGTACTAATAATTGTTCAAACGAGTGTAGATTAGGCACTCGTGGGAGGCACCTCGATCAGGGTATCTTAAATGTGGACCTGACACCTCGAGTTAAGCTCAGACTATGTGCTCATGGCTGTAAAACTTTTATTTTGCTTAATTGCAATTTAAATTCAATTAAATCTTGCAATTCATACAATATGTGTTGACATACAAACCTGTGAGCTCACCAGCATTTCGCTGACCCATTTTAACATGTATCGCAAGTACTCAGCAGTAGGTTGGACTGCATTCAGGAATCATTAGCTCCTGTCAGCATGCAAACATTCAGAAATTTAGCTGCATTATTATATTTTGTATAAATTAATTATGTATGTAAATCTCTCAATTCTAAACTGAGCTAATGTAAACTATATTTTGATGTAAACTATGATTTTATCAATACAAGTTGTAAAATGATGCATATAGAGTCGTTCATTATATCTTTGTGCTGTGATTATTGATTAGTCGCGCCCCGAACCGATTCGCTTCCGCAACCCGAATTTGGGGCTGTGACAGATTGGTAACAGAGCCTAAGGTTATAGTGAACTAGGTTGCATTTAGTGGGCCTAGACTATGACCGTTAGGTAGTATTCCTTATTAAGTATGATTAGGTTCAGTGACTACATGGTATTGGTTTAATTTAACATAGCCTGATCAACTATGTATAATTAAAAGAATATGATGTGAGATCTGAAAGAAGTCATGACTGAACAGGATACACTAATTGACTCTGACCACTTTAGGCACTTTAGTTAGACACTTTAGGCTGTTATGTGATATATATATATATATATATATATATATATATATATATATATATATATATATATATATACATGGATAGGCCTCGCTCCCGCTCAATATCTTAGGCTATATTATATATGTATTAAATGAATATAGGCCTCATTCATTCTAACGCTTTGTCTCATAATGGCAAATACACCACCCGATTCGTCACGCTCTCATCCGTATGGATCACGAAACCCAAGGGTAGCTAGGAGGAACACCAGGTTGCCTCGAGCTGACCCGTACCCCACTCACTCCACTTTGTCGGATTTAGCCACTAGGCTACACCGCCACGAGCAACGACTTAATACTATGGATATCGAACTCCAAGAAACCAACGGAAACTGGAGACTCACATCACTCGAGCGTATCAATCAAGTCTCCGAAGATCACAAAAATACCGTCAACAACATGGACACCCTTGACAACCGTCTGGGTGAAACCATCGAAACTATGGAGGTTGTCCACAACCAAGTGATTGGCAACCAAAACGAAATCTCCATCCTACAATCAAGGCTAAATCAGTGCGAGACACCCTTAAGGGAAACCGAGGACGCCCTCCAAATGGTTACCAGACTTGAAGAATCTGTGGACCATCTCACAGCACTACTGCCACAACTCAATCTACGTCAGGATTAGCTTAGGTTGAATCAATACTCTATTATGTTTTAGTATGACCTATGTAATTTGACCGGATGTAACAATTCCCGGCACTTTTGTAAAACTTCTGAGTCTGTAACTTTTGAAACTCATAACTTGAAATTTTCTGTAATCATATAACTCTGCAATATCAATTGACAATTTCTCTATATGATTCAACCTTATTGGTCATTGCATTGTGATGTGTACATTACCACTTTTATATATACACCTACCTCAATTATCATTCTGGTGCAAACTCTCATGTACCTCTTGTTTCTTTCTTGAAGAATCATGCCGCCGAAGAAGAAAAGTTACAGCGATGCTGAAATTGCTGCTCTTGTTTCCTGAGCTGTGGCCGAAGCCCTGGCTACTCGGGAATCACCCCGAACCTCTAAGAGAAGTGATGACACCGCTGACAATACTCCTGTCATCAAACCTTGCTCTTACAAGGATTTTCTTAGCTGCAAACTGCTCTACCTCAAAGGCACGGAAGGTGCTATTGGTCTAATCAGGTGGATTGAACGTATGGAATCTGTCTTCAACCTCTGCAACTGTACTGAGGATAACAAAGTCAAGTTTGTTGCCTACACCTTTCAGGAAGTTGCACTTACGTGGTGGAACACCCACGCAAACTATGTGGGCATTGAGATAGCAAACCAGCTTCCTTGGGCTGAACTGAAGAAAAAGATTAGGGAAAAATACTGTCCCGAAGAAGAACTGCACCGTCTGGGGGAAGAATTCTGGCACTTGACAGTGCAGGGAACTGACATTGCTGGATATACCACCAAATTCCATCAATTCGCTTTGTTATGCCCGGGTTTGGTTGATCCGGAGGAGAAATGCATCAAGAGATACATCCGCGGCCTCCCGGAGAATATCCAGGGGAACGTCACCTCGTCTAATCCAACCACTGTTGAAAGTGCAATCCGGTTAGCTCATGAACTCATGGAAATGGTCGTCAGTCGTGAGACACCATTCCCATCCTCCAGCCACAAACGCAAATCCTCTGAACACCTTGACCAACCAAACAAGAAATCCAACGCCATCCAAGCTTACACCTCCAACACTGAACCCAAACGTGGGTATACTTGGAACAAACCATATTGTTCAAAGTGTAACCGCCACCACGAGGGTCAATGCAATACCCCTTGTAACAACTACAGGAGGCACGGGCACTTGACCAAAGATTGCAGAGCTCCCAAATCCAACAACAATACCTCCAACAACAACACCAGGGCGCCTAGAGCCTGCTTCGAATGTGGGAACACCGGGCACTTCAGGAATGAATGCCCGAAACTAAAGAACAACAACAACAGCAACAACAACGTTAGAGGTAGAGCCTTCGTACTCAACTCTGGGTACGCCTGCGAAGACCCTAATGTGGTATCGGGTTTGTTCCTCCTCAACAACTCAACTGCTTCTATTCTATTTGATACTAGTGCCGATAGAAGCTTTATTTCTGATGAATTTTACCCATTGATTGACATCACCCCTGTTGCTCTAGGTGTTAAGTACACTATAGAACTAGCAAACGGTAAACTCATAGAAACCGATAGTGTGATACCTAATTGCCCTTTAAACCTAGCCAACGAAACCTTTTCAATCGATCTTATACTCGTTGAAATTGGAAGTTTCGACGTCATCATAGGAATCGATTGGTTGTCTAGACACCAAGCCGAAATCATTTGTTATGATAAGATCGTTCGCATCCCTCTCGCCGCCGGTAGAACTTTGATCATACAGGGGGAGACCGGTAGGACGAGACTAAACATCATCTCTTTTTTGAAAACCTGAAAATTTCTAAAAAAAGTGTATCTTGCAATCCTCGCACACATCATGGAGAAAAAGTCGGAGGAAAAGCGACTTGAGGATGTGCCCATCATTCGAGAATTTCTAGAAGTCTTTCCCGAAGAACTGCCTGGTCTGCCACCGCCAAGACATGTCGATTTTTCAATCGATCTCGTGCCAGGTGTTGCATTCGTGGCTCGAGCACCATACCGATTAGCCCCATCCGAACTTCAGGAGCTGTCCACCTAGTTACAGGAACTCCTGGATAGAGGATTCATTCGACTGAGTTTTTCACCTTGGGGAGCTCCGGTCTTATTCGTGAAAAAGAAAGACGGTTCTTTCTGAATGTGCATCGACTACCGAGAGTTGAACAAATTGACCGTCAAGAACCGATATCCACTCCCTCGCATCGATGACCTGTTTGACCAACTACAAGGGTCGAGTATTTATTCAAAGATCGATCTTCGGTCAGTTTATCATTAACTTTGAGTTTTCGACACCGATATCCCGAAAACTGCTTTCCGAACTCGTTACGGCCATTGTGAATTTCAGGTGATGCCCTTCGGTATAACAAACGCACCGGCTGTATTCATGGATCTTATGAATCGGGTGTGTAAACCTTCCCTCGATTAGTTTGTCATTGTCTTCATCGACGACATTCTCATAAACTCGCGAAACGAACAAGAACACGCGCAACACCTCAAAACCGTCCTAGAACTACTCAGAAATGAGGAGTTATATGCCAAATTCTCCAAGTGTGAGTTCTAGATACAATCCGTTCAATTCGTTGGACATGTTGTTAATAGTCAAGGAATCCATGTCGATCCATCAAAAATCGAGGCTATCAAGTGCTGGCAAGCACCAACATCTCCAACCGAAGTACGCCAATTCTTGGGTCTTGCTGGGTACTATCGGCGGTTCATTGAAATTTTCTCGAAAATAGCCCAACCACTCACAACCCTGACTCAGAAAGACAAAAAGTTCGATTGGACTGATAAACAAGAGTCAACATTTCAACTTCTGAAACAAAAGCTTTGCACTGCTCCTATTCTATCCTTACCCAAAGGCACCGATGACTTCGTGGTATACTGCGATGCTTCCCACCAAGGTCTCGGTTGCGTGCTGATGCAACGAGACAAGGTCATTGCTTACGCCTCGAGACAACTCAATATCCACGAAAAGAACTACACTACTCATGATCTTGAACTCGGAGCTGTCATCTTTGCTCTCAAAATATGGAGACATTATCTCTACGGCACTAGGTGCACAATCTTCACCGACCACAAAAGTCTCCAACACATCTTCGATCAAAAGGATCTCAACATGAGGCAACGTCGATGGGTTGAGTTGCTCTCCGAATATGATTGTGAGATCAAAAACCATCCGGGTAAGGCAAATGTTGTTGCCGATGCCCTCAGTCGAAAAGAACGAACGAAACCACTTTGAGTCCGAGCCCTCAGTATGACCATTCACAATGATCTAAACATTCAAATTCTCACTGCTCAACTCAAAGCTTTGAAACCCGATAACATAAAAAATGAAGCCTTGCGAGGCATGGATAAACAATTTGAAATCAAACCTAACAAAGTTAGGTACCTCTCTAACCGAATCTGGTTGCCTAGTTTTGGGAACCTGCAAGACTTGGTAATGTATAAAGCTCACAAGTCTAAATACTCTATCCACCCGGGATCTGAAAAAATGTATCACGACATCAAAGAGTTCTATTGGTGGCCGAACATGAAAGCTGAAATCACCATATACATCAGCAGGTGCCTCAATTGCTCAAAAGTCAAAGTCGAATATCAAAAACCTTCTGGTTTACTCTAACATCCCAGCATTCCTGAATGGAAATGGGAACAAATTGCCATGGATTTCATAACCAAACTACCAAAGTCAACGAGCGGATGTGATACCATTTGGGTGATCGTTGATCGTCTCACAAAATCTGCTCACATCTTGGCAATTAAAGAAACTGACAAAATGGAACGCCTCACACGAATCTACATCAAAGAGGTTATTTCTCGACACGGCGTTCCAATCTCGATTATCTCAGATAGGGATAGTCGTTTCACATCTCACTTTTGGCAGTCACTTCAAAAATCATTGGGTACCCGTCTTGATATGAGTACCGCATACCACCCTCAAACCAACGGCCAAAGTGAACGAACAATTCAAACACTGGAAGACATGCTACGAGCTTACGTAGTTGACTTTGGTGTAAACTGGGAAACACATCTACCTTTTTGCGAGTTTTCATACAACAACAGCTATAACACCAGCATTAAGGCTGCACCTTTCGAGGCACTGTACAGTCGTAAGTGCCGAACACCTATCTGTTGGACCGAAGTGGGAGACAGTCAACTCACTGGTCCTGAGATCATTTAAGAAACAACTAAAAAGATCTTGGAGATCCAAAACAAAATCAAAGCCGCACGTGATCGTCAGAAAATTATGCTGACGTGAGATGCAAACCACTCGAGTTCCAAGTTGGGGATCGAGTGCTACTCAAAGTTTCAACTTTGAAAGGTGTTATCCGATTCGGTAAACGCGGGAAATTAAATCCCAGATACATTGGACCATTCGAGATCCTCGAGAGGATTGGTTCAGTGGCATATCGATTGAAGCTGCCACCCGAACTCAGCAGCGTGCATCCCACTTTTCACATTTCTAACTTGAAGAAATGCTTGTCTGATGAGACACTCATAATTCCACTCGACGAGATTCGCGTCGATGACAAACTTCACTTCATTGAAGAACCCGCTGAAATCATGCACCGTGAGGTCAAACAACTCAAACAAAGTCATATTCCTATTGTCAAAGTCAGGTTGAATTCGCGGCATGGGCCGGAGTTCACCTGGGAATGGGAGGACCAAATGCGACTCAAGTATCCTCAGTTATTTGCTGATGCTACTTCAAACACGACTTCAAGTTAAATATTGGGACGAAATTCTCCTAACAGGTGGAGAATGTGACACCCGCCAAATTAGTACTTGTAATTATTACCTAATCAAGTGTAATACACGTATTTATTTCTGTGTTAGGCTAATTAATGTATCAATATATATATTGTTGAATATATACAAGTATGCGATTTGATTAAATCGTATAAGTTTCAAATCGAATTGCATTCGATTCAATTAATACGGACGTTGGTGAACAATTTTATTAAATAATATAACATTATTTAATAACTCTATTTTATCAAAAATATTATTAAGATAATATTTCAACTCAAATTCGTATCGTGCAAACTACAATTATGAAATTTAAATAATAAACGCACGAACAACCGGAACAAGTATAAGTTATATTTTATAACTCAAGTAAAAGTATTTAATGAAATACTTCAACAAAAAACCTTAGTAAATATTCGTATTTAAAATAAATATTTAAACGTTTAAACGATCAGGGAAACGAACACCACACGGAGCGCAGACGCGGGGGATTAAAGTTTGGGAAATTTCCTCCCCTCCCTCCCCAAAAAAATCTGCCAAAACCCCTTTGCCTCCCCATTTTCATCATTTTCTTTCTCTTTCTCTCTTTCTTACTTTCTTCTTTTTCTCTCAAAAACAACCACCACCAAACCCACTCAAATCACTACACTTATTTGGAAGAAAAGATTCGCCGCGACACGATCTACATTTCCATCTTTCCGGATTTCTCCGGCGTTAGGTTTGTAAGTTTCCGACAAAACCCGAAACACTCTGATTTCACTTATTTTTACTTGTTTATAGGTTATTTAAGCTTATAATGTCCAAATATGGGTTGGGTAAAAGTTTCAAGTCAAATGGAAACTGGAAAACACCTTTTCGGCTCATTTTCTGGCAAACAACTCGTTATTTCGCAGAGGCTCCAGGCCACTTACAACACAAGGCCTTATGTCGCCAAATCATGGCCTACATCGCATATAGCGACACAAGCCTCTATGTCGCAATACCTTCAGATGTCGCAGATAGCGACACAAAACACTATGTCGAAAAACTTATTTCCATCGCACATAGCGACACAACACCTTATGTCGCATTAAATTGCGGATGTCGCACTTAGCGACAGAAACCCTTATGTCGCAGTCATGATCTGCGACAACAGACTATGTCGCACTTAGCGACACAAAGCTGTATGTCGCACACTGTGTCGCATAAAACAAAACCAAGAAAACACGGATTTTACTAAGTGTCGAGACCTAAAATTTTATCACTTGATTTCACCCAAATTCAAGTCTAGATGCGTTTTTCACCAAAGCAATTTAGTAGAAATAAAATTTTTATCTCGACCCCAACCAGGGGCCAACCCCTTAGACCCCGCCAGGGGTTGCCACCCCTGGAACTCTACTTACCAGGGGCGCTACCCCCGGATCCCCGTCACTTAGAGTTTGTAAATACATTTCACACCAAGTGTCAAACTTGTATAACATCAAACACGAATACGATACGAATTCTAAAACACATTGGAACATACCTTTTAAGTATAACACTTCGAAATTTTAATAATAATAGTTGAGATTATTATTACAAACAATCACCAACGAGCCGTACACATATTCAAAACTCAAGTTAATCAACCAAATCGTAGTCATTTGGACATTTTAGTTGGACGAGCAACTACAAAGGTAGTCTTTTAAGATACCTAATCAATTAGTAACCATCGCATGCCGTGGACACCATCAGGTTACAAGTCTTCGGACATCACTACTCGGCTAATCAACTCTAGTTTCATAGCCTCTATTTTACCATTTTACTCAGGGGTGTGATATACTACTCGTTTTATTTTACTATATGAACGCAAGTACGAAATCAAACAAATACTACATGAGTTATCTCATTAATCTTTTCAAAGCCCTCCTCAGCATAGTTTGGTAATACGTTGTAGCATGAATATTAGTATATGGTACCATATAGGATTGACCCTCCTCGTCCGGGTTAGCATGCACTAACTGGGTAAACGGATGTACTAATATTTGTTCAGACGAGTGTAGATTAGGCACTTGTGAGCTCACCTCGATCAGGGTACCTTAAATGTGGACCTGACACCTCGAGTTAAGCTCAGACTATGTGCTCATGGCTGTAAAACTTTTATTTTGCTTAATTGCAATTTAAATTCAATTAAATCTTGCGGTTAATACAAAATGTGTTGACATACAAACCTATAAGCTCACCAGTGTTTCGCTGACCCATTTTATCATGTATCGCAGGTACTCAACAGTAGGTTGGACTACATTCAGGAGTCATTAGCTCGTGTCAGTATGCAAACATTTCAGAGATTTAGCTGCATTATTATATTATTTAAAAATTAATTATGTATGTAAATCTCTCAATTCCAAACTGAGCTAACGTAAACTATATTTTGAAGTAAACTTTGATTTTATCAATTCAAGTTGTAAAACGACACATATAGAGTCGTTCATTGTATCTTTGTGTTGTGATTATTGATTAGTCACGCCCCGACCTGATTCGCTTCCGCAACCCGAATTTGGGGGTGCGACATTATGAACCGAGTGTGCAAACCATATCTTGACAAGTTTGTCATTATCTTCATCGATGACATCCGCATTTACTCGCACAATGAACAAGAACATGCGCAACATCTCAAAACCATCCTAGAACTGCTCAGACACGAGGAGTTATACAGCAAATTCTCTAAGTGTGAGTTCTGGATGCAAACCGTTCAATTCCTTGGACACGTGATTGACAGTCAAGGAATTCATGTGGATCCTTCAAAAATCGAGGTTATCAATTGCTGGCAAGCACCCACTATGCCAATCGAAGTACGCCAATTCTTTGGTCTTGCTGGGTACTATCGGCGTTTCATTGAGAATTTTTCAAAAATAGCACAACCTCTCACAACACTAACTCAAAAAGACAAGAAGTTCGATTGGACTAATAAACAAGAGTTAGCTTTCCAACTACTCAAACAAAAGCTTTGTAGTGCAACTATCTTATCATTACCCCAAGGCAACGATGACTTCGTGGTATACTGCGATGCTTCACACCAAGGTTTTGGTTGTGTATTGATGCAACGAGACAAGGTTATTGCCTACGCCTCCCGACAGCTCAAAATTCCCGAAAAGAACTACACCACTCATGACCTCGAATTGGGAGCCATAGTGTTTTCACTCAAAATCTGGAGACACTATCTATACGGCAGGAAATGTACAATCTTCACAGACCACAAAAGTCTCCAACACATCTTTGATCAAAAGGATCTCAACATGCGACAACGTCGATGGGTCGAGTTGCTTACCGATTATGACTGCGAAATCAAATACCACCTGGGTAAGGCAAATGTCATTGCTGATGCCCTCAGCCAGAAAGAACGTGCAAAACCCATTCGAGTCCGAGCACTTGTCATAAACATTCACAACAATCTTGTTGCACAAATCCTCGCTGCTCAACTTGAAGCACTCAAACCCGAAAACATCCTAAACGAAGCCTTGCGAGGCATGGACAAACAGTTCGAGACCAAACCTAATGGTACTCGACAATTCTGTAACCAAATATGGCTACCTAGCTTCGGCAACTTACAAGATTTGGTGATGGATGAAGCTCACAAATCTCTCTATTCTATACATCCTGGATCTGACAAGATGTATCACGGTATCAAGGAACTATACTGGTGGCCTAACATGAAAGCTGACATCGCCATGTATGTTAGCAAATGTCTTACTTGTTCCAAAGTCAAAGCCAAATACCAAAAACCTTCCGGCTTGCTACAACAACCGAAAAATCCCCAGTGGAAATGGGAGCAGATCACCATGGATTTCGTTACCAAACTCCCAAAAATATCAAGCGAATGCGATACCATTTGGGTGATCGTCGATCGTCTCACCAAATCTGCTCATTTCCTCGCCATCAAAGAAACCGATAAAATGGAACGCCTCACTCGAATCTATTTGAAAGAGATTGTGTCCCGACACGGCGTTCCCATCTCAATTATCCCTGACAGAGATAGCCATTTCACATCTCGCTTTTGGCAGTCACTTCAGAAATCTTTGGGTACTCGTCTGGATATGAGTACCACTTACCATCCACAAACTGACGGGCAAAGCGAACAAACCATATAAACACTGGAAGACATGCTACGAGCTTGCGTAGTTGACTTTGGTAAAAACTGGGAAAACCATCTACCATTGTCCGAATTCTCTTACAACAACAGCTACCACAACAGCATCAAAGCTGCACCTTTCGAGGCACTGTACGGTCGTAAGTGCCGATCACCTGTTTGTTGGACCGAAGTGGGAGACAGCCAACTCACTGGTCCAGAAATCATTCACGAAACCACGGAAAAGATCATTGGTATACAAAACCAACTCAAAGCCGCGCGTGATCATCAGAAAAGTTATGCTGACGTGAGACGCAAACATCTCAAGTTCCAAGTAGGGGATCGAGTACTCTTGAAAGTATCACCTTGGAAAGGTGTCATCCGCTTCGGTAAACGCGGGAAGTTAAATCCCAGGTACATTGGACCTTTTGAAATCGTTGAAAGGATTGGTCCAGTGGCATATCGGTTGCAGCTACCACCCAAGCTTAGTAGCGTGCATCCCACATTTCACATTTCTAACCTGAAGCAATGTCTGTCTGATGAGACACTCATTATCCCTCTTGACGAAATCCATATCGATGATAAATTTCATTTTGTCGAGACCCCAATGGAAATCATGGACCGTGAGGTCAAACAGTTGAAACAAAGTTATATTCCCTTCGTTAAAGTCCGGTGGAATTTACGGCGTGGTCCGGAATTCACTTGGGAACGTTAAGACCAAATGCGACTCAAGTACCCACAATTATTCACAGAATCCACTCCCTCTACGACTCAGAGCTAAATTCCGGGACGAAATTCTCTTAACAAGAGGAGAATGTAACACCCGACAAATTAGAAATGGTAATTAGTGCCAAATCATTGTATAAATACATGTAATTAGTTATGTTTAGGTCTAATTATGTGTATCATTTTGTATATTGTTATATATACACGCGTACGCGATTTAATTAAAGCATGCATTTCATTATCGGATGGAATCCAACACATTTCAATACGGACGTGGGTGAACAAGGGTATCAAATAATATGAAATTATTTAATAAACTCATTTATTACATTATATTAATTTGATAATACATGAAACATACATCGTGTCGCATAAAGTTAACCGTACGTGACAGAAATGCGCGAAACGCGCCCAACAAATAAAATAAACTCAAGTTATATTTTTATAACTTGTAATAAAGTATTTTAATAAAATACTTCAATTAAAAATAATGTGATTTAAATCGAAAACGAAAACGTGATTAAATAACGTTATGCGATAAAATAAACGTTAAACAATCAGGTAAACGAACACAACACGGAGTGTGAGTTTGAGAACGAGTTTGGGTGAAGTCCACACATGGGTGGACCCCACCGATGGCCGGCCACATGCAAGAGCATGGTGTGCCATGCCTTGTTGTTGTTGCTTGTTGATTACCCAAACCCACCCATCTCTTCACTTTTGTCATTGAACACCAACCCTCACTCTCTCTAGCCTCTCTCTTCCCTCACTCTCTCTCTCTCTCTCTAAAAATGGAAGCCCAAACACACCATAAAACCACCACCAAATCACCTTGGATCACCAAGCTCATTTTCAAGAAAATGATCACCACGACGAGCTCTACGTTCCTACCTTTTCGGTTTCTTCACGCGATCACTTTGTAAGAACCCAACACTTTCGAAAACTCTTGTATTTTACTCTTTTACATGTTATGTTGTTTATGTAGCTTGATTATGTCCATATAAAGTAATAAAACTCATTTTCTAAATATTTGTCGAAAATGTCAGTTTTGACCATTTTATAGATCCAACACTTCGGGTTACTCCCGACACAAACCAATAATTTCTGCAACATCTACAAACTGATTTAAGACTTGTGTAAAAGTTTCCGGTCAAACCGAGGTCGATTGACTACAAACCAGACACTCGAAAACCCAAATAACATGTTATGTCGCAGAACGGCTGGACCTTATGTGACACAAGCCTTTATGTCGCTAAGAATAGGTTATGTCGCACATAGCGATACAAGTCACTATGTCGCCAAAATTGAATATGTCGCACATAGCGACATAAGCCACTATGTCGCATCGAATTGCGAATGTCGCAGTAGCGACACAACACCTTGTGTCTCATTAAATTGCGGATATCGCACATAGCGACACAAACACCTATGTCGCAGTCATGACCTGCGACACAACTACAATGTCGCATATAGCGACACAAAGCCTTATGTCGCACCCAGTATCGCACAAATCAGAACCTTGAAAACAAAGATTTTTACGAAGTGTCAAGACTTGAAATTTTATCACCCGCGTTACCTAAATTCAGATTTTAAGTGCGTTTTTCACTAAAGCAATATAGTAGAAATAAAAATTTTATCACCTCGACCCCAGCCAGGGGCTCTGCCTCTTGGAACCCGCCAGGGGTTGCCACCCTTGGAACCCCGCTAATCAGGGGCGCTGCCCCCGAACCCCCATCATTAAAGTTTGGAAATACTTTATTCACTGTGTGTCAAACATGTACAACCTATGAACCACATACGATGTACTCGTACATGATACATATATACTTTAACACTTATATACAATACAACACATGAAACAAATGCTTTAATAGTATACAATGAAACAACACGTAATAATAATGATGTAAGATTATTATTACAAACCGTCACCAACGGGCCGTACATGTTTTCAAAACACACACAAACAATCAAACGAACCAATGTATTTGGACATAACTAGTTGGATGAACAACTAGCATAGGTGATCTTTTGAGATACCTACTCACGTACTAACCAACGCGCGTCTTGGACGCCCTCAGGTTACAGTCTTCGAACATCATTGCTTGGTTTAGCAACGCAAGTTTATCAAGATAAACGCATCAGACTCAGGTGAGTCTCATAGCCCCTCATTTTCCTGTTTTCAACCTAGGGGTGGGAATACATGCTCCGTTTTACTTTTACATGTGAACACAAGTATAAAATATCGATATATTGACTGCATGAGTTTGTTTTACCTAATCATGAAGCCCTCCACTACATAGTTTGTTAGTATTACTATAACATGAATGTTAGTGTATGGTACCATATGGGATTGACAATCCCTGTCCGGGGTAGTCGCGCTACCATGACTGTGAAGTCAAACAGGCACATTATCATTTGTTCACATGAGTGTAGATTAGGCACTTGCTCGGAGGCACTTCGCTTAGGTCCTTAAAGAAGGATCCTGACCCCTCAGTTAAGCTCAAACTATGGATTCATGGCAGTGATATACACATTTATTTGATTAATTTCAAACGCATTATTAAATCTTGTGGTTCATACATTATGTTTATCATTTACACCTACGAGCTCACCAGCTTTTAGCTGACCTTTTAACATGTATTCTCAGGTACACAGCAGTAGTAGGGCTGCTCAGGATATTACTTAGCTCGAGTCGCATGCAAACACGAACATCAAGAGATTTTTCTGCATTATTATATTTTGTATAAGTAGTAATGCTATAGAATCTTTCAGATCAGGGTACCGAGCTTATGTAATCATTATAACTATTGTAAACTTTTATTACAATCAATGTATTTTCTTAAAATGATGCATATAGAGTCGTTCACTTTATCTTATGTGCTGTGATTATTGATTAGTAGCACCCCAAGTATGTTTCCGCCAAACAATAAAATTTGGGGGTGTTACAAACTATACGAGCTATACCAAAGATAGTTGTGCCCAAAAGGGAGGAATAATGGTCTGATGAGGATAAGAGGTTAGTACGGGAGATAAACAAGCAAAGATTTACATTGGCATGTCACTTCCTGATGAAGTGTTTGAATCTAATGGCTTTGTAAAACTACTAAGGATATGTGGGATACTCTAAGGAATATATATATTGGAACTCCTGATATTATTCGATGCAGGGAAGTAAATCTCACACCAGATACCAGTAGCTGATGAACAAAATGGAAAAGGCAGGTATAGGCAAGGAGTAGAGATTTATTGTTGAAAAATTTCTGGAACTTTTTCCAAGAAAGATATGGGGAACTATTGCTACCTGCACTAGACAGAGGAATGATTATACTATGCTTAATCTTACTCAAGTCTATGACATTTTACTCAACTGGAAGCATTCTGAAAAGTAGGCTGATCAGTGTGAACACATTCGTGCAACACTCGGTAGTCAAAAGATTACGAATGTCCTTGTAGCTGAGCTTGAAGAAATTGATCATAGGTAGAAATAAACAATTTCTAAGTCAAGCTCAAAATCAAGTTCAAAGTCACTGTTGGCTGAAGAAGAAGCTGAAGAAGATGCAGAGCAATTAAAGTATGAATATGATGAAGGGTTAGAAAAGCCGGAAAGAGACATGGCCATGATGGTTGCTAACTTCATAAGGAATACCAGGTTAAAATAATTCGCTGGTGTTCCTGATACTGATAAGTTTAAATCAAAAGGTGAATGTTACAAGTGTGGTAGGCCTGGCCATTTTGCTACTGATTACAGAACCAAGCAATCAAATCTTGTCCCTGAACAAAAAAGCAGAGCATCAGAATTGAAAAGTACAACAAGTACAAATCAAAGTACAAAAAGCTTAAGGCACTTTCCAAAAGTGGAAAGAAAAAGGGTAAAGGATTTGTCGCTAACAAAGTTCATTCAATGATAATGATTCATCTTCATCTTCTGATGATGAGGATGAGGCTATGATTTTCCTTGATTGAGATTATTGTTTAATGGCTGATGATGCTTCCTTTCAAGAAGACACCAAAGAAGTCGTTCAAAAATGTTCAGCATCTGGATGGGATCCTGAAACTCTCTAAAAGGTACATTGTTTTAAGTAATTTTCAGCTACTGAAAAAGATAAAGTGCTTGACTCTGAGAGTCTCTGATAGTTGACTTGTTAAATTCTCATGACATTCAAAGAAAATAGAATTATGAGATCAGTGACTTAAAATCCAAACTCCGTGATCAAAATGAAAATGTGGTAAAAATAAAGAATTTAAAACTTGATCTTGAAGCTCAAACACATTCAAATAAAGTATGTATTCAAGAGAAAGTAAAATTCGAAACACCATTTTTACAACTTAAGAAAGTCATGGAGTCATGGTGTAAGTCAACAGCGAAAGTAAATCAGTGTATTAATAATCAAATTCCAAAGCAAGCAAAAGCTATTTTGGGAGGAGATTATGAACATGCTGCTTCACTCGCTGATTCAACAAAAGTTGATCCACTCGTTAATTATGATGGAACTTTTTCAGAAGTTGTCAGTGAACCTATATCAATCATCCGTGAGCCAAAAGCAAATCACTTTGTAAAAAGCTGTTCGGTCAATGATGTTTGTGATATAACAAAGACTGTTGATAAGATCAAACTTTCTAAAACTAGCATTTCATCAGTAAGTTTAAATCTCATTAAAACAGTCACTGATGATCAAAAAGTCATCAACAATCTCTCAGACACTGCTTCAGTCACTGATAACTCTATTAGTAACCTGAAGTCAAGGAAGCAAGTGGTCAGTGTCAACAAGAAAGGTTGCAAGTAAATGTCAGCCCACCAACTAATGTTAAAACAAAATAAAAACCAAATTATGCAAACAGAGAGTGCTAAAAATGTGGTGAAAGACAACACTTATCATTTGAACGCTCAGCTACTGCATTTTCAAAATATATAATCATTAGTAAGCATTCAGACACCACTTATGCAAATCAGTGGAAGCCAAAACAAAGGCTTGGTCACTATGAACCCATCTCAAGATGGGTTCACCAATTGAACTAAATATGTTTGATTGATGCAGGGCATTCTTAGAGAGACTATCTGGTATCGGGATAATGGTTGCTCTAGACATATGACCAGATGTAAGTCCCTGCTGAGTGACTACCAAGATGAAAGAAGTCCTGATGTAGTGTTTGGTGATAATAATGTGGGAAATACAAGAGGTTATGGTATTCTAAACAATGGGAATATAATGTTCGAGCGAGTTGCATATGTGGAAGGACTGAAGAACAATTTGTTGAGCATCATTCAGTTTTGTGACTCAAAAATAAGGTGCTATTTGATCATGAAGCTGGTGTTGTTTACAACAAGAAAAAAGTGATGTGTTGGCTGCAAACAGGAAAGGGAATACATATGTTGTTAATATGGACTCAGCCAAGTCAGGGAGTTGCTTCTATTCCAGAACTGTTTTTGAAGAAAAATGGTTACGACATAAGCGATTTTCTCATCTGAATCTAGAGGCAATCAATAAATTAAGCAAAAAATGTTTAGTCACTGGGCTACCAAAACCGTCTTATGATAAAGATAAGCTTTGTTCAGCATGTGAAAAAGGAAAGCATAACAGCTCTTCATTCAAAAGTAAACAAACATCATCAGATACCGAATGCTTTTGTATGCTCTATATGGATCTGTTTGGTCTAGTAAGTACTCAAAGTTTTGGTGGAAAGAGATATTGTTTGGTTGGTGATTGTAGATGAATATTCCAGATACACTTGGGTAGTCTTTCTCAAAGCAAAAACTGAAGCTGCCAGCGAGATTATATCCTTTATCAAGAAAATGGAAAACTTAAATGGTAGTTTGGTAAAACATTTATGTGACACCCGACTCTCTAGGTTAACTGTTAAACCTAAGCTAGAATGATAATTACTTGTATTTAGTTTTTATTTAGGCTAAGTACTTGTAATTGCTTTTATATATGAATATATACATATACATGATTTGTTGAAATTACGTGAAACATCCAGACGGAGTCCGACAATTTATACGATGTTGGTGAAAACTTTTTCATAAATGTAAATCCATTTTTATAATTAAATAGTAGTTATTTACTCAATGTATCATTATTTCGTATAATGATACCCGAAAAACTTAGACGTTTTGTGTAAAACGTAACAAACACGATGAAAACGCAGAAACTGAACTCGACAAGAAAACGGAACTCAATAAAAATTCCGTTAAATCAAAATAAAGTATTTTAATAATACTTCAATGGAAAAATATTTATAAACTTATCGATAACTAAAACTACGAAAATAAACTTTAGGCGATTTAACATTTAAACACGAATAATAAGTAAACGACCAAAGTACGTAACACAGTCTAGAAATCAAAATTAAATCACATTTCCTACACAAATGGGCCCCCATGGCCGGCCACCTCCCCCCATGTGCACCCACATGCACCACCAACTTTCAATCCGTACAAAACTCATGCAAGAATCATTTCCCATCATTTCCATTTTCACTCTTCCCAAACTATTCTCTATCCTCTTTCTAAAAACCACATTATCTCTCTAAAAATCTAGAAAACAACACCCTGAGATTAATTTTATGAAAATGTGTCACCAGTATGTCCTGAAAGTCAGAAACTTGGTCATTATGGTTTGGGTCATAACTTGAGCTACATAACTCTAAATGATATGAAGTTTTCGCCTAAATCTTACAAATGTTGTTAGGTACAAAAGTTGTATTAATCATTTTCTTTGAAACCTTGTGGATTTTTCACATAAACTAGAACTATGTTACGTACAAAAGTTGTATTAATTATGATCTTTGAAATCGAGCCTATAAAATGTGTATTTTCTGGAAATGCTTCAATGGGGACTGTTTTGGTAACATAATAAAAATTGACACTTTTCGTGCATGCTATAAATGGAAAAACTGACTTTTTATGAATTGAACATATTTAAGGTTTGAGAAAAAGTTTTGGGTCAAATCGAGTAGGTTTGACCAAGTCAACCAAAAATGGGGCTCGGTTTCTACAAACGTTGACCAAACTATTTTCAGCTAAATTGTGGACTAAAACAGGTTTGGGTAACTTGCCATGTAACTTAGACCAAAAAGAGACTTGAAAACATAAACCTAACGAAAAACCGACACTTAGAACACTTGGACCACAATTGAAAATTTTGAATAGGCTTCATTGTTGCCGAACCTGCGACACTAACTCTCAATGTCGCAACTCTTGCGACACTAACTCAAATGTCACACTTTAATTCAAATCGACCAAACTTGCAACACTAAGCCTCGTGTCGCTAACTCATTGATTTTTTCAAAACCCGCGACATTAACATCAATGTCCCATATTCAGCAACACTAATTCTCAGTGTCGCAACCTTACTGTCGCCAACCCCAGTGTTGCTACTAGAGTCGCTAAAAACAGAATGTTTGAAACCTTGTTTTCACTAAGTATCCAACTTGCGTAACAACCGATAACTTACACACACATTATAACTAGACATTAACACCCCATTTACACACAACCTTATGCGTTAAGTGGCTAGAAGGTTGCATTCGGGACAAGAACACCCGCTACTTGCTAATATTTGCTTGCTAAGCCCAGGTGAGTTTTATAGCCCCTTTTGATTGTTTTATATTTGAGGTGAGAATACATACAACTATTTTATACAACTGATTTTATGATCACAAGTAACTGAAAACAACTTTTTATAAAGATTACATGAGACCCGAAACTAATCCACTAAAGTCCTCAACATATCATAGTTCATTAATTGTATAAGTGTGAATATTATTGGATAGATCTATCGGGGGTTGACAAACCTGTTCGAGCTAGTTGCACTAGACAACCCACATACCCATTAATATTTGATTTTTACGGGTGTACTAGATTATACACCTGCCCAAGTCAACAACTAGTGTCGCACCCCCAAATTCGGGTTGCGGAAGCGAATCGGGTCGGGGCGCGACTAATCAATATACACAGCACAAAAGATATAATGAACGACCACTATATGCGTCGTTTTACATTGATATTGATAAAACAAAAGTTTACATCAAAATATTGTTTACATTAGTTCCGCTTGAAAATAAGAGATTTAAGTACATAATTAATCTATACAAAATATAATAATGCAGCTAAAATCTCTGTTTGTTTGCATGCTGACTCGAGCTAATAGATCTTGATTGAGCAGTCCAACCTACTGCTGGTCACCTGTGATACGATGGTGAGCTCACAGGTTTGTATGTCAACACATATTTGTATGAACCGCAAGATTTTTATAATTGAATTTAAAATGCAATTAAGCAAAATAAAAGTTATACAGCCATGAGCACATAGTCTGAGCTTAACTTGAGTGTCAGGTCCAATTAAGGAAACCAACTGAGTTGCCTCCTACGAGTGCCTAATCTACACTCGTCTTCCCAAATGCTAATACGTCCGTTTGACCAGTTAGTGCGTGCTAACCCGGACGAGGATTGTCAATCCTATATGATATCATATACTAACATTCACGCTACAGATGTATTACAAGACTATGCTATGGAGGGCTTTATTGATTAGTTGAAAACAACTCATGTAGTATTTGATTGAATTGTACTTGCGTTCTACTTGTAAAACAAAACGAGCAATAATATCACACCCCTTAATGAAAAACAGTAAAATAGGGGCTATGAGACTCACCTGAGCCTTGAGTGTTTATTAAAATAAACTTGGATTGATTAGCTGTGAATTGATGTCCGAAGACTTGTAACCTGTCGGGCGTTCAAAACGCGCATTGTTATATGAGTGAGTAGATGTCTCAACAGACCATCCATGTTTGTTGTCCAACAATTAGTTATGTCCAAATGTTTGATTGTTCAACTTTGTTTATCAAAAACGTGTACGACCCGTTGGTGAAAGTTTGTAATAATAATTCTTTAAGACATTATTATTAAGTTTGTGTCATTATATATATAGTTACAGTATGTATCATGTGTGTTTATAAGTTGTTATCCATGTTCAATACTTGGTGAAAACAAGTCCCATAAATTCTGTTTTTAGCGACACTAGTGTCAGTGTCGCAAGTCATGCGACACTAGGGTCAGTGTCGCATTAAGGTTAATGTCGTAGTGAGGTTATGCGACATTAGGGTCAGTGTCGCACTAAAGTCAGTGTCGCAGTAAGGTTATGCGACATTAGGGTCAGTGTCGCAGGTTCAATCAAATTTTCAATAAGCAGCGACACTAATAGCGACACTATGGTAGTGTCGCAGGTAATGTCGCAGGTATTGTCGCAGGCCATGCGACACTAGCGTCTGGTCAATTTCCATTTTTAGCCCAAGTGTATCCAAGTGTCGGTTTTTCATTCGGGAAACTTTCCAAAATAAGTTTTTGGTCCAAGTTATTAACTAAGTCACCCAAACTAGTTTTTGTTACCATTTTCCAAATATAGTAAGTTTTTCGAAAACTAGCCACTTTTGTTGACTTGGTCAAACTTACTCGGTTTGACCCGAAACTTTCACCCAACCTAAATATCAGTTTATAGAGTCTAAATAAATTGTCGGTTTGTGTC
Organism: Pseudognaphalium luteoalbum; assembly: GCA_963422505.1. NCBI lineage: Eukaryota > Viridiplantae > Streptophyta > Magnoliopsida > Asterales > Asteraceae > Pseudognaphalium > Pseudognaphalium luteoalbum. Next base: position 44,081,424 of record OY730196.1, read on the forward strand.
CAAGTTCACCAAGAGTGTCGATTCTTATAAAAGTTCCAAATATTTAAGATTTCACATTTTCGACTTTTAGTCGGTTTATTCACCAAGTGATGTTACTAATTTCTGTTCCAAGTCAAGTCTCACAATTTTTATCAACTGATCTTCTATGTGTGTAGTGTCTAACTTATGTTTTCCAAGAGTTTTAAGTCCATAATCATAGAGAAACAATTTAATTAGTCATGCATAGTCCAGTTTCTGATTTTAACCAGGTCAGTCCCACAAATTGATAAATAGAGAAAAATATGTTCAGATCTGGTAAAAACGTAAAACATTAAAGTTGTAGATCTTTTCAATACGCAAATTTAAAAAAAAATTCATCTTCTAACTCTTCCTAGAACTCAAGTTATGACATTTTTAGTAATCTGTGTTTTTCTGGACAGATTGTGTATTCTTTGTGAAAAATTCATAAAAACGTATTTAAATTTATATTTGGACATAATCTTGTTAGATGAGCTTTATAACATATAATTAAACAATATGGAAGTAAGAAATAGTTTCCTTACAAAGATTTTGGTGAAGATGAGATGAGGTTATAATGCTTGTGTTCTTGAGCCAAAAATCCTTGCAAAATGTTAACTTTTAAAGTGGTGGTGCTATGGTGGATTATGGTGGTGGTTGTGGTGGTGATATGAACTGAAATTTTCTGAAGTTTAGAGAGGGAGGTGATAGAGAGAAGTTGGAGAAAATGTGAGTAAAGGAGTTAGTGGAAATGAAAGTGAATGGGATATGATGTAAGTATCCACTAAGTCTTCACTTGCATGAAAATTTAGTGGCTTATGTGGGTGGTGACCACATGGGGCCACATGGGAAGGGGGGGCCGGCCTAGGGGGCCCACACAAGGGTATCTTGGTCATTTTCTCATTTATTCGATTTGTGCTTCGTGCGGTGTTCGTTTTCTCGTTCGGTTTGGTGTTTAAACGTTTATTACGCGTTTTTAAGTAACGATTTAAATTTCAATACTTTCACTTGAAGTGTTCTTTCTAAATACTTGGAAAAACATTTATATAGATGATTCGTTAATTTAGGGATCTCGATTTGCTCGTTCGTTGCACGGATTTTAAATCACGTAACTGTAGTTTGTACGATACAAATTAATTACAAAGTATTGTTATCAAAATAACATTTTGGGAATGATTGTGTTATTAAATAATGTTATATTATTTAATAAATTTTTTCACCAACGTCCGTATTTGATTGAACCGAAATACATTCGATTTGAAACTTGTACGATTTAATCAAATCGCATAATTGTATATATATTCAATAATATATATATCGGTACATTAATTAGCCTAACACAGAACTAATTACATGTATTAATAATTGATTAGGCACTAATTACTAGTCCTAATTTGACGGGTGTCACATTCTCCCCCTGTTAGGAGAATTTTGTCCCGAAATTTTGTCTGAAGTCGCGTTTGAAGTAGCGTCAGCAAATAACTGAGGGTACTTGAGTCACATCTGGTCCTCCCGCTCCCAGGTGAATTCCGGCCTACGCCGCGAATTCCACCTGACTTTGACAATGGGAATACGACTTTGTTTGAGTTGTTTGACCTCACGGTCCATGATTTCGGTGGGTTCTTCAACAAAATGAAGCTTGTCGTCAACTCGAATTTCATCGAGTGGAATGATAAGTGTCTCATCAGACAGACACTTCTTTAAATTTGAAATGTGAAAAGTGGGATGCACACTGCTGAGCTCGGATGGCAGTTGCAGTCGATATGCCACTGGACCTATCCTCTCGAGGATCTCGAATGGTCCAATGTACCTGGGATTCAACTTTCCGCGTTTGCCGAAATGAATGACACCTTTCCAAGGTGAAACTTTGAGTAGCACTCGATCCCCAACCTGGAATTCGAGTGGTTTACGTCTCACGTCAGCATAACTTTTCTGACGATCACGTGCGGCTTTGAGTTTATTTCGAATCTCGAAGATTTTCTCGGTTGTTTCGTGAATGAGTTCGGGACCAGTGAGTTGACTGTCTCCCACTTCGGTCCAACAGATAGGTGATCGACACTTACGACCGTACAGTGCCTCGAAAGGTGCAGCCTTAATGCTGGTATGATAGTTGTTGTTGTATGAAAACTCGCACAATGATAGATGTTTTTCCCAGTTTACACCGAAGTCAACTACGCAAGCTCGTAGCATGTCTTCCAGTGTTTGAATCGTTCGTTCACTTTGGCCATCAGTTTGAGGATGGTATGCGGTACTCATATCCAGACGGGTACCCAATGATTTTTGAAGTGATTGCCAAAAGTGAGACGTGAAGCGAATATCCCTATCGGAGATAATCGAGATTGGAACACCGTGTCTAGAAACAACCTCTTTGATGTAGATTTGTGTGAGGCGTTCCATTTTGTCGGTTTCCTTGATTGCCAGAAAATGGGCAGATTTTGTGAGACGATCGACGATCACCCAAATGGTATCGCAACCGCTCGATGACTTTGGTAGTTTGGTTATGAAATCCATGGCAATTTGTTCCCATTTCCATTCAGGAATGCTGGGTTGTTGGAGTAAACCAGAAGGTTTTTGGTATTCAGCTTTGACTTTCGAGCAAGTAAGAGACTTGCTGACGTATGTAGCGATTTCAGCTTTCATATTCGGCCACCAATAAAATTCCTTGATGCCGTGATACATTTTGTCGGATCCAGGATGGATAGAATATTTGGACTTGTGAGCTTCATCCATCACCAAGTCTCGTAGGTTTCCAAAACTGGGTAACCAGATTCGGTTTGAGAAATACCTAATCCCGTTAGGCTTGATTTCGAATTGTTTGTCCATGCCTCACAAGGCTTCATTTTCGATATTATCAGATTTCAGAGCTTCGAGTTGAGCAGTGAGAATCTGGATGTTTAGATCATTATGAATAGTCATACTGAGGGCTCGGACTCGAAGTGGTTTCGTTCGTTCTTTACAACTGAGGGCATCGGCAACAACATTTGCTTTGCCCGGATGGTATTTGATTTCACAATCATAGTCGGTGAGCAACTCGACCCACCGACGTTGTCTCATGTTGAGATCCTTCTGATCGAATATGTGTTGGAGACTTTTGTGGTCGGTAAAGATTGTGCACTTAGTGTCATAGAGGTAATGTCTCCAGATTTTGAGGGCAAACACGACAGCTCCTAGCTCGAGATCGTGGGTGGTGTAGTTCTTCTCATGAATTTTGAGCTGTCGCGAAGCATAAGCAATAACTTTGTCCCGTTGCATCAATACGCAACCGAGACCTTGGTGAGAAGCATCGCAGTATACCACGAAGTCATCGGTGCCTTCGGGTAGGGATAGAATCGGAGCACTGCAAAGCTTTTGTTTCAGAATTTGAAATGCTGACTCTTGTTTGTTAGTCCAATCGAACTTTTTGTCTTTCTGAGTCAGGGTTGTGAGTGGTTGAGCTATTTTTGAGAAATTTTCAATGAATCGCCGATAGTATCCGGCAAGACCCAAGAATTGACGTACTTCTGTTGGAGATGTTGGTGCTTGCCAGCACTTGATGGCCTCGATTTTCGATGGATCTACATGGATTCCCTGACTATTAACAACATGTCCAAGGAATTGAACGGATTGTATCCAGAACTCACACTTGGAGAATTTGGCATATAACTCCTCGTGTTTAAGTAGCTCTAGGATGGTTTTGAGGTGTTGCGCGTGTTCTTGTTCATTTCGCGAGTATATGAGAATGTCGTCAATGAAGACAATGACAAACTTGTCGAGATATGGCTTGCACACCCGAGTCATTAGATCCATGAATACAGCTGGTGCGTTGGTTAGGCCGAATGGCATTACTTGAAATTCATAATGCCCGTAACGAGTTCGGAAAGCAGTTTTCGGGATATCAGTGTCGCGAACTCGAAGTTGGTGATAACCTGACCGAAGATCGATCTTTGAATAAATACTTGACCCTTGGAGTTGGTCAAACAGGTCATCGATGCGAGGGAGTGGATATCGGTTCTTGACGGTCAATTTGTTCAACTCCCGGTAGTCGATGCACATTTGGAAGGAACCGTCTTTCTTTTTCACGAATAAGACCGGAGATCCCCAAGGTGAAGAACTCGGTCGAATGAATCCTCTATCCAGGAGTTCCTGTAACTGGGTGGACAGCTCCTGAAGTTCGGATGGGGCTAATCGGTATGGTGCTCGGGCCACAGGCGCAACACCTGGCACAAGGTCGATTGAGAATTCAACTTGTCTGGATGGTGGTAGACCAGGTAGTTCTTCGGGAAAGACTTCTGGAAAGTCTCGAACGATGGGCACATCCTCAAGTCGCTTCTCCTCCGACTTTTTCTCCATGATGTGTGCGAGGATTGCTGTATAACCTTTTCTCAGGAATTTACGAGTTTTCAAGCAAGATATGATGTTTAGTCTCGTCCCACCGGTCTCCCCCTGTATGACCAAGGTTCTACCGACGGCGAGAGGAATACGAACGAGTTTATCATAACAAATGATTTCAGCGCGATGTTTGGACAACCAGTCCATACCAATGATGACGTCGAAACTTCCAATTTCAACAGGCATAAGATCGATTGAAAAGATTTCGTTGGCTAGGTTTAAAGTGCAATTAGGTATCACACTATCAGTTTCTATGAGTTTACCATTTGCAAGTTCTACGGCGTACTTAACATCTAGAGCAATAGGTGCAATATCAAGTAGAGGGCAGAACTCATCAGAAATAAAACTTCTATCGGCACCAGTATCAAAAAGAATAGAAGCAGATAAGTTGTTGAGGAGGAACATACTCGTGACCACATTTGGGTCCTGACGGGCATCCCCAGAATTGAGTACGAATGCTCTTCCACTTGCGTTGTTGTTGTTGCCCTTGTTCTTGTTTTTAGGACATTCGTTCTTGAAGTGTCCTGTTTCTCCACACCCAAAGCAGGATTTGGGTTGGTTGGAATTGTTGCGAGAGGTGTTGTTGTTGGATTTGGGGGCTCGGCAATCTCGGGTCAAGTGCCCGTACCTACTGCATGGACCGTCGTGGTGGTAGTTGCACTTGGAACAATATGGCCTGTCCCCAGTGTAAGCACGTTTGGGTTCAGAGTTGGTGTTGTAAACTTGGATGGTATTGGCTTTCTTGTTCTGGTTGTTTTGGTGTTCGGAAGGTTTGCGTTTGTTGTTGTTGGAGGAGGATGTATTGGATTTCTCACAGCTGATAACCATTGCCATGAGCTCATGTGCTAACCGGATAGCACTTTCAGTAGTGGTTGGCTTGGATGAAGCGACGTTCCCCTGGATATTTTCCGGGAGGCCGCAGATGTATCTTTTGATGCTCTTCTCCTCCAGATCAACCAAACCCGGGCATAACAGCGCAAATTGCTGGAATTTGGTGGTATATCCAGCAATGTCAATTCCCTGCACAGTCAGGTGCCAGAACTCTTCCTCCAACCGATGCAGTTCTTCTTCAGGGCAGTATTTTTCCCTTAGCTTCTTCTTCAGTTCAGCCCAGGGGAGTTGGTTTTCTATTTCGATGCCTACAGAGTTGGCGTGGGTGTTCCACCATGTAAGTGCACCTTCCTGAAAGGTGTAGGCAGAGAATTTGACCTTGTTTTCCTCAGCACAGTTGCAGAGATTGAAGACGGATTCCATACGTTCAATCCATCGGATCAGACCAATGGCACCTTCCGTGCCTTTGAAGTAAAGTGGTTTACAACTGAGAAAATCCTTGTAGGAACAAGGCTTGATGACAGGGGTAATGACTGGGGTTTCGTCATTACTTTGGGAGTTTCGAGGTGAATCCCAAGCAGCCAAAGCATCGGCCACTGCTCGAGATACGATAGCAGCAAGTTCGGCATCACTGTAACTTTTCTTCTTTGGTGGCATGATTCTTCAAGAAAGAAACAAGAGGTACATGAGAGGTTGTACCGGAATGATAATTCAATAGATGTATATATGTTTAAGCTGTAATATACAACATCACACAGTGAAATTTAACAATGTAAGATAGTCGAGAGAAATTACTGATTGATATTAGGATATTAAATGATTACAGACAATTCCAAATCACGAGTTTCAAAAGCTACAGACTTAGAAGTTTTACAAAAGTTCCGGGAATTGTTACATCCGGTCGAATTACATAGGTCCTATGAAAGCATAATAGAGTACAGGTTCATCCTAAGCTAATCCTGATGTAGATTGAGTTGTGGCAGTAGTGTGGTGAGACGGTCCACAGATTCTGCAAGTCTGCTAGCCATGCAGAGGGCGTCCTCGGTTTCCCTTAGACGTGTCTCGCACTGGTTCAGCCTTGATTGTAGGACGGAAATTTCATTTCGGTTGCCAATCACTTGGTTGTGGACAACCTCCATGGTTTCGACGGTTTCACCCAGACGATTGTCAAGGGTGTTCACGTGGTTGATTGTATGTTCATGATCCTCGGAGACTTGATTGATGCGTTCAAGTGATGTGAGTCTCCAGTTTTCGTTGGTTTCTTGGAGTTCGATATCCATAGTATCAAGTCGTTGTTCGTGTCGGTGCAGCCTAGTGGCTAAGTCCGACAAAGTGAAGTGAATGGGGTATGGGTCAGTTCGGGGCAACCTGGTGTTCCTCCTTGCTACCCTTGGATTACGCAATCCATACGGATGAGAGCGTGATGAATTGGGTGGTGTATTTGCCATTTTGAGACAAAACGTTAGAAAGAATGAGGCCTATATTGATATAATACATATATAATATAGCCTAAGATATCGAGCGTGAGAGAGGCCTATCTATGTATATATATATATATCACATAATAGCCTAAAGTGTCTAACACAGACATGTTTGAGTCCCGGTTTCTCTCGTGGTCAGAGTCAACTAATGTATCATGTTCAGTCATGACTCCTTTCAGATCTCATATCATATTCTTTTAATTGTACATAGTTGATTAGGCTATGTTAAATTAAACCAATACAATGCAGTCACTGAACCTAATCATACTTAATAAGGAATACTGCCTAACGGTCATTGTCTAGGCCCACTAAATGCAACCTAGTTCACTATAACCTTAGGCTCTGATACCAATCTGTCACACCCCCAAATTCGGGTTGCGGAAGCGAATCGGGTCGGGGTGCGACTAATCAATATACACAGCACAAAAGATATAATGAACGACCATTATATGCGTCGTTTTACATTGATATTGATAAAAAAAAGTTTACATCAAAATATTGTTTACATTAGTTCCGCTTGAAAATAAGAGATTTAAGTACATAATTAATCTATACAAAATATAATAATGCAGCTAAAATCTCTGTTTGTTTGCATGCTGACTCGAGCTAATAGATCTTGATTGAGCAGTCCAACCTACTGCTGGTCACCTGTGATACGATGGTGAGCTCACAGGTTTGTATGTCAACACATATTTGTATGAACCGCAAGATTTTTATAATTGAATTTAAAATGCAATTAAGCAAAATAAAAGTTATACAGCCATGAGCACATAGTCTGAGCTTAACTTGAGTGTCAGGTCCAATTAAGGAAACCAACTGAGTTGCCTCCTACGAGTGCCTAATCTACACTCGTCTTCCCAAATGCTAATACGTCCGTTTGACCAGTTAGTGCGTGCTAACCCGGACGAGGATTGTCAATCCTATATGATATCATATACTAACATTCACGCTACAGATGTATTACCAGACTATGCTATGGAGGGCTTTATTGATTAGTTGAAAACAACTCATGTAGTATTTGATTGAATTGTACTTGCGTTCTACTTGTAAAACAAAACGAGCAATAATATCACACCCCTTAATGAAAAACAGTAAAATAGGGGCTATGAGACTCACCTGAGCCTTGAGTGTTTATTAAAATAAACTTGGATTGATTAGCTGTGAATTGATGTCCGAAGACTTGTAACCTGTCGGGCGTTCAAAACGCGCATTGTTATATGAGTGAGTAGATGTCTCAACAGACCATCCATGTTTGTTGTCCAACAATTAGTTATGTCCAAATGTTTGATTGTTCAACTTTGTTTATCAAAAACGTGTACGACCCGTTGGTGAAAGTTTGTAATAATAATTCTTTAAGACATTATTATTAAGTTTGTGTCATTATATATATAGTTACAGTATGTATCATGTGTGTTTATAAGTTGTTATCCATGTTCAATACTTGGTGAAAACAAGTCCCATAAATTCTGTTTTTAGCGACACTAGTGTCAGTGTCGCAAGTCATGCGACACTAGGGTCAGTGTCGCATTAAGGTTAATGTCGTAGTGAGGTTATGCGACATTAGGGTCAGTGTCGCACTAAAGTCAGTGTCGCAGTAAGGTTATGCGACATTAGGGTCAGTGTCGCAGGTTCAATCAAATTTTCAATAAGCAGCGACAATAATAGCGACACTATGGTAGTGTCGCAGGTAATGTCGCAGGTAGTGTCGCAGGCCATGCGACACTAGCGTCTGGTCAATTTCCATTTTTAGCCCAAGTGTATCCAAGTGTCGGTTTTTCATTCGGGAAACTTTCCAAAATAAGTTTTTGGTCAAAGTTATTAACTAAGTCACCCAAACTAGTTTTTGTTACCATTTTCCAAATATAGTAAGTTTTTCGAAAACTAGCCACTTTTGTTGACTTGGTCAAACTTACTCGGTTTGACCCGAAACTTTCACCAAACCCAAATATCAGTTTATAGAGTCTAAATAAATTGTCGGTTTGTGTCCAAGTTCACCAAGAGTGTCGATTCTTATAAAAGTTTCAAATATTTAAGATTTCACATTTTCGACTTTTTGTCGGTTTATTCACCAAGTGATGTTACCAATTTCTGGTCCAAGTCAAGTCTCACAATTTTTATCAACTGATCTTCTTTGTGTGTAGTGTCTAACTTATGTTTTTCAAGAGTTTTAAGTTCATAATCATAGAGAAACAATTTAATTAGTCATGCATAGTCCAGTTTCTGATTTTAACCAGGTCAGTCCCACAAATTGATAAATAGAGAAAAATATGTTCAGATCTGGTAAAAACGTAAAACATTAAAGTTGTAGATCTTTTCAATACGCAAATTTAAAAAAATGCATCTTCTAACTCTTCCTAGAACTCAAGTTATGACATTTTTAGTAATCTGTGTTTTTCTGGACAGATTGTGTATTCTTTGTGAAAAATTCATAAAAACGTATTTAAATTTATATTTGGACATAATCTTGTTAGATGAGCTTTATAACATATAATTAAACAATATGGAAGTAAGAAATAGTTTCATTACAAAGATTTTGGTGAAGATGAGATGAGGTTATAATGCTTGTGTTCTTGAGCCAAAAATCCTTGCAAAATGTTAACTTTTAAAGTGGTGGTGCTATGGTGGATTATGGTGGTGGTTGTGGTGGTGATATGAACTGAAATTTTCTGAAGTTTAGAGAGGGAGGTGATAGAGAGAAGTTGGAGAAAATGAGAGTAAAGGAGTTAGTGGAAATGAAAGTGAATGGGATATGATGTAAGTATCCACTAAGTCTTCACTTGCATGAAAATTTAGTGGCTTATGTGGGTGGTGACCACATGGGGCCACATGGGAAGGGGGGGCCGGCCTAGGGGGCCCACACAAGGGTATTTTGGTCATTTTCTCATTTATTCGATTTGTGCTTCGTGCGGTGTTCGTTTTCTCGTTCGGTTTGGTGTTTAAACGTTTATTACGCGTTTTTAAGTAACGATTTAAATTTCAATACTTTCACTTGAAGTGTTCTTTCTAAATACTTGGAAAAACATTTATATAGATGATTCGTTAATTTAGGGATCTCGATTTGCTCGATCGTTGCACGGATTTTAAATCACGTAACTGTAGTTTGTACGATACAAATTAATTACAAAGTATTGTTATCAAAATAACATTTTGGGAATGATTGTGTTATTAAATAATGTTATATTATTTAATAAATTTTTTCACCAACGTCCGTATTTGATTGAACCGAAATACATTCGATTTGAAACTTGTACGATTTAATCAAATCGCATAATTGTATATATATTCAATAATATATATATCGGTACATTAATTAGCCTAACACAGAACTAATTACATGTATTAATAATTGATTAGGCACTAATTACTAGTCCTAATTTGACGGGTGTCACAACTAGGTTAAGCATCGAACTATGAGACTCATGGCCAATGGTATACACTTATTGCATTCGTGCAACACTTTTATATACCATTGTTGAAGGATACAAACTAACTCTTGTGATTCATAGTGATACTTTATAACTGTTTAAAAAACCTATGAACTCACCAACTGTATGTTAACCTTTTCGTATGTATTTCTCATGTAACCTGTCATAGTAGGATGCTTTCAGAAGCATAGCTCGAGTCGCATAATTTAACAAACAAATCAGAGATTAGATTGCATTTTGATATTTTGTATTTATCAGCTATGTAGTAGATATATCTAGACTATTGATGCGAACTCCAAGTATTTTGTAAACATTTGGTTATGTAAATGTAATTATTTTTCAAACATCTCATTTTGAAGTCGTTTGTTGTAACTTTGTGTGATGATACATGATTAGTCAGTCATCGACTCCTGACTTCCGCTGCATCATGATTTGGCACTGAATTTAGAAATATTGGCCTGGAAAGTTTCTGTGATTCAAAAGGTATTTCTCAAAACTTTTCAGCTCCGAGAACATCTCAACAAAATGGGGTTGCTAAGACGAGAAATGGAACCTTAATTGAATCTGCCAGGTCAATGCTCATTGATGCAGGTCTTAAGACCTAAATCTGGGTAGAAGTAGTAAGTACTGCCTATTTCACTCAGAATAGGTCACTAATTGTCAAAAGACATGATAAGACAACTTATGAGGTATTGAGGAGGAGAAAACCTGATGTAAGTTTCCTCCATGTTTTTGGTAGTACCTGTTATATCTTAAACAGATCACTTAGGCAAGTTTGATCCAAAAGTTGATGAAGGTACATTTGTTGCTTATTCACTGATCTCTAAAGCTTTCATAGTATATAATAAAAGAAGAGAATGCGTTGAAGAGTCAATGGATGTTACCTTTGATAAAGCTTATGAAGAGTCACTCACTGATCCAAAAGATTATAAGTCCATGGACTTTAATAAAATAGATTGTGACTCTTCAATTAAAGATACAGTCCCTAATGAGAAGTTCCAAAACTTTTCTTCTAAATATGAAGATAATGAACCTAAAAACATTATTAAAATAGGCCCCTGTGTTTTCTCTCCCTAGGTTTTGGTGACTTTTGTCTTCCACACTAAACCCTAATTCGATTCAACATCTGCTCAATAATTCTAATTGGTTGCTAATTAGTTTGTTCATTATTTAATTCCCACGGGTTTTAATTCTTGAACGGTTGGTTTTGCATCATCTTTTTAGGGTTTGTTGTGGCCGATTGTCACACCCCGCTAAAGCCAAAACACGAGATGTAACAACACAATGGTTCCATAGCACAAGGTTCAACTAATGACTTCAACATTCATAAGGGTAAATGTAGCTTCTTTCCACAACTACTGATCGTTCCTGAAAAGCATGTAAAATGAGGGTCAACTACGATAATATAGTTGATGAGTTCATAGATTTTAGAATAAGTGTGAATGCCATCTAAAGGTTATCAAAACCACATTTGAAAGATTTACGTTGCTACGTAATTAGTTGTTTATATGAAAATTAGAATTCATTTAAGAACGACATGTATAGCTTGAGTCCACAAGCAAACCTACTGGCCCGAATCAACGCCCCAAAAGTATGTCCTATCGCGAACATATTGAGTTGATGGTATGCACTCACATGCATGAGAGAGTGGGAAGGTGGCCTATTTCCAAATAGTACTCTCCATATTAACCATCGGCTCAAAAATGAGTTAATGGGTAGTGTAAAAGAAACCGGGGACATAAGATGTGATAGAGTCACAAGAATACAACAAGAGCGTATAAATAGTATATGTACACATAGAAAACATTTTTAACACAAAAGATAGTGTGACAACCGTCAGAAATCTCAGGTCGTTACCGCACTTGAATCTTAAATTTACAGCATTCCTTAAATCCTAGTGAAAACTCTAGGTTATGACTCCTTAAATTGTTAAAGCTGTAGAACGTCTTAGAGATTGCTTAGTGAACCATAAGTTCATTCAGACATGCTAAATTAAGTTATGAAGTGCCATGAAAAACAAAAGAATCAAGTCTCATGAATTATCACAAAAATACTATCTTGTCGCACAACCAAGGTTTGCTAAAATTCCGTAAACCCGTAAATGAAACTCGAATATAATAAACTAACACTTGAATACCTATTGGAAGCAATTCAATCATAAATTAAAGTACTTTTATAAACTAAAGAACACAAACTTTTATAGCTCAAATATTAATCACCAAAACATCACAAAATAAACCTTATACCATACAATATACTTACACATCTTTAATACAAACTTAATACAACTTTTATAAACTTTATTTAACAAATAAAAAGAAATTAAAAGGCCTCCTTGGGACCCCAAAACCGGCCTCCCCCTTATCCCCACACATCTCCCCTCTTTTCTTACACCAAATCATTCATTTCACCCTCCCAAAACACACACTTCTCTCTAATTCTTCTCTCTAACCTTTCACACTCTTTTCTCTCTAAAACCTCTTAAGAAATCAGTCATTTTGCAACCTAAACCCAGAAACTTTAAGGTGTCCTCAAGCTATTTCAAGAACATAAAGGTAAAACACAACGTCTCTAGCATCTTTCTTTACTTACAATCTCTAAAAATATGTTTTTCCTTCATAAAATTCGGAATTTATGCCTTTTTCATGGCTAAAATCCTAATACAAAACTTGATGTTTGTAGGTTATCTCTTTTCACATCTTTATGTGTTAAAAGAAAGAGTAATCCATGATCAAACCAAAAATCAAGTGAAAATCGATTATTGTTGTGATATTGTTGAAATCTTGTTCATCTTTATGTAAATCTTGAATTTTTATGTTAATAATCATCTCTAATATATAATGGATGTATTTCAACACCATGCATGTGTTAGAACCTGGATTTAAAGATCAAAAGATGATAATCTTCCTTATTTCATGTTTGGTGTTCATTATTTTGAATGAAACACTCAAACATGAGTTTACAACTTTCTGTCCAGAAGGCTTCTTCCACTTCAATGATTTTTATAAAACTCATTTCTTCATGAAAATGGATGTTTTTATAGTCTAGAATCAAGTTCTGGAAGTTAACTTTTCAACCACATAAGCCTCATGTTTTTATGAGTTTATTTGATATTTTTTATAATTTTTGTGAATAGAGATGTATAATCTGTTAGATTAAGGCAGAAACTTTCATCTCAATGTTTTAATCATAACTGGAGCATTACAACTCCAAATGACTTGAAACCAACGCCAAACGTTTAAAATTTTCATTGGCTACAACTTTGAAGACCACTTTTATTGATTCCTTGTACATTTTGTACAAAAATAATAATTGCATGCATGTGTTCAGATCTGACCTCAGATGGTAAAAGTAAAAATAATAAATACTTGGACTTCACTAGAATCCATGGAAAAATTACAGTAGATAGATAACATATTGAAGATGATCTGTGATTTTTGCCTTATTTTATTTCGGATCATAAGTATTTGAATAAATTAAACCAACTGAGGTAATTTTCTGGAAATAAGAATATGGACTGATTTTGGTAAAAGTTAAAAACCGACACTTGCGGACTTGTTACTTAAGGAAAGACTAACTCTTTTTGACCCATAAATATGTTTAAGGATTGAGTAAAAGTCTCGGGTAAAACTGAGAAGGTTTGACCGAGTCAACAATAATCGGTCCCGATTTTGAAAACGGGAAACTTACTATTTTTGGAATGAATGATAACCATAAGGGGTTCGGGTGTCTTATGATGTATTTATCGATTTGTGTGTTGTTAATCATAATTTGGGAGGAACCAAAGTTCTAACACTCAAAACATTATGAAATTTGGACATAAACAATTGCGAGACATTATATACTTGTATATTCATTATTATACTCAACGCGATTATTGGACACTAACAAACTTCAAAAGCAAACAAACCATGTTGGCACTTCGTAATCTAAATACTTAGTTAAGCAATCCTAACAAACCTAAATTACCAAGGAACTAATTAGAAACCTCGTGTTCATAGGTCTTGGATAGGAGTCATACACGACAAGCACGCGCGCTACATTCATCGTTTACTCATACGCTCAATTATGAGTATTCACAGCCCCTTTTTACTTGTTTTATTATTTTGGGGTGAAAAGCATGATCTCGAACTTTAACTAAATTGGTTGTACTCTTTATGAACTTGTTGAACTTTTGCTATACTATTTATGCGAATTGGTATATACTATTGTTATGCTCGAGTACTATCGTGCTAAAGTCCCCGGAAATACAGTTTACACTACTTATTAACTCGTCCGAGAGCCAGACGAGCCGTTGATATTTATGTATAGCGCTATTAAGGGAGAAACCACTCCTCACTCACACTGTTCGTGAGTGCATAGTATCACCTTACTCATGTTAGCGATAGAACATGGAGCTTGGGGCATGTGTCAGTTGAATCGGTTTAGTAGTGGCCTCAATTGCATTAACGCTCTTGTATATTACCTTTCATATTCGCTACAATTACAACCAATCATTTTTATTCATGTCTTTATGGACAAAAGCTTTTAGTTCATTTATGTGTAACATTAAACCTGTGAACTCACCAACTATGTCCATAGTTGACCTGTTGTTTTATCATGCTTTTCAGGAGAACGACAGTAAGATGCACTCTAGGAGTACATTTGAATGGATGCATGTTCACACGCGTTTGCTTTATTTTGAAACTATGACTCTCTTTTGGAAACTTTAAGAGCTTATTATAATTTCTTTTCGAACTGTGGTTGAAACTTGTAGTAATGTGTGATATTATCTCTAAATTATGTATGGTGTTGCTACTATATCTTATGCATTGTTACCCGGTGCTGTTACATCTCGTGTTTCCGCTTTAGCGGGGTGTGACAGATAGCATGTGTACATTTCCAGAACAATTTTTATTATCAAAATAGTTGATATTCAATCTTGAATAGTTTCGCAATCAGAATAGTTTTACAATCGGAATAGTTTGGCAATTAGGTTCAATAAGAACAGTTTCACAGTAAAATATAGTCTGTGTACACGTTCAAGAACAAGTTTTACTAGTGTACAAGTTCAAGAGCGGTTTTAATAAGAGTACACAATAAAGAACAGTTTAGTAAACAAGTAGTCAAGCTTTTCACCCCAAAAAGTTTATGAAAATAGTAGAAAAATGAGGCTGTGAATACTCACATGAGTTCAGTAAGCACTTATAGCAATTAGCAAGTATGTTTGTTTCAAATGCACCCTTCAAGCGCCCTAAACGCATAAGATCGTGTGTCAGAGGAGGGTTAAGGTTTACTTAAGCTAGTTGTTCACTCAACTAGTATATCTATATATGTTTTGTTTTAGAAAATGTGTATGACCTGTTGGTGAAAGTTAGTAACAATAATTCTCAATGACATTATTATTATATTTTGTTCATTGTACACTTTGCAATAGTATATGTCAAGGGTGTCTAAGTTGTCCTTCTTTGTAGTTATTTGTTGTTACGTGAATTGGATACTGTGACACCCGTCAACTTAGGTCAACTGTTAAACTTACCTGAAAACCCTAATTACTTGTATTTAGTTTGTATTATGCTAAATATTTGTAATTACTTGTATATTTTAATATACACTTACCTGATTATGTGTTTATCGGTAATCGCATGAAACAATCGAAAAGAATCCGCCTAATTATACGACGTTGGTGAAAACATTTATATAAATAACTTAAATCTATATTTAGAAATTATTTATCATATATTGTTATTTTTATATAATAATAACTGAAAAACTTAGACATTTTGGCTAAAACGTCTCACACGCAAAGAAAAAGCGCGAATCACATTCGGCAACCAAACGAAATCAATAAATATTTTGACAACTCAAAATAAAGTATTTTAATAATACTTCAATGGAAAATGATCCCAAATATACCGTTAATTTAAATAAAGCTGCCAGCGAGATTATATACTTTATCAAGAAAATGGAGAACTTAAATGGTAGTTTGGTAAAACATTTATGTGACACCCGACACTTTAGGTTAACTGTTAAACCTAAGTAAGAATGATAATTAATTGTATTTAGTTTTTATTTAGGCTAAGTACTTGTAACTGCTTGTATATATGAATATACATATACATGATTTGTTGAAATTACGTGAAATAGCCAGACGGAGTCCGACAAATTATACGATGTTGGTGAAAACTTTTTCATAAATAATGTAAATCCATTTTTGTATTAAATAGTAGTTATTTACTCAATGTATCATTATTTGGTATAATGATACACGAAAAACTTAGACGTTTTGTGTAAAACGTAACAAATACGATGAAAACGCAGAAACTGAACTCGACAAGAAAACCGAACTCAATAAAGATTTCGTTAACTCAAAATAAATTATTTTAATAATACTTCAATGGAAAAATATTTATAAACTTATCGATAACAAAAACTACGCAAATAAACTTTAGGTGATTTAACATTTTAACACGAATAATGAGTAAACGACCAAATTATGTAACACAATCTAGAAATCAAAACTAAATCACATTTCCTACCCAAATGGCCCCCCATGGCCGGCCTCCTCCCCCCATGTGCACCCACATGCACCACCAACTTTCAATCCGTACAAAACTCATGCAAGAATCATTTCCCATCATTTCCATTTTCACTCTTCCCAAACTATTCTCTATCCTCTTTCTAAAAACCCCATTATCTCTCTAAAAATCTAGAAAACAACACCCTCAAATCACCACAAAACCACCATTGACCACCAACAACCACCGTTTGACCACCATACAACCACCATCAACCACCACTTAAATTCTTCAAGGAAACTAGCTCAAGAACATCACCATCATCATCTCATCTCCTCTCCGTTAAAATACTTTGCGAGGATTCTTTTATGTTCATTATACTTTATAACGTGTTAAAAATGTTCACTAACAAGATTATGTCCAAGAACTTTGTTAAAAATCATTGTTATCATTTAAAACTCACAAAAGTACAACATACACTTTCTGTCCAGATTCTACTATGAATTTCACCCAAGTGTTTCTCACTCAATATTTAATGAAAATGGATGATTCAAAATAGAAAAATTAAGTTTCAGATGTTAGCTTTCATTTCCAACTGGTCCTATAACTTTTGGAGTCCGTTTACTACCTGAGATTAATTTTATGAAAATGTGTCACACCCCCAATTTCATGCTTTGCGGAAGCGATTGTATTTGGGTGTGACTAATCAATAATCAAACACAGAGGTTACAAGAAAACGACTCTACATGAGACGTTTATAAATATATTACAAAAGTAGTACAAAGTTTTAAGTCATAAGTTATAAGTTTACAATAACAGCAAGTTCACATTAGTTTTTGAAGATTTTAATACATAACCATTAATACAAAACATGATGCAAGAAAATCTTCATGTCCATATAGATGCATGCGACTCGTAAGTAGATAGCTTATCCTGAGGGCCATCCTACTATTACTGATCACCTGAGAATACAACACTAAAAGGTCAACTATAAAGCTGGTGAATCTCACAGGTTTAACATAAACATTGATGTGATCAACATGATTATCCGACGATTTAATACCGATAAAGATTAAATAAGACAACCGAACAATGATAAACCAATTAAGGTTTCCGAACAATGATTAAACCATCAAGGTTACCGAACTATGATTAACCAATTAAGGTTACCGACTAGATTTACCGACAATGACATTCGTATTGCATTAAGCCATGGTTCGAGGCCTAACCCGATTTGTGCCTCCCGAACGGTGTCAACACCCATAACAATTACTAAAAAGCCCGTTTGTACATGGTTGTAGCTAGCAACCCGATCGGGAACGTCACTCCCATGATAGATCTATCTTTTAGTAATCGCGCCTTATTAAGTTAACGAACCATGCAATGATGAGGACTTTCCCGTATTAAAACACTCATGCAATACCCGAACAATGAAAATCAAGACCGGCAATGATAACCAACAAGTTTAACAGAGTTAATAATTAAATTAACTAACCGAATAACAGTGATCACGAAAACAAGTAAGCATTGTATCTCACCCCACCCAAGTTTAAAAACAATAAAAGTGGGGCTGTGAGACTTACCTGAGTCTATCCGAGCAATGAATATGTCCGACGTGGAATAGACAATCCCCGAATCTCCTAGTGTCCTAAACACGCGAGATTCTAATGAGCATTTGATTATCTAATATTTCTCCGTATTAATGTTTATCCATTTTGATTATGTCCAAGTGATTATATTTGTACTTCCGATTAAATTTTATAAAATGTACGGCCCGTTGGTGACGGATTGAAATTATATTCTAAAGATATATAACGTGTGTTTTTGCATTTATATAACTCGTTCATGGATGTATCGTTTTTTTATTTCATAAGTTACGAAATTTGGTACGAGGTCCAAAAACTGAAATATGTCATTTTCGACCCCTAGACGACCCCGAAAGGCCTAAAACCGCCTAGGCTATGTACATAGCCTTGATCATTAGGCCGTTTTCGAGTGACCGTATGACTTTTAGCCCAAACCGTTATAATAAATTTTTCATCGAGAAGCTACCCTGAAAACCTTTATAATAAATTCTTTGGCATTTTTACAAAAACTGTTCTGTTTGAGTATTCCAGCCGTTCGACTGTGAAGGTCTCGCCGTTCGGCTGTGAAGGTCTAGCCGTTCGGCTATGGAATTCCAGCCGTTCGGCTATGGAGGACCTAGCCGTTCGGCTGATGAAGACCTAGCCGTTCGGCTGATGAAATCTAGCCGTTCGGCTGAGGGACCAATTGCAGGTCTGTTCGCGAAATCAGTTGAGAAAACGAGTATAGATTCGATTTTTGGACATAATCTACTCAATGGAACAACATTACATGTTGATATAAGTATATTAAACTCGAATTTAAAAGAAAAGTGAAAGATTTCTTACGAGTAAAAATTGGAGCCGTGAGTGATGGTGATGATGTTCACGATGATGATGATCAGGAAGAAGAAGATGATTATGATGATGATGTTACTGATTGTTTGTTGTTGATGTTGTTGATGATGAAGATGAGATAGAGGCCGAGAGAGGAAGAGATAGATGTATCTGTGTTTGTGTTTGTGTGTGTAAAATGATTGGGGTTGGTTGTTATAACTGACCCCAGTAATTGTTGGGTGGTACCCGTGTTCGCGTACCCGATCGTTATGTAGTATAATGTAACACCCCCAAATTTATTATTTAGCGGAAGCAAGATTTGGGTGTTACTAATCAATAACAAAGCACAGAGATTAATAATGAACGACCACTACATGCGTCGTTTTACATTGATATTGATAAAATAAAAGTTTACATCAAAATATTGTCCATTAGCTCAGTTTAAAATTGAGAGATTTAAGTACATAATTAATCTATACAAAATATAATAATGCAGCTAAAATCTCTGATTGTTTGCATGCTGACTCGAGCTAATAAATCTTGATTGAGCAGTCCAACCTACTGCTGGTCACCTGTGATACATGCTAAAATGGGTCAGCGAAACGCTGGTGAGCTCACAGGTTTGTATATCAATATATATTTGTATGAACCGCAAGATTTTATAATTGAATTTAAAATGCAATTAAGCAAAATAAAAGTTATACAGCCATGAGCACATAGTCTGAGCTTAACTTGAGTGTCAGGTCCAATTAAGGAAACCTAACTGAGTTGCCTCCTACGAGTGCCTAATCCACACTCGTCTTCCCAAATGCTAATATGTCCGTTTGACCAGTTAGTGCGTGCTAACCCGGACGAGGATTGTCAATCCTATATGATATCATATACTAACATTCACGCTACAGATGTATTACCAGACTATGCTATGGAGGGCTTTAGTGATTAGTTGAAAACAACTCATGTAGTATTTGATTGATTGGTACTTGCGTTCAACTTGTAAAATAAAATGAGCAATAATATCACACCCCTTAATGAAAACAGTAAAATAGGGGCCATGAGACTCACCTGAGCCTTGAGTGTTTATTAAAATAAACTTGAATTGATTAGCTGTGAATTGATGTCCGAAGACTTGTAACCTGTCGGGCGTTCAAAACGCACAACGTTATATGAGTGAGTAGATGTCTCAACAGCCCATCTATGTTTGTTGTCCAACAATTAGTTATGTCCAAATGTTTGATTGTTCAACTTTGTTTATCAAAAGCGTGTACGACCCGTTGGTGAAAGATTGTAATAATAATTCTTTTAAGACATTATTATTATGTTTGTATCATTGTATATGTTGTTACATTATGTATCATGTGCGGCTATAAGTTGTTACTCATGTTCAATACTTAGTGAAAAACAAATTTAAAACATTCTGTCATTAGCGACACTAGTGTCAGTGTCGCATGTCATACGACACTAGGGTAAGTGTCGCAGTGAGTGTCGCAAGGTAGCCACTGTTAGTGTCGCAAGGTTTCCACTGTTAGTGCCGCAAGTGTTACCACTGTTTGTTATGCGACACTTAGGCAAGTGTCGCAGGTAGTGTCGCATAGTTATCACTATTAGTGTATTTTGTAGTTTCCACTGTTGGTTATGCGACACTTAGGCAAGTGTCGCAGGTAGTGTCGCATAGTTACCACTGTTAGTGTATTTTGTAATTTCCACTATTTGTTATGCGACACTAGGGGTAGTGTCGCACAACCATGCGACACTAAGGGTCTGTCCAAAAATTCAATTTTTAGTTCAAGTGTTTTCAAGTGTCGGTTTTCGTTCGGGAAACTTTCTAAAATTAGTTTTTGGTCCAAGTTACTTAATTAAGTCAACCAAACCCATTTTTGTTACCACTTTCCAAAAATAGTAAGTTTTTCGAAAACTAGCCACTTTTGTTGACTTGGTCAAACTTACTTGGTTTGACCCGAAACTTTCACCCAACCCAAATATCAGTTTATCGGTTCTAATTATGTTGTCGGTTCATGCCGGAGTTCACCAAAAGTCTTGGTTTTTATAAAAGTCCAAAAACAGTCCACACCTATGTTTTTCGGTTTTGTCGGTTCACTTCCTTTATTTTTCTTAACTAGTTATATTCCGAGTTAGAGTCCACAATTTTTACCAGCTGTTCCACCATGTGTCTAGAGCTTAACTTAATTTTCCCAGTAATTATAGTGTCCATCTTGATAGGTGTAAAATTTATGGATGGAACCATACTCAGTTTTCCTGTACATGCAGGTCAGTCACATAGATTCGTATTTATAAGAAAATCCGTGGATTTCTGGAAGGAGTCACAGAAGAACTTTTTGTAGATCTTTTCAATACGCAACTTTTAAAAAAAAATGCATCTTTTAATTCTTTGTAGAACTCAAGTTATGGTCGATTTA
This sequence comes from Pseudognaphalium luteoalbum, assembly GCA_963422505.1. Classification (NCBI taxonomy): domain Eukaryota; kingdom Viridiplantae; phylum Streptophyta; class Magnoliopsida; order Asterales; family Asteraceae; genus Pseudognaphalium; species Pseudognaphalium luteoalbum. The sequence continues at coordinate 44,102,836 of OY730196.1, forward strand.
CTAAACTGACTTTTCTGAGACAGATTATGTGTTCATGTGTAAAATTCATAAAAACGTATTTTAAGTTTATATTTGGACATAATCTTGTTAGATGAGCTTTATAACATTGAAATCAGTAGTATTAAAGTAAAATAAGTGAAAGTTCTTGAGAATCCTTACAAAGAACAAGTGATGATGAAGAGGATGATGTTCTTGAGCTTGAAAAACCCTAGCAATGGTGGTGGTTGATGGTGATTTAGTGGTGGTGGTAATGGTGGTTGTGGTGGTTGTTGGTGGTGGTGTAAAGACTGAGTTTCTCTGGAGTTTTTAGAGAGAGAAGTGATAGAGAGAAGGTGGAGAAAATGAGGGAAAGAGAGTTAGTGGAAATGGTCTTGCATTGTTGCATGTATGGAAGTTGCAAGTGGTGTGCATGAAAATTGAGAGGGTGAGATGGGAGGTGGGCATGTGGCTCATGGGGGCATGGGGGGGCCGGCCATGGGGGGCCCACAAAGGGTATTTTGGTCATTTTTCTTATTTATTTGATTTGTGCTTCGTGCGGTGTTCGTTTTCTCGTTCGGTTTGGTGTTAAACGTTTAATACGCGTTTTTAAGTAACGATTTAAATTTCAATACTTTCACTTGAAGTGTTCTTTCTAAATACTTGGAAAAAAAACATTTATATAGATGATTCGTTAATCTAGGGATCTCGATTTGCTCGTTCGTTGTACGGATTTTAAATCGCGTAACTGTTGTTTGTACGATACGAATTACTTACAAAGTATTATTATCAAAATAATATTTTGAAAAAGATATTGTCATTAAATAATGTTATATTATTTAATAAAATTGTTCACCAACGTTCGTATTTAATTGAATCGAAATACATTCGATTTGAAACTTGTACGATTTAAATCAAACCGCATAATTGTATATATTGAATAATATATATATCGGTACACTAATTAGCCTAACACAGAACTAATTACATGTATTATTAATTGATTAGGCACTAATTACTAGTCCTAATTTGACGGGTGTCACATATAATCTTTCAAAGTGTAAATGTTCTAAATATAAAATCGTATATATTTTTATTCGAAGTATTTTACAAAAATACCTTTAATGAGATATAGTAATATATCTTTGCTTCAACTATTTTTGACGTATAGTTTTCAGTGTAGAAAATGCGTTTAAATTCTCAATCAAGTAAATAATTATTATTCTCATTAATAATACATTATTTAAAAATGCTTTGCACCAACGTCCGTATTTGAGATTGCGTGTTCTTTAAGATTTGATGGTATGTGATTATTAAATAATCATTTTAATGTTATATATATATATTTATATATATAATATCCGAAATTTTTTGTTTAATCACGTGTTGAGTACGAATGATTTAGGTTTAATTTAGGGGCTAATATTGGCCCTTTTTGACCGGGTGTCACAAAATGTGTCACCAGTCTGTCCTGAAAGTCAGAATCTTGGTCATTGTGGTTTGGGTCATAACTTGAGCTACATAACTCTAAATGATATGAAGTTTTCGCCTAAATCTTACAAATGTTGTTAGGTACAAAAGTTATATTAATCATTTTCTTTGAAACCTTGTGGATTTTTCACAGAAACTAGAACTATGTTAGGTACAAAAGTTGTATTAATTATGATCTTTGAAATCGAGCCTATAAAATGTGTATTTTCTAGAAATGCTTCTATGGGGACTGTTTTGGTAACATAATAAAAATTGACACTTTTCGTGCATACTATAAATGGAAAAACTGACTTTTTATGACATTTGAACATATTTAAGGTTTGGGAAAAAGTTTTGGGTCAAACCGAGTAGGTTTGACCAAGTCAACCAAAAACGGGGCTCGGTTTCTAAAAACGTTGACCAAACTATTTTCAGCTAAATTGAAGACTAAAACGGGTTTAGGTAACTTGCCATGTAACTTAGACCAAAATGAGACTTGAAAATGTAAACCTAACGAAAAACCAACACTTAGAACACTTGGACCAAAATTGAAAAATCTGATTAGGCTTCAGTGTTGCAGAACCTGCGACACTAACTCTCAATGTCGCAACTCTTGCGACACTAACTCGAATGTCGCACTTTAATTCAAATCGACCAAACTTGAAACACTAAGCCCCGTGTCGCTAACTCATTGATTTTTTCAATATCTGCGACACTAACCTCAATGTCACATAATCAGCAACACTAATTCTCAGTGTCGCCAACCCAGTGTCGCTACTAGTGTCGCTAAAAACAGAATGTTTGAAACCTTGTTTTCACTAAGTATCCAACTTGCGTAACAACCGATAACTACATACAAACATATTTGGACAACGGGTCGTACACGTTTTCACAAACAAGCATATTTGGACATACTAGTTGAGTGAACGACTAGCTAAGTGGACATTAACCCTCCACTTACACGTACATTATAACTAGACATTAACACCCCCATTTACACACAACCTTATGCGTTTAGTGGCTAGAAGGTTGCATTCAGGACAAGAACACCCGCTACTTACTAATATTTGCTTGCTAAGCCCAGGTGAGTTTTGTAGCCACTTTTTATTGTTTTATATTTGAGGTGAGAATACATACAACTATTTTATACAAATGATTTTATGATCACAAGTAACTGAAAATAACTTTTTATACAGATTGCATAAGACCCAAAACTAATCTACTAAAGTCCTCAACATATCATAGTTCATTAATTGTATAAGTGTGAATATTATTGGATAGATTTATCGGGGGTTGACAAACCTGTCCGGGCTAGTCACTCTAGCCAAACCACAGACGCATTAATATTTGATTTTTATGGGTGTACTGGATTATACACCTGCCCAAGGCAACAACTAGGTTAAGAATAGAACTATGAGACTCATGGAAAATGGTATACACTTATTGCATGTGTGAAACACTTTTATTTACCATTGTTGAAGGATACAAACTAAATCTTGTGATTCATAGTGATACTTTACAACTGTTTAAAAAACCTATGAACTCACCAACTTTATGTTGACCTTTTAGAATGTATTTCTCAGGTAACCAGTCGTAGTAGGATGCTTTCAGAAGCATAGCTCGAGTCGCATATTTTCACAAACAAATCAGAGATTAGATTGCATTTTGATATTTTGTATTTATCAGCTATGTAGTAGAAATATCTAGACTATGATGCGAACTCCAAATATTTTGTAAACATTGGTTATGGAAATGTAATTATTTTTCAAACATCTCATTTAGAGGTCGTTTATTGTAACTTTGTGTGATGATACATGATTAGTCGGTCACCGACTCCTGACTTCCGCTGCATCATGATTTGGCACTGAATTTAGAAATATTGACTTGAAAAGTTTTTGTGATTCAAAAGATATTTCTCAAAACTTTTCAGCTCCCAGAACACCTTAACAAAATGGGGTTGCTAAGACGAGAAATGGAACCTTAATTGAATCTGCCAGGTCAATGCTCATTGATGCAGGTCTTAAGATCTAAATCTGGGTAGAAGTGGTAAGTACTGCCTATTTCACTCAGAATAGGTCACTAATTGTCAAAAGACATGATAAGACAACTTATGAGATATTGAGGAGGAGAAAACCTTATGTAAGTTTCCTCCATGTTTTTGGTAGTACCTGTTATATCTTAAACAGATCACTTAGGCAAGTTTGATCCAAAGTTGATGAAGGTACATTTGTTGCCTATTCACTGATCTCTAAAGCTTTCATAGTATATAATAAAAGAAGAGAATGCGTTGAAGAGTCAATTGATGTTACCTTTGATAAAGCTTATGAAGAGTCACTCACTGATCCAAATGATTATAAGTCCATGGACTTTAATGAAATAGATAGTGACTCTTCGATCAAAGATACAATCCCTGATGTGAAGTTCCAAAACTTTTCATCTGAAGATGAAGATAATGAACCTTAAAACATTATTAAAATAGGCCCCCGTGTTTTCTCTCCCTAGGTATTGGCGACTTCTGTCTTCCACACTAAATCCTAATTCGATTCAACATCTGCTCAATAATTCTAAATGGTTGTTGATTAGTTTGTTCATTATTTAATTCCCACGGGTTTTAATTCTTAAACGGCTGGTTTTGCATCATCTTTTTAGGGTTTGTTATGGACGATTGTCAAAGTTGGTTAAAGCGAAAACACGAGATGTAACAACACAATGGTTCCATAGCACAAGGTTCAACTAATGAATTCAACATTTATAAGGGTAAATGTAGCTTCTTTCCACAACTACTGATCGTTCCTGAAAAGCATGTAAAATGAGGGTCAACTACGATAATATAGTTGATGAGTTCATAGGTTTTAGAATAAGTGTGATAACACGTAAAAAGTCATGTTTTTACGTACGTTATCTTCCACATTTTAGGCACAAAGTTAACAAAAACATACTTAAAAGGACATTGTTTATAAAGTTTTGTTAACTAAGTCAAAACGGAGTCGATGTTTGTAAAATCACTAAAAATGGCAAAAAAACGTAAGAAACCGGGCAAAACTGCTTTATCGCACCTCCGTTCACTCATTTCAATGCACTTTAAGCTACGCTTTGAGTTATGACCTCTAACTTATGTCATTCTCTTCGTTAGGAAAATACAAACGCGTGGACGTAAGGATTGCTCAAAACGGATAAACGACGAAGAAGATACGCCCGAACGAAGAACCGAAGGGCCAGGATACGGCTGAACATAGCCGTATACGGCTAAGCCAGACCGAATACGGCTGGACACAGACCGTATAATGCCTGTGCAGACCGTATACGGCCTGTGCTCAGCCGTATACCGGCTAGCTCAGCCGTATTCATCCTATGCACAGCCGTATACGGTTCAGTTCAACTGTATTCACCCTAGCTCAGCCGTATTGTGCGTTTGGGTGATAAAAATCTGATTTTTATTCGCCTTTGCAATACGGTTGTGCGTTTCATGGTTAGGATACGGTCTATGGATACGGTTGTGCGATCTCTATATATAGAAGCCTCATTTCATCATTTGAAGAGATCTTTCACACATCTCACACTTCACATCTCAACAATCTTCGTTTTCTTACATTTTTATATTTTTACTCATACTCTCTAGATTAGTTTAGATAGTTTCTCTCTCTAGGGTTTTCTCTCTCTAGACAGAGATAGATAGTTAGTTGGTTAGCAGTAGAGAGAGAAGGAAAGCTGGTATTGTAATCACGGTGTAATAAGAAGCATTCTTGGTGCAAGACTCTGCCTTTCTTTTCAGTATTTACTCTGCTCAGTTTTACTGGTGATATCTTTCTTTTCATACTTATACTATGTCCGAATAATTTCTGCCTGTTTGTATGATGTATGTTACTGTTATTGCCATACTTATTGAGTAAGTGTGCTGTTGCGGTTGTTGAAATGTAGATAGTTAGAAGTAGGGATGATATTGAATTAATCTTTAAATCTATATAGTTGGGGATTGTTATATTTGTTATGTCTAAACTTATCATGCATCTAGACTTAGCTATGGATCACCCTTTCCAGTCCTTCACGTGACTACTACTTTAGGCTTAGAACCTGATCAACTCTAGGTACAGTAGGAAGTTATCCGTGTTATAGTAAAGAAGCCGTGTATGTCACAGTAATCCGGCTGTAATACTGGGCAAATGCCTCGGAAAGAGCCATCTGCGCCGACACTGTGGATTACCTATAGACCCTAGAATATGGCCTTGAAACCAATATAGCTGTGGAAATGTTACAGTACACAGTCTGTGTACCCCTGTAACTGAAGCTGTGGAAACACTTTAAGATTGTACACCGTATCTGTACCTAGGGATGAAAAGTTGTGGAAACACCATAGTACACCGCAAGTACATCCTTGGTTACATGAATCTGTGGAACTGTTTAAGTGCAGTACATCGTGAACGGTTTCTAGGTTGGTACGTTGTGGAAGGAGTATGCATTGTACACCGCTGGTGTTCCTAGGGCTGAATGACTGATTGCTAAGGAGAGGCTAGATCAAGACAGAAGTAGTTGAACTAATCAAACGTAAGGAATGAGTCTGGAGATGAAAGTCAAGCCCAGCAGTGGTTCAGGATTCTTAAAACCCCTAGACTCTACAAAACTGATAGTTTAGAGTAGCAAGTTAAATAATTTGAACATGTTTAGGAAATGGCATTTACATTTAGGTGTTAAGAGCGGTCAGAATTACCTGCGTGGCAGTCTGTTACCTTATTCCTGCACCCTTCAAGGGTCATTTGTCCACAAAGACAGTGTGGGGGATTGAGCAGCCTGTTCTGATCAGAATCATGATAGCCTAGGTCTCGTGACATACTAATTCTGGTAAATAACTAGAATGAGTAGGGTCCTAGTGTTTACACCCATAATGCATCTGTTTATTAACTAAAAATGTCCCAATTATCTTTATAATAAGCATCATCCCCGCAACTGATTATTGAAGTTTCAACCGCCGCAATTCTCTATCTGTCTACCTAGCTACCGATTCTTCTCTATCTTATTTACTTTTCCTGTCTTTAGTTAATTAAATTAGAAAACCTCCAAAACCTACCTATTTGCACAAAACCCATCCTAAAAGCAAAACTCTATCTTTGGCATCACTTCGTTTCAATTCGCTCCGATTTAAGAACGAACTCGAGTTATACTTACTGCTTGCTCACCCTGTGTGATAGGTAGTACTTATAAATTGAGTCCCCAGCTCTTTATAAATTTACAACTCGCACCGATCGGCGCTCGGTACTGTCCGGTCAGTCCCTTGACGAGGGGGACAGGTTCTCCCCCCTCACAAGGAGAGAGCTTCAAAAACCTGACTGTTCGGGCGCCATCAAGTTTTTGGCACCGTTGTCAGGGATCGTAGAGCATTACGATTCTGAAGCCGCCTTAGATAGAATAAGCAATTAGGAGATCCTTTTCGTATAGGTTATCCTTAACCTATTCGAAAGTTACTTTTCTTAGAATAAATTAGCTTAGTTTAAAATAAAATGAAAAATCCAAAAATATCTTTCTACGATTCGCCGCCTTCCTGTCCCATTTCTCTGTCTTCCTCCAAGACGACTGAAGAAATGACGGCTATGAACGATGCTGAGTTCTTCGACCACTTGGAACTAGAGTTGAAATCTGACTTTCACTCATCACCGGAAGAAGCCTCCGCTAGCCCAGACGACGATTCTAGAACCTTAGGGAAATTCTTCGATCTTGACTTAGGAACCCATAAATCTCAACAGAAGATCTCAACTTCTGCTTCTAGCATTCCAAGCTATCAGGTTTTACCTGCGCCTGAGATTAAATATTCCTTAGAAAATATCCCTAGATTCCCTGATTTTGTCGATAATATTCCTGAAAACACTCAATCCTTTCATTCCTCATCTAATGAAGAACGAATCCCCATAAGGAATGAGGATATTCATGAACATCTTCCAAAATCCCCAATTATTGTCTACCTCGTACCAGAACCTTCGTACACCATTTATCGTGTTGTTGATAAGGAGATACCGAAAGATTCAGATGGTGATGAAATCCGATACGTTGGTTACTCTTTTGACCCTGATAGGAGGTTAGGTGTATGTAAGGCATTTTCCTTACACTTAAATATGTCTGATTTTCCTTACTCAGTCGAGCAAAGAAAAACCATCTTAAGGATTGACATACTCGTAGGTATTCTCCACTGTCTTCCGATCCAAAAGGGAGATCGTATCTTCACTCGATATCGAGAGCAAGAGCGAAAGCTATTATCAGAAATAGATCGCCTCATGGATCTATTTGCTTGCACCGATTATCCATCGGTTTCACAAACCATGATTAATCGTTATGTTGCAGCAATGATAAAAGAGCTTGAGCTATTAACTTCTAGAGATCCTGCGATCACTCTCGTCATTTCAGGAAAAATTCCATTTTTCGTAGATCCCGCCGCTTAAATAATCGCCAAGTTGCAAGAAATATTTCCTGGAGTTGACGACGACAAGATAAAAGCCGTTTTCTTTGCCGAAAGAAAAGATATTCGCGTTAAACTCGTTTCGTTGTTCGATCAATCCAAATTCCCTTTTACCATTTCTCAAAGATCTTTAATTTGGGATATCACCATTGCAGTGCAAACTACAAATGGAGATCCCGACTCAAAAGAGGAACTTAGGTTTCAGAGAATTTTGGGAAATCTTCTTCACGATCTTAATAATATAGACTGCGGTATGCGAATAGGAATTTCAAGTAAAAAGAAAGTTAGAAAGGAATTTAATAAGTTTATTAACAATCTGCTAGAATTAGGCCAGAAAGAACGTATGATTCTTAGCGAATTCGAAAATTTTTCATTACACCCTACCGAGCTAGTTGATTATGTCATTAACATTCTAAATTGTGATTTTATTTCTCGTTATACTTCAAAATTGCTTTCAAGCAATCCCCTTTAAATAGATTTGGAACAATAGTCAAGCTACAGACTTAAAACAAGCGCTTTTTGGGAGGCAACCCAAATTTTTAATTAGGTCTTTAAAATAATTTTCTTAGGTTAAAAATAAGTTAGTTTAGTTAGTGGTTTAATTTGTTTTTAAAATCTTTATCTCCGCAGAAAACCCCTTTTAAAATCTTTATCTCCGCAGAATCTGCGCAGTTTCTGAAAACTTGAAAATCATAAATTAAAATATCTTATAAAGTTTTAAATTGCTTAGATTTTAAAGAGTCAAGATTTTAAACCAAAAATATTGTTTATTTTATCTAGTTAAGTAGTTCTCCTTACGTTTTAATAAAACAATCTTTTGCTGCGCACAGTCAAATACCAAATTTTAAACTTTTGCTAAAGTATTTGGCTAAGGTTTTTAATTACCCAAAATACCTAGTAATTACACTTAAAATGTTATTTAATCACAAATGGTAAAATGGAGAAGTAAATAAAAAGGGTAAAAATGAGTCAACCAAAGTCAAAACAACAAAAAAAAATCATTTTTCCTCTCCTTCTCCCTCCTTGCGCCGGCCTCCATCACCCCACCCCAAACCCACCATTTTCCACCATTTTTAACCAAACCAAGCCTCAAATCTTTATCTCTAGGTCATTTTTATATCCCCTAACATCATTGCATCTTCATTAAGGTATGATCCAAGCTTAAAATACCAAAATTCTCTAACTTTATTAACCTAGGGTTTCAAGTTAGTTTTTGATGATTTGTGCTTTGCATTGCGAAATTGAGCTTTGATTCTTGCTTAGTGATGATATAGGATGATGTAGGAGCTAGCATTACTTCTTAGATTGAAGCAATTTGATGTTTGACTTTGGAAAGTTGACTATGTTTGACTTTTGCGACTAGTAGATCCATTTTGACCAATTGATGATTAAATTGCCTATGATAAGTTGTTTGTTGATTGATTTATGCTAAATATGATTAGTATAGCTTATTCATTTGCTTCATTTGTGGTTAAATGCGTAATATGGTCAAGTTAGCAAATTAAAGTAAGCATGAAAAGTTGACTTTTGTTGAAACGTCACCATTTTGAAACAAAACTTTTGATAAAATGATGTTTTAATTTAAGTGGATGCTAATACCTTGCTTTGATTTGCTAATGCAAGTTAGTGTTACGATAGATTTGGCAAATGACAAAAAGGAAACCTTACTTTGGTAATGTTGACTTTAAAAGTCAAAATGCTTAATTTTTAGTAATACTAGTAACCATTCTAGTTAAAAAGTCATGGTGGTATTGTAAAATTGTATCTTTGAAAGTGTTATGGCAAATCTTAAATGGATACTACATTTTCCTTAATTAAACTACTTTTAAATTTTAAAGTAGTGTCTACTTAAAAGAATACCATAATTACTTAAAAGTATACAATCAAGCAATACATTTGTCAACTAAAGAAGCTTTGTTGCAATACTTGCATGATATGGTCAAAATTGCTATGTACTTGTTTGAATATCATGGTTCGTTTGCATGTGGTAATAGGTTATACTTGCCATGATAAGGTAATTACATGATTAAGATTTAAATCTTTATCATACATGCTTGTTATGGTTAAATAAGTCTTTGACTTTTCTTGTAGAAATCATTAAGACCTAATAGCCTATTTTTGTAAACCAAAGTTTCTTGTGGTGATTGAAAATTGAGTTTGGTGGTATTATTAGCTATTACAGGTTTTTGGGACTGCTCATATTATAAAGCCCACATTTCGAATTTTTATTCAAAATTGAGAATATGATTTAGTCAAATAACTTGTAATTATTCCTGGTAATTCACTATCTTCTTGTTTTCTCTTATTTTTCAGATGACTGATATTCCCCGGTATATCAGAAAATCCATCAAGGACCCAGAGAAACGGGAAAGGTATCAGACATGGCTAACACATCAGTTGGGAGAAAATAGGTACCTAGTGTGGGAAGATTTGGAGCAAATTGGTTTAAAAGAAGGGTTTGAAAATTTTATAGTGTTTAAGGAAGGGAAGCGACATCTGCGCGCATGGAGGAATCTATTTGAGATTAAGGAAAATGTTTATCAAGAGTTAGTTGCCGAGTTTATGGTAACCTTCCAGTTCAACAAAATGATTGATAAGCTAAATGATGACCGAGTGAATAGATTCAACTTCATGGGAAATCCTCACCACATGTCATTAGCAACCTTTGTCAGGCATCTTGAATTGTATACTGAGTATCAGGTTACAAATCCTTTATTCCTGAAGGCAAACACTGAGGTAAAACAGCGAGACCACACTGCTATTTGGCAAGAATTGATAGGAAATCAGTTTCAGTCCAATGTCAAGGCCACTTCTTTTCTTGATAAGCACCACCAAGTTCTCCACAACCTCATCGCTTGCAGCATTCGAGGAAAGAGAAAGACTAAAGGAGCTGTTGGGTTAAAGGACTTGCAGATCATCAAGAGCATTATAGAGCAGGAACACGTTAATGTTGCTTATTTGGTTGTTGATAGGATCCTTACTGAGTCAGGGTACACCGAGTCAGCGTTTGCATATATGGGAGCAATAATCACTAAGTTAGTTAGGAGAATGGGGCTGTTGACTGAGGAGGTGTTTGGTAACCTGACACCAGTGGCGAACAGGGTATCTAAGCCATAGGACATTAACTATATGGATAAGGTTTGGTTGCTAGAGAAAGATGTTGATGGGCAGATAAGATGGAAGGATGGTGAGATCATTCCGGGAGTTCGAATGAGACACCCGAGGAGCAAGAGTGTTAGGTTTGAGTTCGATGACAGCACGGTCCACCGACAGCCTAGGACCACTGTTGCTCATGAGCGAGAGGAAGGAGAGACAGCCACTGCTGAGGCACAAAGTCCACTGATACCTCCTATTCATATATGGTATGTTGGGTATGCTTAACTCACATTACACACAGGACACATATTTAGCTACTGAGTTTGGATTCCCACAACCTACACGCCCCACATGGGTATGCGACCCACGACCACCCAACTACCACACCATACCACTACATCCATTTGCCATGATGCCACCCACTAGCACCGTTCCCTACACCTCCATACCACCCACATCCTCCACTCACACTGTGCCCATGGAAATTCCTCGAGCCCGTCGTACCAGGACTACCCCTGCGGCTGAGCCGGTTTTCTCTGTGCACACTGCGACACCACATGAGCCGCATATCCCACATATTGGACAACCATCTTCCCGTGCATTGACCCGTCCGAGACCAGCTGAGTCAGCCATATCAGACACATCTTCAGAGACAGACTCACCTCAGTCAGGGTTCAGACATGACATGCAGGTTGATGACCAGGTACCAGTGCAGACTGATTATCTACCTGATATGACTACTGCTACTGTTGTGCCTACTTTTTCAGGACTCACAGGAATGCTTCAGAGCAACCCAGTGCTTTCCTCTGAGCTCCCACCATACCCGATGCATGGTGCTTCATTAGGATCGTATGAGGTTGTAGAGATGGGACTAGATCCCAACTTCCATTTGTACCCGATCCAGCCACCAACATCTGGCAGGCAGCGCAGTTCATCTTTAGCATCAGTCTCCTGCAGGATATCCAGTGGACATCACTCTGCCTCCCGTCATACACCTTACAGCTCCATGCCACCTCCAGTTCACGGACCACCATCCGACCAGGATCCTTCTCACACTTGATCTTATCAGATTTTATTTCCATTTATGTTGGATAACTATATCACTTATTATTATTATTATTATTACTGATATTTGGGATTACTGTATTTGACTGTTGCTGCATGAACTATTTGGGTTCCAACCTGTAATCTGGTTGGACCCACCTATCTATCTTATCTTATCGTTTATCTATCATTTACTTATTTTATGCTGTTCTTAGTTAATTTTTAGACTACTTGCAATAAAAGAGAGCAGTAAATAGTATGAAAGTTACCCGAGAAGAAATCGAGATGACGCACGAATCACACAAAGATCCTGACACAAACTGATCGACCTACACATCTGAATCAGAATCTTCATTCACACATCTCAGTCCTTTCTAGGGGAGTTTTTTTTCCATTCCTTAGTGATTTTCTTTCATCACCTATAACTTGCCATTATGCCATCATGCTTAAAATCTAAGTGTGGGATTCTAAATCCCACACGAATCAAATTAACTTAGAAATAGGGTTCCAAAATATTTTCAAACTTTAAGTGTGGGATTCCTTCCCAAGAATTTTAAACTTAGTTTGAGAACATTAGGGATAATATTCCTCTAAGTGTGGGATACACAGTATGTTATACCGTATTCTTTGACGTTGATTGCTTAAGTATAACTTTCCAAAAATAAGCTTAACTTCAACAGTGGGGTATCTTCACTCATTTAGTTAGCTTAAATTTTTCCTAAAAACCTCATTTTTGCTAAAAATTTTTAATTTTCTGACTCTAAATAATCTTGAGAAAAATAAATTTTTCAAAAATTAATTAAACTGCTTTGGAAAATAAAATAAGTTAAGATACGATTCCCTTAAAAATGAAATGTTAATCTAAGAGCATCGCACGGCTAGGCACATACAACCCTATTGCAGTGAGGTATTTGAGCCTAATAAAAGCATTCATATTTAATGCTTCACTTTTTCATTTGATGTGTGTGCCGATGCATGTGTTTTAAGTTAGAACTTACTCTTGGTATACGCTTCGAGACCACACCAATGGGCACCGTATGCGGTGAAGGTGTAGTCAAAGGACCTTGACATTCCTTAGGATATAAACCCCTTTCTATCATATCTTTTCAAGCCCCAAAACCCTTCCAACACTCACTTTTAGTGTTGATGATCCGCCTAGAAAACCCTATTGAGCCTTAGCCTATTCGTTTCTTTCAAAACCCAAAAATTTGAACCCACTTATTCCACACCCACCAAAAATCTTATCTTAGAAATTTTAAACTTGTGGAAAATGTTATTTTAATTATCCTTTTTGCTTTCACTCCAAATCACAAATACTAGTGTTTACTCAAAACTTTCTCGTGTGCGTTCCCCTGATAAAAATCAAAAGTTGAATAAAGTTTACGGTGTGAAAAATTGACATTAAGTAAATGCAAAGTCATCAAAAGGATGAAAATATGAAAAGAAGAAAGGATATCAAAAAAGGGAAAAAAGAAAGAAAATAAGAAATCTTTAGAAAAGCCCAAAAATGAAAATAAAAAAAAAAGAAAATAGAATAAAGCTAAGTGCTTTGAATCTCTCAAAAATTTCTGTTCTTATAAAAGATATAAACTCCCCCGAATATTTTCAAAAAGATAGAAGTCAAAATAGCTATCTTCTTCCCTTGCCATTTATCCGTTTCCGTTTTCATTAAAAAGGTGTTTAAAGTAATGTTTTCCCAAAAAGTTTAAAGTTTTTAAAGATAAGCAAACCCCCTATTTTAATCTAAAAATTCCCACTTATCCATACCACTAAACCCTCACCAACCATTACAACCCATTCCGAATGTCCTGGGTAGATTAGCACTGTCCTCATTGAAGTGGTGGAGATCCGATTCTTGATCAAGCCTATGATGAGAAGCAATGCATGACTGGCTTTATGAGCGATTTTGTTTGATTAGAATGATAGGAAACCCGATACACTCTGAGTGAATTGAGTGACCACCTTTGTGAGATCGCCTAGTCATGTACAATATCCATCGAGAATTGTGAAAGTATGCCAAGGTTGACATTTCAGGATTAAGGGAGGGTTATCTTAATGATGCTTGCTTTCTAAAAAGGTTTTCTTGGTCTCTGATTAAGTTAAAATCTCAGGTTATTTCTTGTCAAAACCCAAAAACCAATTTTTTCAAAACCTTTATAGCAAGTGAGAATTTTATAGTTTGCTTGAGGACAAGCAAAAGTCTAAGTGTGGGATACTTGATAACACGTAAAAAGTCATATTTTTACGTACGTTATCTTCCACATTTTAGGCACAAAGTTAACAAAAACATACTTAAAAGGACATTATTCATAAAGTTTTGTTAACTAAGTCAAAACGGAGTCGATGTTTGTAAAATCACTACAAATGGCATAAAAAACCTAAGAAACCGGGCAAAACTGCTTTATCGCACCTCCGTTTACTCATTTCAATGCACTTTAAGCTACACTCTGAGTTATGAGCTCTAACTTATGTCATTCTCTTCATTAGGAAAATACGAATGCGTGGACGTAAGGATCGCTCAAAACGGATAAACGGCGAAGAAGATACGCCCGAACGAAGAAACGAAGAACCGAAGGGCCAGATTACGGCTGAACACAGCCGTATACGGCTGAGCCAGACCGTATACAGCTGGACACAGACCGTATATGGCTTGTGCAGACCGTATACGGCCTGTGCTCAACCATATATGGGCCAGCTCAGCCGTATTCACCCTATGCACAGCCGTATACGGTCCAGTTCAGCCGTATTCACCCTAGCTCAGCCGTATCGTGCGTTTGGGTGATGAAAATCTGATTTTTATTCGCCTTTGCAATACAGTTGTGCATTTCATGGTTAGGATACGGTCTACGGATACGGCTGTGCGATCTCTATATATAGAAGCCTCATTTCATTATTTGAAGAAATCTCTCACACATCTCACACTTCACATCTTAACAATCTTCGTTTTCTTACATTTTTATATTTTTACTCTCTCTCTAGATTAGTTTAGATAGTTTCTCTCTCTAGAGAGAGATAGATAGTTAGTTGGTTACCAGTAGAGAGAGAAGGAAAGCTGATATTGTAATCACGGTGTAATAAGAGGCATTCTTGGTGCAAGACTCTGCCTTTCTTTTCAGTATTTACTCTGCTCAGTTTTACTGGTGATATCTTTCTTTTCATACTTATACTATGTCCGAATAATTTCTGCCTGTTTGTATGATGTATGTTACTGTTATTGCCATACTTATTGAGTAAGTGTGCTGTTGCGGTTGTTGAAATGTAGATAGTTAGAAGTAGGGATGATATTGAAATAATCTTTAAATCTATATAGTTGGGGATTGTTATATTTGTTATGTCTAAACTTATCATGCATCTAGACTTAGCTATGGATCACCCTTTCCAGTACTTCGCATGACTACTACTTTAGGCTTAGAACCTGATCAACTCTAGGTACAGTAGGAAGTTATCTGTGTTATAGTAAAGAAGCCGTGTATGTCACTGTAATCCGGCTGTAATACTGGGAAAATGCCCCGGAAAGAGCCATCTACGCCGACACTGTGGATTACCTAGAGACCCTAGATTATGGCCTAGAAACCAATATAGCTGTGGAAATGTTACATACACAGTCTGTCTACCCCTGTAACTGAAGCTGTGGAAACACTTTAACATTGTACACCGTATCTGTACCTAGGAATGAAAAGCTGTGGAAACACCATAGTACACCGCAAGTACATCCTTGGTTACATGAATCTGTGGAACTGTTTAAGTGCAGTACATCGTGAATGGTTCCTAGGTTGGTACGCTGTGGAAGGAGTATGCATTGTACACCGCTGGTGTTCCTAGGGCTGAATGACTTATTGCAAAGGAGAGGCTATATCATGACAAAAGTAGTTGAACTAATAAAACGTAAGGAATGAGTCTGGAGATGAAAGTCAAGCCCAACAGTGGTTCAGGATTCTTAAAACCCCTAGACTCTACAAAACTGATAGTTTAGAATAGCAAGTTAAATAATCTGAACATGTTTAGGAAATGGCATTTACATTTAGGTATTAAGAACGGTCAGAATTACGTGCATGGCAGTCTGTTACCTTATTCCTCCACCCTTCAAGGGTCATTTGTCCACAAAGACAGTGTGGGGGGTTGAGCAGCCTGTTCTGATCAGAATCACGATAGCCTAGGTCTCGTGACATACTAATTCTGGTACATAACTAGAATGAGTAGGGTCCTAGTGTTTACACCCATAATGCATCTGTTTATTAACTAAAAATGTCCCTAATTATCTTTATAATAAGCATCATCCCCGCAACTGATTATTGAAGTTTCAATCGTCGCAATTCTCTATCTGTCTACCTAGCTACCATTTCTTCTCTATCTTGTTTACTTTTCCTGTCTTAAGTTGTGATACAAAAACTTAATGATTTAGCTAAAAGCTCAATCAACTAAGTTCAAATATCATAGTGAATATATAAAGTAAAAAGAATTACCTCATGGTAATCTTCAATCGCCTGAAGTTCTGGATCATTGATATCATCCTGATGACCCAGTACTGCTTGTACTACCTGCTCTTCTATCTCAGGCACAACATCATGACCTTGATGTTCAGCCTGTAAAACATCCTCAAGAAGCTCTTGTGGCTCTGGATTCGGAACCACATCAGCAGGAAGCTCAGCAGGTGGACCAGCATCAGTATTAACATCCTTCCAACCATTGTTAGGTGGCGTCCTGTAGAGTGGATCGATCAAAATTACAAAGAGATTTCTCATCTTTGGTCTCAAATGCTCAGGATGACGAGAATCGATACTGAATGCTGCATTGTATCCATGAAGCCCAATAGTATCAACAACAATCGTGGGCATAAGCTGGTAGATCATGAAGAAAATTTCGAATGACCAACATACAAAAACGTGGATATAACATAAAGGTCGATTTGACCTGTCCGGTAACTTGAGCTCTGAAGTTCTCAAAAATATAAGAAGAGAAACTGTATGGTTTGTTATAAACCAGTGACAGTGCGTGTAGAAGTACGTTCCATAAAAACCTCCATTGACCAAACACAAAGGCCTTCAAATACTGATGACCTCGTGTAGGACCTACGTATCCCATACGGCCAATATCTCCCTCAATGAAATCCAAGGGAAACTCAACCGTACCATTTTCTTGCTCCTCTGCACCTAGACGTAATATCTCATGCAGATCAGCGGCAGAGAAAACAATAGGACGTCCACCCACAGTTGTACGAATAACTGGTGGGTTAACTGAAGGATCGTAAACAATATTCTTGCAAAAATCCGTCAGATGAGTCATAGAGAGTAGCGGAGAGGATGAAATAGCATGTCTAATACAAGACCGTGCTAAGAAAGTGAGAATATCCGCTACTCTGTGAGCTCCTGGCCTCGTCAAATCTAAATCCACAAGAATATTGTGGGAACAAGCGAAAACCCTATTTGCCATATCTGTAAATACATACACAAATGACAATTGAAATTATAATTTATCTAACATAATTAAACAATTAAATACAAAGTACTTAATTATTAACCATATTCTATAATCATAAGTAATACGCTTTGTGACTTGTTATATATGTATCTCAAGTTCCAAACGTATCAAAATAAATTAACTTGTTAATATAGAATTTGCAAGTTAAACAAAGTAAGTTATATTAGAAAATTTATCCGCCGATAAAAATCAGGATACGCCACCTGACTACTCAATGAGTCGGAAGACTTTCGATCAAATAAACTACTTAACTTTTAAAATATGTTTATTACTTAAAAATATTTTACAAAAATATAACTTGTTATTGTAAAAATCTCAAGTCAAAAATTTGTTTAAATAATTTTAAGTAATAAAAATAACGTGTATTAAATAACTTGTAAAACTTTATCGCAAGTCGAAAACGATACACATTTTTTTTATTTTTATTTTAGAAATTTCAGTTCGCAATTTGTGAAGTTCGCAACTTAGCTCGCAAGTAGCTGAGTTCGCAGCTCATTTCGCAAAACATCTCAACTCGCAACGCAAGTCGAACTTCGCTTCGCAACCTTTGAGTCAACGAAAGTCAAATTCGCATACTCGTCTCGTGAAGTCAACAAATCAATAAACTTCACTTTGCATCAGCGAGTTGCGAAGTGAGATTGAACTCACTTCGCAGACGCTCCTGTGGAGTGAAAATCGATTCAAAATCAAATTTCATTAAGTTTCAACACAATCCATTGGTGTAAACGTGTTCGACGTTATTCAAATAAGTTAAACCTAGATTTCTATGGCTTTTTATCCATTAAATCCTAGTTTAATCGATCGAATATGAAGTTGAGGGTTTATAAACATATAAACATCAATTACTCGTTAAATACACTGTGAAAAAGAGTGTACTATACCTCAAACGATGCGTAATCAAAAAGTATATAATATCTACGAAGTAGAGATCGTTCCTCGTGTGTATATAATCGAAAATAATGAAAAAATCACCCGGTTCGCTTCGCATGTTCATCTCGCTTCACAAAGTATGTGTGGAAAGTGAGTGGGTTCGCAACTCACTGTTCCCTTTTATACCCCAGTCTCAATTCGCAAGTTTGACGAGTCAAAATTCGCAATTTTGGCCAAAAATGAAAATTGTGCACTTAGTATAAATTGAAACACAAAATATTATTTGCAACTTATTTTTATAAAGATTTAAATGATTAATATCAGTTTAACTTAATTTCAAGGGGTAATATTAAAATAAACATAAAACACAACACATACAAATTAACAGTGATATCATGTACCATTTTATTAATCACCATAAGAATATACAAAGAAAATCTAATCAAGTACCGATATATGAAAATTAAAATTTTATCTACTAAGGGATCATATTAGTAAGAATAAGCTCTAAAATCCCAATATTTAAAAGTCTAAGATGATTGTTAGTATACTTATCTCAAGAAGTTCATATAAATACCACTTATTTTACCATTTACATACTTATATTTATAATATTATATCTTAGTTACCTTTATCCGCACAGTACAATTGAAAACTATCTATTCACATTTGTGAATCATTTATTAGATAATTCTAGACAAGTACGGTTATTATGATCCACATAAACAATTTATACTCAAATTTCTAAGCACACTTTATTATTATTAGTATGAGTATGAACTGGTGTTTTCCATTACATGATATATTGTAAATTCAAGTAAAACACACAACACTGAATTTATAACTAAGGTATATAAAATACACTTATATTATTTATATTTAGACAAATATCAAACTCATAGTGAAGATACTAGTGGTTCCAGGTCTGTACTGACATACAACAGAGGATCCCTTAGTATGTGCACTACAGGTTTGAGATTATTGACCTAGCTAATAGCTTCAGGTCTGTACTCACGTACAATAGAGAAACATTAGCTAAGTTAATAACCATATATTTTTCATACCATTTGTCATTTTATTCATATTCACAGTGCATGGAAATACTATCCTTCCACAATTAAGACAATTGTCATACATCACATAATAGTCACACCAGACAATACCCATGTAACTTAAGACTTCTTAAAAGCTTTAGAAATTTTTATATAAATTGCCTACCAGTAAATGATATAAAGAAGCTATCTAAATTTTAAGAATTAAAAATTATATCCTCTAGAAAAAGGTGTATAATAAAATAAATATAGATATATACTTAGTAAAATAGCCATAAACTTAAATGAACCTACTAACATACAAAACTTAAGTACTCAAACTTATTATAATCAAGCTTATTCTCCTAATGTACTATCATTTCCTTTATGCAAACAAAAACTTTTGTTTTTGTATTTTTGTTAGGCGGCGAGTCCCCTCAGGTAACAAGAAAATGAATGCCATACGCCACCCTTTATTTTTTTATTTAGAAATACAACTAACTATTACAATTACAGAAATACCCCTGGAAGATTAGTCACTCTGCATTCTTCATTCCATTTAGCTGAACCAAGGTTTCGAACCGTGCTCTATCAAAAGCCTTCGTATACAGGTCTGCAAAGTTATCCGCAGTCGGAACCTTAACTAACCATATCATCTTCTTCCCAACACAATCATGAATGAAATGATGTCTAATATCAATATGATTCGTCTTACTGTGCTTGACTGGATTGTTAGTGATCGACATCGTTGATTCATTGTCTATCATCATAGGAGTGTTCTTCAAATTTAAACCATAGTCTCGCAGTTGCTGTTGAATCCAAAGAATTTGAGAACAACATTTGTCAGCTGCAACATACTCAGCTTCACATGTAGAAATGGCTACCGAGGTTTGCTTCTTGCATTGCCACGACACCAATCTTCCTCCTAAAAACTGACATCCACCAGTTGTTGACTTTCGATTTAGATTGCATCCTCCATAATCAGAATCTGTGTAAGCAACACGATTCAAGTCTCCATCACAAGGATACCAAAGTCCCAGTGTGAGTTCTGGATGCAAACCGTTCAATTCCCTATCTCGACAAATTCATCATTGTCTTCATCGATGACATTCTCATCTACTCGCGTAATGAACAGGAACACGGGCAACATCTCAAACCCATTCTAGAACTTCTTAGACACGAAGAGTTATATGCCAAATTCTCCAAGTGTGAGTTCTGGATGCAAACCGTTTAATTCCTTGGTCATGTGATTGACAGTCAGGGAATTCACGTAGATCCAACAAAGATTGAAGCTATCAAGTGCTGGCAAGCACCAATAACGTAACTGAAATACGCCACCCCTGGAACCCCGCTAACCAGGGGTGCTGCCCCCGGACCCCCGTCACCTAAAGTTTGTAAATACTTTTTAAGTATAATACTTCGACATAATAATAATATTATTGCAAATAACCACCAACGGGTTGTACACGTTTTCAAAACTCAAACTTATCAATCAAATCAAATAATTGGACATTACTAGTTGGGTGAACAACTAGCATAGGTTATCTTTTAAGATACCTTCTTATTTTATTTAACCTTACGCGTTATAAACGCCCGACAGGTTACAGTCTTCAGACACCACGTATTATTACATCATATTGCTTCGTTGCAAACCTCTAGACTCCGGTGAGTCTCATAGCCCTGACTTTTTACTGTTTATACTCCCGGGGTGGGAATACATGCTCTAACTGTTTTACACGTGAACACGAGTACAAAGCTCACTGTATTCTGCATGAGCTATTTTCTAATCACATTTAAGTCCTCTATGATCATAGTTCTGGTAATACTTTATGTAGTATGAATGTTAGTGTATGGTACCATATAGGACTAACCATCCTCGTCCGGGTCAGCAAGCACTGACTGGTTAAACGGACGCATTAACTTTTGTTCATACGAGTGTGGATTAGACACTCGCCTGGAGGCACCCACGATCAGGCACTTTATTGTGATCCTGACACCCACGTTAAGCACAGACTATGACCTCATGGTAGACATATACATCATTTGATTCATTTCAAACGGTTATCATTAAATCTTGTGGTTCACACTTACATATTTATTATGCAAACCTCTGAGCTCACCAGCGTTAGCTGACCATTTTAGCATGTGTTCTCAGGTACCCAACAGCAGTAGGACCCGTTCATTCAGGATGCCCATAGCTCGAGTCAGCATACACATCAGGAGATTATTTTGCATTACTTCATTTTGTAACTAAGTTATGCCTATTAATCTCTAAACATTGTAATTATTGGGCTTTTGTAAACTTTATACATTGTAAAACATATATTATCAATGTATCTGTAAAACGACGCATATAGAGTCGTTCATTATATGCCTTGTGTGTTTTGATTATTGATTAGTAGCACCCCAAAGCTCGCTTCCGCTAAACAGTAAATTTTGGGGTGTTACACAAATAAACCTTATACAATACAACTTGTACATTAAATAAATATACTTTATAAGTATACAACGAGTCAAACATAATAATAATACTTTGGGAATTATTATTACAAGCCATCACCAACGGGTCGTACACGTTATAAAACTCAAACTAATCAATTAACTCAAGTCATTTGGACATTACTAGTTGGATGAACAACTAGCATAAGTGATCTTTGGAGATACCTACATATTTTATTAACCTTGCGCGTTGTAAATGCCCGGCAGGTTACAGTCTTCGGACACCTCTCTATGCTACATCATACTTGCTTCATTGCAACACATCAGACTCAGGTGAGTCTCATAGCCCCTATTTTACTATTTTAAACCTAGGGGTGAGAATACATGCCTGTTTTGTTTTACATGTGAATGCAAGTATCAAATATCGCTATATTCTGCATGAGTTTATTCATCTAATCATTTAAGTCCTCCGAGCATAGTTTGGTAATACTTTGTAGCGTAAATGTTAGTGTATGGTACCATATGGGACTGACAATCCCCGTCTGGGTCAGCAAGCACTAACTGGTCAAACAAATGCATTATCATTTGTTTATACGTGTGTTGATTAGGCACACGCATAGAGGCAGCATCGCTCAGGCACTTGATTGTGATCCTGATACCTTAGTTAAGCTCAGACTATATGCTCATGGCAGTTATATACATCATCTATCATTTACTTATTTGCTTAATAGCAAACAATCATACTTAAATCTTGAGGTTCATACATTATACTTTATCATCAAACCTGTGAGCTCACCGACTTTTAGCTGACCATTTTAGCGTGTATTCTCAGGTTCACAGCAGCAGTAGGTCTGCTCATTCAGGATGCCCATTAGCTCGAGTCTCATGCAAACATCAGGAGATTATCATGCATTACTATATTTTGTATAATTAGTTATGCCATACAATCCCTTTCATTACATCTCGAGCTTTGGTAAACTATTATAACAGTGTAAGACTTTTATAATATCAATGTACTGTAAACGACGCATATAGAGTCGTTCACATTATCTTATGTGCTTTGTTTATTGATTAGTAGCACCTCAAAGTATGCTTCCGCTCAACAGTAAATTTGGGGGTGTTACAAGATACGCCCATCCGAAGAAACGAAGAACCGAAGGGCTAGGATACGGTTGTTCCAGGCCGTATACGGCCTACACAGACCGTATACGGCCTGTGCCCAACTGTATATGGCCCAGGACAACCATATAAGGTTGGTGTTCACCCGTATTTGCTCCAGGACAGCCGTATACGTTCCAGGACATCCGTATTTGTGCATTTGAGCGATAAAAATCAGATTTTTATACGGTTGTGCGATACGGTTATGCATTTGAGGTTCAGGATACGGTCTACGGATACAGCTATGCGTTGCCTATAAATACCAAGCTCAACTTCTCATTTCAACACACTTCATACATTTCACTTCTTCAAAATTCATTTTCTTACATTTTCATACACTTTTACTCTCTCTCTAGGTTAGTTTAGTTAGAGCTTTCTCTCTCTAGAGAGAGATAGATAGTTAGTTGGTTAGTAGTTAGAGAGAGAAGGAAGATGGTATTGTAATCATGGTGTAAAGGAGCATTCATGGTGCAAGACTACGCATTTCTTTTCAGCTGTTACTCTGCTTAATTTACTGGTGATATCTATCTTTTCATACTTATACTATGTCCGAATTCTTTCTGCCTAATTGTATGATGTATGTTATTGTTATTGCCATGCATATTGAGTAGTGTGTTGTTGCGGTTATTAAAATGTAGATAATTAGGTATAGGGATGATGTTGAATTAATCTTTAAAAACATATAATTGGGAATTGTTATATTTGTTATATCTAAACTAATCATGCATCCAGACTTAGCTATGGATCACCCTTTCCAGTCCTTCACGTGACTACTACTTTAGACTTAGAACTTGATCACCTCTAGGTACAGTAGGAAGTTATCTATGTTATAGTATGAAGCCGTGTTTGTCACTATAATCCGGCTGAAATACTGGGCATATGCCCCGGAAAGAGCCGTTTGTGCCTACACTGTGGATTGCCTAGAAACCCTAGAATATGGTCTAGGAACTAATATAGCTGTGGAAGTGTTACAATACACTATATGCCTACCTCTTATACTAAAGCTGTGGAAACACTTAGACACTATACACCATACCTGTACCTAGGGATAATGAAGCTTTGGAAACATCACAGTACACCGCAATTCTATCCCTGGTTACGAAGGATCTGTGGAACTGTTAAAGTATGGTACACCGTAAACGGTATCTAGGGTTAGCAAGCTGTGGAAGGAATATTAACTATACACCGTTGGTGTTCCTAGGGAAGAATGACTGATTGCAAAGGAGAGGCTAGATCATGACAGAAGTAATTGAACTAATCAAACGTATGGAATGAGTCTAGATATGAAAGTCAAGCCCAATAGTGGTTCAGGATTCTTAAACCCCTAGACTCTACAGAACTAATAGTTTAGAATAACAGGTTAATAATTTGACCATACTTAGATAATGGAATTTGCATTTAGGTGTTAAGAACAGTCGGGATTACCAGTATGGGATGAGCAACCTTCAAGGGTCACTTGTCCAAAAGATAGTGGGGGGGGGGGGGGTTGAGCAGCCTTTTCTGATCAGAATCACGATAGCCTAGGTCTCGTGACATACTTATAACTACATAAGTAGGGTCCTAGTATTTACACACGTAATACATTTGCCTGTTAACTAAAAATGTCCCTAATTATATTTATAATAAACATCATCCCCACAACTGATTATTGAAGTTTCAACAGCCGCAATTCTCTATTTGTCTACCTAGCTACCGATTCTTCTCTATCTTTATTCAGTTATATTAATTAGAAAATCAAAAACACCCAAAAACCTACCTATCTACACAACCCCCATCCTAATAGCAAACTTTATCTGTGGCCCAAACTTCATTTCAATTCGCTTCGATTGAAGAACGACCTCGAGTTATACTTACTGCTTACTCACCCTGTGTAGTAGGTAGTACTTATAAGTTGAGCCCCAGCTTTTAATAAATTTAAAACATCCACAGATCGGCGCTCGGTACCGTTCGGTCAGTCCTTTGACGACGAGGACGGGTTCTCCCCCTTCACAAGGAGAGAGCTTTGAAAACCTGACTGCCGGGGATCGTAGAGCGGTACGATTCTGAAGCCGCCTTAGATAAATTATCCTATAGGAAATTCTTTAGAATAAATTAGTTTAGTTTAAAATAAATGAAAAATCCAAAAATATCCTTCTATGATTCGCCTCCTTCTTGCCCTATTTCTCCGTCCTCCGACAAGACGATCGAAGAAATAACGGCCATGGACGATGTTAAGTTCTTCGACCACTTGGAACAAGAGTTAGAATCTGACTTCTACTCATCAAAATCACCCGAAGAAACCTCTGCTAGTGTGACACCCGTCAAATTAGGACCAGTTATTGGGTCCTAATCATTTTGTTAATACATGCAATTAGTTCTGTGTTAGGCTAATTGTGTGTATCATTACGTGTATTGTTATATATATGCATTTACATGATTTATTAAAATTGTGTCATTTTATATCGGCCTAATTCCGATCCATTACTATTGACGTTGGTGAACCTATTTTATAAAATAATATGAATTTATTTAATAAACATATTTGTCTCTAAATATTATTTTTATAATATTTCATAAGTATTTCGTATCGTATAATTAACTGCTACGCGACAAAAAATGCATGAACGCGCCCGATAATCAAAACAAACCTAAGTTATAGTTTTAAAACTAATTAATAAGTATTTTTGTAAAATACTTCATTCAAAAATATCACATGTTAATCGTTATTTAAAATTCGTATGTATAACCTTTAACGTGTAATTATACGTTCAAACGATCGGGTAAATGAACACGGGTATAATACCAATAATTGGAGACAATATGTATCAAAAATTAAACACCTTTTTGACTTTGAAAAAGCCTGCCAAACAAGATCCATGAATCATGGATCTTGTTGTTAAATAATGCATCTCCAAACCCACACCTCTTTGTCCCTCATTCATCACACACCTCATCTCTCTCTCTCTCTCTTTTCCTATCCATTCTCACGGCTCTATCTCTTTCTAGAAGACCACCACAATCCACCAAATTACACCATCAAACGACCATAAATCGCAAGACTCATTTGGAGAAAAACCATCACGACAACGAGGGCTACATTCCTATCTTTTCGGATTTCTCTCGCGATAATTTGTAAGAATTCCGACATTTTCGAAAACTCTTATATTTTACTTGTTTGTTGTTGATCTAGCTTAGTGATGTCCAAATAAGTACTAAAATCTTGATTTTGAAACCTTTGTCGGAAACTTGCGGTTTTGACTATTTTATGGAATCGACAATTAGAGACACAACCAACTCAAAATAATAATTTTTATGAACTCTACTGTAACACCCCGAAAAATCACTGTTTAGCGGAAGCAAGCTTTGGGGTGCTACTAATTAAATATCACAGCACAAAAGTAAAGCAAACGACATCTATATGCAACGTTTGTAAATAGTTACATTTCCATACATAAAATGTTTGAAACATATCGTTTCTGGTTACAAAATGAAGTTCCCTAGAGTCCGCGTATAAGGCGGGAGATTCTATTACATAATCATAATAAATACAAAAGAAAATGCTAAGAATCTCCGTTAAATGCATGGTAGAAATCATGCGACTCTAGCTAGTATCCTGAGGGAAATCCTACTCCGTCTGTGTACCTGAGATACAAAGCTAAAAAGGTCAACACGAATGTTGGTGAATCTCACAGGTTTGTAAATAATGTAAATATTTGAACACAAGGTTTCATCAGTGAGGCCCGCAGGCGTAAATCAGGTATTTGTAATCCCGCAATTGTAAAGTAAGTAAGTTATACCGTTGCCATGAGGCTCATAATCGAAGCTTAACCCGTAAATAATAATTTGCTCCCGTGACATGCTCGAAATTGAGCAAGCATAAGTAACGAATGATAGTCGCCCGTTTATACAGAACGGTTCATGGTAGCGCTACTACCCCGGGCGGGGAGGGTCATTTCCCTAATGGATCCATTAACTAGTGTTCGCGCTTAAGTACATAACTAACGATTTATGATGGAGAGACTTCCGTAAAAGTAAATTAACTCATGCAATCCCGTATAGTAAAATGATTAATTCGTACTTGTGTTCAAGAAAAATAAGCATTGTATCTCACCCCGTAAGTAAAAACAGTAAAAGTGGGGCTATGAGACTCACCTGAGTCCAGTAAATACGTATGTGTAATCAACCAGGTAAAGCGGTTGTAAGTCATTGTATCGATTCTCAGAATCCTGTAACTCACAGGTCGACTCGCAGGTCAACTCGCAGGTCGACTCGCAAGTCGGTTCGGTTTGCAGTTAGGTTCGCGAGTCAAATTTTCGGTTCGTAATTGGGTTCACCTCGCAGGACGAACAGATCTCGGTTCACATAACGAGCTGTTTGAACACTTATCTATGAAAATGCATTTTCAAGTCGATTTTTGGGCAAATCTTTGTTGAGTAAACGTTCTAGCATGTAAATAAAAGCTTCCTAAGTAATTTAAAAGAGTTTTTAAAGCTTCTTACCAACAAATCGAAAATCAAAGGAGGTGGTGATGATGATGATGATGATCCTCTTGCTTGTGTCTTGATGATGATGAACGATTTTGATGATGATGTTCTTGTTATCTCAGTTTTTAAAGAGAGATATAGAGATTTAGTAGGGAGAGAGATGAGAGAAAATAGGTGTAAGTGTGTGTTTTGGTGTAAATGAGGTGGGAGTGGTGAAAGAATGGGGTTAAAAGGGATGGGTCATGGGTCGGTTGGGGGCTGGGCTCGCAGGTCTAAGCTGACCCAACTCGGGTCTTTGGCTCGCGGGTTTGTGTTACCCAATTTCATATCACGAGTCGTTGTCGGTTGAATCCCGTAGTTGTTTAAACGTTGTTTCGCATCATATGTTAAAGTGTATCTGAAATATTTCTAGCCAAAGTATTTTTATCCAAATTCTTAATGATGAGTTATAAAATTATAATCTTGTATTATCTTCTGTTGCTGGGCGCGTTTCGGGTGCTCTCGTCACGTTCGGAGTGTTTTAAACGATACTAGATATGTGCAATATATTCCCACAATATATTGAAGCTAATATTGTTTGTTTGGTTAATTCAAAATTATTTTAAAAAAGTTTTTATCACCAACGTCCAATCTAAATTGTATAGGACCTCGTCCATTTAGGAAGTGTGTGATTTAGACGAATCGCGTACGCGTGTAAGAAATTTTTCACGAAAGCCTCATATACTTAGATTAATACATGCAAGTACAAGTAATTAGGCACAAATCAAAAGTCCTAATTTGGCGGGTGTTACATTCTCCCCTTCTTAAGAGAATTTCGTCCCGAAATTAGCTCAAAGTCATGGTGTGAGCCGGATTTGTGAACAAATGTGGGTACTTCAGTCGCATTTGGTCTTCTCGTTCCCAGGTGAATTCAGGGCCGCGCCTCGAATTCCACCTGACCTTGACAATGGGAATATGACTCTGTTTTAAACGCTTGACCTCACGGTCCATTATTTCCACGGGTTCCTCGACAAAGTGAAGTTTATCATCAATTTGTATTTCGTCGAGTCGTACAATCAGTGTCTCTTCAGACAGACATTTCTTCAAGTTAGAAATGTGGAAGGTAGGATGCACGCTACTAAGTTCGGTAGGTATCTGTAGTCGATACGCCACTGGACCAATCCTCTCGAGAATTTCAAATGGTCCAATGTACCTAGGGTTCAGTTTTCCTCGTTTTCCGAATCGAATAACACCTTTCCATGGCGCTACCTTAAGAAGTACCTTGTCCCCAACCTGGAACTCAAGGTGTTTGCGTCTCACGTCAGCGTAACGTTTCTGACGATCACGTGCGGCCTTCAGCCGGTTTTGGATACCAACGATTTTCTCGGTGGTTTCGTGAATGATTTCTGGACCAGTGAGTTGGGTATCCCCCACTTCAGTCCAGCAGATAGGTGATCGGAACTTACGTCCGTAGAGTGCCTCAAAAGGTGCGGCCTTGATGCTAGTATGGTAACTGTTGTTTTAAGAGAATTCGCATAAAGGCAAATGATCTTCCCAGTTTTTACCGAAGTCAACTACGCAGGCACGTAGCATGTCCTCCAGTGTTTGAATAGTTCATTCGCTTTGGCCGTCAGTTTGCGGATGATATGCAGTACTCATATCCAAACGAGTACCGAAAGATTTTTGTAGTGATTGCCAAAAGTTAGAAGTAAAACGACTGTCCCTAATTACTTTGATGTAGGTACACCGTGTCTCGAAACAATTTCTTTGATGTAGATGCGAGCCAAACACTCCATCTTGTCAGTTTCCTTGATGGCTAGGAAATTGGCAGATTTCGTGAGACGATCTACAATCACCCAAATGGTATCGCAACCGCTCGAAGTTTTCGGTAGTTTGGTAATAAAATCCATGGAAAGTTGCTCCCATTTCCATTGAGGGATTTCAGGTTGTTGGAGCAATCCTGAGGGTCTTTGGTGTTCGGCCTTGACCTTGGAACAAGTTAGGCATTTACTGACGTACACGGCGATGTCGGCTTTCATGTTAGGCCACCAATACGATCCTTTGATGTCGTGATACATCTTTTCATAACCAGGATGTATAGAATATCGAGATTTGTGAGCTTTAGTCATCACCAGATCTCGTAAGCTTCCGAATTTGGGTAACCATACCCGGTTAGAGAAGTACCGAGTTCCATCAGGTTTGATTTCAAATTGTTTATCCATGCCTCGCAGGGTTTCATCGATGACGTTTTCAGGTTTGAGTGCTTCGAGTTGAGCAGCAAGAACCTGGGTGACGAGACCGTTGCGGATGGTAATACTGAGGGCTCGGACCCGAAGGGGTTTCACTCGTTCTTTTCGGCTCAAGGCATCGGCAACTACGTTCGCCTTGCCTGGATGGTATTTGATTTCGCAGTCGTAGTCACTAAGTAACTCGACCCAACGACGTTGCCTCATGTTTAGATCCTTTTGCCTCGATCTTGGCTGGATCAACACGTATCCCTTGACTGTCAACGACATGCCCTAGGAATTGTACTGTTCGCATCCAGAACTCACACTTGGAGAACTTGGCGTATAACTCCTCGTGTCTGAGTAATTCCAAGATGGTTTTCAGGTGTTGGCCATGTTCGGTTTCGTTGCGAGAGTATATCAAGATGTCGTCAATGAACACGATGACAAACTTATCTAGATAGGG
Organism: Pseudognaphalium luteoalbum; assembly: GCA_963422505.1. NCBI lineage: Eukaryota > Viridiplantae > Streptophyta > Magnoliopsida > Asterales > Asteraceae > Pseudognaphalium > Pseudognaphalium luteoalbum. Next base: position 44,132,973 of record OY730196.1, read on the forward strand.
TTTGCACACTCGATTCATAAGGTCCATGAATACAGCCGGTGCGTTGGTTAAGCCAAAAGGCATCACTTGAAATTCGTAATGTCCATAGCGGGTTCTGAAGGCTGTTTTTGGGATGTCGGAGTCTCGAACTCGAAGTTGATGATAACCCGACCAGAGGTCGATCTTAGAATAAAAACTCGACCCCTGAAGTTGGTCAAACAGGTCATCAATGCGAGGAAGTGGGTAACGGTTTTTGACGGTTAACTTGTTAAGTTCACGATAGTCGATGCACATGCGGAAAGAACCGTCTTTCTTTTTCACGAATAAGACCAGAGCTCCCCAAGGTGAGGAACTTGGTCGAATGAATCCCTTGTCCAGGAGTTACTGTAACTGAGTAGACAAATCCTGAAGCTCGGATGGGGCTAGTCGGTAAGGTGCTCGTGCCACCGGGGTTGCACCGGGCACAAGATCAATAGAAACTTCGACTTGTCTCGGAGGTGGAAGGCCAGGTAAGTCTTCAGGAAAGACTTCTGGGAATTCCCGAACAATAGGCACATCCTCCAGTCGCTTCTCCTCTGACTTTTTCTCCATAACTTGTGCGAGGATCGTTGGGTACCCTTTTCTCAAGTATTTTTGGGTTTTCATGCAAGAAATGATGTTTAGGCTCGTCCCGCCGGTCTCCCCTTGTATGACTAAAGTTCCACCGGTGACGAGAGGGATTCGGACGATTTTCTCAAAACAAACTATTTCGGCTCGGTTCTTGGATAACCAATCCATACCGACGATGATGTCAAAGCTGCCGATCTCGATGGGTATCAAATCAATGGAGAAGAGCTCATTAGCTAGATTTAAAGTGCAATTTGGTATCACACTGTTGGCCTCAATAAGTTTTCCGTTTGCCAATTCTACTGTGTACTTAGAATCTAAGGCTATAGGTGTAGTGTCAAGTAGTGGATAAAATTTATCAGACATAAAGCTCTTATCAGCACCAGTATCAAATAGGACAGTGGCAGTTAAATTGTTGAGAAGAAACGTACCCGTGACCACATTAGGGTCTTGACGGGCTTCCCCTGAGTTCAGCACAAATGCTCTTCCTCGAGCGTTGTTGTTGTTCTTGTTGTTGTTGTTTTTCAGCTTGGGGCAGTCGCTCTTGAAATGCCCTGGATTTCTGCACCCAAAGCAAGTCTTCGGCGTGTTAGTGTTGGTGGTAGGGGTGTTGGCTCGGCAATCCTTGGCCAAGTGCCCGAACTTTTTGCAATTAGTACAAGGGCAGGAACCGTCATGATGGCGGTTGCATTTGGAACAGTAAGGTTTGTTCCCGATGTACCCTCTCCTCTTTGTAGATCCCGAGGAATAAGCCTTAATAGACTTAGGCTTTTTGTTGAAGGTTTGGTTGGAGGAATTGGTACTTCCTTCCCACTTACGCTTGTTGTTTGTTGTTAGGGTTGAAGTTGTGCCACGGCGGACAGAGTTGGCCGTTAGTTCGTGAGCCATACGAATGGCGCTCTGAATAGTACCCGGTTTGGATGAAGTCACCAGGTCTTGAAGTTTGTCGGGGAGTCCATCTACGTATTTCTCGATCCTCTTATACTCGGGATCGACCATGAATGGGCACAGAAGTGCCAGTTGGTGAAAACGGTTGGTGTAACCCGTGATGTCATCACCCTGCATTTTGCGGTTCCAGAACTCTACCTCCAGCTGCTTCAATTCATCTTTGGGGCAATACTCGCCCCTCAACATCTGCTTTAACTCATCCCATGAGAGTTTGTAAGCATTTGCAATACCCACAGTCTGGGCATAGGTGTTCCACCAGGTGAGAGCGGTGTCAGAAAATGTACTGGCAGAGAACTTGACCTTGTCTCCCTCTGTGCAGTTGCAAATAAGGAATACAGATTCAATTTTCTCGATCCAGCGTACTAGACCAATTGCTCCTTCGGTACCTGCAAAGCTCAAAGGTTTGCAGTTCTGAAAGTCTTTGTAAGAGCAGGGTTTGGGTTGTGGCCCATTGGTAGCTGTATCTTCGCTACTAGGAATAGGTGTCCGGGTAGCCAAGGCTTGGGCCACATTGCGGGCAATTAGATCCGCTATTTCCGTTTCGCTGAGGGTGATCTGGCGTCGGGGAGGCATGATGCTGAACAAGGAGAACAAGAAAAGGGAAATAAGAGATTTGTACGAATTTATGATATATCTCATGGGTATATTATGGAATATACGAGAACAGATTGACGTGATAACCATATTTCATTAGATAATTAGATTAGATACAAGGCATGAGTTCTAGAGGGTTACATAATGTAATGAGTACAAAAGATGCCGGGAATTGTTTCATCCGGTCGAATTACATAGGTCCTACGAAAGCATAATAGAATACAGATTCAGCCTAAGCTAATTCCGGTGTAGATTGAGTTGTGGCAGCAGTTCGTTGAGGCGGTCCACAGATTCTGCGAGTCTGTTGGCCGTTCGGAGGGCGTCCTCGGTTTCCCTTAGACGTGTCTCGCACTGATGGAGTCTTGATTGTAGGACAGAGATTTCATTTCGGTTGCTAATCACTTGGTTATGGACAACCTCCATGGTTTCGACTGTGTCTCCCACCTGATTCTGAAGAGTGTTCATGGTGGTAACAGTGTGATTGTGATCTTTGGAGACTTGCTCGATTCGCTCCATTGTTGTGAGTCTCCAGTTCTCGCGAGTTTCTTGGAGTTCGATATCCATTTCATGGAGTCGTTGGTCGTGATGGTGCACCCTAGCGGCTAAGTCCGGTAGAGTGAGGTGAATGGGATATGGGCTTGTTTGAGGCGAACGGGCGTCCCTCCTAGCCACCCTTAGGTTTCGTGTTCCATGCGGATAAGAGCGTGACGAACTTGGTGGTGTGTTTGCCATTCTGAGACAAAGTGTTTAGAAAGAATGAGGTCTACTTATATATGTAACATATAATATAGCCTAGTGTGTCTAGCACAAACAAGTATCGGTTCTGTTTCTCTCGTGGTCAGAGTTAACTATTGTATTCCTGTTCAATACAACCCCTTTCAGGCTTCACATCATCTTTCCTTAATTGTACATAGTTGATCAGGCTATGTTAAATTAACATCGTATGATGTAATTCCCGAACCAGTCATACCTAATGAGGAAATACTGCCTAACGGTCATAGTCTAGGCCCACTAAATGCAACCTAGTTCGCTATAACCTTAGGCTCTGATACCAATCTGTAACACCCCCAAAAATCACTGTTTAGCGGAAGCAGGCTTTGGGGTGCTACTAATTAAATATCACAGCAGAAAAGTAAAGCAAACGACATCTATATGCAACGTTTGTAAATAGTTACATTTCCATACATAAAATGTTTGAAACATATCATTTCTGGTTACAAAATGAAGTTCCCTAGAGTCCGCGTATAAGGCGGGAGATTCTATTACATAATCATAATAAATACAAAAGATAATGCTAACAATCTCCGTTAAATGCAATGTAGAAATCATGCGACTCTAGCTAGTATCCTGAGGGAAATCCTATTCCGTCTGTGTACCTGAGATACAAAGCTAAAAAGGTCAACACGAATGTTGGTGAATCTCACAGGTTTGTAAATAATGTAAGTATTTGAACACAAGGTTTCATCAGTGAGGCCCGCAGGCGTAAATCAGGTATTTGTAATCCCGCAATTGTAAAGTAAGTAAGTTATACCGTTGCCATGAGGCTCATAATCGAAGCTTAACCCGTAAATAATAATTTGCTCCCGTGACATGCTCGAAATTGAGCAAGCATAAGTAACGAATGATAGTCGCCCGTTTATACAGAACGGTTCGTGGTAGCGCTACTACCCCGAGCGGGGAGGGTCATTTCCCTAATGGATCCATTAACTAGTGTTCGCGCTTAAGTACATAACTAACGATTTATGATGGAGAGACTTCCGTAAAAGTAGATTAACTCATGCAATCCCGTATAGTAAAATGATTAATTCTTACTTGTGTTCAAGAAAAATAAGCATTGTATCTCACCCCGTAAGTAAAAACAGTAAAAGTGGGGCTATGAGACTCACTTGAGTCCAGTAAATACGTATGTGTAATCAACCAGGTAAAGCGGCTGTAAGTCTGTGTATCGATTCTCAGAATCCTGTAACCTTCTGGCGTCCGTAACGCACAAGGTTGTAAGTAAACAAGTAAACGAGTTGGTGTCTTAAACGATCACCCATGCTAGTTGTCCACTCAACTAGGACGTGTCCAAGTGTTTGTTTAGTAAATCGTTTGTATTTTGAAAACGAGTATGGCCCGTTGGTGACGGTTTGTAAAAATAATCCGGGAGTGTTATTATTATGTATATCGTTTTATTAAAAAATCGTATCTAGGATTTAAATTCGGAAAATTGGTCAAGTCGGGTTATGGACTGAAATAGTGGTGCGAATTGAGTTCGCGGTGCGAGCCGAGTTCGGCTCGCAAGGCAGTAGGCTGCGAATTGAATTCGATTCGCAACACCAAGTTCGGTTCGCAAGTTGACTCGCAGGTCAACTCGCAGGTCAACTCGCAAGTCTACTCGCAGGTCGACTCGCAAGTCCACTCGCAGGTCGACTCGCAAGTCAACTCGCAGGTCGACTCGCAGGTCAACTCGCAGGTCGACTCGCAAGTCAACTCGCAGGTCGGTTCGGTTCGCAGTTTGGTTCGCGAGTCAAATTTTCGGTTCGTAATTGGGTTCGCCTCGCAGGACGAACAGATCTCGGTTCGCAGAACGAGCTGTTCGAACACTTATCTATGAAAATTAATTTTCAAGTCAATTATTGGGCAAATCTTTGTTGAGTAAACGTTCTAGCATGTAAATAAAAGCTTCCTAAGTAATTTAAAAGAGTTTTTAAAGCTTCTTACCAACAAATCGAAAATCAAAGGAGGTGGTGATGATGATGATGATGATCCTCTTGCTTGTGTCTTGATGATGATGAACGATTTTGATGATGATGTTCTTGTTATCTCAGTTTTTAAAGAGAGATATAGAGATTTAGTAGGGAGAGAGATGAGAGAAAATAGGTGTAAGTGTGTGTTTTGGTGTAAATGAGGTGGGAGTGGTGAAAGAATGGGGTTAAAAGGGATGGGTCATGGGTCGGTTGGGGGCTGGGCTCGCGGGTCTGAGCCGACCCAACTCGGGTCTCCGGCTCGCGGGTTTGTGTTACCCAATTTCATATCACAAGTCGTTGTTGATTGAAAATCCCGTAGTTGTTTAAACGTTGTTTCGCGTTATATGTTAAAGTGTATCTGAAATATTTCTAGCCGAAGTATTTTTATCCAAATTCTTAATGATGAGTTATAAAATTATAATCTTGTATTATCTTCTGTTGCTGGGCGCGTTTCGGGTGCTCTTGTCGCGTTCGGAATGTTTTAAACGATACTAGATATGTGTAATATATTCCCACAATATATTGAAGCTAATATTGTTTGTTTGGTTAATTCCAAATTATTTAAAAAAAGTTTTTGTCACCAACGTCCAATCTAAATTGTATAGGACCTCGTCTATTTAGGAAGTGTGTGATTTAGACGAATCGCGTACGCGTGTAAGAAATTTTTCACGAAAGCCTCATATACTTAGATTAATAAAAAACTAAATACATGCAAGTACAAGTAATTAGGCACAAATCAAAAGTCCTAATTTGGCGGGTGTTACATCTACACACCAAAATAAGGGTTGGGTAAAAATTTTAGGTCAAACCGAACTCATTTAGTCACAATCTCGACTTGAAAACCCACGGATTTTTGTTTAGGACCCGATTTGTGAGCTGTAGATGTTTTAAAACATAATCGATTAACTTTTTGTTATAACTTTGTTTGACCGCCTTAAAGACCACTATAATTCTTGGAAAGAATATAACTAGGGGTGGAAACGGAAAGATTATAACTAGGGGTGGAAATGGAGAGATTATACCTAGGGGTGGAAACGGAGAGAATATAACTAGGGGTAGAAACGGATATAACTAGCAGTGGAAACGGATATAACTAGAAGTGGAAACGGAGAGAATATAACTAGAAGTGGAAACGGATATAACTAGAAGTGGAAACGGATATAACTAGCAGTGGAAACGGATATAACTTGAAAGTGCCTTATGCTTGGATCTAGATGACAATTGACAGTAATTAACAGGCGGAATCAATCAATTACACTTAATGCTAATAAACACAAACCGAAACAATGATATTCAAACAAAGCAAACTTGTTTATTAGCTTGTATAACGTATTGGGATCGATTACAGAGAGACTTAGTCGACAAATGATGCTAGGGTTTCGTCAACCCTAGCCGAAAACCCGTAGGTTTCTATTTATACTAAAAAGTCAGCCGACATGCGTCACTTGTGGAAGTGTCGCATGTGGCCGCCTTCATGCGTCACTTACCTAAGTGACGCTATGCGTCACTAAGGCCAGTGACGCCTAACCTAAAACACGAGTGTCGCATATAATAAAAACTATATTTCTATTAAGTAACTAACGACATTTATTACAACTCGATAGACCAACTGACAGACACCTAATATGTATCAACAAACTCCCCCGTGTCTTCAGCTTGGTCTTCAAAAGTCTTCAAGTCTTCACTTCCAGCCAGCTGGAAATACACCACCAGCGTGTACTCCATTGGCGACGCAGATATCCATGATCTTCTGAAATTTTAACGCTTCAGCTCTATCTTTCGTCTTGAACTCAATTCTATTTTCATGTAATCTTTTCATATCTTGAGCCGGAAGATTGATCAAACTTAATGGGTCAAAAACACAAAACACTTTTCTCTTGAGACCCCATAATGACCTCTTAGTAGGCTGAACAGCATCCGAAGCTGTTATCTCGTTATTTCCTGTATCTGCAATAGAAGACTCCGGGTCTGTAGCTGGTTCAGAATTTGGAATGAATACAATCACAGCTTCACCCGTAACATCATCATATTCCCAATAAACCAACCTATTCAAAAAGTCTAGCGGAATGATCTCCAAAGGTATCTTCTGTAGACACTTTGCTGGTGGATAGATCATCTTCACAATAGGTTGTCGGGTAACCGGATCAAGCTTCTTCTTAAATTTATACCTCATACCCAACGTCGGCTTTATCAAATTATACTTTTTACTATTCATCTCCCGACGTATGATCACCTGAAAGAAATCTGCTCTTGAATCTCGTGATCGATTGATCAAGGGTATCTGAGCTAACCTTTGAAGCTCACACTTCGGCAAAGTACTTATTTTATAAAACTTCATATTGAAGTACTGAATGCCGTCACTTCTCTTTATCATAAAAACAGAGTTGTTCTCATCAAATTTCCAACTCTTAATCAACCCCATGTAATCAGATCTAACTTTGTAGCATTTACACGTAACCGGTACCTCAATAATCGGTTTAAGCACAATATCCGGTTTTGTTGTAGAAGTTGATGGCTCGTTCGTTTCTTTTTCCGATTCATCTTCAGACGAATCCGATTCGATAATGGGAGCATCATCATAACATTCATCACTATGAAATTGCTCCCCCTCAACCTCAACTTCGTCATTTTCTTCAAAAAAATAATCCTCTTCTACAGGATCATTCATTTCCTCTTCCTCAGGCATCGCGTTATCATCATTCATCAAGTTTTGTAAGTATGTAAGATCTACGAATGAATAATCAACCGCAATAGGTCTTGCCTGACCTTGAACCTCAACAAAATAATCTAAACTGATATTTTCATTTATAGTGGAAGAGGGAAATACATTTTCTGGTTCCGGGGAAGGAGTTACATTTGTTTCTAACTCACTAGGACCTACCTCCCCCGAAACATTGGTAACGGATTCCAACTCTAACAACCTAGATGACAGATTTGTCACTTGAGACTGTAGAGAGTCAACCGTAGCAGCTCGAGCTTCCAAATCCCGGATCTGAGAGGCTTGAGCTTCAATTATAGCCTTCTGATCATCAAAACGTTTTCCCAAAAGCTCCATCTGAGCCAAAACCATCTGAAGAGACGGCATGTCAGACGTTGGCGGGGGTTGTTGTCGTTGGGAAGTGGGTTCCTCAATAACCACTGTTGTCCGCTGGCGTCTACGAAGAGGTAGATCAGCATAGGAGGGTGAAGACCCAGCAGGACGTTTACCAGGATTCCTCGGGATATGTACCCGGCCAGCAGAAATCCTGCGCAAAATACGCTTAAATCGTTGGGGATCAGCTAGTTGAATCCCCTCAAAAGCAGACTGTGGTGGCACATCACCCTCAGAATCCGGAGGAGTGGGCCCACCATCATCAGAATCGTCATCGACCCGGTCGACACGATCAATATCATCAAGGTCCTGAGCAATGTCAGTGTCGACCAAGTCGTCCTCGTTAACCGGAGGCACGACATTATCCAAAAATCCATGATCGCGCGGCGCAACATAGTTCTCATTTACTATGTGCCCGAAAAGTTCACGATCAGGCAAAACTGGCTCGCCCTTCGGCGCAAGCTTGCAGTCGTTAAAAACGCGCAGAAGCATCGGTGTCGGTACCAGAAGAGACCTCTGATCCGGTGCAATCTCAAGGTTGAGGTCGTTCAATAAAAGCTGCACGAACCTTGGATACTGCAGCCATTTATCTTTTCCCGCGCGGATATTCTCAACCAGATTTCCAAAAATATAACCGCTAAAGTTATACGGTTTGTTGTAAATGAGAGCTAACATAAGAGATAGCGTGAGATGACTGGCAGCATCATAACCTCCCTTTCTCGGAGACAAGCAAACAATGATAATATGACATAAATACCTCCATACCCTGCAGAGGTACTGTTTCCGGAAGTCCGAGAGTTGGTTTGCCGGATACCCCATTCGTTGAAGTCCCCCATAGATAAACGTTGTGGGGAAGATAGTGGGCATCGTGTCGTTGTCGGTGAACTGTAAAACCCTCCTAATCGAGTTCTCAGTAATCTCAATTTCCTCCCCAAACATATTCGAGACAATCCGAGGAACGTCACCCTGAACCCTGATCATGGAATGATCATAGAATTCCTCTATTTGGTTCATATACACAGGAGTCGTTGCCGTGATCGCATAATAAATCCTCGATCTGCGTAGAAAGTCAATCATCGGCCTAAAGGGCGCCGAATTTGCATGCGTAGAATCAAGGAATGCCGTAATATTGTGGCGGGTGTTGGTATGGCGGTAATAGTTCTGTAACTCAGCCATCTGTAAGCTAAAAAAAAAAATACAAAGGAGAATAACCGAAAGCATTATAAAGTTAGCCCGAACACAGAAGGGTTAGAAAACGAAATTTTAATTTAGGCGTCACTTATGGTTAGTGACGCATGGCCACTACCGTCACTTAGGAGTGTCGTACTGCGTAGGAAATAAAATTAAAATTCAATTATAGCGTCACTTGTTGGAAGTGACGCTATCATGCGTCACTGATGTAAGTGACGTTTGTATTTTGCGATTTAATGTATACGACACTTGAAAAGTGACGGGTGAAGAACATGCGACATTTAACACAGTGACGGTATCCTAAGACAGTCACTTAAGAAGTGACGGTATAAGTGACGTTTAGAACTAAGCGTCACTTAGACAGTCACTTAGGGTAGTGACGCATGTAAAGGCGTCACTAGAAAGAGTGACGGTCTTGAACAGGTACAGCAATTGTATGCGTCACTACATGAGTCACTTAAGAAGTGACGCAAAATCAAGCGTCACTTATTAAGTGACGGTATGTTTTTCAAAATTACCAAATAGCGTCACTTGTGGTAAGTGACGCACGGAGTGTCGCAACGATGAAGATCATCGTGCACTGTTCATACCCAGATTTGAAAATTAGGGGTTTTGAAAAACGAAGTAACCACGTTATGCGCATCATAAAAACTAAAGGAACACACCCTTTATAACACAAAAACATGATCAAACAAGCATTTAAACAATCGATTTTCAAGGTAAAACCATAGAGATCACGGAAATTTACAGCAAAAATAGAGAAGGAAAAAGGTTAAAATTAGTACCAAATAGATCGTAGGAGTGAGGGGAACAAAGATGTATCGATGGAATGCACAAGAAAGCCATAGAGATCACGAAGCAATCGACGAGAAACGTACAGAGCGAGTGACGCACAGACAGTGAGAGTGTCGGTATGTCAGAACAAGTGACGCTATAAGTATTTGAAAAGTGGTGAGGTTGAGTGTCGTGGGGAAGGAGTATTTATACACCGACCTTTGTATGCGTCACTCAACCCGGCACTTAGAGCGTAGCTTACCCCGACACTTACTGCATCACTTAAGTAAGTGACGCAATATCGTATGCGTCACTGGTAGCGTCACTTATGAAAGTGACGCTCAGTTCACACTAAGGCCAGTGACGCCTAACCTAAAACACGAGTGTCGCATATAATAAAAACTATATTTCTATTAAGTAACTAATGACATTTATTACAACTCGATAGACCAACTGACAGACACCTAATATGTATCAACATAACTAGAAGTGGAAACGGAGAGAATATAACTAGAAGTGGAAACATATATAACTAGAAGTGGAAACGGATATAACCAGCAGTGGAAATGGATATAACCATACACGTTTTTGAAACTCAAACTAATCAACCAAATCGTAGTCATTTGGACATTACTAGTTGGATGAACAACTAGCATAGATGATCTATTAAGAAATCTATTCATAATTAAAACCTTGCACGTTTAATACACCCTGCAGGTTTCAGTCGTTGGAGGCGACATCATTTTTCCTTATGTACAATCATTAGTGCTTAATAGCATCTCATTTAGACTCAGGTGAGTCTCATAGCCCCACTTTTACTTGTTTGAACTATATTGGGGTGAGAACACATGCTCAATTTGTTTTCATAATACGCAAGTAACAAATCATTACTTTGTACTGCATGAGTTTGTTTATCTAATCAATCAAAGCCCTCCACAACATATTTTGGTAATACGGTTGTAGCGTGAATGTTAGTGTATGGTACCATAAAGGATTGACAATCCTCGTCTGGGTTGGAAGCCCCAACTGGTCAAATGGACGCATTAGCATTTGTTCATAAGAGTGTAGATTAGGCACTCTCAGGGAGGCACCCTCGATCAGGTCCTTGAATGCGGATCCTGACACCGCAGTTAAGCTCAGACTATGTGCTCATGGCAGTGATATGCATATTATTTATTTGCTTGGTTGCAAATCAATTTACTAAATCTTGCGTAACATACATTAAATTGTATCAATTAAACCTGTGAGCTCACCAGCTAAAAGCTTACCCATTTTACATGCATTCTCAGGTGATCAGCAGTAGTAGGACTGCCCACTCAGGATCTTAGCTCGAGTCACATGCAAACACTGTTATCAAGAGATTTCATTGCATTTCTACATTTTGTATGATTAGATATGTCTTAAAATCTCTCAAATCAATCATGTGAACTCAATGCTTTTGTAAAACTTATGTACTATTATTATATTAATGTATCTTATCAAAACAACGCATGTAGATGTCGTTCATTATTATCTTATGTGCTGTGATTATTGATTAGTCGCGCCCCGACTCGATTCGCTTCCACAATCCAAAATTGGGGGTGCGATAGATTGGTATCAGAGCCTACGGTTATAGTGAACTAGGTTGCATTTAGTGGGCCTAGACTATGATCGTTAGGCGATATTCCTTATTAGGTATAACTGGTTCAGGGATTACATCATACAAGTTTAATTTAACATAGCCTGATCAACTATGTACAATTAAATAAAGTTGATGTGAGATCTGGAAGGGGTTATATCGAACAGGAATGCGTTAGTTGACTCTGACCATGAGAGACCCGGGATTTATACGTGTTTTGTGCTAGATGCACACTAGGCTATTATGTGATATACGTGTATATACATACATAGGCCTCACTCATTTAGTGAACTGTTAGGCTATTATATATTGTATGTATATGAATAGGCCTCACTCACGTACTACTTTTTCGGCTATTATATATTGGTATATATATAGATCTCATGCGATAATATACTCATTAACGCTCGCACCACCGAAAACGACAAATATAGCTACCACAATATCACTCGATATAAAGAACAAGACTTTGTTCTCATCTACTACCGTCTTTCTATTCATACACATATGACGAATGACAACACGTCCCGCAGTACCGGCTCATCCTCATTAGGAAGATATCACCTCGTAATCTTCCAACCGTTCTCATCCTTCGGGATCACGATTAAAACATACTACTAGGGGAACCTCTAGATCTCCATAAGTTAAGTCTTATCCCGCACACACTGTTGATAACATCACTTTCATCGGGATGAATTCCTAATCTCGCCGAACATGCCACCAAGGAAACAAACCTTCACTGCCATTGAACTCGCTCAATTCGTTTCTCAAGGAGTAGCCGAAGCTGATGATACTGTTAACGACGCTACTGTTGTTAAACCATGTACCTACAATGACTTTCTGAAGTGCAAATCTCTGAACTTTAAGGGCACGGAAGGTGCCATTGGATTAATTACGTGGTTTGAAAGAATGGAGTCAGTCTTTAGGATTAGTAACTGCTCGGAAGACTGCCAAGTAAAGTTTTCCACCTGTACCTTCATGGAAGGTGCTCTAACGTGGTGGAACTCGTATGTTCACTCTGTGGGAATTGATGCCGCATATCAACTCCCATGGGAAGAGTTAAAAAAGATGTTGAGGGATGAGTATTGTCCTAATGAAGAACTTCAAAAACTGGAAGATGAATTTTGGCTTCTGAGTGTGCAAGGAACCAAATCACTGGTTATACCACTCACTTCCAGCAACTTTCTCTACTTTGCCCATCCATGGTTGACCCTGAACGCAAACGTATCGAGAGATACATCCGCGGACTTCTTGAGAACATTCAGGGGAACGTCACCTCATCAAAACCAGGAAAAATTCAGAGTGCCATTATTATGGCACATGAACTCATGGCTCAGGCTGTTCGTCGTGGAACACCTGTAACACCTGCTGGAAACAACTCTGGAAGTAACAAAAGAAAGTGGTCTGGAAACGCAAACCAGAACCAACAAACAACCAAGAAGCCTGAGACTGTTAAGGCTTACGCTACTGGGTCTGGAGAGAAGAAGGGTTATGTTGGGAACAAGCCTTACCATTCCAAGTGTAACTGTCATCATGATGGTCCTTGTAGTACTCCTTGCAACAACTGCAAACGGTACGGACATCTTACCAAAGATTGCATTTAGGACTCGTTATGGTCATTACGAGTTTTTAGTCATGCCCTTTGGACTAACAAACGCACCAGCAGTGTTCATGGATCTCATGAACAAAGTATGCAAACCGTACCTAGATAAGTTCGTCATTGTGTTGATTGACGATATCCAGATTTACTCACAAATGAAGGAGAAACATGAACAACACCTGAAATTGATCCTCGAACTACTTGAACGAGAGAATCTGTATGCAAAGTTCTATAAGTGTGCATTTTGGATGCGAGAGGTTCATTTCCTTGGTCATGTGATAAATGATAAAGGGATCCACGTAGACCCATCCAAAATTGAGGCAATCAAAAACTGGGAAGCACCAAAAACCCCATCCGAAATCCGACAATTTCTTGGTCTAGCTGGCTATTATAGACGATTCATCGAGAAATTTTCAAATATAGTCCAGCCCCTTACCACTCTAACACAAAAAGACAATAAATTCGAATGGGGCAAGAAACAAGAGAACGCTTTCCAACTGTTGAAACAAAAACTGAGCACCGCACCCATCCTATCATTACCAGAAGGAGTAGATAATTTTGTTGTCTACTGTGATGCTTCACATCGGGGATTGGGTTGCGTCCTAGTGCAAAATGACAAAGTAATTGCTTATGACCCTGGCAAGGCTAATGTTGTAGCAGATGCTCTGAGTCGTAAAGAAAGAGTAAAACCCCGTAGGGTTCGAACCTTAGGATTGACTATCCACTCGAACCTCATTACTCAAATTCGTGACGCACAACAAACTGCCTTTACTCCTGAACATTTGAAGGATGAATCCTTGAAGGGGATGGAAAAGCAACTCGAAAAGAAAGACAATGGAGTATTGTACTACATGAACCGAATTTGGGTTCCATGTGTAGATGAATTGCGCAGACTGATTTTGGACGAAGCTCACAAGTCCAACTATTCGATCCATCCTGGTGCAGACAAAATGTACCACGACTTGAAAGGTTTCTACTGGAGGCCTGGTGTTGATCCCAGTCAGGATCTTAATATGTATTACTTTGATTAATTATTAATAAGCTTGCGGAATAGTTTATTAATAACTTGAAGAACTAAACTTGTAACACAGAATATTAATCAAAAGCTTCAATATTATTAACAACAATACGAACACACAATTGTGTTAGGGTTTACAACCTTGAAGCTAATAACTAGAAATTCGTCTATCTCTCTAGGGTTTTACAGGATCTCTATTTATATCACATAGAGTCCTTTACAGAATCAAACTATTATGGAAATTCTATCTATTCCATATTTCTCTCTAACCGACTACTAACAGTGGTTGAGCTATACACTAACAGGGGTAGTACTTGTACATTACCAACAGTGGTTAAGTACTTAATACAAAATACAAACTTATGTCAACAGTGGCACTGTTAGACTAATTCTAACTGACAGTGGCACTGTCAATACAAAACTAACTAACAGTGGTAGACTTCTTCTAGCAGTGGCACAAGACTTGTCTTCTGAGCAAATCTGACAGTGGCTCAGGACTCAACAATCTCCCCCTAAACTTGATCATTCTCAGCAATAAATCAAGTTTCTTCATCTTTCTTCTCATCTTTAGAAGCTTGATTCTGTTTTCTTCTTTTCTCCTCCTCTCTTAATCTTTCCAACTCCATTCTTTTATGAAACTGATTGAACACCATGTATAAAGCATTGAATGCACCTTCTGAAATCACTGTAGTTATTAGTTGAGATGCAAGCACATTTCTTAAAATCTGAGTCCCCAAAACATATTGTCTTTCATCAAGCATGTAGATTGTGACTCCATCTCTGAACAAAATCATGTGAACTCCAGCTCTAACAAAGTGTCTCCAGGTATTCACAAGCTCAATACAGTTTAAGAACAAATTAGTAAATGGTTCAGGCTCAAACAGCATATTCAAACATCTTCCCAAATCTCTTTCCATTATCACCAGTGAAGCCTGCCTGTTTCTTTGACTGTTAAGCTCATACAGATCTAGAATGTCTAACCTATTCACATTATTGAGCACATCAGCTACATATGTCAAATATTGCTCATTTCCATCCTCTCTGACAATCTTGATCTGTTCTTTAACAACATCAGCAACTTTTGATTTCTGTCCTTCCCATTCAACTATTCTTGATGATCTATCATGATTAATATGAATATTTTCTTTGCTATCCTTCACCTCTTTGATATATTTTCTCAATTTTGCTGCATCCTTCTCCAAATCAGGAACTACATTGTCACAAGCAAGAACTCCATCCCATCTAATCTTTAGATTTCTATCAGAAAGCCTTTTTAATTCTCTTTCTTCAGCTTCTGCTTTCTCTTGCTCTTCCTTTTCAATTCTGTCTTGTTCCTCTTTTCTTACCTGCTCAGCAATCTTCTTTCTATCCTCAGACAACTTTTTCTCAATGAATTTGTCTTGCATGAGCTTCTTTTCAAAATCCATCTTTCCTTCATTCTGATGTCTAGCATAAGCTTTCTCCAACCTCTCTAAATCCCATCCTTCTAGTATACTTCTTGGTGCATATCTACCACCAAGAATTCTGATCAATTCCTTTTTCCTTTGAGTAGCAGTTGGTGGTTTGTTTCTTTTCTTTTCAAGCTCTGCTTGTCTTTTCCTTCTTGCCTTTTCTTCATTTGCTTGTTTTAGCTTTGCAAACCCTGGATCCAAATCATCATTACCATCCTTTTTGTTGATCATATCATGAATCTTCTGTGCAAATAACCCTTTACCAATTACAGCCATATCATTGAGCATCTTTGCAGCCTTCTGAGATAAGGTTACCACACTCATATCTTCCAATACAACATCAACATCAGGACCTTCTAGTCTCTTGGACTCAACTGCCATTCTTAGCATTCTCTCATCATGCTCCTCCTTAGCTCTCTTGGCCTCATCTAAATCAATTTGAGGCTCTACAACCTTCTTAATCTTTCTTTCTTCTTTCAATTTTCCCTTACCTTTGTCCTTTGCATCAATCTTTGGAAGATCAGACTTAGGTTTGGGTGATGATGAGGGTTCTTCAATAATAACAGGGGGTAGAATAGATCTTGGTGTAGTGGTGGTGACAGTGGTTGTTATGACAGTTGTGGGAATATTTGAAGTATTGACAGGGGTTGATGTAACAGTGGTTGACTCTGTGATAACAGGTGTAGGTAGTATAACAGTGGTTGCTGCTGAAGTACCAACAGGGGTAGATACCTCAACAGTGGTTGAAACCAAACTGCTAACAGTGGTTATAGGTTGAGTTATAACAGTATTTTTCTTGACAGAGGAAGACTTTCTGAATGGAATTGATTTCTTTCTATTATAATTTTTCACTCTTACCTCCTCTTCAGCTGCAGATTTGGACTCTAAACACTCCCCCTCAACCTCTACATTTCCACCTTCCATCTCTGTTTCAACAGATTTATCAATCACCATCCTATCACTGAAGCTCACTCTTTTGCCCATATCAATATTTTCTCCCATAACATCCCAGAAATACAAATTAGCCACAGCCTCAAAAGGTAATCCTTTGTTTAATGGAAAAACATTCAAAGCTGGACCTCTTTGTGCATTATCCTCTGCAACATTCACATTCTCACTTTCAGAAACACTTGTTTGCACATTTTCACCCACATATACCACCATGCTTCTATCAAGCTCAGTATTCACCATTTCATCATCCATGCCTTCATTAACTACATAATCTGACACATTCAATTCATCCTCAACATTTTCATTAATCTCAAATGTATCCATGAAGCTAATACCACCTGCACCTCCATCATTATCATCATTATTCCCATCAGACCCATCATTATCATCTCCCTTATCTTCAGGCACATTATCATTCCCTTGATATTTATCTTTTCTCTCCCCCTTGCCTGAAGATTTCTGTAATTCTGCAGCAGGCTGTAAGACCTGTAACACAACATCCTCTACCACAGCCAATCTGGTTTTTAAATCATTGATTTCCTCCTGCTGCTTCTTAACTAATTCATCCTGGGCAGCCAACTTAAGTTGTTGCTCCCTTCTCAACTATCTTTCCCTCTCAAATTTTGTCCATATCAGCCTGACATCATGTACCAAATCATCAATCGTCAATTCCTTAGTTATATGACTAGTCTCATCAACATTGGAGTGTGACCTCCTAGATGAATCATTGACTACATCTGTCACTTTCCCTGCAAGATGTTCAGATGCCCCTTGATTCGTGGTACTGGGACCTTCAGTTGACTCATTACCCATAGGTTCATCAAACAAAGTTGCCTCTGGTTGGGTCTGATTGATGTTACCACTGTCCTGTCCTGCTAGTGGGCTAGAAACAGTAGTGGCAGCCCTTCCAGAATGAACATTTTCATCAAGTATGTTCACCTGTTGTGATTGCTCATTTGACTGAGACTGTGGAGAAACAGGAATCTCCATAGCGTGTTTAGTTTTCTTGGATCTCTTAGTTTTGCTTTGGGTAGGCTGTTGGTTCCCTTGTTTTCTTTTTGAGCCACCTCCTGATGTGTGTTCAGAACCAAATGGTTTTGTTGTCCTGTCATCATTTGGTCCAAGTGGTGTTGGTAATACACCACCAGTGGCGGAAGGAGCAACTAACATTGTAGAAAACAATGCAGTTTCCTTCTTGGAAAAGGTGTTTTGATATTGATACATGGCTCTAAGAGTTTTCAAAGATAAAGTAGAACTAACTATTACACTTTTATCTGCTGGCAAATTTGGCAACTGCTTATTCAACAAAAGTTGAACAAATCTAGGGTACATAATAAATGTATCACCCTTTACATTTTTGATCATATTATCTAAGATAAACCTAGACATATTAAATTTAAGACCTTGTGCCAAGCAGATTATAGGATATGCAATACTAGAACTAAATTCATTAAAACTAGTCCTCTTTTGAGATAAACATACCAGAAAGGTATGAATGTAGAACTTCCATTGAGGACAGAACCATGACTTCAAGAATGTATATTCAGACCTTGCTTTTCCAGCACCTTCATAACCCATATCTTTTATTCCTTGAAAGAGATCCTCTCTTGACAATTCCAGAACTCCTCCTTCATCATCAAACTGCAAAAGTTCTCTAAGAACAATCTCAGTTACCATTACTTTGTTTCCCTTGACAGTGGAATGAATGTGAGTAATGCCATTAACATTCCCTTCCTTTACATTCTTCCAGAATTCTTGAAAATGTGATCTGATTAATCTTGGAGCGACAGTAAGAGCATATGTAACTGGACAGTTACTCACGAAATCAATAATCGGGTGAAAATACTCATCTGCAACTTCTTTGTCCAAGAAAGCCCTCATGTTGTGTTCAGAATGAACACTCAGATTAGAATTACCAGAATCGGACGAAGATGACGATGCCATGAATGAAATTTATGAAAGAAAGAAGAGTGGTTTACAATGATCAAACACAAACGAGAGCGATTATTAAAGAGTTTTGAGAATTTTGAAAGCGTAATTAAAAAAGTGAAGTGTTTGGGTACTTATGTGATGACAGTGCCAAGCCCTAGTAAATAGAACTAACAGTGGCACTGTCAGTTATGCACCAACAGGGGCACAACTAACACTTAAGCCCAACAGGGGTACCTCACTTGATCAAATTCAACCATTAATAATCCTTAATAAAGCCAACAGGGGTACTAGTACTAGCAGGGGTACACTAGAACTAGCAGGTTCATAGACTTCATAAAATAACATGATTTTTTTTAATCAAATAAGAAAAATCAACAAATAAAACGTTAGACTCCAGCTCTCCTAATGTCTCCTGACAGTGGCTTAATCCTACAATATTAAACTAAGAAAAACAACTAGCAGGGGTTAAACTACACAAATATACAGCAGAGGTTGAAAATACATTGACAGTGGCATAAGTAAACTAACAGTGGAACCAACTGTTATCATGATGAAGCTAATAGTGGCAACACTTGACCCTGTCACACACAATATACTTCACCTCTGTTAGTATCAAATCCTGACCAAAACACTAAGTGAGATTGATCATAGCAATATTAGATATCAAAAATGTAAACCTTCCTACATCAAATGATTTGGTAAACAGATCTGCAAGTTGATTATCAGTATGAATCAATCGTTTATCATAACAATCTCTTATAAAATGATATCTGATTTCAATGTGTTTGGTTTTTGAATGCTTAACAAGATTTTGTATGATACTAATAGCAGATGTATTATCAATGTAAATAGGAGTGTTCATGAAAGTCAAACCATAGTCCATCATTTGATTCTGAATCCAGAGCACCTGTGCACAACAACTGGATGCTGCAACATACTCTGCTTCTGCTGTAGATGTAGAAACTGTGGTCTGCTTCTTGCATTGCCATGACACTAGCCTACTTCCAAGAAATTGACATCCTCCACTGGTTGATTTTCTATCCATGTTTTCACCACCATAGTCACTATCTGTGAAAGCCTTTAGCTCAAAATCTGATCCTTTAGCATACCAAAGTCCCAAATCTGGTTGACCTTTCAAGTATCTAAAGATCCTTTTCACAGCATACATGTGTGACTGCTTTGGATTGGTTTGGTACCTAGCACAAAGACACACTGCAAACATAATATCAGGTCTAGATGAAGTTAAATACATCAAAGAACCAATCATTAACTTGTACAGGTGCACATCTACTTCCTCCCCCTCAGGATCAGAATTAAGATGTTTGTGTGCCTCCATGGGAGTGCTACCTATCTTTACATCTTTATAACCAAATTTATTCAAAATATCCTTCACATACTTCCCTTGGTTAATAAAGATTCCATCTGGCTTCTGCTTAACCTGCAATCCTAAAAAGAAAGTGAGTTCTCCCATTGAACTCATATTAAATTTCTTATGCATTAGCTCCTCAAAATCTTTACAAAGTGAATCACTTGTAGATCCAAATATAATATCATCGACATAGACCTGTACCAGCAAAATATCTTTCTGAATCCTCTTGATAAACAAAGTCTTGTCAATAGTACCTCTCTTGAATCCATTCTTAAGAAGATACTCAGATAGTGTATCATACCAAGCTCTTGGTGCTTGATGTAAACCATACAAAGCTTTCTTCAATCTGCACACTCTATCTGGATATGTTGGGTCTTCAAACCCTGGAGGTTGGCATACATACACCTCATCATCAATTAGACCATGAAGAAAAGCACTCTTCACATCCATTTGATAAACCTTGAAACCCTGATAAGATGCATAAGCTAAAAACAATCTAATAGCTTCTATCCTAGCAACAGGGGCAAAAACATCATCATAATCAATTCCTTCTTCCTGTGTATACCCCTGTGCTACCAACCTGGCTTTATTCTTTATGACAATCCCTCTCTCATCTCTCTTGTTCTTAAAAATCCACTTGGTGCCTATAGCTCTCTTTCCTTTTGGTAAATCAACCAAATCCCATACATCCTGCAGCTTGAATTGTAGCAATTCTTCTTGCATGGCTTCAATCCAGCTGGGATCTTTGAGAGCTTCCACTGCTTTCTTTGGTTCCATCTGAGACAGAAAATAAACATATAAAGAAGTATGTAAATCTTCTTCTCTTATCTTTGACTGCTGTCTGGTCAGAACATGTGAACCAATATCACCAATGACCAAATCCAAGGAATGATCTTTATGAACCAGATACTTAGATGTGGATGTATCAAGCAATTCTCTTTCCAAATTAGGACCCACAAGATTATCCATTTCTAATTCTGAAAAAGAATCTCTTTCCTTTCTTTCTTTTGAAGGCTTTGGAGTTGTTTCAGAATCTGACAAAGAGGTTCTTTCCAAAACTTGAAATGGTGGACTTTGTTCATAGTTCTTTGGTGATCTCTGCTCTTCATCTGATAGTCCAGGTATCTCTAATTCACTTTCTGAATCCTCATGTGAACCCCTTAAACCATGTGTACCCTTATCTGAATCATCCTTTGCAAATTATCCATTTGTGTCTGGAGTTAATCCTTCAGTTTCTGTTTGATCCTGTTGAAAGACTGCTGGTGGATCTGGAGACCAAATTGGAAATAATACATACTCCAAGGTATCCTTTGTAGGCTGACTTGAGCTGCTATCTCCATTTGCATCATCATCTGCACTTGTACCTGCACTAGTAGACAAATCTTGATATCTAAAAGCATGGGTTAGTGCATCAATATCAAACAATACTTCTGGACCTTTTCCTTCTACATTTGGTGTATTTTCATTAAAGGTCACATCCATGGTCTCCTCTATGATCCTAGTCCTTTTATTAAACACTCTATAAGCCTTGCTTTGAATAGAGTATCCAACAAAGACAGCCTCATCTACCTTACTTTGAAACTTACCTAGGTGATCCCTGGTATTTAAGACAGTACAAGGACATCCAAATGGTTTTAAAAAGCTAACCAAAGGTTTTCTCTTAAAGAATAACTCATAGGGTGTCTTGTTATGAGATTTGACTATCAAAATCCTATTCAAAACATAACAAGCAGTGCTGACTGCCTCTGCCCAAAAGGACATTGGAAGTTTAGCATCTGCTAGCATGCTTCTAGCAGCCTCAATTAGTGTCCTATTCCTCCTTTCAGCTACTCCATTTTGTTGTGGAGTCCTAGGGGCACTAAACTGTCTTTCTATACCTTTCTCCTCACAGAACTTATTCATCTCATGATTCTTAAATTCTGTCCCATTATCACACCTGATGATCTTAACCTTTTGATTAGTTGAATTTTCAATCCTAGTTATGAAGGATCTAAGTGTTTCACCTGTCTCATCCTTGGTTCTAAGAAAGAATACCCAACTCATCCTAGAATAGTCATCAGTTATCACCAAACAGTAAGATTTCTTCCCTTGACTAGCTACATTGGTAGGGCCAAACAAGTCCATATGTAACAGGTGTAAGGGAGTGGTATTTGTATTCACAAGCTTGGTCTTATAAGAAGTCTTGTGTTGCTTGCCTTTGAGATAAGCTACACAGTGGTCACTACATTCAAATAACTTTTCAGGTAAGCCTCTCACTAGCCTATTCCTAACAAGTTTATTCATGGTCTTGAAATTCAAGTGACACATCCTCCTATGCCATAATTCAAATTCAGAAACAGTAGCTTTAGATATAAGACAGTTAACATTTTGAGATTCCATCTTGTTTAAATCACTACAGTATACATTATTCTTTCTTGGAACTCTCATTAAAATTTTATCTTCAGGTATTTTGAGTTTTTCAGAAAGTATAATGCATTATGTGTCAGTGAAATAAACAGGAATTTGCTTATCTGTGATTTGACTCACACTTAGCAAGTTATATCTCAATTGTTCAACATAATAAACATCATTGAAAGTGAGCTTACTGCTTTTTACCTTGCCTTTACCTGTAATTTTTCCTCCTTTAGGATTACTACCAAATGCCACATCTCCTCCATTAAAAGCTTTAAAATCCTGCAGTTTCTCCCTATCTCCAGTCATGTGCGTTGAGCATCCTGAATCAATATGCCATAAGCTTGGCTTGCTCTACACATATAAAAAGAGAAATAATTAGTTTCTCTTGGGAACCCAAACCAATCTGGCTTTGGGTTTCCCTTGAGCATTTTTGACATCAACCCTCTTAAAGGTGATTGATCTCAATGCTTCATTGATTTTGGACACTTTTGATGTAGATGCATTCTTATGTCTCCAAAAACAATCTGTTTTAGACCGAACAGGGGTTAATGGTCTGACAGTGGTTACCTTCAAATTCGTATTAATTACCCTGGCAGTGGTAGCTTTATTTGGTATAAACATTCTTTGCAAATGCTTGATACTAGCAGTGGTACCATGCCTGACAGTGGTCAAACCCTCCCCTGTTCTTGTCTTGCCTCTGTTAGCTTCTGACAGTGGCACTGCTGCAGTATTAACAGTGGCTGCAGCCTTGCCTCTGTTAGGCTGATTTCTCAACACTTATCCTGTACCACGGTTCCTATTATTTTTAGGATTATGGTAACAGTCTTGTTGAAGATGATTATACCTACCACAAATAAAACATGATTTTCTTTTCACACATTCAAACCCATTACCCAGCCTTTGTGACACCAATTGATTCCAATTCCTTTGATTCCCTCTAGGTGTAGGTTTGATTATTTTCTTTGCAGGATTTTTATCATGTTTGCTAGCACACTTAACACATTCAGCCTTTTTATTGGACTCATGATTAACCTTGTTATTCACATAACCTAGACCAGTTCTAGATTTGTTAGTCCTATTCACTTGTTCAAATTGCACCTTAGTTTTCTCCATGAACAACTTCTTGCCTTCTTCTAGTTTATCACTCTTAAGTTCTGAAACTAGACCAGTAATAGACTTAACACATCCATCCATAGAATTACCACTAGATGAGCTATCACTATCACTCTCATCTTCCTCAGTCCAATCAGATATTTCCACTTTATCAAAATTTATATTATCAGCACAATTAACTACTGGATCTACCTTTTTAACCTCCTCAGACACACCTACCTTAATTTTTTCTAAGTCAAAATCAATTTTAGATGGGAAGTAAGTATGATTATAAGGTGGGGGTACAGCATTAAGATTGTAACCAAATCCAGTTTTCAATTTATCATGAATCTGAGACTTGATTAAGTTTTGAACACCTTTTGAGGCATTTTCCAATTCATCAACTTTCAACTTTATGGACTCTTTATCAGAAATTGCCTCAGCCAACTTGGCACTTAGCATATCAACTTTTGTTTGTAAAGCTTTCTTTTCCCAATTCAGATATTTAATATCTAAGTGAAATTGTGATTCATTCTTTTCAAAAGCCTTAATTTGTTTTTCAAGATTTTCAATAGCTAAGGTTGCATGTTGACTTTTGACTTGAAAAGCTTTCAACTCATTGCACACAACAACATTATGATCCCTGTAAAATTTAACCATTTTCTTACATTCAGGTGAACATAATTTAACTTGTACCTCATGTGGAATGTCTGAAGGTTCTGGTTCTTCTGTGACAGCCATTAAAGCTTGATTCTTTACCACAAGCTCTTCTTGATCACTCCAGTCAAATCCTCCCATTCCATCTTGTGCTACCAATGAGTCTGAAGTGGTGTTTTGTACAGGTACCAATCTTCTTTGAGGACCAGAACTATTTCTCATTATTCCATTAACTGTATTCTATGATCCTCCATCCTGTGTGTTCCTGCATTCTCTTGCAAAGTGACCCAACTTGTGACAGTTGAAACACTCCACTTTGCTTTTGTCAAAACCAGCTACACCAACTCTCTTGAATGTGAAGTTTCTGTTACCAGACCTCTGGATAAACCTTTTTGCCCTTATGGTGATCATAGCCATTTGCTATCTCAAATCCATCTCCTCAAGGTCCTCTTCACTGACCTGCTCCAAATCTTCTGTAGTTAATGATGAATTCACATGGCTAGCAAAGAATGCTTCTAGCACAGTATCATTAGCACCAGATGTGCTACTACTTCCAGCTTCACCAACAGACACAAAAGCAGTATTATTAGAACTACCAGTGGACTGTTTTATAGCCAAAACGTCAGGCTTAAAGTTTCTCAGATCATTGTACAGATCCTCAATTTCCTTCTGATCAAGGTCTGCACTTTGTCTAAGTCCCACAGTGTACATGTTCCATTCTGTACCAAGTGATCTTAAGAATTTTCTGTTAAGATCATCCTTGTCTATCTTGACATTGTGATTTTCAAGATCTCCCACCAGTTTCTGAAACCTATCAAAGGTTTGAGTTAAAGTTTCTGACTTTACTCCGGCAAAGTTCTCAAACTGTTGTTTGAGAAGAGACCTCTTATTCTTCTTTGTATTATCATTACCTCCAAACCTTGTGACTATTGCTTCCATGAGTACCTTAGCATCTACACATTTATCAAATTTCTTTTGATACTCATTGGGAATTGACAAGAGTAATGTACTCAATGCCTTCCATTCAGTGGCTCTTTCTTTTCTCTCAGCATCTGTCTTGGGTGGTGGTCTCTCCAATTTTTCACCATCTGGACCCTTTGGATAATTAGGTCCATTGATAACCACCTCCCACATCATATAATCTGTGAGAAGCATGTACTGCCTGATTCTTGTCTGCCATAACTCAAACTCATCAGGTTTGAGCATAGGAATCTTTGTGGCATGTATTCCTTCCATTGATTCAGTAGACATCTTGGTATTTGAGGAGAAAGCTGCAAACTTCAATAGAATTCTTCAAGCTCAAAGCAATATCTAGCTCTGATACCACTTGTTGATCCCAGTCAGGATCTTAATATGTATTACTTTGATTAATTATTAATAAGCTTGCGGAATAGTTTATTAATAACTTGAAGAACTAAACTTGTAACACAGAATATTAATCAAAAGCTTCAATATTATTATCAACAATACGAACACACAATTGTGTTAGGGTTTACAACCTTGAAGCTAATAACTAGAAATTCGTCTATCTCTCTAGGGTTTTACAGGATCTCTATTTATATCACATAGAGTCCTTTACAAAATCAAACTATTATGGAAATTCTATCTATTCCATATTTTACAGGACTACTAACAGTGGTTGAGCTATACACTAACAGGGGTAGTACTTGTACATTACCAACAGTGGTTAAGTACTTAATACAAAATACAAACTTATGTCAACAGTGGCACTGTTAGACTAATTCTAACTGACAGTGGCACTGTCAATACAAAACTAACTAACAGTGGTAGACTTCTTCTAGCAGTGGCACAAGACTTGTCTTCTGAGCAAATCTGACAGTGGCTCAGGACTCAACACCTGGCATGAAATGGGATATTGCCACCTATGTTAGTAAATGCCTGACGTGCTCAAAGGTCAATGCTGAATACCAAAAGCCGTCTGGGCTTTTGCAACAACCTGAGATGCCCACATGGAAATGGGAACAAATAACGATGGACTTCATCACGAAGTTACCCAAAATGACAACTGGAAGATCCACCTAAGGATTCGCCACCCAAATAAGTGACGCCTACTTCACCCTCTTCTATCCTCATATCGCATAAAAAGTCACATTTTTACTACCGATATCACTCTCATTCTGGAACGATTCTTGGAACTTTAACCCAAATTCAGTACAAATCAATGGTATTGGGCCAAGATGGTCAAAACAAGGTTGCACGATGAAAATCAATCAAAACAAGATTGCACGATAGAAAACGAAGATTCCACGCACGGTTGAAGATTCAAGTCATCAAAACAAGATTTCAAGACAAAAGAGACCATCACCAACATCTATCTCATCCAAGTTATTCGTTTTCAAATTACGAATCCAACAGAAGAAGAATCAACAAAAACGGACGAAGAATGAAGATTCTACGTACGTCGGAAGATCCAAATGATTCGTATGACACATCTAAAGTTCAGAGACATATTTTTGGGATTTCTTTTCATCAAAAGCTTCGTTTCTGAATTACAAATCCAACGCAAAAAGAATCTATGCAAACGGACGCATAACGAAGAAAACACGCACGAATCGAGAAATGAGGTAACAGGCGACGAACCGGTGCGGGGGGGTGCCAGCCGCCGCCGGCCAGCCACCCCACCGCCGTCGGCAGCCACCCCACCACCGCCAGCCACCTAGCCACCGCCGGCCGCCACTCAGCCGCATGGATTGCGCTTTTTTTTCCTTTCGTGTACCCGGTGCTAGACCTTTACGTGCTTTTGCGTACCCGGTGCACCACCTTTTCCACCTTTTCGTACCTGGTGCCACCACCTTTTACACCTTTTGCTATTGTGAGCTTTGGGATGCTAACTTGAGCCAAGCCTCTCCTATAAATAGCAGCCCCTAGCTCTCATTTCAACACACTCTCATATTCACACTCATACATATACTCTCACTCTTCCATTTCCACTTTCTCACTATAAAACTCTCTTATATTTTAGTCTAGGATTATTGTAATTAATCTACGGATTAACATAGAGGTTAGAACGAACGTTAGGAGCTTGGAGATTCACCTTTGTACATGTGAAAGAGTTTTCAATCATAATAATACACTGCTATGCATTTATTTCCAGGTGATATCGAAACCTTTATCATACTTGCTTTATTTCATATTTTAATTATGTGTTATTGCCTTGTATGTGATTTGTCTATTACCATGAATTTCGATTAGTTTATTATTGTGATTGTTGATGATGTAGATAATTATAAGTAAGGATGACATTATACAATTAAGTGTACGACAATTGTAAAAGTGATGTAATGGCCCCTATTCGACAGTTTATCTGATATAATACTACAGGAAATGTTTTACATGGAGTACAAATGTACGAAAGTCGATAAACGACCGAAGGTAGTTACATCACTGGAATCAGCTCTGGTTTAACAGTTGGAATTCCGAAAGGATAATACAACTTCACAACTAACTGGTATATCCTACGAAAGTCAATGCACAATAAAATGATGTTCGACAACGCGTTCAGATAAAATAGGAATTAATGACCTTTGTATCGTTAAGACTTTATGAACTTGAGTTTAATTTATGGAGTACCCTTTCTAGTTATCCACTTGACTACAACCTAGTAATTAGGACTTGATCAACCTTAATTATGGTAAGTAGTTATCTGTGCCCATGACATGCAACAAGTAAGACACAGTGAACCCACTCGTTGTACATATTAGGTTTACATTTTTGCATCGCTTTACATTTAGTTAGTTTAGAGTGTCACGTTCACCGTCAATTACTCCTTACCGCATGTCTCATGTAAGAAGCAGTTGAACTACCATGTGCGCGGGGGGGGGGGGGGGGGGGGGGGGGGGGGGGGGGCTGCCGCCGTGAGAGTGCCCTTAGACGTGGAACTACCATGTATGGCTAACAAACACAAACCGAACAAAAGTATTTCAACAATGAAACCGTATATATCAACTTGTATAACTGTTTGGGAATGATTACAAAGTTGCTTAGTCGACAAATGGTGCTAGTGTTTCGTCAACCCTAGCCGAAAACCCGTATGTTTGTATTTATACTAAAAGTCAGCCGACATGCGTCACTTGTAGAAGTGTCGCATGTGGCCGCCTTCATGCGTCACTTACCTAAGTGTCGCTATGCGTCACTTAACCAAGTGTCGCAATGCGTCACTCAGGCAAGTGTCGCCTAAACCAAAACACGAGTGTCGCACTATACAAAAGCTATATTTCTATTAAGTAACTAACGACACTTATTACAACTCGATAGACCAACTGACAGACACTCAAAGATGCATCAACAAACTCCCCTGTGTCTTCAGCTTGGACTTCAAAAATCTTCAAGTCTTCACTTCCAGCCAGCTGGAAATACACCACCAGCGTGTACTCCATTGGCGACGCAGATATCCACGATCTTCTAAAATTTTAACTCTTCAGCTCTATCTTTCGTCTTGAACTCAATTCTGTTTTCATGTAATCTTTTCATATCTTGAGCAGAAAGATTGATCAAACTTAATGTATCAAAAACGCAAAATATTTTTCTCTTAAGACCCCATAACGACCTCTTCTTAGGCTGAACAACATCCCAAGCTGTTTTCTCGTTATTTCCCGTATCTGCATTAGAAGACTCCGGGTCTGTAGCTGGTTCTGAATTTGGAATGAATACTATCACAGCTTCACCCATAACATCATCATATTCCCAATACACCAACCTATTCAAAAAATCTAACGGGATGATCTCCAAAGGTATCTTCTGTAGACACTTTGCTGGTGGATAGATCATCTTCACAATAGGTTGTCGGGTAATCGGATCTAGCTTCTTTTTAAACTTGTACCTCATACCCAACGTCGGCTTTATCAAGTTGTACTTTTTACTATTAATCTCACGACGTATAATCACCTGAAAGAAATCTGCTCTTGAATCTCGCAACCGGTTGATCAAGGGTATCTGAGCTAACCTTTGAAGCTCACACTTCGGCAAAGTACTTATTTTGTAAAACTTCATATTAAAGTACTGAATGCCGTCACTCCTCTTTATCATAAACACTGAGTTGTTCTCATCGAATTTCCAACTCTTAATCAATCCCGTGTAATCAGTTCTAACCTTGTAGCATTTACACGTAACCGGTACCTCGATAATCGGTTTAAGCACAATATCCGGCTTTGTTGTAGAAGTTGACGACTCGTTTGTCTCTTTTTCCGATTCATCTTCAGACGAGTCCGATTCTATAATGGGAGCATCATCATAACATTCATCGTTGTGCAATTGCTCCCCCTCAACTTCAATATCCTCATTTTCCTCAAAAAAATAATCCTCTGCTACAGGATCATCCATCACCTCTTCCTCAGACATCGGATTATCATTCATCAAGTTTTGAAGATATGTGAGATCTACAAATGAATAATCAACAGCTATAGGTCTTGCCTGACCTTGAACCTCAACAAAATAATCCAAACAAATATTTTCATTCATAGTAGAAGACGGTTGTACATTTTCAGGTTCAGGGGGAGGAGTTACATTTGTTTCTATTTCCCTGGGATTATCCTCCCCCGAAACAAGTGTGACTGACTCCAATTCTAACAACCTAGAAGACATAGTCGTTATCTGTTGCTGGAGAGAGTCCACTTCGGCAGCTTTAATCTCTAAATCTTTGATCTGTGAAGCTTGAGCTGCAATGATCGCCTGTTGATCATCAAAACGCTTCGATAAAAGCTCCAGTTGAGCTAAAACCTGCTGAATAGAAGTAGTGGCAGGCTAAGGAGAAGTTTGTTGAGTAGGCTCCTCAAGAACAATCGAAGTCCGCTGGCGTCGACGTAGAGGTAAATCGGCGTAAGAGGGCGAAGACCCAGCAGGATGCTTGCCAGCATTTCTCGGGATATGAACCCGACCAGCAGAAATCCGGCGCAAAATACGCTTAAAGCATTGGGGATCAGCTAGTTGAATCCCATCTAAAGCTGATTGAGGTGGCACGTCACCCTCAGAATCAGGAGGAGTGGGCCCACCGTCGTCAGAATCAGGCTCAACTCGATCAACGCGGTCGATATCCTCTAAATCTTGAGCAATATCGGTATCAACCAAGTCGTTCTCGTTTACCAGAGGAACAACATCATCCTCAAAACCATGATCGCGCGGCGCAACATAGTTTTCATTCACTATGTGCCCGAAGAGTTCGCGATCAGCCAAAACCGGCTCGCCCTTTGGCGCGAGCTTGCAGTCGTTGAAGACTCGCAGTAGCATAGGCGTCGGTACAAGAAGAGACCTCTGATCCGGTGCTATCTCAAGGTTCAGATCGTTCAATAAAAGCTGCACAAACCTCGGATACTGCAGCCATTTATCCTTTCCCGCTCGGATATTCTCAACCATGTTGCCAAAAATGTAACCGCTAAAGTTGTACGGTTTGTTGTAAATCAGGGCCAACATGAGAGATAGCGTCAAGTGGCTAGCAGCATCATAACCTCCCTTTCTCGGAGATAAGCAAACTATAATAATATGACACAGATACCTCCATACCCTGCAGAGGTACTGTTTCCTGAAATCGGAAAGTTGGTTTGCCGGATAACCCATCCTCTGAAGTCCTCCATAAATAAATGTAGTTGGGAAGATGGTGGGCATCGTAGAGTTATCATTGAACTGTAAGACCCGTCTAATCGAGTTCTCGGTGATCTCGATTTCCTCCCCAAACATAGTCGAAACAATCCGGGGAACATCGCCCTGAACCCGGATCACTGCATGATCATAAAACTCCTCTATTTGGTTCATATATATAGGAGTCGTTGCCGTAATCGCATAATAAATCCTCGATCGGCGTAGAAATTCAATCATTGGCCTAAACGGCGCTGAATTGGCATGCGTAGACTCGAGAAAAGCCGTGATGTTGTGTCTGGTATTTGTGCTGCGGTAATAGTTCTGAAGTTCAGCCATCTGTAAGCTAAAAATACAAATAAAAATAACCGAAATCGTTATAAAGTTAGCCCGAACACAGAAGGGTTAGAAAAAGAATTTTGACTTTAGGCGTCACTTATGGTAAGTGACGCATGGCCACTACCGTCACTTAGTGAGTGTCATATTGTACAGTAATTAAAATTAAAATCAAAGTATAGCGTCACTTATTGGAAGTGACGCTATCAAGCGTCACTGATGTAAGTGACGTTTGTATTTGGTGATTTAAATTATACGACACTTGCGAAGTGACGGGTGAAGAACATGCGAAAGTTAGTGACGGTATCCTAAAAGAGTCACTTAAGAAGTGACGGTTAAAGTGACGTATAGGAATAAGCGTCACTTAGACAGTCACTTGGGGTAGTGACGCATATAAGAGGCGTCACTAGAAGTAGTGACGGTCTTAACAATTAAAACAAGTTTATGCGTCACTACACGAGTCACTTAAGAAGTGACGCAAAAACAAGCGTCACTTATTAAGTGACGGTTTAAGCTTTCAAAATTACCAAACAGCGTCACTTGAGGTAAGTGACGCACGAAGTGACGCAACGATGAAGATCATCGTGTCACTGTTCATACCCAGATTTCAAATTTGGGGGTTTTTGAAATCAAAGTTACCAGGGTGTGCGCATGGTAAAAACGAGGATTACACACCCTTTATTACACAAAACATTATCAAATCAAATGTTTAATCGAACGATTTCAAAGTTAAAACCAAACCGTAACCCTAATTTAAATTTACAGCATGAATATCAAAGGAAAAAGGTTAAAATAAGTACCACTAGGTTCGTTTGAATGAGAGGAACAAGAGAAAACCACAGGAATGCACGAGAAAGCCGCAGAAAGCACGAATCGATCGAAGAAAACGCACAGAGGGAAGTGACGCAGAGACAGTATAAGTGTCGGTGTGTCAGAGCAAGTGACGCTATAGTAATTTGAAAAGTGGTGAGGTTGAGTGTCGTGGGAAGGGGTATTTATACACCGACCCTAGTATGCGTCACTCAACCCGGCACTTATAGCGAAGCTTACCCCGGCACTTACTGTGTCACTAAAGTGAGTGACGCAATATCGTATGCGTCACTTGCAGAGTCACTTATGAAAGTGACGCACAGTTCACTTTTAGTGAAAAATTTGCGATTTTTTCGATTTTCGCAATGTGATTTCGGTACTCAAATTTGAAAATGTAATTGTAACTTGGATAATAACTAAAATTATACTAACTTAGAGAAAATAAAAGACATACAAGAATGTAAATTTAGAATTACAAAAGTAACACATTCTTTTTGGTGACGGAGTTGATAAAGTCTGGTTAGAGATCATATTGGAATAACATGCATTTATTAGGAACAGTAAGTGTTATTTCGATCATCAGTATATTTGTCCTCTTTAAATTTACTTGACATATTAAAAGCACTTTTTATAAAAATTATTTCAAAACGATTATTAGTATGTTTATCCGCTTAATCATGTTATACTCACATCTAGGAAGTATTTTATTATTATTGGTATGTGCATTTCGCTGTAGTTCCCACCATAGATATACATCTTAACTTAAGACATAGACCATGTTTCCATTTACAGATAGAATATAAGAAAATCAATTTTAAGAATCAAGTCAGCGGTGACAGGTCTGTACTTACGTACAACAGAGCGACATAGCTTGATTCAGGTTTAAGCAAAACCAGACTTGGTCAAACCATTTTGGCGACCTTGTAAGGTATCTTATTTTGAAAGACTTTGCAAGTACATTGACTTGTGTTTGCTTAAGTTTAAAGTATATATTAATAGAAGCCAGGTCTATACTTACGTATAACAGAGGAAACTATTAATATATACCCCCAAATGATATCAAATAAACATCTTTCACGAAAGCATGTCTAGTATAAGTAAGAAATTAAGACTATTGTCATACATCTAATGACGGTGTACCACTTGAAATAGACAGTTATTGATTAAGCTTCTTAAGACTTCTCAAAGAGTTTTGCATACCATGCCTACTAATATATCGTATGATGAAGACAATGTTTATAAAAACTGTTTTCAATACGTCAGATAATTCTACTGACACATCCAAGATAAACCTTAAATTTCCATTTTTATGCATGTCACCCAATGTACTATCATATCCCAAGTTGTTTACAAACACAACTTCAACGTCTATTTTAAAATGTAGCAACCTTGCATTTCTTTAATACTAGAAAGTATAAAGAGTGGCAGTTGCATAGGTTGCATTTTTTTTATTTTTTATTTTTATTTTTTTTAAAACATTACTGTAAAAACAGTCCAAGTCATGAATTACTTTTTAGTAAGAAAGAATCTTAAACAAATCATGTTGATTAGTTCATCAAATCGAGTACGTGTAAAGGCTTTAGTGAAAAGGTCGGCATTCTGCTTTAAGGTGTCTATTTGAACTAGGTCTATCAAGTGTTTTTCATAGCAATCCCGTATAAAGTGGAACCTAAGTTCAATGTGTTTAGTCTTAGAGTGCTGTACGGGATTGCGCATGATAGATATAGCAGCAATATTATCAATGTGAATAGGAGTCATAGAAAGAAGTAACCCGTAATCACGCAATTGATGCTGTATCCATAGAACCTGAGAGCAGCAACTTGCAGCAGCAACGTACTCAGCTTCCGCAGTGGAGAGAGAAACTGTAGTATGTTTCTTACACTGCCACGAAACTAGTCGAGATCCTAGGAATTGACATCCACCAGTGGTTGACTTCTTGTCGATGCTGCAGCCGCCATGATCTGAATCCGAATAAGCAGAAAGAGCGAATGATTTCTCATTTGAATACCATAGACCAAGATTGGGTCTATGTTTGAGATAACCAAAGATTCGCTTTACAGCCCTCATATGAGACACCTTTGGTTTGGCTTGAAAGCGAGAGCATACGGATACCGCAAAGATAATATCCGGTCGAGAAGCAGTCAAGTACATCAAAGAACCTATCATTGATCGATAGTCCTTTTCTTTGCAATCTTCTTCATCCTCAGCAAGTCGGAGATTGTGATTAAGCTCGATGGGAGTCCCATAGGTTTTACAATTGAGCATATCATATCGAGTCAACATGTCTTTGACATACTTTGACTGATGAATATAAATACCTTTTGGAGACTGCTCAACTTGTACACCTAAAAAGAATTTGAGCTCCCCCATCGCACTCATCTCAAACTCAGATTTCATGATTTCCTCAAAGTGCTTGCACATCGCTTCATTTGTGGAGCCAAAAATAATGTCGTCCACATACACCTGCACGAGTAACATATCCTCTCGATCGCCAGTCCGTTCTTTGCGAATGAACAGAGTACTATCGATATTTCCACAAACAAATCCATGCTTAACTAAATGAGTAGTTAGCCTCTCGTACCATAATCGCGGGGCATGATGAAGACCATATAACGCCTTGTTTAACTTGCAGACGTATTCTGGATGCTCAGGGTCTTCAAAGCCAGGAGGCTGTTTCACGTAGACATCAGTGTCCACTTTCCCGTATAAAAATGCGCTCTTGACATCAAGTTGGTGAACGCGAAACTCTTTGTAAGACGTAAATGAGAGAAAGATCCGAATGGACTCAAGTCTTGCCACAGGAGCGAAGACTTCATCATAATCCAAGCCCTCAATCTGACTAAATCCTTGAATGACCAATCGGACTTTATTCCGAATTACAATACCCCTATCATCCATCTTATTGCGAAACACCCATCGAGTGCCAGTTAAATGAGCACCTTTGGGTAATGGAACTATATCCCACACGTGTAGCTTGTTGAACTGCTGCAACTCTTCTTGCATAGCCTCGACCCAAGATGGATCTTTTAAGGCTTCATCAACTTTCTTTGGTTCAATTTGGGATAAATGACAGGAATTTATCCGGGCGATCAAATTCAACATTTCCTGATTTGGATTTTGCTGCACTTGATGCCTTGTTCGAACAGCAGCTTCAGGATCACCGATAATGTTATCAATGGGGTGATCCCTGTGTACACGTGTGACAGGGATACGATCGGGTGCAAGTACTAACTCCAAATTGTTCATGTCCCCTTCAGTGACAGGAACAGTGTTAGTTGCAGGAGTAGTAGAACTTTCCGGTTGCACAGGAGATTCCGTATCATCTTCATTAGAGAAAAGATGAGAGTGGACCATTTCATAATCCTCGTCTTCCTCCAATGGTGGCATGTTGGGATCATCGGGATATTCTGTTGAATTAGATGTTCCTGAAGTTGAAGGAACATCCGAAGGTGGAACCGTAGGCAAAGGTGTGGATGTGATAGATATTGGTGTAGTAGTAGTAGGTGGTGGAGGTGACGGTGTGGGTGTTGCCGTAGGTGGGGATGCCGGTGTTAAGGTAGAAGTGTCCTGACACAAACTAATACCATGAAGTAGAGTGACAATTTCGTCCTCATCAGAAGTTCCTTCTGGTATGTCGAATGAGTTGAACACGTCCTTGTAATTGAATAGCCAATCCGGACCCGTTCCTTGAGGAGGATCCGTGTATCGTAAGCATTTCACCTCAAAATGCTCTTCCACCTGATGAGTCGACTTGATGTAGACTCGTTTATTTGGAGAGTTGACGGAATATCCAAGGAAGATTCCTTCAACTGCTTTAGCTCCAAACTTCGAGACTTTATCTTTAGAGACCATAATCAAACATGGACACCCGAAAGGTTCCAGAAACTGCAAGGTGGGCTTACGGTTGTTAAAGAGTTCATAACATGTCTTATTTTTCTTCTTAACCATGAGCACTCGGTTCAAAACATAGCAAGCAGTACTGACTGCTTATGCCCAAAAGATTATAGGAAGCTTAGAATCGGCCAGCATAGTCCGAGCTATCTCGATAATAGTCCTATTTTTACGCTCAGCAACTCCGTTCTGTTGAGGAGTTCGAGGGGCACTGAACTGATGATCAATGCCTTTTGTGGCACAATATAACTCAAGAGTAGAGTTCTTGAATTCAGTCCCGTTATCACTTCGCAGTCTATTAACCTTTAAGTTGCATAAATTTGCCAACTTATCTAACAGATATACTAGAATATCTGGTGTTTCACTCTTTGCCCCCAGAAAATACACCCATGAAAATCGTGAGTAGTCATCGGTGACTACTAAGCAGTACGATCTTCCACCAATACTCTTGGTTGAAATAGGACCGAATAGGTCCATATTCAATAATTCCAATGGTGCCGCAATGGAATTCACTAACTTAGGCTTGTGAAGTTTCTTATGAAGTTTCCCTTTATGGCAGGTGACACAGTCATCTTTTAGTGCAAATGACTATTTAGGGACTCCATTTACCGAATCATTATTTATCAAGAAATTCATCTTTCGAAAATGGATGTGTCTCATTCGTCGATGCCACAATAATGATTCCTTTTCTGAAGCCTTGGAAAGGAGACATGTATATTCATCTTTAGTCTCCACAGTTCGCATATTCATGATGTCGGTATCGTTTCTCCGTGGCGCCCTTAAAAGCACCCATTCCTCGGGGATAACGAAACCCGGCTTCAAAATCACACATTCCGTCTTTGTGAACGCTGTTGTGTAATCCTTATCACATACTTGTGATACACTCAGCAAGTTATGAGT
Organism: Pseudognaphalium luteoalbum; assembly: GCA_963422505.1. Classification (NCBI taxonomy): domain Eukaryota; kingdom Viridiplantae; phylum Streptophyta; class Magnoliopsida; order Asterales; family Asteraceae; genus Pseudognaphalium; species Pseudognaphalium luteoalbum. The sequence goes on from OY730196.1 coordinate 44,169,492, forward strand.
CAATTGAGCCACGTAGTTCACATTTTCGAAGCTAACTTTCCCGTTAGTTAGCGTACCTTTCCCAGAAATGGTTCCTCCTGTATCTCCAGCAAATGCAACATGTCCTCCAGAATGTGGTTTAACATCCGTTAAAAGGAACACATCGCCCGTCATGTGTCGTGAACAGCCACTATCCATAAACCACTCGCTGTCTTTAACGCGTTCTGACTGCTGCAACACATAAAGTAGGAGATTAGTGAGAAACGGTGACCCAAGCCTTTACAGACTTAGGTCGACCACAGTCATCAACAATAATCACATCAGACAAGACTTTATTTTTAAACAGATCAGATTTTGTATCTGATGTGTTATTATTGATGACATTGGAGTCTACAGTAGACTCCTTTATTTTCCAAACAATAGATGGTTTGGAAATTTGCTTTGGAGTAATGTCGGGCTCTTGTTTTGGCAAAGGTTTTTGCCCAACATTACTCGTTTTTGCAGCAGGTTTGGGAGAGATAGAGTGACGCCTAGGAGGAGATCTTGAAAAGGAATTTCGATAAACAGAAGTCCTAGGCATTTCCCCCCCGTAATTCTGATGAGACAGTTTGGGACAATCACGAATTAGATATCCATGTCTCTTGCAGTAAAAGCATGATCTATTTTCAACAACTGGTTGAAACTGAGATTTTAACGCCGGAGTTGAAGAAACATTTCTAGAACATGCACATTTCGTGCATGTCTTAGAATGTTCTTGTTTCGGTTGAGTGGTTGACGTAGAAGGTTTATTACAAACATCATTTGCAGATTTAGATTTATTTTGCAAAATCTTTACAGGTGACTGTAAAGTTTGAGATTTTGTATTTAAAACCTTGTTCTTTTCTTTGTTAGGTTGAACTTTAATTGTAGGTTCAACCTTTAACACCTTTTCACATTTTACCTCAACCTTTTTTAACTCAGGATACTCCTCATCGGTAATATCCTCAATCTCAACAATCTCCTCAACATTAATAGGAGATTCACACTTTGATTTAACAAACTGAGGTGAAGGGTACTCTGACCGTTTAGTTTTCTCCTTCACCTGTTTGTTAACCTTATCAACCTTAGATTTGACACCGTATAACAATGCATAATCAACCGGAATCTCTTCGGTGCCTTCCTTAACCGGCATAGGATAGTATTCAGTAGGAGGTGGGACTACATTATAACCTAGTCCCGTCTTTGTTTTGTGATCTGTCCTTTGCTTAGTAAGAATTTCATTAAAAGCAACAGTAGACGAGGAGGAACCTAGAATCTTACTCTTATAATTGTCATATTCTTCTTTAAGATTAGAGTGTTCCTTTTTCAAACGGTCAATTTCAGCAAGATAGCTATCAATAGCATCCTGTTGACTGAAAACTTTTGACTTATACCTAAGTGTGTCTTGTTGATAAGCCTCTATCTTCTTATCATACAATTGTTCATTTGCTTTTAGGTATTTATTTGAGTCATTAAGTTTTTCGACCTTTCTTCTTAAGTCTACATTGTCTACCTGAAAGCACCTTAAGGATTCGGTTAACTTAATGCATGATACACAGTTTAAGGGTTCTTCAGGTTCATTACGTACCTCATTCGAGATGTGAGCCATAAGACACTGCTGATAGTTCTCAGCATATATGCTCCAATCTGTATTGGTTGGCTCAAAAACAACTAGTGCATCAGCTGTAGTCTGCTTTAGCTGATCTTTCTCGGTTGCTCTGGGAGCATCAGGCTTCGTAAAACCTGATGGAGGTACCTTCTGCTTTTCACATTCTCTTGCAAAGTGGCCTAAATTTTGGCAATTATAGCAGCGCACTTTGCTTTTATCAAAACCAAAACTGGTTTTGCCATCTCTCTCCAAACTCTTGCGACCCGTGCGTTGCAAGAATTTCTGAACACGCCTGGATATCATGGCAATGTTCCAGTTTAGATCCATCTGCTCAAGATCATCATCATCAAGTTGAGCATAGTCTTCCTTGGCCAATTCCAAAGTGGCATTTGGTTGTGAAACCAAATCCTTGTAAGAACTTAGAAAGGCTGTATAGATAGCAGCCTGCTCTTGAATTGTAGGAGAGACGGGGACCTGCTGTTGTAACCCCTAGGAGGGTCCAGAAGCATATACTGGATGAGAAGCACCAGTAGAATACAAAGGAGTTTGAAGTGGAGAGCTTGTAGAAGAAACAAACGCCATTCCACCATACGCTTTACCCGTGTTGACTTTTCCTCCATATAGGGACGGGTCTTGAACAAAACCGCCTGTCTTGCATTCTTTCTTCTTCATCTCCATTGCATGAGCTTGAAGAATGCCAATTAGCTCATCCAATTTCATGGTAGCTAATTCTTGACTTTCCTTGAGAAGCTGTACTTTAACATCCCAAGAGCTAGGCAAGACATCCAGTAGTTTCTTGTTTACTTCAAGTGGAGGAAAATCGTAACCTCCCTCCGTCAACTCACTCACCAGTTGTGAGTATCTAGTAAAAACTCCTGCAGTCGTCTCATTTGGCAAAGAATCAAACAGATCATACTGTTTCTTGATGAGTTCCAACTTGGCTGCTTTGTACCTTTGATTTCCACCACATCTAGTTTCTATTGCCTTCCAAAGCTCATATGTGGTTTCATGTGATTTGAACATTCGTAATACATCTTTGGATAGGCACATACAAATAGCCGCATGTGCCTTTTATTCCATATCATAATCTTTCTTTTCCTCTGGAGTCATGGACCTGTAGACCTTTTTCGGAGTCATATTAGGAAAGATTCCTTCAGCTAGAGGAGCTACATATTTTTCGGTGAGTGGACCCCAGAGCTCCGGACAGTGAAAGTTTATGTATTGTTCAAATCGATCACGCCAATATGCGTAATCCATGTCAGCTGTAAACAGAGGAGGTTTATTATTAGAACCAACATCGTGATTCTGTTTTAACATATCTCTGAGTCCTCTAATATCGTCTTTATCAGCAATAGAAGCCATTAAAGATATACCTGAAATTGTACGCAAAAATAAGAACTTGCAAACTAATTAGTACCACAGGCGTCACTTGGTAAGTGACGCACTCAAGTGTCATAGCGACTAGCGGCACTTGAAAAGTGACGCTATCGAGTGACGTACAAAGTGACGGATGACACTATAAGTAAGTGTCGGTCAGTCGAGCAAGTGACGCACTCAAGTGTCGTACTTGAGTGACGTGCTAAAGAAAGTGTCGCGGTAAAAATTGAACAGGCGTCACTAAAGAAAGTGACGCGGAAAAAATTGAACAGGCGTCACTAATGTAAGTGACGCTTAACACTCAAATGACGTGCTACAGTGACGCACTTGAGTGACGGTGTATTAGGGTAGACGACACTTAAGTTAAGTGTCGTATAAACCTCAAATGACGCTTCAAGTGACGCGTCTAAGTGACGGTAAAACCCTAATTTGGGATTAGAAAGTGCCGCTATAAGTGACGCGTCCAAGTGACGGATCGAGTGTCGCAAAACGGCTGAAAAATCCCAAAACCCTAAAAATGTCGAATTTTCGTAAACCAAACGAAAATTCCTTGAACCCTAATGGACGAAACCTGTAGATGATGAATAATCTTGACTGTAAAACACCTTAGCAACTCCAAAACTGTATGTAATCTCAATTAATTATTCGAACAAAGCCGAAATCAACCCAAACTCGAATCTAAACGTCAATGTATTCACCTAGTGGCTCTGATACCAGTTGAGAGTGCCCTTAGACGTGGATCTAGATGACTATTGACTACAATTGAAAGGTGGAATCAATCAATTGCATGTATGGCTAACAAACACAAACCGAACAAAAGTATTTCAACAATGAAACCGTATATATCAGCTTGTATAACTGTTTGGGAATGATTACAAAGTTGCTTAGTCGACAAATGGTGCTAGGGTTTCATCCACCCTAGCTGAAAACCCGTAGGTTTGTATTTATACTAAAAGTCAGCCGACATGCGTCACTTGTAGAAGTGTCGCATGTGGCCGCCTTCATGCGTCACTTACCTAAGTGTCGCTATGCGTCACTTAACCAAGTGTCGCAATGCGTCACTCAGGCAAGTGTCGCCTAAACCAAAACACGAGTGTCGCACTATACAAAAGCTATATTTCTATTAAGTAACTAACGACACTTATTACAACTCGATAGACCAACTGACAGACACTCAAAGATGCATCAACACGCCGGCCAGCCATCCCACCGCCGCCGGCAGCAACCTAGCCGCCGCCGGCCGCCACTCACCTGCACGGATTGCACTTTTTTGTCCTTTCGTGTACCCGGTGCTAGACCTTTACGTGCTTTTGCATACCCGGTGCACCACCTTTTCCACCTTTTCGTACCTGGTGCCACCACCTTTTCCACCTTTTGCTATTGTGAGCTTTGGGATGCTAACTTGAGCCAAGCCTCTCCTATAAATAGCAGCCCCTAGGTCTCATTTCAACACACTCTCATATTCACACTCATACATATACTCTCACTCTTCCATTTCCACTTTCTCACTATAAAACTCTCTTATATTTTAGTCTAGGATTATTGTAATTAATCTACGGATTAACATAGAGGTTAGAACGAACGTTAGGAGCTTGGAGATTCACCTTTGTACATGTGAAAGAGTTTTCAATCATAATAATACGCTGCTATGCATTTATTTCCGGGTGATATCGAAACCTTTATCATACTTGCTTTATTTCATATTTTAATTATGTGTTATTGCCTTGTATGTGATTTGTCTATTACCATGAATTTCGAGTAGTTTATTATTGTGATTGTTGATGATGTAGATAATTATAAGTAAGGATGACATTATACAATTAAGTGTACGACAATTGTAAAAGTGATGTAATGGCCCCTATTCAACAGTTTATCTGATATAATACTAAAGGAAACGTTTTACATGGAGTACAAATGTACGGAAGTCGATAAACGACCGAAGGTAGTTACATCACTGGAATCAGCTCTGGTTTAACAGTTGGAATTCCGAAAGGATAATACAACTTCACAACTAACTGGTATATCCAACGAAAGTCAATGCACAATAAAATGATGTTCGACAACGCGTTCAGATAAAATAGGAATTAATGACCTTTGTATCGTTAAGACTTTATGAACTTGAGTTTAATTTATGGAGTACCCTTTCTAGTTATCCACTTGACTGCAACCTAGTAATTAGGACTTGATCAACCTTAATTATGGTAAGTAGTTATCTGTGCCCATGACATGCAACAAGTAAGACACAGTGAACCCACTCGTTGTATATATTAGGTTTACATTTCTGCATCGCTTTACATTTAGTTAGTTTAGAGTGTCACGTTCACCGTCAATTACTCCTGACCGCATGTCTAATGTAAGAAGCAGTTGAAATACCATGTAAAGTACATTGTCCGATTACTGAAAGGCATGGTCTGCACATGAAACACGTTTTTATAAACTGCGAATAATCTAGGGATGTATAATTGTTTGAAAAGGAGAGCTCAAGTCATAAGTTGAAGTAACCAAGATTTAATGCACAAAACAAGACTTAGGAATAAGAATAAAATCCTAGTGACCTAGAATCCTTAAAACACTAAGTCTTACATAATCAGCGGTCTAAACATACAAAGTTATTAATCTGCATGTGAATGAAATAGTAAACTATTCTAGTGGTTAAGAAAGGTCAGACCTATGAGACGATACGCTACTGATTCATGCACCTCGGCGTCAAGCCAAGATAGGTTGTTTATCTTTCAACTAGATAAGTATTGGAAGTTTGCGTATTGCTCCGATCAGAAACACGATAACCTAGTTCCTAGTGACATGCCAATGGGAAATTTAGTTGGTAGGGTTCTAGAGTTTACACCTGATAGTTTAAATCATTACACTTAGCATTGTCCCTGTTTAATCTGTCATCCCGAAACATTAATTATCAAAATCTCAGCAATCACATATTTATTTTACCTGTTTTCCTGCACTTTAATTCCCTGCAATTTACTTTTCTGCTTTTTAATTACTTGTCTTTAGTTTAAAACCCCGAAACCTACCTACTTTGTTCCATCCTAAATATTTCCTACCAAAAGCACCATCTTTAATCCCCCACACGTTTGGATTCATAGAATGATCTTAGGTCATACTTACCGCTTGCTAACTAGAGTAGGTAGTACGTATAATTTAAGCTCAGCTAAATATAAATTTTAAAACCCCTGTTGCGCCCGCATCACCATCAGAAATCACAACGACACTGAACCAACGGTTGCGGGTGCAACAAGTTTTTGGCGCCGCTACCGGGGAATCACAAACGTACGATTCAAAGCCGCCTTAAGTAGTGATATTTAGGAGACCCTTCCGATTGAAATCTTCTTAGAAATCTTTCGAAAGGTAGTTTAAGTAATTAGTATTAATTAAGTATTAGTTAGTTAGGATAGCATTAAAATGAAAACTCGAAAACCTAATTTTTGCCTCATTTCAATGGATGATACAGAATTCTTTGACTACTTAGAAAAAGAGTTAGGATCTGATTTCTTTTCACCTTCTTCTTCTAAAACTAAGGAAACCTCCGACTATCAAGAAGAATATAGGACCTCACTTTCAATTCCAAAACATTGCCTGGATTTTGATGACATGGACCAGTTACCTGACCTTGCATCATCTACAGAAGATCACTCGCCAACTTTGCACCTACCTGGTTTACCAAATTCTTCCCACTTCGATTATTTTCTCGGAGATAATTCTGAAGAAAAACCTCTGAAATCTTGTGACTTAATCACCCTCATTCCTGAAACATCGGTGTATACCTAAACTACGCACGATTCTCGGACTAACGACATCTTTCCATTCAATTCACACAAACACCAATACACCATTTACCGAGTGGTGGATAAGGCTCCATCAGTCGAGCCGGAACAACCTTGTTTTGAAGAACGCCACCTCGGTGCTTCTTTCAATCCTTCCTGTAGGGTAGATGTCTATAAAGTATTCGTCAGGCAGTTAACCTATGCCAACCTCCCGTATTCCTACGAACAACGAGAAACGATTGCCACATTAGAAAAACAAGTAGAATTCCTTCTTCGCCTGTCAAGTCATGAATGAGAAAGCACTTCCACGAATTTCAGAGACCAAGACCTAAAGTTTATAGCTGATTTAGATCTACTTTTTGAATCACTCGCCGACATGGATTTTCTTCCAACATCTATGATATTAATCAATCACAGTGTCGCCGCAATGATCAACAAACTTGAGTTCTGGGAAGAACAAGATCCGATGATTTCTATCGACATTCCTGGTAAAATTCATTTCTTTGTTGACCCCGCCTCTTACCTGATCTCCAAATTATGAGACGTTTTTCCTGATTCCACCAAGGAAAGAATCGACACAGTTTTCTTCGCAAAAAGAAAAAACCTTCACGTCAAGCTTACTCGAATCTTCGCCTTTACCAAATACCCCTTCACTTCTGTACAAAAATCCACAATCAGTGAACTCTGCAGGATAGTTACGTCTACAACCGGAGACCCTGATATACAGGAAGAGAACGCATTTTTGGAAGTCATGAATAAACTCACTCACGATCTTAATTACAAAGACCAAGGGCCACGCGTCGGTTTGTCAAACCCTAAAAAAGTAAGGAAAGCGTACAATAAGTTAATTGGTGATCTTGTCAATTTAGGATACGAAGAACGAGAAGTCCTAGGATTAGAGAATCGTCATTTCTATTTAGTTTATAACATCATTTTGGAACTTTCAAAATGTTTTGTGCTGAAAAACGTTCGCTTAAAGGAGCAAATCTCGACCCTTTCCCTATGGAGGGATCGGAACGAATCTTAAAACAATCCCTTCCAAAAAAGGTCAAGGCTCACGACTTTAAATGAGCATAATTTAGTATGAATATGGTAATATAATAAAATTTTGAAAATTTCCTTTAAAAAGAAAAACGTTTTTTAAAATTTTTGCCTGAAAACACATGCGCGACAACAAGAACGTACAACGTTAAGCTTTTAGCCGAAACATGTACATTCAACAAGTCCACGCTAAACAAATAATTTTTAAAACACCAAAAATAGTTTAAGTTTAATATTTTAGGATTGATTTTAATTGTTCCACAAAAATTCGCGCGTCTCTTAAATTGTTTATAACGTAACGAGAGACTAACAAGTAACTAGTTACAATAAATACATTTAGGATTCGTAATCATTATTAGTAGTACATTGGAAATTAATCTAGGATATTAGGCTTAGTACTAAGATGTACATTGGGGACCATGTAAGGAAAATGGTACATAGGAGCATGACAAATATTCCCATGGACTACCTACCTTCCATATGATCCTATAATTCAAAAACTAAAACTTTTCTTCTCCTTCCTCCCTCACCTCAAAACCGGCCACCTCCATACCTCCATGAATCACCATCCAATCTTCAACAAACTCTCTAATTTCATGTCCTTTTGAACTCCTCATTGCATGATATTCTCGGTTGTACATTCATTTTGAAGTTTTACGCACTAAAACAAGGTATGATCATAAGAAACCTACTTTAAGCTTAAAGTATCTTATTTTATGAAGTTAGCTAAGTTAGTAACTAGGAATTAGTATTTTTCTTGGTTGAATGCTTAGGAACTACATGCTACTACCACTTACCCATGCTAATTCACACTAGTTTGGCTCTTTCAAGAAGATGTACTTTAACCTATTGATTTAATCTAGAATTTGGCTTGATTAAGTGTTAGTTGTTAAACATTTAAGTAATTGTGGTGTTTTGAATAATTTCTCTATGTTAATTACACAATGCGGATAAATTAGGATAAGCAAGTTTGACTTTTGAAAGTCAACAAAAAGTTAACTAGCATGCATGATTAGGATAGTAAATTAAGATTACTTGACAACTCTTGCTTACTAGGACACTTGTACTTGCTTGACTAGTCAAAATAGGCAATAGAGAATCATTATTAAAACAAAAGTCTTGAATAAAACCAAACACATGGATGACATAACTTTTTGTGCATGACCTAGCTTGTTTATCAATTAGGAAAATGTCTAAAAAAATGTCTAACATGTTTAGGTTATAATTTTGGCATGCGGACAAATTGGAATTATCGTCTGAAGTAAGTTTTAACCTAAAAAGTCAACTTGAAGTATTGCATTTTTAAAACAAATCAATTGCAATTTTTATTCAAAAACCTTACTTCAAGTTGGATTTTTAAAAAGTCAAAAACCTACAATCAGACTATAAACTGTGAAATAATGACGTTTCAAACTTGGCTAAACACCAAACTTTGTAAACGACATTACTTCACAAGTTAAGTTACCGCCATCCCATGACTATATATGTTCGCACATTGATGATTGCCTTCCTATTGTTAAGACTGATTGTTAGTCACGTGGGGGCATTTGATATTTACTGTAATCTTTGGACTGTCAAGAATTTAAAGCCCTCACTTCGAATTTTCCATTAGAAGATTCGGGAAGCGCTTTAAATTTCCCCTTTCTTAAGACCTATTACTTTAAATCTCTCACGTTCTCAGGTACTATGTCGCCAAAGAAGAAGAAGCTAAACCCAACACGTCCACTTACATGATCTCTTGCATACCTTAGTGCAACACCAGCATACGACCAGATGGCACGAATATGGAGAGACAAATCTTTTGGCCGTTTTAGATATGTAGATTAGGAAAAGTTGCAGACATTGGGATTCAGAGATAGATTAGAGAGTCTACTCAGTTACTCAATAGAGGGTCAGCAGTTTGAGTCTTTCAAGAAACTGTTCAGCATTGACGAACCGGTGTATATGGAGATGATCACCGAGTTCATGACCACTTATACATTTGAGCCAGGGAGTAGAGTTGGAGACGGGGTGATCACATTTAGATATATGGGGAGCCTGTTCACCTTGTCATTGGCTCGGTTCGCACATCACCTAGATCTCTATACTCCAGAAGAGATCGATTCACCCCTGTTCACTAGTAGACCACCACAATTTCTCTCATGACTACTACCGCAGAGGCATGGAGTCATTGGTCACCAAAGCCGTATTTCTCGGGAATTAAAGCTACCCTGCTCACAGACCCAGTTATGCAGATTTTGCACAAACTACTGGCTTGTTCGCTTGATGGGAAGCATACGTCTAATGGTCGAGTGTCTGAGTTTGATGTTATCATAATGGCATGTATCCTCGAGAGGAGGAACATTCAGGTTGCCCATATTTTTGAAGAAAAAGAGTTTGGTGCAAGAAGATCATTCATGGGCCCAGTGATTACTAGGTTGATTCGTAAAATGGGGTTGATTAGGACGACAGAGATAGAGAAATTCAAGAGCCTCCCAGAATGGAGTGCCTAAGCGATAGACTACAATTTTCTAAGGAGCATGGATATACTTCGGATTCTGAGGGATGGCACCATTTACATCAGGGCACGGTCATCAGACCCTGAGAGTGTTGATACATTGGTAGCAGGTCTAGTCCTACCCAGGGAATCCAGGAAGAGGAAACAAACAAGAGAGCCCCGCAATTCAGACTCCGATTCAGATGAGGATGCACAAGATTCTGATGACCCAGTTGCACCGCCACAGCCTATTAGGCCAGGACCTTCTGTCCCGGCCCCTAGAGCTCAGATACCAGCTTACATATACCATCAAGGGATACCCCCAGGGCCCGATTACTGGTACTGGTTGATGCAGATGCAAGTCAAATGCTATAGAGCCATGAGAAAGCAGATCGCAGGGATACCAGTGAGCCCACTTCCAGGCATACCATGCAGAATGGGCCGAGCCCCACCACACTTATATACACCTGCAGCTCCTAGACATCCAGTTCCTACTCAAGCACCTCGCAGACATCCAGCTCGTGGCCATGGCCATGGTTTACCACCTCGCACGATTCCACCTAGACCACGACCACCACTAGCACAGGATCCTACTCCAGTACAACATATCGCCTCAACTGTTAGTTCGGTCAGAGGGCATACTTCGCAAAGCAGCAGAATATCCAGAGTCTCCACACGAGCCACCATTGTTCAGAGTCATAGGATTCTCAGGAGTGTTAGCCCTACACCCTCACCGATTGATCCAGTATCCTCTCATAGACAGACTGAGTTATTTGGAGGATACTCTCAGCAGAGGACACCAGAGATTCCACTGGACAGCTTTGACATGCCTACAGGAGATTTCATTGATCATTTGATACAGCATGGAGTATTCACTACAGGTACACCAGAAGCAGAGGCTGATCGAGATGCATCAGACGAAGGCACCCACTATCAGCACGATGATTCCTTATCAGATGAGACATCTCCTGGACCTATAGTATCTTCATCAGCAGCATCACCACCAGCCGAGCACTAGATTGCTCCTCTTTCTGACATCTTTCTATTTTCTACCAAGACTTTATTATTATTGTGTGCATTTGATGTATTGTGGATGCATAGACATCACATCTATGCAGTTATTACTTTATTAAGCTATTACTTTACTTTTCTTATCAGCAGCTATTACTTGATTATATTGAGTGGTTTGTTTGAAAAACTATAGGAGACCGAAGCAAGGGAAAACTGTGGACCACACAATGAAGAATGCCGAGAGCCATAAGCTACAAGCCACGGACCAGCAAATTTCTAACGGGGAGCCAACAACATGCATAACAAAAGCGGTACACCGTTCCAAAACCCTCTACCCATTTAAAGAATTGATTATCTCATCCGATATTCCAAACACTAAGTGTGGGATAATCAAAACCACACTACACTTATGATACTTCAACAAGAGGTACTCAACGAATAGATTCGAACATTAGGGACAATGTTCCTCTAAGTGTGGGATATACGGCCTTCAACCGCAAGTTTTTACCTCTTGTCCGTAAGTCAAATAATATTTTTATTAAAAGGCTAAAAATGGATAAAATTTCAAATTTTTAGATTCAAAAACATCGTTCTTTAGAAATCCTATCTTTCAAAATTATAAATTACAGCAAGAAACGAGTTTTGACAATGAAACAAAACTATTTTAGAATAAGATACGGACGAAAAAGGCAACACATGGCTAGGCACACATTGACCAAAATATTCGATTCGTGAGGATTGAGCCCATCATTAGCATTCATCTCTAAAATGCTTCACTTTTCGTTTCATGTGTGTGCCGATGTACGCATTTGAATTAGAACTTGCTCTTGTAATACATTTCAAGATCACACCGATGAGTACCATATGTGGCATAGGTACAACCTATCTTGATAACTTCTAAGGAATCCAAATACCCGTCCACCATCAAATATCCAACCACTCAACCTTCACTCTTCACACCCAATCAAAACCTCCTAATATTCATCCCGAACCTACAGAAGTTTCATTTTCCAACAAACTCTCAAAGATACTCTTGATTTTCCAAGACTTTTGCAGCCTAATACAAAGCCATAAAATATATCGGAGCGTTCCCCAAAGGATGAGAATCATCCGTAAAAGGAGCTCCAAGAAAAAGAAATTCAGCAAAAGCTGTCAAAAGAAACCTAAAAGCCCAAGGATCAAGAAAAAGGGCCAAGAAAAGAAAAATTTCAAAGAAAAAAAAAAGAAAAAGGCTATGTAGTCCTTTCAAAATCTGAGAAATTCCAAAGAAACTCTCTCAAGAAAAGTTTTGAGAAAATACAAGGAAAACCCTCACAACTTCTTCACCCCAAAACATCCGATTCCTTCCAAGATATCTTGAAAGGATAGTACCGTCCTCATCAAAAGTGATGGAGATCTGATTCTCGATCAAGCCTATGACGAGAATGCTACATGACAGGCTATCTGAGTGATTGACACTAGTAAGTAGGAATCCCTAAACACTTGAGTGATTTGAGTGACCCACTTGTGAGGATTGCCTAGTCATGATCATCATTTATGTTGCTCGAAGAAGGTATCAAATTCTATAAACCCTTAGTTTCCGGTGAAAACTCTTTCATAACTGTAACTTTATATTCTTTGGAAAATGGTATCTCTAAAGACTAATGCAACTAGAATCCTTCCAGAAGCTTTTAAGAATGAGTTTGCTTGAGGACAAGCAAAGTTCTAAGTGTGGGATACTTGATATCGCGTAAAAAGTCACGTTTTTACTACCAATATCTCTCTCATTCTGGAACGATTCTTGGCACTTAAACCCAAATTCAGTACAAATCAATGGTATTGTGCCAAGATGGTCAAAATAAGGTTGCATGATGAAAATCAAGCAAAACGGATAGAAAATGAAGATTCCACGCACGTTTAAATATTCAAGACATCAAAACAAGATTTCAAGACAAAAGAGCCCATCACCAACATCTATCTCATCCAAGATGTTCGTTTTCAAATTACGAATCCAACAGAAGAAGAATCAACAAAAACGGACGAAGAATGAAGATTCTACGTACGCCGGAAGATCCAAATGATTCGTATGACACATCTAAAGTTCAGAGACATACTTTTGGGATTTCTTTTCATCAAAAGCTTCATTTTTGATTTACGAATCCAACGCAAAAAGAATCAACACAAACGGACGCATAACGAAGAAAACACGCACGAATCGAGAAATGAGGTAACAGGCGACGAACCGGTGCGGGGGGGTGCCAGCCGCCGCCGGCCAGCCACCCCACCGCCGCCGGCAGCCACCTAGCCGCCACAGGCCGCCACTCACCTACATGGATTGCACTTTTTTGTCCTTTCGTGTACCCGATGCTAGACCTTTACGTGCTTTTGCGTACCTGGTGCACCACCTTTTCCACCTTTTCGTACCTGGTGCCACCACCTTTTCCACCTTTTGCTATTGTGAGCTTTGGGATGCTAACTTGAGCCAAGCCTCTCCTATAAATAGCAGCCCCTAGGTCTCATTTCAACACACTCTCATTTTCACACTCATACATATACTCTCACTCTTCCATTTCCACTTTCTCACTCTAAAACTCTCTTATATTTTAGTCTAGGATTATTGTAATTAATCTACGGATTAACATAGAGGTTAGAATGAACATTAGGAGCTTGGAGATTCACCTTTGTACATGTGAAAGAGTTGTCAATCATAATAATACGCTGCTATGCATTTATTTCCGGGTGATATCGAAACCTTTATCATACTTGCTTTATTTCATATTTTAATTATGTATTATTGCCTTGTATGTAATTTGTCTATTACCATGAATTGCGAGTTGTTTATTATTGTGATTGTTGATGATGTAGATAAATATAAGTAAGGCTGATATTATACAATTAAGTGTACGACAATTGTAAAAGTGATGTAATGGCCCCTATTCGACAGTTTATCTGATATAGTACTACTGGAAACGTTTTACACGGAGTACAAATGTATGGAAGTCGATAAACGAACGAAGGTAGTTACATCACTGGAATCAGCTTTGGTTTAACAGTTAGAATTCCGAAAGGATAATACAACTTCACAACTAAATGGTATATCCTACGAAAGTCAATGCACAATAAAATGATGTTCGACAACGCGTTCAGATAAAATAGGAATTAATGACCTTTGTATCGTTAAGACTTTATGAACTTGAGTTTAATTTATGGAGTACCCTTTCTAGTTATCCACTTGCCTGCAACGTAGTAATTAGGACTTGATCAACCTTAATTATGGTAAGTAGTTATCTGTGCCCATGACATGCAACAAGTAAGACACAGTGAACCCACTCGTTGTACATATTAGGTTTACATTTTTGCATCGCTTTACATTTAGTTAGTTTAGAATGTCACGTTCACCGTCAATTACTCCTTACCGCATGTCTGATGTAAGAAGAAGTTGAACTACCATGTGCGGGAGGGGAGGGGGGGGCGCTGCCGCCGGCCAGCCATCCCACCGCCGCCGGCAGCAACCTAGCCGCCGCCGACCGCCACTCACTTGCACGGATTGCGCTTTTTTGTCCTTTCGTGTACCCGGTGCTAGACCTTTACGTGCTTTTGCGTACCCGGTGCACCACTTTTTCCACCTTTTCGTACCTGGTGCCATCACCTTTTCCACCTTTTCTATTGTGAGCTTAGGGATGCTAACTTGAGCCAAGCCTCTCCTATAAATAGCAGCCCCTAGCTCTCATTTCAACATACTCTCATATTCACACTCATACATATACTTTCACTCTTCCATTTCCACTTTCTCACTCTAAAACTCTCTTATATTTTAGTCTAGGATTATTGTAATTAATCTACCGAATAACATAGAGGTTAAAACGAACATTAGAAGCTTGGAGATTCACCTTTGTACGTGTGAAAGAGTTATCAATCATAATAAAACGCTGCTACGCATTTATTTCTGGGTGATATCAAAACCTTTATCATACTTGCTTTATTTCATATTTTAATTATGTATTATTGCCTTGTATGTGATTTGTCTATTACCATGAATTGCGAGTAGTTTATTATTGTGATTGTTGATGATGTAGATAAATATAAGTAAGGCTGACATTATACAATTAAGTGTACGACAATTGTAAAAGTGATGTAATGGCCCCTATTCGACAGTTTATCTGATATAGTACTACTGGAAACGTTTTACACGGAGTACAAATGTATGGAAGTCGATAAACGAACGAAGGTAGTTACATCACTGGAATCAGCTTTGGTTTAACAGTTGGAATTCCGAAAGGATAATACAACTTCACAACTAAATGGTATATCCTACGAAAGTCAATGCACAATAAAATGATGTTCGACAATGCGTTCAGATAAAATAGGAATTAATGACCTTTGTATCGTTAAGACTTTATGAACTTGAGTTTAATTTACGGAGTACCCTTTCTAGTTATCCACTTAACTGCAACCTACTAATTAGGACTTGATCAACCTTAATTATGGTAAGTAGTTATCTGTGCCCATGACTTGCAACAAGTAAGACACAATGAACCCACTCGTTGTACATATTAGGTTTACATTTTTGCATGGCTTTACATTTAGTTAGTTTAGAGTGTCACGTTCACCGTCAATTACTCTTGACCGCATGTCTGATGTAAGAAGCAGTTGAACTACCATGTAAAGTACACTGTTCGATTACTGAAAGGCATGGTCTGCATATGAAACACGTTTTTATAAACTGCGAATAATCCAGGGATGTATAATTGTTTGAAAAGGAGACCCTTAGTCATAAGTTGAAGTAACCAAGCCTTAATTCATTAAACAAGATTTAGGAATAAGAATAAAATCCTAGTGACCTAGAATCCTTAAAACACTAAGTCTTACATAATCAACGGTCTAAACATACAAAGTTATTAATCTGCATGCGAATGAAATACTAAACTATTCTAGGGGTTAAGAAAGGTCGGACCTATGAGACGATACGTTACTTATTCATGCACCTCGGCGTCAAGCTAAGATAGGTTGTTTATCTTTCAACTAGATAAGTATTGGAAGTTTGCGTATTGCTCCGATCAGAATCACGATAACCTAGTTCCTAGTGACATGCCAATGGAAAATTTAGTTGGTAGGGTTCTAGAGTTTACACCTGATAGTTTAAATCATTACACTTAGCATTGTCCCTGTTTAATCTGTCATCCTGAAACATTAATTATCAAAATCTCATCAATCACATATTTATATTTACCTGTTTTCCTGCACTTTAATTCCCTGCAATTTACTTTTCTGCATTTTAATTACTTGTCTTTAGTTTAAAACCCCCAAGCCTACCTACTTTGTTCCATCCTAAATATTTCCTACCAAAAGCACCAGCTTTAATCGCCCACACGTTTGGATTCATAGAACGATCTTAGGTCATACTTACCGCTTGCTAACCAGAGTAGGTAGTACGTATAATTTAAGCCCAGCTAAATATAAATTTTAAAACCCCTGCTGCGCCCGCATCACCATCAGAAATCACAACGACACTGAACCGACGGTTGCGGGTGCAACATATCCCCTCGCAACCAAATCACTTGGGAACACATATAAAACTTGAACAATACGATACTTCATCACTTAGACGAACTACACCTACTTCCGTCACTTCACACTCTCCCTTCCCACTCACATCGTAGATCTAGGGATCGCGTATATCACAAACAACTAGGGGAAACACTAGAACCGCCTCGAACTAGAACTTGTCCTATTCATACCACTACTACTAATACTCCACCCACTAGGACCCGTCGTAGGGCAGATGTCCGCCAATGGAATTGGTTACCCGCAACACTTGAGACTTGGAGAACTGAAGAAGGAATATAGATTTCTACAGAGGACGAAGAAGCTATCGACATGTGAACCTCTCTATACGCACATAAACCCACTTACCATACCGCTCTAGTACTAGCTGCTAGGCTACGCCTCCACGAAAATAGAATAGACACTATAGAGTTAGAACAACACGAAATCCGTTTAAGTTGGATGCACCTGGCACAGGGCTGAGTTGCACAGATCCTTGGGGATCTACAAAATCTTAGCAAAACCATAGAAACTATCCATCTTCAGGTGATGGATACTAGAGACGAAGTCGCTGCCTTGTGATTAAGACTAGTGTGCAAAATAGAACTCGCTTAGGACTAGTACAAATTCCACTAAGCATGTACTTTGTGTAGGAAACAATTTTCAAATAAATCTTTCGTCAGACATTTTCCACGAATTATTCACAAACATAAATCTTCCAACAGATTTTTGACAAACAGAATTTTCAACACTTTTCAATGACCAGAGTTTTCAACGTATTTTCATCTATTTGAGCCTTTAACGAATTTTCATCAAACGGTTACTCGAAATTTCCCACAACTTCAATTTTTCAATGAATTTTTGTTAATCAAAATTCTCCCCGTTTTGTTAATAACAAAAGTTTTCAACAGATTCAAGTCAGCAGCGATTGTAAACAAATTTTGCCACAAAAAGTTTTTACGAAATTTTCAAAATTTATAAATTATTAACAAAGTTATCAAAAATTACGATGACGTTTTTGGCAAAAGAAAACCATATATATCAACAAACACTTGATTTCCACTCAATCTTTCTCTATAATCTAACCTTTAATCCCATTTTGAAACTAGAATATCAATTACACCTGAAACATTGCTAAGGAAATTCTAAGATAAGAAGTTGGAATGTGGTTTCCAATAAAGGCATAGGTACGATAGACTAGTACGAAATAAGATTCTCTTATTAGTCGGTTTGATAGTAGCAATACTCGATCTTGCAAAATCGGATGAAGTTAATTCATATAGAGACAAACTGAGACGTTAGTGATAGAGGTGACAACGACCAATACGAAACTATTGGAGGATAAAACTAAAGGAGACAATGACATAATTATTTCAACCTAATACGATATCGGATTAGTTTAGTCCAAAACACAATCACACCCCACCAATCTAGGTTCCAAGCACATCGTAGAACTTGCACTTTGAATTTAGCAAGCAAAATTCTTCCATATACTTCTTGTGATTACGACATACATTTTCTGACGACTTTTATATTAGACCATCTTTGGGTCTCTTAAGATTTTACTTATTGGAAATATGTTTCCAGCAATTTATATTGGATATAATCCAACTAACCATGCACACTCACACGAAATACGAAACATATAGGAATGTTTTCCTACTACGAACCACATATCAATGTTTTCCTACTATGAAGCACATAGGAATGTTTTCCTACTACGAACCCCATAGGAATGTTTTCCTACTACTACGAACCTTATAGTAAATGCCTTACTACGATTGACTATCTAGGAATAATTGTTCTACTAATAGTGCACGGAGATAATTCTTCAAACGTATACAAATGATGTGTTGCATCGCAACAATGAACCTCCCTTTAGTGGACTTAGTTAAACGTCAGAATTACTCACACTTTCACTAGATACCACACAAACTATGACTACGAGCAAATTTCGGGATGAAATTCTCCTAACGGGGGGAGAATGCCACACCCGACAATTTAGGTTTACTTTTAAACCTAACTGAAAACCCTAATTACTTGTATTTAGTTTGTTTTAGGCTAAATATTTATAAAAATTCGGCTAAGTG
The DNA here is from genome assembly GCA_963422505.1 of Pseudognaphalium luteoalbum. Taxonomy (NCBI): domain Eukaryota; kingdom Viridiplantae; phylum Streptophyta; class Magnoliopsida; order Asterales; family Asteraceae; genus Pseudognaphalium; species Pseudognaphalium luteoalbum. The sequence continues at coordinate 44,188,392 of OY730196.1, forward strand.
ATGCATTTTCTGGAAAAATATAAAAATGGACTAATTTTATTAACTTATGAAAACCGACACCTTCCGGACATGCAATAAATGTTAAAACTGACTTTTATGGACTTTTAAACATATCTAAGATTTGAGTAAAAGTTTCGGGTCAAACCGAGTAGGTTTGACCAAGTCAACAAAAATGGGGCTCGATTTCTAAAAACCGACAAACTTACTATTTTTGAAAAATGGTAAAAAAAATGGGTTTGGGTGACTTAGTTGGTAACTTTGACCAGTTTGACCAAGTTTGACCACCTTTGACCAACTTTGACCAGTTTTACCAGCTTTGACCAGGTTTGACCAGGTTTGACCAACAAATTGACCAACTTTGGCCTACAGTTTAAGGTTTTAACGAACTAAATAATTTGTTTGCAACATACGATATGTACTAATAAATAATATACAACAAAACAAACTTAATAATAATGTCTAAATGAATTATTATTACAAACTTTCACCAACGGGTCGTACACGTATTTAATAAACAAACTTGAACAACATACTTGGACATACTAGTTGAGTGAACTAGCTTTAGGTGGACACAAACCCCTCACCTACCCGATTGGCTTAAGTGGACATAAACACCCACTTATACAATCGCTATAGATGGTCTTTTGAGACATCTACTTACCCAACCTTATACGTTTAGGACATTAGAAGGTTGCGCTTTGGACTTTGCTTGCTATTTGACTATTTGCTAGCTTCTTGCTAAACTCAGGTGAGTTTCATAGCCCCCTTTTACTTTTTTTGAACTGTTTTGGGGTGAGAATACATACACATGCTTTTACAGATTTTACTCATGATTGCTAGAAACAGAAAACAGAAACTTAGACAGAAACAGAACATATACTAGTTGCATGAGTAGCAGATGTAATCCACCAATAAGACCTCAATTTCATGGGTCGTTAATTTCATAAAGCGCGAATAATTGTGAATAGTACTATTAGGATTGACAATCCCGTCCGAGCTGGTCGCTCCAGCTAACCCACGGGCGCATAATTATTTAAATCAGGATGTGTCCTGGATTAGACACATAGAGGCAGCAAAATGTGTTAAAGCTTCGAATACATGAGCTCATGACAATAGCATACACGACTATAGTATACAGAATCTTTATGATACTGAACGTTATTTTACAAACACGGAACTTGGATTTTATATAATTATTTTACATATTAAACCTATGAACTCACCAACTTTATGTTGACCCTTTTAGTATGTATTCTCAGGTTTACAAACGCAGTAGGACTACCCACAGGAAACAGGACAGTAGGATGCTTTTGGAAAGCATAGCTCGATTCGCATATTTTCAAATAAAAGATTTAAATTGCATTACGACATTTTGTATTAACGATTATGTATTATAAATCTCTAGAATATGTTTACGAACTTTAGAATCTTATGTAAACTTTCATTTATGGAATGTAACGTTTTCAAACGTCTCATATAGAGGTCGTTTGCTTTAAATCTTTGTGTTGTGATATTTGATTTGGTCGTAGCCCCCGTGATACCTCATGCCTCCGCTGCCACGTGTTTCGGGGGTGCGATAGTATCTTATCAAAATGATTCATGTAGATGTCGTACATTATTATCTTATGTGCTGTGATTATTGATTAGTAGCACCCCAAAGTATGCTTCCGCAAACAGTATATTTGGGGTGTTACAGTTAGCCCAGACGACGATTCTAGAACCGTAGGGAAATTTTTAGATCTTGACTTAGGAACCCATGAATCTCAACAGAAGATTTCAACTTGTGTTTCCAGCATTCCAAGCTATCAGGTCTTACCTGCACCTGAGATTTCATACCCCTTAGAAAACTTCTCTAATTTCTCTGATTTTGTCGATAATATTCTTGAAAACCCTCAAACCTTTCGTTCCTCATCCAATGAAGAACGAATCCCCATAAGGAAAGAGTATATTCATGAACATCTTCCAAAATCCCCAATTTTTATATACCTTGTACCAGAACCTTCGTACATCATTTATCGTGTTGCTGATAAGGAAATACCAAAAGATTGAGATGGTGATGAAATCCGATACGTTGGTTACTCTTTTGATCCTGATAGTAGATTGGATGTATGTATAGCATTTGCATTGCACTTAAATATATCCGATTTTCCTTACTCAGTTGAACAAAGGGAAGCCATCTTAAGGATAGACATACTCGTAGGTATTCTCCACTGTCTAACGACCCAAAAGGAAGATAGTTTCTTCACACGATATCGAGAGCAAGAGCGAAAAATATTATCAGAAATAGATCTCCTCATGGATCTATTTGCTTGCAACGATTATCAACCGGTTTCACAAACCATGATTAATCATTATGTTGAAGTTATGGTAAATGAGCTTGAGCTTCTAACTTCTAAATATCCCGCGATCACTCTCGTCATTTTCTGAAAAAATTCCATTTTTCGTCTAACCCGCTACCTATATAATCACTAAATTGAAAGAGACATTTCCTGGAGCCGACGATGACAAAATAAAAGCCGTTTTCTTTTCTGAAAGAAAAGATATCCATGTTAAACTCGCTTCGTTGTTCGATCAATCCAAATTCCATTTCACCGTTTCTCAAAGATCTCTAATCTGGGATGTCACCTTTGCAGTTCAGACTACAAATGGAGACCCCGATTCCAAAGAGAAACTTAGGTTTCAGCGAATTGTAGGAAATCTTCTTCACGACCTTAATAATATATACCGCGGTATGCGAATGGTAATTTCAGGTAAAAAGTTAGTAGGGAATTTAATAAGTTTGTTAACAATCTTCTAGAATTAGGCCGGAAAGAACGTAGGATTCTTAGCGAATTTGAACATTTTTCACTACACCCTGCCGAACTAGTTGATTATGTCGTTAACATTTTAAACTGTGACTCTATTCCTCGCTACACTTTCCCTAAACCAAGGGCACCAGGATTGCTTTCAAGCAACTGGCCTTAGTTAATTTTTGATCAAAAGTCGAGCTACAGACTTAAACCAAGCGCTTTTCGAGAGGCAACCCAAATTTTAATATTAGGTCTTTAAAATAATTTTATTAAGTCAAAAATATGTTAGTTTAATTCGTTTCTTGATAAAAAGCCAAAAATCTCTAAAAATCCTTGTCTCTGCAAAATCTGCGCAATTTCTGAAACTTGACAATTTTAATAAAAGATTTTTAGAAATTTTTAAAAATTGATTAGATTTTAAAAGTTGCAAGTTTTAAGACGAAAAATATTGTTTCCTTTTAACTAGTTAAGTTGTTTCCTTTGCGTCAAAATAAACAAGTCCTTTGACTACACACAGCTAAACGCAGAATTTTAAACTTTTGCTAAAAACATTTGGCAAAGGTTTTTAATTTCCTTCAATACCTAGTAATTACAATTGTTATATTAATTAAACATAAATGGTGAAAGGAGGAAGGAAAATAAATAGGATAAAAAGGATAGGAATTATTAAAAATACAAAAAATCGCTTTTTTCTCCTCCTCCCTATCCTTTGCGCCGATCACCCCTAACCCCCATCAAAATCACCATTTTCCACCATTGTTAACCAAATCAAGCTTCATTCCTCCATCATTTGCATGTATATGTAATCTTTAACTTCATTGCATCTAAATCAAGGTAAGATTCAACCCCTAAACACCAAAATTCTCTAACTTTGTAAACTTAGGGTTTCAAGTTAGTTAATGATGATTTGTGGATTATATTGCAAAACTGGCCCTTGATTCTTGCTTAGTAGTGTTATGTGATGATGTAGGAACTAGCATTACATGTTTTATTGAAGTGATTTGAACTTTGACTTTGAAAGTTGACTTTGTTTGACTTTTTGTGACTAGTTGATCCATTTTGACCAATTGATGATTAAATTGCTTATGATAAGTTGTTTGTTAGTTGATTTATGCTTAATAGGATGAGTATAGCTTATTCATTAGCTTCATTTGTGGTTAAATGCGAATTTTGGTCAAATTAGCAAATTAAAGTAAGCATAAAGCATTGACTTTGGTTTAAACATCACCATTTTGAGACAAAACTTTTGATTAAATGATGTTTTGACTTAAGTTGATGATAGTGTCTTACTTTGATTCGCTAATATAAGTTAGGATTGCTATGGATTTAGCTGATGACTTAAAGAAGCATGATTTTGTTAAATATTTAGTTAATAGGACTTTTGAAAGTCAAATGGATGATTTCTAGCATCCTAATGACCAAAATTGCCATAAAGGTCAAAACTTGCGGTTTCAAATTGTATCTTTAAAATATTATGGAAAATCTCAAATAGGTACTACTACTTTAATTACCTATCTTTAAAAAATCAAAGTAGTGTCTATGTTTAGAATGCCATAACCATTTTAATGTATTTCAATCTAAAAACGCATGTGTCTAAAAAAGGTCAACTAGGAAACTTTGATTTGCAATACTTGTGATATGGTCAAACATTCTTACTTGTTAAACCCGACATCATACTAGTTTGCATCCGTTCATAAGGATAGGTTATTTTCACCACCTTAAGGTAATTACATGATTAAAGTTTGAACTTAGAAGTAATACCTTATGCTTTTGGTAAAAATCTAAATCATAAATGCTTATGTGGTTGACTAGTCTTTGACTTCTTGCTTAGAAAATGTTATGACTTAAGTCCTATAGCCTATTTGTATGAACCAAAATTTCTTGTGATGGTTGGAAATTGAGATTGGGATTATTACTAGTTATTAACAGGTTTATGGAATGCTCATATTCTAAAGCCCACATTTCGAATTTTCGATTAAAAATATGGAATATGACTTAGTCCATAAGCTTGTAATGATCTTGTGTAATTCACTATGTTGTTTGTTTTTATCTTATTGACAGATGGCCACAATCCCTAGTTATATCAAGTGTTCCATAAAATATCTAGAGAAAAGGGAGTTATACCAGACTTGGTTAACACATCAGCTTGGGGAAAATAGATACATAGTCTGGGAGGATTTGGCTGAGATCGGTTTAAAGGAGAGATTTGAGAGATTGATTCAATTTAAGGAGGGAAAGAGAAATCTGCGTGCCTGGAAGAATCTGTTTGAGATTAAAGAGTCTGTCTATCACGAGCTAGTTGCAGAAGTTATGGTTACTTTCTAGTTTGACAAGACGATCGACAAGCTTAATGATGATAGGATGATCAGATTTAATTTCCTGGGTAACCCGCATCACATGTCCTTAGCCACCTTTGCGAGACATTTGGAGCTGTACATTGAGTATCAAGTAACTACTTCATTATTCTTGAAAGCAGACAGAGAGATCAAGCAGTGAGACCACACTGCTATATGGTTAGAGTTAACCGGAAACCGATTTCAGTCGAACGTCAAAGCCACCTCTTTCCTTGACAAGCACCACCAAGTATTGCAAAATCTGATTGCTTGTAGTATCTGGGGGAAAAGGAAGACAAAAGGGGCTACTGGAGTGAAAGACATGCAGATTATTAAGAGTAATGTTGAGCAGGAGCATGTGAACGTTGCTTATCTGGTTGCTGACAGGATCCTCACTGAGTCAGCGTATACTGACTTAGAGTTTGCTTATATGGGAGCCGTGATCACCAAGTTAGTTAAGAGTATGGGGCTATTGACTGAGGAGGTGCTAGGTAGTTTGACACCAATGAGGAACAGAGAGTCGAAACCATATAACATCACTTATATGGTCAAAGTTTGGTTATTGGAGAAGGATGTTGCGGGTCAGATTAATTGGAAGGATGGTGATGTTATACTCGGAGTCTTCATGAGACCCCCGAGGAGCAGGAGAGTTAGGTTTGAGTTTGATGACAGTACGGTCCACTGCCAGGCTAGGACTACTGTCAGACACGAGCGAGAGGAAGGAGAGACCGAGGATGCAAAGGCATAGAGTCCACTTATACCACCTGCCAGAGTCTTCAACTGGGGAGATCTGGTATCATTAGAGCTGATGTATGGCATGCTTAACTCGCATCATACTGAGGACACATACTTAGCTCATGAGTTTGGATTCCTACAGCCTTTACCACCTACTTGGGTATGCGGCCCACTCCCACCATCATATAACACCATGCCACTCCACCCATTCACCATGTCACCATTCACCACCACCATACCCAGCACTACCATACCACCCACATCTTCCACTCACACCATACCCAGAGATATCCCTCGTGCTCACCGTACCAGGACTACACCTGCGGCTGAGCTGGTATTCTTTGTTCACACCACCACACCACATGAGCTGCATATCCCACGTACCATTGGACAGTCATCTTCCCGTGCCATGACTCATCCCAGACCTGCTGAGTCAGCCACATCAGATACATCTTCAGAGACAGACTCACCTCAGTCAGGGTATAGACAGGACATGCAAGTTGATGACCAGGTACAGGTACAGACATACTACATGCCAGATATGACTACTGCTGCTTTGCCTACTTTTTGAGGACTCACTGGGATGCTTAACACCAACCCAGTGCCAACCTCTACATGGTGCATCTCTTGGATCATATGAGATAGCTGAGATGGTATAGATCCAAACTTTCATTTGTACCCAATCCAGCCATCAGCATCAGGAAGACAACGCAGTTCTTCAGCCTCATTCTCATGCAGAGCATCGAGTGGACAGCACTCTGCTTCGCGATGTGCACCCTACAGCTCCATGCCTCTTCCAGCTCACGGACCACCATCCGACCAAGATCCTTCTCACCCTTGATCTTATCATCTCTTATTATTGCTATTTGTGTTGGATGACTGTATAACATTACTTTTATTACTAGATATTTGGGATGACTGTATTATTACTGCTGCAGACTTATTATGGTTCCAACCTGTGATCTGGTTGGACTTATCTATCTTATCAGTATCGTTTATCTATCATTTACCTACGTTACGTTCTTCTTAGTTTACTTTTTAGATTACTTGCGAATAAAAGAGAGTAGTGAATTGTGATGAAAGTTCCCCAAGGAGAATCTGAAATGACACGCAAACCACGTAAAGATCCTGACCCGAGCCTATTGAACAACCCAGCTGATTCAGAATCTTCAAACACACATCTCAGTCCTTTCTTTATAGGGGAGTTTTTCATTCCGTTTCTTAGTGATTTCCTTTCATCAACTATATCTCTCTGTTATTCCATCATGCTTGAATTCTAATTGTGGGATTCCAAATCCCACACAAATCAAAACAACTTAGAAATAGGGTTCCGAAATATTATCAAACTTTAAGTGTGGGATTCTTCTCCCAAAAGAAGAAATTTTAAACTTAGTTTGAGAACATTAGGGACAATGTTCCTCATGTTTAGTATTTCATTTATAGTTTGAAAACAAGTATGGCCCATTGGTGATGATTTCTAATAATAATCCAGTGTTATTATTTTATGCATCATTGTATCATGTTTCATCGTTTGTGAGTATTCGACACTTAGTGAAAAGTATTTTCAAGTTCCTGGATGACGGGGGTCCGGGGCAGCGCCCCTGGTAGCGGGGTCCAAGGGGTGGCAGCCCCTGGCGGGGTCCAAGGGGAAGATCCCCTGGCTAGGGTCGAGCATTGAAATTTTAAAAATTGGGAAAATTGATCAAGTCTGGCTGCGGACTGAAATGGTGTTGCAAGTTCGAGGTGCGAATTGAGATTTGGGTTAAGGTAAGGTAGGCTGCGAACTGAGGTTAGGTTTACAGGACAAAGTTCAGCTTGCAAGTCGGTTCGCAGTTTAGCTTCGCGAGTCGAAATTTCGATTTGCTTCGCAGGATGAACTAGGATCTGGGATCTCAGTTCGCAGGACGAACTGATCGCATTTTAAACTTTAAAAACTCGGACACAATCTTGTTGAGTAAACGTTCTAGTATGTAAATAAAAGCTTTATAAGTAATTTAAAAGAGTTTTAAAGTGTAACACCCCCCAAATTTAAAAGCGATTACGTACACTAAACATTTGCATTTTTAGGCTAATTCCCTAACTTTGAGTGAATTCGCAACTACTTTTAGAGGTAAGTCTAGTAAAGCCCAACTAGTTAATACGCGTAGTATTACTTATTCATAATTAGTTGTAATTATGTACACAACGATTTAAAACAACGCGAAAAAAATATAGGACTGTTGGTGAATAAAATTATTTAACAATATGAAAATTATTAAATAACATTAATGTTTATTAAATATTATGTCGATAATATTTACAAGTATTTCGTAACGAATAACATTTATTACGTGAAACTGAAACAAAATAAAGTTTAACATTTTATATACTCAACGAGATTAGTTTCATAAATATCCCAGTTAAAAATGTTTTCAGAGATTTCTATTACAAACAGTTACCAATGAGTCGTATACATTTTCACAACTACGAAATACAAACGTAAACGTTAAAAAAAAAATACTTTGGACATAACTTAGTTGTACGAACACTAGCATGGATAGTCAACTTAGACATCCACGTACTAAATCTCATACGTTTAGGATGTTAGAAGATTCCGGACTATTCTTGGGCTTTAGACTTTGCTAGCACTCGAACATACTCAACTCAATAGGTGAGTTCACAGCCCCTACTTTTACTGCTTTACTAGTTTTGAATAGGGGTGGATAACATAGTCAACTGTTTTACAGATTGCCATAACTACTTTTGCTTACATGATTGTTATCATACTTGTTTACTCGCACGATTTGAGTACTTTGTACTGTTTGAAGTGCTGAACCCTTACAACAAAACTAGTACTTATGAAATAACATTTTCATACTATAAACGTGATAAAACTTGTTTGGTAAATAGGAGAATAACCAGTACATTTATGTAAACGCTGGAGAACGATAAGCAACACATTTTAGTGCCAGAGAACGACTGGCCAAATGGACGGGAGAACGACCTGTGCATCTTTTGACCGAAGAACGACCGGTACTGTGTTTCGACGGAGAACGACCATCAGTATTTATTGCCAGAGAACGACTGGCCGAGTTTGGATGGGAGAACGACATGTGCGTCTTTTAACCGGAGAACGACCGATACTGATTTGGAAACGTTGGAGAACGACCAGCAACGTATTGCAACCTGTATTTTGGGAAACATCTCACGCAAACATTATTTGGGTAACATCCCACGCAAATTGTATTTTGGGTTAACATCCCAACCGAACTATACTTGGATAACATTCCACAAAACCTTTACTTCACTATTATGGTAATAACTATTTGTGAACGTATTGGTTTTAACAACTGTGCTTACAAACTTGATTCAACTATTGCAAACATAAAACCTGTGAATTCACTCAACCTCGTTGTTGACTTTTACTATGTTTTTTAGGGAATTAGCTGCATGTAAGACATCCTACACACATGGAACGTAGGCGACCCCCGAAGGAATAGGATGCCAACTTTTGACAACTGGATTTCTTTTATATAACTAAGTTGTTTAGTCATATTTACGAAATCTATTTTTGTAAGTTAAATACTTTTCAACTTATATGATTCAATGAATCGTAAACTTTGTAACATTACTTTTGGCATCTTAATACATATTATGTTATGTTGTAATCATAAGCTCTGATACGTATGCATGTACCGTGAATTATGGCATTCCCCATACTTAACTAAATGCTTCCGCTAAACAAAATCAACGAATTTGGGGTGTTACAGATTGGTATTAGAGCCATTGTTTATAGCGAACTAGATTTCTTAGGTGACTTAGAGACCTTAGAGACCTAGACTATAGCCTTGGCTAGAACGCACATGCATACACACATTTGCATACGTCTAACTAATTTATGACTCATCGATATGAGCAATTCATTATTTGAACCGTGCTACATCCGATTCGTTCAAACTCACTCTGATCTCATGTGAACCTGATCGTATTAAGTGGTTGATGAAAAGAAGTATATATTTAGCATTATATAATGACGCCTGGCCAACATGATTATATTATACTAAGTACATATGGGCGTTTCATAGTCTCAAGATACGTAATGGGGACCTTGTCAATCATTTTTAATGTTCTATAACTAAAAACATGTGAAACTTTATTCTTCACATCCTTTTCATTGGCATTGACTTCTGCATTCCTTCATCGCAGAACGTCATCATGCCAACTAAACGAAGAAATACCCAAAACAGCCGCCGAGAAACAACACCTCCTGTTGTTGAAACTACCGAACAGATCATCGAACACGTGTGGCTGAAGCAATTGCCTAGTATAAGGCAAGCCGCAATCGTGATAATGTGGTGCACAACAGTGGAACCACTCCTGTCAACAGCAAAACTCCTGCGAATACCCAACAAAGGAGTTCTTACAAAACTTTCCAGGCCTGCAAACCGAGCACCTTCACTGGGACTGAAGGGGCCATTGGCCTAATTCACTGGATCGAGAAAATGGAATCGGTCTTCGATATCAGCGACTACGCTACCAACAACATGGTGAAATATGCCACGTGTACTCTCGCCGAAAAGGCGTTGACCTGGTGGAACTCTCAGGTCCAAATCCTCAGACGCACAACTGCTTACTCCATCTCATGGGAAACTTTGAAACAGATGATGACAGAAGAGTTTTGCTCTCCTAATGAGGTTCAGAAACTCGAGACCGAACTGTGGAACATCCAAATGACCGGCGCTGACAGCACCTGTTTTACAACTAGATTTCAAGAGCTTGCACGTCTTGTGCCCCACATGGTGACTCCTGAGAAGGAACGCATTAAACGATACATCAGGGGTTTGGCCCCACAAATCAGAGGCATGGTGATGTCCTCTAAACCAACTACATTTAGGAGCGCAGTTGACCTGACTCAAAGCTTGACCGATGATGCGGTCTTGATCAGAACCCTGAAAGCTACTGCAGGGAAAACTGAACCTACCCGTACTGATGCGGGCGAATCTGGAAACAATAAGCGAAAATGGAATAGTGAGGGTAATGACCGACAGGGTCAGCAAAACAGAAACCCGGGGAACACCCGAGCGTACGTTGCCACCACCGCAACTGGATCCAAACCCTACCTTGGCAACAAACCAAAGTGTGATAAGTGCGGGCGACACCACGAGGGTGAATGTTCCCTTTGTGGCAAGTGCAGTCAATGGGGACACCGAGCCCATTCATGTAAAAACAACCCTCCCGCTCAACCAAACCCTGGACGACAAAATATGGGCTGCTTTGAGTGTGGTGAACAAGGACACTATCGAAACCAGTGCCCACAGCACAACAACGCCAACAACAATCAGAACAACAACCGCCAAACGGTAAGGATGCCAGTTCAAACATTTGTTACAAAAGTAGTACATCCTTCGTGCACGGTGTCACACCCCGCCAAACGGTAATTACAATTAGTTATGTTTAGTTTGCGGAAGCTTTAATGACGTGGCGGGGCTGCGAACAGTAATTTCAACCAACAGATACATACATACTCAGAGCATATGGTTATTGCACAACATAATAGATAAGGATGCCAGTTCAAACATTTGTTACAAAAGTAGTACGACTATGTAAGTCGTAACAGTAGTAGTGGAGTTTAAAACATTTTAGTTTTAACAATATTACATAAGTTTAAAGTAAGATTTCTTAAGTATGACCGCAATGTCTGCAGTTATACAAATGAAATCCCCAAAAGCGGTACCGACAGTATGTGGCATCCTAATAGGTCCAGGGTTATCCATCCTGAATGCATGCAATTTCTTACCCAGCTAATTTCCTGAAAAACATAGAGAAAGTCGTCAACAAATATGTTGAGTGAATTTACAGGTTTGTATATGTATGTGGTTAGTTAAACCAAGTTCGTATAAATGATTTGTTATTCATTTATAAAAATACAAGTTATGTAGGGTTGTTACCCTAAAGTATTGTTATACGTGGGATGTCGTCCCAAAATATGTTACTGGTTGTTTACCAGTGTAAAATAAGTTACCGGTATGTCTTCCGGTGTCCAACAATTGTAGGATTCGTTCTTCCTAAAAGTATGTGGGAATTATACTTAGACGGTGATCCCCTGAAAGGTGAGCTAAACCTCGCAGGTTAAAGTAACGCGACCTAACCATATAACCAAACCACAACCAGAACTTATGTTGTTTGCCTGAACGGACGTTTAAGTATACGCTCCACCGTAGGAGGGTCGTCACGGCAATAGTACTATCCGTATACTCAGTGGCTAGAGTCACCTAGCTAATGGTTACAGTAGCATGTCATGAGGTCTTTCATGCACACAATTCAAGTCTAGGTCCGTACTAGGATACCTTGTCTAAATTCCCAAAATAACAGTGAATATGTAATATCACAAATCAACAGTTGTATAAAAGCAATAAAGCATTTATAGTTTGATTACATGTGTTGGCATGCAATTTCTATGTTTAACACCCCTGTGTTTAAAAGCAGAAAACATTTAAAAGTAGGGGTTGTAAACTCACTGTGATGTGCTTGGTAAGGAAAGCTAGCAGCCGACAGGTAATAGCCCAAGGTGTGTTAACCTATATACAATAAATGTATTAACATAAGTACGTTTGATTTGTTTAATCAACTTATGTTAACGGTTTGTTTGTTTGAAGAAATTGTTGATTTCTTAGTAATTTAAGTCGTTGCATTCGTTGGTGACGTTGTGTTGAAATATTGTTATTATTTCAACATATTGAATTTGTCATGCACATGTATATATACATTTATATATATATGTATATATAAGTTCTAAAGTTTACGTAATAAAACGTATATAAGTTTTATTTGTTATAAAACTTCTTATCGTATTTATTTCCGTTTATGAAATAAATAAATAAATGTTATCATCATTTAAAAGCCGTCATTTGTATGTATGTATGAAGTATACATATAGATTTGTCGTTGGTTATTAAGTATGTATATATATATATTCATATATATATATAGTATCATAAACGTTCCGTTTTATAAATATTCCTTCCGTGAAATAAATTGGGTCGCTTCTTATGTTTGGAATGTTTTAGAAGTTTATTGGGCTCGGCCCAATAACTTAACCCGATTACCTAGTCCTTTTGGCCCATTTATAAGTTTTAGCCCAATAGCCCATTTATTTAACTCAACTCATTTATTTTTACAATTTTCAGTCTAAACCCAAAGTCTTAGGCCACATAAATGTCCAGCCCAGCTCGCGACCAAAGCCCAGTATGCATCACAGCCCAGCCCAGCCGATCGGCTTGGGCCAGCCGTTCGGCTTGGGCCTTCAGCCGTTCGGCTGGAGGTTCCGGCCCAAACCAAAGCCCATTCGATCCAGTCCAGATTCATTAGTCCATCATTTATTTCGGTCCAGTCCACATTCTAACCCATTCGTTCGGGTAAAACATCACAAACCGATCGGCTCAAACAAACCAGCCGTTCGGCTCAGTTTGTTGAGCCATTCGGCTCATCATAGCCAGCCGATCGGCTGGCCTAAGCCAACCGATCGGGTTGGTTCGTCCCTGTCGTTTGCACTCTGTTCTTGAGCTGTGTTTGATATGTACGTATACATACTTGTTTTGTTACGAGTTTTAGCTCATTTTCATACCATTTTCATGTCATTACATCATTACATCACATTTATATTAACTTTCATATACATGTTTTGTGATTCTAAGCTTGGTTCCATACAACTCATTTCAAAAACAACTCAAACAACCATCAAATTTTTGTGCTATATACATAGATTATGATATATATACATGTTATACAACGAAATTTAAGTATGGAAATCGAAAGATTTGAAGTTCCTTACAAAGTGAGTTTGATGGTGGCGACGATGATGCGAAGGAGATGATGATGTTATGTTGAATGGATGATGTGTCTGGCTTGTTGTCTTCCTACTCCTACTGCTACTGCCCTTTTGTGTGTTTAGTAAAGAAGAAGAAGAAGAAGATGGATGAATGATGATGGTGGGTGTGGGTGTAAGGAAAATCACAGAAGAGAGGTGGGAGTATTATGAGTTTGAAATTCAAGGGTGTGATGATATACAGTCGTATATCTCACAAATAATTGAGCTGGTTGGGCTATTTTAGCCCGTTAATTTCGAGTACAGGTATAATTAGTACAATATAAAATTTAACATTTTATATTTTCATTTTATAGATGCTCTCCTGGTTCGTTATTTAAATTTGGAATAATGATGTTTTCATTATTTTGGACTGTTGTACAATTTGTGCATTGGACTGCTAACATTTAATTGAGTGCCAAATTTCAGTCGAATTTCGAGTTCATATTTTGAGGTAATGTTACAAATGTTTTCAAATGAATGAGAAAACTTGAATTTTCCTTATCTTGATCTCTGACTGCATTTTAAAATTGTTTCTGTTCGTTTTATAATACGTTTTATGTTAAACGTATTTTTAACTCGTTTTATCTATAGGTTATAGATACCATAGTACTCATAATTAATAATTGAGTTATTAGTTATGTTGTGTCACCAACTTTTGTCGTATTTATCAGTCAGGTTCGTCCCGACACATTTGTACGCGACTTTAAATACTCACGTATTAGTAATACTTTTTGTTTAAAAGTACTGGGCTGCTAGGCTTACATCAAATCATTAAGTTTTGTTTTAAACTTAATCAGGAAATTAGCGTAAGAATTCACATGCTTAAATATTAATCAGTACCTAATTTGGAGAGTTGTCACACACGGGATGTACCAGAGGATCCCCACGCTAACATTGGTACGTTTTAGCAAACTCTTATTATTGTTAACGACATGACTTTTCAGAAAACATACGCAACTGGCGTTCCGACTTGATTCTAAATCTTGGGACAAGATTTCTCTAACATGGGGAGAATGTAACACCCCGCAAATTTAAACGCGATTACGTACACTAAACATTTGTATTTGGCTAATTCCCTAACTTTGAGTGAATTCGCAACTACTTTTAGAGGTAAGTCTAGCAAAACCCAACTAGTTAATACGCGTAGTATTACTTATTCATAATTAGTTGTAATTATGTACACAACGATTTAAAATAATGCGACAAAAATATACGACTGTTGGTGAATAAAATTATTTAACAATATGAAAATTATTAAATAACATTAACGTTTATTAAATATTATGTCGATAATATTTACAAGTATTTCGAAACGAATAACATTTATTACGTGAAACTGAAACAAAATTATGTTTAATATTTTATATAGTCAACTAGATTAGTTTTATAAATATCCCAGTTAAAAATATAATGAAATGCGTATTTAAAAATTTATTAATTAAAATATTGTAACATGTAACGATCGGGTAAACAAACACGGGTAAAATACCACAAATTGGGACAAAGTCCCCTCCCCTTTTTGGATAACAAAACCGGCTCCCACCTTCACCCCCACCTCACTTTCCTTTCATTTCTCAATTTCACTCTCTCTCTACCCCCATTTTCTCTCAAATCTCTCTATAAATCCACCACAAAAATCACGCAAATAATACATCAAAAACACATCAAATCACATAACACCTTTAGAGAAAAACGATCACGAAGTCAAGCTTTACCTTCCTATCTTCTCGGATTTCTCATGCGATAACTTTATAAGATCCCGACAATCCCGCAACCTCTTAATTCTTGCTATTTTCGTTGATATCTCATGTTTATAATACTTAATATACCATGTTTTAGTGTTTTTATCAACTGATTATGTCCAAATCGAAGCTTAAATTCGTTGTTTTTAAACTGATCTACGAACAGTCTAAGTGACGCATCAGGCCCAAAAACAGTACCACGTCACTTAAGTGACGCATAAAGCCCTTTTTTTGCGTCACTTCGATAAGTGATGCTACAAACCCTCTTTTTCCGACACTTACACCGACACTTCTACCCGTCACTACCATGCGTCACTAGCTTAAGGGACGCCTATACTTCAATACTGATTTATACCCGACACTTGTACCCGTCACTTGTTTAAGTGACGCCTCATATGCGTCACTTCCTCGAGAGATGCTAATAATGCCGAACTTACCGATTTATGCGACACTTCCTAAGTGTCGCTACCCTAAGGCAAGTGACGCCTCAAGTGACGCTAAAAACAGAAAGTTCACAACTTTTTCACTAAGTGTTTAGGATGAGATTTTACCACCTAATTTTACTCCGAAATGAATTTTCGAATGCGTTTTCACTACAGCAACATAGTAGAAATAAAAAATTTCCAAGCCAGCCAGGGGCCCTGCCCCTTGGACCCCGCCAGGGGTTGCCACCCCTTGGACCCCTCTACCAGGGGCGTTTACCCCGGACCTCCGTACACAATTTCATACTTTATGAACCACAATGAAATGAATATAAAAATGTTTTCAGAGATTTCTATTACTAACAGTTACCAACGAGTCGTATACATTTTCACAACTACAAAATACAAACGTAAATGTTAAACAAATACTTTGGACATAACTTATTTGTACGAACACTAGCGTGGATAGTCAACTTAGACATCCACGTACTAATTAAAATCTCATACGTTTAGGATGTTAGGAGATTCCAGACTATTCTTGGGCTTTAGACTTTGCTAGCACTCAAACATACTCAACTCAACAGGTGAGTTCGCAGTCCCTACTTTTACTGCTTTACTAGTTTTGAACAGGGGTGGAAAACATAGTCAACTGTTTTACAGATTGCCATAACTACTTTTGCTTACATGATTGTTATCATACTTGTTTACTCGCACGATTTGAGTACTTTGAACAGTTTGAACTGCTGAACCCTTACAACAAAACTAGTACTTATGAAACAACATTTTCATAATATAAATGTGATAAAACTTGTTTGGTAAACCGGAGAACGACCGGTACATTTATGTAAACGCTGGAGAACGACCAGCAACGTATTTTAGTGCCAGAAACGTCCGTCTTTTGACCGAAGAATGACCGGTAGTGTGTTTCGACGGAGAACGACCAGCAGTATTTATTGCCAGAGAACGACTGGCCGAGTTTGGATGGGAGAACGACCTGTGCGTCTTTTAACCAGAGAACGACCGGTACTGATTTGGAAACGCTGGAGAACGACCAGCAACGTATTGCAACCTGTATTTTGGGTAACATCTCATGCAAACGGTATTTGGGTAACATCCCACGCAAACTGTACTTTGGGGTGACATCCCAACCGAACTATACTTGGATACAATTTCACAAAATGTTTACTTAACTATTATGCCAATTTTTGACAACTGGATTTCTTTTATATAACTAAGCTGTTTAGTCATATTTACGAAATCTACTTTTGTAACTTAAATACTTTTCAACTTATACGATTCAATGAATTGTAAACTTTGTAACTATTAATTTTGGCATCTTAGTATATATTATGTTATGTTGTAATCATAAGCTCTGATACCTATGCATATACCGTGAATTGTCGCACCCCCAAATTTACTGTGCGGAAGCAAATCGGGTCGGGGCGTGACTAATCAAATATCATAAGCACATAAGATAAAGTGATCGACTCTATATGCGTCGTTTACTGCTTACATTGATATAATAAAAGTTTACAATGTAATAATGTTTACAAAAGCTCGTAATTAATGTTTAGAGATTCTAAGGCATATCTAATTTACAAAATGTAGAAATGCAGGGGAATCTCCTGGTGTCTGTATGCGACTCGAGCTAATAGTCCTGAGCAGATCTACTACTGCTGAGTACCTGAGAATACATACTAAAAAGTCAGCTAAAAGCTGGTGAGCTCACATGTTTGTATAGATAAACATGATGTGTGAAACATGAGATTTAATATGATGATTTGCAATCAAGCAAATAAAATAGATGTATATCACTGCCATGAGCCCATAGTTTGAGCTTAACCGAGGTGTCAAGATCACAACCAAGTGCCTGAGCGAGGGTGCCTCCCTGCGAGTGCCTAATCTACACTCGTATGAACAAATGCTAATGCTTCCATTTGACCAGTTAGTGCGTGCTAACCCGAACGGGGATTGTCAATCCCATATGGTACCATACACTAACAATCGCGCTAAATCCATATAAACAAACTATGTAGTGGAGGGCTTTAAATGATTAGCAAAACAACTCATGCAGTATATATCGAGGTTTAGTACTCATGTCCACATGTAAAACAAAACGATTATGTATTCCCACCCCTGGGTTAAAAATAGTAAAATGAGGGGCTATGAGACTCACCTGAGTCTGGTGTGTTGCTATCAAGCAAGTATGATGTTGCACAAGGTAATGTTGTCCGAAGACGGTAACCTGCCGGACGTTCAAGACGCGCAAGGTTATAAGTATATGTAGACGTCTCAAAAGACCGTCCATGCTAGTTGTTCATCCAACTAGTAATGTCCAAATAATTTGGTTGTTTGATTGATTAGTTTGAGTTTTTAAAAATATGTACGGCCCGTTGGTGATGGTTTATAAAATATGTTTCGCAAATATCATTTTAGTTGTCTTATGTCAAGTTGATTCATAATACTCTTGTAATATTATTGTTTTCGGCGTTTAAGCTTTAGGGTTTACTAAGGTATATGTATATACATATATATTTGTGACAATTTTATGGTCCGAAAGTATAGAGTCTCGAAACTTAGAATTATAAAAGTGAAATTTTTCAAAAGTGAGTCCGACAGTCCAAAGGATCCGACAATACATTTGGTCCGTGAGTCAAAGAAAGTCAAAGGCCACAATTAATCCGACAATAGGGTACTGCATCAATAGGATTCTCAGACACTGTTCATGCGACAATGGTAATTCACGGACACTGTTCATGCGACAATAGTAATTCACAGACTTTTTTTATGCGTTAATGATATTCACGGAGTAATTTATGCGTTAATGATATTCACGGATTAATTTATGCGTTAATGTTATTCACGGATTAATTTATGCGTTAATGATATTCACGGATTAATTTATCCGACAATAGGGATTGTCGGATTTTTTGAAGTGGCAAGAACAGTCCCTACACTTTGGTTTTCTAGATCTTAACTCAACAAGTCTCTCGATTTAACCAACTTCTAAACCGAATCAAGCCTAACTAAAAATCATACATGTTCTCCTATATGTCTAGTGTAAAACTGAACTTTATGGTGTTTTTATATATTCATTTACTATTTTTAACAAAAATAATCATGAAGGGTGGTCGGTTTTGGTCCAAGAACAGCTACAGTCCAAAGATTGATTTATACATCAAAATACGTAGATTTTTGGAAATGGTCAAAGAAGAACTTTTTAAAGTTAACAAATTATATGAGGTTTTGGCACCAGTCTCATATATTTTAGTGGTCTATAACCTAAGATATGGTCTCGAGAAGGAGGTAGATATTTCTGTCCGCCGGAACAGTAATGCGCACCTTAACAGAAATATTATTTTAAAATAGTAAACTAAATTGATATGTTACGAAATTGATGTCTTTGGAAAGCTAACATCACAGGCTAGATATTAGGCTTAAGAAACATTCAATTTAGTTAAGATATGAATTTTATAAAATAGTGGAAATTGACCAACTTTCTGGACAGAAAGCAGTGTGAATATAATATCAAGAAAAATGAGTTTTAGCTTATACTTTGGACATAATCTTGTCAAACGAACAACTAAACATGTATACAAGTATATTTAATGTAAAACTAGTTGAATATTAAGAGTTCTTACAAGAGGATCAAAGATCTAGAGTCGAAATGCAAAGATGACGCGATAACTGAGCCTTTCCTTCGATTTTCTTCAAGAACTTGATCGTGGATGATGATTGTCTTGTGGTGGTTGGATGGTGGTGATTTGGGGCTGTGGTGGTGGAAGGGATTTCGTGGATGAGGGAGTAGGAGAGAAGGAATTGAGTGGAAATGAGAGAAGTGGTATGGTGTGAGTTGAAAAGTGAGGTATGGTGGTGTGTGATGGTTTTCACAAGTAAGGGAAGGAGAGCATGGGGGTATGGCCTCATTTTTCTGCAGAATTTCTTGGGCCCCCACTCCATGTGGGTGCCTAAATTGGTTCCTCAAAGTTGTACTCCGTGCGATGATCGTTTACCCGTTCATTTCGATGTTTATTTTAGGTGTTAAACGTTTGACACTTGTGTTTATTTAACGGTTTAAATCTCGATACTTCAAATAAATACTTACCATCCGAAATGATATATTTTAATTTATAAAATATATTTTGACGTTTATTCGATTGTCGGGCGCGTTTTGTGCGTTTTTGGTCGTTTCTGTGCATTATGTACAATACGAAATGCTTATGAAATATTATCGCAATAATATTTGGAAATAAGTATGTTTATCAAATAATTTCATATTATTTAATAAATTGAGTTTACCAACGTCCGTATTAATGTATCGGGATCCGCCCGATATGAAAATGCACGATTGAACATAATCGCGTACGTGTATATATATTCCAATATATATATATATATTGATAAATACAATTAGCCTAATCTAGCACTAATTACATGTATTAGCAGGTGATTAGGAACTAATAACTAACCCTAATTTGTCGGGTGTCACATTCTCCCCTTGTTAAGAGAATTTCGTCCCGAAATTTAGCTCGAAGTCGTAGATGGTGTGGATTCTGTGAATAACTGTGGGTACTTGAGTCGCATTTGGTCTTCCCGTTCCCAAGTGAATTCCGGACCACGCCACGAATTCCACCGGACTTTGACGATGGGAATACGACTTTGTTTCAACTGTTTGACCTCGCGGTCCATGATTTCTACTGGTGTCTCGACAAAATGGAGTTTATCATCGATGTGGATTTCATCGAGAGGAATAATGAGTGTCTCATCGGACTGGCATTTCTTAAGATTAGAAATGTGAAATGTGGGATGCACGCTGCTGAGTTCGGGTGGCAGCTACAATCGATATGCCACTGGACCAACCCTCTCAAGGATTTCGAATGGTCCAATGTATCTGGGATTCAACTTCCCGCGTTTGCCAAAGCGAATGACTCCTTTCCAAGGTGATATTTTCAAGAGTACTCGATGGTTTCGGACATGCATAACTTTTCTGACGGTCACGTGCGACTTTAAGTCTGTTTTGGATTCCAATTATTTTCTCTGTGGTTTCGTGAATGATTTCAGGACCAGTGAGTTGGCTGTCTCCCACTTCTGTCCAACAGACAGGTGATCGGCACTTACGACCGTACAGCGCCTCGAAAGGTGCAGCTCCAATACTGGTATGGTAGTTGTTGTTGTACGAAAACTCGTATAAGGGTAAATGATGTTCCCAATTTGCACCGAAGTCAACTACGCAAGCCCGTAGCATATCTTCCAGTGTTTGAATGGTTCGTTCACTCTGGCCATCGGTTTGAGGATGATATGCAGTACTCATATCTAGACGAGTACCCAATGATTTCTGAAGTGACTGCCAAAAGTGAGATGTGAAACGACTATCCCTGTCGGAGATAATCGAAATGGGAATGCCGTGTCTGGATACAATTTCCTTAAGGTAAATTCGCGTGAGGCGTTCCATTTTGTCAGTTTCTTTGATGGCTAGGAAATGAGCAGATTTAGTGAGACGATCGACGATCACCCAAATGGTATCGCAACTGCTCGATTTCCTTGGAAGTTTCGTGATAAAGTCCATGGAGATTTGCTCCCATTTCCATTTAGGGATTTCCGGTTGTTGGAGTAATCCGGAGGGTTTCTGATACTCGGCTTTGACTTTAGAGCATGTGAGGCACTTGCCGACATATGTGGTGATGTCAGCTTTCATGTTTGACCACCAATACAACTCCTTGATGCCCTGATACATCTTGTCAGATCCAGGATGTATTGAGTATTTGGACTTGTGAGCTTCATCCATCACCAAGTCTTGTAGGTTCCCAAAATTAGGTAACCAGATTCGGTTTGAGAAGTATTTGACTCTGTTGGATTTGGTTTCAAATTGTTGGTCCATGCCACGTAATGACTCGTTTTTAATGTTCTCAGGTTTGAGTGCTTCAAGTTGAGCGGTAATGATTTGAATGATAAGATCATTATGGATTGTCATGCAGAGGGCTCGGACTCGAAAGGGTTTTACACGTTCCTTTCGACTGAGGGCATCGGCAACAACGTTTGCCTTGCCTGGATGATAACCGATCTCGCAATCATAATCGCTGAGCAACTCGACCCATCGACGTTGCCATATATTGAGATCCTTTTGATCAAAGATGTGCTGAAGACTTTTATGGTCGGTAAAGATTGTACATTTAGTGCTATATAGATAGTGTCTCCAGATTTTGAGTGCAAACACTACGGCTCCCAATTCGAGATCATGAGTGGTGTAATTCTTTTCGTGAACCTTTAGTTGTCGGGAGGCGTAGGCAATGACCTTGTCTCGTTGCATTAACACGCAACCAAGACCTTGGTGTGAAGCATCGCAGTATACCACGAAGTCATCGTTGCCTTCGGGTAGTGATAAGATAGGTGTACTGCAAAGCTTTTGTTTTAACAATTGGAACGCTGACTCTTGTTTATTAGTCCAGTCGAATTTCTTTTCCTTCTAAGTCAGTGTCATGAGTGGTTGGGCTATTTTCGAGAAGTTTTCGATAAATCGTCGATAGTACCTGGCCAGTCCCAAAAACTGCCGTACTTCGGTTGGAGTTGTTGGCGATTGCCAATTTTTGATAGCCTCGATTTTTGATGGATCAACATGAATCCCTTGATTGTCAATCACATGCCCAAGGAATTGGACAGTTTGCATCCAGAACTCACACTAGGAGAATTTAGCAGATAACTCCTCATGCTTGAGTAGCTCTAGAATGGTTTTCAGATGTTGCGCGTGTTCTTGCTCGTTGCACGAGTAGATTAAGATGTCATCAATAAATACAATGACAAACTTATCGAGATATGGTTTGCACACTCGGTTCATAAGGTCCATGAATACAGCCGGTGCGTTTGTTAAACCAAATGGCATTACTTGAAACTCATATTGACCATAGCGAGTTCGGAAAGCTGTCTTCGGGATGTCAGTGTCTCGAAATTGGAGTTGATGATAACCTGACCGTAGATCGATCTTTGAATAAAAGCTTGACCCTTGAAGTTGGTCAAATAGGTCATCAATTCGAGGAAGTGAATAACGATTCTTAACAGTGAGTTTGTTGAGTTCACGATAATCAATGCACATTCTGAAAGAACCATCTTTCTTTTTGACAAATAGGATTGGAGCTCCCCAAGGTGAAGAACTTGGTCGAATGAATCCTTTGTCCAGGAGTTCCTGTAACTGAGTAGACAACTCCTGAAGTTCGGATGGGGCTAAACGGTAAGGTGCTCGTGCCACGGGTGCTGCACCCGGCATGAGGTCTATGGAAAACTCGACTTGTCTTGGTGGTGGAAGGCCAGGCAAGTCTTCAGGAAAGACTTCTGGGAAGTCTCGAACGATGGGCACATCCTCAAGTCGCTTCTCTTCCGACTTTTTCTCCATAACATGAGCGAGGATTGCCTGATATCCTTTTCTCAAATATTTTCGGGTTTTCATACACGATATGATATTCAGTCTCGTCCCACCGGTCTCCCCTTGTATGATTAAAGTACCACCGGTGATGAGAGGAATACAAACAATTTTATCAAAATAGACGATCTCTGCTCGGTGTTTGGATAACCAGTCCATACCGACGATGATGTCGAAACTACCGATCTCGACAGGTATGAGATCAATGTTGAAGAGTTCGTCAGCTAGTTTTAAAGTGCAATTGGGTATCACACTATTGGTTTCAATCAGTTTACCATTAGCTAGTTCTACAATATACTTAGCTTCCAAGGCAATAGGGATAATGTCAAGTAAGGAACTAAATTCATCAGATATAAAGCTCCTATCAGCACCAGTATCAAATAGAATATAAGCATGTAAGTTGTTGATGAGGAACGTACCCGAGACCACATTCGGGTCTTGACGGGCTTCCCCTGAATTAAGGACAAAGGCTCTACCTCTCGGGTTGTTGTTGTTTCCCTTGTTCTTCAGCTTTGGGCAGTCATTTCTGAAGTGCCCAGTGTTGCCACACTCAAAACAGGCTTTTGGTTGGCTGGAGCTGGTGTTGGGGTTGTTGTTGGTATTGGTACTGGTAGACCTACAGTCTTTGGCTAGATGCCCATACCTCTGACACTTGTTACATGGAGTACCGCAGGGACCATCATGATGGCGGTGGCACTTAGAGCAGAAAGGCTTGGTTCCAGTGTAGCCTTTCCTGGGTTCAGGACCAGATGTGTAAGCCTGGACAGTTTCAGGCTTCTTTGATGACTTTTGATTTTGGTTGGAGTTTCCGGACCACTTTCTCTTGTGATCCCGAGAGTTATTACCGGTGTTTGTGGAAGTAGGTGTTTCTTGGCGAATCACCTGAGCCATAAGATTGTGTGCCATACGGACGGCACCTTGAATGGTAGGAGAGTTGGAAGCAGTGACCATTCCCTGAATGTGTGGGGAAGTCCCCAGATGTAACATTCGATCCTCTTGTACTCAGGATCGACCATTGATGGGCACAACAGTGCAAGTTGATGAAAACGGGTTGTGTAACTGGCAATATCATTGCCATGAACTTTGAGATTCCAAAACTCGACCTCGAGTTGTTGCAACTGTTCTCTTGGACAGTACTCATCCTTTAACATTCTTTTCAATTCTTCCCAGGGAGTTTGGTAGGCGATATCAATGCCTACAGTTTGAGCATGAGTATTCCACCAGGTCAGAGCACCATCCATGAAGGTGCAGGTGGAATACTTAACCTTGCAGTCTTCTGGGCAGTTACAGATCCGGAAGACTGATTCCATTTTCTCGATCCATCCTAATAGACCGATAGCTCTTTCCGTGCCTTTGAAGTTTAGAGGCTTGCAGTTGAGGAAGTCCTTGTATGAGCAAGGTTTGGCTGGAGGGGTGTTTTTGGTCGTGTCCTCGCTGCCTGAGCGTAGTTGTTGGGCAGCAAGGGCTTGAGCTACACCCTGAGCAATGAGTTGAGTGATTTCCGCTTGACTGTAAGTTCGTCTTGGCGGCATAATGCTTGAATAAATATAGAGTAAAAATATGTAAGATGTTGTTCAAAGGTTATGATTTTTCGCATATGTATGTATGTATATAGGAGAGTAATATACAACAGCACAATGTGATAATCATATTTCATTAGATAATAAAATTTGATACCATACAAGGTACGAGTTCAAAAGATTACAGACTTTAGAGTTTACAAAAGGTACCGGGAATGGATACATCCGGTTGAATTATACTGACTTAAAAAGGCTTAGATAAGTGATTACATAACAGATATTGTACTAATCTTGTCGTATAGCCACTAGTGACATCAGGGTGACAAGACGTTCCATGGCTTCAGCAAGTCGACTGGTTTGTCGAGCGGTATCTTCAGCGATAGTTAGGCGTTGCTCCAACATGCGAGCATATTGTTTGGCTTCCTGTGAGCGTAGCTCACATTCTTCCAGTCTCTCCTGCAGGAGATCAACTGCGCTTCTGTCATCAATCACTTGTTGGTGGATCATATCCACATTCCGTGTCATGTTTTCTTGTTCCAGATAGAGTCCAGAAATACGGTCGTGTGATGTGCGTAACCCGTGTGTTTGTACTATGTATTGTTCTCGTTCCAAGCTTTCAAGCCTTGCCTCATGACGGTGTAGTCGAGCAGCAAGCACTGGAACGGTATGATGGATGGGTTCTTGTGTATACGGGGAGATGTCCATGGGGTCAGCAGGAATCTGTATGGCTTCCTCAGACCTCCAGGTGTTCAGAGTTGTGGGTAGCCAATCCCACTTACGAGTGTAAGTTGGATAGTCCGCTCTGATTGTGGTGTTACCAGTGCGGTAAGGGCTAACTCGAGCTGAACTGTTACCCCTTCGTTGATGTCGTGTGACTCTTGCCTCCCTAGTGAAATAATAGAGAGGTTCAGTTGAAGTTTGGGGTAAAGTGGTTAACCCCTCTACAGTTGGGTAGGTTTGAGTTTCGTTGTTCGCGTCTGTCGGTGCTAGAGGAGGGATGTCTGCCATGTCTGTGGCAAGAGCGTTCAGTAAGTATTGTGAGGCCTATATTTATACATATCATATAGCCTAATGTTTCTAGCACACACATGTATAGGTCCGGTTTCTCTCGTGGTCAGAGTCAACTAGTGTATCCCTATTCCAGCATAACTAGTTCAAGCCTGACATCATCTTTATTTAATTGTACATATTTGATCAGGCTATGTTAAATTACACTTGTATGATGTAACTCTTGAACCAACCATACTTAACAAAACATACTGCCTAATGGTCATAGTCTAGGCCCACTAATGCAACCTAGTTCACTATAACCTTAGGCTCTAATACCAATCTGTCGCACCCCCAAATTTACTGTGCGGAAGCAAATCGGGTCGGGGCGCGACTAATCAAATATCACAAGCACATAAGATAAAGTGAACGACTCTATATGCGTCGTTTACTGCTTACATTGATATAATAAAAGTTTACAATGTAATAATGTTTACAAAATCTCGTAATTAATGTTTAGAGATTCTAAGGCATATCTAGTTTAAAAAATGTAGAAATGCAAGGGAATCTCCTGGTGTCTGTATGCGACTCGAGCTAATAATCCTGAGCAGATCTACTACTGCTGAGTACCTGAGAATACATACTAAAAAGTCAGCTAAAAGCAGGTGAGCTCACAGGTTTGTATAGATAAACATGATGTGTGAACCATGAGATTTAATATGATGATTTGCAATCAAGCAAATAAAATAGATGTATATCACTGCCATGAGCCCATAGTTTGAGCTTAACTGAGGTGTCCGGATCACAACCAAGTGCCTGAGCGAGGGTGCCTCCCTGCGAGTGCCTAATCTACACTCGTATGAACAAATACTAATGCGTCCGTTTGACCAGTTAGTGCGTGCTAACCCGGACGGGGATTGTCAATCCCATATGTACGGCCCGTTGGTGATGTTTTATAAAATATGTTTCGCAAATATCATTTTACTTGTCTTATGTCAAGTTGATTCATAATACTCTTGTAATATTATTGTTTTCGGCGTTTAAGCTTTAGGGTTTACTAAGGTATATGTATATACATATATATGTGTGACAATTTTATGGTCCGAAAGTGTAGAGTCTCAAAACTTAGAATTACAAAAGTGATATTTTTCAAAAGTGAGTCCGACAGTCCAAAGGATCCGACAATACATTTGGTCCGTGAGTCAAAGAAAGTCAAAGGCCACAATTAATCCGACAATAGGGTACTGCGTCAATAGGATTCTCGGACACTGTTCATGCGACAATGGTAATTCACGGACACTGTTCATGCGACAATAGTAATTCACGGACTTTTTTTATGCGTTTATGATATTCACGGAGTAATTTATGCGTTACTGATATTCACGGATTAATTTATGTGTTAATGATATTCACGGATTAATTTATGCGTTAATGATATTCACGGATTAATTTATCCAACAATAGGGATTGTCGGATTTTTTGAAGTGGCAAGAACAGTCCCTACACTTTGGTTTTCTAGATCTTAACTCGACAAGTCTCTCGATTTAACCAACTTCTAAACTGAATCAAGCCTAACTAAAAATCATACATGTTCTCCTATATGTCTAGTGTAAAATTGCACTTTATGGTGTTTTTATATATTCATTTACTATTTATAACAAAAATAATCATGAAGGGTGGTCGGTTTTGGTCCAAGAACAGCTACAGTCCAAAGAATTATTTATACATCAAAATACATAGATTTTTGGAAAAGGTCAAAGAAGAACTTTTTAAAGTTAACAAATTATGTGAGGTTTTGGAACTAGTCTCATATATTTTAGTGGTTTATAACCTAAGATATGGTCTCGAGAAGGAGGTAGATATTTCTGTCCGCTGGAACAGTAATGCGCACCTTAACTGAAATATTATTTTAAAATTGTAAACGAAATTGATATGTTACAAAATTGATGTCTTTGGAAAGATAACATCACAGGCTACATTTTAGGCTTAAGAAACATTCAATTTAGTTAAGATATGAATTTTATAAAAATCGTGGAAGTTGACCAACTTTCTGGACAGAAAGCAGTGTGAATATAAGTTCAAGAAAAATGAGTTTTAGCTTATACTTTGGACATAATCTTGTCAAACGAACAACTAAATATGTATACAAGTATATTTAAAGTAAAACTAGTAGAATATTAAGAGTTTTTACAAGAGGATCAAAGATCTAGAGTCGAAATGCAAAGATGACGCGATAACCGAGCCTTTCCTTCGATTTTCTTCAAGAACTTGATGGTGGATGATGATGGTCTTGTGGTGGTTGGATGGTGGTGATTTGGGGCTGTGGTGGTGGCAGGGATTTCGTGGATGAGGGAGTAGGAGAGAAGGAATTGAGTGGAAATGAGAGAAGTGGTATAGTGTGAGTTGAAAAGTGAGGTATGGTGGTGTGTGATGGTTTTCACAAGTAAGGGGAAGGAGGGCATGGGGGCATGGCCTCATTTTTCTGCAGAATTTTGTGGGCCCCCACTCCATGTGGGTGCCTAAATTGTTTCCTCAAAGTTGTACTCCGTGCGGTGATCGTTTACCCGTTCGTTTCGACGTTTATTTTAGGCGTTAAACGTTCGACACTTGTGTTTATCTAACGGTTTTAATCTCGATACTTCAAATAAATACTTACCATCCGAAATGATATATTTTAATTTATAAAATATATTTTGACGTTTATTCGATTGTCGGGCGCGTTTTGTGCGTTTTTGGTCGTTTCTGTGCATTATGTACAATACGAAATGCTTATGAGATATTATCGCAATAATATTTGAAAATAAGTATGTTTATCAAATAATTTCATATTATTTAATAAATTGAGTTCATTAACGTCCTTATTAATGTATCGGAATCCGCCCGATATGAAAATGCACGATTGAACATAATCGCGTACGTGTATATATATTCCAATATATATATATATATATATATATATATATATATGTATATATATATATATATATATATATATTGATACATACAATTAGCCTAATCTAGCACTAATTACATGTATTAGCAGGTGATTAGGAACTAATAACTAGCCCTAATTTGTCGGGTGTCACAGAATTTGGGGGTGTTACATAAAGTCTCATACCACGAAAATGAAAATGAAGAAGATGAAGATGAAGCTCCTGATGTGGTGGTCGTTTCCTCTTGAATCTTCTACGCAAGATGATGAATTTTTGGTGACGATTTTTTGTGATTTGAGCTGCAATTTGAGAGGGAGAAAGAGTGTATGTGTTTGAGTGTGTGTGTAAATGAAATGAAATGAAGAAATGGAATAAAAGAGGGGGAGTTGGGTCACTGGTCAGTTGGGTTGGGCTCGCGGGTTTGGGCCGACCCAAATTGGGTCTCGGGCTCGCGTGTTTGTATTTCCGAATATCTCGTAGTCGGTTAAATCCCGAATATCTCGTGTGTTATGTCTCGTAGTCGGTTAAATCCCGTAGTCGTTTAATCGCGAAATCTTTTTAAGATTTTTATAAATATGTTAAAGTATATCCGAAATGTTTTAACCGAAGTATTTTATCAAAATACTTTATTTCAGGTTATAAAATTATAAAAATATACTTTTTGTTATTAATCTCTCGTTGGGGTGCGTTTCGTGCAGTTTCATCGCTTAGAATATGTATTAAACAAATACGAAAATTTGTGTAATATATTATCATAATATTTTATAGTAAATAATGTTTGTTTGGATAATTCCACATTATTCATTAACTTTGTCACCAACGTCCATAGTAAAATAGTGTCGGACTCCGTCCGGTACGTAAGTGCGTGATTTAAATCAAATCACGTAAGCGTGTACGTAATTACACAAAATATCACGTATATTTAGATTAATACAAAACTAATTACACGTAATTACAAGTAATTTAGGCGCTAATTATAGCCCTAATTTGATGGGTGTTACAAAACTACGGATATTTACTAGAAAGAACAGTTTGTCTGGAACGTCTTCGGATCTTATAGCTGATTCCCCGACAGCAGCGCCAAAAACATGATGCGAGCCGGGCGGTCGGTTTTAGGAATCACTTCCTATCGTTGCGAACCTTCCGCTTGGCCTCGATCAGTGAGTTTTATAATTTGTAAATGTGGGGCCTAAGTATACTTAAAACTATGGAAGTACAGTAGTAAGTATGACTTAGGGTCGTTCTATAAATCAGTTGTATTGTGAAACATTGGCGTTGGAGACGGTCTATCTAACTAGTAATGGTTTTAAAAAATAGTTGGGTTTTTTTTTTTTTTTTTTTTTTGTTTTTTATATACTTAGGCAGAAAATTTAAATAAAACAAGTAAAAGATATCTAGTTAGCAGATAATCTAGAGGAGGTGTTTGCTATGACTTTGGTAGTCTACTCAACTGGGATGATGTATAAAATGATATTAAAAAATTTGTATTTTGTTTATTTCAAGTATTAGTGGAGTAAGCACTAGTTCCCTACTGATAGTTTTATCGATCGTTATGTCACCGAGTAACTAGGCTATCCTGATTCTGGTCGGAGTAATTTATCCAGCCCTCAATGCTAACCACTGAAGGTATAGTGACCCTTATATGGAGATGAATCCTGGGTGCATGAATAAGGCGACAAACCAATCTCGATGTCCGACCTTTCTTAACCCCACAGGAATACTTTAATCTAAACAAAACATTTAAGTTCAAGACCAGGTTTTGTGTGCATTGATTACTTTCTATCGATAGGTTTGTAAAGTCCAGGGATAATATGATCACTGATAGTGTACAAAACAAGTAACAGTGGCTCTTTTCGTGGCTTAACCAAGTACTTAGGCAACTGATAGTACTCACTTTGCTTTACATTGCAACCCCTTTAATCCACACAGTGAAGTAACAAGCATTTTCGTGGTGTCCAGGTTGTACTCCACCAATGGTGTTTCCACTGTGAACACCAAGTACTAAACATGGTACTTACGTTGCTTCATAAAGGAATCCTAGACTTATTAACTTAGTTTATATTTAAGAACAGTAATTATCCATCTATGATATAAATCAGCCCTTACTTTAAAATGCCAATAAATCCCTAATTTATTTACAGTGCAATATTTGCGTTCTTTTTAGAAGACAACATTTCCACAGTCACTATGTACTTTATGCTATGAAAACAATATTTCCACATTTCCGGTGTACTTTGCCTTCAGTTTTAGAAAACATTATTCCATAGCCGTATTGTATTTTGCGTTCAGATTAGAAAACATTATTTCTATGACGATAATGTACCTTTGTGTTCAATTTTTGAAAACAATGTTTACACTGTCTAATAAATCAGATCATGTTTTAGACACAGATAACTAAGTACATTTGGATAGGCTTCGTGACGCCCTATTATTAAGGTCGTAATCACGTTGACTGGTGGAAAGGCGTTTAGTTTAAATGAGGTTTAAAATCATAGATAGAAAAAAGGTTAACGCACTTATAGTTTTAATCATTAATCAACAACGGATTGTGCCCACGACTTTCATAGCTTCCACATTCCGTACTCCACAAATTCGTGATGTTTCCGGCGCTATACAAATGAAAGCCGTATAACGTTACCTCCATCATTTCATAACAACATCATCCCATTTAATTCGACTAACTACATCATAGCAAACATACAATATAAATACTCGCTAATCATGGCAAACGATGCTAAATCTAGCATGATAACAATAATAACAATCATCATAATTAAAATAGATAAAGGATAGATATAACCAGAATAAGAGCGTAGCTGAATACAACGTGAATGAATACAAGCAGTACTTTGAGTATCCTCCAAGCAATATAACAATATTACCCCTCTATTCGTTCGGTTAACACCGATACAAACCAGCTGCTAACTACAAAAATAAAAACAACCTAAATCTAGAGAGAGAGTAGTGAGAGAGAATGTATAGAATTAATTGTTAAGTGTGTGTCAATTGAGGTGATTTAATCCCATATATATACTAGTTGCTCAACCGTATTCCTTAACCATATTTCCACCTCCAAAAGCTCAGCTGTATTTCCCAACCATATAAAAATCCTTCCTTGTACGGGCAAAACATCGAATACGGGCAAGATTGGGCGCATACGGGAGAGAATGGGGGTGATACGGGAGGGACCCAACCGTATACGTGCAAGATAGGCCATATATAGATGGGAGGAAGCCGTATACGCCCTTGACATGCCATATACGGTCTGGTCTTGGCTGTATACGCCTGGGCTTGGCCATATACGGCTTGGCTCTCCCGTATTGGTGATCTTAAGTTGCCTTGACCCTTCGTTTGGGCGTAACTTCTTCATCATTTATCCGTTTTGAGCGTTCTTTATATCCACACAATTGTAATTTCCTAACGAAGAAAATGACATAAGTTAGAGGCCATAATTCTAAGTAGAACTTAAAAAGTGCTAAAACACGTGAACGAGAATGCTTAAGATCGTTTGTGCTCTATTTTACTCGTTTTTAGGCCTTTTTGGTTGATTCTCGAAACATCATCTATTGTTTAGCCATCATTATGAAATTTAGTATAAAAATGTACATTTTAAATATTTTCATCCATAATTGGGCTAAAAAGGTGAGATGATAGTACACAAAAACTTGACTTTTTGCGTGTTATCAATCCACTCACAGTTACCTCAGTCGTCCACTCAGAAGTCTAATGTAACTGAGTCTTCTCAGAATCTGAGAATACAAATAAATAACGAGTCAATAATCCTTCTCATAAATTGTATAACTTAATTCAAGCACATAGCATCAAGGAAATAAAAACTACATAGTTACCCATATCATCCTTGTGCTTTTAATTAAGTCTTTAGCAATTCAACATACTCATATCACTTATATCAATATAACAATCAATACTAAAATTTTAAGTATCAATCATACTATTTTACTATTAACCATTTCCACAAAACTAAGTTATATAATCAATAACTCCATTATCTAGTTCCGAATTATCATCATAATATACTCATATAAGATCTTCCGTTTCAAGATAATCATAAAAGAAATTTGTCAGGTACATAGCATCAAACTAACAAACACTAAATAGTTAAACCATCTTTGAAATGACTAGAAACATTTAAATAAATTACTACTTAAGTTTGAATTAGTTAAAACTTGACTAATAAGTATTCAAGTGTGTAGCCACTTAGGTTCTTATCCAAATTTTAGCTTCTGTAATACGACCATTATATATTATAACTTCTGCTTATGCTATAATATTTATAACAGACCTATAAGAGCCAGAAGTCAAAAACTAAATTCATATGAAAAGGGAATTGAGTAGCGATTTGGGGTAATCGCGTAGCGATTCGGTATAAATCGCCTAACAATTTGGTATAAATCGCTTAGCGATTTAGTGTAGCGATTTGGTATAAATCGCACAACGTTATAGTATAGATCACGCCTCGATTTTCTATATATCATGCAGCGATTTGGTATAAATCGCGTCACGATTTTAAACTTTCCCATAGACCTGCAAGTTCTTTCCTGCAGATACCAACTCGAACTATCACAACCCAAATTCATCAATTCCATATTTCTAGCATATTAACTGGCATATATCGTCAATCTAACATCACATATACATCAAGTAACAACTTCAAACTCCAAATTCATACATACATCAAGTTGATAAACTAATAAGAACAATAAATTAACTTACAATTAAGGAAGAGGAAAAAGATGTAGTGATGATGCTTCACTTGTTTCCTGATTGAATCAAACACGGGACTATCTCTTTCTCTTTTTAATCATTCTTACTGTGTTTTTGTTTAATGTCAAATGAGGGAATTAGAACAATTTGGAAAAGTTGAAGAAATAAGGTCAGCTCCCTTGGACCGACTTAGTTATTTGTATTGATTTATCCCCCTTCTAAACCTATTGTCTGAAACCTGAAAACCATTGGCGATTCTCACTGTTTTATTTTTCCGTCAACTATATTAATTTAAAACAATTAAAAAATCATTTGTCACAATTTATCATTTGACCCTTTCTCCAATTATTTTCAAATAAACCAAACGAATTCATTTGCTAACACATTAAATAACAATTAAAATCGGGAAATTATTATAATACTACTAGGCCCTAAAAACGGGTGTTACAAATCTCTCCCCCTTTAAAAGATTTCGTTCTCGAAATCTGATCACACTAATTACTCCAAAGTAATATAATCGCATAACATCCACATTTCTCATACGAACCTTGATCCCAAACTTTGCATCCATTCCAGTAATATCATATCAAACTATTTTTCGTAGTATCCATGGAAGTTTAGTATAAATCCCATCTATAGATCTCCCGTTTCATTTCACTATCTCAATAATCTATCTGTTATTTAATACTCGGCTTTAATTTGAAACATACATGTCAAAATTCATAATCTATGTAACATCAATCCACATGATAATCCATTTATAACGGCTTCAGATTATTATAAAATTACTAATCCCCGAATGAATAAACAATCACAACTTAGAAATCTCAATTAAAATTACATCTCAAAATATCAATCCCGCCGAATTCATCTCGAGATTAAACAGTCTTTAATCCTCTATTATTATTCAGTAAACATTTCCAAATTTCAGATTATAATCCATCGAGATCTCAAACTGTGTAGCTTTCAATTAATCCACTAAATTAGAAGAAATTTCAAAAGACATAAGGTAAATCATGTCATATTTCCTTTATAGTGTAAGACATTTCTATCAATATTATCTTTTCTGAATAATATCAATTCCCACAATCAAATCTTTTAAAAGTTTTAACCCTCGAATCGGGCACATATTAAACTCTTCTGTAATATTATATACCGTTGAATTTTATGTCCAATACATACAACGCATTTGGTACCATATAATAATGTCTCCAAATTGTTTAATATAAACAGTAGTTACAAATTCCAAGTTATGGATAGGATAATTCCTCTCGTATAGCTTAGGCTGTCATGAAGTATAAACAATAATCCAATCTCATTGCATCAAAATAAGATCTAAACTTGCGAAATGTATTACAATACATTATAGAATCATTAAATCCATCATGTAGTACTGAATCAAAGCCCGACATAACAGCTATTTCAATGTCAACAGACTATTTCTGGATATTCATTCCACAATTAATCCAAGAAACAATCATTTTCTCATATCCCTCGATCTTAATCATTTGACTCATTCGAGATAAAATTAATCAACAATTTCCATCATCGTACGACGTTAACTTTATTTGACTTAACCAAATTTTCCTTAATCAATACATGTCAAAATCTCATTAAAACTAGAGATTGACATTAACAAATTTCAACCCAAGGAATATTACCCACTATCATATACTAACTCTAGTCATCTATGTGGTAATAAAAACAACATTACAATCAACTATCTCTATTTTTAGAGAATTAACGTCTTAGTGGGGTCAATTTCAGTTTATCACACAATAAACATATATAAGGAACAATTAATTCCAGAAGCATATAGAATAAATACTAGCATAAGGTTAATGCAAAAGTACCTGTATTGATGTCATCCATCCCAATAGTTACATCAACTGTCTTCTGGAAAAGCTCTGCCGGTCATTGATGGGTGATTCTTCCGCTTTTGGCCAGAAGATGAGGACCCCCCCCAACCAATCCCGATCCCTGTCTTTTAATCTGTTGACAATCTCCCGCTCGATGACCCTCTTTACGACAATTCCAATATACACTATTAGGATAAGTACAATCCTTAATATTATGACCAAACAACCCGCATCCTGTACACGTAATAGTCTGAGATATACACAATGCTGTATGTTCAGATTTACATCTATTACACAAAGATCTGTTTGTCAAACTACCATAGGAGTAAGCCTCATGTCCTGTTGGTTACTCTGATATCTCTGTTTACCTTTACTAGAAGGTTCACTTTCTGATCGCTGCAAAGTATTTTCTTTATTCTGTTTATTTTGAGCTCGTAAATCACTATCCATGGAACGAGCTAAATTAAAAGCATGTGTAAGAGAACCTTCCAATCGCACAGTAGTCCGATAATGAGGAGGTAAAGTACCAACAAAATGGTCAACCATAGTCCTTTCATCCGGGACCCACTAATGTACAAATCATAACTTCTCTGAAAGCTGATAAATATGTGTAAGTCCCTAGTTCTAGGATCGATAACTTTGTTATCTGTAGTATTAAGGTGTGGAATTCCTTAATACGATGTTATCTTACTCACAACGAATAACTTCGCATTTCGGTTAACTAATTACTTTGCTTTAAACGAATATGTGTCCAAGCCTAGTCGTTAGGTTTATTTTCTTTTCTCTGGAAATTGAATTCGCAGGTAATAAAATGGATTGCAAATTTTTTAATTGAATTGTTATGTTTTTCACGTATTGAAAACATATAAATATGTCATCTCAACTCGCAGCCTTTGGGCCTGCGAGTTGACTCGACTCGCTATGCAGCCCAAGCCCATACTCAACTCAACTCGTTTGTCACCTATTGAGTTCTGCTCTGCGAGTTCAAATCTCACCTCGCTTTGCAACCCTTGCGACTTGAGATCTCGACTCGCAGCAAACGTAAATAATAAAATACAAAATTTCGTCTATCATTAAAAACGAAATATTCATTTAAAAATCTAAACCAATATACAAACATAATAATAATTACACCAGTCCTATTTCAAGCTAGATCTGTTGTCACAATCTATGTCTCAAAAGACTCCCCCTTGACAATAGCTCTAGCGTATTTATCTTCACGCTTGTCTTTAGTCTTCATTTGTAAATTTTACTTCCTGCGTACATCTTCATCTTGATACAAGTCTTAACCATCATCTGATAATCTCGTGCTAAATCACCCCATGCTTATGTCGTCAAGATTCTATTTTCATGTAACTTTAACAAATCTTTCTTCGACATATTCATTAGGTGTCGATGGTCATAAACTTTAAAAATCTCACGCTCACCACTTTCAACCTCATCATCTTCTTCAACCATAACAGCTTCTCCAGTTTCTGAATCCACATACCAACATTTCATATTTTCCAAAATATCTTATGGCATTGTCTTCAGAGGAATTTGCTGTACACATTTGACAGACAGGATAAACCTTCTTTCTTCTACTTCTTCCTGTCCTTTGACTTCGTTCTGCCAACTTGATAGTCTTTCCTTTTCTTGGGTTAATCTTTTCAAACTTATTAGCTCTAACCTCAGTCTTGATTATGTGTTCAACATATCTTCCAAGAAAATCATCACTTAGGTTATTCAAAGGTAATCGAGCCAAATCTCGAATCTCAAATCTAGACAAAGAACTAAACACTGCAAGCTTTCGCTCAAAATATTGAACTCCGTCAAATCATTTAATTGCAAACAACTTCAGGTCTGGGTCAAAGTACCAACCAATAATCCCTTTACGTGGTACACATTTTCCTGTTATATCCACTTCTGAAACTCCAATTTTCTTTCTTTGTTTTCGAAGTTTCCTAAGCACAACACCTGGATTATTTGTAGGAATAAGAACTTCATCTTCTGTATCGGTTGAATCATCGATCTCTTCATCTACATCGACAACCATTGGACCTTCATCATATTCAATAACAACCTCTGTCCTAGATGGGCTCACATGGTGTTCATCAACATTAGCATCTGGATCTACACCCATGTCTTGCTCAATCTCAGAAACAGCAGTCCAATCTTCAGGTGGCTGAAATTCTCCCTCTTCAAGATCATAATCAATTTCTTCATCTATCTCATCCAAAATATCATTTTCTGAATCTGATAGATCTAGACTTTCCATTCCTAGAGAAAACAACAAACACAAATAAATTAATAATTTAAATTCTTTTATTGATTTCCCTGAATCAATCTAAGAATTCTAATACTAATCCTTTTGTATAATAAACGTGAAATATATAACTTATAAATCTTTTATTGATTACCCCGAATCAACCTAAGATTTCCTAAGTCTTATATCAAACACTTAACAAATATTAATTAAATTTAAACTCTAATGTACTGTGAATAATCACCAAACATTTAAGTTTACAATTAATTAACTTATATAATTTCCAAGGCTTAATTAAACTGTTATATAATAAAACTTAACTTTCAATTATATCTTTAAATTATATATCATTTGTCTAGTTAAAAATCATACATATTTAACTTGTCAGTTATAAAAACTCTCAAGTCTAAAATATCTAAGTTAAAATAAACTTTGACCGCTGAAATAAATCAGAACACGCCGCTCGACTTCTCAATGAGTCGGAAGACTTTCGATCACTAATTTATTTAATTTTTCAGAATCAAATAGCTTAAACAATTTCTAATATATTTAACTTGTAATAATAATCTCAAGCCGAATATATTACCAAAACATTTAAGTTACAATTATTCAGTTACAATTATAAATTACAATTATAAATTATAATTCAACTAAATTCTAAGTACAAATATCTACACAAGTCTAAGCTGTCTTACCGGCTTCACTTGTACCCGCAGCACTTGTACCAGCACCATCACCACTAACACCAGCAGACTCTCCCTGAATAATAGCTGGCTCACCAGTCTTTGAAGGACCAGTCGGCTCACCATCTTTCTGACCATTGGGATCATCATCTTTGTCATCTTTTTGCTTCTTTGCTAACTCATCCTCTTTACAAGCTTCTTGATATATCAATATCTCCCCCTGAGAAGACTGTCCTGAATGCACTCTCAACACCAAATGTTCTAAGTGTTCAAGCTTCAGTCGCTGGGCAGTAAAATCAGCAAGCAAAGTATCATGAGTCTTCAGCAGAGTCAAATGTGATTCACTGATATGAACCATCTGCTGAGCAAGAGAAACATTCTCAGCCAACAACCCTGGAATCCTGGATGTACTCTGTTCCAATTCCTTAACTCTTAACTCTAAGGATGTAACCCTTTCAGCATCAGTCGTTGGAATGACAGAAATTGTTGATGGTCTAGGCGGTGTCACCGAAGCAATGTGAGACTCAGGTGTAAGCTGTGGAATAGCTTGAGATAATGCTTCCTTGAGAAGACTAGCTGCAAATCTACTAGATTTATTGGTCAGGAACTGAGCATCATGCACAAGTTCTGAAACTCCCTCCTCAATAGTCTTGGAGACCATTTCTGGTTCCACTGACTCAAGCAGTTTCTCAGCCTATAAATTTAGATATAATTAAAGAAGTAATTGTTATAGATAACTCTGTCTCAATCTCTAATTAAATATTAATAATACTCGTAGTACTAAACGTTTATCTCATACCTCAGATGGTACAGATACTGGTTCAGTAACCACCGGTATCATCGTCTCTACCTGGGATGTATCTTGAGCAACTGTCACAGAATTAACTGTCTCAGTTGAACTCCTGATAAACAACAAGTTAAGATTATCTAACTCTAAATAAAACATACCATCCTGAATTATCAATGTCCTGGAATGCTTACAGCGTTGAGAAATAAGAGATATACCATCTTCCTCAAGACTTTCATCAATAGTTCTGAAGTCTAGGTCGACTTCCTCAGCCTCTCTCGTCTCCTTCAGTGCTGGATCTGGAATCATCCTAGATCGATATCGAATATAACCAGCATCTGGAGGTGGACAAGGAGTACTATCATCATCAGCTGAAGCCGATTCACCATCACGGCCTCCAGATGGACCAACATCATAATCCTAAATATTAAATATATTAAACATTTATGATTAGCTAGAAGCTCTATCATACAAGTTCTATATATTTATGATTAATCTGATAATTACCTTAGAAGGTAAACCCTCAGATCTGTCAAGCTGTCCCTGCTCACCCTCAGGTCGAGTGACCTCTGGGTCTGCAGTCTCAGCTCCCTGATCTTAATGATATTTATATTTTATAATCAGAAATATTATCTAATTAACGAAATATCTATAACATTTGCATTATATAATAATAATATGATAATAATGTAACAAATAAATATCTATATTACTATATAATTATAAAATTACCTCAGGTGGTGCAACATAACTATCAATATCCCGTAGCAAGGAATCAGTAGCATCATCAAGCTCAACCAGCACCTCCTGTATCACCTGGGCAGCAACATCTGGGTTCACCTGTTCCCTAGCATGTGCAGGTTGTTCCAACACATCCTCAATGAGCTCTTGTGGATCTTCAGCATGAACCACATCAGCTCTCGGGTCTGGAACAGCAACATCAGCACCAACATCTAACCAACCATTGTTCGGTGGCGTCACATAGGCAGGATCAACAATAAAACCAAAAAGCTCTCTCTCCTCAGGCTTTACTACCCCTTCTTTCCTCACCGTCTGCAAAAACATCGCATTGTGTCCTCTGAGCCCAATAGTATCTACACGTAAATATGGCCCAGGAATAACAAGATCTGGTAGACGAGCGTGAATGATCAGCATACAAAAACGTGGATAAACCAGAAACCGTGATCTAACAGAACCCGAAATCTGTCTAACCAGCTCGCCAAAAATGTAATCACAAAAACTGTATGGTTTGTTGTAAACCAGTGACAGCACAACTAATACAAGGGCAGGGCTCAACTCATCGAAGCCTCCCTTCTTTGGTGCAAAAACCATGACAATAAGATGCCACAAAAACCTCCACTGTCCAATAACCAGAGGTTTTTGGAACTGTCATCCTCTTCTATCTCCCGTATATCCCATACAACCTATAGCTCCCTCAATAAAATCACTAGGTACTCAGTAAGACCATCTTCTTGGTCTACTGTCCCCAGTTGTAAAATCTGACGTAGATCAGATGCAGAGAAAACAACCGGTCTCTGATTGACCGTAGTGCGTATCACCGGTGGATTGACGGTCTGATCATACTGAATATCCATCCAAAAATCATTCAGTATCGTCTGAGAGATCTGAGGAGACTCTGTAATCGCATACCGAATGCGTGAACGTGCAAAGAACGTCAGTATTTGAGCAACTTGATGTGCTCCGCGTGCTGAAAGATCCAGATCAACAAGTATGTTGTGACCTTTATCAAATTGTCTCGCCATATCTATAGAAAACAAATGACAAAAACAATAAACGCACGTTAATCAATTTTAAACTATAACGTATTATGAATCGAAATTCATCAAACATCTTAGTTGTAAATTATATATATAACTTGTTACATACATGTCTCAAGTAATATACATAAATAACTAACATATATAACTTATAACTAATAAGTCGTAAGTTCAATATGTATGTCCCGTTAGTTACTTGTTAATTTGAAATTCTCAAGTCATTAATGTTTTATTATTATTTTTTTTAAAAAATAAATATGAGTTATACCGCTAATATATAATTAGGACACGCCACTCAATTACCACTTGAATTGGTAGACTTTCAATATAAACATATATAATTTTAATACAAGTCCATGATATAAAAGTTATTACTGAAAAAGTCTTAACATTCATATAAAAAAATTTAAAATTTTCTAAGTACTGGACTCGCATAAGTATCATGTGCGAATCAAGTTCAACTCGGTTCGCAACTCAACTCGCAACCATGTCAACTCGCTTACCAAGTCAATCCGCAACTCGACTCGCAAGTCGATTCGCTAATCAACTCGGTCCGCAAGTCAACAAGTCAACAAGTCAACAAACAAGATTTCAACTCGCAAAAATGGATCTGCGAATCGAGAGCAATATCAACTCGCTAACGTGGTTCTGCGAATTGAACCTGTGTTCAACTCGCAACATGAACTGTGGATTGCGAGTCGAAACCAAAATCGATTAAACTCTCAATTTTATTAAGATCTATCGATTGGTTTACGTTCATTAAGGTTCACTTAACATTAATCCATAGAATTCTTGTCAAATAACACCTTTAATCTACATAAATCATTTAAATGATAAAACGAAACCCTAAGTCAATAAAACTATCAATTTCGTGTAATTTAAACGGTGAAATCCATTGTTTTATACCTCAAAATGATCGCAAGACAAAGATGTATAAAAACTATGGATCAAAAACTCTGCCTTGTAACTTGGAAAATCAAAATCAAACGAAATACTGTTTTCGTCTCGTTTCGCACTAAGTCAGCTCGCAAGTTTAAGTGAACTCACAAAAGTGAAGTGGGTTCGGTGGCTTTGACTCATTTGACCTCGCACCTCTTATACTGTTACTCGATTCGCAAGTTTAATGTCAACTCGCAGAACTGGACTCGCTTCAACTCGTTGACCAGTCAAACTCGCAAGTTTAAATAAAAATGCAAATTAAATACTAAGTATAAATGTAAACCCATCCACACTTATATATTTAACTCTGTAACTATGTAGCCTAAACATTTTAAAGAAAATGTTTTTGCTTAATTTTTCCTCAATGATAATCTTCTTACATATATTAACCGACTAAACC
Source organism: Pseudognaphalium luteoalbum (assembly GCA_963422505.1). Taxonomy (NCBI): domain Eukaryota; kingdom Viridiplantae; phylum Streptophyta; class Magnoliopsida; order Asterales; family Asteraceae; genus Pseudognaphalium; species Pseudognaphalium luteoalbum. Next base: position 44,230,526 of record OY730196.1, read on the forward strand.
CGTGATACAGTTAATCTTGTATAAAGAAAAATCTCGAGCTAAAACTATTTACTTATATACCTTATGGTCTTAAGTATATAGACAAGTAAAAAATATATAAAAATTATAATAGAATAATTAACCGCTGATATAAAATCAGGACACGCTGCTCGACTACATGTGAGTCGGAAGACTTTCGATTAACATTCCACGTAACCTATATAATATTTTTTCAGTTTGTCAACACACGTTAGTTCAACATAAAATAAATATCCAGTATAATTCAAATCCAAAGGGTAACACATTGAATAAAATAAAATAAAAGAAAACATTCTGTTAATCATTCAACCAACAATAAAAATAAAAATTTAAGAGTACTAACATCTATGAAAGGAAACAAATGTAAAATTAACATGCTTAAAATCCTAACTGCTTAGGGGTCATATTAGGAAGAATAAGCTATTTAAATTATAAACTAATAAGAACAAGATGATTGCTAGTATGCATACCTCATGAAATTCATATAAGTACAATAAAATTGCAAACTAACCCATAATTAACTTATATTTATAAAATTATATCTTATTTACCTTTATCCACACAACATAACTTTTAATAACAAAATAACCGTTTTATTCAATATCATAAACAGTTCAAGATGATTACCGGTATTATGGTCCACATAAACAAATTAGACATATATTTTTGAGCAAACTTTATTATTATTAATGTGAACAATATCTAAAGTGTACCATTATATAATATACTGAAGAACTTAAGTAAAACATATAGCACTGCATCTTTTAAAATTTCAAGGTAGAGGTTACTAAATGATGTATCTTTTCGAAACATATAACATACACTTGAGTTTAAATTTTGACAAATATCAAACATCCTTTAAAGATACTAGTGGTTCCAGATCTGTACTCACGTACAACAGAGGATCCCTTAGTATAATTAAAATAAGTTTGAGACTATTGGCAAAATTAAAGGCAACAGGTCTATACTCACGTACAACAGAGTTATCTGTTAGTTTCACTAATAACCATAATTGTAACTATTTGTCATTTGTAAATAAATGAATGATAATAGTGTATGGCAATACCATCATTCATCAATTAAGACAGATGTCATACAGTATATAACAGTTCACATAAGATATGACAAGCTTAATTAAAATTTCTTAATCGCTCATAAATCTATGAATAATTTGCCTAACAGTATATCATATAATGAAGTTGAATAGACTTTAGTTATTCTTATCATTATATAAAGGACACGAGTTATTATCAGTGGATATAGGTGTATAATCAGATAAATATAAATAAACTCCTAGGTAAGTATGCAATTCTAATGAAACTTATAGGAATCTACTAACATATCAATCTTAGCACTTAGATTTATTATTCTTAAGCTCATTCTCCTAATGTACTATCATTTCCCAAGTTTTTACAGCCAAAACTTAAAGCTTTTTCTAAAAGAACTTCGGTTGTTCTTTTATTGGAGGCGATTCCCCTCAGGTAACAAGCAAATGAATGCCATACGCCTACTTTTTTTTTTTAAAAAAAAAAAAACATAAATCTTACTACTAACTATTACAAAAATACTCTTGGAAGACTAATCACTCTGGATTTCTCATTCCATTAAGTTGAACCAACATCTCAAATTGAGCTCTGTCGAACGCCTTGGTGTATAAGTCTGCTAAGTTATCCAAAGATGAAACCTTAACTAACTTTATCAAATTCTTCTCAGCACAATCCCTAATAAAATGATGTCGAATATCAATGTGCTTAGTTTTACTGTGCTTCACTAGATTGTTGGTGATCGACATTGCCGGTTCGTTATCAATCATCATAGGAGTATTGGTTATATTTAACCCGTAATCCCGCAGTTGCTGTTGGATCCAAAGAACTTGAGAACAACAGCTGCCAGCTGCAACATACTCGGCTTCACATGTAGAGATGGCTACTGAGCTTTGCTTCTTGCACTGCCAAGATACTAATCTACCTCCTAAGAATTGACATCCTCTGGTCGTAGATTTCCTATTCTGATTGCATCCTCCATAATCCGAATCTGTATATGCTATGAGATCTAAGTCTCCATCAGTTGGATACCAAAGTCCCAGCTTCGGTTTCCCTTTGAGGTAACGAAAGATCCGTTTCACAGCTTGCATATGTGACTCTTTCGGATTTGCCTGATATCCTGCGCATATACAAACAACAAACATAATGTCAGGCCTAGAGGCAGTAAGATACATTAGTGATCCGATCATGGATCTATAAAGAGTTGGATCCACATCGGTATCACTCGATGTATTTGGTCCTAGGTTGCGATTGACTGGAATTGGAGTATTATAGATCTTACTTTCATCCATCTTAAAACGTTCCAATAGCTCATATGTATATTTAGATTGATGAATAAAGAATCCATCCTTCTTTTGATCAACTTGCAATCCTAAGAAGAAGTTTAACTCTCCCATTGCAGACATCTCAAACCTTTTTCTCATGACTTTCTCAAACTCTTGACACATCTTTTCATCAGAAGATCCAAAGATAATGTCATCAACATATACTTGTACTAGTAGAAAGTCATTCTTGTTCCACTTTACAAAAAGTGTACTATCATTTGATCCTCTTGTAAATGCATTCTCAAGTAGATATGTTGATAGTGTTCCATACCATGCCCTAGGTGCCTGATGTAATCCGTATAGAGCCTATTTCAAGCGGTATACTCTATCTGGATAGTCATAATCAGTCAACCCTGGCGGTTGTGAAACATACACCAATTCTTCAACTTTGCCATACAAAAAGGCACTCTTAACATCTAACTGATAAACTTTGATACCGTTAAAAGAGGCAAATGCTAAGAATACTCTAATTGCTTCTAGCCTAGCTACTGGTGCAAACAATTCGTTGTAATCTATTCCTTCTTGTTGATTAAACCCTTGAACCACTAGATGAGCTTTATTGCGAGTAATGACTCCCCGATCATCTCTCTTACACTTAAATACCCATCTAGTTCCAATTGGATATTCTCCCTTTGGAAGGTCAACCAACTCCCATACTTGTAATTTTGAGAACAGTTGCAGTTCTTCTTGCATAGCATCAACCCACGAGCTTTCTTTGAGAGTCATTTGCACATTTTTAGGCTCAACTTGTGAGATAAAGCATGAATATAGACATTGATTAGGAATCCCTGTCTCTTTCATAGCAGTATACAAGCTTTCTAAATTTTCAGATGTACCAGCTCTAGATTGAGTCCTAGTTTGAACAGGAGTATTAATATCACCGATGATGTTTTCAACGGGATGATTCTTACTCATTCTTGTAACCGGTATAGGGTCAACTATTAACTCATCTCCTAAGTTAGTACCAATCTCTTCTAATGAGGGCATCTCTTCTGAACTTGCTGAAGATATCCTTAAATGGTTCAAAGAAGTAAGTACATCATCAAACATCGGTTGAAGATCCTCCTCAGAATCTTCTGTTTCTTGATACTTATCCTTCGAAGATTGTTGTGACCCACTTGAAGAAGCTTCATTTGAGTCATCTGTTGTCCTGATTCCATATTTTGGAACACTCAATGTTGAAGACGGACCATTGTCCAAGTCTTCATGCAATAAGTGCTGAGAGATCTCTGAATCACTGACAAAGTCACTTATGGGAACTTTAAATGACTGAAAGAGATCTGAATAGTCAAATTGCCAATCTAATCCCTTATGCACTGCAGGTACATAGCTCGTAACTTCAATGTTATAAACAATTTCCAGTCGTCCCATGACTTTATTGAAAACTCTTTTATTTGGTGAGTTGGGCACATAACCTAGGAAAAATCCTTCATCAGCCTTTTCACCAAATTTAGCTTGATTTCCTGTTTTCAATATTGTACATGCAACTCCAAAGGGTTCGAATCCCTTCAGATTGGGTTTCTTATTATTCAATAATTCGTAACATGTCTTGTTACGCTTTTTGACCGTAAGAACCCTATTTAGAACATCACATGCTGTATTCACTACTTCTGCCCAAAAGATGACCGGAAACTTTGAATCTGCAAGCATTGTTCTAGCATCTTCAATCAACGTTCAATTTTTCCTTTCAGTAACACCATTCTGTTGAGGTTCATATGGTGCACTTAATTGATGTTGTATCTCTTTGCTTGAGCAATAGATATTCAACGTTAAGTTCTTGAATTCCGTTCCATTATCACTACGAATACGCTTAACTCTTATTTTATAGATATTCTCTACTAGATCAAAGAACTCCATTAAAATTCTTGGAGTTTCATCCTTAGATCCCAAAAAGAATACCCATGAGAATCTAGAGTAATCATTTGTGATAACTAAACAGTACCACTTGCCACCTAGACTTCTCTTGCTTATTAGGCCAAAGTGGTCCATGTGTAGTAGTTCAAATGGCGAGGAGATTGAGTTTTCAGTCTTAGACCTGTGTGGTGTCTTGTGCTGCTTTCCTTTTAGGCAAGGAACACACTTGTCTACAGACTCGAAACGTTTCTGTGGTACACCTAGAACTAATCCATTCTTGGTTATATAGTTCATTTTTTGAAAATTCAGATGTGCCATTCTCCTATGCCATAAAAGTGCATCTGCTTCTGAGGCCTTGGATAGTAAGCATGTCGACACCATTGAAGAATTAGAAACACCCATGTTTATAGCATAGATGTCCTTCTTCCTTGGTGCCCTCATCAATATCCATTCTTCAGGAATTGTAAACCCTGGCTTCAGAACTAAAGCCTCCTTTTCATTGAAATGAACTAGATGACCTTTATCACAGACTTGGGAAACACTCACTAGGTTATGAGTTAGTTCTTCAACATAATTCACATCCTCTAGAGTCAAAGTTCCATTTGAAACTTTTCCTTTCCCAGTAATTACTCCTCCTTTGTCTCTTGCAAAATTTACTTTTTGCTTGAAACCTTCTCTGAAGTCCTTCAGTAGACTTCGTTAACCTCTCATGTGTCTTGAGCATCCACTATCTACATACCACCAGCTGTCCTTGTTCACAGTCTACTCCTACACATAACAAGTTGTACACAGTTAGTTTTCAAGAGGGACCCAAGCCATTACGGTCTTGGTTTGTCCCTGATCATCTACAATCTGAACCTCCTTAAAGTAACCATAACTATTCCCATCGGGAGTCTTGGTAACTTTCACAGGAGTTTGAGATTGTTGATGATCTGTAGTCTTAGGCCTATGAGGAGAGTGAGTAGAAAACCTCCTAGGCACAAACTTAGTTACCTGTGCACTCGAAGTAGAACCATTTTCAAACTGACTATGGTTTCTACTTGGGGTCTTAAACCTCGAAGGTGTCTTATCTCTTGGCTTATTGAAAGTATTTTCGTTTAGAGTATAAGGCCTTTTAGGTTTAGGTGGAGAGACACTATGATTACCATCTCTTTTCAGAATGTTTACAGGTTTGCTTCCTAATCCCGGTTTGGAGCCTAACCTATCTACAATTGAACTAGAAGTGGTCGGTGTCTTTTCAATATTCACTAACTTATGTGATGCTTCCAACTTCTTATTTGGGCAATAAGAAGCTACATGTCCTTTTTGGTGACACTTGAAGCAGGGTATCTGTTTTCGTGACTTACTAACTTTTGCATCCGCTATCGGTGTCTTAGGCACTAAAGGTTCAACTACATGTTCTTTATTAACCACTTCATCAGTCTTAGTATCATTAATTACTCCACCCGGTACAAAATATACTTTAGTGTGAGGAATTTTCTTACTATCATCAGATGAAGGATTCTTAATAACATTCTTCTGTGCCTCTGACTGATCAGGTTTAGCTACTGGTTTTTCAGAACATACTTCAGTCATTTCAGTATCTTCTGGAAGCTTAGAGTAATTCGAATTGAAAGAAGGAGGTGTCTCATTATAACCTAATCCTGACTTATCCTTTACACTCCGTTGAGCATCTAGCATCTTGTCCATCTCAGTGGTTCTATAATTTTCTATCTTTCAATTTTGCTCAACTAACTTCAACTTACAGTCAGCTAACTCTTTCTCCTTATTAGCAATTGTCTGATTTAAGTCTTTTAGGTTCATATAGAGACCATCTATGATGACAACTTTTTCATTAATGGTATCTCTAAGTGCAATCCTATCAGAAGCATCAGATTTAATTTTATCTTTTAAGTCCTGTTTATCATCACTTAACCTACGCACATCAATCTTAGCTAGTTCAAGTTCAGATCTAACAGTCTTATTAGATTCAGTCAATATGCTAACTTGAGAAGACAGGTTTTTGTTTGATACAGATAAAACACTAACATGTGACTGTAAATCAGTAACCAAATAACAGACATCAGCAAGAGTAAGAATATCAATACATACCCTTTTCTTGTCTATTTGGATTTCAGCCATGCGTGCTACAAAGTCTTCAGGATTCATATTTTCAGTTGAATACATGTACAGCACGTCTTCATCACTTGCTTTCCTTTCAACCTCAGGCACCTTTACATCACACTCTGCATCAGTAGGCATGTAGGATGTAGACTTATCAATCTCAGCCATGAAAGCTTCCTCAGACTGAGCTTTCCATTCATATGAGCCATCCAACTGTTTCACAACCAAGGCTTTGGAAGCAAGAGTGCTTCCCGAACCTTGTCTTCCATTGTTAGCTTCTACCTTTGGTCTTTGGCATTCTCTAGCAAAGTCTCCATAACCCTGATAGTTAAAACACTTGATCTTGGTCTTATCAAACCCTGATCGATTGCCAACCACCTTTCTACCAGTTTTCTTCAAGAAATTCTTTACTCTTCTAGACAACATGGCAAGTTGATCCTGAAGTTCTATTTCTTCAAGATACTCAGGGTCTATCTGATCATAATCTTCCTCAAACATAATTGGATCATTGATTTTACCCTGAATGTAGTTTTCATAAGAAGCTACAAAGGAAGCAAGAATAGATAATTGTTGTTCAGCAGATTTCACACTCATAGGCATCTTTTGATGCTCCTAAGGTGATTTCTCAGTTGGTTTACCCTTTGCTTCACTACCAGATGAGGTAACAAGACACAGATCATCAGTAATCATTTCATCTTTTCCATCAGCATTACCAACAAACAAAGCAGTGGTCGAGCTCGAGGAAGCAGTAGAGATAGAAGATTTTCCATGATATAGTCCCGGATCCTGAGCCTGATCAGAATCAGTATCTCTAGTCTTCTTGGTGAAATCATAACCTCTGAGCTTAGTAATTGCCTGCTCTAAGTTCATGGTTGCATACCTCTCATCATTGTCTTTAAGCATTATGCCATGCATTTCCCACTTAGATGGTAAACCCTCAATAAACTTGTCGGTTTTCTCAGTCTCGGTAGTTACAATCTCATGGTCATCTAGCTCACTCAACAAATGGTAGTATCTTGTGGTATAAGCATCAAGATCTTCTCCTTTCAAAGCTTTGAACACAGTAAACTGCTTTTTCAGGAGATTTCGCTTGCCTGCTTTAACTTGTGGACTACATTCACACCTCTTCTCAAGAGCTGTCCACAAAGTTCTAGCAGTATGGAAGGACTTCAGTTGATGATTAAGTTCCTTAGGAAGACTCATCTTAATTGAAGAATGATGTTGAGTCACTGATCGTCAAACTCAAGATGGTCGCTGATCTCAATAATTAAGGGGGAGACTTAGATAATGTCTACAGGCAGATTATTGAAATCATCAGTCGCTGATAAGCGAAGTCACTGATGATGACTTATTATCTCAAGTCTCTGACTCACTTACTGAAGATCTCTCTCTAAAGAAATGTTTCAAGTCAAGCTCCTGTTGCTGAAGCTTATGTTCACTGATCTTCATTTGCTCTGTGTTACTGAAAGAGAATGATGCTCAACTTTGTGTGTCGCTGATCATCATCAGCGAGAGCATTACTCTCTGTACTTGAAGTATGATTCAAGTTGAAGATAATGTTGCTGAAGGCTTTCTTGTCGCTGACTGTATCTTAGACCAGTAGAAGAAGAATTTATAAAGATCAAAGACTCAACTATGTGTGTCGCTGATACTCATCTATCAGCGAGAGTCTCCAAGTCTTCTTGAGTTCTCTCATCTGCTGAATAAAGGAAGTCGCTGAAGAATAGCTATTCAAGTCATTCTTTAGAGCATGTTAGCTCGCATCGAGAATGAGGAGAACTGATGTCTCTCTCAGCGACTGTAGCATTAAATGCTGCATTAAATAAGAAGTCAACTTTCGGCGTTACCACGGCACCGCACGTGTTCCTCGTAACTTGTAAAGAGTAACGTGGAAGCTTTTGATTAGTCCATAGTACAAGGTGATATTTCCCAAGACAGAATGTCGTGCCATGATATATCACATCTCAACTACCTCTCCAATCAAGCAGCGACACGTGTCCATCAGATCCGGAAATCAAGGATTTCAGTGTCTATAAATAGCGTTGTATGTTGTACTTCATTTTGTGTCGATTACTTGTATTGTCACTTGTTTGTCAGTGACTAGTTTGTCTAAGATACAAGTAAACACCAGCGAGTAAACTAGTAGCGTGTTTGTCCACTACTAGCTTACTTCAGCGAGTGAGCAGTTAGCGTGTTTGTCCACTACTGCTCATCTCCTTGTACTAGCTGTATTGTTTGATTTAGATTAGCTTTGGCTAATCTATTCCACAAATCAACATGAGATAAATTTTAGTAATAAAAGAATTTATCTTTCAGCTACATATGTTTTCAGCATTTGAACTGTTTATCTCATATACATATCTGTGTTCACTTTGTTGTTACATTAATATGATTAAGAACTTGTTAAGCAAATATAATTCATTATAAAGGAAAAGGAAAAGTTTTTAATTGTATTCAACCCCCCCTTCTACAATTAACTCACTGTTAACGATTCATAATCACTAACATAATAGTGATTAGGGACTCACAATTGGTATCAGAGCGGAGTTGGTTTAAAATAAAATTTAACCAGATCTGCAATGGAATCCGTTAAATACAATTGTGTTGATTCTGAGTACCAGAAGGGAAATGGCTCCACGACAAAACCCCCAGCATTTGACCCATCAAGAATTGAAACCTGGATGTCCAGGATGATGATGTTCTTAGACCTTGTTGATGATCGTCTCTGTTCCATAATAACTGACGGTCCTCACACCCCTACTGTCATTATTCCTGCTGTTGCAGCTACTGCAACCACTCCTGCACTACCAGAAATGGTTATGCCAAAAAGGGAGGAACAATGGACAGATGAGGATAGGCGTATGGTTAGGCTGGATAAACAAGCTAAAATATACATAAGTATGTCACTTCCTGATGAAGTGTTTGAGTCTATTAGATTGTGCAGTACAGCGAAACACATGTGGGACACTCTAAGAAATATCTATATTGGAACCCCTGACATCATTCGCTGTAGAGAAGTAAATCTGACTCGTCAGTATGAACTGTTTGCCATGGAACCCAATGAATCACTGGCCTCCACCTATACTAGATATCAAGCCTTAATAAATAAAATGGAAAAGGCTAATATAGGTAAAGATCAAAGATTTGTTGTTGAAAAATTTCTAGAACTTCTACCTAGAAAAGTTTGGGGTACCATTGCAACATGTACTCGACAACGTAATGATTATACTTCTCTCAATCTAACTCAAGTTTATGGTATATTATTAAACTGGGAACAATCTGAAAAACAAGCTGACCAAAGCGAGCACATTCGTGCTGCTCTTGGCAATCAAAAGATTTCTAATGCCCTTGTAGCTGAGCTAGAAGAGATCGATCAAAGGCAGAAAGTTAAGATCACCCAGATGAGTTCAAAGTCACTGATTGCAGATGAGGAAGGTTGCGCTGCTGACAGCAAGTCTGAAGTCAGCTATGAAGAAGGACTAGAAAAGCTGGAAAGAGATATGGCCATGATGGTTGCAAATTTTAGAAAGAACTCAAGGTTCAACAAATTTGCTGGTGCAACATCTAGTGATATCTCAAAGTCAAAAGGTGACTGCTACAAATGTGGCAAACCTGGTCACTTTGCAGCTGAATGCAGATCCAAAGCTGTCAATCCTCTCCCTGAACAAAGGCCCAGCTTCAGAAATGACAAGTATAACAAATACAAGTCAAAATACAAGAAGCTGAAAGCTATGTCCAAAGATGGTATGAAGAAGGGAAAAGGATTCGTCGCTGAAGAAGGATCTTTCAGCGACTCCGACTCAACCTCATCATCTGATGAAGAAGAAGCTATGATATGCTTAGATAGAGATTACTGCCTAATGGCTGATGATGCTGACTTCCATGATAATATCAAAGAAGTCGCTAAGAAATGTTCAGCATCCGGCTGGGATCCAGAAACTCTCTACAAGGTACATTGTTTTAAATCAGCTTCAGTGACTGAAAAGGAGAATATCTTTGAGACTTTAATAATTGATCTATCAAATGCTCATGATATTCAGAAAAGGCAAGAATGCATGATCAATGACTTAACATTTAAGCTTAAACTTCAAGAAGAAAATTTATCGAAAATGAAAAACCTAAAACTTGAACTTGATGCACAAATACATGCAAATCAAATGTGCATTCAAGAGAAAATAAGTTTTGAAACCAAATTTTCTCAACTCAATGAAGTTATAAAGTCATGGTGCAAATCTGCATTAAATGTGAACTAGTGTGTCAATAATCAAATTCCAAAACAAGTAAAAGCTATTTTGGGAGGTGATTATGACACTGCTGCTTCTCTAGCTGATGCCACAAGCATTGATCAAATATTCAAGCCTGATCAATCTTTTTCAAACTTTGTCTTTGAACCAATGTCAGTCTTCAGCGAGCCTAAATCAAATCACTTTGTTAAAAGCTCGCTGGTCACTAACAACCGTGAGATAACTGCAAGTATTGATGAACTGAAAGACCTGAGCATAAATGACTCAACAATTAATCCAGTTCTTATCAATACTATTGATCAAAAGTTATTCAGCAACCTCAGTTCTGACACTCCAGTGACTGATGATCTTATCATCAGTGACTTGGAGTTAAAGAAACAAACTGATACATTAAATCTGAACTCTTTCAAGTCTCAATCAAATAAGCATGTTGAACAAAAGAAATCTAGAGCCACAAATAAAAAATGATATAAGTGTGGAAATAGACAACATGTGTCAACAGATTGTTCATCAGTACAAGTCCAACCTACCACCAGCAGTGAGTCAAATGTTTTGCTGGTCAGTGGAAGCCAAGTTAAGGGCTTATCCACCATGAACCCATCTCAGGATGGGTTCATAAATTGAACTAACAATTTACTTCTGATGTAGGGCATTCTTAGAGAAACAATCTGGTATCTGGACAGTGGGTGCTCCAGACATATGACCGGATGTAAGTCCCTGCTCAGCGACTACCAGGATGAAAAAGGTCCTGATGTAGTTTTTGGTGATAACAACATTGGTAAGACCAGAGGGTATGGGGTCTTGACCAATGGAAATGTGATGTTTAAGAGGGTGGCATATGTTGAAGGACTGAAGCATAATCTATTAAGCATCAGTCAGTTCTGCGATGCCAAGAATAAAGTGCTGTTTGATCATGAAGCTGGAGTTGTTTACAACAAAAATGGAAGTGCTGTCCTGGGTGCTCAAAGGAAAGGAAATACATATGTAGTCAATATGGACTCAGCACAATCAGGAACATGCTTTTATTCCAGAACTGTTTCAGAAGAAAAATGGTTATGGCATAAGCGACTTTCTCACCTGAATTTCAAGGCCATCAGCAAGCTCAGCACGCATTGCTTGGTAAATGGTCTTCCAAAGCTCACTTTTGACAAAGACAAGCTTTGTTCAGCATGTGAAAAGGGAAAGCATCACAGCTCTTCTTTCAAAAGCAAGCAAACATCTTCAGTGACAGAATGCTTTCAACTGATGCATATGGATCTATTTGGTCCAGTGAGTTCTCCTAGTCTTGGTGGTAAAAGGTATTGCTTGGTAATTGTGGATGAATATTCCAGATATACTTGGGTATTCTTCCTCAAAGCCAAAAATGATGCAACACAGGAAATCATATCCTTTATCAAAAAGATGGAAAACTTAAATAATTGCTCAGTTAAACATTTAAGAAGTGATAATGGCACTGAATTCAGGAATATTGACCTTGAAAGTTTCTGTGATTCAAAAGGTATTTCTCAAAACTTCTCTGCACCAAGAACACCTCAACAAAATGGTGTTGCAGAGAGGAGAAATAGAACCTTGATTGAATCTGCAAGGTCAATGCTCATAGATGCTGGTCTTAAGACCCACTTCTGGGCTGAAGCAGTTAACACTGCCTGCTACACTCAGAATAGGTCTTTGATTGTCAAGAGACATGAAAAGACAGCCTATGAGGTATTAAGGGGGAGAAAACCTGACATAAGTTTTCTTCATGTTTTTGGCAGTACCTGCTATGTCTTAAACAAAAGAGATCACTTAGGAAAGTTTGACCCCAAAGCTGATGAAGGTACATTTGTTGGTTACTCAATCATTTCAAAAGCTTTCAGAGTTTACAATAAAAGAAGGGAATGTATTGAAGAATCAATGGATGTCACCTTTGATGAATCTTATGATGAATCACTCACTGATCCAAAGGATTATGAAAACCTTATTTTTAATTCAATCAGTGATGACAAGCATGAGGTTCATCCATCAGATTCTGAAAGGGAAGATGATGTCCCTGAAGATATTTCTGGCTCTACTTTAGCTGAGAATAATTCAGGAACTTCATCTTTGCCTGCTGATATCCCATCATCATCATCTCATCTCTTGCATCAAAATAATAACACTCTGTTTCACAATCAAAGCTTAAACACTGCTTCTAATGCTGATGTGTCTGGTGGATCACCTTTGAATAATCAAGTCACTGCTGAACCTCAGCGAGTGACAAAATGGACTAGACATATTGATAATCAATTGATTATTGGTGATCCTCAATCCAAAGTCCAGACCAGATCAGCATCTGCTAACTTTTGTTTGTTTGTAAGCTTTGTGTCACTGATTGAGCCCAAGAAAATTGATGAGGCACTCACTGATCATCACTGGATAGCTGCCATGCAAGATGAGCTATCTCAGTTTGAAAGGAATAAAGTGTGGAAGTTAGTACCTCAAGTAGCTGGGAAATCTGTGATTGGAACAAGATGGGTGTTCAGAAACAAGATGGATGCTGATGGTGTTGTTATAAGAAATAAGGCTAGACTGGTTGCTCAAGGTTACTGTCAGCAAGAAGGAATTGATTATGATGAAACCTTTGCACCAGTTGCTAGGCTTGAGGCAATCAGGTTGTTTTTAGCATATGCAGCTCACAAGAAGTTCAAGGTATATCAAATGGATGTGAAGAGTGCCTTCTTAAATGGCAAGCTGCAGGAAGAAGTGTATGTGAAGCAACCACCTGGATTCACTGATCCCAAGCATCCAGGTTATGTATATAAACTGGATAAAGCTTTATATGGACTAAAACAAGCTCCCAGAGCTTGGTATGACACTCTCTCCACCTTCTTAATAAACTGTGGGTATGTCAGAGGTAAGATTGACAGCACCCTTTTTATTAAAAAGGATAAAAGAGATGTTATATTAGTCCAAATTTATGTTGATGATATTATTTTTGGGTCTACTAACAATGACATGTGCAAGGAGTTCAGTAACCTCATGACTAAAAGTTATGAGATGAGCATGATGGGTGAACTAACATTTTTCCTTGGTCTGCAAATAAAGCAAACCAACACTGGTATTTTCATAAATCAAGGAAAATATGTTAAAGATTTATTAAAGAAATTTGAATTCGCCAACTGCTCATCCCTTGCTACACCAATGTCATCTGCAGTCAAATTACATGCTGATTCTGATGGTAAATCTGTAAACATCACTGCTTACAGAGGAATGATTGGGTCACTGCTGTATTTAACTGCTAGTAGACCAGACATTATGTTTTCCACTTGTCTATGTGCTAGATATCAAGCTGATCCAAAGGAATCCCATTTGCTCGCTGTCAAAAGAATATTCAGATATCTGAAGGGTACACCAAATCTTGGTCTCTGGTACCCATATGGTTCGGATTTCTCACTGAAAGGATATTCAGATTCTGATCATGCTGGATGCAAGATGGACAGAAAGAGCATCTCTGGTAGCTGTCAGTTTCTTGGAGAAAAGCTAGTAAGCTGGTCAAGCAAGAAACAAAATTCTGTCTCAACTTCTACTACTGAGGCTGAATATGTAGCTGCTGGAGCCTGCACTGCTCAAATTCTGTGGATGAGAAATCAGCTCGCTGACTATGGCTTTAACTTTGAAAATGTTCCAATTTATTGTGACAGTCAAAGTGCCATTGCTATAGCCAACAATCCTGTGATGCACTCAAGGACAAAACATATTGATGTCAGATATCATTTCATCAGGGACCACGTCATGAAAGGTGACATTGAATTACATTTCATTCCAACTGATTACCAACTCGCTGATATTTTTACAAAACCTTTAGATGAGAAAAGATTCACCTTTCTCATCAGCGAGTTGGGCATGCTGAACCTAAATGATTAAAACCTGATTGTTTAAATGAGAAAATGTAGTTACTAAGTAAATAATTTATTTCTATTAACTCACTGATCTATTATTCTCACTGATACTATCAGCAAGAACAATAAGTTAGCATAGTTATATTAAATAAACTATATACGTGGTAACTGCACATGAAAATTCCTTATATCATATAAATAAATTATATCTTATGCTTTACATACTTGACTAGCTGATTGGATTTGTATTCTAAGTTGAAATTTGCTCAGCGACATCAAATGTGAAACATAATATTTATTTTATTTTAAGATATAACTTATTTTCATCTCGCTGAGACATGATGTATCAGCGAAAGTTTCGTTTTAATATTGCATTTATTTAGACATATATTCCTTACAATTAATACCTTGTATTAAAATATCTTATGGAAACTCGAAAAGGTACACTTTTTCTGACACCTCGTATACCTTTTCCGGCGCACCTCTCCCATCAACATTTAATGTTACCACCCCTCACCATCATCAACCTGCTCCACTACCACCAACCACTATTATTTTATTATTTATTTTTTACCTTTTTGACCACGTACATACTCGTTATAACCACATATTCTTACACCAGCGACAGCATATAAGCAGCGAAATCCCCACCGTTTCATTCTTTACGCTCTCAAACTTTTTAAACTTCATCTTCTTCATATTTTTCTCTGCAAATTTCTCACCTTTTCAACTCTCTATTTTTTTTAAAAATGGCAAGGACAAAATTTTTCAATAATTCCTACACTCCGACCCCAGAGATTAAAGCTCTTCGAGCCTCTGCGGTCAGCGAGACCCTTGTCGTTACAGTTCCCAAATCTAACTATTTGGGAAATGTAACCTGTACAAAACCTGAGTATGCGAAGGTGATAAACTTTTTGAAAAACCATTTTATCCTCCCTGCTCTTACCTTGTCTCCTGGGGAAATGAACCCAGAATGGCTCAGTGAGTTTTGGTTCACCTGCACTCACTCAGTTGTCTCTGGTGTTTCTCAACTCCAAGGTTTTATTGACAATGGTACCAAACCTATAATAATAACTGCCAACACCATTCGCTCTATCTTACAACTGCCGACCTTCGAGTCATATGAGTCACTGCCAGAGAGCGACGTTGCCAAACAAGGCCTCGTCGAGCTCACTGCGATTGAGTGTAAATACTCAGTCGATGGCAGTGGCAATCGTAAGTACTCTACGGTCCATAAAACTAAAATGGATGGTGTTTGGAATGCCCTTTTTACTAATTTTATTCAATCTTTGGGCACAAAATCAGGGAGCTATGATCAATTCAGCTCCCTGGAAGCACAGATCAGTTGGTCACTGGTCAACTCTCTACGAGTTGACTATGCAAGTGTGATCTTTAATGAACTGATCACCAAGGTCGCTGAGCCTGCCAGGGCAAAATATGTACCTTACCCTAGGTACCTCTCACTGATCTTCAGGGATCAGTTTGATGCCTATGATAGGGTATCATTTCAGGGTTTTGAACCTACTCTGGTAGGATCTCAAATTTTCGCAAAACCAGCGACTGCGGTTCTACCTGCTTTTATGAAGCATCCGGGGATCCTTGCACCCCAGCCTGTAACTGCTGTACATATGTCAGTTCCTGCCCCCTCATCGACCACGTCACTGACCACACCCCCAGTGACTACTGTTGGTCAACCACCAATCAAGAAACCACCAACTGCTCCCAAGAAAAAATCCAAATTAGGGTCCCTGACATTAAAGGATCAGGGACATAGCAAAAAGAAGACATCTACGGATGCCAGTGGTGAATCAGTGACTGTACGTTCAGTTACTGAGGGCACCACTGCTGAACCCTTAACTTTAACTGCTTCACTGGACTCCCGAAAGTCCAGTGACTCTACAAAGGGAAACTTGCAGACAGCTGCAGTGGATCAAACCACTGTTGGCAGTGATTCGGGTGCACCCCACACCCTCAGCTTGAGTCAACCCAGCCACTTGTCATCCTCACAAAAGGATGACATTTCATTCAAAGGGCAAGTGGCATCAGTGAGTGATAACACACTCATAGCTGATGTCACACCACTGGCTACAGACCCGGGCCAACTCTTATCTATCACTGCACCGACTGCCAATGTTTCACCACTGACCCATGGTGAGATACAGGTCGCCACCTCTATTTCCAATGAACCACCAGCTAAATCACAAGCTGATGATGAGGAAATCATGCCCATGGACACTTCTGAGGACACCCAACCCATTCCTCTACCTACCTCCAACTCACCCATCAGAGAGCTTACCCCCACATCTTTCTCCAGTGACAACATCCAAGCTGCTGCTGATCAGACCACACCCCCTGATCATGTAGCCCAATCTACTCCCACCCCCATTACTGTTACCCAAACTACTCCCCCAAACACCTCCACTCACTCCACATCAGATCAGCTACTGATGGAGTACATTGCCCAATCCCAAACCCAAATTAAGATGCTCACTGAAGACCATGAGGCACTTATTGGCAATGTCTCCGTTCTCCAAAAAGCTGTTGCTGCTCTCACTGACGTGTATAACTCCATTGAACCATGGAGTGCATCTGTTAGTGAGAGGGTCCAACAGTAGCTGATGCCAGTGCTGCAATAAACCATGCAGTCACTGAGCTAGCCTCCACTTCCAACACCAACTTCACCAATCATGCTGCTGCTATTGCCCAGCTAACCACCAACCAAAATGACCTAGCCATCTCTGTATCCAACTACCTTTATAACACTGACAAAGTTATTAAGGTGCTTCCACAGGTTGTTTCACAGCTCACAACGACTAGAGCTGAGGTCGCTGCCCTGCGTGAGGAGAACGCAGATTTCACAGATCAGATACTTAGGGCAGTTGATCAGTTTGAGCGAACCAGTCAGGGGGAGAGTGAAGAAGAAGATTTGGTCTCTGACCCAGAGATGCCCCGTAAGATGACTGATCCGCTATCAAACAAGGCTCACAGGGACATAGTGCTCACTACCTATGCACTTCGTCCTATTGCTGAGCAACCTGAGCTGGAGGCCCTTGCAGTTGTTGAACTGCATTGGGTGGATATGGAGATAGCTACTGATATGGTGGCTGTCGCTGAAAGCTTTCCTGAGTTCAGTGCTGAAGAGCTCAGGAACTATAATGGGCTGGTACAGCAATGGGCAGTGGATGATACTGCTAGGATTGAGGGTACCTCAGTGAGCTACGAACTGGCTCGCTGGGAATGGATGAATAGGGATGTAGTAGTTGATGCATCTGATGATGAGGAGGATGATACCATCATGCATGATGCTGATGATAACAATGATGATGATAACAATGATGATGGCCAGGGAGGTGGTCATGGAAATGGTCAGGACTCAGATGATGAAGATGACATAAATATGGAGGATCAGCAACCCATATCATCTGTTATGAAAAGAAAAAGGACCAGTGACACCTCTCCTGCATCTACTCCTTCATCAAAGAAACAACAGGTCAGTGATCCTCAATTACATACTGTCATATCTGAGGTAGCTGCACCATCTTCTCCATCAGCAACCCTAAACCTACCCTCACCTACAGCAACCACAACAACCCAAACAGTCCAAATAACCACACCTACCCCAGCAACTATAACACCAATCTCCACAGCAACTCCTTCCAACACTACCACATCAGATACCTCCCCCACAGCATGCCTTTCCTCTGACTCAGCCTCAGATACCCCTTGTCCTGATGAAACAAAAGATCAGAGAATTGCCAGAAAGATAAAGGCAAGACAGGACAGGGAGCAAGAAATGATACTGCAAATAACTTTTCAGGCTGAGTTGAGAGAAGAACAAGAAAGGAAAAGGTTGCTGAAAGAGCAATCAGATGCTGACAGAGCTTACCTACTGGAATTGAGCTCTAAAGATGCCAATGAAAGGGCCAGACTTCTTAAGCAAAAGAAAGATCAAGAAGAGTCTGATGCTGCAATTGCCAGGGTACTTGCTGAAATAGAAGAGAGTGAGCTAGAGCAACATAAACTGAAAAGATCAGCTAGCAAGAGCTCTAAAAAGAAAGGGGGAGCTGTCAAAACAGCAGTGGATAGAAAGTGGGATGAGATTGATAGAAAAAGATTTGCTGCCAGAATGACAGGGAGATCAAATCCTGCACCTATCACCAAGGTCAAACTGAAAAAGTCAAGGAACCAATCTCAACCTCAGCTACTTATACAAAGAGGTTCAGAAACTCAATCAATGCTACTTGATCAAGTATGCAAGCTGCACAGAGAAGAATGGAATGAGATAAGGCTTGCTATCAGCCACTCTACAAGTGCAGCTAAGGTTGATGTCATGAAAGAGATTGATAGGCTCTATCAGAAAATGGTGTCGCTGCAACTCCTCAGACCAGAAGATACTGTCATACATGGTGAGGAAATTGTTCAGCCACCTAGTCCAAGGTATAGATCAGGTACCAGCAGCATCTATCGAATCCTCAACACTTCAAGGCTTAATCTATCTATCCCTGCTGGTGTGCCAAAGCTTGAAGGTCATGAGGTCACTGAAGGTGAAAAGGGTCTGGTATACAGGGACCTAAATGGTGCCCTTAGGTTTCAGAGAGAAGCTGAACTTGAGAAGGTTGATCAAGAACAACTCATACACCTGATCAGGTTAGCTAGCATGCTTCCAACAGATTCAAAGATCAGAAAAGCTATTCTCGATGAAGCCTTGGCCAGAAAGTTCAGATACCTACCCTCCAAAGACAAATATGAACTTGAAGCTGAGCTTGGTATAGTAAAGGAAGAGGAGATGTGGAGAGATAAATAGATTAGACATTTTGTAATAGATTGCCTCTGTAAATAGTTTGTTCTATGATATATATGAGGCTTAAACCAAGAAAATCTTCAAGTGCAAGTCACTGGGCAAGCTCCTATCAGAGACTCAAAATGTTTTCAACTACAAAAAATTTACAAGGACAAGTCTCTGAACATTCAACTTATCAACAAAGTAAAAGAGAGATTATTGAACCCAAAACTTCCTGCAACTAGTTTGTCTAAGGGAGCTCTGACTTAAACCATTTAGGGGGAGATTGTTGAGTCACTAATCGTCAAACTCAAGATGGTCGTTGATCTCAATAATTAAGGGGGAGACTTAGATAATGTCTACAGGCAGATTATTGAAATCATCAGTCGCTGATAAGCGAAGTCACTGATGATGACTTATTATCTCAAGTCTCTGACTCACTTACTGAAGATCTCTCTCTAAAGAAATGTTTCAAGTCAAGCTCCTGTTGCTGAAGCTTATGTTCACTGATCTTCATTTGCTCTGTGTTACTGAAAGAGAATGATGCTCAACTTTGTGTGTCGCTGATCATCATCAGCGAGAGCATTACTCTCTGTACTTGAAGTATGATTCAAGTTGAAGATAATGTTGCTGAAGGCTTTCTTGTCGCTGACTGTATCTTAGACCAGTAGAAGAAGAATTTATAAAGATCAAAGACTCAACTATGTGTGTCGCTGATACTCATCTATCAGCGAGAGTCTCCAAGTCTTCTTGAGTTCTCTCATCTGCTGAATAAAGGAAGTCGCTGAAGAATAGCTATTCAAGTCATTCTTTAGAGCATGTTAGCTCGCATCGAGAATGAGGAGAACTGATGTCTCTCTCAGCGACTGTAGCATTAAATGCTGCATTAAATAAGAAGTCAACTTTCGGCGTTACCACGGCACCGCACGTGTTCCTCGTAACTTGTAAAGAGTAACGTGGAAGCTTTTGATTAGTCCATAGTACAAGGTGATATTTCCCAAGACAGAATGTCGTGCCATGATATATCACATCTCAACTACCTCTCCAATCAAGCAGCGACACGTGTCCATCAGATCCGGAAATCAAGGATTTCAGTGTCTATAAATAGCGTTGTATGTTGTACTTCATTTTGTGTCGATTACTTGTATTGTCACTTGTTTGTCAGTGACTAGTTTGTCTAAGATACAAGTAAACACCAGCGAGTAAACTAGTAGCGTGTTTGTCCACTACTAGCTTACTTCAGCGAGTGAGCAGTTAGCGTGTTTGTCCACTACTGCTCATCTCCTTGTACTAGCTGTATTGTTTGATTTAGATTAGCTTTGGCTAATCTATTCCGCAAATCAACATGAGATAAATTTTAGTAATAAAAGAATTTATCTTTCAGCTACATATGTTTTCAGCATTTGAACTGTTTATCTCATATACATATCTGTGTTCACTTTGTTGTTACATTAATATGATTAAGAACTTGTTAAGCAAATATAATTCATTATAAAGGAAAAGGAAAAGTTTTTAATTGTATTCAACCCCCCCTTCTACAATTAACTCACTGTTAACGATTCATAATCACTAACATAATAGTGATTAGGGACTCACAAATGAGCCTTATTCTCAACCTCAAATTCCTTCTTTTGTGCTTCACTCATCTGTTGATAAGTGAGAACCACAATAGCATTCTCAGCAGTTTATGTAGGTTCCGTGTATCCATTCTTGATACACATCCAGATAGAAAGATCATGGAATCTACAGTAAGATTCAAATCTATCCCTCCAGCTATAATAATCCTCAACCCTTAACATATTAGGTGGAACATTAGATTTTCCAATCTCGTGGTCCATCTCAATCATTTTGCTAAGGTCAGACATCGTGAAGTTTAAAATTAAACTGTATTTGCAAATTCAGAAAAAGAGAATCTCAACTCGCAGAACTCAGTTCAACTCGCAATCTCAGCTCGACTCGCAGAATCTCAGTTCGCAAGTCTTAGTTCGGATCGTAGTGATGTCAACTCGTAAGTGATCTCGGTTCGCAGGAGATCTCGGTTCGCAGAGTATTTCAATTCGCAACTAAGTTCAACTCGCAGAATGTCGACTTGCAGAATGTCGACTCGCAAGTTCAACTCGGTTCGAAGACTTATCTGAAACCCTAATCTCGACTCGCAAAACGGCTGAAAAACGCAAAAACAAAAGTTTTTGGTAATTTTACGATTGAAACTGGAAATTTCGATTGTAAACAAACCCTAAATCGTCCAGAGAGTGATTTTAATCGGTTTTACACACTAATGCACGTCAAAACAATCCTAAATCACACGTGATTAACCCGAAAACTTCGAACTACCTTCCTTATCTAGCCCGAAAGCTCTGATACCAATTGTAAGTCCCTAGTTCTAGGATCGATAACTTCGTTATCTGTAATATTAAGGTGCGGAATTCCTTAATACGATGTTATCTTACTAACAACGAATAAGTTCGCGTTTCGGTTAACTAATTACTTTGCTTTAAATGAATATACGTCTAAGCCTAGTCGTTAGGTTTATTTTCTTTTCTCTGGAAATTGAATTCGCAGGCAATAAAAGGGATTGCAAAAGTTTTAATTGAATTGTTATGTTTTTCACGTATTGAAAACATATAAATATGTCGTCTCAACTCGTAGCCTTTGGGCCTGCGAGTTGACTCGACTCGCTACGTAGCCCAAGCCCATACTCAACTCAACTCGATTGTCACCTATTGAGTTCTGCTCTGCGAGTTCAGATGTCACCTCCCTTCGCAACCCTTGCGACTTGAGATCTCGACTCGCAGCAAATGTAAATAATAAAATACAAAATTTCGTCTATCATTAAAAACGAAATATTCATTTACAAATCTAAAACAATATACAAACATAATAATAATTACACCAGTCCTATTTCAAGCTAGATCTTTTGTCACAATCTATGTCTCAACAATATGCTCATCAATAGTCATATGATCGGTCAGTTGCATTTCCATAAAATCACGTCTGATGCAAGATATATCATACTCAGAACAAAATTGTTTACACATTTCAGATAAAAATCTGACCATCGAATCAACCCACGCTGTTGTGGATTTAAAGATGCAGTGATGCAATCCCACCAAGTCATAGCCTGTCCTTTCAAATGTTGAACTGCATAAGGAACCTTGAATTCTTCTTCTCACTGACAAACCTTAAATTTTCGTTCAACATCCCCTAACCAATCCAATGTAACAGTAGGATTAGAACTTCCATAATATTCCAAAGGGTTACAAGACATGAATATTTTAAAAGTACAAACCCTCCTCTGTTGTTGTGGTGGTGGAAACATAGGTACCTGATAACCATGAGACTCAAAAGATGGGAACGGAATTGACGTCTGATAGAATGAACCATAAGGCTGTTGATGCTGATAAAACAGCAAAGACATTGATGACCGTGAAGATGACACAATCGGTGGTGGAACAGTACTCATAACATGATGTAGTGACTGAGAAATTTGCTGAGAAGATCCAACCTGTCTATCTTGTAACACCTGTTGTCTGAATCTTCTAAGTTCCAGTAACTCATCCTCTAACTGTAACAAATACTCATCCCTAGGAATATCCTCATGAGCTGAAAATGAGGTACCAGATTGACCGTGTCTATCATTATGTATTTCTAGCGGAAGAAATTCGGTTCTAGGGGCATTATTGGGAGAATATGTCAGTTGCTCATGTTCTGCCATATCTGTACTCAAAACAACAACTCACAACTGGTTAAGGGTTAGTACTTAACATGCTAACTGTAACACCCCCAAATTTCGGGTTGCGGAAGCGGTCGGGTCGGGGTGTTACCAAATCAAATATCAACAAGCACATAGGTACATAATGAATGACTCTAAATGAGACGTCGAAAATACATTACATTAATATAATGAACGACTCTAAATGAGACGTCGAAAATACATTACATTAATAAATAAGTTTATACAAAAGTAGTTGGAGTTCGCCAATGATTACTAGAGATTTCAATACATGACTAATAATACAAAAATAATCTTCGTAAAAATGACCAAAATCAGTCTTTGGAAGTTTTTAGTTTCGTAATCGACCGAAATCTTAGGGTTTAATCGATTAGAAAACTAAAATTTTCATTTTAGGGTTTTTCAGCCGATTCTGCGAACCGAGTTCCCTCTGCGAACTGAGTTCCCCTGTGAACCGAGTTCTCCTGTGAACTGAGTTCCCCTCTGCAAACTGAGTTCCCCTGCGAACTGAGTTCCCCTCTGCGAACTGAGTTCCCCTGCGAACCGAGTTCCCCCCTGCGAACCGAGTTCCCCTGCGAACCGAGTTCCCCTGCGAACTGAGTTCTCCTACGAACCGAGTTCCCCTGCGAACTGAGTTCCCCTCTGCGAACCGAGTTCCTGCCTTGCAAGTCGAGTTTCTGCGAAGTGAACTTTCTGATTTTTCTGATTGTTAATTCTCGAAACTTTTAAAATATCTGACATTAGTAAAATGATCAAGATGGAGCACGAGGTTGGAAAATCTAATACTCCACCTAAGTTGTTACGTGTTGAAGACTATTACAGTTAGAGAGATAGGTTTGAATCTTATTGTAGATTCCATAATCTCTCAATCTGGATGTGTATCAAAGGAGGATACACGGCACCCACCCAAACTGTTCAAAATGCTGTTGTTGTGGTATCCTATAATCTGATGAGTGAACAACAAAAGAAAGACTATGAAAATGAGAATAAAGCTTATTCTTGTATCAAGATGTGCTTATCTAAGGAAATTAATCACCAGTTAAAATCTTTTCATACTGCTAAAGCACTCTGGGAAGCGCTTGAGAAAAGATGTGAGGGAAGTGCACTTGTGCAAGCTAGCAAGAAGAAGCTTCTGAAAAAGCACTTTACCTTGTTTAAAGCTTTTAAAGGAGAAACTCTTGATGCTTATGTTACACGTTTCTACCATCTGTTATCTGAGATTGAAAACCATGAAATCACTATTGAGGAGGTAGAGAAAACCGACAAGTTTCTTGAGGGTTTACCTTCTAAATGGGAGATGTATGGTGTGATGATTACAGACAATGAAACCAGATATGCAACCATGACTCTTGAGCAGGTTATTGACAAGCTCAAAGGATATGATTTCACTAAGAAGTCGAAAGATACTGATTCTGATCATGTTCAGGATCCAGGACTGTATCATGGAAAAACTTCTATCTCGACTGCTTCATCCAGTTCGACCACTGTTTTGTTTGTTGGTAATGCTAATGGAAAGGGTGAAATGATAACTGATGAACTGTGTTTCATTACATCATCTGGAAATAAAGCTAAAGGGAAACCTTCTGAGAAGTCATCTCAAGAACATCAAAAGATGCCTATGAGTGTGAAATCTGCTGAGCAGCAACTGTCTGTTCTTGCTTCATTTGTAGCTTCATATGAGAATTATATTGATTGTAAAATTAATGATCCAATTCTTTTTGATGAAGACTATGAACAGATAGATCATGACTATCTTGAAGAAATAGATCTCCAGGATCAACTTGCTTTGTTGTCAAGGAGAGTTAAGAATTTCTTAAAGAAGAATGGAAGAAAGGTTGTTGGCAACAGATCAGGGTTTGATAAAACCAAGATCAAGTGTTATAACTGTAAAAGTTACGGACACTTTGCTAGAGAATGCCAAAAACGTAAGGTAGAGACTGGTGAAGGGAAACAAGGCTTGGGAAATAACTTGAATTCCAAAGCCTTAGTAGTGAAATAGCTAGATGGTTCTTATGATTGGAAAACTCAGTCCGAGGAAGCTTTGATGGCTGAGATTGAAGATCAAGAGATTGTGGCTGAGTCTATGTCCTATATGCCCACTGATCCATTTGAAATAAGGGTGCTTGAGACTCCTGTTAAAGCTAATGTTGATGATGTGTTAGATTTGGGTTCAACTGAAGATTTGGATCCTGTAGATTTTGTGGCTAATATGGCTGAATTGCAAACTGATAAAAAATGGGTATGCCTAGATCTTATCTCTCTTGTCGATCTTTGTCAGTTAGTTTCTAGTTTACAGTCCCAAGTTAGTGCTTATGCTGATTCCTATAAGACTTTAACTGAAACTAATAATACCATGTCATCTCAACTTAGCACACTTAGTAAATCCAGTGAGGCTGTAAGATCTGAACTTGACTTAGCTAAGTTAGATATATGTAGGTTAAGTGATGATAACCAGGCCTTAAAGGATAAGATTAAGACAGATGCGGCTGACAAGACAGCTTTTAGAGATACCGTGAATGAGAAATTAATTATCATAGACGGTCTCCATATGAACATAAATGACTTGAATCTGTCCATTGCTAATAAGGATAAGGAGTTAGCTGATTGCAAAACAAAACTTGTAGCTCAGAATCGTACGCTTGAGAGTTATAGATCATCTGAAATGGATAAAATGTTAGGTGCTCAGCGTAGTGTGAAGGATATGTCTGGTTTAGGTTATAATGATATGCCTCACCCATTCAATTCAAATTACACTAAAACTCCTGTAGACATTGAGATGGTGGATGTTAATCCTGAGACGAAAGTATCTAATAAACCAGAAAAGTTAGAGGCACAGAGGAATGTTATTAAGAATCCTTCATCTGATGATAGTAAGAAAATTCCTCACACCAAAGTACATTTTGTACTGGGTGGAGTAATTAATGATACTAAGACTGATGAAGTGATTAATAAAGAACATGTAATTGAACCTTTAGTGCCTAAGACTCCGATAGCGGATGCAAAAGTTAGTAAGTCACGTAAACAGATGTCTTGCTTCAAGTGTCACCAAAAAGGACACGTAGCTTCTTGTTGCCCAAATAAGAAGTAGGAAGCATCACATAAGTTAGTGAATACTGAAAAGACACCGACTTTTCTAGTTCGATTGTACATAAGTTAGTGAATACTGAAAAGAAACCGGGATTAGGAAGCAAACATGTAAATTCTGAAAAGAGATGGTAATCATAGTGTCTCTCCACCTAAACCTAAAAGGCCTTATACTCTAAACGAAAATACTTTCAATAAGCCAAGAGATAAGACACCTTCGAGGTTTAGGACCCCAAGTAGAAACCATAGTCAGTTTGAAAATGGTTCTACTTTGAGTGCACAGGGAACTAAGTTTGTGCCTAGGAGGTTTTCTACTCACTCTCCTCATAGGCCTAAGACTACAGATCATCAACAATCTCAAACTCCTGTGAAAGTTACCAAGACTCCCGATGGGAATAGTTATGGTTACTTTAAGGAGGTTCAGATTGTAGATGATCAGGGACAAACCAAGACCGTAATGGCTTGGGTCCCTCTTGATAACTAACTGTGTACAACTTGTTATGTGTAGGAGCAGACTGTAAACAAGGACAGCTGGTGGTATGTAGACAGTGGATGCTCAAGACACATGACAGGTGAACGAAGTCTACTGAAGGACTTCAGAGAAGGTTTCAAGCAAAAAGTAAATTTTGCAGGAGACAAAGGAGGAGTAATTACTGGGAAAGGAAAAGTTTCAAATGGAACTTTGACTCTAGAGGATGTGAATTATGTTGAAGAACTAACTCATAATCTAGTAAGTGTTTCCCAAGTCTGCGATAAAGGTCATCCAGTTCATTTTAATGAAATGGAGGCTTTAGTCCTGAAGCCAGGATTCACAATCCCTGAAGAATGGATATTGATGAGGGCACCAAGGAAGAAGGATATCTATGCAATAAACATGGGTGTTCCTAATTCTTCAATGATATCTACATGTTTACTATCCAGGGCTTCAGAAGCAGACGCGCTACTATGGCATAGGAGAATGGCACACCTAAACTGGAGAAAGATGAATTACATAACCAAAAATGGATTAGTTTTGGGTGTACCGCAAAAACGTTTCGAGTATGAGGATAAGTGTTTTCCTTGTATGAAAGGAAAGCAGCATAAGAAACCACACAGATCTAAGACTGAGAACTCAATCTCCTCACCATTTGATTTGCTACATATGGATCTCTTCGGCCCAATAAGCAAAAGAAGCATAGGTGGCAAATGGTACTATCTAGTTGTCACAGATGACTATTCTAGATTCTCGTGGGTATTTTTCTTAGGATCTAAGGATGAAACTTCAGGTATTCTAATTGAGTTATTAGATCAAATTGAAAATGTATACAAAATGAGAGTTAAGCGTATTCGTAGTGATAACGGAACAGAATTCAAGAATTCAATGTTAGATATCTATTGCTTAAGCAAAGGGATAATTCATCAATTCAGTGCACCATATGAACCTCAACAGAATGGTGTGGCTGAAAGGAAGAACAGAACGTTGATTGAAGCTGCTAGAACAATGCTTGCAGATTCAAAGCTTCCGGTCATCTTTTGGGCAGAAGCAGTGAATACAGCATGTCATGTTCTGAATAGAGTTCTTACGGTGAAAAAGCATAACAAGACTTGTTATGAGCTTTTGAACAATAAGAAACCAAACTTAAAAGGATTTGAACCCTTTGGAGTTGCTTGTACAATATTGAAGACTGGGAATCAAGCTAAATTTGGTGAGAAGGCTGACGAAGGATTTTTCTTGGGTTATATGCCTAATTCTCCAAATAAAAGGGTTTTCAATAAGGTCAGTAGTCATCTGGAGATACTTTATAACATTGAAGTTACAAGCTATACACCAGATGTGCATAAGGGATTAGATTGGCAATTTGACTATTCCGATCTCTTTCAGTCATTTAAAGTTCCCATAAGTGACTTTGTCAGTGATTCAGAGATTTCACAACACTTATTGAATGGAGACTTGGACAATGGTCTGTCTTCAACATCGAGTATTTCGAAATCTGGAATCAGGACAACAGATGACTCAAATGAAGCTTCTTCAAGTGGGTCCCAACAATTTTCAAAGGATAAGTATCAAGAAACAGAAGATTCTGAAGAGGATCTTCAAACGACGTTAGATGATGTGCTTACTTCTTTGAACCATTTAACGATATCTTCAGCAAATTCAGAAGAAATGCCTTCATTAGAAGAGATTTGTACTAACTTAGGAGATGAGTTAATAGTTGACCCTATACCGGTTACAAGAATGAGTAAGAATCATTCTGTTGAAAACATCATCGGTGATATTAATACTCCTGTTCAAACTAGGACTCAATCTAAAGCTAGTACTTCTGAAAATTTAGAAAGCTTGTATACTGCTATGAAAGAGACAGGGATTCCTAATCAATGTCTATATTCATGCTTTATCTCACAAGTTGAGCCTAAAAATGTGCAAATGGCTCTCAAAGAGAGCTCGTGGGTTGAAGTTATGCAAGAAGAACTGCAACAATTCTCAAAATTACAAGTTTGGGAGTTGGTTGACCTTCCAAAGGGAGAATATCCAATTGGAACTAGATGGGTATTTAAGTGTAAGAGAGATGACCAGGGAGTCATTACTCGCAATAAAGCACGTCTAGTGGTTCAAGGTTTTAATGAACAAGAAGGTATAGATTACAACGAAGTGTTTGCACCAGTTGCTAGGCTAGAAGCAATTAGAGTATTCTTAGCATTCGCATCATTCTATGATATAAAGGTTTATCAGTTGGATGTTCAGAGTGCCTTTTTATATGGCAACGTGGAAGAATTGGTGTATGTTGCTCAACATCCAGGGTTTGTTGATCATGAGTATCCAGATAGAGTATATCGTTTGAATAAGGCTCTATATGGATTACATCAAGCACCGAGGATGTGGTATGCAACACTATCAACGTATCTACTTGATAATGGATTTACAAGAGGAGCAATTGATAGTACATTGTTTGTAAAATGGAAAAAGAAAGACTTTCTATTAGTACAAGTTTATGTTGATGACATTATCTTTGGATCTTCTGATGAAAAGATGTGTCAAGAATTTGAGAAAGTCATGAGAAAAAGGTTTGAGATGTCTGCAATGGGAGAGTTGAAATTCTTCTTAGGGTTACAAGTTGACCAGAAGAAGGATGGATTCTTTATTCATCAATCTAAATATGTTTATGAGTTATTAGAACGCTTCAAGATGGATGACAGTAAAGTCTACAATACTCCAATTCCAGTTAATCACAAACTAGGTCCGAATACATCGAGTGATCAGGATGTGGATCCTACTCTATATAGGGCCATGATTGGATCACTAATGTATTTGACTGCCTCTAGACCTGACATTATGTTTGCTGTTTATCTGTGCGCAAGATATCAGGCCAATCCGAAAGAGTCACATATGCAGGCTGTTAAGCGGATCTTTCGTTACCTCAAAGGGCAACCAAGCTGGGACTTTGGTATCCAATTGATGGAGACTTAGATCTAGTAGCATATATTGATTCGGATTATGGAGGATGCAATCAAAATAGGAAATCTACAACCGGAGGATGTCAATTCTTAAGAGGTAGATTAGTATCTTGGCAGTGCAAGAAGCAAAGCTTAGTAGCCATCTCTACATGTGAAGCTGAGTATGTTGCAGCTGGCAGCTGTTGTTCACAAGTTCTTTGGATACAACAACAACTGCGGGATTACGGGTTAAATATAACCAATACTCCTATGATGATTGACAACTAATCTACTATGTCGATCACCAACAATCCTGTGAAGCACAGTAAAACAAAGCACATTTATATTCGACATCATTTCATTAGAGACTGTGCTGAGAAGAAAATGATAAGGTTAGTTAAGGTTCCGACTGAGGATAACTTAGCAGACCTCTACACGAAGGCGTTCGACAGAGCAAGATTTGAGACATTGGTTCAACTGAATGGAATGAGAAATCCAGAGTGATTAGTCTTCCAAGGGTATTTTAGTAATAGTTAGTAGTTATTTTTTTGTACTTATTTAAAAAAAAGGGAGGGGGGGGGGGGCGTATAGCATTCAAGTGAAAAAGTTTTAAGTTTTTAGCTGTATAAACTTGGGAGATGATAGTACATTAGGAGAATAAGTATCAGAATAATAACCTTAAGTATTAAGTACGATGTGTTAGTAGATTCCTATTAGTTGCACTAGAATAACGATTTTTAACTAGGATTACACTTATATTTATCTTATTATACACCTATATCCACTGATTATAACTTGTTCTTTTTACTTAACAAGTGATAAGAATAACTTAAGTCTAGTTAGCTTCATCATACGATTGATTGGTAGGCAGGTTATGCTAAGATTTCTGAGCAGTTAAGAAGTATAAATTTCATGTGTCGTATCTTATGTGATCTGTTATATAACGTATGACATATGTCTTAATTGTTGAATGATAGTACCGCCGTGCACTGTGATCTAAAATAAAAAAAAATGATACAAAGTATCATAATGTCAAAAGGTGAGTTATATGTTTCTAAAGAGCATCATTTAGTAACCTCTACCTTACATATGAAAGATACAAAGTATCTAGTGTCAAGTGTATGTTATATGCTTCTAAAGAACATCATTTAGTAATCTCTACCTTGTTAATACAAGATACAGTGTTATGTGTTGTACTTGAATTCTTCAATATGTTGTATAGTAGAAAACACTAGATATTGTGCACATTAACAATAAAAGTTTTGCTCAGAAATCTGTGTGTAATTTGTTTATGTGGATCATAATATCAGTAATCGTCTTCAACTGTCTATGATATTCGAACATTCACCTTTGTGAATAATAAGAAATAATAAGTTATTTTTCAATGAAGTGTTATATCATGTGGATACAGGTACATAAGATATAATTTTATAAATATAAGTTTATTACTGATTAAAGTTGTGATTTTATTGCGCGTATATGAATTTCAAGAGGTATGTATACTAACAATTGTCTTAAACTTGTTAACTTATAATAATGTTATCTTATTCTTTCTAATATGATCCCTAAGCAGTTAAAACTTTAAGTGTTAAATATTAAGTTACTTTATTTTCTTAGAATGTTAGTAGTTTTATTATTTTAAGTTTTGTAATTATTTCTTAGAATTAATAAATAAATGTTTTAATTATTATTCTTGTTTTATTTAGTGTTTACCCTTTGGAATTAAATTAAACTAGTTATCTTATATCCGTGTTGAATAAATGTCTCAACTTCAAGTGAAAAACGATTTATTTATTTTTGACTTGAAAATTGACTTAAGGCAATTTTAATAGTGGTATAAGTCAAATATGCAAAAATATTTATTGTTTTGGCTACATAATTACGAAAAATAATTATTTAATTACGTTATAATTTATACTTTTCATTTAATTCGTGTTTTAAACTAACATTTCGAGTTTGACCAGTCAAACTTGGCGAGCCGAGTTGAAACATGCGAATCGAGTAAAGGGTATAAAAGTAACAGGTCAAACGAACCGAACCCACAATTGTCATTTACTCTGCGAACCGAACTCAAACATCTCTGAGAATTGAACTTTGGCGAAACGAACCGAAATTATTTTTCGGTTGATTTTAGGATTTTTCGAACAAGGAAGCAATTTTCGATCCATTGAACTTACTCATCTTTTCATTACGCATCTATTGAAGTAAGATTCATGACTTTTCACCGTGTAATTTGTGAGAAATCGATCGGTTTATGTTTTAGAATGTTTCGGTTTAGTTTATCACGGAATTTGTACAAATTAGTGATTTAGAAAACCTAAAACTTGTTTCTAATGATTAATCGATGTTTATTGAACATATCTTAATCGATTAATTGCTTCAAAACACATTTGATTGGTGATTGGTGTTTTGATCTCGTTAAACCGTTGGTCCTGCGAAGTGAGATCTATCTCGCTTCGCATCCCGCTCCTACGAGCCGAAACCATGTACGATGCGAGACGAGATTACTCGTTTGACTTGAGTTGACCGAAGCGACACGAGTTCACCTCGTATGACTTGAGTTGACCGAAGCGAAACGAGTTCACCTCGTTTGACTTGAGTTGACCGAAGCGAAACGAGTACACCTCGTTTGACTTCAGTTGATCGAAGCGAAATGAATTCACTTCGTTTGACTTCGGTTGACTGGAGCGACTTGAGTTCAACTCGCAGATCTTCTGCGAAGCGAGTTGACTTACTTGTTTAATTTTTGCAAATTATAATTTATGATTAACTTTATTTGACTTTGAGAACTGAATTTAATTTGTTGACTTCAGTTGACTTTGTGAAATAAAGTTAAATTTACAATTTAAGAAATATAACTTGTTTTTGATTTGAGAATCGTTTGGTTACAAATAATTAACAAGTTACTCGTTTATATACATATAGACTTAAGAACTTTTGTTTATAAGTTAAAATATGTGTAATATCTTAACAATTTAAGTTATTTCATATCGAAAGTCTTCCGACTCATAGAGTAGTCGAGCAGCGTGTCCCGATATTTATCGGCGGTATGATAACTCAAATTTTTATTCTTAGCTAACGGACTTTATATATAATTTATAGAATATAACTGAAAAGTTAATTCAATTAAGTTTCAGTGAATTACGTTATTAGTTGATAGTATACTTAGACGTTTGATGATCTTTTTGATCATAATACGTTAAAATGTAAATTATCTAATGTTCGTTAATTTTGAATTACAGATATGGCTAACAGATCTTTTGAGAAGGGTCACAACATATTGGTGAACTTAGATGTCAAGGAGCGTGTTGTTGAGCGATTTGAGCAGATTTTGACATACTTAGCACGTTCGAGAATTCGATTTGCTATTACCGAGTCACCTACTCTGAACAGAGATCTTCTTACGCAGTTTTGGACGAACATTTTATATGATGGTGCTGTTAACCCGCCTACTATACGTACGACGGTAAATCAGCATCCGATTTCTTTTACTGCTGATGATTTACGACAGCTACTGCAGCTAGGAACTCCTGAGCAAGAAGCTGGTCCGGGTGCTTATTCAGCTGACTTTTTAGAAGGAGCTCTAGGTCGTACAGGTTATTCAGGACCTAGGAGAGGATGCCAGTTTGTCAAGGCATTTGTACTAGGACAGTGGAGATTTCTCTTTGCTGTTATAGTATCTATTTTTGGGAACAAGAAGTCAGGATTAGATGAGCTTAGTCCTGAGTTGATGTCAGCTGTACTGTCACTGGTTTATAATAAACCATACAGTTTTCTTCTTATATTTTTCAGTCCTTCAGAGGACAGATCACCGGAGCTGCTAGGACGTTGTTTATTCTTTATCCTAGATTCTGCATGCTCCTGATTCGAGCTCAAGTTCCAAACTTGCCAGATTATGCACCTGATTTTCAAGTTGAGACCATAGGATTGAGAGGTTACAATGCTTGTTTTCTGTTATCCAAGCGTAAAGATGAGATTAAGCATGAGGCAGCTGATCTTTTTGGGCATCTTCTTGATGCTGATTATGTTGCTCTACCAAACAATGGTTGGATGGATGCCGGAGCTCACGTTCAAGCTCAAGCTCAACAACAACAACAACAAGCTCAATCTCAACCTCAACCAGCAGCAGAGTCACAGGAACTCATTGAGGATGTTTTACATCAGGCTGAACATCAAGGTCAGCAAGTTGTGCCTGAGCTAGCTGTTGAGGTTCTTCATGTGGTTTTAATACAGATTGATGATGATACTGATCCCTTGCTACGGGATATTGATAGTTATGTTGCACAACCTGAGGTAATTTTATAATTATATAGTAATATCGGTACTTCGTTGTTATATTATTATCACATTATTATTATGTAATGCAAATGTTATAGATATTTAGTTAATTAGATATTATTTCTGATTATAAAATATAAATATCATTATGATCAGGGAGCTGAGACTGTAGACCCAGAGGTCACTCGACCTGAGGGTGAGCAGGGATAGCTTGATAGATCTGAGGGTTTACCTTCTAAGGTAATTATCAGATTAATCATTAATATATAGAACTTGTATGATAGAGCTTTTAGCTAATAATAAATGTTTAATATATTTAATATTTAGGATTCTGGTGTTGGTCCATCTCCACCTCCAGATGATGATAATAGTACTCCTTCTCCACCTCCAGATGCTGCTTATATTAGATACCGATCTCGGATGATTCTAGATCCAGCACTGAAGGAGAAGAGGAAAACTAAGGAAGTTGATCCAGACTTCAGTATTATTGACGAAGGTCCTGAGGAAGAGGATATACCTCTTATTACTCAACGCCGTAAGCGTTTCAGGACATTAATCATTCATGATGGTATGTTTTATTTAGAGTTAGATAATCTTAACTTGTTGTTTATTAGGAGTCCAACTGAGACAATTAATTCTGTGACAGTTGCTCAAAATACATCCCAGGTAGAGACGATGATACCGGTGGTTACTCAACCAGTATCTGTACCATCTGAGGTATGAGATAAACGTTTAGTACTACGAATATTATCAATATTTAATTAGAGATTGCGACAGAGTTATCTGTAACAATTACTTCTTAAACTATATCTAACTTTATAGGCTGAGAAATTGCTTGAGTCAGTCGAACCAGAAATGGTCTCCAAGACTATTGAGGAGGGAGTTGCAGAACTTGTGCATGATGCTCAGTTCCCGACCAATAAATCTAGTAGATTTGCATCTAGTCTTCTCAAGGAAGCATTATCTCAAGATATTCCACAGCTTACACCTGAGTCTCACATTGCTTCGGTAACACCGCCTGGACCATCAACAATTTCTGTCATTCCGACGACTGATGCTGAAAGGATTACATCCTTAGAGTCAAAGTTAAGGAATTGGAATAGAGTACATCCAGGATTCCAGGGTTGTTGGCTAAGAATGTTTCTCTTGCTCAGCAGATGTCATATCAGTGAATCACATTTGACTCTGCTGAAGACTCATGATACTTTGCTTGCTGATTTTACTGCCCAGCGACTGAAGCTTGAACACTTAGAACGTTTGGTGTTGAGAGTGCATTTAGGACAGTCTGCTCAGGGGGAGATAATGATATATCATGAAGCTTGCAAAGAGGATGAGTTAGCTAAGAAGAGAAGAGATGATAAAGATGATAATCCCACTTCACAGAAAGATGGTGAGCCGGCTAGTCCTTCAAAGACTGGTGAGCAAGCTATTATTCAGGGGAGTCTGCATGTGTTGGTGTTAGTGGTGATGGTGCTGGTACAAGTACTGCGGGTACAAGTGAAGCTGGTAAGACATCTTAGACTTGTGTAGATATTTGTACTTAGAATTTAGTTGAATTATAATTGTAATTTATAATTGTAACTGAATAATTGTAACTTAATAATGTTTGTAATATATTCGGCTTGAGATTATTATTATTATTACAAGTTAAATATATTAGAAAGTGTTTAAGTTATTTAATTCTGAAAAGTTAAATAAATTAGTGATCGAAAGTCTTCCGACTCATTGAGAAGTCGAGCGGCGTGTTCTAATTTATTTCAGCGGTCAAAGTTTATTTTAACTTAGACATTTTAGACTTGAGAGTTTTTATAAATGACAAGTTAAATATGTATGATTTTTAACTAGACAAATGATATATAATTTAAAGATATAGTTGAAAATTAATTTGTTGCGATATAACAGTTCAATTAAGTCTTGGAAATTATATAAAGTAATTAATAGTGAATTTAAATGCTTAGTAATTATTTACAATGCATTAGAATTTAAAGTTAATTAATATTTGTTAAGTGTTTATAAGACTTAAGAATTCTTTGATTGATTCAAGGTAATTATTAAAAGAATTATAAGTTATATAGATTGGTTATACTAACATAACTGAAATAAATAATGAAATTTTTAGATTGATTCAGAGAAATCAATAAAAGAATTTATATTATTAATTTGATTTGTGTAGGTATGGAAATGCTAGAATTAAGTGACTCTGGAAGTGATATACTTGATGAAATCGATGAAGAAATTGATTTTGATCTTGAAGAAGTAGAATTTTTACTACCTGAAGATTGGACTGCTGTACCTGAGAATGTACAAGACATTGGTGTAGATCCAGATGTAAATATTGATGAACACCATGTGAGTCCATCTAGGACAGAAGTAATTAGTGAAAATGATCAAGGTCCAACAGTTGTCGATATAGATGAAGAAATCGATGACTCAACCGATTCTGAAAATGATGAAATCTTGATTCCTACCAAGAATCCAGCAGTTTTTCTTAGAAAACTTCCAAAACAGAAAAAGAAGGTTGGAGTTTCTGAAGTTGATATAACTGGGAAACGGGAACCTAAAAGAGGGATTATTGGTTGGTACTTTGACTCTGAGCTGAAGCTGTTTTCTATTAAAAGGTTTGATGGAGTTCAATATTTTGAGCGAAAGCTTGCAGTATTTAGTTCTTTGCCTAGATTTGAGATTCACGATTTGGCTCGATTATCTTTGAATAATCCTAGTGATGATTTTGTTTGAAAATATGTTGAACACATAATCAAGACTGAGGTTAGAGCTAATAAATTTGAAAAGATTAAGCCAAGAAAAGGAAAGACTATTAAACTGGCAGAGAGAAGTCAAAGGATAAGAAGAAGAAGAAGAAGAAAGAAGATTTATCCGTCTGTTAAGTGTGTACAGCAAGTTCCACTGAAGACAATGCCACAAGATATTCTGGGAGATATGAAGAGTTGGCATGTGGATTCAGTGTCGCACCTCCAAATTCGGGTTGCGGAAGCGAATCGGGTCGGGGCACGACTAATCAATATACACAGCACATTAGATATAATGAACGACCACTATATGTGTCGTTTTACATTGATATTGATAAAACCAAAGTTTACATCAAAATGTTGTTTACATTAGCCCGGTTTGAAATTGAGAGATTTAAGTACATAATTAACCTATACAAAATATAATAATGCAGCTAAATCTCTGATTGTTTGCATGCTGACTCGAGCTAATAGTTCTTGATTGAGCAGTCCAACCTACTGCTGGTCACCTGTGATACATGCTAAAATTGGTCAGCAAAATGCTGGTGAGCTCACAGGTTTGTATGTCAACACATATTTGTATGAACCGCAAGATTTAATTGAATTTAAAATGCAATTAAGCAAAATAAAAGTTATACAGCCATGAGCACATAGTCTGAGCTTAACTTGAGCCTCAGGTCCAATTAAGGAAACCTAACTGAGTTGCCTCCTACGAGTGCCTAATCTACACTCGTCTTCCCAAATGCTAATACGCCCGTTTGACCAGTTAGTGCGTGCTAACCCGGACGAGGATTGTCAATCCTATATGATATCATATACTAACATTCACGCTACAGATGTATTACCAAACTATGTTATGGAGGGCTTTGAAATGATTAGTGAAAACAACTCATGTAGTATTTGATTTGTATTGTACTTGCGTTCATATTGTAAAATAAAATGAGCAATGTAATCACACCCCAGATGAAAACCGTATAATAGGGGCTATGAGACTCACCTGAGCCTTGAGTGTTTAAATTAATAAACTTGAATTGATTAGCAGTGGATTGATGTCCGAAGACTTGTAACCTGAGGGTGTCCAAGACACGCAATGGTTATAACATGAGTAGGCATCTCGAAGGACTGCCCTTGCAGTTGTTCGTCCAACTTAGAATGTCCAAATTACTACGATTTGGTTGATTGACATGTGTTTTGAAAACGTGTACGGCCATCAGTGAATTGGTTGTATAAATAATCTCGTAATTACTTTCATGATTTTGAAGTGTTATACTTAAAAGTAAGTTCCAATGTGTTTTAGAAGTCATGTCGCATTCGTGTTAGATGTCACACAAGTTTAGCACTTTGTGTGAAAGTTTAGATGTAACACTGTTACTCGTGACCCTAGGGTAAGGGCGAAGCCCGTTAATGATGGGGGTCCGGGGGCAGCGCCCCTGGTAGCAGGGTCCAAGGGGTGGCAGCCCCTGGCGGGGTCCAAGGGGCAGAGCCCCTTGCTAGGGTCGAGCTGGACTTGAATTTTTATTTCTACTAAATTGCTTTGGTGAAAAACGCATCTGGACTTGAATTTGGGTGAAATCGAGTGATAAAATTTTAGGTCTCGACACTTAGTAAAATTTGGGTTTTCTTGGTTCCGTTTCATGCGACATAGCGTGCGACATACGGCTTTGTGTCACTAAGTGCGACATAGTCTGTTGTGTCGCAGATCATATCTGCGACATAAGGGCTTGGGTCGCTAAGGGCGACATCCGCAATTTAATGCGACGTAGGGCGTTGTGTCGCTATATGCGACGTCCGTAATTTCTGCGACATAACTATTTTTGTTGCTATATGCGACATCCGTGATTAGTGCGACATAGTGGCTTATGTCACTATATGCGAAATAAGGTCTGATTTAACGACATAAAGGCTTATGTCGCAGGTGGCCTGGAGCCTCTGCGACATAACGCGCTGTTGGCCGGAAAATGGGCCGAAAAGGTGTTTTCCGGCCTCCGTTTGACCTGAGACTTTTACCCAACCCATTTTTGGAGATTTTAAGCTTAAACCAACCATATACATGTAAAAATAAGTGAAATCGATGAGTTTCGAGAATTTGTCAGAAACTTACGAAGTGGCGAATCAAGATTCCGAAAAGGTAGGAGTGTAGATCGTTGCGTGGTGATCGTTTTCTTCTAAATGAGTCTCGAGATTTAAGGTGGTTTGGTGGTGTTATTTGGTGGAGGAAGGTGGTGGTGTTGTGGTGTTAGTTAGAGATAAAAGAAGATGAAGAAAATGGAGAGAGAGAAAGGAAATGAAAAGAATGAGGAGGGGGAAATGGTTTTTGGGCAGATTTTTGGGGAGGGGGAAAAAGGGTTTTCTCCCAACTTTTTAGTCTCCGTGTTTGCGCTCCGTGCGGTGTTCATTTTTCCGGTCGTTTAAACGTTAAATAATTATCTTATACGTTTAATTAGGAGTTTTAAAATACGGATATTTATTCAAAATTATATTTGAAGTATTTCATCAAATACTTAATAATTGGGTTATAAATTGTAACTTTAACTTTATTTCGGTTGTTCGCGTGTTTAACATTTTATCGCGTTGACTTTGTTTGTTCGATACGAAATAGTTATGAAATATTATTAAAATAATATTTGTGATAATATGGTGTCTTTAACTAATGTTACATTATTTAGTGAAAATGTTCACCAACGTCCGTATTTAATTGAACCGAATTACATTCGATTTGAAACTTGTACGATTTAATCAAATCGCATATTTGTATATATTCCTTAATATATATTTTGATACATTAATTAGCCTAATACAAAACTAATTACATGTATTAACAATTGATTAGACACTAATTACTAGTCCTAATTTGACAGGTGTCACATTCAGAGACTGGAGAAGCTGTCATGGTTGAATCTGATGATGAGGTTGAAGGTGGTGAGAGAGAAATCTTCAAAGTTTATGACCATCTATAACACCCCCAAATTTAATGAATCGCGGAAGCATACTTTGGGTGTTACTAATCAAGAATCAAAGCACACAGATATATAGCAAATGACTCTATATGCGTTGTTTTAACAAAATATATTAATATTAAATGGTTTACAACAATTTGAACTCATACATAGCTCGTGATCATAATATGAGAGATTTAAGTACATAATTAGTTATACAAAATCTAATAATGCAATGAAATCTCTGAAGTTTGCATGAAGACTCGAGCTAAGATGCATCCTGATGGGCAGTCCAAATCTACTGCTGAGTACCTGTGATACATGCTAAAATGGGTCAGCTAACGCTGGTGAGCTCACAGGTTTGAGTATCAAATAATATTCTATGAACCGCAAGATTTAAGTATTGATTTGCATCCAGCAAATAAAGTTACAGATAATGTATACAACCATGAGCGCATAGTCTGAGCTTAACTCGAGGGTCGGGTCCCATATAGAGAATTCCGAGCGAGGTGCCTCCACGAGTGCCTAATCTACACTCGTCTTCACAAATATTAGTACGTCCTTTTACCCGGTTAGTGCTTGCTAACCTGGACGAGGAGGGTCAATCCTATATGGTACCATATACTAATATTCACGCTACTTACGTATTACCAGACTATACTGACGGAGGACTTTGGTTTGATTACTTGAAAAAAACTCATGTAGTATATTGAAATATGTACTCGTGTTCATGTGTTAAAAACAGAGCAATGTATCACACCCCTAGTAAAACAGTAAAAAGAGGGGCCATGAGACTCACCTGAGCCTGAAGAGTTTATCTTAATAAACTTAGATTGATTAGCCAAGAATCGAAGTCCAACGACTTGTAACCTAAGGGTGTCCACGACACGTGATGGTTATGACACGATTGAGTATCTCAAAGATCACCCTTGTAGTTGTTTGTTCAACTAGAATGTCCAAATTACCATGATTTGGTTGTTTGTTTATGTGTTTGAAAATGTGTACGGCCCGTTGCTGATTGTTTGTAATAATAATCCCACATTATTATTTTGATGATTTTGAAGTGTTATACCTAAAAGTAAATTCCAATGTGTTTTAGAAGTTGTGTCGCATTCGTGTTTGATGTTATACAAGTTTAACACTTTGTGTGAAAGTTTAGATGTAACACCGTTACTCGTGAACCTAGGGTAAGGGCGAAGCCCGTTAATGACGGGGGTCCGGGGGCAGCGCCCCTGGTAGCGGGGTCTAAGGGGCGGCAGCCCCTGGCGGGGTCCAAGGGACAGAGCCCCTGGCTGGGGTCGAGCTGACTATGCGTCATAGTGGCTAGGGGCAGAGCCACTATGTGTCATTTCTACTATATTGCTTTGCTGAAAAACGCACCTGGACTTGAATTTGGGTGAAATGGGGCGTCAAATTTGGGTCTCAAAACTTAGTGTAAAATTAGTTTGAAACCTTCTGTTTTATGCGTCACTTATAGCGTCACTTGGGCTTAGGCGTCACTTAGGAAGTGACGCATGAAATGGCAGAATCTGAGTGAGGGCGTCACTTATGGCGTCAGTTATGGAAGTGATGCATAGTGAGGCGTCACTTAGGTAAGTGACGCATAAGGTGGCGACACTTCATCAGTGACGGGTGTAAGTGTCGGTTAGGCGTCACTTAAAGGAGTGACGCTTACCTGGGCGTCATTAAAGCAGCGTCGGGTTATTAGTGACGGTAAGGGTCCTAGGCGTCACTAAGCAAGTGACGGTTGGAGTGTCAGGAAAAAGGGGTTTTATGCGGCACTTAGGCAAAATTAGGGTTTCATGCGACACTCAACGCGTCACTTAAGTGACGCACGAAGTGACGCTATACTGGTCGTCTTTGCGACACTTAGGTCTGTTTGACGGATTTTTGAGCCAAAACGAGTTTTCCGGCCATAGTTTGGTCCGATCCTTTTACCCAACCCATATATGGACATTCTAAGCTTATATAAACAACAAACATGTAAAAATGAGTGAAATCGAAGAGTTTCGGGTTTTTGTCGGAACTTACAAAGTGTCGAAATGAAATTCCGAAAAGATAGAGTTGTAGATCGTTGCGTGGTGGTTGTTTTTCTCCAAAGAGCTTCGAGATTTCGGCGGCGTTTGGTGGTGTAATTTGGTGTTTTAAGGTGATGGTGGTGATGGTTATCTTGAAAGAGAAAAGAGAGAGAAAGGGGAGAGTGTTGGTGGAAATGAAGAAGAAAATGAGGAGGGAGTGGGGTTTTGTTGAAAGCCTCACTTCCTCAGCTCCTGCAATCGTGCTCCGTGCGGTGTTCGTTTTTCCAATTGTTTAAACGTTAAATTAATATTAATTACTTTTAAATATACGTCTTAAATTACCAAATAAATTCCCGATAATTTGGTTGAAGTATTTTATTAAAATACTTAATAATTGAATTATTAAATTTAACGTTTTCTGGTTTTGTTTTATCGTGCGATTTTACATTTTAATTATGTAAATTGTCATTTGTACGATACGATTTTAACTTGAAATGTTATAAAATGATATTTTTAGATGTAATAGCGTTATTAAATAATGTTATATTATTTAATAAAATGGTTCACCAACGTTCGTATTAATTGAATCAAATTGCTTTTGATTTGAAACGCGTACGATTTAGCCAAATCGCGTAATTGTACATATTCAACAATATATTATTTGATACATTAATTAGCCTAACACAGAACTAATTACATGTATTAACAGGGGATTAGGCACTAATTACTAGTCCTAATTTGGCGGGTGTTACACCATCGACACCTAATGAACATGTCGAAGAAAGATTTAATAAAGTTGAATGAAAATAGAATCTTGACGACAGTAGCATGGGGTGATTTAGCACGTGATTATCAAATGATGGTTAAGACTTGTATCAATTTGAAGATTTATGTTGGAAGTAAGATTTACAAGTAAAGATCAAAGACAACTTGAAGATATAGTAGCATAGAAGCTAGAGCTATTGTCAAGGGGGAGTCTGTTGGGACATGTATGTGTGACAACAGATCTAGCTTGTAATAGTACTAGTGATTATTGTAATCAAGTTTGTACAATTGATTTGGATTTGTAAATGATATTAGTTTTTTATTAATATTCGTTAAATATATTAGTATGTTAAAGTATTAGACGAATATCGAATACGAAGTTACAAACTAAAGTTTGCGAGATGAGATCTCAAGTCGCAGAACTTAGTCCTGCGAGATTAGATCTGGGCTCGCAGAGCAGCGAACCGATTCGAACTGGACTTGGTCGTGGGCTGCGAGTTGAACTCGACTCGCAGAGCCCATCGGCCTGCGAATCGAGATTGGTTGAAACATATAAATACTCAAATAGGTCAAATCGGTTAAAGACTTTTGCAATTCGTTTTTCCAGAAAACTAATAACGATTCTAAGCATTCATAAGGTTAGGTATTGATCGATTAACATTAATTAATCGATACAAAACCTTGTTGATTAATCAATTCGCTATTATTCTTGCGAAACAAACCGTTCACATACCGTGAACCAAGTATTGAGGAATTCCGCACCTTAATACCTAAGATAACCTCGTTATCGATCAACGTACTAGGGACTTACATTTAAAAATCATTTTAAGAAGTATAAAATTTATACTTAGTAAAACAATAGTATTTAGGTGTGTACAATCTTGTATAACAGTTTAACCTCGAACGAGTCTTAGCGTCTTAAGTTCTATTCTAGTTTAATCCAGTTTCTATTTTCTTGAGTTTCTTGAATCAATGTTTCTTAAACTATCCTTGAATATCACAATTAAATCAAATTATTTCTTGTTATCTAGTTCCAGTTTTCTTGAGTCTTGTTTCTTGAATTCTTGAAATGTCTAAGTCCTTGGAGTCTAGGTGTTCTAGTTTCTAGTTCTTGTAATTTCTAGTTTCTTGACATTTCTTGACATTTCTTGACAGATAAGTTGTTGACCGTTCTTGCAAATAAGTTCTTGATTCTTGCAAATAAGTTCTCGATTCTTGCAAATAGGTTCTTGATATTCTTGACAATTTCTTGCCATCACATAGGTTCTTGACGATTCTTGACATTAATTTCTTGTTTCTTGAATTCTTGTAAGTATTGTATTCTAAGTATCTTGTAACTTCTTGATTCTAGTTTCTAGTGTTCTTTAATCTAATTTTGTATTATTCTTGTAT
Source organism: Pseudognaphalium luteoalbum (assembly GCA_963422505.1). Classification (NCBI taxonomy): domain Eukaryota; kingdom Viridiplantae; phylum Streptophyta; class Magnoliopsida; order Asterales; family Asteraceae; genus Pseudognaphalium; species Pseudognaphalium luteoalbum. Next base: position 44,274,114 of record OY730196.1, read on the forward strand.
TTAAATCTCTAGGCATTCTTATATTCTTAGTTTGTAACTACATTTCCTTGTATCCTTGAATATGTGCCTTGAAATATTCTAGTTTTCTTGAAGTCCTTGACAAGTAACCACATTGTTTCTAAAACCACACATAATAGTAAACACCTCGAGGAGATTAACTAACACATAATTGGTACATAAAATTAAGCTACACATAGATAAGCTACACATAAAAGAATAATACGTTTGAGAACCGACACAAATACACAACAATTAAGTAGCCTGTAATAATTAACCATTTAGTAATCCCACCACAACATGTAATTTGAACACATAAGAGGGTACATGTATCTGAAAACTAGAGTAAAGTACTACACCAAAGTGTTATCAAGTTGTGATCCCAGCAATCATCGTGTTAAAATGGTAGTTTTTGATAAACAATAGTTTATTAAAATGTTGAGTATGCATTTTCACCCCGAAAACAGTAAAACATTTGAAAGAGTAGGGCCATGAACTCACCTGAGTCTAGCAAGTATGGTGTGTTTGCGTAATCGGATAAGTAAAGCGGATGTAAATCCGTAGGTGTGTCGGATGTAAGTCCATATATCGGTTCTCTGAACCCTGCAACCTTCTGGCGTCCGAAACGCGCAAGGTTGTAAGTAAATAAGTAAGTAAGTTGGTGTCCTTAAAGATCACCCATGCTAGTTGTCCACTCAACTAAGAAATGTCCAAGTGTTTGTTTAGTAATTCGTTTGTAGTTTTTGAAAACAAGTATGACCCGTTGGTGACGTTGTGTAATAATAATTCTCAAAAGCATTATTATTATGTTTCCATTCATTTGTACACTCTTAAAAGATAGTATTAACAGTTCTTGTATTGTTTTAGTATCATATTTGAGAGTCCCGAATTCACTATTGATTAGTGAAATGGAATCGCAATAAGTAGAGTTTAATTGTAGAAGAGGGGGGGGGGGGGTTGAATACAATTAAAAACTTTTCCTGATTTTAACCAAGTTACTTAGACGGTTTTTAATTGTTTAATACCAAAAGAGGATGCAATAATAGATATGACAATATCAAAGTAAATGAGTAATAGTAGCTGAATGGAGAACTATATTAATCATAAAATTCACAAGTGTTGATTGCGGAATGGAATAGCCCAAGCTAATCCAAATCAAACACACGAGCTAATCTATTACAGATGAGATGAACAGCAGTGGACAAACACGCTGACTGTTCACTTGCTGAATCGATAATACGTGCTTAGACAAACTACTCACTGACAAACAAGTGATTAACACGTATGAACGACTAGCCTCTAAAGTACAATATACTGGACTATTTATACTACAAGAGTTCCTAGAATATCTCCTACAAAATACGATCTTGGAATGACACGTGTCGCTACTTGATTGGCTTGATCTCTGATAAACCGACATTCTGCGGGTCCCAATTCTGTTACCGCAAATATCTCTCTTCCTTTAGACCAATCCTTCGCTGCCACGTAATCCTTCTGAATATTCTTCAAGTATGAGAACTCTTGCTGATGCATATATAAGTACAGTACCTTTGTACTTTTTGATAGAGAGGCTTTATTGAATAGTCACTGAAGATGCACTAACTATCCTCACTCAAGAGAATCCTACGAATTACGGTCCCCCCCTGATTTCTCTCTCTACTTGGGGCGATTTTTGAGATACCCTACCAGTTGTTTTTCATCTTTCTTGCTCAAATTCGTTCATGATTAATCTGATTTTGGCCGTTATTGCTTCACTCAAACCTTATTCTGTTGATTACAATCGTTTTCAGTGATTATCTGATCATTGATTGGATCGAAATTCTAGATTTGGGGTTTATTTATTTGAAAACGGCACGTACAAAGAAACCCTAGATTTTGTTTCTATGAATTCGTATCTAGAGTTTTCTTTCTTGACAAGATCAGATCTAGATTAAGCTTATCATTGCTTCATCCATAATAAGATTCATTTTCTGATTGGAACCATTAAAACGCATTCTTATATAAGACTAGATTTGATTGAGGGTTTTCTCTTAAGTCAAATTGATTTAGGATTTTCCTAATTCATTTTTTTTTGTTAGCTTAGCCATTTTTTTGGTGGTCTGTTTGATGCTATTGCTTGGGCTACACGTTTTTGCAACCTGATTTGATTGTTTGACAACACGTTTTGCTTGTGTAGTTTAATTGGTTTCTGGATTTTTGTTTGGCCGACTTATTGATAATCTTGACTGATTGGAAATTTGGTGTGGATTGGTTATGTTTGTTTGTCCAGATTAGGGTCCGTGGACTAATTTTGTATGTGTCATCGATTGTGGACTGGTTTGAGAGTCGAGAGTATGTAATGGCTTGGGGGGGTAGGTTTGGGATCGTGATTGGTTTTGCTATGCCGATCTATTGGATTTACAAAGGATCATTTGTGTTGATCTTCCCTTAACAGCCTTGGTTTAGGGTTTTGTATCAATGTCCTTTGTCGGTGGTGCGGTTTCTTGAGGGGGTGATCTGATTTGGGTTTTCTTGTTAAGAATTGCTGGGATGTGAATCATGGAGTGGGGTTACATGAGGGTTACCTTTTCTTTTTGGATTCGATGGTGGTTGATTATCAAGATTTTGGTTGGATTCTTGTTTAGTCATTGGACATGCCTAATTAGGGCGTGGACTTAGGTTTATTCTTGATGTGGCTTGGGTTTGGTTGGAGCACATTTGGGTTCCATGATAATCTTGCCGGTGAGTATGGCTGATTTCAGCCGTTTGTGGTGTACCTGGACCTTTTGCCATGGTCTGAGTTGGTAGGGCAGGTTCATTCTTGTTAAAGGGTTATACATGTTACTTCCTGGACCTTTTGCCATCTTTCGTGTTGGTAGGGCAGGTTGGCAAGGTGACTCTTGACGTGTTTGCTGTTATTGCAGCTTGGAAGTTAGTGTGGCACTCGTAGGTCAAACAATGAAGATCATTGAAGACAGTGTCACTCACTATGGATGTGGTTCTATGAACCTGGTTTTCTTACATTTAGATTTTATTTTAAATGTAATTAGTTATTTCTGCGTTTAGCAGTTGTGGTTGTTCTGCGTCTAGCAGTAGATTTGCTTTGTGGTAAGGCAAATGTGGTCTTTATTTGATTTCTGTAGAGTCAAATAGTGCTTAGTGGTTGTGTTCTTGTTATGTAGTCTTTATCGCCTATGTAACGGGCTGAGGTGTGGGATTCACTCACATCCATTGTACTTAATTGTTTTGGGAATATATTTACCGGGTAAAATTTTACCCTTTACCCAAAAAAAATAAAAAAATTAAAACTCTCGTCACTCACTGCGAACTAACATGCTCTTGTAGAGTGACTTGAAATATTGATCTTCAGCGACTAGTTGTTATTCAGGCAGTGACTTTTGGCTTTATTGATTTGAAGATGTAGAACTCTTGCTGCTTAATGTCAGCGACACACATAGTTGAGTTCTAATCTTCCTAAGCATATCAATTCCTTGAGAATGGGATAAATAACGATCAGCAATAAAAGACTTCAGCAACAGCAGTTTTGATACAATTCATTTCTTCATCGAGTAGTGTATAGTTGAGATGGTCAGCGACCAACAACTTCAGTATGGTCAGCGACCAGTTACACAACAATCTCCCCTAAATGATTGTGATCGAAGTTCCCTAGGCAAACTTGTTGCTGTGAAAGTTTATAGTCAGTGTTTAAGAATTTAAACTTTCAGTGACTTGTACTTGTGATCCATTCATTTATCTTTTTGGATTCTTTTGATATGATCTGAGTTTTGCACTTTGGTATTCTCAAAAGATCAGATATTATTGAACTATAAAATAATATGAGTTACAAAGAGTTTCAGTTACAATAAACCTAGTCTATTACAGACTATATATTTTTCCATATTTCTTCTTCCTTCACAATACCAAGCTCATCAGCTAGCTCGTATTTCTCTGTAGAGGGCAAAAATCTGAACTATATTGCTAATCCTTTTTCCAGAATAGCTTTTCTCATCACCGAATCCTTTGGAAGCATACTAACAGATCTGATCAAGTGCACAAGTTGCTCATCATCTATCTTTTCAAGCTCTGACTCTCTTTGAAATCTTAATACACCATTGAAGTCTCTGTAGATGAGTCCCTTCACACCTTCAGCAACTTCAGTATCCTCAATTCTTGGCACACCATCAGGGAAAGAAAGATCTAATCTTTAAGTGTTTGGAATTCTGTATATGCTGCTGGTACCTGACCTATACCTTGGCTAGGTGGTTACACTATGTCTTCACCTAATATGACAGTATATTCTGGTCTAAGTAGTTGTAGTGCAATCATCTTCTGGAATAGTCTGTCAATCTCATTCAGTACTTCATTCTTGGCTGCACTAGAGGAATGACTAATAGCAAGTCTGATTTAATTCCATTCTTCCCTGTGCAGCTTAAAGACTTGATCAAGATTGATAGCCTGAGTCTCCAATCCTCTGTGAATAAGTAACTAAGCTTTAGATCTATTCTTTGGCTTTTTCAAATGTACTTTGGTGATAGGTGAAGGATTTGATATTCCAACCATTCTAGCAGCATATTTCTTTCCGTCTATTTCATTACAATGTTTATCTACTTTTGGATTTACTCCCCCTTTCTTTTTCAACCCTTTGCCCCTTTTCTCAGCATCAAGTTCTCGCTGAAGTTCAGATTTTTCAACTTCCTGAAGAAGATTTGCCATATTAAAATCAAACTCTTCTTGCTGCTTCTTCAAGAATATTTCTCTTTCTCTTTCTATAGCTTCATCTCCACTTAATTTCAATAGATAAGCTCTATCAGATTATGATTGTTCTTTCAACATTCTTTTTCTTTCTTCTTCTTCTCTAGCATCTACCTCGGCCTGAATTTTCAGAATCATCTCACGCTCTCTATCCTGTCTAGCCTTCATCTTTCTGGCAATTCTCTGTTCATCAGTTTCTTCTGGAAGTAGATTTTTTGATGAAGAATCAGAGGAGAAAAGGAGAGCAGGAGCAGAAGTCTCTGGCATTGTAATTTCTGGAGAACAGGTAACTGTGTGAATAGAAGATAGTGTGATGGTCACTGTTGTTGCTTCTGTTGGATGTGCTGCTGTTTCTTTGAGCGGAATTGTGAGTTGTTGAGTAGCTGATGTGGTGGATTGTGGATTTGTTGTGATGGTCACTTGTGTTGTGATTGGTAAGGTTGCTATTGGGTTGATCTCAGATATGACATTCTTTATTTGAGTTGTTGTGGGTGAATCAGGTTTATCAAGTATGGTTTGAAGATGAGACATAGTTGCTGATATATCCTCATCACTGATGATTAGCTTTCTGTGCTTGGAGGAGGTGGACCCTAATGTAGATGTTTTGCTGGTCCTTTTTCTTTTGACTAATATAGAAGAGATGTGTAGCTGATCCTCCATGTTTTCATCAGTATCATCTTCTTTGTTATCAGCATCTTCATCTTTCTTATCATTATTATCATCATCTCCATCATTTCCATCATCATTATCATCTCCTTCATTCATGATAACATCATCATCAGCATCTATATTCATCCATTGCCAGTGAGCTAGTTCGTAGCTCATTGACTCCCCCTCAATCCTTGCTGCCTCATCAGCAGCCCACTCCTTGATCTTTTCATCACACATCCTGAGTTCATCTGGATGAAACTCAGGAAAATTAATTTCATCAAACTCAATACTCCTCCTCATCATCTTCATCCATTTCAACCTAAAGTAGCTCAGCTTCCAGTTCTGGCTTTTCAGCGATAGGGCGAAAAGAGAAGGATTCCAACAGAATATTTCTGTGGTCAGCATCTTCATTGATGAAAGCAGTATTATCAGCAACCAAACTCTCCCCTTTTTCATCATAGAAAGATGCAACACACTCCTTGATCCAGCGATACAACTTTTTGTTATCAATCCGGAGAGCAGCAACTTCAGCTTTAGTAGCATGATGATGTGTGATTATGGAGGAAACAATTTTATCAGTGGCCGCAATATACTTTCAAACAGAAGCTGCCATTTCCTTTTGTTGAACATAAAGAGCTTTGATGGTTTCATCATGTATGTTGAAATTCATGTTTGTCATGGCAATGGCTTCAGAGAGAGCCTTAGATTGAGTATTCAGTAACTGAGAATGAGAGACGCCAGCATTTGTTAAAATGTTTATCTTGTTACTAACCTCTGAGCTCCAGGTAGGAATTGGTTCGTAAACATTTGTTAGAGCTTTGACGACAGAGGTAAGATCAACAACTTGGCCTTTGAGAGATTCCATGTCTTCAGTGAGAATCTTAATTTGTTGCTGAGACAACACAATGTAATCCATTAGCAGCTTCTCAGAAGTGGAGGGAGTGGATGATGGAGCTTTGTCATCAGCTTTGGGAGATGGAGGAGGATGTGATATTTGGTGAATTGGTGATTGTGGTGGTATAGGTAAGGGTTTGGATTGTGCTCCCTGATCCCCTACACCCATGGTAGTTTATATAAGGGGATCATCACCAGCTACCTGAGATATGTTAACACTGGAGAGAGACATTTCGTCTAGCTCCTGGATTGGTGAAGAAACAATAGTAGCTGATAGAGCAGGGGGAGTGATGTGGATGCAGCAGCAGTAAGTGGTGGTTGAGGTGCTTCAACTTCAGAGGTGGAGGTATCCATTGGTTGGGTTTCCTCATCATCACCAGCTTGTGTTCTAGCTGATGGATCATTGGAAACAGAAGTGTCAGCCTGTATCCATCCATGTGACTATGGAGAGACATTGGCGGCTGGTGCTGTGGTAGATGAGATGTATCTGAATGGTGAATTATATTAATCATAAAATTCACAAGTGTTGATTGCGGAATGGAATAGCCCAAGCTAATCCAAATCAAACACACACGCTAATTATTACAGATGAGATGAACATTAGTGGACAAACACGCTGACTGTTCACTCGCTGAATCGATAATACGTGCTTAGACAAACTACTCACTGACAAACAAGTGATTAACACGTATGAACGAATAGCCTCTAAACTACAATATACTGGACTATTTATACTACAAGAGTTCCTAGAATATCTCCTACAAAATACGATCTTGGAATGACATGTGTTGCTGCTTGATTGGCTTGATCTCTGATAAACCGACATTCTGCGGGTACCAATTCTGTTACCGCAAATATCTCTCTTCCTGTAGACCAATCCTTCGCTACCACATAATCCTTCTGAATATTCTTCAAGTATGAGAACTCTTGCTGGTGCAGTGGTAGATGAGATGTAGCTGAATGGTGAATTATATTAATCATAAAATTCACAAGTGTTGATTGCGGAATGGAATAGCCCAAGCTAATCCAAATCAAACACACACGCTAATTATTACAGATGAGATGAACATTAGTGGACAAACACGCTGACTGTTCACTCGCTGAATCGATAATACGTGCTTAGACAAACTACTCACTGACAAACAAGTGATTAACACGTATGAACGAATAGCCTCTAAACTACAATATACTGGACTATTTATACTACAAGAGTTCCTAGAATATCTCCTACAAAATACGATCTTGTAATGACACGTGTTGCTGCTTGATTGGCTTGATCTCTGATAAACCGACATTCCGCGGGTCCCAATTCTGTTACCGCAAATATCTCTCTTCCTTTAGACCAATCCTTCGCTACCACGTAATCCTTCTGAATATTCTTCAAGTATGAGAACTCTTGCTGATGCATATATAAGTACAGTACCTTTGTACTTTTTGATAGAGAGGCTTTATTGAATAGTCACTGAAGATGCACTAACTCTCCTCACTCACTACGAACTAACATGCTCTTGTAGAGTGACTTGAAATATTGATCTTCAGCGACTAGTTGTTATTCGGGCAGTGACTTTTTCCTTTATTGATTTGAAGATGTAGAACTCTCGCTGCTTAATGTCAACAACACACATTGTTGAGTTCTAATCTTCCTCAGCATATCAATTAATCATTTGGTAACCATTTTAAGTAAATTTCAAACTGATATCAACAATAATGCTGAAAAATGTTGACCAAAGTTGACTGCGGACGGAGATCTCAGTATGCAAGTTGGGTTTGCGAACTGAGATTTCACCTTGCAAGTGGAGTTGCGAACTGAGATTTCACCTCGCAAGTGGAGTTGCGAACTTAGATTTCACCTCGCAAGTGGAGTTGCAAACTGAGATTTCACCTCACACGTGGAGTTGCGAACTGAGATTAAATCTCAGCTCGCAAAACTCGTTGTTTGCGATTTTTGTGCAGATTTTGATTTTTAAGCTTTTTCAATGAGGTTTTTGGACATGATCTTGTTGGGTAAACGTTCTAGCATGTAAATAAAAGCTTTTTAAGTAAAATTTCGAAAGGATAGTGTTTCTTACAAGTATTGATGTGATCAAGATGAAGAAGAGATAGATGATGATGATGATGATGATCCTTATGCTTGTTCTTGATTAGGATGATGAACGATTTTTGATGGTGTTGTTGTTGTTATCTCAGTTTTTAGAGAGAGAGATAGAGATATGGTAGAGAGAGAGAGAGAGATGAGAGAAAATGTAGGTGGGTGTGTGTGTAAAAATGAAGAAGAAGGAAAGGAATAAAAGAGGAGGAGGGTGGGTCGGTTTGGGTCCGCGGGTCTGGGCCGACCCATTCGGGTCTCGCTTTCGTGTTATGTTGAGTTTTACGTTGAGTTTTACGTCTCGCTTTCCTCCAAACTCGTGTTACGTTGAGTTTTAAAAATAATTACGTACATTTTATATAATTATATAAAAGTTTTATAAGTTGTTTTCTCGCGGTATCAACTGAATAGGATACTTTTTTAAATGAAACAAAAATATGTTTAAATATTTTCCAATTAGTAATTATTTTCAACAATAATGCTTTAGTCATAATAGTTTGCACCAACGTCCTTTTTCAAGTTTATGCGCACTTTCAGATTCATTTATATGAAATTTGAGTGAACCGTTTATGTCATATATATATATATATATATATATATATATATATATATATATATATATATATATATAAAACTTGAATACTTTGGTAGTGACGCGTATATAATACGTGAAAGAAAGTTTAAATTGGGCCCGGATTTTGGCCCTTTTTGACCGGGTGTTACATTCTCCCCTTGTTAGGAGAATTTTGTCCCGAACTTCAATCGGCGATAAAGATGAGTGCGGGGTCTTATGAGTAAGACGAGTGTATTCCTGTAGAGTATCCTGTTCTGATGTTTCTTGTCATGTTCTAAGTCCTAGGTTTCTTGGTCCATGATTTCTTGGCCTATCGTTTCTTGACTAAGATTTCTTGGTCTAGGCTTTCTTGATCTAGTTTCTTGACATAGTATTTCTTGACTTAAGTTTTTCTTGACATATGGTTTCTTCACTAAGGGTTTTCTTGTCTAACGTTTTCTTGACCTACGATTTTTTGATTCGAGTTTCTTGACATTGTGATTCTTATAAATTCTTGACATATTAATTCTTATAATTGTGTCTTGTTTCTAACCTAAGTTTCTAGTAGTTCGGGTCTCTCATCTAGTTCTTATCTTATCTTGCTCCCCTTGTTAGAATTGACGTCCTACAGACGGCGTAAGTACACAGTACTTATGATAAATGTGGATATAATGAGGGGAAGTATCTGTGAGTAATGAGAGAAGTACATGTTGTAATAAACGAGTATTTGAAAGTATTTGAGTCGTAATAAGGTATGAAACACCAAGTACATACCCTAGTATTACGTGATGCCTTAGCGGGCGTAGTTATTTCGGTTGCCATTCTTGTTCTCGCATTTCGGACAGTCACGCATGAAATGTCCAATACCACCACACTCGAAGCAGGTTTGTGGTGAGTTGGTGTTGTCAGTGGTAGGGAGAAATTTGCAGTCCCAAGTTTGATGTCCCCGAATGTTGCATTTTTCACAGGGTTTGTTGCAGAGGCCCGCATGATGACGATTGCAGTCAGAGCAGTATGGCAGTCGACCTCCATAACCGCTCCTGTTCTCAGACCTTTTAGCATAGGTCTTGGTTGTTTCCAGCCTCTTAAGTGGTTGTTGGTACATGTTGTCAGTGCCAGAATCTTCATTCTGTATCCTTTTGTTGGTTCCAGTGATAGGGTTCTCACGTCGAACTACTTGAGCCATGAGTTCATGTGCCACACGGATGGCATTCTGAATTGTTTCTGGTTTTGATGAGGTGACGTTACCCTGAATATTGTCCGGAAGTCCGCGGATGTATCTCTTGATACGTTTGCGTTCAGGATCAATCATGGATTGACAAAATAGGGAACGTTTTTGGAAATGAGTGGTGGTGTAGTTCTTCATTGGGATAGTACTCATCCCTTAACATCTTTTTCAGTTCTTCCAACGGAAGTTGATATGCAGTATCGATTCCTACTGATTGAGCATGTGAGTTCCACCACGTCAGAGCGCTGTCTGAGAGGGTATTAACTTAATTACAAATAGTAATAATATGGGTATTAACTTAATTACTGGTGACTTTGTTGTACTAAGTACAGACCTGAAGCCTTTAATTAAACTAATATTCTCAAATGTATTTTGAATCATGCTAAAAGGGATCCTCTGTTGTACTAAGTACAAATCTGGATAACATAGCATCTTCAAAGTAAGTTTGATATTTGTCTAAATTTTAAATTCAAGTGTTAGTTTGATAAACCTCTACCTTGTATAAAAAAAATCAGTGTAATATGTGTTGCTTGAATTCTTCAGTATATCATATCTTAGAAAACACTTTATAATATTCAGACAAACAATAATGGTGTTGCTTAGATATGTGAGTATAATTTGCTTATGTGGATCATAATATTGGTAATCATCTTGAACTGTGTATAAGAAAATATTCACTTTAAGTGAATAATATGTTTTTATTAATTATGTTATGTGGATAAAGGTACCTAAGATATAATTTTATGAATATAAATGGATAAATGATAAAATTACTTGTAATTCTATTGTAATTTATTTGAATTTCATGAGGTATGTATATTAACAATCTACTTAGACTTTTTAATAAATTTAAATAGTTTGTTCTTTCTAATATGATCCCTAAGCAGATCAATTCTTATTCATTCTATTTACATTCTATTTACGTACTTTATTTTTACAAGTATTTAATAAAATGGTACTTGATACCACTATTAGTTTATATGTTTCATACTTTATCTTTAGTTTTATTTTTAAATAAAGTTGTTTTATATTAATAAATATTACCCTTTGGAATTAAATTATACTAAATATTCCCAGCTATGTTGAACAATCGTAACAAATACAAGTGAAAAATAATTTATTTATTTTGGACTTGTGTATAGATTTGAAGGTATATAAGTAAATAATTTTAAACATTAAATAATTTTAAATTTTTTTATATATAGGCTAAATAGTTACAGAGATAACTATAAACGCAAATGGGTTTTTAATTTATACTTAGTATTTAATTCGAATTTTAATTACTTTGTGAATTTGACTAGTCAAACTCTGCGAATCGAGTTCAAAATTTGCGAATCAAGTACAAGTATAGAGGGTGGGAAATCAAACGATTCAAACTCACCGAGCCCACTTATACTTGCGAGTTCACTTCACCTGTGTGAATCCAGTGTGTGCGAAACGAAACGAATACATTTTTTGTTTGATTTCGATATTTCGATTACAAGGAACGAGTTTTTGAATTTGTAGCTTTTATATATCTTCTCATTGCGCATCTTGATCCGGTCCGAGACGGTCGGTCAAGGAATTGCTTCCTTGTCGTTGCTGACCTCCCAGTCGGGAATGCGCGATCGGACGGGTGGTTTTATATTTATAGAGCTGGGGACCTAAGTTCTACTATAGCTAAGGGTAGTTAGCGACAAGTAATGACTAAGGGTCGTTCTTAAGATCAACCGTATTGTGAAACCAAGCAGTCAAGACGATCGATTCGATTTAGTAGGGTTTGTAAATAAGAGATTTGCTTTGGGTTATTACTTAGGTCCTAAATTAAGCTAGATAAACAGCAAAATAAAATAACATGTGATAATCAGTATGGAGAGGAGTGTTTGTTGTGATTTCATTAGCCTAAAGGGGAGATGATGTTTGGGTTTGATATTTTGAAAACGTTCTTTCTAAGTAATTGTGTTCTACTGTTTTAGGTATTTTATGGTGTCAACACTAGCACCCTACTATCTAATTCCTCAGATAGCATGTCACTGAGTACTAGGTTGTCATGATTCTGATCAGATCATGCTGCTCTACCCTCAACAATGTATGTGAAGACTAGTAACCCTTCTTGGAGTTAACTCCTGGGCGCATGAATAAGGTAACAGACCGATATTTAATCTCTGACCATTCTTTGATACCATAAAGTATTCTAATTCAAAATAGAGCATTTAAGAACTAATTCAGAAAGCGTCTATTAACTTTTCATTGATGGTTTGTTAGGTTCAGAGCTGGTGGGTGACCCAGTGCTGCTCAGAATGTATACACCGATGTCAGTTCCATAGCTTGGGTGTATGGGAACCGTTCCCAAAGGATGGTTCCGACACTTACACGAGATACTAGGAAATTTTACGGCATTCCATGCCTTGCGCACTAATGCAAGTTAGGGTGTATACACCGACAACCATTCCGTAGCTTCCATGCGTTTGTACTACAACAGAGGTGGTTCCAGCACTATACTAAGTAATAGGTCGTTTTACGGTGTTCCACACATGTTGCACATTTGGGTCACTCTAAACCCTTTTTAAACTTAGTTTGTATTAAAGCGTACCCATCTATGATATAAACCCAGCCATCACTTAATATTACCCAATAAATCCCTGATTTATTCACGTTGTACTATACATTTGGTTTAGCGGTATTTCCAAAGCTTTGAAATCAGACCATGCATAGATAGCACAGATAATTAATTACCCTCGGAACAAGGTTCGTGACTCCTTGTCTTTTAGGGTTTTAACCACGTTTATTGGAGGAAAGGCGATAGTTTGATGAAAAGTTTATAATCATAGATGAAAAGTTAAACAAACATAGTTTTCCGTTATATATTTAAGTTAACATCATCCCCCATTATAACGGCTAACTACATCACAATAAACACACAAGCTAACTACTCACTAATCATGGCAACGAATCCTAAATCTAGCATAATAACAATAGCATGCATTATAACAGATAAGGAAAGAGATAACCATGACAAATGCGTAGTTGAAAATAAGCTGAAAGATTACAACGAGCAGAGCCTCGAATATTACAAAAGCACCCCTCCAAGTATCTTCAACAAATATTACAAAATAGCCCCTCCGTTAGTCCCATTAAATATTAACGAGAAACTAACTGCTAACTAACTAACCTAAACTAGAGAGTGTGTGTGAAAGTAGTGAAATGGATTGATGTGTTGTGAGTTGTTGGATTGAATGGTGAGAAATGAGGAGGTTTAAGCCTCCATTTATAGGATTCAAAGATACGATTTTACACTTAACACCCTCGCTCAAATTTAATACTGAAAGACACCCCCGAGCTATGAAATTCGACACCAAAGAGGGCGTATTCGACACCAAATAGGGTGAATTCGGTAGCAAATAGGGCGTATTCGGTAGCAAACGGGGCGTATCCGGCACCGTAGAGGGGGTATACCATCCCTACAGGGGGTATACGGCCCTAAATAGGGGGTATACGGCCCCTAAGGGGGGTATACGGCCCCTAAGGGGGTGTATACGGCCCCTGTGGGGTGGTATCCCCTTGGTCCGTGGTCTTGTATGCTGGATCGTAAGTCTTGTGCACTAGTCGAACTTCGTTTGGCCATAACTTCTTTATTCTTAATCCGTTTTCAGCGTTCTTTATATCCACGTGATCGTAATTACCTGAATATCATAATGAACTAATCAAGGAATAATTTCAAGGTAATATGCTAAAAAGTGCTCGTAGAACGTGACTGTATCGTTTATGCTTTGTTTTGTACATTATTTAGCCATTTTACTTGATTTTTGAAGCAATGCCTTATTTTTAGCCTTAATAATGAATTATGGTGAAAAAGTATTGATATTAAATGATTTCATCCATTTTGGGGCTAAAAAGGTGGGAATTATGTACGCATAAACGTGACTTTTTACGTCAAATCAAATATCCCACACTTAGACATTGCTTGTCCTCAAGCAATACTTCAACTATCCTTACTTTAAAAAGATGTTTTTAAGTCCGATTTTTGTGAATTAAAATATTTCTTAGAACAACCATTCCTCATATGGGTAACCTGTTTTCGAAAATTGAGATAAATAAGATAATTGTTCCAGAAATAAGAAAGGAATATCTTTAGGCATGCTTCCGATTCTCGTGATCTTTGGCTTACACATGACTTAGGCAATCTCACCTGTGGTCACTCAATTCACTCAAAAAGTGTATCGGGTTTCCTATCATTCTAAACAAATGAAATTGCTCAAAAGCCAGTCATGTAGCATTCGTCGTCATAGGCTTGATCGAGAATCAAATCTTCACCACTTAGGTGAGGACGGCACTAATTATCCCAAGACATTCATCGGGTTGTAGTGTGAAGTGAGGGTTAAGGGTATGGATAGTGGGATGTCTTTTTTAAAGGGGGTCTGCTTATCTCAGGACTTTTAAACTTATGAAATTTTTTATTTAGATATGCTTTTTAATGAAAACGAAAACGGATAACGGTAAGGAAGTAAAGATAGCTGACTTCTATCTTTGAAAACACAAGAAATATATATATTTTTCAGAGATCGAAGTTTTCGAGAGATTTGAAGCACTTAGCTTTATTTTTATGACATATTTTTGGCTTAGAATTTCTTTGCCAAGGAGATTCTAAGAGATTTTTTTTTCTTTTTGCCTTTTGAGATCCTTTCTTACTTTCATTTTTTCAATCTTTTGATATTTCAAATTTTACTTGGTGTCAATTTTTCACACCTTCAGACTTTCTCGATATTTTTGAGATTTTGATTATTGAAATGCACACGAGAAACTTTAAGTAAAACACGAGATTTATGATTTTTGAGTGAAAGCAAAAAGGATACCTAAATAGCATTTTTCAAAAATTTGAAAATTCTAAGATAAGGTTTTGGTGGGTTTGGAAGTGAGTGGGTTTTAAAACTTGGGTTTTCAAGAAACGAAAAGGTTAAGGCTCAACAGAGTTTACTAAGCGGATCATCGATACTAAAAATGAGTATCAGCAGGGTTAGGCTTGAAGAGATATGAGAAAAGTGGGTTTATTTCCTAAGGAATGTCAATCTTATCTAATTGCACCTATACCGCGTATGGTACTCACCAATATGGTCTCGAAATGCATACCAGGAGCAAGTTCTAATTCAGAAATGCATACATCAGCACACATAACAAATGAATAGTGAATCATTTAAAATGAATGCTTATATAGGCTCAAGATACCTCACTGCAATTAATATGAGTTGTATGTGCTTAGTCATGCGCTGCCCCTAAGATTATCATTTCTTAATTTGAGAAATATCTACCTTATTTACACTACTTTCCAAAATAACTTACTCATATTTAAAATAGCTGCTCTTAGTAATATTAAAACTCAAAGAAATAGCAGAGCTAACTGAATGAGTAGCTATCTACTGTCGAAGTTAAGCTCATGCTTTTCTTTGTTTTATGCAAAAATTTTAAAATTTTTTGATCAATTTTTAAAGTGAGGAACATTTTATGAGTTGCTATTTGGACACAAAAATCTATCTAAGGTATCTTATACCGCTATCCCACACTTAGAGGAACATTATCCCTAATGTTCTGTTTAGTAGAGATTTTATTGGAAGTAAAATCTCACACTTAGAGTTTAAACATATAAGAAAATGTTTCTCAAATGTCAATTTGGGCTGGAATCTCACACTTAATGATAAGCTTAGGATATGGTATAGATTACTTTATTAATTAACTGTACTCAATAAAGCAAAAAGATAGAAACAGAGAAAGGATGAAGAAACTCCCCAGATAGCTAATAGCTGAAGGTCTGAATATGTGCCAATAGAAAAGTCTTTCTTTTGCAGTAGCTCCATGAGGATTATTCAGCTTTTAGGGGGATTGCCTTTAAATGAGAACCTTGCCTTCCATTTCAACCTTAATTTGTGAATCAATCTCTTAAGTGTGAACACGTTGGATATACCTTTTAACTCCATATTTTTGTAATGAAAAAGAATCACTGTCTCAGAATGAAAAGATGTTTTCTATTACAAATAATTTTGTAGAACATATGTTTTTAAACGAGTTTGAGCATAATGCATAAAAGTAGTATGCAAGTACCTCAAATGCTCGAAACATATGAACTAATTTTTGAAAAGTGTTTCCTATTTATCTGAGACAAGTGCTTTTTGCAAAAGATGAGTTGTGACTTTAAAATATTTTGAAAATATTTTTGAGGTACATCCAAGTGTGAAGGATATTCGGAGATTTATCTTCAATTATTAACACACAATCAACACACGTTTTATTACTCGGGTTGCCTCCCGAGAAGCGCTGCTTTTAGAGTCGAGAGCTCGACTTTCCTTCATTCAGAATCGGTAGGTAGTGGAACTTCCAGGGCCAATGGTGCTGGAAGGTGGAACCCTGGAATAGAATCTCAAGAAGTGGTGGGTGATAACCTGAGTGATGTTTGGGATCCTTTCCACATGAAGAGGGAAGCTGTCAAAGTGTTTTTCAGCCACCCTTGCAAGTGAAGAAGATCCTAGGTGATATCATCGACTGACTTTGAGATGACTCCATTGGGATCAAAGATGAGGGTCCCATTGGATCTGACAACCTCACGCTCAGGATGTTCTCTCCTTAAAGAATACATGAAACCGAAGAAGCGTAGATGTATGTCATCATGATTGTCTGGGTTTCTTCTTAGTGTATGGATGGATTCTTGAATACCCTGGAGAAGCTGGTTTTGGTGACTGGAGTACGTGTAACACCTGCCAAATTAGGGCTCGTCATTAGGTCATAATCATTTTGCAATACATGTAATTAATAATATGTTAAGCTAATTTGTGTATCAAGTAATATATATTGTTGAATATATATAGTTACGCGATTTGGCTAAATCGTGTGCTTTCAATCGAATGTAATTCGGTTCAATTAATACGGACTTTAGTGAACAATTTTGTTAAAATAATATAACCTTATTTTATTCAAAATATTATTTTGATAATATTTCATAATTAATTCGTATCGCACAAACAAAAGTCTACGCGATTAAAATATTAAGCGTGCAAACAATCAAAACGAAGTTAAGTTATATTTTATAACTCAAGTACTAAGTATTTGGTAAAATACTTCAACAAAAATATCGAATAATTATTCATATTTTAAAACATATATTTAAGCGCATAAAAATATTATTTAACGTATAAACGATCGGGGAAATAAACGCCGCACGGAGCACGAACTCGAGGAAACAAAAATTGGTGAAACCCACTCTTGTGGACCCCACCCTTGGCCGGCCCCCTTACACCCCTCCCCCACCCTCCTTCCACTTCATTCATTCCCAAACACACCCACCTCCTCTCTCTTTCTTTCTTTCTTTCTTTCATTGTTGGAGCATAATGTCTAAAGCTTAATCTGTTAGTTTTGATAAATTTTGTAAGTCCGAAACTGTACAAGTCAAGTGTCCGAAAGTAGCTAAGTATGTATGTCCGTAACTAATGTAGTCAGTATGTATGTAGTACTTACGGACTGTCTGGTAGTCCGTAAGTAGAAGTCAGCAAGTAGATAGATTCGGACTTTGATGTTTGACTTATATTGACTAGAGAATTCTGCCTATATATATAGGTGTTTGATGTTCAGAATTCTCTAAGTCTTTGGTTTTGTATTATCTGAGTTACTTTAATACAATCAGTTTACCAAAGCAATTTCTCTCTTCTCTAAATCATTTACTTCAAGTATATTGTTATCCGCTGCGTGTTATACTTGATTACTATGCTTAGTTCTGAGATCGAGGACTATCAAATTGGTATCAGAGACACCAGAGCTGCTTAGTGAGCTTCATGACTGATTTAGAGTGTGTTTTTGAGGAATTTGACCGAGTGTATTGATCGGAGGTGATTAGTTTGATACGGATTACTTCTGAATTGATTCAGAAGTGATTAAAGAGATATACGGAATGTTTGATTATACGGAGTGCTTGATCAGAAGTTCATTTTGATCAGTTTCATCATTTTCAGTCTCAATTTCGTCAAAAACATCACTGTAAGTGATTCCGAATCATTCTGTGCTTTCAATTTGATCAAATTCAGTGTTTAATTCGTTGAAATTTCATTCTGTGTTTCATTTTCTCAATTTCATTTTGTACGGATTTTGATTAACACGTTTAAACTTGAAATTAATCATACACGAGTGTTCGGTTTTCAATTACGAGTGCATACATATCTTGATTGTTAAAATTGAAGATGTATTGAGAAAGTAATTTCACTTTGAAAATCTGGGATTCTAAGTCCGTATCTAGTTGTTTGTTTGTCCGAAACTAGCAAAAATAACCGTTTTAGTCCGTATCTAGATTGGCGCGAAATTCTGTTAGAGGTAGTTACAGATTAGTTGTTGACTTTTGTTCCGAAACTAACTTTAGTTACGGAAAAGTTTCTACTTGCTGAAGTCTAGATACTGATTGCTTGTTTCGGATTGATTAATTTTTACTTAGTTGCTGAATTTTGTTTCGGAAAAGATAAACTTGATTTTTGCCAACACATTACTTGGTAAATCTAGTTTCGGATCAAGATACTAAGTGTTAGTTACGGACTTGTGCTAGTTGCTGAATCTAGTTACTGAGAACTAGATACTGAGCATAAGAGTTGGTAGTTACTGATAACACACTTTCAGATTGTGCTAGTTGCTGAATCTAGTTACTGAGGACTAGATACTGAAAACAGTTGGTAGTTACTGATAAAACACTTTCGGACAACTAGTTTTTGACTTTCTTGTTTAATTCAAAGTTACGGAACTCAGTTACTGAATATCAGTTACGGAGTTACTTGGTATATACGGAGTATACTTGCTGAGTATACTTTCGGATTAACTTTGAACTTGAGATTCTTGGAATTTTTTTTGTGTGTTTGTGTTTGTATTTCTAATCCCTTGCAGAAAACATGTCTATGACAAATGCTCAATTTCAAGCCATGATGAAAAACGAACAAGAGACAGGCACCACGAGCAAACCACCGAGGTTTATGCTCAAGGATTTCGATGATTGGCTCTATAGGTTTGAATCCTTTATTGCTCTATATGATCCGGAACTCATGATCCCACTTACGGAGCAATATATTAAGCCACGCCAAGAAGGAAATTTTGGGAAAAGAGAACCTATTCCTCCCAAACCTGTCAAGTTCTTTAATACGGAGGAGAAGAAAGAATATGCTAGAGATCAAAAAGCAAAATCTGTTCTTTCAATGGCACTTCCACAAGAAGTTATGTCTGGATGGAAATCATTAGCAACTGCTTTTGAATTGTTTGAAGCAATGAAGAAACGATTTGCTGGGAATGACAAATATAAGAAGAATAAGTGTGATCTCATAAAGAAGGAATTTGATGCATTCACTACCTTACCTAACGAATCATTTGAGGATCTAATAGTTCGGTATTCCCAACTTACTAGTGAACTTAAAAGACATGGTATGGAGCTTTCAAGAGGAGAAATTAATGAAAAATTACTTTCTGCTCTACCTCAACGTTGGGATAGTAAGGTAGATGCAATGTTGGAAGATGAGGAACAACTTGGTGCAATGGAACTTGAAGACTTATTCAATAAGCTTCAAAATTATGATGTTTCTATCAAGAAAAAGGAACACTCTAGGGCTCACCGCACAATGCAAAATCCGAGTGTTTATGGTTCGAAAGTTCAAGTACAAACATCTACCACAGCATTGTTTAGTGCTTCTACTCCTATCACACCAACTTATTCACAATATCCAAGTTCTTCATCTGAAGGAAGTTCTTCTTTTCAATCTTATCAATATGTTCCACAATCAAATGCTAGTCCTGGTGCTTCAAAGGCAACTGAAGAACATGCGCAAGTTCTTACAGCCTTTCTTGCTTCTTATGAAGCCTTCATAAGTAATAGAATAGCCAATGTGGAACTTATTGAAGAAGATTATGATCAGATCCACCCAGACGATCTTGAAGAAATGGACTTGCAATGGAATCTTGCAATGTTCAAAAGAAAAGTGAAAAAGTTTCTTCAAAGAACTGGTAAGTCTAAGCTTGGAGGGAGACCTGGATTTGATAAATCTAAGGTAAAGTGCTACAATTGCCAAAACTTTGGTCATTTTGCACGAGAGTGTGAAAAAGGTAAAAATCCAAGCTCGGGATTTACCAAGCCTTCTAATGCTCAAGAATCCACTCCCAGACAATATCAAGCAGTTCCTCCTGTCACACAATCAAAAGCCTCTACCTCTCAAGCAATGGTTTCAACAGTAGATGATTACTATGATTGGAGTTTTCATGTTGAAGAGCATTCACATCAACAAGCCTTTATGGCTCAAATCAATGAGGTTGACTCTAATCTCTCTGAGGAAATTTGTGGTAAATGTACTGATCTGGGGGAAAAGATCAGTCTTTTACAAAAACAGAATCAAGAGTTACTCTTGGAAACACAAATGTTTCGGGAAAATAACAAGATTCTGGTGAACAATGATAAAAAGTTTTCTGAAAAGATTGAGGCTTATCAAATTGAGATTCATGATCTCAAAGTGAAGATTTTAAATCAGCAAACTGTTATTGATAAATACTTAACTGATATCAAATCTTTATCTAAACAAAAAGCAGATCAAGTTTCTCAAATCTTGGAATTAAATCGAAAACTTTCCAACATGTCTACCTCATCAATGGTTTTAGATGAAATTATTCACTCTCAAATCACTGATTCTAAAAATAAGACAGGGTTGGGTTATCATATTGTTCCACCACCATCTTGTTATACTTCATCTCCCGAGAAGATTTCTACTGATTTGAAAGAAAAGGCTGTTGAGGTTGAAGTTTCTAAAACCTCATGTGAAAAGGGTAAGGGGACTTTACATGATAAAGTAGTTTTTGTCCCTGCTTCAACAAATGCTTGTGAAAAGGATAAAGGTACAACTTCTTTTACAGAAAACAAAGAAGCTAAAATCTTTACTCCTCATAAAAAGGCTCTTAATTTATTAAAAAGATATACATCTTCTAAGCCTGTGAAGCAAACAAAAACTACCTTTTCATCCAAAGAATGCAATGATTGCGAGGGTAAAGGAGGTAAGACATCTTTGAATGATGAATCTCCAAGGAGTTCTCATTCTAGTTCTCAATCATTCAAAACATATGAGCATAGATGTTGTTTCTTTTGTGGGGTTCGTGGACATATTTTAAAAGATTGTATTCCTCTTCTTAAAAAGAAACAAAAGAAGATGAACAAGGAACAAACGGATAAAAACGGTTCAACAGGAAAATCTTTCAACGTTTTTAAGAAAATCTTTAAAAATAATGTCCCAAAAGAAAAGAATCCTGTTGAAGATTCAACTTCTTTATCTCATAACTTTAAGCAAAGAATGAAGGAGATTGATGTCTGGATAGATGATCCCGTTACTGGACAACCCAAAGCCGCAAAGGCTTGGGTGTCCATTTGCAACTAATAATTTTCATGTTTATGTCTTGCAGTCTTCCCAATCTATCGACAACATTTGGCATGTTGATAGTGGCTGTTCAAGACATATGACTGGGAATTTGTCCTTGCTCAATGATGTTAAACATAAATATGGAGGACGTGTATCGTTTGCGGGAGATATGGGCGGAAAAATCACTGGTGAGGGCACAGTGACAAATGGTGAAGTGAGTTTTGAAAAAGTAAACTTTGTTGAAGAGTTGAAACACAATCTTCTCAGCGTATCCCAAGTTTGTGATAAGAACCTATCAACATGGTTCAATGCTGAAGAATGTTTGATACTCAACCCTGGTTTCACAGTTCCTGAAGAATGGGTACTTATGAGAGCTCCAAGAAAAAAAGATGTATATGTTCTGGATATGAGATCAAGTACCATAACTCAGGATCACACGTGTTTGTTAGTAAAAGCTTCAGAGAAAGATTCTATACTTTGGCATCGGAGAATGGGTCACATCAATTTTCGGAAAATGAATTATCTGGTGAAAAACGATTTAGTGATAGGTGTGCCTAAACAAAACTTCTCTTTACATGATCATTGTATATCATGTAAAAAGGGAAAGCTCATCAGAAAATCTCATAAACCAAAATTGGTGAACTCAATCAACAAGCCATTGGAGTTACTTCATATGGATTTGTTTGGTCCAGTTATGAACTGTTGAATAATCGGAAACCGAATATTCATTTTTTGGAACCATTTGGATGTCTGTGTTTAATCATGAAGACCAAAGAGAGATTGTCAAAGTTTGCCGAAAAAGCTGGTGACGGTTTCTTCTTAGGATATTCAGTGAACTCTCATAACAAAAGGGTGTATAACAAGACATCTAATCGGGTGGAAGAGGTTTATGAAGTGGAATTCTTAAGGCATTCAAAATCTCCCAATGGTATTGGTCCTGAAAAGTTCTTTGATTATGATTCATTCTTCAATTCTTTTGTTCTAATTCCAGAAGATTCAACATCTCAAGAAAATTCTCATTATCAATATGTTGAATATGTGATTCCGGTGATCTCCTCTCCTTCAGAGCCGATTCTTATTACTCCTACACCAACCGTTTTATCAGAAGTAACTCCTCCGGAATCTGTTCCTACAACTTCTACTCCTCAAGAAGAAGAAGGACATTCTACTCCACAAGTAGAAAATGAAGCTGAAAATCATTCGGATCCTGAAAATGAGGAATTTCAAGAAACTTCCACTGAATTATTTAATCATGATGATTCAGATGATGCGGTGGAAAGTAACTTTGAGGATACGAATCTTGATGCAAACATAGAAGTTGAAACACAACCTACTTTGAGTATAAATGCAAAATTCAAACATCCTTTGAAAAACGTCATTGGAGAGGTATCAGATGGAGTGAAGACACGAACTCAACTTGGTGTTCAACCAAAACAAGTGTCCACCTCTTGTTTGATAGCTCAATTGGAATCTTGTTTCTTTTCACAAATAGAACCAAAGAATGTCCAAATTGCTTTACAAGAATCTTCTTGGGTGCAAGCCATGCAAGAAGAATTACAGCAATTTGTAAAACTACAAGTTTGGACATTGGTGGAACCTCCAAAAGGTATTCATCCAATTGGTACTAGATGGGTTTTTCGCAACAAAAAGGATGATCGAGGGATTGTGGTTCGCAACAAAGCAAGATTAGTTGTTCAAGGTTTCACTCAAGTTGAAGGTTTGGATTACGATGAGGTTTTTGCACCCGTAGCTAGGCTAGAATCCATTCAGATATTCTTAGCCTATGCCTCATACATGAAATTCAAAGTTTATCAACTGGACGTCAAATGTGCTTTTCTCTATGGGAAAGTTCATGAAGAAGTGTTTGTCAAACAACCACCGGGTTTTGAATATCCTCAATTTCCAAATCATGTGTTTCGACTAGACAAAGCTCTTTACGGATTACATCAAGCCCCGAGAGCTTGGTATGAGACTTTTGTCACAACACTTGTTGGACAATGGATTTACACGAGGACGAATTGACAGCACTCTCTTTATAAAGAAGTCAAAGGAAGATTTACTGCTAGTGAAAGTATACGTTGATGACATTATCTTTGGATCAACAAACGACAGCTTGTGCAAAGAATTTGAGGAAATTATGAAGTCCAAATTCGAGATGAGCTCAATGGGAGAAATGGCTTTCTTTCTAGGATTACAAGTACAACAAATGGATAAGGGAATCTTTATCCATCAAACAAAATACGTCAATGATATCTTGAAGAAATTCAAGATGTTAGAGGCAAAGCCACTTTCCACTCCCATTGACACAACTGAAAAGATTGGACCTGCCCCTGAAGATTCACCTACGGATCAAAAAGAATACCGCTCCATGATAGGCTCTTTGATGTATCTAACGGCATCTAGGCCAGATATCATGTTTGCTGTGTCTGTTTGTTCTAGGTACCAAGCTGATCCGAAGATAACTCACTTGCGAGCAGTACAACGGATTTTCCGATATCTCAAAGGAAAACCGAATCTTGGAATTTGGTATTCCAATGATGGTGACTTTGAACTTTCAGCATATTCTGACTCAGACTACGGAGGCTGCGGCATTGATTCCAAATGTACATCAGGAGGTTGTCAATTTCTTGGAGGAAGATTGGTGACTTGGCAATGCAAGAAACAACAAACTGTTTCTACATCCACTGCTGAGGCTGAGTACATCGATGCTGCTAGTTGCTGTTCTTAAATCTTGTGGATTCAACAACAACTACGCGATTACGGTTTACTCTTGACCAAAACTCCTTTAAATATTGACAACACTGCTGCAATAAGTATCATACGCAATCCCGTACAGCATTCTAAAACAAAACACATTGAAATACGTTTTCATTTCATACGGGATTGCTATGAGAAAAACCTGATCATTTTGGTTCATGTCGAAACAAGTAAGCAACGTGCTGACTTGTTTACCAAATCATTTTCCAAATCACGCTTTGAGAACCTCATCTCAATGCTCGGTATGAAACATTTGGATCAACTTGACTGAACATTGGATATTTAGGTTGTATTTTACAATTCTAGGTTATTTGCTGCTTTGGTTATTTGTTGTTTTACTTTCAAATATAAAAATCCAAAAACAATAGAAAATTTAAAAATACAAAAACATTAGAAAAATACAAAATCAGGGGGAGATTTTGTGGAAAATGTTGGGAAATGATAGTATATTGGGAAATGTATTAAAATCATTTTTTAAAGAAATGCTAAGTATTATATTTGATGTGTTAGTAGATTTATGTAACATTTCTTAAAGAAAATTTTCTAAAAATTAAGTTATATATAATATATTGGTAGGTATTCAAGTATTTAAGGTATCTCGTCTAAGAAATGTCAAATAATTAGTGCATATTATTTTATATAATCCAAAATATCTGTATATGACAAGCAAAAGTCAATTGACTCAAGCAAAAGTCAAAATAAATGAATCAAAGTTATCAAGATTCTAGTCCTCTAGATTCAAAATAACAATAAAATGTCTTAAATTCTGGAAAATTCATATGGTATGATCTATCATTTAGGGTCTTTATATTATGTTGTCTGGGGAATCATATCCACTATTTGTTGTACTTTGTACAGACCTTAGACTTGGGTATGATTTTGAAGAAGGTTTACTTAATTATATCTCTCTGTTATACTTTGTATAGACCTGAGATATAGTTGTAATTCCAACCAAGGGTATGACATATGTGACAAAATGTCATTCCAACATATGTGTGTACTCTTAAAGACTTCATCATATTCTCACCCTCTATATAGAAATATTACTGTATTTTGAATCCAGAAGTATATTGATATTTAGCTTATATAGAATAATGTGCACATTAACAATAATGCAAAAAGATACTTAAATATTTGAGTACTTGAGTGAACAATAATACCAATAATCATATATAAAGTAATTTTTAGAAAATATATTTTGGAAATGATATATAAATTTAAAAAGGATAAAAAATACTAACAATCAAAATAAACTTGCATTTCTCAATAATAAACATAATACATTCATATATCCCAATATGATCCCAACTCATGAGATTTTCCCCACCAAAAATATTTTATTTCGTTATAATTTTCTTGTAAATATTTTAAGGATTTTATATTTTTCAAAGTAGTTTTCTCTTTAGAATTGTTATGTCTTTTAGATTTAGGTTAGATAATATCCAAAGATTAATCTTTTTGATCCTATATGTTTCAACCAAAGTCATTTTTGAAAATCATCAAAATAAAATTTTTAATTTCAAAATGATCAATGGATTTTTCAGTAACTGATGTTAGTCCGGATCTATGTTTGAAAAGGTATATATACTTCTGAAAACCAGAGTTGACATACGCTTTCAAAACTTTTCAAATTAGTCCGGAACTAGCATATTCAGTATCTGAAAAAACCGAGCAAGTTTTCGTCGATTACTCTCTGTTTACTTCATCATTTTCAAATCTACCAAGATAGATTTGTGCGCCTTGTGATTCCGCATTCATAGGTATAAATTTCATTCTCTATCTCTCAATACCTATGATTTAATCGTGATTTTTCTTGAAAAGTTACTGTTCACATGAACAGTCGTCAATTTTAGTCCGAATCTCCTAGTTACGGACTAGGATTAGGGTTTTTGTCCGTAACTATTGTAGTTACGGACCTTAAGTCAACTATTGACTATTGACTTATTGACCAACCCTACTTACTGACGTTGGCTATTTGACTTTTGTTGACCAAGTCAAATACTGACTTGCGGACTTCATACTTGCTGACTAGGTCCTGAATTATTCTAAGTCTACTAGTATACATCTAGTTACTAACTAAATGTTTACTTACGGACTCATTATAATATACGGACTTAGTTTCGGATTACTTAGTCAGCATGTACATACGGACTATACATACGGACTATACTCAGGTATTTGACCTAATTGTTAGTTACGGATTATTGTCATCTCGTACATACTGACTATGTAATCTTAGTTTAGGACAATCTGAAATTTTAGTTAGACATTTAGTTCCTGACCTAGTTTTACTTAGGAAATTTGTCTATACTAGTTACTGAATTAAGTATTACATACTGACCTAGTATTGATACTTAGTACTGAGTAGCTAGTTGCTGACATAAAAGATCTATGTATTTCTAGTTTCGGACTATTTGATACTTAACAAAATTTTCAGTATGTGCATCATTTTGTTTCTATTTGTTTTGTACTTCGCTTAACAGTTTGTTTTGTGTAGCTTGTTATACACATTATGGCAGATCAACCTGGTGTTGCTGACATTGCTAGAGTCATAATTGACTTTGAGCCGAGACATAATGTGACTGCTTATCTTATGGATCCCCCAAACAAGCCTGTCAACAACTGTTTTCACCCAATTCTGAACTTTTTGAGAAGATCCAGAATTCACTATGCCTTACATATGGGAGTTGAACACATATTTCAAGAACATATGTTTGAATTTTGGAACTCGGCTGAATACCTTCCAAGTAATAATCCTCCATGTATTCGAGCTATTGTGAATGGAATTCCCATAGATCTCACAGAAGAAATGATAAGACAAACCTGGAATTTTGGGGATGCTGAAAATGTTAACAATAGAATTCCAAGGGATATAGTGGTAGATTGTCTTTCTAGGATGGGTTGTACAAGAGGACCTAGAGACAAACAATATTTGAAAAATCATTTTCCTCCTCAATGGAAGTTTATGATACATACAATGGTCTCCACCTTATCACCGAGGAAATCAGGACATGATTCTGTTGGGATCAATTTACTTGAGATGATCACTGCTCTCATCTTTAACATCCCGTACAACTTTTCAAGATTCATCTTTCAGCAACTGGTCGGGAATCTTACTAGCAAAGAGGCATTCTTTATGTATCCAAGGTTTTTACAAAGGATCTTCAATCAACATCTCCAAGGACTAACTTTTGAAGGAGATAGATATACCTACATTCCTGTTCCACAAAGGGTATTCGCAGATGTTCACAATTACAGAAAGAAGGCTGTTCCTGCATCCCTAGAGTTATTTGGACATGTTATAGATGAAAACTTTGTCCCTCCACAAATTGAATTTGAATTATCTTCAAGTGATGAAGAAGGAGGAGAGGGTGTAAATGAGGAACAAGTCCAGGAACACGCACAGAATATCATAGCCAATGAACCTCAAGAAGGTGTTAATGTGGAAGCAATAGAAAATATTGTAGCCAATGAACCACCAGTTGAAATTGAACAAGAGGCTATTATGGAAGGAAATGTTGAAATGGAAGAAACCTTGGAAAACATTGAATTAAATGTTGATTTGTTTGAAGATGAACCTGATCATGAAGCATCTGCTGTTGATATAGCTGAAGCTGTTCATACTACATCATCTGATTCTTCTGATACTGAGCTTGAAACTGCAAATGAAGATGATTCTTCTAGTTCTGAAGAAGAAGATCCTAAGATTGTGGAGGAAAGGAAAAGAAAAGAAAGAGAAGAAGCTCTAGATCCGTCTTATAATCCTGAAGCAGAACAAGTTCCAATCAAACCAAAGAAAATCCGAAGAACAACAACTTTATCGGTATTTTCTAACGAAGCTAGTACTTCAACTAGTATGCCTTCATCTGGAGCCATTATGACATCTTCTAGCATTCCATCTTCATCCAGTTTGCCATCTGATACAATTCCATCAATTCCTCTTGCTGAAGTGGACTCAAAATTAATAAAGGCAATTGCACCTGTTCTAAAGCATGTTGAAGAACTGCAAAAGAAACTGATTGACTACTCAGCCAAAATGGAGGATAGATTCAATGAGCAAAATCAACAAATTGTCAATCAAAAGAACCTGATTGATCAACAAGCTGCAAAGATTAAAGAATTAGAGCTTGAAGTTGAGAAATTAAAAGAAAAATCAGTTGATCAGGGGGAGAAGTCTGAAAAAGAAGATGAAGAAGAGGAAGAAAAGGATGACAATGATGGTGATGATAATGATGATGGTAATGATGGTGGTGGTAATGATGGTGATGAAGATGACAATGATGGTGATAGTTTATATGATTTTGGTGCTTATGCTAATGATGGAAATGAGGATGATACTGAGCAAAATGAACCTCTTCAAGATTTCTCACAGCCTGAAGATCAACAGCATTTTTCTTCTTCAAGTGATGAACCTCATGATACATCTTCAAGTCCTATTGATTCTCCAGATCCAATACACTTTGCACCTGCACTTCCTCAGATCTGTGATGTTCCAGTGTTAGCTCCAACTTCAGAGTTTGAAGATCTTGTATTTGAAGACTTAGAAGAAGAACAAGAGCTAGATACTAATATCTTTGATTTTGCTGAAGAAAAAGAAAATGATAAGGTTGAGGGGGAGTTGCTGCCTAGTGAACAAAGATTTATGATCGATATTGGAGAAGAAGAGTTGGCCAAGAAACATATATCGGATGGCTGCTATTCTCCTACATGTAAACGGATGGAGGTTGGAGAATCTTCGGGAACTAAAGAAGTTGTATATGTATGGGGTAGTGATGAAGATGAGAATGATTATCAAGTTTCTGATATTGCTGAATTTGATTATAATCTTCAAAGATTAAATCAAAATGGAGACTTTGATTCAGATGAAGAGCCTCCAGTAGAGGGAGAAGAAGAAGATGGTATTGATGAAGAGCATGAGGAATCTTTATTTCAAAACTGTCCTGAAGATCCAGTTCAAGAAAACCTTACAAAGACTGGTTCAAAGAGAAGGTTATTGTTAATGAAGAAAAGTTGTCAAAGAGGAAAACATTCAAGCTCAAAAGCAGAAAACTCAAAGGAAAGATTATAAGCTGGAAGTATGATTCTGACAACAAAGTTTTTATAGTAAAAAGAACGGATGGACTCCAATACTTCTCAAGATCTTTCAGACGAATTGGATCTCTGCCTCAATGTGACGTGAATCAT
Source organism: Pseudognaphalium luteoalbum (assembly GCA_963422505.1). NCBI lineage: Eukaryota > Viridiplantae > Streptophyta > Magnoliopsida > Asterales > Asteraceae > Pseudognaphalium > Pseudognaphalium luteoalbum. The sequence continues at coordinate 44,303,576 of OY730196.1, forward strand.
CTTGGAAGCATCAATATTTTGAATTATTCTGAAAGAGGGATCGTACATTGGATGATTCAGAGGATTTATGAGGATACAAATTGGCACAAAGAAAAACATTTGGAATGGAAATATCTTCCAAGAACACTGCCAAAGAGAAAAATTGATCCTTGGGAAATTAATTCAATTACAAATCAACCAAGGGTGAAACTTATCTATCCTAGAGCTCACTGCAAGAAAGAAATCCCTCTGGAGATTCTACCAACGAATTTCACCAAATACTTCATTAAATGGTTCTATGTGAGCAATACTGGTGAAGCTTACATAGTTTGCTATGACAAAGAGCAGAATGGAAACATTATATGGCCAACCAGAAATGTGGTGATAGTATATGATCCCTTGAGTTTAATCAACCTTGCTGAAGAAGATTTGTCGATGCTGGAGAAGAATCAAATTATTCATGATGATGATCCAGAATCAACAATCCAAGCAAGAATGTTTCAAAGGGTGGTTCATGTTTGCCTTGAGCAGAGAATCCATGCGGGATGCAAGCATCCAGGGTTCGAATAAAGAAGTATTAGTACAAAGACAAATCAAGCTTTATCCAAGGGGGAGTTTGTTGGAGCATAATGTCTAAAGCTTAATCTGTTAGTTTTGATAAATTTTGTAAGTCCGAAACTGTACAAGTCAAGTGTCCGAAAGTAGCTAAGTATGTATGTCCATAACTAATGTAGTCAGTATGTATGTAGTACTTACGGACTGTCTGGTAGTCCGTAAGTAGAAGTCAGCAAGTAGATAGATTCGGACTTTGATGTTTGACTTATATTGACTAGAGAATTCTGCCTATATATATAGGTGTTTGATGTTCAGAATTCTCTAAGTCTTTGGTTTTGTATTATCTGAGTTACTTTAATACAATCAGTTTACCAAAGCAATTTCTCTCTTCTCTAAATCATTTACTTCAAGTATATTGTTATCCGCTACGTGTTATACTTGATTACTAAGCTTAGTTCTGAGATCGAGGACTATCATTCATCACCACCACACCTCACCACCATCTTAAATCGCAAAATAACAACATTAAACGACCTTAAACCAGTTAGCCCGTTTGAAGAAAAAGAATCACGGAGTCACGATCTACCTTCCTATCTTTTCGAAATCTTCACGCGTTAACTTGTAAGTTTCCGACAAAATCTCGTAACTCCTCGAATTCAAGTGTTTTTGACATATTGTTTATTTAAGCTTGAAATGTCCAAATATGGGTTGGGTAAAAGTTTTGGGCCAAACGGAAATCGGAAAACACATTTTCTACTCAAAATCCGACCATCAGATGTAAGTGTCGCATAGGCCATAGCAGCGTTGCGTCACTTAATGCATCACTTAAGTGTCGCATAAAAACCTAATCTTATGTCACTTACCTAAGTGCCTCATAAAACCCCTTTTTCCCGACACTTCCTAAGTGTCGTAAATTCAATACCCGACACGCCTAACCGACACTTCTAGCGACACTTGTCTAAGTGTCGCCTATAATTGAATTCTGATTTCATCTGACACTAACCCTAGTGACGCATGACCCTGATACCGACACTTGGACCCGACACTTGCTTAAGTGTCACCCCCTTATGTGTCACTTCCTCAAGTGACGCAATAAGTGTCGCATGAAACAGAACCCAGATTTTTACTAAGTGTCGAGACCTAAAATTTTATCGCTTGATTTCACCCAAATTCAATTTTTAGATACGTCTTTCATTAAAGCAATATAGTAGAAATAAAAATTTTCCAACCCAGATTTTTGCTCGACCCCAGCCAGGGGCTCTACCCCTTGGACCCCGCTAGGGGTTGCCACCCCTGAAACCCCGCTAGCCATGGGCGCTGCCCCCGGACCCCCGTCACCTAAAATTTATAAATAATTTTAAGTATAACACTCCAAAAATCATAACAATATTAATGAGATTATTATTACAACCAGTCACCAACAGGCCCTACACGTTTTCAAAACTCAAACTTATCAATCAAATCAAATCATTGGACATTACTAGTTGGATGAACAACTAGCATAGATTATCTTTTAAGATACCTACTTATTTTATTTAAACTTGCGCGTTATAAACGCCCGACAGGTTACAGTCTTCGGACACCCCATTTTACTTCACCACATTTGCTTCATTGCAACTCTTGAGGCTCAGGTGAGTCTCATAGCCCCGACTTTTTTTTACCGAATTTACTCCCGGGATTGGGAATACATGCTCTAACTGTTTTACACGTGAACACGAGTACAAAACTCACTATATTCTGCATGAGCTATTTTCTAATCACATTTAAGTCCTCTACGATCATAGTTCTGGTAATACTTTATGTAGCGCGAATGTTAGTGTATCGTACCATATAGGACTGACCATCCTCATCCAGGTCAGCAAGCACTGACTGGTTAAACAGACGCATTAACTTTTGTTCTTACGAGTGTGGATTAGACACTCGCTTGGAGGCACCCACGGTCAGGCACTTTATTGTGATCATGACACCCACGTTAAGCGCAAACTATGACCTCATGGCAGACATATACATCATTTTATTCATTTCAAACGGTTATCATTAAATCTTGTGGTTCACACTTACATAATCATTATGCAAACCTGTGAGCTCACCAGCGTCAGCTGACCTTTTTAGCATGTGTTCTCAGGTACCCAACAGCAGTAGGACCTGTTCACTCAGGATGCCCATAGCTCGAGTCAGCATACACGTCAGTAGATTATTTTGCATTACTACATTTTGTAACTAAGTTATGCCGATTAATCTATAAACATTGTAATTATTGGGCTTTTGTAAACATTTATACATTGTAAAACTTATATTATCAATGTACTTGTAAAACAACGCATATAGAGTCGTTCATTATATGCCTTGTGTGTTTTGATTATTGATTAGTAGCACCCCAAAGCTTGCTTATGCTAAACAGTAAATTTAAGGGTGTTACAGTACTTGAGGTCAGAGTTCCTAAAGATGTTTAAGATTCTATAGTAGACTTCACGTAGACCATCATGAAATAGCTGCATAGGTTCTTCTGGAGGAATAATACCAAATATCTCTGACAGACGTTCCAAATATCTTTATTTTAAAACATGTTCTTATGTTAATAATCATCTCTAACATATCTTGGATGTATTTCAACACCATGCATGTGTTAGATCATGGATTTAAAGGTCAAAAGATGAAAATCTTCTTTTATTTGATGATTGGTGTTCTTCACTTTGAATAAAATACTCAATCATGGACTTGTAAGTTTCTGTCCAGAAAGTTTCATCTACTTCAATAATTTAAAAAAAAATCATTTCTTATGAAAATGGACATTTTAATAGTCTAAAATCAAGTTCTGGAAGTAAGCTTTCCAAACCCATAAGCCTCATATTTTTCTGAGTTCAATTGATATTTTTTATAATTTTTGTAAGAAAAGATATCCAAGCTGTTATATTAAGTCAGAAACTTTTCTCTCAGTGTTTTAATCATAACTAGAGCTACACAACTCCAAATGACTTGAAACCAACGCCAAAAGTTTAAAATTTTGTTGGCTACAACTTTTCTATTGATTACTTTTTCTGGAACCCAATAGATTTTGCCCAGAAACAATGATTGCATGTATGTATTCAGATTTGACCTCAGACGATAAAAGTAAATTTTAAAAATACTTAGACTTCTCTATAATTTCTGCAAAAATTACATAAAATAGATAATATCTTGGGGATCAACTGTGATTTTTTCCTTATTTTATTTCGGATCATAAGTATTTTTCATAAATTCAACAAACTGATATAATTTTCTAGAAATAAGAATGTGGAATGAGTTTTGGTAAAAGTTGGAAACCATCACTTGCGGACTTGCTATTTAAGGAAAGACTTACTCTTTATGACTCATTAACATGTTTAAGGTTTGGGTAAAAGTCTCGGGTCAAACCGAGAAGGTTTGAGCGACTCAACAAGAACGGGCCTCGGTTTCAAAAACGGGAAACATACTATTTTTGGAAAGAATGGTAACCAAAAGGGGTTTGGGTGTCTTATGATGTATTAATCGATTTGTGTGTTGTTAATCATAATTTGGGAGGAAACAAAGTTCCAACACTCAAAACACTATGAAATTTGGACACAAACAATTGCGAGACATTATATACTCGTATATTCATTATTATACTCAACGCGATTATTGGACATTAACAAACTTCAAAGCAAACAAACCATTTTGGCACTTTGTAATCTAAATATTTAGCTAAGCAATCCTATCAAACCTAATTTACCAAGAAACTAATTAGAAACCTCGTGTTCATAGGACTTGGATAGGAGTCATACCCGACAAGCGCGCACTACATCCATCGTTTACTCTTACGCTCAATTGTGAGTATTCACAGCCCCTTTTTACTTGTTTATTATTTTGGGGTGAAAAGCATGATCTCGTACTTTAACTAAATTGGTTGTACTCTTTATGAACTTGTTAACCTTTTGCTATACTATTTATGCAAATTGGTGAAGACTATTGTTATGCTTGAGTACTATCGTGCTAAAGTCCCCGGAAATACAGTTTACACTACTTATTAACTCGTCCGAGAGCTAGACGAGCCGTTGATATTTATGGATAGCGCTATTTAGGGGGAAACCACTCCTCACTCACACTGTTCGTGAGTACATAGTATCACCAGTACTCATGTTACTGATAGAACATGGAGCTTGGGGCATGTGTCGGTTGAATCGGTTAAGTAGTGGCCTCAATTGCATTAACACTCATGTATACTACCTTTCATATTCGCAACTATTACAACCAATCATTTTTATTCATGTCATTTATGAACAAAGCTTTTAATTCATTTGTTTGTAACACTAAACCTGTGTACTCACCAACTATGACCATAGTTGACCCTTTTGTTTTATCATGCTTTTCAGGAGAACGACAGTAAGGTGCACTCTAGGAGTACATTAGCATGGATGCATGTTCACACGCGTTTGCTTTATTTTGAAACTATGAATCTCTTTTGGAAACTTTAAGAGCTTATTATAATTTCTTTTCGAACTGTGGTTGAAACTTGTAGTAATGTGTAATATTTACTCTAAATTATGTATGGTGTTGCTACTATATCTTATGCATTGTTACCCGGTACTGTTACATCTCGTGTTTCCGCTTTAGCGGGGTGTAATAGGTTTGGTATCAGAGCCTAAGCTTATAGAGAATGCCGGTTTTTCAAATAAAAACCCCTACTATAACCAACACTTTTAAATAATATTTTCTTAAAACACCAAAATATTACCATTTCAACTAAATTGAACATATTACTTGTATAGCTAAACCGTGTGTTGCATTATAAGACCTCAATTAGACATAGCCTGATCACCTATGTTTAATTTAGGTAGGATTATGCGAGACACGGAGTAGGTATACTACGATTATGTTCGATTATTCCTTCTTGATTAAACCTTTGGAAAGCAAACATTGTGTGTGTGCATTGCATATCGTAGGCATCCATGTAGCACTGTTAGTAACTAAGTATACCTCCATTTTAGTCTTATCGTTTCGAGGTTAACATGTTAGTGCATAATGTCAAAGTAGCTTTTTTAAGGTGTTAGTCAAATCTTGTGATCTTTGTAAGCGACACTAAGTATAGGATAGCATCATTTGGGGTGTTGCATTAGCTACTGTATATAGTGGTTGAATCTGGATCTGTGACTGTTCTTTCTGTCTATGCTCGAGCCATATTATGTGATATTCTAATCGATTCTAATTAATTATAGAGCAATAGTTTTACTACTCTTGTTTGTATTAAATGGCCCTTGATTTCGCATACATAAACTCGTTAAAAATATTCCGCACGTTTAACTAGTGAATCGAACCCTAAAGATCAATAGATTGGAAACTACACATCATTTTCCCACGGTGCTTAGTCAACAAACGCGTCAGGAGACATCACTAATTGTCTTATCTTGTCGCAACCCTCATCCCACGCCTCCATATCAATCGACGATTATGATTACATCAGTGGTCACCCTCGTGACAACCCACCCAGTACCGAAAAGGAGAATCTATCAGAAAAAGGACCACTTGAGGAGGTTCCGCCTAAGGATGAACCAATAAAACTGGACCAACATGAAAACCTGTCACCTAGGCATGTTACATCTAGTTCTTCTACTTCACACTCTTCCTCCCACTCTTATCGAAGACCTATGAATCGCGTGAGTTATACACGACTAGAAGGACTGACAAACCACCTCAAGCTAGACCTTATACTATCTACACTACTACTGATACTCTAACCACTAGGACCCATCGTCGGTCAGATGTCCGCCAATGGAATTGGTTTCCCGCAACTCTTGAGACTTGGGGAACTGAATGAGGAATACAGATTCCTACAGATGACGAAGAAGCTCTCGACATGCATACCTCCTCATACGCACAGGAACCCACTCACCTTACCGTTCTGGTACTAGCTGCTAGGCTACGTCGCCACGAGAATAGAATAGATACTATGGAGTTTGAACAACATGAAACCCGTTTAGGATAGCTGCACCTGGAACAAGGTTGAGTGGTACAGATCTATGAGGACCAACAGGGTCTTAGCGAAACCATAGAAACTACCCATCTTCCGGTGATGGAGACCAGAGGCAAAGTCATTGCCTTGCGATTAAGACTAATGTGCAAAATGGAACTCACTTAAGACTAGTAGAATTTCTACTACACATGTAAAATGTGTGAGAAATTGTTTCAACCAAATTTTTGTCAGATATTTTCCATGGATTTTTCACAAACATAAATCCTCCATCAGATTCTTGATAAAACAGAATTTTCAACACTTTTCAATGACCAGAGCGTTCAACGTATTTTATCGACTCAAGTCTTCATCGGATTTTCATCGGACATTTAATCAAAATTTTCCACAACTTCAATCTTTCGAACGGACTTGTTTAACAAAATTTTCAAACGATTTTTCAGTGACAAGAGTTTTCAATGTATTTTGACTGACTTAAATTTTCAACGAACTCTAAGTTGTAAAAACAGATTTTCAATGTAAAAATTGTTTCAACAGATTTTATGACAACTCTTCCACAAAATGTTTTATAAAATATTCAAATCCATAAATTATTAACAAAGTTGCTAAAATCACGATGACGTTAGTAATAGAGGAGACGACGCCAATTTAACCAGAAATAGTACTAGTTATTTTGTGTTAAAACTAGGGATAGTTAAAAATTCCTTTAGTATACTAGAAATTTATATATCTTTAGAGACTAAACTTTGATTCATCAAGAGCTTGTTACGAGTGTGGAAACATGTACCTTTCTCCTAAATACCCACTACGCATCAGTACCTTTGACTAAGGGGCAGACAAGAGCTTTGTCTGACATCAGTTTGGGCCCCTAATCCATAGGGAATCATAACCTTTAGGACCTCCGTATGCGGTAAAATTCGTTAGTGGTTACAGACTGATTGTTAGTGAAATAATCCGTAACTACATACTAGAACTGAAAGGTGATTCCTTCAGTATAGACCTTATTCTGATGAAAATGGAAAGTTTTGATGTAGTAGTCGACATGGACTGGTTAGCCAAAAATCATGTAGACATAAGTTGTCATGAGAAGGTTTTGCGAGTACCCATTCGGATGAATGAGATACTATTAGTTCGAGGAGAAAGACCTGGAAGAAAATAGAAGATAGTGTCATCCAAGAAAATTCGCAAAAATCTGATCGAAGAATGTCTCGCTATTCTGGCACACGTCTTCAAGACTAAGCCAAAGGTAAGACGCATACAAGATGTCCTAGTGGTATGCAACTACCCCGAAGTATTTCCAGATGATCTACCTAGATTGCCCTCACATAGGCAAGTTGAATTCTGAATCGACTTAATTCCTAGAGAAATTCCAATAGCTAAGGCACCGTACTGCCTAGCGCCCATGGAAATGCAGGAGTTGTCTAACTAACTCCAAGAACTCTCCGATAAGGGATTTATTCGCCCCATCTCATCACCATGGGGTGCTCATGTTCTATTCGTTAATAAAAAGGACGGATCCTCACGAATGTACATTGATTATAGAATACTAAACAAATTAACAACCAAGAATAGGTACCCGCTCCCTTGAATCGACGATCTATTCGATCAGCTGCAAGGCGCCTCCTACTTCTCCAAACTCGACCTACGGTCAGGTTATCACCAATTACAGATTCACAAAGAAGATATACCCAAAACGGTGTTCCAAACAAGATATGGACATTATGAGTTAATGCTTATGCCCTTCAGCCTAACCAATGCTCTTGCAGCGTTCATGAACTTAATGAACACAGTTTGCAGAGCATACTTGGATAAATTTGCGATTTTTATCGATGACATACTAGTCTACTCGCGTAGTAAAGAGGATCACGAGCAACATTTAGGGCAAGTGTTGCAACCACTCAAGGAAGAGAAGTTGTACTCCAAATTCTCTAAGTGTGAGTTTTGGAACAGAGAAGTACACTTTCTCGGTCATATGGTGAACATAGAAGGGATCCATGTGGATCTAACTAAATTCAAGACAATTGAGAAATGGAAAGTCCCGAGGACCCCTACGGATATCCGTCAATTTCTAGGATTTGTTGTATACAATAGAAGGTCCGTAGAAAATTTCTTAGAGATCGCCAAGCCCTTGACAGAACTGACCCAAAAGATGAAGGAATTCGTTTGGGATATTGAAAAGGAGAAGGCATCCCAAACGCTGAAAGAGAAACTGTGCAATGAGCCAATCATATCATTGCATGAAGGAACAGATTGTGGTATATTGTGATGCGTCACACTAGGGATTGGGCTGCCATCTGATGCAGAAGAATATAGTAATTACGAATGCTTCCACTCAACTCAAGAAAAATGAGGTGAACTGTACTACGCATAACTTGGAACTAGGAGCAGTGGTCTTCATACTTAAAACCTGGAGACATTACCTATACGGTTCCAGATGTACTGTGTTTACCGATCATAAGAGTCTCCAGGACATACTCGAGCAGAAGGTGCTCTACATGAGGCAAAGAAGGTGGATGGAGTTACTTAACGACTATGATTGCGAAATTATGTACCAAAAGCCGTTAGGATTATTACAACAACCCGAAATACCCCAATGGAAATGGGAACAGGTAACAATGGACTTCGTCACTAAGTCACCTTGAACTTCCAAAGGTCACGAATTCATTTGAGTTATTATCGACCAACTGACAAAATTCATGCATTTTCTACTTATCCGAGAGGATTACATAATAGAGAGACTTGCTCAAAGCTATATTGAAGAAATTATGTCGTGTCACGGAGTGCCCATTTCAATTATCTACAGCAGAGATTGTCATTTTACATCATTGTTTTGGCTATCAATGAAGAAGGTGTTGAATACCCAACTAAACCTGAGTACAGCTTATCACCCTCAAACAGATGGGCAAGTGAGCGAACTATTCAAACCTTAGAAGATATGCTACGAGTCTGTGTACTAGACTTCGGAGGAAGTTAGGATGTACACTTACTTACCCCTGATAGAGTTCTCTTACAACAACAATTACCAGACTAGCGTCAAGTGTACACCATTTGAGGCCATGTGTGGACAAAAATGCCTATCACTGTTGTGTTGGCACGAAGTCGGTGAGAAGCACTTGTCAAGGCCAGATGTCATTCAGAAAAGCTACGTTGACAATCGCAGAAAGCCACTAAAATTCCAAACGGGTGAATGAATGTTCCTGAGAGTATTACCTCAGAAAGGACTTGTGCACTTCAACAAGAAAGGCACGCTAAGCCCAAGCTAAATTGGACCATACAAAATCTTGAAATAAATAGGCCCGGTGGCTTATGAACTAGAATCACCCAAAGAGTTGGATGGCGTTCATGACATATTTCATGTCTCAACCTTAAGAAGTGTCTAGTTGACAACTCTCAGACCTTTCCCTTAGAAGAGTTCGAATCGATGATTGACTACTTTCTTTTAGTGAAGCAACCAGTGAAATCCTTAATAGAGGTACCAAACAGTTGAGACGTTACAAGATTCCCTTAATTAACGCTCTCTGAAATTCTAAACATGGACCTGAGTTCACATAGGAACAGGAAGATTTAATGAGACGAAACTACCCCCACCTATTCACTAGTGCTTCGTCACCCAATAGGACCATTTGAATTTCGGGACGAAATTCATTTCAACAGTGGGATAATGTGACAACCGTCAAAAATCTCAGGTCATTGCCGCACTTGAATCTTATATTTACAGCATTCCTTAATTCCTAGTGAAAACTCTAGGTTATGACTGCTTAGATTTGTTAAAGCTGTAGAACGTCTTAGAGATTGCTTAGTGAACCATAAGTTCATTCAGACATGCTAAATTAATTTATGAAGTACCATGAAAAACAAAAGAATCAAGTCCCATGAATTATCACAAAAATACTATCTTGTCGCACAACCAAGGTTGGCTAAAATTCCGTAAACCCGTAAATGAAACTCGAATATAACAAACTAACACTTGAATACCTATTGGAAGCAATTCAATCATAAATTAAAATACTTTTATAAACTAAAGAACACAAACTTTTATAGCTCAAATATTAATCACCGAAACATCACAAAATAAACCTTATACCATACAATATACTTACACATCTTTAATACAAACTTAATACAACTTTTATAAACTTTATTTAACGAAAAAAAATAAATTAAAAGGCCTCCTTGGGACCCCAAAACCGGCCTCCCCCTTACATATCCCCTCTTTTCTTACACCAAATCATTCATTTCACCCTCCCAAAACACACACTTCTCTCTAATTCTTCTCTCTAACCTTTCACACTCTTCTCTCTCTAAAACCTCTCAAGAAATCAGTCATTTTGCAACCTAAACCAAGAAACTTTAAGGTGTCCTCAAGCAATTTCAAGAACATAAAGGTAAAACACAACGTCTCTAACATCTTTCTTTACTTACAATCTCTAAAAATATGCTTTTCCTTCATAAAATTCGGAATTTATGCCTTTTTCATGGCTAAAATCCTAATACAAAACTTGATGTTTGTAGGTTATCTCTTTTCACATCCTTATGTGTTAAAAGAAAGGGTAACCTTGAGGAAACCGATTATTGTTGGTAAACTTGTGGAAATATTGTTCATCTTTATTTAAAAACTTGTTCATATGTTAATATTCATCTCTAACACACCTTGGATGTATTTCAACACCATGCATGTGTTAGATCATGGATTTAAAGGTCAAAAGATGAAAATCGTCTTTTATTTCATGATTGGTGTTCTTCACTTTGAATAAAACAATCAATCATGGACTTGCAAGTTTCTGTCCAGAAAGTTTCATCTACTTCAATGATTTAAAAAAAAATCATTTCTTACGAAAATGGACGTTTTTATAGTCTAAAATCGAGTTCTGGAAGTAAGCTTTCCAAACCCATAAGCCTCATATTTTTCTGAGTTCAATTGATATTTTTTATATTTTTTGTAAGAAAAGATGTACAAGCTGTTATATTAAGTCAGAAACTTTTCTCTCAGTGTTTTAATCATAACTAGAGCTACACAACTCCAAATGACATGAAACCAACGCAAAAAGTTTAAAATTTTGTTGGCTACAACTTTTCTGTTGATTACTTTTTCTGGAACCCAATAGATTTTGCCCAGAAACAATGATTGCATGTATGTGTTCAGATTTGACCTCAGACGATAAAAGTAAATTTTAAAAATACTTGGGCTTTTCTATAATTTCTGGAAAAATTACATAAAGTAGTGAATATCTTGGGGATCAACTATGATTTTTTCCTTATTTTATTTTGGATCATTAGTATTTTTCATAAATTCAACAAACTGATATAATTTTCTGGAAATAAGAATGTGGACTGATTTTTGGTAAAAGTTGGAAACCATCACTTGCGGATATGCTATTTAAGGAAAGACTTACTCTTTATGACTCATGAACATGTTTAAGGTTTGGGTAAAAGTCTCGGGTCAAACCGAGAAGGTTTGAGCGACTCAACAAGAACGGGCCTCGGTTTCGAAAACGGGAAACATACTATTTTTGGAAAGAATGGTAACCAAAAGGGGTTTGGGTGTCTTATGATGTATTAATCGATTTGTGTGTTGTTAATCATAATTTGGGAGGAACCAAAGTTCCAACACTCAAAACACTATAAAATTTGGACACAAACAATTGCGAGATATTATATACTTGTATATTCATTATTATACTCAATGGCGATTATTGGACATTAACAAACTTCAAAGCAAACAAACCATTTTGGCACTTTGTAATCTAAATATTTAGCTAAGCAATCCTATCAAACCTAATTTACCAAGAAACTAATTAGAAACCTCGTGTTCATAGGACTTGGATAGGAGTCATACCCGACAAGCACGAGCGCTACATCCATCATTTACTCTTACGCTCAATTGTGAGTATTCACAGCCCCTTTTTACTTGTTTATTATATTGGGGTGAAAAGCATGATCTAGAACTTTAACTAAATTGGTTGTACTCTTTATGAACTTGTTGAACTTTTGCTATACTATTTATGCGAATTGGTGAATACTATTGTTATGCTTGAGTACTATCGTGCTAAAGTCCCCGGAAATATAGTTTACACTACTTATTAACTCGTCCGAGAGCCAGACGAGCCGTTGATATTTATGGATAGCGCTATTTAGGGGGAAACCACTCCTCAATCACACTGTTCGTGAGTGCATAGTATCACTAGTACTCATGTTACCGATAGAACATGGAGCTTGGGGCATGTGTCGGTTGAATCGGTTAAATAGTGGCCTCAATTGCATTAACACTCATGTATACTACCTTTCATATTCGCAACTATTACAACCAATCATTTTTATTCATGTCATTTATGAACAAATCTTTTAATTCATTTGTTTATAACACTAAACCTGTGTACTCACCAACTATGACCATAGTTGACCCTTTTGTTTTATCATGCTTTTCAGGAGAATGACAGTAAGGTGCACTCTAGGAGTACATTAGCATGGATGCATGTTCACACGTGTTTGCTTTATTTTGAAACTATGACTCTCTTTTGGAAACTTTAAGAGATTATTATAATTTCTTTTCGAACTGTGGTTGAAACGTGTTGTAATGTGTAATATTTACTCTAAATTATGTATGGTATTGCTACTATATCTTATGCATTGTTACCCGGTACTGTTACATCTCGTGTTTTCGCTTTAGCGGGGTGTGACAAGGTAAAACGACCAGTATCTCCTAATTTTTTGGGCAGGTTGCTTACGACGGCCGAACATTCCGCGTTCAGCGGGATAGTAGATACATCGGGTATCTTATCTTTGGTGGAAAGCATTCGCCTAATGTGCTTGGCACTAGTAGGAATTCTAGACACGGTGTCTAAGAATTTAGCATCGAGCTTGAAGGAGTTAACCTTATACCTTGACGATTAGGGAATGAGATTCTCACTTCTCTAGCAGGAGTGGGTATGGATGGTGTCTCAACTGTCTTCGAGACAGGAGATTCTTTCTTCACCAGAGAAGAAGTATTAGGTTGGCTTGGTGCCGCCTTTGGATCCTTGGAGGTTACTTGTTTGGCCTCTTCTACGTGTGGGTTGTGAATGGTATTGCTTGGAAGGGCTCCATGGGGTTTGGTGTCAAGATGCTGAGCCAACTGACCGATTTGGTTCTCAAGGCTTTTAAGAACCAAGAGTTGGTTTCTAACGAACAAGTCAATCTGGTCTTGTATGGCGGTGGTTCTCTGATTGAATTGTGTCTGAACCTCGATAAATTTGGTGAGATTATCATCTTGACTAGTGATAGGCACAATGGTCTTTGTGGTATCACTAGGTGGGCTGACATCTGGTGCGGTTAAGGATAAGGGTTGGTTGTAGGTAAGTTGGGGTTGTTGTGTGTAGGTTGGGTATCTTGGTTGATATTTGGGTTGGAAGGTTGGTTGGGTGTTTCATGGAGGATATTGAGTGCCTTGTGTCCTAGGTAGAGAAGTTCATGTGAAACCAGGCGGATTTTGTGGTCAAGCTGGGAATTGTGCGTAGTAGACCGTGGCGTCAGCTGGATCTTCATACTCAACTTGATATTCTTCCGTGGGAAGGTGAGCACAGTTCTGGCAAGCCTGAACTTGGTGGATCTGCTGTGGTTGCTTCTTTAGCTCTCCTAGCTGTTTCGTCAATGACTTAGTCTGCTCACTCAAGGATTTGATTGTCTCAGTTTGGATTTGGTTGTAGGAGGATAGAGGTAGTGATGAGGATTTCTCATCCGTCTTCTAGTCGTGATGGTACATTGTCATATTCTCGATCAAGTTCCAAGCTTCTCCATCCGTGAGTTTCATGAAATTACCTTGAGCAGGGGCATCAAGGGTGATGCGGTGGTTTGGAACAAGACCGTTGTAGAACGTGCATAACTGGGCAATCTTTTCGAGTTGGTGGTTTGGACATTTCTTCAGAAGGATCTTGAATCGTTCCCATGGCGTATAGATAGATTCGTCACAAGCTTGGTGGAAGTTTGTGATGTCATTCTTGGACTTTGTTTCTTTGGACGGAGGGAAGTATTTGGTTAGGAATTTGGTAGCCATGTCCGTCCATGAGGTGACTGAGCCGGTCTCAAGTCCCTCAAACCATGTTTGGGCATGTAGAGCGAGAGAATAGGGGAACAAGTATAGGCGAACTATATCCTGCTCAACCCTATCCTGCTTGTAAGAGTTATAAATCTGAATTAATTTGTCGATTTGGGCGTTGGGGTCATCACGGGGTAAACCATGGAATTGACAGTTGTCTTTGATGAGTTGAACGATGTGGTGTTTAAATTCGAAAGATGCGCCTTCGATTACCGGATAGCTGATGGGTTCTCCTCATCCTTTGATAGATAGTTTGGTGTGGTCGGCAAGAGTGATCCGTGCGGCCATCTGTTGGAAGCGAGAGCGTCTTTTTTTGCGAATTGTTCGGATAATCGACTCAGGATCAGGTGTGAAGATAAGTGGTTCAGTCCTGGATGATCTGGTCGATCGTCGTTGTGTGTTGTGGGAAGGAATTTTTGGTTGGAAGAAGGAAAAGAAAACTACGGGTATTTACAGGTGGAACTAAATAGAAAGGTTCATCAAGGTGCCTACGAGTCTACCGATAGATTCCCCGGCAGCGGTGCTAAAAACCTGATCGGGTCCCAGACGGTCAGTCAAGGAATCACTTCCTTGTCATTGCTGACCTCCCGGTCGGGACCGCGCGATCGGACGGGTGGTTTTATATTTATAGAGCTGGGGACCTAAGTTCTACTATAGGTAAGGGTAGTTAGCGACAGGTAATGACTCAGGGTCGTTCTTAAGATCAACTGTATTGTGAAACCAAGCAGTCAAGACGATCGATTCGATTTAGTAGGGTTTGTAAATAAGAGATTTGGTTTTGGGTTTTTACTTAGGTCCTAAATTAAACTAGATAAATGGCAAAATAAAAAAACAGGTGATAATCAGTATGGAGGGGAGTGTTTGTTGTGATTTCATTAGCCTAAAGGGGAGATGATGTTTGGGTTTGATATTTTGAAAATGTTCTTTCTAAGTATTTGTGTTCTACTGTTTTAGGTACTTTATGGTGTCAACACTATCACCCTACTATCTGATTCCTCATATAGCATGTCACTGAGTACTAGGTTGTCATGATTCTGATCAGATCAGGTCACTTTTCATCGATGGTTTATTAGGTTCAGAGCTGGTGGGTGACCCAGTGCTGCTCAGAATGTATACACCGACGTCCGTTCCATAGCTTGGGTGTATGGGAACCGTTCCTAAAGGATGGTTCCGACACTTACACGAGGTACTAGGACGTTTTACGGCATTCCATCCCTTGCGCACTAATGCAAGTTAGGGTGTATACACCAATGACTGTTCCATAGCTTCCATGCGTTTGTACTACACCAGAGGTGGTTCCAGCACTATACTAAGTAATAGGTCATTTTACGGTGTTCCACACATGTTGCACATTTGGGTCACTCTGAAACCTTTTTAAACTCAGTTTGTATTAAAGCGTACCCATCTATGATATAAACCCAGCCCTCACTTAATATTACCCAATAAATCCCTGATTTATTCACGTTGTACTATACATTTGGTTTAGCGGTATTTCCAAAGCTTCGAAATCAGACCATGCATAGATAGCACAGATAATTAATTACCCTCAGAACAAGGTTCGCGACTCCTTGTCTTTTAGGGTTTTAACCACGTTTATTGGAGGAAAGGCGATAGTTTGATGAAAAGTTTATAATCATAGACGAAAAGTTAAATAGACATAGTTTTCAGTTATATATTAAAGTTAACATCATCCCCCATTATAACGGCTAACTACATCACAACAAACACACAAGCTAACTACTCACTAATCATGGCAACGAATCATAAATCTAGCATAATAACAATAGCATGCATTATAACAGATAAGGAAATAGATAACCGTGATAAATGCGTAGTTAAATATAAGCTGAAAGATTACAACGAGCAGAGCCTCGAATATTACAAAAGCACCTCTCCAAGTATCTTCAACAAATATTACAAAATACCCCCTCCGTTAGTGATATCGCGTAAAAAGTCACGTTTTTACTACCGATATCTCTCATTCTGGAACAATTCTTGGCACTTTAACTCAAAAACATTACAAATATGTAATATTATGTCAAGATGGTAAAAACAAGGTTGCATGATGAAAATCAAGCAAAACGGGCAGAAAATGAAGATTCCACGCACGTTTGAAGATTCCAGACACCAAAACGAGATTTCAAGACCAAAGAGCCCATCACCAACATCTATCTGACCTAAGATGTTCGTTTTCAAATTACGAATCCAACAGAAGAAGAATCAACAAAAACGGACGAAGAACGAAGATTCTACGCACTCCGGAAGATCCAAACGATTCGTACGACACATCTAAAGTTTAGAGACATATTTTTGGGATTTCTTTTCATCAAAAGCTTCATTTTTGAATTAAGAATCCAACGTAAAAATAATCAACACAAACGGACGCATAACGAAGAAAACACGCACGAATCGAGAAACGAGGCAACGGGCAGCGATCGGTGCGGGTGGCAGCCAACCGCCGACGGCCACCACCCAGCCACCGCCGGCTGCCACCCTCCCGCACGGGCTGCACTTTTTTGTCCTTTCTCGTACCCGGTGCTAGACCTTTTCCTACTTTTCGTACCTGGTGCCACTACCTTTTTCGCCTTTTGTACTTGGTGCCACTACCTTTTCCACCTTTAGCTATCATGAGCTTTGGGGTGCTAACTTGAGCTAAATTTCCTCTATAAAAGGCAGCCCCTAACTCTCATTTCAACACACCAACTCACACACTCATATACTCTCTGATATTTACACTCCCATTCTTCCATTTTCACTTTCTTACTCTAAAAGTCACTTATATTTTAGTCTAGGGTTATTGTAATTAATCTACGGAATAACGTAGAGGTTAGAGCGAACGTTAGGAGTTTGGAGATTCATCTTTGTACGTGTGAACGAGTTGTCTGTCATAATAATACGCTGCTGCGCATTTATTTCCGGGTGATATCAAAACCTTTATCATACTTGCTTTATTTCATATTCTAACTATGTATTATTGCCTTGTATTTGATTTGTCTATTGCCATGAATTGCGAGTAGTTTATTATTGTGATTGTTGATGATGTAGATATTTATAAGTAAGGACGACGTTATATAATTAAGTGTACGACAATTGTAAACATGATGTAACGGCCCCTATTCGACAGTTTATCTGATATAGTACTGAAACGTTTTATACGGAGTACAAATGTATGGAAGTCGATAAACGGCCGAAGGTAGTTACATCACTGGAATCAGCTCTGGTTTAACAGTTGGAATTCCGAAAGGATAATACAACTTCACAACTAACTGGTATATCCTACGAAAGTCAATGCACAATGAAATGATGTCCGAAAACGCGTTCAGATAAAATAGGAATTAATGACCTTTGTATCGTTAAGACATTATGAACTTGAGTTTAATTTATGGAGTACCCTTTCTAGTTATCCACGTGACTGCAACCTAGTAATTAGGACTTGATCAACCTTAATTATGGTAAGTAGTTGTTTGTGCCCATGACATGCAACAAGTAAGACACAGTGAACCCACTCGTTGTACATATTAGGTTTACATTTCTGCATCGCTTTTTATTTAGTTAGTTTAGAGTGTCACATTCACCGTCAATTACCCCTGACCGCATGTCTGATGTAAGAAGCAGTCGAACTACCATGTAAAGTACACTGTCCGATTACTGAAAGGCATGACCCCTGACCGCATGTCTGTTGTTTATCTTTCAACTAGATAAGTATTGGAAGTTTACGTATTGCTCCGATCAGAATCACGATAACCTAGTTCCTAGTGACATGCCAATGGGAAATTTAGTTGGTAGGGTTCTAGAGTTTACACCTGACAGTTTAGACCATTACATTTAGCATTGTCCCTGTTTAATCTGTCATCCTGAAACATTAATTATCGAAATCTCAGCAATCACATGTTTATCTTTAACTGCTTTCCTATAATTTACTTTTATGCATTTTAATTACCTGTCTTTAGTTTAAAACCCCCAAACCTACCTACTTTGTTCCATCCTAAATATCTCCTACCGAAAGCCCCAGCTTTAATCACCCACACATTTGCATTCATAGAACGATCTTAGGTCATACTTACCGCTTACTAACCAGAGTAGGTAGTACGTATAATTTAAGCCCAGCAAAATATAAATTTTAAAACCATTGTTGCGCCCGCATCACCATCAGGAATCGCAACGACACTGAACCGACGGTTGCGGGTGCAACAAGTTTTTGGCGCCGCTGCCGGGGAATCACAAACGTACGATTCAAAGCCGCCTTAAGTAGTAATATTTAGGAGACCCTTCCGATTGAAATCTTCTTAGAAATCTTTCGAAAGTTAATTTAAGTAATTAGTATTAATTAAGTATTAATTAGTTAGGATAACCTTAAAAATGACAACTCGAAAACCCACTTCTTGCTTCATTTCAATGGATTATACGGAATTCTTTGATTACTTAGAAAAAGAGTTAGGATCTGATTTCTTTTCACCTTCTTCTAAAACTAAGGAAACCTCCGACACCCAAGAAGAATATAGGACCTCCCTTCCAATTCCAAAACATTGCCTGGATTTTGATAACATGGACCAGTTACCTGACCTTGCATCATTTCCAGAAGATCACTCGCCAACTTTACACCTACCTGATTTACCAAATTCTTCCCACTTCGATTATTTTCTCGAAGACAGTTCTGAAGAAAAACCTCCGAAGTCTTGTGACTTAATCACCCTCATTCCTGAAACATTGGTGTATACTCAAACTACGCCCGATTCTCAGAATTACGGCATCTTTCCATTCATTTCACACAACCACCAATACACCATTTACCGAGTGGTGGACAAGGTTCCATCAGTCGAGCCGGAACAACCTTGTTTTGAAGAACGCCACCTCGGCGCTTCTTTCAATCCTCCCCGTAGGGTAGATGTCTATAAAGCATTCGTCAGGCAGTTAACCTATGCCAATCTCCCATATTCCTACGAGCAACGAGAAACGATTGCCACACTAGAAAAACAAGTAGAATTCCTTCTTCGCCTGTCAAGTCATGAATGCGAAAGTACTCCCACAAATTTTCAGAGACCAAGAACTAAAGTTTATAGCAGATTTAGATCTACTTTTTGAATCACTCGCCGACATGGATTTTCTTCCAACATCTATGATGTTAATCAATCACAGTGTCACCGCAATGATCAACAAACTTGAGTTCTGGGAAGAACAAGATCCGATGATTTCTATCGTCATTCCTGGTAAAATTCCTTTCTTTGTTGACCCCGCCTCCTACCTGATCTCAAAATTACGAGATGTTTTTCCTGATTCCACCAAGGAAAGAATCGACACAGTTTTCTTCGCAAAAAGAAAAGACCTTCACGTTAAGCTTACTCGAATCTTTGCCTTTACCAAATACCCTTTCACTTCCGTACAAAAATCCACAATCAGTGAACTCTGCAGGATAGTTAAGTCTACAACCGGAGACCCTGATTCACAGGAAGAGAACGCATTTCTGGAAGTCATGAATAAACTCACTCACGAACTTAATTACAAAGACCAAGGGCCACGCGTCGGTTTGTCAAACCCTAAAAAGGTAACGAAAGCGTACAATAAGTTGATTGGTGATCTTGTCAATTTAGGATATGAAGAACGAGAAGTCCTGGGATTAGAGAATCGTCATTTCTATTTAGTTTATAACGTCATTTTGGAACTTTCAAAATGTTTTGTGCTGAAAAACGTTCGCTTAAGGGAGCAAATCTCGACCCTTTCCCTATGGAGGGATCGGAACGAATCTTAAAACAATTCTTTCCAAAAGAGGTCGAAGCTCGCGACTTTAAATGAGCATATTTTAGTATAAATATAGTAATATAATAATAAAATTTTGAAAGTTTCCTTTGAAAAAAAAAAATGTTTTTAAATTTTTGCTTGGAAACACGTGCGCGACAACAAGAACGTACAACGTTAAGCTTTTAGCCGAAACATGTGCATTCAACAAGTCCACGTCAGACAAATAATTTTAAAACAACCAAAAATAATTTAGGTTTAGTATCTCAGGATTGCTTTTTAATTGTTCCACAAAAATTTATGCGCTTCTTAAATTGTTTATAACGTAACAAAAGACTAACAAGTAACTAGTTACAATAAATACATTTTAGGATTCGTAATCATTATTAGTGGGATATTAGAAATTAATCTAGGGAAGTACTTAGATGTACATAGGGGACCATGTAAGGAATATGGTACATGGGAGAATGAAAAATATTCTCATGGACCACAAGCCTTCCATTTGATCCCATAATTCAAAAATAAAACAAAAACTTCTCTTCTCCTTCCCCCCTCACCCTAAAAACCGGCCACCATCACCACTCCATGGATCACCACCCAATCTTCACCAACCTCTCTAATTTCATGTCCTTTTGAACTCCTCATTGCATGATATTCTCGGTTGTACGTTCGTTTTGAAGCATAACACACTAAAACAAGGTATGATCATGAAAAACCCACTTTGAACTTAAAATATCTTATTTTATGAAGTTAGCTAAGTTAGTAACTAAGAATTAGTATTTTTCTTGGTTGAATGCTTAGAAACTACATGCTACTACCACTTACCCTTGGTAATTCATGCTAGTTTGGATCTTTCAAGAAGATGTACCTTAACCTAGTAATTAAGTCTAGAATTTGGCTTGATTAAGTGCTAGTTGTTAGATATTTAAGTAATTGTGGTGTTTTAAATGATTGCCCTATGTCAATTGTGTAATGCGGATGAATTAGGATTAGCAAATTTGACTTTTGAAAGTCAACAAAAAGTTAACTAGCATGCATGATTAGAATAGTAAATTAAGATTGCTGGAAAACTCTTCCTTACTAGGACACTTGTACTTGCTTGACTAGTCAAAATAAGCAATGTTACTAGAAACAAAAGTCTTGAATAAAACCAAACACATGGATGACATAATTTTTGTGCATGATCTAGCTTGTTTATCTAGTAGGAAAATGCCTAAAAATAATGTTTACATGTTTAGGTTATAATTTTGGTATGCGGACAAATTAGAATTATCGTCCGAAGTAAGTTTTGACCTAAGAGTCAATTTGAAGAATTGTGATTTTTATTCAAAAACCTTACTTCAAGTTGAACTTTTAAAAGTCAAAAACCTACAATGAGACTATAAACTGTGAAATAATGACATTTCAAATTTGGCTAAACACCAGACTTTGTAAACGACATTACTTCACAAGTTAAGTTACCGCCATCCCATAACTATATGTTTTCACACATTGATAATTGTCTTACTATTGTTACTTGGGGGCCTTTGATATTTACTGTAATCTTTGGACTGTCAAGAATTTAAAGCCCTCATTTCGAATTTTCCATTAGAAAATTCGGGAAGCGCTTTAAATTCCACCTTTCTTAAGACCTATTACTTTAAATTTCTCACGTTCTCAGGTACCATGAGGAAAAATCTAAAACCAACACGTCCACTTACAGGATCTCTTGCATACCTTAGTGCAACACCAACATACGACCGGATGGCACGAATATGGAGAGATAAACCTTTTGGTCGTTTTAGATATATAGATTGGGAAAAGCTACAGATATTGGGGTTCAGGCAGAAATTAGAGAGTCTACTTAGTTACTCAATAGAGGGTCAGCAGTTTGAGTCATTCAAGAGATTGTTCAGCATTGACGAACCGGTGTATATGGAGATGATCACCGAGTTCATGACCACCTATACATTTGAGCCAGGGAGTAGAGTGGAAGACGGGGTGATCACGTTTAGATATATGGGGAGCCTATTCACCTTGTCATTGGCTCAGTTTGCATGTCACTTAGATCTCTATACACCAGAAGATATAGATTCACCCCTGTTTACTAATGGAGCCACCACGATTTCTCTTACGACTACTACCGCAGAGGCATGGAGTCATTGGTCACCAAAGCCATATTTCTCGGGTATTAAAGCTACCCAGCTCACAGACCCAATCATGCAGATTTTGTATCAACTACTGGCTTGTTCACTTGATGGGAAACATACGTCTAATGGCCGAGTATCTGAGTTTGATGTTATCATGATGGCATGTATCCTCGAGAGGAGAAACATTCAGGTTGCCCATCTAGTTGCCCAGCGGATTTTGGAAGAGAAAGAGTTTGGTGCAAGAAGATCATTCATGGGCCCAGTAATTACTAGGTTGATTCGGAAAATGGGATTGATTAGGACGACGGAGATAGTAAAGTTTAAAAGTCTGCCAGGATGGAGTGCCCAACCAATAGACTATGATTTTCTAAGGAAAATGGATATACTTAGGATTCTTAAGGATGGTACCGTTTACATCAGGGCACGATCATCAGACCCTGAGAGTATTGATACATTGGTAGCAGGTCTAGTCCTACCCAGGGAGTCCAGAAAGAGGAAGCAACCGAGAGAGGCCCGAAGTTCAGACTCTGATTCAGATGAGGATGCACGAGATTCTGATGTCCCAGTTGCACCACCACAGCCTACTAGGCCAGGACCTTCTATCCCGGCCCATAGAGCTCAGATACCAGCTTACATATACCATTACGGGACACCCCCAGGACCCGATTACTGGTACTGGCTAATGCAGATGCAAGTCAGAAGCTACAGAGAAATGAGGCAGCAGATTGCAGGGATACCAGTGAGCCCACTTCCGGACATACCGTGTGGGATGGGCCGAGCCCCACCACATTTGTATCCCCCTGCAACAGCACCTCGCCGACATCTAGTCCATGGCCATGGTTTACCACCTCGGACAGTCCCACTCAGGCAACAGGCACCGCGAGCACAGATCCCCCCTCAGAGATAGCAGATTCCCTCAGTCGTCGGCTCAGCTAGAGGACAGGCTTCGAGTAGCAGTAGGATATCCAGAGCCCCTACTCGAGCCACTTTTGTTCAGAGTCATAGGATTCTCAGGAGCACCAGCCCTGCAGCTGCACCGATTGCTCCAGTATCTTCTCACAGACAGACCAATCTATTCGGAGAGCACTCTCAGTAGGGGAGTTTGTCGATCAGTTGATACATGACGGGATATTCACCATGGGTACACTAGACGTAGAGGATGATAGGGATGCATCATATAAGGGCACCCACTATCAGCACGATGACTCTTCATCAGATGAGACATCTCCCATAGCATCTTCGACTGCAGTACCACCACCAGCCGAGCAATAGATTGCTCCGCATTCTTACTTCTTTCTATTTTCTACCAAGACTTTATTATTATTATATGTATTTGATGTACTGTGGATGCATAGACATCACATCTATCCAGTTATTACTTTATCATTTTATTAGTTTACTTTTCTTATCAGCAGCTATTACTTGATTGAATTGAGTGGTTTGTTTGAAAAACTATAGAAGACCTAAGCAAGGGAGGACTGTGGACCACGCAATGAAGAATGCCGAGAGCCATAAGCTACAAGCCATGGACCAGCAAACTTCCAACGAGGCGCCGATAACGTGCACAGCAAAAGCGGTACACCGTTCCAAAACCCTCTACCCGTTTTGATTACCTCATCCGATATTCCAAACACTAAGTGTGGGATCATAAAAACCACACTACGAAATAATCCAATAATAAGTAGAATCTCTAAGTGTGGGATACTTCAACAAGAGGTACTCAACAAATAGATTCGAACATTAGGGACAATGTTCCTCTAAGTGTGGGATATACGGCCTTCAACCGCAAGTTTTTACCTCTTGTCCGTAAGTCAAACAACATTTTCATTAAAAGACTAAAAATGGATAAAATTTCAAAATTTTCAGATTCAAAAACATCATTCTTTAGAAATCCTATCTTTCAAAAGTATAAATTACAGCAAGGAACAAATTTTGACAACGAAACAAAACTTTTTTAGAATAAGATACGGATGAAAAGGGCAACACATGGCTAGGCGCCGATATACGCATTTGAATTAGAACTTGCTCTTGTAATACATTTCGAGATCACACCGATGAGTGTCATACGTACAACCCATCTTGATAACTTCTAAGGAATCCAAACACCCTTCCACCATCAAACATCCACCCACTCAACACTCACTCTTCACACCCAATCAAAACCTCCTAACATTCGTCTCGAACCTACAGAAGTTTCATTTTCCAACGAATTCTCAAAGATATTCTTGATTTTCCAAGACTTCTGCAGCCTAACACAAAGCCATCGGAGCGTTCCCCAAAGGATGAGCATCATCCATAAAAGGAGCTCTAAGAAAAGAAATTCAGCAAAAAGCTTATATCGGAGCGTTTCCCAAAGGATGAACATCATCCGTAAAAGGAGCTCCAAGAAAAAGAAATTCAGCAGAAGCTGCTCAAAAAAAAAAAAGCCCAAGGATCAAGAAAAAGGGCCAAGAAAAGGGAAATTCCAAAGAAAAAGGCTATGTAGTCCTTTCAAAATCTGAGAAATTCCAAAGAAACTCTCTCAAGAAAAGTTTCGAGAAAGTACAAGGAAAACCCTCACACCTTCTTCACACCAAAAACACCTGATTCCTTCCAAAATATCTCGAAAGGTTAATACCGTCCTCATCAAAAGTGATGGAGATTTGATTCTCGATCAAGCCTATGACGAGAATGCTGCATTTGCCTAGTCATGATCATCATGTTGCTCGAAGAAGGTATCAAATTCAATAAACCCTTAGTTTTCCGGTAAAAACTCTTTCATAACTGTAACCTTTATATTCTTTTGAAAAAGGTATCTCTAAAAACTGATGCAATTAGAATCATTCCAGAAGCCTTTAAAGGATGAGTTTGCTTGAGGACAAGCAAAGTTCTAAGGGTGGGATACTTGATATCGCGTAAAAAGTCACGTTTTTACTACCGATATCTCTCTCATTCTGGAACAATTCTTGGCACTTTAACTCAAAAACATTACAAATCTGTAATATTATGTCAAGATGGTAAAAACAAGGTTGCATGATGAAAATCAAGCAAAACGGGCTGGAAAAATGAAGATTTCACGTACGTTTGAAGACTCCAGATATCAAAACGAGATTTCAAGACCAAGGAGCCCATCACCAACATCTATCTGACCTAATGTGTTCGTTTTCAAATTACGAATCCAACAGAAGAAGAATCAACAAAAACGGACGAAGAACGAAGATTATACGCACTCCGGAAGATCCAAACGATTCGTATGACACATCTAAAGTTTAGAGACATATTTTTGGGATTTCTTTTCATCAAAAGCTTCGTTTTTGAATTACGAATCCAATGTCAAAAGAATCAACACAAACGGACGCATAACGAATAAAACACGCACGAATCGAGAATCGAGGCAACGGGCAGCGATCGGTGCGGGTGGCAGCCAACCGCCGCCGGCCACCACCCAGCCACCGCCGGCTGCCATGGTGCCACCGCCGGCTGCCAACCTTCCGCACGGGCTGCACTTTTTTGTCCTTTTTCGTACCCGGCGCTAGACCTTTTCCTACTTTTCGTACCCGGTGCCACTACCTTTTCGCCTTTTGTACTTGGTGCCACTACCTTTTCCACCTTTTGCTATCATGAGCTTTGGGGTGCTAACTTGAGCCAAATTTCCTCTATAAAAGGCAGCCCCTAGCTCTCATTTCAACACACCAACTCACACACTCATATACTCTCTGATATTTACACTCCCATTCTTCCATTTTCACTTTCTCACTCTAAAAGTCTCTTATATTTTAGTCTAGGGTTATTGTAATTAATCTACGGATTAACATAGAGGTTAGAGCGAATGTTAGGAGTTTGGAGATTCATCTTTGTATGTGTGAATGAGTTGTCTGTCATAATAATACGCTGTTGCGCATTTATTTCCGGGTGATATCGAAACCTTTATCATGCTTGCTTTATTTCATATTCTAACTATGTATTATTGCCTTGTATGTGATTTGTCTATTGCCATGAATTGCGAGTAGTTTATTATTGTGATTGTTGATGATGTAGATAATTATAAGTAAGGATGACGTTATATAATTAAGTGTACGACAATTGTAAACGTGATGTAACGGCCCCTATTCGACAAGTTATCTGATATAGTACTGGAAACGTTTTATACGGAGTACAAATGTATGGAAGTCAATAAACGACCGAAGGTAGTTACATCACTGGAATCAGCTCTGGTTTAACAGTTGGAATTCTGAAAGGATAATATAACTTCACAACTAACTGGTATATCCTACGAAAGTCAATGCACAATGAAATGATGTCCGAAAACGCGTTCAGATAAAATAGGAATTAATGACCTTCGTATCGTTAAGACTTTATGAACTTGAGTTTAATTTATGGAGTACCCTTTGTAGTTATCCACGTGACTGCAACCTAGTAATTAGGACTTGATAAACATTAATTATGGTAAGTAGTTATTTGTGCCCATGACATGCAACAAGTAAGACACAGTGAACCCACTCGTTGTACATATTAGGTTTACATTTCTACATCGCTTTTTATTTAGTTAGTTTAGAGTGTCACATTCACCGTCAATTACCCCTGACCGCATGTCTGATGTAAGAAGCAGTCGAACTACCATGTAAAGTACACTGTCCGATAACTGAAAGGCATGGCCTGCATATGAAACACGTTTTTATAAACTGCGAATAATCTAGGGATGTATAACTGTTTGAAAAGGAGAACTCAAGTCATAAGTTGAAGTAACTAAGCCATAATGCATAAAACGAGACTTAGGAATAAGGATAACATCCTCGTGATTTAAATACCTTCAAACACTAAGCCTTACACAATCAGCGGTCAAAACATACAAAGTTATTAATCTGCATGCTAATAAAATACTAAGCTATTTTAGGGGTTAAGAAAGGTCGGACCTATGAGACGATATGTTACTGATTCATGTAACTCGGTGTCAAGCCAAAATAGGTTGTTTATCTTTCAACTAGACAAGTATTGGAAGTTTACGTATTGCTCCGATCAGAATCACGATAACCTAGTTCCTAGTGACATGCCAATGGGAAATTTAGTTGGTAGGATTCTAGAGTTTACACCTGATAGTTTAGACCATTACATTTAGCATTGTCCTTGTTTAATCTGTCATCCTGAATCATTAATTATCGAAATCTCAGCAATCACATGTTTATCTTTATCTGCTTTCCTGTAATTTACTTTTCTGCATTTTAATTACCTGTCTTTAGTTTAAAACCCCCAAACCTACCTACTTTGTTCCATCCTAAATATCTCCTACCGAAAGCCCCAACTTTAATCGCCCACACGTTTGGATTCATAGAACCATCTTAGGTCATACTTACCGCTTACTAACCAGAGTAGGTAGTACGTATAATTTAAGCCCAACAAAATATAAATTTTAAAACCCCTGTTGCGCCCGCATCACCATCAGGAATCGCAACGACACTGAACCGATGGTTGCGGGTGCAACAGTTAGTCCCGTTAAATATTAACGAGAAACTAACTACTAACTAACTAACCTAAACTAGAGAGTGTGTGTGAAAGTAGTGAAATGGATTGATGTGTTGTGAGTTGTTGGATAGAATGGTGAGAAATGAGGAGGTTTAAGCCTCTATTTATAGGCTTCCAAGATACAATTTTACACTTGACACCCTCGCTCCAATTTAATACTAAAAGATACCCCCGAGCTATGAAATTCGACACCAAAGAGGGCGTATTCGACACCAAATACGGCGTATTCGGACAAATAGGGCGTATTCGGTAGCAAACGGGGCGTATCCGGCACCGTAGAGGGGGTATACCACCCCTACAGGGGGTATACGGCCCTAAATAGGGGGTATACGGCCCCATAAGGGGGTATACTGTATACGGCCCCTGTGGGGTGGTATCCCCTTGGTCCGTGGTCTTGTGTGCTGGATCGTAAGTCTTGTGCACTGGTCGAACTTCGTTTGGCCATAACTTCTTCATTCTTGATCCGTTTTCAGCATTCTTTATATTCACGTGATCGTAATTACCTGAAGATCATAATGAACTAATAAAGGAATAATTTCAAGGTAATATGCTAAAAAGTGCTCGTAGAACATGACTGTATCGTTTCTGCTTTGTTTTGTACGTTATTTCGCCATTTTACTTGATTTTTGAAGCAACTCGCTAATTATGGTGAAAAAGTATTGATATTAAATTATTTCATCCATTTTGGGGATAAAAAGGTGGGAATTATGTACGCAAAAACGTGACTTTTTACGTCAAATCACATCTATTGAGGTATAATACAACGGATTTCACCGTATATCTAACTCAAAATTGGAGTTTTTATTAACTTAGGGTTTCGGTTTATATTTTGAATTATTTATGAAGTTATGAGATGTTATTGAACAAGAATCCTTAGGATTAATGTTAAACTAATCTTAATAATCGTAAATACATCGATAGATTATGTTTAATTTGACAAATCAATCGATTCAAGTTTGGATCCGCAGCTGCTGTTCATGTTGCAAATTGAGTTCCAGTTCAACTCGCAGAATTCAAATTAGCGAGTTGAGATTCGATTTGCAGATCCTGAGTTGCGAGTTGAATAACTTGTGTGTTGACTTGTTGACCTGCGGACCAAGTTGATTAGCAGATTGACTTGCGAGTCGAAGCTGCGGATTGACTTGGTTAGCGAGTTGACTAGTTTGTGAGTTCAGTTGCGAGTTGACATTGATTTTAGCGAGATGAATTAAAAACTTTAAAAATAAAACGTCACTTGTAACTTAAACGTTTGATTTAATAAGCTATATTTATATATCTTGTGACTTCAACAGTTAATATATGTTTTGACGTAACAATTATATACTAATACGTAATAACATATATTATATATATATATATATATATATATATACGACTTTAGATTCGATACTATAAGTTATATATATATATATATATATATATATATATAATTAACTTATGAGTATTTAGTAATAAGTTAAATATCTTTTATATAAGACTTGAGACAATTATGTAACAAGTTGTGTATTCTAAATTTAAACCTAAGATGTTTGATGAATTTTGATTCATAATACATTATAGTTTAAAATTTTGTTAATGTTGTTAACGTGCATTAATTGTTTTTGTCATTTGTGTTTTATACAGATATGGCACGTCCGTTTGATAAAGGTCACAACATTCTTGTTGACTTAGATCTTTCAGCCCGTGGAGCTAGTAAGGTAGCTCAAGTGCTTACATTTTTTGCACATTCACGCATTCGATATGCGATTACTGAGTCTCCACTGATCTCTCAGAAAATACTAAACGACTTCTGGACAATATTCAGTATGACGAGACCGTCAACCCACCGGTCATTCGCGCAACGGTTAATCAGCAACCGATTGTGTTTTCTGCATCTGACCTTCATCAGATTTTACGACTGGGGACAGTAGACCAAGAAGATGGTCCGGCTGAGTACCCAAGTGATTTTATTGAGGGTGCGTTAGGCCGCATGGGGTATACAGGTGAGCGGAGAGGACGTCAGTTCCATAAAACTCTTGTTATTGGCCAATGGAGATTCTTATGGCATGTTATAGTCACAGTTTTTGGACCGAAGAAGGGCGGTTTTGACAAGTTAAGCCCTGCTCTTATATCGGTTGTACTGTCACTGGTTTATGATAAACCATACAGTTTGTGTGATTTCATTTTTGGTGAGCTGGTACACCAGATATCGGGTACTGTTAGATCGAGATTTTTGATCTAACCGAGGTTTTGCATGATGATTATTCGTCATTATCTTCCGGAGCTTGTTATTCCTGAGCCGCACTTACGTGTTGATACTATTGTGCTCAGAAGATACAACACTATGTTTCAGCAGACTATTCGTCGGGAAGAATATGTCAAGCCTGAGATTCGTGATCTTTTTGGCTATATTCTTGATAGGGCTTACGTTAAACCACCGAACAATGGTTGGTTGGATGTTGGATGTTGTTGCTGCTGATGCTGATGTTATTCCCGAGCCTGCTGCTAATGTGGTTCCACAACCTGAGCCACAGGCGCTGTTCGAAGATGTTCTTATTCAGGCTGATCAATCGGAACAGCTAGTTGATGCATAGTTTGCTGCACCGCTAGAGCAAGAGGTGTTGGGGCAAAATGATGATGCCAATGATCCGCTTCTTCAAGCGATTGATCAGTATATTGATGTTGCACCTACACAGGTATAATTTAAATTATATAATAATATAGGTACTTAATTGATAGATTTTATTATTAATCATAGATGTATAATATTATTTTATAACGATAATGATATAGATATTTAGATGATTAGGAAATATATCTAATTATACAATATGAATGTCATTATGCACAGGAAGCTGAGACTGTAAACCCAGAGGTTGTAAGACCTGAGGGTGAGCAGGGACAGAGAGATCGATCTGAGGTATTACCTGCTAATGTATTAAATCGGATTAATCTTTAAAACATATATAGAAACTTAGATGATAGAGCTTTAAGATAATCATAAAGTTTTAATATTATTGTAATTAGGAACCGAGATGGATATGGAACTAGAGGTTGATAGACCTACAGGTTCTTCGGCTGTGGTCCTACTTTCTAAGGATTCTGAGGCTGGTCCGTCAGGTGGACGTGATGGTGAAACTATATCAGATTCTGATGATGTTCGACCTATTTCACCACCTGCTGGTATGATTCCTTATAGATGCGGACATATAAAGGATCCAAGCTTAAAAGGAAAAGGCACAGTTGATGATTTAGATCCTGATTTTAATGTACTAGATGAGGATCTTGATGAGGAAGAAGAGATTTTTGAAACTTGAAGCCGTAAAAGGGCTAGAGCTTCTACTAGACAATTGTTTATTGGTCTAGGTTAGTTTATATATCGTTAGACATTAATTATCTTGTTAGTTAATCACGAGTTATCAACTAAGATAGATTTATCTATAATTGTCTATCGGAGGATGAGCAGGTGTCACAACAGGTGGTTACTGAACCGATATCTATACCTACTGAGGTAAGGGATATAAGTTTAGTTCTACATGTGTTATATAATTGATTAGAGATTGAAGTAGAGTAATCTGTAATAATTACTTATTTAATTATATATAACTGGACAGGTTGAGATTGTAGATTTAGTACGTTCAGTACAGTTTCTGACTACTAAAGCCAGTAGATTTGCTACTAGTATGCTCATGGCAACTTTATCTCAACCTACTCCACCACTTACCACCGCATCTCATATTTCTTCACTTACACCACCCAGACCATCAACTATCTCTGTTACCCCTACAACTGATGATGAAAGGATTACATCCTTAGAGTTGCGGGTTAAAGAGTTAAAGAAGCTTACTTCCAATATTCCATAGTTGGTAGCTCAGAATCTTCTTTTTGCACAACAAATTACTCAGCAGAGTATATCTTACAAGACACTGCTGGAGACTCATACCACATTGCTACAAGATTTTACTACCCAGCGACTGAAGCTTGATTCCTTAGAACGTTTAGTGTTAAGAGTGAATTCAGGACAGTCGGCTCAGGGGGAGATAATGGTATATTTACAGTCTTGCCAACAAGATGAGCTAAGAAAGAAAAGAGATGATGACAAAGATGATGATCCAAGTGCACCGAAAGATGGTGAGCTAACTGGTCCTTCAAAGACTAGTGAGCAAACTATGATTCAGGGGGAGTCAGCGAGTGCAAGTGGTGATGGTGCTAGTACAAGTGCTGCTGGTACAAGTGAAGCTGGTAAGACAGCTTAAGACTTGTGTAGTTATTTGTATTTAGGATTTAGTTGAATTATGATTGTAAATTATAATTGTAACTGAATAATTGTAAATTAATATTTTTTTGATAATATATTCGGCTTGAGATTATTATTACAAGTTAAATATATTAGAAATTATTTAAGTTATATATGATATATAGAATTATGATCGAAAGTCTTCCGACTCATTGAGTAGTCGAGTGGCGTGTTCCAATTAGTTTTGGCGGTCAAATTTCTATGATAACATACATATTTTAGACTTGAGAGTTTGTCATAACTGACAAGTTTAATATGTAATATCTTTAACTAGACAAAGATATATAATTTAAAGATATAATTGAAAGTTAAGTTTTTGGAAAGATAACAGTTTAAGTAAGTTTTGGAATTATTAAAGTTCATTAATTGTAAACTTAAATGTTTGGTGTTTATTCACAAAATATTAGAGTTTAAGTTTAATTAATATTTGTTAAGTGTTTTATAAAAGACTTAAGAAATCTTAGATTGATTCAGGGTAATCAATAAAACATTTATAAGTTATTAGTTGCGTTTATGTTATGGACTAATTACACAAAAGGATTAATAAAGAAATTCTTAGATTGATTCAGGGAAATCAATGAAGGAATTTAGATTGTTAATAGTTATTTGTGTTTGTGTTTTCTAGGGATTGAAATGCTTGATCTATCCAATTCAGAAGATGATTTTCTTGATGAGATAGATGAAGACATTAATTATGATTTGGAAGAAGGAGAGTTTCAACCACCTGAAGATTGGACTGCTATTTCAGAGATAGAGCTAGACATGGGTGTAGATCCAGATGAAAATATAGATGAACACCATGTGAGCCCATCTAGAACAGAGATTGTATTTGAAGATGAAGAAGGTCCTAAAGTTGTTGATATAGATGAAGATATCGATGACTCAACCGATTATGAAGAAGAGATTCATGATAAGCATAAAGACAATCCGATGTTCAGAAAAGAAAAAGAAGAAGAAAAGGGTTGGAGTTTCGGAGGTTGATATTACAGGAAAACATGAAGCGCGTAGAGGGATTATCGGTTGGTATTTTGACTCTGACCTGAAGCTTTTCGCGATTAAAAGGTTTAATGGAGTTCAATATTTTGAGCGAAATCTTGCAGTGTTTAGTTCTCTACCTAGATATGAGATTCAAGACTTGGCTCATTTACCTTTGAAGAATCCAGATAATGATTTTGTTGGTGGATATGTAGAACATGTAATCAAGACTGAGGTTCGTTCAGGGAAGTTTGAGAAGATTAAGCCAAGGAATGTAAAATGGTAAAATTAAAGGAGAGAAGTCAAAGGACTGAAAGGAGAAGGAGAAAGAAAGTGTATGCAGTTGTCAAGTGTGTTCGGCAGATTCCACTGAAACAATGCCACAGGATATTCTGGGAAATATGAAAAGTTGGCACGTGGATTCAGAAACTGGAGAGGCTGTCATGGTTGAAGCTGATGATGAAGTTGAGGGTGGTGAACGTGAGATTTTCAGAGTTTATGACCATCGACACCTAATGAACATTTCAAAGAAAGATTTGTTGAAGTTAAATGATAATAGAATCTTGATGATAGAAGCATGGGGTGATTTTGCACGAGATTATCAAATGATGGTTAAGACTTGTATTAGAATGAAGATATATGCAGGAAGTAAATTTTACAAATAAAGACTAAAGACAAGCGTGAAGATAAAGATGCTAGAGCTATTGTCAAGGGGGAGTCTGTTGAGACATAATTTGTGATAACAGATCTAGCTTGAAAATAGAACTGGTGTAATTGTTATCATGTTTATACATTGGTTTAAATTTGTAAATAATTATTTGTTTTGTTATTAATATTCGTTAAATATATTAGTATGTTAAAGTGTTAGATGAATATAGTAAGCAAAGTAAATATGTTTGGCGAGTCGAGATCTCATGTTGCAAGACTTGGTCTTGCGAGATGAGAACTGAACTCGCAATGCAATAGGTATAGCGAACCGAAGCCAAGCTGGGCTTGGGCTGCGAGTTGAGTTGGACTCGCAGGCCCATGACCTGCGAGCTGAACTAGAGTATTTATGTTCGATTCCGTTTAACCTATTAAGAACTTTTGCCATTCGATTACTCAACCTGCGAATTTAGCAATCCAGAGAAAATGTATTCTAAAGGCTAGGCTTTGACGGTTTATCATTTAAAGCTAAGTATTAGTTAAACAAAATGCAAACTCATTCATTATAGTAAGATAACACCGTATTAAGGGATTTCGCACCTTAATACTATAGATAACGAAGTTATCGATCCTAGAACTAGGGACTTACATAGAAAATATTAGGAGTGTAATCCTACATGATCGTATGTTAGGGACTACAAGGGTGTGAGTTTATAACACGTGTCAGGAATTGGTAGCATTTACATTCGGAATTTGTACGGATGAAAGTGGTGTTATCAACATTATGCGTGAAATAGGGTTTTGTTGGTGGAGACCTAGCAGTTCTCCAGGTAGTAGGTTTCGATCATGATCCCGAAGGATAAAGATGGTAGGAAGAATGTAGAGTGATAACTTCCACGTGAGTAAATAGTGGTACCACGGAATGTGTTGTTAGTCATCATGCATATATAAGTAGTTAGACAGTAGCGGGTGAGAACAATACTTGTTCTTAATATCGAGTGATGTTGTATCAGCCATACTTGGCATTACAGGTGGCCTGAGTGTCAGCAATAACATTATCGAGTGAAGGTGGTATATATATATATATATATATATATATATTCAACATATATATATATATATATATATATATATATATAATAACGTAGAAAGTATTGCACAAGTAAGGCCTATTAATATATACCTACAATACATATAATAGCCTAAAGTGTTTAGCATATAACAATGTTAATTAGTGCATTCCTGATTCAGTATAACCCCTTTCAGATATCACATTATCTTTATTTAATTTTACATAGTTAGCTACGCTATGTTAAATTAAACTCGTATGATGTGATCCCTGAACCATTTATACCTAATCAGGAATACTGCCTAACGGTCATAGTCTAGGCCTACTAAATGCAACCTAGTTCACTATAACCTTAGGCTCTGATACCAATCTGTAACACCCCCAAATTTCAGGTTGCGGAAGTGGTCGGGTCGGGGTGTTACCAAATCAAATATCAACAAGCACATAGGTACATAATGAACGACTCTAAATGAGACGTCAAAAATACATTACATTAATAAATAAGTTTATACAAAAGTAGTTGGAGTTCGCCAATGATTACAAGAGATTTCAATACATGACTAATAATACAAAAATAATGTAAAGAAATCTCCAGCTAAATGTATGCATGCGACTCGAGCTAGGATCCTGACGGGCCGATCCTACTAAAGCAAGGTTACCTGAAAATGCATACTAAAGCAGTCAGCTATAAAGTTAGTGAGTTCACAGGTGTTTATCAGAAAACAGTAATAATGATTTTACAAATCATTTTAAGAAGTATAAAATTTATACTTAGTAAAACAATAGTATTTAGGTGTGTACAATCTTGTATAACAGTTTAACCTCGAACGAGTCTTAGCGTCTTAAGTTCTATTCTTTTTTAATCCGGTTTCTATTTTCTTGAGTTTCTTGAATCTATGTTTCTTGAACTATCCTTGAATATCACAATTAAATCAAATTATTTCTTGTTATCTAGTTCTAGTTTTCTTGAGTCTTGTTTCTTGAATTCTTGAAATGTCTAAGTCCTTGGAGTCTATGTGTTCTAGTTTCTAGTTCTTGTAATTTATAGTTTCATGACTTTTTTTGACAGTTCTTGACAGATAAGTTCTTGACAGTTCTTGCAAATAAGTTCTTTATTCTTGTAAATAAGTTCTTGATTCTTGCAAATAGGTTCTTGACATGCTTGACAATTTCTTGCCATCACATAGGTTCTTGACGATTCTTGACATTAATTTCTTGTTTCTTGAATTCTAAGTATCTTGTAACTTCTTGATTCTAGTTTCTAGTGTTCTTGTAATCTAATTTTGTATTATTCTTGTATTTAAATCTCTAGGCATTCTTGTATTCTTAGTTTGTAACTACGTTTTCTTGTATCCTTAATATGTGCCGTGAAATATTCTAGTTTTCTTGAAGTCCTAGACAAGTAATCACATTGTTTCTAAAACCACACATAATACTAAACACCTCGAGGAGATTAAATAACACATAATTGGTACATAAAATTAAGCTACACATAGATAAGCTACACATAAAAAAATAACACGTTTGAGAACCGTCACGAATACACAATAATTAAGTAGCCTGTAATAATCAACCATTTAATAATCCAACCACAACATGTAATTTGTACACATAAGAGGGTACACGTATCTGAAAACTAGAGTAAAGTACTACACCAAAGTGTTATCAAGTTGTGATCCCAACATAATCAGTGAAAAGCAATCATCGTGTTAAAATGGTAGTTTTTAATAAACAATAGTTTATAAAAACGTTGAGTATGCATTTTCACCCCGAAAACAGTAAAATGTTTGAAAGAGAGGGGCCATGAACTCACCTAAGTCTAGCAAGTATGGTGTGTTTGCGTAATCGGATAAGTAAAGCGGATGTAAATCCGTAGGTGTGTCGGATGTATGTCCGTATATCGGTTCTCTGTACCCTGCAACCTTATGACGTCCGAAACGCGCAAGGTTGTAAGTAAATAAGTAAGTAAGTTGGTGTCCTTAAAGATCACCCATGCTAGTTGTCCACTCAACTAAGAAATGTCCAAGTGTTTGTTTAGTAATTCGTTTGTAGTTTTTGAAAACAAGTATGGCCCGTTGGTGACGGTGTGTAATAATAATTCTCAAAAGCATTATTATTATGTTTCGATTCATTTGTACACTCTTAAAATAGAGTATTAACTGTTCTTATATTTTTTTAATATCGTATTGATTAATTATTATCATTTGGTAACCATTTTAAGTAAAATTCATAGTGCTGAAAAATGTTGACCAAAGTTGACCGCAGACGGAGATCTCAGTATGCAAGTTGGGGTTGCGAACTGAGATTTCACCTCGCAAGTGGAGTTGCGAACTGAGATTTCACCTCACAAGTGGAGTTGCGAACTGAGATTTCACCTCGAAGTGGAGTTGCGAACTGAGATTAAATCTCAGCTTGCAAAACTCGATGTTCGTGATTTTTGTGCAGGTTTTGATTTTTAAGCTTTTTCAATGAGGTTTTTGGGCATGATCTTGTTGGGTAAACGTTCTAGCATGTAAATAAAAGCTTTTTAAGTAAAATGTCGAAAGGATAGTGTTTCTTACAAATATTGATGTGATGAAGAGGAAGAAGAGGTAGATGATGATGATGATGATCCTTATGCTTATTCTTGATGATGATGATGAACGATTTTTGATGGTGATTTTGTTGTTATCTCAGTTTTTCGAGAGAGAGATGGAGATATGGTATAGAGAGAGAGATGAGGAAAATGTAGGTGGGTGTTTGTGTAAAAATGAAGAAGAAGGAAAGGAATAATAGAGGAGGAGGGTGGGTCGGTTTGGGTCCGCAGGTCTGGGCCGACCCATTTAGGTCTCGCTTTCGTGTTATTTCGTTTCCTCCAAACTCATGTTACGTTGAGTTTTAAAAATAATTACGTACATTTTATATAATTATATAAAAGTGTTATAAGTTGTTTTCTCGAGGTCTCAACTGAATAGGATACACTTTTAAATGAAACGAAAATATGTTTAAATATTTTCCAAATAATTTTTATTTTTAAAAATAATACTTTAGTCAGAATAGTTTGCACCAACATCCTTTTTCAAGTTTATGCGCGCTTTTAGATTCGTTTATATAAAATTTGAGTGCCGTTTATGTCATATACATATAATTATATGTATATATATATATATATATATAGTGACGCGTATATAATACGTGAAAGAAAGTTTAAATTGGGCTCGGATTTTGGCCCTTTTTGACCGGGTGTTACACTATACATCTCCTAACTAATTTCACATCTTAGAATGTTTGACTAAACACAACTCTAGATTTGGGATTGAACACTTAACAACGTTCAATTCACCCAGATCTATGCTCTGATACAAACTTATAACACCCCATTTTTCAAACCGATTTTGTTTTTTATAAATACCAGGAGCGCAAGTCCCCACAACTTTATCATTTGACAATACATAATATACATATGTAAAATATAATTTTCCGTCTTTATACAGAAAGATCATATTAGTGTTAAACCAAAATACAACAGTTGGGTGTTATATAACTCAAAAGACCACACTGATTTATGCAAATCAGATATTAGAGCACAAGTCCAGTCGTCAAACATCCCCTCCATCAAACAGCTTCTTGCTCAACCCATTATCTAATCATATCCTACGAGAGGTATTAATGTGGGGAATTAGCTCAATGCTAAGTGAATGAATATATTATCAACAACACAATTTAGCTTTCACAAGCATGTTTACAGCAAGTGACAGAAAACACATAATATCACATAATCAATTCACGTAACACACGAAGGCTACGTTTCAACCAATCATATCACGTATCACCCGAAGGCTACGTATCACATACTAACCGAAGGCTACGTATCCCATGTTCATATCACGTAACACCCGAAGGCTACGTATCAAGTATTCATATAATTCATAATCATCAAATCAGACTAATAGTCTATAACAGTAAAACAATATCAACCCATTGTAACCAAGATTGTTACAACTAAATTACACTAAGGATAATAGATCCACTCACCATTATCTCAGTCGCCCACTGAGAAGACTAATGTTACAGAATTTGAGAATACAAATACATAACGAGTCAATAATCCTTCTCATAAATTGTATAACTTAATTCAAGCACATAGCATCAAGGAAATAAAAACTACATAGTCCCATATCATCCTTGTGCTTTTAATTAAGTCTTTAGCAATTCAACATACTCATATCACTTATACCAATATAACAATCAATAATCGAATTTTAAGTATCAATCAAACTATTTTACTATTAACCATTTCCACAAAACTAAGTTATATAATCAATAACTCCATTATCTAGTTCCGAATTATCATCATAATATACTCTTATAAGATCTTCCGTTTCAAGATAATCATATAAGAAATTTGTCAAGTACATAGCATCAAACTAACAAACACTAAATAGTTAAACCATCTTTGAAATGACTAGAAACACTTAAATAAATTACTACTTAAGTTCGAATTAGTTAAAACTTGACTAATAATTATTCAACTGTGTAGCCACTTAGGTTCTTATCCAAATTCTAGCTTCTGTAATACGACCATTATATATTATAACTTCTACTTATGCTATAATATTTATAACATACCTAAAAGAGCCACAAGTCAAAAACTGAATTCATATGAAAAGGGAATCGAGTAACGATTTGGGGTAATCGCGCAGCGATTCGGTATAACTCACCTAGCGATTTGGTATAAACCGCTTAGCGATTTAGTGTAGCGATTTGGTATAAATCGTGCAGCAATATAGTATAGATCACACCTCAATTTGCTATAAATCACGCAGCAATTTTGTATAAATCGCGTCGCGATTTTAAACTTTCCCACAGACCTGCAAGTTCTTTCCTGCATATACCAACTCGAAATTTCCCAACGCAAATTCATCAATTCCATATTTCTAGCATATTAACTGGCATATATCATCAATCTAACATCACATATACATCAAGTAACAACTTCCAACTCCAATTTCATACATACATCAATATCCCATATAATTTATACCCTAATCAAGTTGATAAACTGTAACACCCCCAAATTTTTAGTAGAGCGGAAGCATACTTTGGGATGCTACTAATCAATAAACAAAGCACATAAGATATAATGAACAACTCTATATGCGTTTTACCAATACATTGATATTATAAAAGTCTTACACTGTTATAATAGTTTACAAAAGCTTGTAAGCCAAATGATAGAGATTCTAGGACATATCTAATTATACAAAATATAGAAATGCAAGGGAATCTCCTGATGTCTGTATGCGACTCGAGCTAATGGGCATCCTGAGTGAGTGGACCTGAGCCTGAGAATACATGCTAAAATGCTCAGATAAAAGCTGGTGAGCTCACAGGTTTAATGATAAAGTATAATGTATGAACCGCAAGATTTAAGTATGATGGTTTGCAATTAAGCAAATGAGTAAATGATAAATGATGTATATAACTGCCATGAGCACATAGTCTGAGCTTAACTGAGGTGTCAGGATCACAATCCAGTGCTTGCTCGAGGGTGCCTCTCTGCGAGTGCGTAACCTACACTCATATGAACAAATGATAATACGTCTGTTTGACCAGTCAGTGCATGCTGACCCGGACGGGGAGTGTCAATCCCATATGGTACCATACACTAACATTCACTCTACAAAGTATTATCGAACTATGATTGGAGGACTTAATTGATTAGATGATAAACGCATGCAGAATATAGTGATATTTGATACTAACATTCACATGTAAAATAAAACAAGCTTGTAATCTCACCCCTAGAGTAAAAATAGTAAAATAGGGGCTATGATTTTATATGTATTTTAAACATGTAAATTCAAAGAAAAAGCGAATGATTCCTTACAATTAAAATGGGAATCGTAAGGATGATGATGATGAACACGATGGTGATGATGCTACATGATGAAGATGAAGATGATGATGGAAGTGGTGCCTTGTTGCTGCTACTGCGGTGTTGTTAACTCTGTGTTTTTGGAAGAGAAAGAGATCGAGAGAGAGTAGAGAGAAGAGATGAGATGAAAATGAGAAAGGAAAGGGGTGTTTGGTGGTTTATTCATCTGACTCTAATTATTGGAGTCGGTTATCTCCAATCCATAGTGTAAAATACCCGTATTCGTTACCCGGTCGTATAAAAATGAAAAAACTTTTAATTCGAAAAATTAATAAATGTATTTTCGAAATATCTTTGACTAAAATTATTTTATAAAAATACTATTCTTGAGATAAAAATATATCTTTGTTTTAAGTTTGATTGACGGATATGGTTCGAATGGTTTCGTCGCGTTTGAGTAAATTTGAATAAAAAGAAATATGTTTTATTTTTATCCAAGTAATTAATAATTATTATTTTCACTAATAATACATTATTTATGAGTTTTGTCGTGAATGTTTTGATTTGTACGATACGAAATACTTTATATATTATCAAAATAATATATACTAAATAATGAGTGTATTAATTAATAATTCTATATTACTTCATACTTGCGTTCACCAACGCCCATATAAATGAATCAGAATTTGGTCGATTTTGATAATGCATGATTAAATTTAATCGCGTACTGATATATATATATATATATATATATATAAATATATATATATATATATATATATATATTTATATATATATATATATACATATACATATTGATACACACACTTAGCCAAATACATAGTACTAATTACATGTATTACTAGATGATTAGGAACTAATAACTAGTCCTAATTTTGACGGGTGTCACATAAACTAATAAGAACAATAAAGCAACTTACATTTAAGGAAGAGGAAGAAGATGTAGTGATGATGCTTCACTTGTTTCCTGATTGAATCAAACACAGGACTATCTCTTTCTCTTTTTAATCTTTCTTACTATGTTTTTGTTTAATGTCAAATGAGGGAATTAGAACAATTTGGAAAAGTTAAGAAATAAGGTCGACTCCCTTGGACTGACTCAGTTATTTGTATTAATTTATCCCCTTCTAAACCTATTGTCTGGAACCTAAAAACCATTTACGATTCTCACTGTTTTATTTTTCCGTCAACTATATTAATTTAAAACAATTAAAAATTCATCAGTCACAATTAATCATTTGACCCTTTTCCAATTATTTTCAAATAAACCAAACGAATTCATTTCCTAACACATTAAATAACAATTAAAATCGGGAAATTATTATAATACTACTAGGCCCTAAAAACGGGTGTTACACATACCATTATTTTTTTCATCTTTGCAACTAGTTTGCAATCATAAATATAAATATATCCAAAACATGTGAAATCTCGTATACAGACATGATTAAGAATCATATCACTTTCAATTATTTGGTTTCACTTACGTAGTGAAATATCTTATCATCACTTTATCTCATCATTTCTTCTTAACATATAATTAACCATTCGTAATCATTTTCTACTGGTGACGTAATTATGGGGTTTACATTTTCAATTACTATCATCATTTCTGTTAGAATATGCTATTCCGGATTTTTAAAGCTTTTACTACGCCTTTATCATCATAAACTAACTGAAACGTACCTTTATCATTAGATAGTGGAAGCAATTACGAGTCTAATAACTCCGAATAACTTATCATATCATAATTACTTTTTATATTTAATCTTGCTTCCGCACTTAGACTCGTATTACTATCTTCTTTACATACCTATTCGTATTTTAACATTCGTACTTAATCTAAACTTTTAACATATCAAGTAAAACTAATTTCACTTTCTAACAACTTAGAATCATATGGAAAGTATTAGTTAACCATATCATTATTATACATATTCTATACACAGAAAATTTGGATTTAAACTAAAAGTTACTAAATCTGCACACTACCCGCCGGATTCCTTTACTACCCGCCGGGTAGTCAAGGTCACCTGCCGGGTCCCGAGCCTAACAGCCGGGTGATTTAACCAACTCATTAACAAAAGGTTTGTTTTGTTTAAAGGATGCAGGATCAACCGGATTGGCTGAGAAGCAGTCGGATCCTCTCTTTACCCGTCGGGTACCCATACAACCCGCCGGGTACTCTTACCTGACAGCAACATTTTTATCTGCAGCACCTATTTACCAAATTTCAAACTTTAAACTCATATAACTTTCAAATGACAACACCGGGACACTTCAAAATTTGCAGGCACGTATATTATGGTCAAATAAACATTTCTCAACTTTCACTTTTCTTAAATTTGCGTTTTAACTCAAAATGGGCCTTTGACTTGTTTTCGGCTAATTTGGACCAATGTACATGACATACTCAATTTTAAACTAATGAGGTTCTGATTCCAAGTCTTTGATCACATTTTCAACCCTATAATTGAAACCTATTGGTATAGAAATCATTGACTTTCATCAATTCTAGCCTAAAATAACACGTAACCTCATTAGAAACCCATTAGGGCATCAAAATGACTCGTTTGGGTCTTTGACCACAATGACCTCATCTTCTTTCTTGTCTATTTTCATTCCCTTGACTTATTCAAGTCAAACTAACTTGCTAACATCCTAATTTAGCTATAACATTTAAATTCCTTGAACTTACTTTCTTATTAAACAAAACTTTCATAATCCTTTCATACATTAAGACTTTTAACCAATAGTTCTTACTAAAACTTTGACTTTTACCATATTCATGACTTTTCCACTTATTGTAATCATTCAAGTATGTCAATAACTTCATCAACTAATATACACATTCTCGTCGGTTTGACTCGCTGTCGCACCCCCTAATTCGGGTTGCGGAAGCGAATCGGGTCGGAGCGCGACTAATCAATAATCAAGCACATAAGATATATAATGAACGACTCTATATGCGTCGCTTACAAAATACATTGATATAACATAAGAGTTTACAAACTGTTTACATTATATTGAGTTCACATGATTACCCTGAGAGATTCTAGCTCATTTCTAATTATACAAAATATAGATATGCAAGGAAATCTCTTGATGTTTAATGATTGCATGCGACTCGAGCTAAAGTATCATGATGGGCAGTCCAACCTACTGTTGAGTACCTGAGATAACATGCTAAAAGGTCAGCTAAAAAGTTGGTGAGCTCACATGTGTATATGAGTAAATGAGATTATGAACCACAAGATTTTTATAATGATTTGTAATCAAACAAATAATGAATGTACATGCAGCCATGGGTCTATAGTTTGAGCTTAACTGAGGGGGTCAGGATCCACATTCAAGGACCTGAGCGAGGTGCCTCCCTATGAGTGCCTAATCAACACTCATACTGAACAAATGATAATACGTCCGTTTGACAGGTTAGTGCTTGCTAACTCGGACGGGGATTGTCAATCCCATATGGTACCATACACTAACATTCACGCTAAATCATATTAACAAACTATGTGATGGAGGACTTTAAATTGATTAGATGAAATTAACTCATGTAGCATATAGCGATGTTTTGATACTCGTGTTCACATGTAAAAAAAAACGAGCATGTATCTCACCCCTAGGTAAAAGCATTTAAAAAGGGGCTATAAGACTCACCTGAGTCTGATGACTTGTTAAACAAGTAGTAATGATGATACACAAGGTAATGATGTCGTCCCAACGACGGTAACCTATCGGTGTCCTAAACGCGCA
This sequence comes from Pseudognaphalium luteoalbum, assembly GCA_963422505.1. NCBI lineage: Eukaryota > Viridiplantae > Streptophyta > Magnoliopsida > Asterales > Asteraceae > Pseudognaphalium > Pseudognaphalium luteoalbum. The sequence continues at coordinate 44,348,112 of OY730196.1, forward strand.
AGGTTATAATAATGATTAGATGTCTTATCATACCATCTATGCTAGTTGTTCATCCAACTAGTAATGTCCAATGATTTGATTTGATTAGTATGATTGGAAAATAAGTATGACCCATTGGTGAGTTCGAATAATAATTCCAAAGTATTATTATTATGATGTTGAAATGATATACTTATAAAGTATATTTGAAGTGTTTAAATGTTGTATCGCATAAGTATTAAAGGTTATGCAATGTTTGTACTTATTTTGAAAATGAATTATAAGTGTCGCATATAATGTGAAATTTAGTAATTTTGATGTCACTCGAGTTAAGTGTCGTAGGTATATGTCATTGTCGAAAACGTGGTCAACGGTCTCGGTTTGACCCGCAACTTTTAACCAACTCCTAAAATGGTCAAATAATTTTATAAAACTTGTCGTTATGTTTCGTGGACCTCTCGAAGTGTCGTTTCCATGATTAGACCAAAACAGTCCCTTTTTACTTAGGTTTTCCAGATTTTGACTAAAAGAACCTCTCGATTTCTACACTTTTTAAGCCGAATAAAGCTCTACCAAAAATCACACATGTTCACCTATGAATATAGTCCATTTCTGAACTTTATGGTGTTTTTATATGTTCGCTTACTATTTTTAACAAAAATAAACATGAGGAGTTGTCGGATTGTGTCCGGAGAAGAGTTCAGTCCTAAGATCCACGTCTTTCACCATGATCCGAGAGGATCTGGTCCGAGAGCCGAACACGAAAGTTAGAGCTAACATCTTAAGGAATATTTTTCGTTTAGATGTCATGAGTTGTTACCTTCTAGATTTCGAGATATAGGTGTAACACCCCCAAATTTATTGTTTAGCGGAAGCAGGATTTGGGTGTTACTAATCAATAATCAAAGCACAGAGATTAATAATAAACGACCACTACATGCGTCGTTTTACATTGATATTGATAAAATAAAAGTTTACATCAAAGTATCGTTTACATTAGCTCCTTTTGAAATTGAGAGATTTAAGTACATAATTAAACTATACAAAATGTAATAATGCAGCTAAATCTCTGATTGTTTGCATGCTGACTCGAGCTAATGGATCTTGATTAAGCAGTCCAACCTACTGCTGGTCACCTGTGATACATGCTAAAATGGGTCAGCGAAACGCTGGTGAGCTCACAGGTTTGTATATCAACATATATTTGTATGAACCGCAAGATTTTATAATTGAATTTAAAATGCAATTAAGCAAAATAAAAGTTATACAGCCATGAGCACATAGTCTGAGCTTAACTTGAGTGTCAGGTCCAATTAAGGAAACCCAACTGAGTTGCCTCCTACGAGTGCCTAATCTACACTCGTCTTCCCAAATGCTAATACGTCCATTTGACCAGTTAGTGCGTGCTAACCCGGACGAGGATTGTCAATCCTATATGATATCATATACTAACATTCACGCTACAGATGTATTACCAGACTATGCTATGGAGGGCTTTATTGATTAGTTGAAAACAACTCATGTAGTATTTGATTGAATTGTACTTGCGTTCTACTTGTAAAACAAAACGAGCAATAATATCACACCCCTTAATGAAAAACAGTAAAATAGGGGCTATGAGACTCACCTGAGCCTTGAGTGTTTAAATTAATAAACTTGAATTGATTAGCGGTAGATTGATGTCCGAAGACTTGTAACCTGAGGGTGTCCAAGACACACAATGGTTATAACATGAGTAGGCATCTCGAAGGACTGCCCTTGTAGTTGTTTGTCCAACTTAGAATGTCCAAATTACTACGATTTGGTTAATTGAATTATCCAAATTACTACGATTTGGTTGTTTGACTTGTGTTTTGAAAACGTGTACGGCCCGTTGGTGATTTGTTTGTAATGATAATCCCATATCATTATTTTGATGATTTTTGAAGCATTATACAAAAAAAAAAAAATTCCAATGTGTTTTAGGAGTCATGTCACATTCGTGTTTGATGTTATACAAATTTAACTCTTTGTGTGAAAGTTTAGATGTAACACTGTTACTCGTGACCCTAGGGTGAGGGCGAAGCCCGTTAATGACGGGGGTCCGGGGGCAGCGCCCCTGGTAGCGGGGTCCAAGGGGCGGCAGCCCCTGGCGGGGTCCAAGGGACAGAGCCCCTGGCTGGGGTCGAGCTGCCAGGTGAAAAACGCATCTGGACTTGAATTTCGGTGAAATTGAGTGTCAAATTTTGAGTCTCAAAACTTAGTGAAAAATGAGTTTTAAACTCTCTGTTTTTTAGCGACACAGCATGCGACACAATGGTCATGTATGCGACACAAGGGTTGTGTCGCATAAGAATGCGACACAAGAGCTTAGCGACACAAGGGTTGTGTCGCATAAGTGTACGATGCTGATTTAACAGCGACATAGTGATTGTGTCGCATGGGATTTGCGACATAAGGTACGACACAAAGGATCTTATGCGACACAAGGCTTGTGTCGCAAAGATGAACACTCAGACAGTCCCCAGCGACTGTCGTGGTTTTCAAACCCAAAACCCAAATATAACTCGTTTTTAGGCTATAAAATCATGTTTTCCTCATACATTTGGACAATACTAAGTTGTGTAAACATTATAACACCGAAATAATACACCAAAATGAGTAGATCTAAATACTTAGAGAATTTCTTACAATTTCAAATCGAAGCTAGAGGAGGCCGAAAATGATGATGATGCTTTTGTAAATCTTGTTCCTTGCATGATGGTGATTCCGAAAATACAACTTTTGTTGGTTGGTTTACAAATCCGAAAATTGATGAAATCTTGGGAGAGAATTTAGGGAGTGTGTGTGTTTTGTTGAAATGGAAATGGAAGAAAGAGGGAAAGAGGTGGGGTGTAGGTGAAAGCCTCACCTTTTTCAGTCCTCAATATCGCGCTCCATGCTGTGTTCGTTCTCCCGTTCGTTTAAACGTTAAATGTTTATTTTATACGTTTAAATACACGTTTTAAATACGAATAATTACCTAATATTTTGATGAAGTATTTTACCAAATACTTAATGGTTGCGTTATAAGGTATAACTTTAACTTGTTTCGATTTGTTTGCGCGTTTAATAATCTAATCGTGTAGTCCTTGTTTGTACGATACGAATTTGAATTGAAATATTATCTAAATAATATTTTGGATATAATTGCGTTATTAAATAATATTATATTATTTAATAAAATTTTCACCAACGTCCGTATTAATTGAATCGAATTGCATTCGATTTGAAACTCGTACGATTTAATCAAATCGCATACTTGTATATATATATATACTCCTCAATATATATGTTGATACATTAATTAGCCTAACACAGAACTAATTACATGTATTAAAACTTGATTAGGCACTAACTACTAGTCCTAATTTGACGGGTGTCACAATAGGTGTTTTAGTGCGACGGTTTTTCCTGGACAGATTCTGTTAGAATCTATATGTTTATAAAAACGTTTTTAAAACTTTATTTTGGACATCCCTTTGTTAAAAAAAAATAACTAAACATGTATATAAACTTAAAGCAAGGAAAACTAGAGAGAGAAAGGTGGTGGATCATACCAAAAACGAGTTCTAGAGAGAGGGGAGAGTGAGATGGGCTTGGTTGCTTCTTCTTGGTTCTTTTTCTTGTGTTTCTTCAAGGTGAAAGGTGGTGGTTGATGGTGGTGGTGTTGAGCCGTGGGGGAGGAGGAAGGAGGAGAGGGAGAGAGTCTTGTGTGTGTGTTTTAGTGAGAGAGTGTAGTGAGAGAGATGGATGATGGTGAATGAGGAAAAGAGTGACGGTGTTGGTTGTTCTCAAGAAACAAGATCCACATATGGTGGATCTTGTTGCTGGTGTTTGATTAAAAAAATGGGGAGGCAAGATTGTGTTTAAATCTTGTCTCCTAACTGTTGGGAAATAAGATTTCTACTGTTACTACTGTTGATTACAGAATGCACAAGGCATTAACACTGTTAGTGTTAATGTTACTACTGGTATTAACACTGTTAGTGTTAAGGACTACCACTGTCTTCACAAGTTACAATTGTTAGTTCAAGGATTCAAAGATTATCATTGTTAGTGATGGTTATCACTGTTTTCAGAAGATTACAACTGTTATTAAAGATTGAAGTGAAGACAAGAGTTTCAACTGTTAGTAATTGTTTAAAATGTTAGAGTGTTATTACTGTTAGCTTGTTTACAACAGTTAACACTGCTTAGGCTAGTTACCACTGTTGGTATATTAGTCTAATAAATTGTACAAGTGTTAACACTGTTATAGGAATTACCACTGTTTGTATAGTTGTGGTAGTTAACACTGTTTATATATAGAATAGGCGGAAAAGTAAAGTTTGAATAATTATGGAATGTAACTGTTTCCATGATTATAGTAGATTGTTTAGCAGGACTCTATGAGATATAAATAGAGATCCTAAACCTAGATTAGGTTAAGTTTTTGCGCAGCTTCAAGGTTTTGTAACCCTAATACAAATCAGTGTATTCGTCTTATATCATTAATAAGATTGAAGCTTTTTATAATTCTGTCTTGATATACTATTTTTGATCTTCATTTTATTACTAAGTGTTATTCCGCAAACTTCTTAGTAATCATTCAAAACTGCTTTTATCTAATAGTTTATTAGATAGATCTTGGTTTATCAAGTGGTATCAGAGCAGGTTTAGTTTTGAATCCAGGAAGATCAATTTTCACTGTTTTATTGATCATTTTTTATCAACATATCAAATCAATGGCAGAAGGTAGTGAAGGAATTCAGGTCACTAAGATCCAAATGCTTAGACCAGATGAGTTTGATCTGTGGAAAAACAGAATCAGACAATATATGCTTCTCACAGATTATCAGATGTGGGAAGTAGTGGTTAATGGTCCTCCAGTGACACTAAACAGTGATGGTGTTCCCCAGGCAAGATCACCACCAACTTCTGAGGCAGAAAGGAAGATCAGATCAATAGAGTACAAAGCTTTAAGTACTCTATTACTAGCTATACCAAATGAATATCAGAGGCGGTTTGAGGCATGTCAAGATGCTAAAGTGTTAATGGAAGCAATTGAAAAAAGGTTTGGTGGTAATGATAACACCAAAAAGAATAAAAGATCTCTACTTAAACAACAGTATGAGAATTTTAATTCTACAAGGTCAGAAACGTTGACTCAAACCTTTGATAGGTTTTCTAAACTGGTTGGAGATCTGGAAAATCATCAAGTGAAGATAGATAGAGATGATTTAAACAGGAAGTTTTTGAGGTCCTTGGGTGATGAATGGACCATGTATACTGTTGGGTTAAGACAGAGTGCAGATCTGGAATCAAAAGAGCTAGAAGACATATATAATGATCTGAGAAACTTTGAAGCTGAAGTGGAGAACAAGAAGATTGGATCAGGAAGTAACAACAACAATTCTGCTTTTATATCAATGGCTGGAACAAAAGCAGAATCAAGTCTGAAAGGTTTTTCTTATGGGTCTGGTGGAGTTGGATCATCATCAAATAATTCTAATGATCAAATCTTAGAATCTTTCTTTGCTAGTAATGTGAACTCTTCACTTACTAATGAAGACTTAGATCAATTTGAGTCAGATGATCTAGAAGAAATGGATATCAAGTTACAAATTGCTCTGATCACACAAAGAGCAAAAAGGTTTATGCAAAGAACTGGTAGAAATAACTTTGCACAGAAGAGGAGTGATGCTAGCTAGTTTGACAAGAGCAAAGTTGAATGTTTCAACTGTCACAAGTTGGGACATTTTGCTAGGGAATGCAGAAGCCCAAAGGTTGATCAGAATGAGAGAGGAAATGGTCAGAGAAGTGGAGGAAATGTGAGCCAAAAGAAGAATGTGCCAATCCAAGATACGTCATCAAATGCACTGGTATCTGTTGATGGATGTGGATGGGATTGGAGTGATCAGGAAGAGCATGCAGTGAAGAATCAATGCTTCATGGCAACAGCTGAATCAGATAAGCAATCTGAGGTACCTTATGAGGTACAAATAAAATTGTGCTCAACTGTGTGTAAACAAACTGTGAAACATTATAGGGATCATAACCAGAAAGTGTGTGATGAGTTAAAACAATGTGAAATCAAAAGTAGACACACAATCTCTGTAATAGAAAATCTTGAAAAACTGATTCAGGCATTTGAAGAAAATGCAACACAGTTTAAGTATGACATTGAGTATGCTAGGTGGGAGAGAGATACTCTTAAGGATAAGGTAGAAGAATTAACTAAGAAACTTGCTGAGGTCACTTGTGAAAGAGATAGCATAAGACTTAATGTAAGTAATTTAGAAAATGCATCTAAGAGTGTCCATAAACTTATCAATTCACAGATTCATGATAAACTTAAGACTGGGTTAGGATACAGTAATGTACCTCCTCCTTATAACAACAATTACTTTCCTTCAAAAATTGAAATTGATTTAAATTTACTTAAAGAAGGATTGAATGATGATGTTAAAAAGGTTGACCCAGTTAACAGTTTAAAAGAAGATGTGAACATTGATGGAGTTGAAATTCATGAGTGGAGTGAGGAAGATGATGAAGAGTATGTTACATTTGAATGTGAGGGTAATGTAATGAATAAATCCGTTACAACACCTAGTGAGTGTAGCAATCAAGTTACTGGTCTAGCTTCAGATCTTAAGGATAAAAAGCTAGAAGAGGGTAAAAGAATGTTCATTGAAAAGGATAAATATAAGATAGAAAATGTAAGAGCCACACCTAATACTCCTAGGAATGTTCAAAGAAAGATTAGAAATGCAGTGAAATCATCTGTTTCTGTGAATCATGTATCTGCATTGAATAAATGTGATCATTGCAAATGTAAGGATAACTCTTCTACTTAACAAAACTTTCAAAAACATATTCCCAGAGGTAATCAAAGAAATTGGAATCAAATGGTAACTCAAAAACTGGGAAATAATGTAACAGTGATAAGAGAAAAGTTATGTCTTATATGTGGCAGAAATAATCATCTTCAACATGACTGTTATCATAATCCAAAATCTGTTCAACAGAAGGTGATACAGCCATGGACAGCAGCTAATATGATTAACAAACAAAATCTTAAATCTAAAGTTAATCATAAAACTGCTGCAAGAAAGATGAACAATAAGGCAAATCAAGCTAAAGTTACTGCAAAGGTTTCCACTGCAGGAACAAAAGTTACAGATTTAGCCAACAATAAAAAGGCTAAAACAGTGGAAAAAGAGTATAATGTAAACAGTGATAAATCTTTTAAAACTGTTAGAACAGTTAATTCAACTGTTACCACTGGTAGAGTGAATAACACTATGAGGAATACTAACAGTGTTAATTATTGTACCACTGCTAGACATAATAACAGTTATAACAGGTTTAACACTGTTAGGCATTATAACTATGGTTATTCAGTTAACACTGTTAGACCAAAACCCACTGCTAGGTCTAAAATTAGTTGGATTTGGACACCTATTCAGAATAATTTATCCAGAGGTTCAAAATCGAACAATGTATCAAAATCAATGATCTTCAAGAAAGTTGATTACTTTGATACATATGGGAAATCCAAAGCCAAATTGGTTTGGGTTCCCAAGAGAAATTAATTTTTCTCTGTGTTTGTTTGTGTGTAGGGCAAGCCAAGAAGTTTATGGCATATTGATAGTGGCTGCTCAAGGCACATGACTGGAGATAAGGAAAAGCTACAGAACTTCAAGTCTTTTGATGGTGGATATGTAGCATTTGGAAGCAATCCCAAAGGAGGAAAGATCACAGGCAAAGGAACTGTTCAAAGTGCCAAGTTAAGCTTTGAAAATGTTTACTATGTGGAACAGTTGAGGTACAATTTGCTAAGTGTGAGTCAAATCACAGATAAAAAGAATCTTGTTCATTTTACTGACACTGAATGTCTTATTCTGTCAAAGGAATTCAAAATTCCTGAAAGTATGATTTTAATGAGAATTCCTAGGCAGGATAATGTCTATAAGTGTGACTTAGCAAACATGGCACCTCAACCTGATTTAAACTGCCTGATTTCAAAAGCAAATTTAAATGAGTCTAATTTGTGGCATAGAAGGATGTGTCACATGAATTACAAAACCATTAATAAACTTGTCAAAAACAAGCTTGTTAGAGGTTTACCTGAGAAGGTCTATTCATGTGATGATCATTGTGTTTCTTGTCTAAAGGGGAAGCAACACAAAACTTCTTTTAAGTCCAAAGCAGTGAATTCAAACTGTACTCCTTTATACTTATTGCATATGGACTTATTTGGACCAACAAGTATAAGTAGTATGGGAAAAAGATCTTATTGCCTTGTTGTAATTGATGATTATACCAGATTTACATGGGTTTTCTTTCTTAGAACAAAAGATGAGACAGGTGAAATACTTAGATCATTTATAACTAAGATTGAGAACCAATTATATAAAAGGGTTAAAATCATCAGGAGTGATAATGGAACAGAATTTAAAAATTATGAGATGGATAAATTCTGTGATGAAAAAGGCATTAAGAGAGAGTTTAGTGCTCCTAGAACTCCTCAACAGAATGGAGTTGCTGAAAGAAGGAATAGGACACTCATTGAGGCTGCAAGAACCATGCTAGCTGATGCAAAACTACCTATGTCTTTTTGGGCAGAAGCAGTTAGCACAGCTTGTTATGTTCAGAATAGGGTAACTGTAGTTAAGCCTTATTTCAAAACCCCATATGAGCTGTTGTTAAAGAACAAACCACTGGTTAGTTTCTTAAAATCCTTTGGATGTCCTTGTACTATTTTGAATACCAAAGATCATCTAGGAAAGTTTGAAAGCAAAGCAGATGAGGGTGTATTTGTAGGATATTCTATTCTGAGTAAAGCATACAGGGTTTTCAATCAAAGGACCAGAGTCATAGAAGAATCAATGAATGTCACTTTTAATGAGAATATCATTAATACTGATGGAATAGGTCCTAAGTCTTTGTTTGATATTGATACTCTTAACACTGCTTTTCGATATACAACTGTCAATTCTAGTACAGGTACACGCACAGGTACCACATCAAGTAAAGCAGATAGAGTTTGTGAGGTTACATCAGATATGTCCTCAGAAAAGAATAAAGAGTCTTTGGAGTACATTATCTTTCCAATCTGGACTCCTGATCCTCCAGATGTATTTTCTTCCGATCTGCCACTGTCATCACAGCATATGGAGACAGAAGAACCACCAGAAACATCATCTCAGATTATGGAGGATTCAGAACAAATTGAAACACCATCCAATTAATGTTCTGAGCAGAATGGTAATCTTACCAATTTGGAGGAAATCATTCCAGAGACATCAACATCTAACTTTCATGTGAACAAAAATCATCCTCTGGAACAGGTGATTGGGGATGTTAACAGTGGTGTACAAACAAGACAGCAAACTATTGTCACTGAAGAAGAAATACATACATCTCTATATGTTTGTTTCCTTTCTCAAGTAGAACCTAAAAAGGTAGTAGAAGCTCTTAAACACCCTAGTTGGATTGAGGCAATGCAAGAGGAGTTGTTACAGTTCAAGATTCAGAATGTGTGGACACTAGTAGATCTGCCAAAGGGAAAAAGGGCAATTGGCACCAAAAGGATCTTCAAGAACAAGAAGGATGAAAGAGGGATTGTAATCAAGAATAAGGCAAGGCTGGTGGCACAAGGTTATACACAGGAAGAAGGGATTGATTATGATGATGTCTTTGCTCCTGTTGCAAGGATAGAAGCCATTAGACTATTCCTAGCATATGCTACATATAAAGGTTTCACAGTCTATCAAATGGATGTCAAAAGTGCTTTTCTGTATGGCATGATTGATGATGAGGTGTATGGGTGTCAACCTCCTGGATTTGAAGATCCTAGCTATCCAGATAGAGTTTGCAGATTGGATAAGGCATTATGTGGTCTGCATCAAGCCCCCAGAGCTTGGTATGAGACTTTATCTGTGTATCTATTAGAGAATGGGTTCAAAAGAGGCACTATTGATAAGACTCTGTTCACCAAAAGTAATCAAAGTGATATTTTACTGGTGCAAGTCTATGTTGATGACATCATTTTTGGGTCTACAAATGATGGTATGTGCAAGGAGTTTGAAAAATTAATGCATCAAAAGTTCCAGATGAGTTCAATGGGGGAACTCACTTTCTTTTTGGGACTTCAAGTCAAGCAGAGTTCAGATGGTACTTTCATAAATCAGAGTAAGTATGTCAAAGACATACTTACTAAATTTGGATATTCTGAATCAAAAGTGGCTAGTACACCAATGGAGACACACAAGCCACTATCTGCAGACCCTGAGGGGGAGGAAGTTGATGTACATCTGTACAGATCAATGATTGGATCATTGATGTATTTAACTTCTTCTAGGCCAGATATAATGTTTGCTGTTTGTATCTGTGCCAGATTTCAAACCTGTCCAAGACAATCACATCTGTATGCTGTCAAGAGAATCTTTAGATACTTAAAAGGACAATCTGATCTAGGTCTTTGGTATCCAAAAGATTCCCCTTTTGACCTAAAAGCATATTCAGATAGTGACTATGGGGGAGCTAGCATGGACAGAAAGTCAACATCAGGAGGATGTCAATTTCTAGGAGAAAGGTTAATCTCATGGCAATGCAAGAAACAGACAACTGTATCAACATCTACTGCTGAAGCTGAGTATGTAGCTGCTGCAAGTTGCTGTGCTCAAGTCTTATGGATTCAGAATCAGATGCTTGATTATGGTGTAACTTTCTTAAATACTCCTATTTATATTTGTTGGGAAATAAGATTTCTGCTGTTGCTAATGTTGTTGAAGAATGCACAAGGTATTAACACTGTTAGTGTTATTGTTACTACTGGTATTACAATTGTTAGTCTGTTGGTTACCACTGTCTTCAGAGTTAAAACTGTTAGTTGAAGTATTCATGGATTACCACTGTTGGTGAAGTGGTTACCACTGTTAGTAGAAGACTACAACTGCTATTGAAGATTGAAGAAAAGAGTTTCAACTGTTAGTGTTATCACTGTTAGCTTGTTTACAACAGTTAACACTGCTTAGGCTAGTTACCACTGTTGGTATATTAGTCTAGTAAATTGTACAAGTGTTAACACTGTTATAGGAATTACCACTGTTTGTATAGTTGTGGTAGTTAACACTGTTTATATCTAGAATAGGAGGGAAGTTAGAATTTGAATAATTATGGATTGTAACTGCTTCCATAATTATAGGAGATTGTTTAGCAGGACTCTATGTGATATAAATAGAGATCCTTAACCTAGATTAGGTTATGAGTTTTTGCGCAGCTTCAAGGTTTTGTAACCCTAATACAACTCAGTGTATTCGTCTTATCATTAATAAGATTGAAGCTTTCTATTATTCTGTCTTAGTATACTGTTATTGATCTTCATTGTATTACTAAGTGTTATTCCGCAAACTTCTTAGTAATCATTCAAAACTGTGTTTATCTAATAGTTTATTAGATAGATCTTGGTTTCTCAAGTGGTATCAGAGCGGGTTTTAGTTTTGAATCCAGGAAGATCATTTTCACTGTTTTATTGATCATTTTTATAATCAATAAATCAAAGCAATGGCAGAAGGTAGTGAAGGAATTCAGGTCACTAAGATCCCAATGCTTAGACCTGATGAGTTTGATCTGTGGAAAAACAGAATCAGATAATATATGCTTCTCACAGATTATCAGATGTGGGAAGTAGTGGTTAATGGTCCTCCAGTGACCCTCAACAGTGATGGTGTTCCACAGCCAAGATCACCACCAACATCTGAGGTAGAAAGAAAAGTCAGATCTATAGAGTACAAAGCTTTGAGTACTCTATTGTTATCTATTCCTAATGAATATCAAAGGCGTTTTGAAGCATGTCAAGATGCTAAAGTTTTAATGGAAGCAATAGAGAAGAGATTTGGTGGTAATGATAACACCAAAAACAATAAAAGATCTCTGTTGAAACAACAATATGAGAACTTTAATTCTGCAAAGTCAGAAACTTTGACTCAAACCTTTGATAGGTTTTCAAAGCTTGTAGGAGATCTGGAAAATCATCAAGTGAAAATTGACAAAGATGATTTGAACAGGAAGTTTTTGAGGTCCTTAGGTGATGAATGGACCATGTATACTGTTGGTTTGAGGCAGAGTACAGATCTGGAAGCAAAGGAATTAGAAGATATATACAATGATCTGAGGAATTTTGAAGCTGAGGTAGAGATCAAGAAGGTGGGATATGGGAGCAACAACAATAATTCAGCTTTTATGTCTATGGCACGGTCTGGATCAAAGGCTGAATCAAGTCAGAAAGGGTCATCCTATGGGACTAGAGGAAGTGGATCTATTACTAATCATTCTAATGATCAAGTCTTAGAATCTTTCTTTGCTAGTAATGTGAATTCATCACTTACTAATGAAGATCTAGATCAGTTTGAAGGAGATGATCTAGAAGAGATGGATATCAAACTCCAGATTGCTTTAATCACAAAAAGAGCAAAAAGGTTTATGCAAAGAACTGGTAGGAATAACTTTGCACAGAAGAGGAGTGATGCAAGCTGGTTTGATAAAAGCAAAGTTGAATGTTTCAACTGTCACAAGATGGGACATTTTGCTAGGGAGTGCAGAAGTCCAAAGGTTGATCAGAATGAGAGAGGAACTGTTCAGAGAAGTGGAGGAAATGTTGGTCAGACTAAGAATGTGCCAATTCAAGATACTTCATCAAATGCACTGGTATCTGTTGATGGATGTGGATGGGATTGGAGTGATCAGGAAGAGCATGAAGTGAAGAATCAATGCTTCATGGCAACAGCAGAATCTGACAAGCAATCTGAAGTTCCTTATGAGGTACAAATAAAATTGTGCTCAAATGTGTGTAAACAAACTGTGAAACATTATAGAGATCATAACCAGAAAGTGTGTGATGAGCTAAAGCAGTGTGAAATCAAAAGTAGACACACAATCTCTGTAATAGAAAATCTTGAAAAACAGATTCAAGCATTTGAAGATAATGCAACACAGTTTAAATATGATATTGAGTATGCTAGGTGGGAGAGAGACACTTTTAAAGATAAAGTAGAATTATTAACTAAGAAACTTGCTGAGGTCACATGTGAAAGAGATAGCATAAGACTTAATGTAAGTAACTTAGAACATGCATCTAAAAGTGTAAATAAACTTATCAATTCTCAGATTCATGATAAACTCAAGACTGGGTTAGGATACAATAATGTACCTCCTCCTTATAACAACAACTATTTTCCTTCAAAAACTGAAATTGATTTAAATTTACTTAAAGAAGGATTAAATGATGATGTTAAAAAGGTTGACCCAGTTAACAGTTTAAAAGAAAATGTAAACATTGATGATGTTGAAATTCATGAGTGGGCTGAGGAAGATGATGAAGAGTGTGATACATCTGAATGTAATGTTAATGTGTTTAATAAATCTGATAAATCATCACATGAAAGCAGCATTACTGGTCTAGTTACAGAACTAAAAGTTAATAAACTAGAAGAGGGTAAGAAAATGTTTGAAGAGAAGGGAAAACATCATGAAAAACATGAGAAAGTCACACCTAACACACCTAGGAATTTTCAAAGGAAGGTTAGGAATGCTGTGAAAACAACTGTTTCTGTGAATCATACAACTGCTGTGAATACATGTGATAAGTGCAAGTGTAAGGATAGCTTTTCTAAATCCCAAAATTTTCAAAAACATATTCCCGGAGGTAACCAAAGGAATTGGAACCAAATGGTGACTCAAAAACTGGGGAATAATGTTACTGTGATTAAAGAAAAGTTATGCCTTATATGTGGCAGAAATAATCATCTTCAACATGAGTGTTTTCATAATCTAAAAACATATCAAAAGAATGTGAAAACGCCATGGACAGCAGCTAATATGGTTAACAAACAAAATTTTAAATCTAAAGTTAATCATACAACTGCTGCTAGAAAGATGAATTATGGGGCAAATCAAGCTATGGCTGCTGCAAAGGTTTCCACTGCAGGAACAAAAGCTAAAGATTTAGCCAACAATTTAAAGACTAAAACAGTGGAAGAAGGAGTTAAAGCAAACAGTGGTAAATCTTTTAAAACTGTTAACACTGTCAATTCAACAGTTTCCACTGGTAGAGTAAATAACACTGTAAGGAATACTAACAGTGTTAATTACTTTACCACTGTTAGACATAATAATAATTATAACAGGTTTAACACTGTTAGACATAACTTTGGACCTTCAGTTAACACTGTTAGACCAAAACCCACTGTTAAGTCTAAAATTAGTTGGATTTGGACACCTTTTCAATCTAATGTTCCCAGATGTTCAAAATCTAACAATGCATCAAAATCAATAATTTTCAAGAAAGTTGATTACCTTGATGCATCAGGGAAACCCAAAGCCAAATTGGTTTGGGTTCCCAAGAGAAATTAATTTTCTCTGTGTTTGTTTATGTGCAGGGCAAGCCAAGAAGTTTATGGCATATCGATAGTGGCTACTCAAAGCACATGACTGGAGATAAGGAAAAGCTACAGAACTTCAAATCATTTGATGGTGGATATGTAGCATTTGGAAGCAATCCAAAAGGTGGAAGGATCACAGGCAAAGGAGTTGTTCAAAGTGCGAAGTTAAGCTTTGAAAATGTTTATTATGTGGAACAGTTGAGGTACAATTTGCTAAGTGTGAGTCAAATCACAGATAAAAAGAACCCTGTTCATTTTACTGACACTGTGTTGGGAAATAAGATTTCTGCTGTTACTAATGTTGTTGAAGAATGCACAAGGTATTAACACTGTTAGTGTTATTGTTACTACTGGTATTACAACTGTTAGTCTGTTGGTTACCACTGTCTTCAGAGTTAAAACTGTTAGATGAAGTCTTCATGGATTACCACTGTTGGTGAAGTGGTTACCACTGTTAGTAGAAGATTACAACTGCTATTGAAGATTGAAGACAAGAGTTTCAACTGTTAGTGTTATCACTGTTAGCTTGTTTACAACAGTTAACACTGCTTAGGCTAGTTACCACTGTTGGTATATTAGTCTAGTAAATTGTACAAGTGTTAACACTGTTATAGGAATTACCACTGTTTGTATAGTTGTGGTAGTTAACACTGTTTATATCTAGAATAGGAGGGAAGTTAGAATTTGAATAATTATGGATTGTAACTGCTTCCATAATTATAGGAGATTGTTTAGCAGGACTCTATGTGATATAAATAGAGATCCTTAACCTAGATTAGGTTATGAGTTTTTGCGCAGCTTCAAGGTTTTGTAACCCTAATACAACTCTGTGTATTCGTCTTATATCATTAATAAGATTGAAGCTTTTTATTATTCTGTTGTTGATTTATTGTTATTGATCTTCATTGTATTACTAAGTGTTATTCCGCAAACTTCTTAGTAATCATTCAAAACTGTGTTTATCTAATAGTTTATTAGATAGATCTTGGATTAACAAGTGGTATCAGAGCGGGTTTTAGTTTTGAATCCAGGAAGATCATTTTCACTGTTTTATTGATCATTTTTATAATCAATAAATCAAAGCAATGGCAGAAGGTAGTGAAGGAATTCAGGTCACTAAGATCCCAATGCTTAGACCTGATGAGTTTGATCTGTGGAAAAACAGAATCAGACAATATATGCTTCTCACAGATTATCAGATGTGGGAAGTAGTGGTTAATGGTCCTCCAGTGACCCTCAACAGTGATGGTGTTCCACAGCCAAGATCACCACCAACATCTGAGGCAGAAAGAAAAGTCAGATCTATAGAGTACAAAGCTTTGAGTACTCTATTGTTATCTATTCCTAATGAATATCAAAGGCGTTTTGAAGCATATCAAGATGCTAAAGTTTTAATGGAAGCAATAGAGAAGAGATTTGGTGGTAATGATAACACCAAAAACAATAAAAGATCTCTGTTGAAACAACAATATGAGAACTTTAATTCTGCAAAGTCAGAAACTTTGACTCAAACCTTTGATAGGTTTTCAAAGCTTGTAGGAGATCTGGAAAATCATCAAGTGAAAATTGACAAAGATGATTTGAACAGGAAGTTTTTGAGGTCCTTAGGTGATGAATGGACCATGTATACTGTTGGTTTGAGGCAGAGTACAGATCTAGAAGCAAAGGAATTAGAAGATATATACAATGATCTGAGGAATTTTGAAGCTGAGGTAGAGATCAAGAAGGTGGGATATGGGAGCAACAACAATAATTCAGCTTTTATGTCTATGGCAGGGTCTGGATCAAAGGCTGAATCAAGTCAGAAAGGGTCATCCTATGGGACTAGAGGAAGTGGATCTATTACTAATCATTCTAATGATCAAGTCTTAGAATCTTTTTTTGCTAGTAATGTGAATTCATCACTTACTAATGAAGATCTAGATCAGTTTGAAGGAGATGATCTAGAAGAGATGGATATCAAACTCCAGATTGCTTTAATCACACAATGAGCAAAAAGGTTTATGCAAAGAACTGGTAGGAATAACTTTGCACAGAAGAGGAGTGATGCAAGCTGGTTTGATAAAAGCAAAGTTGAATGTTTCAACTGTCACAAGATGGGACATTTTGCTAGGGAGTGCAGAAGTCCTAAGGTTGATCAGAATGAGAGAGGAACTGTTCAGAGAAGTGGAGGAAATGTTAGTCAGACTAAGAATGTGCCAATTCAAGATACTTCATCATATGCACTGGTATCTGTTGATGGATGTGGATGGGATTGGAGTGATTAGGAAGAGCATGAAGTGAAGAATCAATGCTTCATGGCAACAGCAGAATCTGACAAGCAATCTGAAGTTCCTTATGAGGTACAAATAAAATTGTGCTCAAATGTGTGTAAACAAACTGTGAAACATTATAGAGATCATAACCAGAAAGTGTGTGATGAGCTAAAACAGTGTGAAATCAAAAGTAGACACACAATCTCTGTAATAGAAAATCTTGAAAAACAGATTCAGGCATTTGAAGATAATGCAACACAGTTTAAATATGATATTGAGTATGCTAGGTGGGAGAGAGACACTTTTAAAGATAAAGTAGAATTATTAACTAAGAAACTTGCTGAGGTCACATGTGAAAGAGATAACATAAGACTTAATGTAAGTAACTTAGAACATGCATCTAAAAGTGTAAATAAACTTATCAATTCTCAGATTCATGATAAACTCAAGACTGGGTTAGGATACAATAATGTACCTCCTCCTTATAACAACAACTATTTTCCTTCAAAAACTGAAATTGATTTAAATTTACTTAAAGAAGGATTAAATGATGATGTTAAAAAGGTTGACCCAGTTAACAGTTTAAAAGAAAATGTAAACATTGATGATGTTGAAATTCATGAGTGGACTGAGGAAGATGATGAAGAGTGTGATACATCTGAATGTAATGTTAATGTGTTTAATAAATCTGATAAATCATCACATGAAAGCAGCATTACTGGTCTAGTTACAGAACTAAAAGTTAATAAACTAGAAGAGGGTAAGAAAATGTTTGAAGAGAAGGGAAAACATCATGAAAAACATGAGAAAGTCACACCTAACACACCTAGGAATTTTCAAAGGAAGGTTAGGAATGCTGTGAAAACAACTGTTTCTGTGAATCATACAACTGCTGTGAATACATGTGATAAGTGCAAGTGTAAGGATAGCTTTTCTAAATCCCAAAATTTTCAAAAACATATTCCCGGAGGTAACCAAAGGAATTGGAACCAAATGGTGACTCAAAAACTGGGGAATAATGTTACTGTGATTAAAGAAAAGTTATGCCTTATATGTGGCAGAAATAATCATCTTCAACATGAGTGTTTTCATAATCTAAAAACATATCAAAAGAATGTGAAAACGCCATGGACAGCAGCTAATATGGTTAACAAACAAAATTTTAAATCTAAAGTTAATCATACAACTGCTGCTAGAAAGATGAATTATGGGGCAAATCAAGCTATGGCTGCTGCAAAGGTTTCCACTGCAGGAACAAAAGCTAAAGATTTAGCCAACAATTTAAAGACTAAAACAGTGGAAGAAGGAGTTAAAGCAAACAGTGGTAAATCTTTTAAAACTGTTAACACTGTCAATTCAACAGTTTCCACTGGTAGAGTAAATAACACTGTAAGGAATACTAACAGTGTTAATTACTTTACCACTGTTAGACATAATAATAATTATAACAGGTTTAACACTGTTAGACATAACTTTGGACCTTCAGTTAACACTGTTAGACCAAAACCCACTGTTAAGTCTAAAATTAGTTGGATTTGGACACCTTTTCAATCTAATGTTCCCAGATGTTCAAAATCTAACAATGCATCAAAATCAATAATCTTCAAGAAAGTTGATTACCTTGATGCATCAGGGAAACCCAAAGCCAAATTGGTTTGGGTTCCCAAGAGAAATTAATTTTCTCTGTGTTTGTTTATGTGCAGGGCAAGCCAAGAAGTTTATGGCATATCGATAGTGGCTACTCAAGGCACATGACTGGAGATAAGGAAAAGCTACAGAACTTCAAATCATTTGATGGTGGATATGTAGCATTTGGAAGCAATCCAAAAGGTTGAAGGATCACAGGCAAAGGAGTTGTTCAAAGTGCCAAGTTAAGCTTTGAAAATGTTTATTATGTGGAACAGTTGAGGTACAATTTGCTAAGTGTGAGTCAAATCACAGATAAAAAGAACCCTGTTCATTTTACTGACACTGAATGTCTTATTCTGTCTAAGGAGTTCAAAATTCCAGAAAATATGATTTTAATGAGAATTCCTAGGCAAGATAATGTCTATAAGTGTGACTTAGCAAACATGGCACCTCAACCTCATTTAAATTGCCTGATTTCTAAAGCAAATTTAAATGAGTCTACTTTGTGGCATAGAAGGATGTGTCACATGAATTACAAAACCATTAATAAACTTGTCAAAAACAAGCTTGTTAGGGGTTTACCTGAGAAGGTCTATTCATATGATGATCATTGTGTTTCTTGTCTAAAGGGGAAGCAACACAAAACTTCTTTTAAGTCCAAAGCAGTGAATTCAAACTGTACTCCTCTATACTTATTGCATATGGACTTATTTGGACCAACAAGTATAAGTAGTATGGGAAAAAGATCTTATTGCCTTGTTGTAATTGATGATTATACCAGATTTACATGGGTTTCTTTCTTAAAACAAATGATGAGACAAGTGAAATACTTAGATCATTTATAACTAAGATTGAGAACCAATTAGATAAAAGAGTTAAAATCATCAGGAGTGATAATGGAACATAATTTAAAAATTATGATATGGATAAATTCTGTGATGGAAAAGGCATTAAGAGAGAGTTTAGTGCTCCTAGAACTCCTCAACAGAATGGAGTTGCTGAAAGAAGGAATAGGATACTAATTGAGACTGCAAGAACCATGCTAGCTGATGCAAAACTACCTATGTCTTTTTGGGCAGAAGCAGTTAGCACAGCTTGTTATGTTCAGAATAGGGTAACTGTAATTAAACCTTATTTCAAAACCCCATATGAGCTGTTGTTTAAGAACAAACCACTGGTTAGTTTCTTAAAATCCTTTGGATGTCCTTGTACTATTTTGAATACCAAAGATCACCTAGGAAAGTTTGAAAGCAAAGCAGATGAGGGTGTATTTGTAGGATATTCTATTCTGAGTAAAGCTTATAGGGTTTTCAATCAAAGGACCAGAGTCATAGAAGAATCAATGAATGTCACTTTTAATGAGAATATCATTAATCCTGATGGAATAAGTCCTAAGTCTTTGTTTGATATTGATGCTCTTAACACTGCTTTTAGATATACAACTGTCAATCCTAGTACAGGTACATGCACAGGTACCACATCAAGTAAAGCAGATAGAGTTTGTGAGGCTACATCAGATATGTCCTCAGAAAAGAATAAAGAGTCTTTGGAGTACATTATCTTTCCAATCTGGACTCCTGATCCTCCAGAGGTATTTTCTTCTGATCTGCCAAAGTCATCACAGCATTTGGAGACAGAAGAACCACCAGAAACATCATCTCAGATTATGGATGATTCAGAACAAATTGAAACACCATCAAATGAAAGTTCTGAGCAGAATGGTAATCTTACCAATTTGGAGGAAATCATTCCAGAGACATCAACATCTAATTTTCATGTGAACAAAAATCATCCTCTGGAACAGGTGATTGGGGATGTTAACAGTGGTGTACAAACAAGACAGCAAACTACTATCACTGAAGAAAAAATACATACATCTCTATATGTGTGTTTTCTTTCTCAAATTGAACCTAAGAAGGTAGTAGAAGCTCTTAAACACCCTAGTTGGATTGAGGCAATGCAAGAGGAGTTGTTACAGTTCAAGATTCAGAATGTGTGTACACTAGTAGATCTGCCAAAGGGAAAAAGGGCAATTGGCATCAAATGGATCTTCAAGAACAAGAAGGATGAAAGAGGAATTGTAATCAAGAATAAGGCAAGGCTGGTGGCACAAGGTTATACACAGGAAGAAGGGATTGATTATGATGATGTCTTTGCTCCTGTTGCAAGGATAGAAGCCATTAGACTATTCCTAGCATATGCTACATTTAAAGGTTTCACAGTCTATCAAATGGATGTCAAAAGTGCTTTTCTGTATGGCATGATTGATGATGAGGTGTATGTGTGTCAACCACCTGGATTTGAAGATCCTAGCTATCCTGATAGAGTTTGCAGATTGGATAAGGCATTATATGGACTGCATCAAGTCCCCGGAGCTTGGTATGAGACTTTATCTGTGTATCTATTAGAGAATGGGTTCAAAAGAGGCACTATTGATAAGACTCTGTTCACCAAAAGGAATCAAAGTGATATTTTACTGGTGCAAGTCTATGTTGATGACATCATTTTTGGGTCTACAAATGATGATATGTGCAAGGAGTTTGAAAAATTAATGCATCAAAAGTTCCAGATGAGTTCAAGGGGGAACTCACTTTCTTTTTGGGACTTCAAGTCAAGCAGAGTTCAGATGGTACCTTCATAAATCAGAGTAAATATGTCAAAGACATACTTACTAAATTTGGATATTCTGAATCAAAAGTGGCTAGTACACCAATGGAGACACACAAGCCACTATCTGCAGATCCTGAGGGTGAGGAAGTTGATGTACATCTGTACAGATCAATGATTGGATCATTGATGTATTTAACTTCTTCTAGGCCAGATATAATGTTTGCTGTTTGTATCTGTGCCAGATTTCAAACTTGTCCAAAACATTCACATCTGTATGTTGTCAAGAGAATCTTTAGATACTTAAAAGGACAATCTGATCTAGGTCTTTGGTATCCAAAAGATTCACCTTTTGACCTAAAAGCATATTCAGATAGTGACTATGGGGGAGCTAGCATGGACAGAAAGTCAACATCAGGAGGATGTCAATTTCTAGGAGAAAGGTTAATCTCATGGCAATGCAAGAAACAGACAACTGTATCAACATCTACTGCTGAAGCTGAGTATGTAGCTGCTGCAAGTTGCTGTGCTCAAGTCTTATGGATTCAGAATCAGATGCTTGATTATGGTTTAACTTTCTTAAATACTCCTATTTACATTGATAATACTTCTGCTATCAGCATCATCAATAATCCTGTTAAACATTCTAAAACTAAGCATATAGAGATTCGTTATCATTTTATAAGAGATTGTAATGAAAAATGACTCATTCAGATTATTAAAGTTCATACTGACAATCAACTTGCAGATCTGTTCACCAAAGCCTTTGATGTGGGCAGATTTACATTTCTGATTACAAGTATTGGTCTGATTAAATCTCTTTAAGTTGTTTTTCCATAACTATTTTATAAAACATCTCTATAATGCTTAAGGATTAGATGCTGGTAGTTGTAATTGATACTAACAGTGATAATAGTCTTATAACTGCTTGGCTTTCCTAATTATCACTGTTATTAATCAATTACCACTGTATGTGTTAGTTATTTTGTTTTCACTGTTAGTTCTATTGTAATTACTGTTTGGGTTGAACTAACTTTTTGTAGGTTATCACTGTCAGCAGAAGCAATTATAACCGTTAGTGTAAACAGTTTCCACTGTTTTCACTTTTCAGTTATAACTGTTAGTGTAAACAGTTTCCACTGTTTCCACTATGTCCACTGTTAGTGTAAATCTTAACACTGTTAGTACAATCAGTTATCACTGTTTATACTATCAAGTTGAAATTTCACTATCAGTGTTTATCTTTCTGTTCTTTTTATTTAAAAAAAAAAAAAATCCTTTGGTCATCACTGTTAGTAGTACTAATTAAGTTTCTAGTGTTGAGTTATAATTTCTTTGCTCAGGAGTTATTTCCATCAACTAGTTATCACTGTTAGTATTATTAATTTCCACTGTTTTAAACTGGTTATCACTGGTGTACATTTGTTTCCACTGTTAGTGATAACTTTAAAAGAGTTTGTATTGAAATTAAATTTCCAAGTAGTTTCCACTGTTTTAAAATGGTTTCCACTGTTTTAAAATGGTTTCCACTGTTAGTGTTCAAATTAGGTCATTGAAACTAACAGTATAAATACCCCCAACACTTGTACATTTTCTTTTACGCTTTCATAACCACTGATTTCATAAACCCTATAACCACTGCTATCGCAAATCATTCACAAATTCTTCATGGCTTCTTCTTCTTCAACCACACCTCAACTCGCTTTAGGCAAGGATCATAACATGATTGCCTATCTGGTAAAACCCTCAATAGCCAATGATTACGTAGAGATCATTGATTTTCTGCGTAATTCTACCATTCACCATGCGCTTACTGTTTCACCCAGAATTTCATATGATCATATTAATGAATTCTGGGTTAAAGCAAAGATTGAGGAAGAAGCAGGTGTTCCAAAAATTGTTTCTACAGTTGCTGGTCACCAAGTGGTTATTTCTGAAGCATCCATTTGTTCTTCTCTTCATCTTCAGGATGAAGAAGGTATAACTTCAATTTCTGATGAAGCTTTATACTTTAATTTACAACGAATGGGATATAAGGGGAACTTGGGTGGGTATGTTTTCCAGAAAACTATGTTTTCATACCAATGGAGATTTCTAATCCATACATTACTGCACTGTTTATCATCCAAACGTTCATCTTTTGAACAATTTAGCAGTAATGTAGCATATGCATTGGTATGCTTAGCTACTGGTCAAAACTTTAATTTTTCCAACTTTATTTTTGCTGGTATGCTAAGAAACATTAACCAACCTAAAATTAAATTTTTAATGTATCCAAGGTTTGTGCAATGTTTTCTAAATGAACAAATATCTGATTTGCCAGCCTTGGATAAGATAATAGGTATCTCTTCTTTTAAACCAAAAGTATTTTCAAATATGAAGAGAGATACCTCTATCAAAGGTGTTATGTTTTCTGGGAGGGTAACAGCATTGTTTCCAACAATGCTTCCTGCACCCTCCACCACAGCATCTGTACCACCAACAGAAGCTGAACCAGTTGTTGAAAGAATGGAACAACCCATTCCTTCTTATCCCACAACATCTGGGGGTAACAATGAACAACAAGGGAACAGATTCACTGCAACTTACACCAGAAAAGCCAAAAGTGCTACACAACAGGTGACTGAGGATCATGCTGCTCAGTCATCTCAGTCCAATGACAGGGGTCATGAACAGCATGTGGTCCATGAGGAGAGGGGCGACCATTCTGTAAGGGCTGCTTCTACTGCTTCTAGCCCACTGGCAGAGCAGGACAGAAGTAACATCAATAAGACCCAAACAGAGGCAACACCAAAACATGATTCTACTCCTGTAGATGATTTTGGTGGTCCCAGTACCAATAATCAAGGGGAATATGTTGATCATACTAGGTATGATACAGGTTTTGATGCACCTGTCAATGATTCACCTAGGAAGTCACATTCTGATGGTGATGAGGCTAGAACTAACCTGGAATTGACAAGAATGATAGACTATGTATGGGAGAAGTTTAGGGTGGAAAGGAGAAACAACAAAAAGAAGGATGAACAGATTGCAAATTTACAGCAGAGGGTTGCTCAACTGGAGTATATTGTTGTTAAGGTTTTGAAAGAAGGGAAGAAGTATGTGGTTGTTGAAGGTGACTCTGTAGAGACTGCTTTCAAAAAGGGGGAGAAATATTGGACAAATAAAGGTGATGAGGAAAAGAAAGATGATGGTAAGAAGGGTGATGATGAACAGAATGATAATGGTGTTGGTGATCACATTGATGAGGATATAGAGATGGAAACACCAATTCATCAAGAAACTGAGAAGGTCAATGAAAATCCTGAAGGTGAGAAACAACAAGAGAAAGAAAAGACTTCACAGGCTAAAAGGCAGAAATCAATTCCTGTGCAGTCTGTCAAAGCTAAGAAGCATAAAACCACCATCTTACCTCCAGTTCAGATTAGAGAACCTACTACTGCACCTGCTGCTGCACAAGCTATGCCCAAGATTGACCCTAAGGATAAGGGTAAGGGTATCTTGGAGGAAGAGCCAAAATTGAAAAAGCAGAAAACCATGCCTCCTGAAGCTACAATGAATGATGATGAATATGCACAGAGGTTATTTGCTGAGATAAATGCAGATGTACTAGCAGAGGAAATGATTGATGTTGAGATAGAACCTGGTAAATTTGTGAAAATGACTAAGGAACAGGTTGATGAGTGGGATGAAGCACAGCTGAGAGAGCAAAAACAAGATGATATTGAATATCTGGTGGAACAGCTTAAGAAAAAGAAGGCAGAAGAAATGAAAAAGACTAGAGCTGCCAAAGCTGCTGCTAAGAGGAATAAACCTTTGACAAAAGCTCAACAGAAAAGAAATCTGGTTTTGAAGTTAAGAGGTGGTAATATTTCAACTGCAAGACTTAATGCCATGTCTCTTAAGAATCTACAAAGAATCTGGGATAGGGATACATTTCTAAATCCTGAGGCTGCTAAGAGAGCAGAAGAAGATAAGAAAGCCAAAGAAAAAGCAGAAAGAGAAAAGAAAAAGAAAGAAAAATTTGATAAAAAGATAGAAGATGAAAAGGAAAGGGAAAGAATAAGTACTGAGCTTAAACAGAAGAGGAGACAAGAACTTGCATCAATCCCTGATCTGCCTAAGAATAAGTTGAATTTGGATGATTTGATTGTGGTGCAACCTTTACAGGTACATCTTCCACCTGATAACTCTCCTGGAATCATTGATTGGTCTGTTGTAAAATTTTCAATTACAATTAAATATGAGAAAATTAGAGTTGAAAGGGCAGATACTTCTGTCTCATATTGGAGGTCATTTAAAGAATTGATCAGGGTGATTGTTAGAGAAGATTTGAACAGAATATATGAGATTGGATCTGAGAAAGGACAAAGCACCAAGAAGTTTGATAATGTTTATGAATTGGGTGTCTGGTCTGGGATTTCAATGATGTATGAACCAGAAAGATTTCGATTTGAGTTCAATACTTTCAGAAATGTCAAGCAGTGGATCTATCTCAGCAATCCAGGTGTTCATCAAGTTATTTTTGATGATGCTACTATGATTTGGATGCTCACTGACAGAGAATATGATATGAGTTTGAGTTTGTTAAGAAGCTTAAGGCATGCTAAGTTATCTGTTTCATTCAACAATGATTTAGCAGAGAATTTGGTATATATGATCTTGAATCAGATTCATAAGAAAGAAGAGTATGAGAGAAGACACAGAGTTCAAAAATAGTTGTTTTGAAGGAGTTTGAAAAGAAGTCAACTTGAAGAATCAAGAGAAACTTAATACTGTTGGGGACAGATTAAGTTTAGGGGGAGATTGTCGGGAAATAAGATTTCTGCTGTTACTAATGTTGTTGAAGAATGCACAAGGTATTAACACTGTTAGTGTTATTGTTACTACTGGTATTACAACTGTTAGTCTGTTGGTTACCACTGTCTTCAGAGTTAAAACTGTTAGATGAAGTCTTCATGGATTACCACTGTTGGTGAAGTGGTTACCACTGTTAGTAGAAGATTACAACTGCTATTGAAGATTGAAGACAAGAGTTTCAACTGTTAGTGTTATCACTGTTAGCTTGTTTACAACAGTTAACACTGCTTAGGCTAGTTACCACTATTGGTATATTAGTCTAGTAAATTGTACAAGTGTTAACACTGTTATAGGAATTACCACTATTTGTATAGTTTTGGTAGTTAACACTGTTTATATCTAGAATAGGAGGGAAGTTAGAATTTGAATAATTATGGATTGTAACTGCTTCCATAATTATAGGAGATTGTTTAGCAGGACTCGATGTGATATAAATAGAGATCCTTAACCTAGATTAGGTTATGAGTTTTTGCGCAGCTTCAAGGTTTTGTAACCCTAATACAACTCAGTGTATTCGTCTTATATCATTAATAAGATTGAAGCTTTTTATTATTCTGTTGTTGATTTATTGTTATTGATCTTCATTGTATTACTAAGTGTTATTCCGCAAACTTCTTAGTAATCATTCAAAACTGTGTTTATCTAATAGTTTATTAGATAGATCTTGGATTAACAAGACTTGTACAATTTACTAGACTAATATACCAACAGTGGTAACTAGCCTAAGCAGTGTTAACTGTTGTAAACAAGCTAACAGTGATAACACTAACAGTTGAAACTCTTGTCTTCAATCTTCAATAGCAGTTGTAATCTTCTACTAACAGTGATAACCACTTCACCAACAGTGGTAATCCATGAAGACTTCATCTAACAGTTTTAACTCTGAAGACAGTGGTAACCAATAGACTAACAGTTGTAATACCAGTAGTAACAATAACACTAACAGTGTTAATACATTGTGCATTCTTCAACAACATTAGTAACAACAGAAATCTTATTTCCCAACACACTGAATGTCTTATTCTGTCTAAGGAGTTCAAAATTCCAGAAAATATGATTTTAATGAGAATTCCTAGGCAAGATAATGTCTATAAGTGTGACTTAGCAAACATGGCACCTCAACCTGATTTAAATTGCCTAATTTCTAAAGCAAACTTAAATGAGTCTACTTTGTGGCATAGAAGGATGTGTCACATGAATTACAAAACCATTAATAAACTTGTCAAAAACAAGCTTGTTAGGGGTTTACCTGAGAAGGTCTATTCATGTGATGATCATTGTGTTTCTTGTCTAAAGGGGAAGCAACACAAAACTTCTTTTAAGTCCAAAGCAGTGAATTCAAACTGTACTCCTCTATACTTATTGCATATGGACTTATTTGGACCAACAAGTATAAGTAGTATGGGAAAAAGATCTTATTGCCTTGTTGTAATTGATGATTATACCAGATTTACATGGGTTTTCTTTCTTAGAACAAAAGATGAGACAGGTGAAATACTTAGATCATTTATAACTAAGATTGAGAACCAATTAGATAAAAGAGTTAAAATCATCAGGAGTGATAATGGAACAGAATTTAAAAATTATGAGATGGATAAATTTTGTGATGAAAAAGGCATTAAGAGAGAGTTTAGTGCTCCTAGAACTCCTCAACAGAATGGAGTTGCTGAAAGAAGGAATAGGACACTAATTGAGGCTGCAAGAACCATGCTAGCTGATGCAAAACTATCTATGTCTTTTTGGGCAGAAGCAGTTAGCACAGCTTGTTATGTTCAGAATAGGGTAACTGTAATTAAGCCTTATTTCAAAACCCCATATGAGCTGTTGTTTAAGAACAAACCACTGGTTAGTTTCTTAAAATCATTTGGATGTCCTTGTACTATTTTGAATACCAAAGATCACCTAGGAAAGTTTGAAAGCAAAGCAGATGAGGGTGTATTTGTAGGATATTCTATTCTGAGTAAAGCTTATAGGGTTTTCAATCAAAGGACCAGAGTCATAGAAGAATCAATGAATGTCACTTTTAATGAGAATATCATTAATCCTGATGGAATAGGTCCTAAGTCTTTGTTTGATATTGATGCTCTTAACACTGCTTTTAGATATACAACTGTCAATCCTAGTACAGGTACATGCACAGGTACCACATCAAGTAAAGCAGATAGAGTAATAATTCCTTTGGTTAGGGGTTATTTCCATTCACTAGTGTTGAGTAATAATTCCTTTGGTCAGGGGTTATTTCCATTCACTTAGTGTACCAAAGTTAGTATTATTTACATGTATAATACTGTTAGTTCTTATTGTTTCCACTGTTTTAAAATGGTTTCCACTGTTTTAAAATGGTTTCCACTGTTAGTGTTCAAATTAGGTCATTGAAACTAACAGTATAAATACCCCCAACACTTGTACATTTTCTTTTACGCTTTCATAACCACTGATTTCATAAACCCTATAACCACTGCTATCGCAAATCATTCACAAATTCTTCATGGCTTCTTCTTCTTCAACCACACCTCAACTCGCTTTAGGCAAGGATCATAACATGATTGCCTATCTGGTAAAACCCTCAATAGCCAATGATTACGTAGAGATCATTGATTTTCTGCGTAATTCTACCATTCACCATGCGCTTACTGTTTCACCCAGAATTTCATATGATCATATTAATGAATTCTGGGTTAAAGCAAAGATTGAGGAAGAAGCAGGTGTTCCAAAAATTGTTTCTACAGTTGCTGGTCACCAAGTGGTTATTTCTGAAGCATCCATTCGTTCTTCTCTTCATCTTCAGGATGAAGAAGGTATAACTTCAATTTCTGATGAAGCTTTATACTTTAATTTACAACGAATGGGATATGAGGGGAACTTGGGTGGGTATGTTTTTCAGAAAACTATGTTTTCATACCAATGGAGATTTCTAATCCATACTTTACTGCACTGTTTATCATCCAAACGTTGATCTTTTGAACAATTTAGTAGTAATGTAGCATATGCATTGGTATGCTTAGCTACTGGTCAAAACTTTAATTTTTCCAACTTTATTTTTGCTGGTATGCTAAGAAACATTAACCAACCTAAAATTAAATTTTTAATGTATCCAAGGTTTGTGCAATGTTTTCTAAATGAACAAATATCTGATTTGCCAGCCTTGGATAAGATAATAGGTATCTCTTCTTTTAAACCGAAAGTATTTTCAAATATGAAGAGAGATACCTCTATCAAAGGTATTATGTTTTCTGGGAGGGTAACAACATTGTTTCCAACAATGCTTCCTGCACCCTCCACCACAGCATCTGTACCACCAACAGAAGCTGAACCAGTTGTTGAAAGAATGGAACAACCCATTCCTTCTTATCCCACAACATCTGGGGGTAACAATGAACAACAATGGAACAGATTCACTACAACTTACACCAGAAAAGCCAAAAGGGCTACACAACAGGTGACTGAGGATCATGCTGCTCAGTCATCTCAGTCCAATGACAGGGGTCATGAACAGCATGTGATCCATTAGGAGAGGGGTGACCATTCTGTAAGGGCTGCTTCTACTGCTTCTAGCCCACTGGCAGAGCAGGACAGAAGTAACATCAATAAGACCCAAACAGAGGCAACACCAAAACATGATTCTACTCCTGTAGATGATTTTGGTGGTCCCAGTACCAATAACCAAGGGGAATCTGTTGATCATACTAGGTATGATACAGGTTTTGATGCACCTGTCAATGATTCACCTAGGAAGTCACATTCTGATGGTGATGAGGCTAGAACTAACCTGGAATTGACAAGAATGATAGATTATGTATGGGAGAAGTTTAGGGTGGAAAGGAGAAACAACAAAAAGAAGGATGAACAGATTGCAGATTTACAGCAGAGTGTTGCTCAACTGGAGTATATTGTTGTTAAGGTTTTGAAAGAAGGGAAGAAGTATGTGGTAGTTGAAGGTGACTCTGCAGAGACTGCTTTCAAAAAGGGGGAGAAATATTGGACAAATAAAGGTGATGAGGAAAAGAAAGATGATGGTAAGAAGGGTGATGATGAACAGAATGATGATGGTGTTGGTGATCACATTGATGAGGATATAGAGATGGAAACATCAATTCATCAAGAAACTGAGAAGGTCAATGAAAATCCTGAAGGTGAGAAACAACAAGAGAAAGAAAAGACTTCACAGGCTAAAAGGCAGTAATCAATTCCTGTGCAGTCTGTCAAAGCTAAGAAGCATAAAACCACCACCTTACCTCCAGTTCAGATTAGTGAATCTACTACTGCACCTGCTGCTGCACAAGCTATGCCCAAGATTGACCCTAAGGATAAGGGTAAGGGTATCTTGGAGGAAGAGCCAAAATTGAAAAAGCAGAAAACCATGCCTCCTGAAGCTACAATGAATGATGATGAATATGCACAGAGGTTATTTGCTGAGATAAATGCAGATGTACTAGCAGAGGAAATGATTGATGTTGAGATAGAACCTGGTAAATTTGTGAAAATGACTAAGGAACAGGTTGATGAGTGGGATGAAGCACAGCTGAGAGAGCAAAAACAAGATGATATTGAATATCTGGTGGAACAGCTTAAGAAGAAGAAGGAAGAAGAATTGAAAAAGACTAGAGCTGCCAAAGCTGCTGCTAAGAGGAATAAACCTTTGACAAAAGCTCAACAGAAAAGAAATCTGGTTTTGAAGTTAAGAGGTGGTAATATTTCAACTGCAAGACTTAATGCCATGTCTCTTGAGAATCTACAAAGAATCTGGGATAGAGATTCATTTCTAAACCCTGAGGCTGCTAAGAGAGCAGAAGAAGATAAGAAAGCCAAAGAAAAAGCAGAAAGAGAAAAGAAAAAGAAAGAAAAATTTGATAAAAAGATAGAAGATGAAAAGGAAAGGGAAAGAATAAGTATTGAGCTTAAACAGAAGAGGAGACAAGAACTTGCATCAATCCCTGATCTGCCTAAGAATAAGTTGAATTTGGATGATTTGATTGTGGTGCAACCTTTACAGGTACATCTTCCACCTGATAACTCTCCTGGAATCATTGATTGATCTGTTGTAAAATTTTCAATTCCAATTAAATGTGAGAAAATTAGAGTTGAAAGGGCAGATACTTCTGTCTCATATTGGAGGTCATTTAAAGAGTTGATCAGGGTGATTGTTAGAGAAGACTTGAACAGACTATATGAGATTGGATCTGAGAAAGGACTAAGCACCAAGAAGTTTGATAGTGTTTATGAATTGGGTGTATGGTCTGGGATTTCAATGATGTATGAGCCAGAAAGATTCATGTTTGAGTTCAATACTTTCAGAATTGTAAAGCAGTGGATCTATCTTAGCAATCCAGGTGTTCATCAAGTTATTTTTGATGATGCTACTATGATTTGGATGCTCACTGACAGAGAATATGATATGAGTTTGAGTTTGTTAAGAAGCTTAAGGCTTGCTAAATTATCTGTGTCATTCAACAATGATTTGGCAGAGGATTTGGTATATATGATCTTGAATCAGATTCATAAGAAAGAAGAGTATGAGAGAAGACACAGAGATCAAAGATAGTTATTCTGAAAGATTGTTCGAAAGAGGTCAACTTGAAAAAATCAAGAGAAACTTAATTCTGTTGGGGACAGATTAAGTTTAAGGGGAGATTGTTGGGAAATAAGATTTCTGCTATTGCTAATGTTGTTGAAGAATGCACAAGGTATTAACACTGTTAGTGTTATTGTTACTACTGGTATTACAACTGTTAGTCTGTTGGTTACCACTGTCTTCAGAGTTAAAACTGTTAGTTGAAGTATTCATGGATTACCACTGTTGGTGAAGTGGTTACCACTGTTAGTAGAAGACTACAACTGCTATTGAAGATTGAAGACAAGAGTTTCAACTGTTAGTGTTATCACTGTTAGCTTGTTTACAACAGTTAACACTGCTTAGGCTAGTTACCACTGTTGGTATATTAGTCTAGTAAATTGTACAAGTGTTAACACTGTTATAGGAATTACCACTGTTTGTATAGTTGTGGTAGTTAACACTGTTTATATCTAGAATAGGAGGGAAGTTAGAATTTGAATAATTATGGATTGTAATTGCTTCCATAATTATAGGAGATTGTTTAGCAGGACTCTATGTCTTATAAATAGAGATCCTTAACCTAGATTAGGTTATGAGTTTTTGCGCAGCTTCAAGGTTTTGTAACCCTAATACATTTCAGTGTATTCGTCTTATCATTAATAAGATTGAAGCTTTCTATTATTCTGTCTTAATATACTGTTATTGATCTTCATTGTATTACTAAGTGTTATTCCGCAAACTTCTTAGTAATCATTCAAAACTGTGTTTATCTAATAGTTTATTAGATAGATCTTGGTTTCTCAATATTGATAATACTTCTGCTATCAGCATCATCAATAATCCTGTTAAACATTCTAAAACTAAGCATATAGAGATTCGTTATCATTTTATCAGAGATTGTAATGAAAAATGACTTATTCAGATTATAAAAGTCCATACTGACAATCAACTTGCAGATCTGTTCACCAAATCCTTTGATGTGGGCAGATTTACATTTCTGATTACAAGTATTGGTCTGATTAAATCTCTTTAAGTTGTTTTTCCTTAGCTATTTTATAAAACCTCTCTATAATGCTTAAGGATTAGATGCTGGTAGTTGTAATTGATACTAACAGTGATAATAGTCTTACAACTGTTTGGCTTTCCTAATTATCACTGTTATTATTCAATTGCCACTGTATATGTTAGTTATTTTACTTTCACTGTTAGTTATTTTTTTTTCACTGTTAGTTCTACTGTTATCACTGTTTGTGTTGAACTAACTCTTTGTAGGTTATCACTGTCAGCAGAAGCAATTATAACTGTTAGTATAAACAGTTTCCACTGTTTCACTATTCAGTTATAACTGTTAGTGTAAACAGTTTCCACTGTTTCAACTGTGTCCACTGTTAGTGTAAATCTTAACACTGTTAGTATAATCAGTTACCACTG
Organism: Pseudognaphalium luteoalbum; assembly: GCA_963422505.1. Taxonomy (NCBI): domain Eukaryota; kingdom Viridiplantae; phylum Streptophyta; class Magnoliopsida; order Asterales; family Asteraceae; genus Pseudognaphalium; species Pseudognaphalium luteoalbum. The sequence continues at coordinate 44,380,877 of OY730196.1, forward strand.
TTTATACTATCAAGTTGAAATTTCACTATCAGTGTTTATCTTTCTGTTCGTTCTATTAAAAAAAAAAAAAATTAGTAATACTAATGCAGCCACTAGTGTTGAGTAATAATTCCTTTGGTCAGGGGTTATTTCCATTCACTAAGTGTACCACTTAGTATTATTATCACATGTATAATACTGTTAGTTCTTTTTGTTTCCACTGTTTTAAAATGGTTTCCGCTGTTTTAAAATGGTTTCCACTGTTAGTGTTCAAATTGGGATTTTTATTTCAAAATTAGGTCATTGAAACTAACAAAATAAATACTCCCAACACTTGTACATATTCTCCTACGCTTTCATACACACTGCTTTCATAAACCCTGTAACCACTGCTATCGCAAATCATACACTAATTCTTCATGACTTCTTCTTCATCAACCACACCTCAACTTGCACTAGGTAAGGATCATAACATGATCGCTTATCTGGTAAAACCCTCCATAGCCAATGATTACGTTGAAATCATTGATTTTCTGCGTAACTCTACCATTCACCATGCGCTATCTGTCGCACCCAGAATTTCACATGATCATATCAATGAGTTCTGGGTTAAAACCAAGATTGAGGAAGAAGCAGCTGTTACACAGATTGTTTCCACTGTTGCTGGGCACCAAGTGGTGATTACTGAAGCATCCATTCGTTCTTCTCTTCATCTTCAGGATGAAGAAGGTATAACTTCAATTTATGATGAAGATTTATACTCTAATTTACAACGAATGGGATATGAGGGTAACTTGGGTGGGTATGTTTTTCAGAAAACAATGTTTTCATACCAATGGAGATTTTTAATTCATACATTACTGCAGTGCTTATCATCAAAACGTTCATCTTTTGAACAATTCAGCAGTAATGTAGCATATGCCTTGTTATGCTTAGCTACTGGTCAAAGTTTTAATTTTTCCAACTTTATTTTTGCTGGTATGCTAAGAAACATTAACCAACCTAAAATTAAATTTTTAATGTATCCAAGGTTTGTGCAATGCTTTCTAAATGAACAAATATCTGATTTGCCAGCCTTGGATAAGATAATAGGTATCTCTTCTTTTAAACCAAAAGTATTTTCAAATATGAAGAGAGATACCTCTATCAAAGGTGTTATGTTTTCTGGGAGGGTAACAGCATTGTTTCCAACAATGCTTCCTGCACCCTCCACCACAGCATCTGTACCACCAACAGAAGCTGAACCAGTTGTTGAAAGAATGGAACAACCCATTCCTTCTTATCCCACAACATCTGGGGGTAATAATGAACAACAAGGGAACAGATTCACTACAACCTATACCAGAAAAGCCAAAAGGGCTACACACCAGGTGACTGAGGATCATGCTGCTCAGTCATCTCAGTCCAATGACAGGGGTCATGAATAGCATGTGGTCCATAAGGAGAGGGGTGACCATTCTGTAAGGGCTACTTCTACTGCTTCTAGCCCATTGGCAGAGCAGGACAGAAGTAACATCAATAAGACCCAAGCAGAGGCAACACCAAAACATGATTCTATTCCTGTAGATGATTTTGGTGGTCCCAGTACCAATAACCAAGGGGAATCTGTTGATCATACTAGGTATGATACAGGATTTGATGCACCTGTCAATGATTCACCTAGGAAGTCACATTCTGATGGTGATGAGGCTAGAACTAACCTGGAATTGACAAGAATGATAGACTATGTGTGGGAGAAATTTAGAATGGAAAGGACAAACAACAAAAAGAAGGATGAACAGATTGCAAATCTACAGCAGAGGGTTGCTCAACTGGAGTACATTGTTGTAAAGGTTTTGAAAGAAGGGAAGAAATATGTTATAGCTGAAGGTGAGTCTGCAGAGACTGCTTTCAAAAAGGGGGAGAAGTTTTGGACATATAAAGGTGATGATGGTCATGATGATAAGAATGGTGTTGATGAATCAAGTTCTGAAAAAGTTGAGCAGGAAATAGAGATGGAACCACCAACTACTAATGATCCTGAAATTGTCAAAGAAAAAGCTGATGAGCAAGAGAAAGAGACAACTCCAAAGGCTAAAAGGCATAAATCTATTCCTGTGGTGTCTCTTAAAGCAAAGAAACTCAAATCAACAACCTTACCACCTGTTCAGATTAGAGAACCAACTGCACTTGCTACTGCACAGAATATGCCCAAGATTGATCCTAAGGATAAGGGTAAGGGTGTCTTGGAGGAAGAGCCCAAAGTAAAAAAGCAGAAAACCATGCCTCCAGAAGCTACAATGGATGATGATGAATATGCACAGAGGTTATTTTCTGAGATTAATGCAGATGTGCTAGCAGAGGAATTGATTGATGTTGAGGTGGAACCAGGTAAATATGTGAAAATGACTAAGGCCCAGGTTGAGGAGTGGGATGAAGCACAGCTGATAGAGCAAAAACATGATGATATTGAATATCTGGTGGAACAGCTTAAGAAAAAGAAGGCAGCAGAAATGAAAAAGACTAGAGCTGCCAAAGTTGCTGCTAAAAGAAATAAACCATTGACAAAGGCTCAACAGAAAAGAAATCTGATTTTGAAGTTAAGAGGTGGCAACATTTCAACTGCAAGACTAAATGCCATGTCTCTTGAGAGTCTACAAAGAATCTGGGATAGGGATACATTTCTAAATCCTGAGGCTGCTAAGAGAGCAGAAGAAGCTAAGAAAGCTAAGGATAAATCAGAAAGGGAAAAGAAAAAGAAAGTAAAATTTGATAAAAAGATTGAAGATGAAAAGGAATGGGAAAGGATGAGTACTGAGCTTAAACAGAAGAGGAGACAAGAACTAGCATCAATTCCAGATTTGCCTAAGAATAATTTGAAGTTGGATGATTTGATTGTGGTGCAACCTCTACAACATCTTCCACCTGATAACTCTCCAGGAATCATAGATTGGTCTGTTGAAAAATTTTCATTTCCAATTAAGTGTGAGAAAATTAGACTTTAAAGAGCAGATTCTTCTGTTTCATTTTGGAGATCATTTAAAGAGTTGATCAGGGTGCTTGTTAGAGAAGATTTGAACAGAATGTATGAGATTGGATCTGAGAAAGGACTGAGCACCAAGAAGTTTGATAGTGTTTATGAATTGGGTGTTTGGTCTGGGATTTCAATGATGTATGAACCAGAAAGATTTCGATTTGAGTTTAATACTTTCAAAAATGTCAAGCAGTGGATCTATCTCAGCAATCCTAGTGTTCATCAGGTTATTTTTGATGATGCTACTATTATTTGGATGCTCACTGACAGAGAATATGATATGAGTTTGAGTTTGTTAAGAAGCTTAAGGCATGCTAAATTATTTGTGTCATTCAACAATGATTTGGCAGAGGATTTGGTATATATGATCTTGAATCAGATTCATAAGAAAGAAGAGTATGAGAGAAGACACAGAGATCAAAGATAGTTATTCTGAAAGATTGTTGGAAAGAGGTCAACTTGAAAAATCAAGAGAAACTTAATTCTGTTGGGGACAGATTAAGTTTAGGGGGAGATTGTTGGGAAATAAGATTTCTACTGTTACTACTGTTGATTACAGAATGCACAAGGCATTAACACTGTTAGTGTTAATTGTACTACTGGTATTAACACTGTTAGTGTTAAGGACTACCACTGTCTTCACAAGTTACAACTGTTAATTCAAGGCTTCAAAGATTATCACTGTTAGTGATGGTTATCACTGTTATCAGAAGATTACAACTGTTATTAAAGATTGAAGTGAAGACAAGAGTTTCAACTGTTAGTAATTGTTTAAAATGTTAGAGTGTTATTACTGTTAGCTTGTTTACAACAGTTAACACTGCTTAGGCTAGTTACCACTGTTGGTATATTAGTCTAGTAAATTACCACTGTTTGTATAGTTGTGGTAGTTAACACTGTTTATATATAGAATAGGCGGAAAAGTAAAGTTTGAATAATTATGGAATGTAACTGTTTCCATGATTATAGGAGATTGTTTAGCAGGACTCTATGAGATATAAATAGAGATCCTAAACCTAGATTAGGTTAAGTTTTTGCGCAGCTTCAAGGTTTTGTAACCCTAATACAAATCAGTGTATTCGTCTTATATCATTAATAAGATTGAAGCTTTTTATAATTCTGTCTTGATATATTATTTTTGATCTTCATTTTATTACTAAGTGTTATTCTGCAAACTTCTTAGTAATCATTCAAAACTGTTTTTATCTAATAGTTTATTAGATAGATCTTGGTTTATCACTAACTTTGTATTATATCCGTGTTCGTTTACCCGATCGTATTAACATTTATTTGTACGTTAAACGTTATACGTACGTGTTTTAAATAACAATAATTATTTGATATTTTAACTTGAAGTATTACTCAATAATACTTGATAACATTTATAAAAATATTATTGTGACTTGTCGGTTGCGGTTTGCGGAGTCATGCGACTGTTAATAAAGTTTTGTGACGTTTAAACTAAGCGTTTTGTTTTAATATAACTATCAATATTTATAATGGAAGCATTTTATCAAAATACTTTTCTTGAAGTTATAAAAATATAACTTTTGTTTGTTTCGATTGTCGGGCACGAATCGTGAGTTTTTGGTCGCGTTTGAGTGTTTTATACGATACGAAATACTTATGGGATATTATCGAAATAATATTTAGAAATAAACATGTTTATTAAATAATTCAATATTATTTAATAATTTGGGTTCATCAACGTCCATATTAATAGATCAGAATTTGGTCGATATAAAATGACACGATTTAATTAGATCGCGTAAATGTGTATATATAATAATACACGTAGTGATACATATAATTAATTCTAACATAGAACTAATTACATATATTACAAAATGATTAGGCGCAAATTCCTAGCCCTAATTGGTCGGGTGTCACATTCTCCCCTTGTTAAGGGAATTTCGTCCCGAAATTTTGCTCTGAGTCGTGGTTGTAGTGGAATCAGTGAATAATTGAGGATACTTGAGTCGCATCTGGTCTTCTCGTTCCCAAGTGAATTCCGGGCCACGCCGTGAATTCCACTGGACCTTAACGATGGGAATACGACTTTGTTTAAGTTGTTTGACCTCACGGTCCATGATCTCCACTGGTGTCTCGATGAAATGAAGTTTATCGTCGATTTGAATTTCATCAAGAGGAATGATAAGTGTCTCATCAGACAGACATTGCTTAAGATTAGAAATGTGAAATGTAGGATGCATGCTGTTGAGCTCGGGTGGCAGCTGCAATCGATATGCCACTTAACCAATCCTCTCAAGGATCTCAAAAGGTCCAATGTACCTGGGATTTAACTTCCCGCGTTTGCCGAATCGGATGAAACCTCTCCAAGGTGATACTTTGAGCAATACTCGATCCCCAACTTGGAATTCGAAATGCTTGCGTCTCATGTCAGCATAACTCTTCTGACGATCACGTGCGGCTTTCAACCGTTGCTGGATACCAACGATCTTCTCGGTGGTTTCATGAATGATTTCTGGACCAGTGAGTTGGCTATCTCCAACTTCGGTCTAACAAATAGGCGAGCGACACTTACGACCGTACAGTGCCTCGAATGGTGCAGCCTTGATGCTGGTGTGGTAACTGTTATTGTACGAGAATTCGCACAATGGTAAATGATTTTCCCAATTGACACCGAATTTACTACGCAAGCTCGTAGCATATCTTCCAGTGTTTGGATGGTTCGTTCACTTTGACCATCAGTTTGTGGATGATAGGCTGTACTCATATCCAAACGAGTACCCAATGACTTTTGCAATGATTGCCAAAAGTGGGATGTGAAGCAACTATCCCTATCCGAGATAATTGAGAGAGGTACGCCGTGTCTAGATATGATCTCTTTCAGATAGATTCGTGTGAGGCGTTCCATTTTGTCGGTTTCCTTGATGGCGAGAAAATGAGCCGATTTTGTGAGCCGATCAACGATCACCCAAATGGTGTCGCAACCGCTAGCTGTTTTAGGGAGTTTTGTGATGAAATCCATGGAGATCTTCTCCCATTTCCATTGAGGGATTTCCGGTTGCTGGAGCAAGCCGAAAGGTTTCTGATATTCGGCTTTGACTTTGGAACATGTGAGGCACTTGCTGACGTACGTGGCAATCTCTGCTTTCATGCTTGGCCACCAGTACAATCCCTTGATGCCATGATACATCTCATCGGATCCAGGATGTATAGAGTATTTGGACTTGTGAGCTTCATCCATCACCAAGTCACGGAGGTTTCCAAATTTAGGTAACCAGATTCGATTTGCGAAGTACTTGACCCCATTGGGTTTGATTTCAAATTGATTCTCCATGTTTCGCAAGGCCTCATTTTTTAGGTTTTCGGGTTTCAATGCTTCGAGTTGAGCGGCGAGAATTTGATTGATAAGATCATTATAAATGGTAATACTGAGTGATCGGACTTGAAGTAGTTTGGTGCGCTCTTTTCGACTTAGGGCATTGGAAACGACATTTGCTTTGCCCGGATGGAACTTGATCTCACAGTCATAATCGGTGAGCAACTCGACCCAGCGACGTTGCCTCATGTTGAGATCATTCTGATCGAATATATGCTGGAGACTTTTATGATCGGTGAAGATGGTACATCTTGTCCCATACAGATAGTGTCTCCAGATTTTGAGTGCGAACACTATGGCTCCTAGTTCGAGATCATGAGTGGTGTATTTCTTCTCGTGAACTTTGAGCTATCGGGAGGCGCATGCAATAACCTTGTCCCATTGCATCAACATGTAACCTAGACCTTGGTGTGAAGCATCGCAATATACCACGAAGTCATCGTTGCCTTCGGGTAATGATAGAATGGGTGCACTACAAAGCTTTTGTTTCAATAGCTGAAATGCTGACTCCTGCTTATCAGTCCAATCGAACTTCTTTTCCTTCTGAGTCAGTGTTGTGAGAGGTTGGGCTATTTTGGAGAAATTTTCTATGAAGCGCCGATAGTAACCAGCTAGTCCTAAGAATTGGCATACTTCAGTGGGCGTTGTCGGTGCTTGCCAGCACTTGATAGCCTCAATCTTTGATGGATCCACGTGAATTCCCTGACTGTCAATCACATGACCAAGGAATTGAACGGTGTGCATCCAGAACTCACACTTGGAGAACTTAGCGTATAACTCTGCATGTCTAAGAAGTTCTAGGATGGTTTTGAGATGTTGCGCATGTTCCTGTTCATTGCGCGAGTAGATGAGGATGTCATCGATGAAGAAAATGACAAACTTGTCGAGATATAGTTTGCACACTCGGTTCATAAGATCCATGAATATAGCTGGCGCGTTTGTCAAACCAAATGGCATTACTTGAAATTCGTAATGACCATAGCGAGTTTGGAAGGTAGTTTTTGGAATGTCGAAGTCACGAACTCGTAACTGATGGTAACCTGATCGTAGATTGATCTTTGAGTAGAAACTTGACCCCTGAAGCTGATCAAACAGATCGTCGATACGGGGTAGTGGATAGTGATTATTGATGGTTAATTTGTTCAACTCTCTGTAGTCGATACACATCCTAAATGAACCGTCCTTCTTTTTCACAAACAGGACCGGAGCTCCCCAGAGTGAAGAACTCGGTCGGATGAATCCTTTGTCCAAGAGTTCCTGCAATTGAGTAGACAACTCTTGCAATTCGGATGGAGCTAAGCGATAAGGTGCTCGTGCAACGGGTGCTGCCCCGAGCACGAGGTAGATTGAGAACTCAACTTTCCTCGGTGGTGGTAGACCAGGCAAGTCTTCGGGAAAGACTTCTGGAAAGACTTCTGGAAAGTCTTTAACAATGGGCACATCCTCAAGTCGCTTCTCTTCTGACTTTTTCTCCATAACGTGCGCGAGGATTGCTGGGTAACCCTTTCTCAAATACTTTCGGTGTAACACCCGTCAAATTAGGGCTATTATTAGTACCTAATCATAAGTGTAAATACATGTAATTAAGGTTAATTATATGCGCCATTATGTGTATTGATATTTTAATATATGTACACACGTACGCGATTTGATTAAATCGTGCATTTTCATATTGGGCGGATCCCGATACAATACTATGGACGTTTGTGAAACAAAATGTTAAATAATGAACATTTACATAATAAACACAAAAATTCACAAACGTTAGGTAAATATTTCGCTATAGACGATTCAAACACTACGAAGTAACATAAATCCGACAAAACCCACAAATTAACTTTAACCGACAACGATAAATTACACGAGCACAAGGAAGACAATTCACGAGCTCAACCTACTAGTGGGTCGGACTCACCCAGCCCAGAGGGCCCACGGGTTAGCCCAAACCCAACCCTAAGACACTTTCCCCCTAATTCCCTCTCATTGGACAAGAAGTTCAAATGGACTGATAAACAAGAGTCAGCATTCCAGCTATTAAAACTCAAGCTTTGCAGTGCTCCGATTCTATCTTTACCCGAAGGCACCGATGACTTCGTGGTATACTGCGATGCTTCTCATCAAGGTCTCGTTTGCGTGCTGATGCAACGAGATAAAGTTATTGCTTATGCTTCGCGACAACTCAAAATCCATGAAAAGAACTACACCACCCACGATCTCGAATTGGGAGCTGTTGTCTTTGCTCTCAAAATCTGGAGGTATTACCTCTACGGCACTAAGTGCACAATCTTTACCGACCATAAAAGCCTCCAGCACATCTTTGACCAATAGGACCTCAACATGAGACAACGTCGGTGGGTCGAGTTACTCACTGATTATGACTGCGAGATCCGCTACCATCCTGGCAAGGCTAATGTTGTTGTCGATGCCCTCAGCCGTAAGGAGCGTGTAAAACCACTTCGAGTCCGAGCTCTCAGTATGACTATTCATAATGACCTCACCAATCAGATTCACGCTGCCCAACTCGAAGCTCTGAAACCCGAGAATGTTAAGAATGAAGCCTTGCGAGGCATGGATAAGCAATTTGCAATCAAGCCTAACGGAGTTAGGTACTTCGTGAACCGAATCTGGTTACCCGCTTTTGGAAACCTGCGAGACTTAGTGATGGATGAAGCTCATAAGTCCAAATATTCTATCCATCCTGGATCCGATAAAATGTATCACGGCATCAAGGAATTCTATTGGTGGCCGAACATGAAAGCCGAAATTGCCGGCTATGTCAGCAAGTGCCTTACCTGTTCCAAGGTCAAGGTTGAACATCAAAAACCTTCCGGATTGCTCCAACAACCCAGGATTCCCGAGTGGAAATGGGAGCAAATCACTATGGACTTCATAACCAAATTGCCCAAGTCACCGAGCGGTTGCGATACCATTTGGGTGATCGTCGATCGTCTCACTAAATTCGCTCACTTCCTTGCAATCAAGGAAACAGATAAAATGGAGCGCCTTTCATAAATCTATGTCAAGGAGATCGTTACCCGACACGGTGTCCCAATCTCAATTATCTCCGACAGAGACGCTCGTTTCACATCTCACTTTTGGCAATCACTTCAGAAATCATTGGGTACTCGTCTCGATATGAGTACCGCATACCATCCTCAAACTGATGGACAAAGTGAACGAACCATACAGACACTGGAAGATATGCTACGAGCTTGCGTAGTTGATTTCGGTGCCAACTGGGAAAGACATCTGCCATTGTGCGAGTTTTCCTACAATAACAGCTATCATGCCAGCATAAAGGCTGCACCATTCGAGGCACTGTACGGTCGTAAGTGCCAATCACCGATTTACTGGACCGAAGTGGGAGACAGCCAACTCACTGGTCCCGAGCTCATACACGAAACCACAGAGAAAATCTCTGAAATTCAGAACCGACTCAAAGCTGCCCGTGATCGTCAGAAAAGTTATGCTGACGTGAGACGCAAACCACTCGAGTTCCAGGTTGGGGATCGAGTACTCTTGAAAGTATCGCCTTGGAAAGGCGTGATTCGTTTTGGCAAACGCGGGAAGTTAAACCCCAGATACATTGGACCCTTTGAGATCCTCGAAAGGATTGGTCCCGTGGCTTATCGATTGCAACTGCCGTCCGAACTCAGCAGTGTGCACCCTACTTTTCACATTTCAAATTTAAAGAAATGTCTGTCTGATGAGACACTTATCATCCCCCTTGACGAGATTTTCGTCAACGAAAAGCTTCACTTTGTTGAAGAACCTGTTGAAATCATGGACCGAGAGGTCAAACAACTTAAACAAAGTCGTATTCCCATCGTTAGAGTCTGGTGGAATTCGTGGCGTGGTCCGGAATTCACTTGGGAACGGGAAGACCAAATGCGACTCAAGTACCCACAGTTATTCACAGACTCCCCTCATGCCACGACTCCGAACTAAATTTCGGGATGAAATTCCTTTAACAAGGGGAGAATGTAACACCCGTCAAATTAGGGCTATTATTAGTACCTAATCATAAGTGTAAATACATGTAATTAAGGTTAATTATATGCGCCATTATGTGTATTGATATTTTAATATATGTACACACGTACGCGATTTGATTAAATCGTGCATTTTCATATTGGGCGGATCCCGATACAATACTATGGACGTTGGTGAAACAAAATGTTAAATAATGAACATTTACATAATAAACACAAAAATTCACAAACGTTAGGTATTTATTTCGCTATAGACGATTCAAACACTACGAAGTAACATAAATCCGACAAAACCCGCAAATTAACTTTAACCGACAACGATAAATTACACGAGCACAAGGAAGACAATTCACGAGCTCAACCTACTAGTGGGTCGGACTCACCCAGCCCAGAGGGCCCACGGGTTAGCCCAAACCCAACCCTAAGACACTTTCCCCCTAATTCCCTCTCATTTCCCACAAAATCAACACACACACACACACACCCTCTCACTTTCTCTCTGCATTCTCTGCCCTCTCCCTCTAAAAATGACAGCCATCACCACCACTCTTCTCCTCCATCTCTTCCAAGAGCCACCACCAAAAATCACCGCCATCTAGCACCATCTTAGCCGTTTTTACAAGCACGAAGTCAAGAAGGACAGCAGCAGCACCTTTCCACTCCCTTCGGCTTTGAATCTACATTTCCTTGGTAAAAATCTCTAAATCCTTGCTCATACTACTTGGATAACATATATAAACATGCTAGTAATTCGTATCTACTGATTATGTCCAAAATCTAAACCAAAAACCAAAGAACAAAGTGAAAAACCGTTGGACAATGACATTATCCACTGGACAAAATTTTAGGTCGACTTAGATCGACGATATCTGACCCATAACTTAACGAAATCTCATGTTTCTTGGCTCTTAAACGAAGCTCATCGAGTCTAGTTTCCAAAACCGTAAACGTCATATTTTTCTGAAGTGTATAGCTATTTTAACAAATGGATACAAAAGTACATGTACAGTCTGTGAATCCTGACAGGAAAATGAGCCAAAAAAAACTGGTCATATCTCGAAGAATACACAACAAAAATCGATGAAACCAGTTGGAAAAGTTAGATAATTTCGTTAGCTTTAAATCCCCTATTTACTCATCTGGTGAAGTTTAGTAAAACTTTAGTTATGAATTTTCAAATGAACGCCTGTCACCAAACTCACATATTTGACACCCGACACTCCCCAAATTTTTATCTCGAGTTCTGTTTATCCATTTCACATGTAAAAATATGATTTAGAAAGCTAAGACATAGGGGAACATTATTTAAAAATTTCATTAATTTTAGCTAAATTCTACTTGGTCAAATAATTAAATGAAATCGAGTGAAAAACATAACTGCACAAAACCTTTTGTCCGTGAATAGGCAAAACCCGTGAATCCCTATTGTCGGATAAAGCAGTCCGTGAATACCCTATTCGCGGATTAATTAGTCCGACAATCCTCATTATTATCGTATAAAAACCATTCCGTGAATAAACTCTATTGTCGGAATGCACAAACCCGAGAATCCTCATTGTCGGACCAACTACACCCGTGAATACACCATTGTCGGATCAAATAAAATAAAAACTCATTACCGTATAGCATTGTCGGACAACGAATAACTTAACAAATCCTTATTATCGCATGGAATCGTCGGATAAATAAACATATAAAACTTTTATTGTCGGACACCCATTCACGCATATATACATATATGTATTCTCGGAGTAACACAGTCGGATAAACGAATCACGGACCTAATAATTTTTCTAGTAGGCATTAACGGATAAATATAATCACATAAATGTCTATTATCGCATAAAATGTATCCGTGAATGCCTTAGTCTCGCATAAGGAATATCCGTGAATACCATATTGTCGAAATACCATTATCGCATAAACTAACACCTGTATTCGTTAACTAAAGTAACAGTTATAACGAACTTATCATTAACAGTGGTAACAAAAGGATTAACGGTGATAACGGGTCAAATAAACAAAACAGTGTTAATAAGATAACGAATCAACAGTGGTAACAAGGATGAGCAAACAATGGTATATAGTAAAACCTTTAAGGTTATTATTTCAACCCATTACCAACGGGCCATACACGTTATCAAAATGCAAACAAGCATTCAATCAAACCAATGTATTTGGACATAACTAGTGGGATGAACACTTGCATGGATGGTCTTACGGGACGTCTACTTATACAACCTTATATGTCTAGGACATTAGAAGGTCACGGGTTCGGGGAACCTACCAGCTGTTTAGCACTCTACTTACGTTTATTTACATAAAAGCAAAGGCTCAGGTGAGTCTCATAGCCCCTCATTACTGTTTTTACCCAGGGGTGGGATTACATGCTCGATTTTGTTTTACATATGAACACAAGTATAAAACCTCGATATATTGATTGCATGAGTTGTTTTATCTAATCATGAAGTCCCTCACAACATAGTTTGTTTATATTATGATAGCGTGAATGTTAGTGTATGGTACCATATGGGATTAACAATCCCCGTCCGGGGTAGTCGCGCTACCACGATTGCGGTCGAACGGACGCATTTTCATTTGTTCATACATGTGTAGATTAGGCACATGCCGGGGGCAAACTCGATCAGGTCCTTGAATGTGGATCCTCGCACACTCAGTTAAGCTCAAACTATGTGCTCATGGCAATAATATACGCTCATATTTTATTTGCATGTTTGCAAATCACTAAACTAAATCTTGTGGTTCATAACTTGGATTCATCAATTTACACCTGTGAGCTCACCAGCTTTCTAGCTGACCTTTTAGCATGTATTCTCGTGTACCCAGCAGAAGTAGATCTGCTCAGGATATTTTAGCTCGAGTCGCATTCAGATTTCAGAAGATTCATATGCATTTCTATATTTTGTACAATTAGATATGCCTTAGAATCTTTTACATTTAGCTATGAGATTTTGTAACAAGAATAACAATGTAAAACTTTTATATTATCTATGTAATAGTTTTAAACGACGCATTTAGAGTCGTTCGCTTTATCTTATGTGCTTTGTTATTGATTAGTAACACCCAAATCTTGCTTCCACTAAACAATAAATTTGGGGGTGTTACAGATTGGTATCAGAGCCTAAGGTTATAGTGAACTAGGTTGCATTTAGTGAGCCTAGATTATGACCATTAGGTAGTGTTCCTTATTATGTATGATGAGGTTCAGAGGCCACATGATATTGGGTTAATTCTACATAGCCTGATCAACTACGTATAATTAAAAGAATATGATGTGGGATCTGAAAGGAATCATGACCGAACTGGACTCATTAGTAGACTCTGACCACGATAGAAACCGGGACTTAAACTTGTACGTGTTAGACACCCTAGGCTATTATGTGACATACTTATATATACATAGATAGGCCTCACTCTTTCTATGACTTGTCTCAGAATGGCAAACTCATCACACAATTCATCACACACTCAATCTGGGTCGCAGAACCCGAGGGTAGCTAGGAGGAACAACAGGTTGCCTCGAGCTGGCCCGTATCCAAACAACCTCACTCTGCCGGCCTTGGCCGCTAGGCTAGACCGTCAGGAACAACAACTCCGCACCATGGATATCACCTTGCAGGAAACTAACGAAAACTGGAGACTCACAGCACTCGAACGAATCAACCAAGTCGCCGAGGATCACGAAAACACTGTTAACAATACGAACGTACTCTACAACCAAGTGGTGGAATCAAGGGTGGAAAACGGACTCTTACGGCACAGAGTAGAGCAATGTGAACAACGCTTGCAAGAAGCCGAAGAATACTCAAGGATGCTGGTACAACGTTTGACCCTAGCAGAAGACAACGCCCGACAAACCAGCAGACTTGCCACCACTGTGGACCGACTTGTCACCCTAATGGATAGGATAGACTTGCATTAGAACTAGGGTGACCATCATCTTGTGATCTATATCTATCTATGTAAAACTATTATCATTCGAACCGGATGTAACAATTCCCAGTACCTTTTGTACTCCCCATATTATGTAGTCTTTTGTAAAACTCTTAAGTCATGACTCCCGAGGCTCTAATTAGAGATTTTCTATAATCATTCAGCTTCGTGTTATGTATTGACAGTTTCTTCCACTATTTCTACTTTATGATTATTTCTTACAATGTTTCATATTATCGCTTGAATATGCGTACATCCATCGAGCTTATTATCTTAGTAATATTTCCCATGTACCTTTCATTTATCTTTTGAAGAAATATGCCACCAAAGAAGAAGAGTTACAGTGATGCTGAGCTTGCTGCCATAGTATCCCGAGCTGTGGCCGAAGCCCTAGCCACTCGAGACTCCCTTCAAAACTCAAGCAGGAATATTGAGACTCCCGAAGTCACACCTGTTGTCAAACCTTGTTCCTACAAGGACTTCCTCAGCTGCAAACCGCTGAACTTCAAGGGCACGGAAGGTGCCATCGGTCTAATCAGATGGATCGAGAGGACCGAGTCTGTCTTCGGCCTGTGCAACTGCACGGAAGACAACAAGGTCAAATTTGCTGCTTATATCTTTCAAGAAGGTGCTCTAACCTAGTGGAACACTCATGCCAGTTCTGTGGGGATCGAGGTAGCTAACCAACTTCCCTGGGCAGAGCTGAAGAAAATGCTAAGGGATGAATATTGTCCCATTGAGGAACTCTACAGGTTGGAGGAAGAATTCTGGCACTTGACTGTGCAAGGTAACGACATTGCTGGATACACCACAAAATTCCAGCAACTTGCTCTCCTATGTTCGGGTTTGGTCGACACGGACGAAAAACGCATCAAGAAGTACATCCGCGGCCTTCCCAAGAGCATTCAGGGAAATGTCGCCTCATCAAGGCCAACCACCATCCACAGTGCCATTCGACTGGCACATGAACTCATGGCGATGATTGTCAGTCGTGAAACATCAACTACATCCTCTAACAACAAGAGGAAATTTTCTGGAAACCCTAACAACCCACCAACCTTCAAGAAGTCCGAAACTGTCAGGGCTAACTCCTCTGGAACTGGGGAAAAGAAGGGTTACACTGGGAGCAAACCCATTGCTCAAAGTGTGACCGTCACCACGAGGGTCCTTGCAGTACTCCTTGCAATAACTGCAAGAGGTACGGGCATTCTAGCAAGGACTGCCGAGCCCCTAGAACCAACAACAACACTAGCAACAACAATAACAATCACAACAACAACTGCAACAATAACAACTCCAACCAACCCAGAGCCTGCTTTGAATGCGGTCTCACCGGGCACTTCAGAAATGACTGCCCGAAACTGAAGAATGGAAACAATAACAACAACAATGCAAGGGGAAGAGCCTTTGTTCTGAATTCGGGAGATGCCCATAAAGACCCGAACGTGGTCACGGGTATGTTCCTCCTCAACAACCTTACTGCCTCTATTCTTTTTGATATCGGTGCCGATAGAAGTTTTATTTCCCATGAATTTTGCCCACTACTTGACATCATTCCTGTTGCATTAAACGAAAAGTATATTGTTGAGTTAGCTAATGGTAAACTCATTGAGACCAACAGTGTGATACCCAATTGCACTCTAAACCTCGCCGAGGAACTTTTCTCTATTGACCTTATACCCGTCGAGATCGGAAGCTTTGACATCATTGTCGGGATGGACTGGTTGTCCAAACACCGAGCTGAGATCGTTTGTTTTGAAAAAGTCGTCCGTATTCCTCTCGCTGCTGGTAGAACCTTAGTCATACAAGGGGAGACCGGCAGAGCGGGACTGAACATCACCTCTTGTCTGAAAACCCGAAAGTTTCTCAGAAAAGGGTATCCCGCCATCCTCGCGCACATCACCGAGAACAAGTCAGAGGAGAAACGGCTTGAGGATGTGCCAATTGTTAGAGACTTTCCAGAAGTCTTTCCAGAAGAACTACCTGGTCTACCTCCGACTAGACAAGTTGAGTTCTCAATCGATCTTGTGTCGGGTGCCGCACCAGTAGCCCGAGCACCCTACCGCTTAGCCCCATCTGAACTTCAGGAGCTTTCTACCCAGCTACAGGAGCTCCTGGATCGAGGATTCATTAGGCCGAGTTCTTCACCTTGGGGAGCTCCGGTCTTATTCGTGAAAAAGAGAGACGGTTCCTTCCGAATGTGTATCGACTACCGGGAGTTGAACAAATTAACCATCAAAAACAGATATCCACTCCCTCTATCGATGACCTGTTTGACCAGCTACAAGGGTCGAGTATTTATTCGAAGATCGACCTTTGGTCAGGTTATCATCAACTCCGAGTTCGCGACACCGATATTCCAAAAACAGCTTTTCGAACTCGCTACGGGCATTACGAATTCCAAGTGATGCCATTCGGCTTAACCAACGCACCGGCGGTATTCATGGATCTGATGAATCGGGTGTGCAAACCTTATCTTGACAAATTCGTCATTGTCTTTATCGATGACATCCTCATATACTCGCGAAGCGAGCAAGAACATGCGCAACATCTCAAAACCATTCTAGAATTGCTCAGACACGAGGAGTTATATGCTAAATTCTCCAAATGCGAATTCTGGATAGAATCCGTTCAATTCCTTGGACATGTTGTCAATAGTCAAGGAATCCATGTTGATCCATAAAAAATAGAAGCCATCAAAAACTGGCAAGCGCCAACCACTTCCACCGAAGTACGCCAGTTCTTGGGATTGGCCGGATACTATCGGCGATTCATTGAGAATTTCTCCAAAATAGCTCAACCTCTCACGACACTGACTCATAAGGACAAGAAGTTCAATTGGACTGATAAACAAGAGTCAGCATTACAGCTATTAAAACTCAAGCTTTGCAGTGCTCCGATTCTATCTTTACCCGAAGGCACCGATGACTTCGTGGTATACTGCGATGCTTCTCATCAAGGTCTCGGTTGCGTGCTGATGCAACGAGATAAAGTTATTGCTTATGCTTCGCGACAAATCAAAATCCATGAAAAGAACTACACCACCCACGATCTCGAATTGGGAGCTGTTGTCTTTGCTCTCAAAATCTGGAGGTATTACCTCTACGGCACTAAGTGCACAATCTTTACCGACCATAAAAGCCTCCAGCACATCTTTGACCAATAGGACCTCAACATGAGACAACGTCGGTGGGTCGAGTTACTCACTGATTATGACTGCGAGATCCGCTACCATCCTGGCAAGGCTAATGTTGTTGTCGATGCCCTCAGCCGTAAGGAGCGTGTAAAACCACTTCGAGTCCGAGCTCTCAGTATGACTATTCATAATGACCTCACCAATCAGATTCACGCTGCCCAACTCGAAGCTCTGAAACCCGAGAATGTTAAGAATGAAGCCTTGCGAGGCATGGATAAGCAATTTGCAATCAAGCCTAACGGAGTTAGGTACTTCGTGAACCGAATCTGGTTACCCGCTTTTTGAAACCTGCGAGACTTAGTGATGGATGAAGCTCATAAGTCCAAATATTCTATCCATCCTGGATCCGATAAAATGTATCACGGCATCAAGGAATTCTATTGGTGGCCGAACATGAAAGCCGAAATTGCCGGCTATGTCAGCAAGTGCCTTACCTGTTCCAAGGTCAAGATTGAACATCAAAAACCTTCCGGATTGCTCCAACAACCCAGGATTCCCGAGTGGAAATGGGAGCAAATCACTATGGACTTCATAACCAAATTGCCCAAGTCACCGAGCGGTTGCGATACCATTTGGGTGATCGTCGATCGTCTCACTAAATTCGCTCACTTCCTTGCAATCAAGGAAACAGATAAAATGGAGCGCCTTTCATAAATCTATGTCAAGGAGATCGTTACCCGACACGGTGTCCCAATCTCAATTATCTCCGACAGAGACGCTCGTTTCACATCTCACTTTTGGCAATCACTTCAGAAATCATTGGGTACTCGTCTCGATATGAGTACCGCATACCATCCTCAAACTGATGGACAAAGTGAACGAACCATACAGACACTGGAAGATATGCTACGAGCTTGCGTAGTTGATTTCGGTGCCAACTGGGAAAGACATCTGCCATTGTGCGAGTTTTCCTACAATAACAGCTATCATGCCAGCATAAAGGCTGCACCATTCGAGGCACTGTACGGTCGTAAGTGCCAATCACCGATTTACTGGACCGAAGTGGGAGACAGCCAACTCACTGGTCCCGAGCTCATACACGAAACCACAGAGAAAATCTCTGAAATTCAGAACCGACTCAAAGCCGCCCGTGATCGTCAGAAAAGTTATGCTGACGTGAGACGCAAACCACTCGAGTTCCAGGTTGGGGATCGAGTACTCTTGAAAGTATCGCCTTGGAAAGGCGTGATTCGTTTTGGCAAACGCGGGAAGTTAAACCCCAGATACATTGGACCCTTTGAGATCCTCGAAAGGATTGGTCCCGTGGCTTATCGATTGCAACTGCCGTCCGAACTCAGCAGTGTGCACCCTACTTTTCACATTTCAAATTTAAAGAAATGTCTGTCTGATGAGACACTTATCATCCCCCTTGACGAGATTTTCGTCAACGAAAAGCTTCACTTTGTTGAAGAACCTGTTGAAATCATGGACCGAGAGGTCAAACAACTTAAACAAAGTCGTATTCCCATCGTTAGAGTCTGGTGGAATTCGTGGCGTGGTCCGGAATTCACTTGGGAACGGGAAGACCAAATGCGACTCAAGTACCCACAGTTATTCACAGACTCCCCTCATGCCACGACTCCGAACTAAATTTCGGGATGAAATTCCTTTAACAAGGGGAGAATGTAACACCCGTCAAATTAGGGCTATTATTAGTACCTAATCATAAGTGTAAATACATGTAATTAAGGTTAATTATATGCGCCATTATGTGTATTGATATTTTAATATATGTACACACGTACGCGATTTGATTAAATCGTGCATTTTCATATTGGGCGGATCCCGATACAATACTATGGACGTTGGTGAAACAAAATGTTAAATAATGAACATTTACATAATAAACACAAAAATTCACAAACGTTAGGTAAATATTTCGCTATAGACGATTCAAACACTACGAAGTAACATAAATCCGACAAAACCCGCAAATTAACTTTAACCGACAACGATAAATTACACGAGCACAAGGAAGACAATTCACGAGCTCAACCTACTAGTGGGTCGGACTCACCCAGCCCAGAGGGCCCACGGGTTAGCCCAAACCCAACCCTAAGACACTTTCCCCCTAATTCCCTCTCATTTCCCACAAAATCAACACACACACACACACCCTCTCACTTTCTCTCTGCATTCTCTGCCCTCTCCCTCTAAAAATGACAGCCATCACCACCACTCTTCTCCTCCATCTCTTCCAAGAGCCACCACCAAAAATCACCGCCATCTAGCACCATCTTAGCCGTTTTTACAAGCACGAAGTCAAGAAGGACAGCAGCAGCACCTTTCCACTCCCTTCGGCTTTGAATCTACATTTCCTTGGTAAAAATCTCTAAATCCTTGCTCATACTACTTGGATAACATATATAAACATGCTAGTAATTCGTATCTACTGATTATGTCCAAAATCTAAACCAAAAACCAAAGAACAAAGTGAAAAACCGTTGGACAATGACATTATCCACTGGACAAAATTTTAGGTCGACTTAGATCGACGATATCTGACCCATAACTTAACGAAATCTCATGTTTCTTGGCTCTTAAACGAAGCTCATCGAGTCTAGTTTCCAAAACCGTAAACCTCATATTTTTCTGAAGTGTATAGCTATTTTAACAAATGGATACAAAAGTACATGTACAGTCTGTGAATCCTGACAGGAAAATGAGCTAAAAAAAACTGGTCATATCTCGAAGAATACACAACAAAAATCGATGAAACCAGTTGGAAAAGTTAGATAATTTCGTTAGCTTTAAATCCCCTATTTACTCATCTGGTGAAGTTTAGTAAAACTTTAGTTATGAATTTTCAAATGAACGCCTGTCACCAAACTCACATATTTGACACCCGACACTCCCCAAATTTTTATCTCGAGTTCTGTTTATCCATTTCACATGTAAAAATATGATTTAGAAAGCTAAGACATAGGGGAACATTATTTAAAAATTTCATTAATTTTAGCTAAATTCTACTTGGTCAAATAATTAAATGAAATCGAGTGAAAAACGTAACTGCACAAAACCTTTTGTCCGTGAATAGGCAAAACCCGTGAATCCCTATTGTCGGATAAAGCAGTCCATGAATACCCTATTCGCGGATTAATTAGTCCGACAATCCTCATTATTATCACATAAAAACTATTCCGTGAATAAACTCTATTGTCGGAATGCACAAACCCGAGAATCCTCATTGTCGGACCAACTACACCCGTGAATACACCATTGTCGGATCAAAGAAAATAAAAACTCATTACCGTATAGCATTGTCGGACAACGAATAACTTAACAAATCCTTATTATCGCATGGAATCGTCGGATAAATAAACATATAAAACTTTTATTGCCGGACACCCATTCACGCATATGTACATATATGTATTCTCGGAGTAACACAGTCGGATAAACGAATCACGGACCTAATAATTTTTCTAGTAGGCATTAACGGATAAATATAATCACATAAATGTCTATTATTGCATAAAATGTATCCGTGAATGCCTTAGTCTCGCATAAGGAATATCCGTGAATACCATATTGTCAAAATACCATTATCGCATAAACTAACACCTGTATTCGTTAACTAAAGTAGCAGTTATAACGAACTTATCATTAATAGTGGTAACAAAAGGATTAACGGTGATAACGGGTCAAATAAACAAAACAGTGTTAATAAGATAACGAATCAACAGTGGTAACAAGGATGAGCAAACAGTGGTATATAGTAAAACCTTTAAGGTTATTATTTCAACCCATTACCAACGGGCCATACACGTTATCAAAATGCAAACAAGCATTTAATCAAACCAATGTATTTGGACATAACTAGTGGGATGAACACTAGCATGGATGGTCTTACGGGACGTCTACTTATACAACCTTATATTTCTAGGACATTAGAAGGTCACGGGTTCGGAGAACCTACCAGCTGTTTAGCACTCTACTTACGTTTATTTACATAAACGCAAAGGCCCAGGTGAGTCTCATAGCCCCTCTTTACTGTTTTTACCCAGGGGTGAGATTACATGCTCGATTTTGTTTTACATATGAACACAAGTATAAAACCTCGATATATTGATTGCATGAGTTGTTTTATCTAATCATGAAGTCCCTCACAACATAGTTTGTTTATATTGCGATAGCGTGAATGTTAGTGTATGGTACCATATGGGATTGACAATCCCCGTCCGGGGTAGTCGCGCTTCCGCGACTGCGGTCGAACGGACGCATTTTCATTTGTTCATACATGTGTAGATTAGGCACATGCCGGGGGCAAACTCGATCAGGTCCTTGAATGTGGATCCTCGCACACTCAGTTAAGCTCAAACTATGTGCTCATGGCAATAATATACGTTCATATTTTATTTGCATGTTTGCAAATCACTAAACTAAATCTTGTGGTTCATAACTTGGATTCATCAATTTACACCTGTGAGCTCACCAGCTTTCTAGCTGACCTTTTAGCATGTATTCTCAGGTACCCAGCAGAAGTAGATCTGCTCAGGATATTTTAGCTCGAGTCGCATTCAGATTTCAGAAGATTCATATGCATTTCTATATTTTGTACAATTAGATATGCCTTAGAATCTTTTACATTTAGCTATGAGCTTTTGTAACAAGAATAACAATGTAAAACTTTTATATTATCTATGTAATAGTTTTAAACGACACATTTAGAGTCGTTCGCTTTATCTTATGTGCTTTGTTATTGATTAGTAACACTAACAGCATTCAGCACAAAAGCTCTGTCCCTAGCATTATTGTTGTTGTTACCCTTGTTCTTCAACTTTGGACACACATTCTTGAAGTGTCCAGTGTTTCCACACTCATAGCAGGCTCGGGGTAGGTTGTTGTTAGTGTTGGTAGTGGGGTTGGTGGCAGGTACTCGGCAATCTTTGGTGAGGTGCCCATACCTCTTGCAGTTGTTGCAGGGGGTACCACAAGGACCATCATGATGTCGGTTGCACTTGGAATAGTAGGGTTTACTTCCAGTGTACCCTTTCCTTTCTCCAGACCCCGATGTGTCATTCTTGACAATCTCAGTTTTCTTGAAGGTCTGCTGATTTTGATTACTAGCCCATTTCCTCTTGTTATTATTACCCGAAGATGAAATAGGTGTTTCTTGGATATCTTGCATAGCCATAAGTTCATGGGCCAATCGGATTGCTCCCTGAATAGTGGTTTTGTTGGAAGAGGCTACGTTCCCCCGGACAGGTTCTGGAAGACCACGTATGTACCTCTTGACCTTGTCGGTCTCACTGAATACTAAGGCTGGGCGAAGGGTTGAAAGTTGTTGGAACCTGGTAGTGTATCCAACAATGTCGGTTCCTTGAACCTTGAGGTGCCAAAACTCCTCATCTAGCTTCTGGAGTTCTTCAGTTGGGCAATACTCATCCGTGAGCATTTTCTTCAGATGCTCCCATGGGAGTAGATAGGCGGTATCGATACCCACAGACTGGGCATACGAGTTCCACCAGGTGAGGGCATCGTCAGCAAGGGTGCATGTGGAGAACTGAACTCTATCCCCTTCCGCACATTTGCTTATGCGGAAGACGGACTCCATCTTCTCGATCCATCTTATTAGTCCGATGGCTCCTTCAGTTCCTTTAAAGTTCGAAGGATTGCAGTTGAGGAAGTCCTTGAATGAACAAGGCTTAGGGACATGAGTGGTTTCAGTAGTGTCATCACTCCTTCCAGAATTTCTGGGTGAACCCCGAGTAGCCAAGGCTTCAGCTACATCCTGAGAAATGAGAGATGCCACCTGGGCATCGGTGTAAGTCCTTGACTTTGGCAGCATGATTTTCTGAGTACAGAAGGAATGTGTTCGTGAGAGATTGTCTATAAATGATGATTATCATAGATGTACATAGATAAATGCGGTAATATACAACATCATAATATTTCAATCAACATTATAGAACATTCGAGGGGTGTTGAATAACCATCTCTACTGACTAGCAACTGCGTGCTAACTAGCCTGGTTATTTGAATTATTGTGAGTTGGATAGGGTCTAACTCGAAGTGACTCGGTGGTCCTTCTAGCTACCTATGAGTTTCGTGATCCCAAGAGATGTTGTTGAGAGTGGGATGAAGTAGAAGATGTTTCAGTGGGTGTGTTTGCCATCTCTATGACAAAGTGTTTGGAAATGTGAGTGCCTATATATATATAATATATAATAGACTAGCGTACAGTGCTTGAGCGATGACTATGTATGTATATATACATATATCACATAATAGTCTTATGAGTGTCTAGCACAAACAATTATGAGTCCCGGTTTCTCTCGTGGTCAGAGTCAACTAATGTATCCCTATTCCAGCATAACCAGTTCAAGCCTTACATCATTTTTATTTAATTGTACATAGTTGATCAAGCTATGTTAAATTAAACTTGTATGATGTAACTCTTGAACCAATCATACTTAACAGAAAATACTGCCTAACGATCATAGTCTAGGCCCACTAATGCAACCTAGTTCACTATAACCTTAGGCTCTGATACCAATCTGTCGCACCCCCTAATTCGGGTTGCGGAAGCGAATCGGGTCGGAGCGTGACTAATCAATAATCAAGCACATAAGATATATAATGAACGACTCTATATGCGTCGCTTACAAAATACATTGATATAACATAAGAGTTTACAAACTGTTTACATTATATTGAGTTCACATGATTACCCTGAGAGATTCTAGTTCATTTCTAATTATACAAAATATAGATATGCAAGGAAATCTCTTGATGTTTAATGATTGCATGTGACTCGAGCTAAAGTATCATGATGGGCAGTCCAACCTACTGTTGAGTACCTGAGATAACATGCTAAAAGGTCAGCTAAAAAGTTGGTGAGCTCACAGGTGTATATGAGTAAATGAGATTATGAACCACAAGATTTTTATAATGATTTGTAATCAAACAAATAATGAATGTACATGTAGCCATGAGTCCATAGTTTGAGCTTAACTGAGGGGATCAGGATCCACATTCAAGGACCTGAGCGAGGTGCCTCCCTATGAGTGCCTAATCAACACTCATACTGAACAAATGATAATACATTTGTTTGACAGGTTAGTGCTTGCTAACTCGGACGGGGATTGTCAATCCCATATGGTACCATACACTAACATTCACGCTAAATCATATTAACAAGCTATGTGATGGAGGACTTTAAATTGATTAGATAAAATTAACTCATGTAGCATATAGCGATGTTTTGATACTCGTGTTCACATGTAAAACAAAACGAGCATGTATCTCACCCCTAGGTAAAAGTATTTAAAAAGGGGATATGAGACTCACCTGAGTCTGATGACTTGTTAAACAAGTAGTAATGACGATACACAAGGTAATGATGTCGTCCCAACGACGGTAACCTGTCGGGCGTCCTAAACGTGCAAGGTTATAATAATGATTAGATGTCTTATCATACCATATATGCTAGTTGTTCATCCAACTAGTAATGTCCAATGATTTGATTTGATTAGTATGATTGGAAAATAAGTATGGCCCGTTGGTGAGTTCAAATAATAATTCCAAAGTATTATTATTATGATGTTGAAATGATATACTTATAAAGTATATTTGAAGTGTTTAAATGTTGTATCGCATAAGTATTAAAGGTTATGCGATGTTTGTACTTATTTTGAAAATGAATTATAAGTGTCGCATATAATGTGAAATTTAGTAATTTTGACGTCACTCGAGTTAAGTGTCGTAGGTATATGTCATTGTCGAAAACGTGGTCAACGGTCTCGGTTTGACCCGCAACTTTTAACCAACTCCTAAAATGGTCAAATAATTTTATAAAACTTGTCGTTATGTTTCGTGGACCTCTCGAAGTGTCGTTTCTATGATTAGACCAAAACAGTCCCTTTTTACTTAGGTTTTCCAGATTTTGACTAAACGAACCTCTCGATTTCTACACTTTTTAAGCCGAATAAAGCTCTACCAAAAATCACACATGTTCATCTATGAATATAGTCCATTTCTGAACTTTATGGTATTTTTATATGTTCGCTTACTATTTTTAACAAAAATAAACATGAGGAGTGGTCGGATTGTGTCCGGAGATGAGTTCAGTCCAAAGATCCACGTTTTTCACCATGATCCAAGAGGATCTGGTCCGAGAGCCAAACACGAAACTTAGAGCTAACATCTTAAGGAACATTTTTCACTTACATGTCATGAGTTGGTTCCTTCTAGATTTCGAGATATAGGTGTTTTAGTGCGACGGTTTTTCCTGGACAGATTCTGTTAGAATCTATATGTTTATAAAAACGTTTTTAAAGCTTTATTTTGGACATCCCTTTGTTAAAAAAAACAACTAAACATGTATATAAACTTAAAGCAAGGAAAACTAGAGAGAGAAAGGTAGTGGATCATACCAAAAACGAGTTCTAGAGAGAGAGGAGAGTGAGATGGGCTTGGTTGCTTCTTCTTGCTTCTTTTTCTTGTGTTTCTTCAAGGTGAAAGGTGGTGGTTGATGGTGGTGGTGTTGAGCTGTGGGGGAGGAGGAAGGAGGAGAGGGAGAGAGTCTTGTGTGTGTGTTTTAGTGAGAGAGTGTAGTGAGAGAGATGGATGATGGTGAATGAGGAAAAGAGTGATGGTGTTGGTTGTTAGAGTCAAGAAACAAGATCCACATATGGTGGATCTTGTTGGTGGTGTTTGATTAAAAAAATGGAGAGGCAAGATTGTGTTTAATTCTTGTCTCCTAACTTGGTATTATATCCGTGTTCGTTTACCCGATCGTATTAACATTTATTTGTACGTTAAACGTTATACGTACGTGTTTTAAATAACAATAATTATTCGATATTTTAACTTGAAGTATTACTCAATAATACTTGATAACATTTATAAAAATATTATTGTGACTTGTCGGTTGCGGTTTGCGGAGTCATGCGACTGTTAATAAAGTTTTGTGACGTTTAAACTAAGCGTTTTGTTTTTAATATAACTATCAATATTTATAATGGAAGCATTTTATCAAAATACTTTTATTGAAGTTATAAAAATATAACTTTTGTTTGTTTCGATTGTCGGGCACGAATCGTGAGTTTTTGGTCGCGTTTGAGTGTTTTATACGATACGAAAATACTTATGGGATATTATCGAAATAATATTTAGAAATAAACATGTTTATTAAATAATTCAATATTATTTAATAATTTGGGTTCACCAACGTCCATATTAATGGATCAGAATTTGGTCGATATAAAATGACACGATTTAATTAGATCGCGTAAATGTGTATATATAATAATACACGTAGTGATACATATAATTAAGTCTAACATAGAACTAATTACATGTATTACAAAATGATTAGGTGCAAATTCTTAGCCCTAATTGGTCGGGTGTCACACTCGCTTACTTTCTTATTTCTGACTTAAATCTTTAACTACTTCTTTTGGTTATCAACAATTATTTCAATTTATCAATAACAAATAACATACTCGCACATTAGCATATTTAAACCAATGGTACTTTAATAACCCGTTTGAGCACATTTGCCCCATTTACTACAACCTTTAACCTTTCTATTTCAATTTCCACGTAACATTGACCCTTTCAAATTGATGACTACATGTCATCACTCAATTGGATTAAAGTCCCAATCTTTCCATAATACCTCATTCTCAACCCTTACACATTTGTTTGATGCTATAACAATATTAATCGTGCCTTTACTTTAACTTCTTGTAACATTTATTTTAGTTGGCTACCCATATTAGGTACCAATCAACCAGTTGAGGGTATTAACAATAACTTGCATCTTATATCATTTATCTTTGACTTTTCCATGTCATTATTGACATGACTGACATTTCTAGAAAAGTGGAATTAATCCAACATTCCATTTAGACATTAATTCATATCTCTATTCAATTACTTACTTAACATGTCATTTCTACCATCTCATTCACATAATCATGCACACCCGTGCATTTAAACTTATTTATGTTTTACTCAATAAAGAGTTTATACATACTTTACACTTACTCATAACATAGTCACATTAAGTACATCTGGTAATTGGTAGCCTCAATAACTTCATATGACATAGAATAATATAGCTACGGTGATCAGGCGTGGCTAGATTATGTGTTTCACACTTTCATTCTCAAGCTACTTCATATCATTAATCCTTTCTGTGACTATTCTTTCACTTAAACACATAACATATAACATAACAGTTCAGCAACAATAATAATTCAATTATAAGTTATCGTTTACATAATCATCTTCACATAAACAAGTAATTCCATATAACCAGTCAACATCTTTCATAAGGCATTCAATACTGCCTCTACTACTTTATATGTTCTCATAACATTCTTTACTTTATAACTGACCCCAGTCAATATTTCTGATTACTTGGAATTCTGTACACATATAACATTTAATTATCACATCAAGTGTAGCTAACCTAAGTTAGCAATTCTTTCATCTGAACTCATATCACATTGCCAATATACATATTAGCAATTATCTGTACCTTTGAACATATGGCCAACATAAGTTAGCCTATATGTATACTTGACATAACTAAGCCTTTTCATATAACTAACACATAAACATATCCTTTCACATATATATGTACAATTATCTATTCACATTCTTACATACAAGATCTTTTCTACTTCCTCTGACCATCCTCACATTTTCTTTAACAATTTAAACATACTAACCTTTAATTAGAACTATTCGATATACTTGCATCTCTTTTAACATTCTGTTACTAAATTAACATATAACCATAATCGAATAGTTCACTATATGGAAGCATATCAGTTCAGTCTACTATACTTTACTACTGCACTTATTCAGCATACATGATTATGCATTTCATGTCGGTTTAAGATTAGGAAATCTCACTGTGGATTACCTAATTTTCTCAAACCATCGCTTTCATACCAACTTTAAACGCCCTGAAAAAAAAATTTTATATATAAACATTCTTTAGTCAAACTGTTTACTTATTCAAATAAAAATATCATACCATTGGTCCCTTTACTTTGACTTTCCAATCAAACTTACACAATAATTCAAATCGTCAAACTTTACTTTATTTTCACTTTTGACCTTAAAGCGTCATTGGCTGGGCGATTTATACAATGTCATCATAGCGATAATTTAAAAGAATAAGAGCTTATCTAACCATTTCTTTCAAGCTCCACTCCACGTCACTTCTAGCAATCATAGTCAAATCTTTACTTCATTGGTTCAACCAAACCAAAACCTACAACATAAACAACTGAAAGGGGTAAGCCGAAGCTTAGTGAATAATATAAACAATTAAATAAATTAGGTACTTTTACTCAACCATATAATATGTACTTATTATGATTCTGATCAGTCATATAGCTTTTAGGTAATTGTAGAGATCATCTGAACCTTTCTGACTAGTACCCTACCTTTGAGTGGTAGGCATACTATAACATAATTTGTACTGTTAAGGATCCTTAACTATCTGAATATCATCGAGTTAGTGTCATGCTCACAACTCATCTATATTATATCCATCTACTCAATTACCTGAGTAATGAAAACCATAACATAACCATGTGCAAAGCATGTAGTTATCTGAACTTTTACATCTGCCACAGCTAACATAGTTAGCAAATTCTGCCACATAACTGATCTCTACAATCCCTAATACACATAATTCACATATCACTATTTCTTTCTTTCTTTTATACATGTTCATTCATTCTTTAACTGTATGCTATATCATCGCAACATCTAACAACTGAGCATATAGAAACATTTAAGTAATATCAAACATAACACTTTATCATGCTAAATTAGCATATAATTTTATACTTTAATATATTGCACCCAAATTGTGTAACCTTACCCGGTATACACAATCATTACTTATTTAATTCCCCATATTACTCACCTGGGCCTTATAGCAGAATAAGCAAGTAAATCATAACGCTTATAGATGCCATGCCTCGACTCTGGTACTACCTATCACATTTATCACATAACACGTGTATTTAATAACACATTTAGATTTCTAACACTTTATCAATAATCATCTAACCTCATTCTTAGTCAAACTATACTTTAGTTTGATCATTAACTCCTTAAACATACTTACTTTAATTTAATCATAAACCTTCCGGTCATAATCCTTTTACATACTTCAATTATACAAGTTCTTTAACTTAACGATCCTCCATTTAAGTTTATCTATCTATTATTTGTACAAAACATACATTTATTAAGCATAAACAACTTACATAATTAATTACTCAATTCTCTAGTTTCAATTCATTACTATATCGTGTTTGTAAGAACTATTATGAGTTTTTGACTAAAATATGAAATCTGCCCCTTTACACATCATTACCCGCCGGGTACCCGGGTTTTGGCATAGTACCCGCCGGGTACTAAAACTACCCGTCGGGTATTCCTTCGTCCCCAGCCTAGTGTGCAGTTTTACATATGCCCAAATCAATTTTATTTTCTAATCAATCATCATAATCAATCTTTACATGATAATAACTCATCATATAACGTTAACTAACATCTTTCAAGCTCTAATTCCATATTCACTTCATTAATCCACTTCAATTTACAATAATTAAGTTCAAGGTTAAACCACAAAAGAATTTATACTTACAAGTTGTAAAGAAAGGAAGATAGAGATGATGATCTACGTTTATGTGAGTTTAATTCCATGGTGTCTTGCTCCATCTAATTCACAGGGATGACTCTCTCTTTTTTTCTCTGTTTTTCTTTCTTTCTTTCTTTTCTTCCCGTTTCTTTCTTTTTGTGTGTACGTGTGAGTGTAGAAGGTTTGTGAAGATAATAAAGTACACACATATATATCAATATACGTGTACTACATTTGGTCCTCTTTTTGACCCATTGTCTGGAACTTAAAAACCATTTACGATTTCAACCATTTTATTTTTCTTACAACTCTATCAACTTAAAACAATTATTTATTCACTTATCACAATAATACTTTTAAATTTTGGGGTGTTACAGTTATAATCAATTACTTACTTATTCATAAATTTATAACCATTTAGGGTTTATAAATCTAAACCCTAACCTCAAATCAAGTGAGTATAACAACAATTCTTACCTTAGAGAGGAGTAATTAGAGGTTAGAAACCCTTAATTGAATCAAAACCTAACAAAATTCACTTCCTTCTCCTTGTTTCCTCTTTATGTGTCGACTTCTCTCTCTCACTCCAGCTCTGTACATGATTTTATTTTACAAGAATGGGAATACTGTAGAAACTAATAGAATCGGTGTTTTATTTAATCATTTTACAACTAACCAAGTCCCACTAACTGATTCTAACACATACAACTTATTTCACATAACATTATATCATATACATATAATTAAATAACTAGAAGTATATAATATAATTTAAACTTACAAAATTTTGGGGCGTTACATATTCTTGTCTCCCTATTTCGTGTCAAGATCCGTAGCTGGTTAATTCCTGTAGTCGTTTGCCCAAAAATATGTTAAAGTATATCCGAAATATTTGTAAGCGAAGTATTTTATCAAAATACTTTATTTCAAGTTATAAAACCATGGAAATATAATTTGGTTATTATTCGCTCGTTAGGGTGCGATTAGTGCGGTTTCATTGCATAGAGTATGTTTTAAACAATACAAAAGTCGTGTAATATATTATCGTAATATATTATAGTAGGTATTGTTTGTTTGGGTAATTCCACATTATTTATAAATTTTGTCACCAATGTCCATAGTAAATGATGTCGGACTCCGTCCGGTATATAAACGCACGATTTAAATCAAATCGCGCAAGCGTGTATGTAATTACACATAATGTCATGTATATTAAGATTAATAGAAAACTAAATACACATAATTATAAGTAGTTTAGGTGCTAATTAGTTCGAAGTCGTTGTGTGAGTAGAGTCTGTGAACAAGTGTAGCACCCCCAAATTTATAATGCAGCGGAAGTCAACACAGGGCACTACTAATCAAATATCATAACACATAATCATAAGCAAACGACCTCTAAATGAGACGTTTATAGAAAATAATTACATTTCATAGTAAATCATTTCGAAACATATTGTTTTCGATACAAAAGTTGAAATTTCCTAGAGTCCACGCGTAAGGCGGGAGATTCTATTACATAATCGAAATATACAAAAGATAATGCTAAGAATCTCCGTTAATGCAGTTATGTTGAAATCACGCGACTCTAGCTAAGTCCGGGAGTAATCCTACTCCGTATGCGTACCTGAGAATACATGCTAAAAAGGTCAACATGAATGTTGGTGAATCTCACAGGTTTAATAGTAATATCAGATTTTGAACACAAGATTTTATCAGTGGTGCCCGCAGGCGTAAATCAAGTATTTGCAATCCTGCAAATGTATGTAAGTTTATACCATTGCCATGAGGCTCATAATCGAAGCTTAACCCGTAAGTAATAAGTTGCCCCCGCGACATGCTCGAAACTGAGCAAGCGTGAGTAACGAATAATAGTCGCCTGTTTATACAGAACGGTTCGTGGTAGCGCTACTACCCCGGGCGGGGAGGGTCATTTCCCTAATGGATCCATTAACTAGTGTTCGCGCTTAAGTCCATAACTAACGATGTATGATGGAGGGACTTCAGTAAATGGTAAGTAACTCATGCAATCCATATAGTAAAATGAGTAGTTCGGTACTTGTGTTCATGAAAAGTAAGCAATGTATCTCACCCCGTAAGTAAAACAGTAAAAGTGGGGCTGTAAGACTCACCTAAGTCTAGCAAGTATGTTTGGGAAATCAAACAAGTAGAGCGGATGTAAGTCCGTAAGGGTGTCGGGTGTAATCCCGTATGTTGGTTCTCCGAACCCTGCAACCTTCTGGCGTCCGAAACGCAAAAGGTTGTAAGTAAACAAGTAAATAAGTTGGTGTCTTAAAAGATCACCCATGCTAGTTGTCCACTCAACTAGGAAATGTCCAAGTGTTTGTTAAGTAAACCGTTTGTAATTTGAAAATAAACATGGCCCGTTGGTGACGATTTGTAATAATAATCCAAAGTGTTATTATTATATGTATCGTTATATCAGGTTTCATTATTTGTAAGTGTTCGACACTTAGTGTGAAAAGTATTTACAAGTTCCTGGATGACGGGGGTCCGGGGGCAGCGCCCCTGGTAGCGAGGTCCAAGGGGCAGAGCCCCTGGCTGGGGTCGAGCTTGGAAAATTTTTATTTCTACTACATTGCTTTAGTGAAAAACGCATCTAAGATTCGAATTTGGGTAAAATCAGGTGATAAAATCTCAGTCCTCGACACTTAGTAAAATCTGAGTTTTCTAGGTTCTGTCATCTGCGACATTGTGTGCGACGTAGGTTTTTACATCGCAGGTCATGACTGCGACATTGGTCATGGCGTCACTAAGTGCGACTTCGCAATTTAATGCGACATTAGGTGTTATGTGGCTATATGCGACGTTGTTGATTCTTGCGACGTAAGGGTCTGTGTCGCTATGTGCGACATCAACCACTTAAGGCGACATTGAAACTGATGTCACACCTGCGACATTGTGACGGGTTTGTGCAACATTGAGGCTGATGTCGCAATGTCACTAGGACAGATGCGACATCGGCGTCTGATCAGGTCCCGGTGGCCGGAAAAATGGCCGGACGACTTCCGTTTGGTCTGAAACTTTTACCCAACCCTTATTTAGACATTTCAAGCTTAAATAAACAATTATTACTTGAAAACACTAAAAATCAAGGAGTTGCGGGTTTTGTCGGAAACTTACAACTTTGCGCGTGAGAATTCAGGAAAGATGGAAATGTAGATCGTTGTGAGGTGGTCACTTTTCTCCAAATGAGCTTGCCGAAATAATGATGTTTGATGGTGTTTTTAGTGGATTTTATGATGGTGGTGGTGGTAAGTTTAGAGAGAAAAAGGAGAGGAAGAAAGAGAAGGAGATGTGAGAAATGAGTAGGAAGAAAAGGAAAGAGGAGGGAAGAAGGGAGAAGGGGGGCCAGCTGGTGGGGTCCACCGAGTGTGGGCTTCATTTGTTTTTCGTTCTCCCTCATACGCGCTCCGTGCGGCGTTCGTTTTTCGATCATTTTGTGTTTAAATAGTGTTTTTATGCGTTTAATTACATAATTTAAAAATACAAATAATTTCTTGTCATTTTGTTGAAGTATTTTATTAAGCAATTAGTTATTTATTTATAAAATGTGACTTGACTACGTTTCGGTTTGTTTGCACGTTTAATATACTAGTAGTGTAGACTTTGTTTGTACGATACGAAATAAGTACGAAATATTATTAACATAATATTTTGAGTATAATAGTTCTTATTCAATAATGTTATATTATTTAACAAAGTTGTTCACCAACGTCCGTATTTAATTGAACCGAATTACATTCGATTTAAAGAGCGTACGATTTAATCAAATCGTATATTTGTATATATTATTCAATATATATTCCGATACATTAATTAGCCTAACACATAACTAATTACATGTATTAACAACTGATTAGGTACTAATCACTAGTCCTAATTTGGCGGGTGTTACAACAATGTGGGTACTTCAGCCGCATTTGGTCTTCATGTTCCCATGTGATTTCAGGACCGCGCCTCGAATTCCACCTGACCTTAACAATGGGAATATAAATGTTTTAAACTTGTGACCTATCGGTCCAGTATTTCCGCGGGTTCCTCAATAAAGTGTAGTGTGTCGTCAATGCACATCTCATCGACGGGTATAATCAGTGTCTCATCGGACATACATTTCTTCAAGTTATAAATGTGGAAGGTAGGGTGCACGCTACTGAGTTCAGGAGCTAGCTGTAGTCTATACGCCATGGGACCAATTCTTTCAAGGATTTTGAATGGCCAATGTACCTGGGATTAAGTTTCCCACGTTTGCCAAAACGGATGATGCCTTTCCAAGACGATACTTTCAGAAGTACTCGTTGATGCGCCCCCAGCGGTCGGTAAGGATTTCAACCCTTGTCGTTGCACCGGCTACCGGCGGCGAGCATCAGTGGGTGTTTTAAATTTGTAATTGCGGGGCCTAAGTTTTCCCTAACAATGCTAATCCTAAGGGTGAGCAAGTGGTAGGTATGACCTAGATTCGTTCTTCAAACCGACTGAATTGAAACTAAGGCATGGCAGATGAGGGCTTTCAAACTAGTGAAGGTTTTATAAAATAGTGAGGGAATTTTGGTTTTTATATTAACTAACTTAGGCAAATAAATAAATAAAAAGCGAAATGAAAATAAAAGATAAAGCAGATAAAATAAAGATAGTGTTTGCTGAGATTTCGTTAATTAAGTTATGGGATGATGTTTGGAGAAACTGTGTTGAAAGATATTTGTTAATTATTAATCTTGAATACTCGTGATGTAAACACTAGATTCCCTACTTATTAAAATCCCATTAGCATGTCACACGGGGAGCTAGGTTATGGTAACATCACAAAGTATTTAGAATAATAAGCAAAATCTTGACTATGATTTAATAATACTTTCATATGAATGGGAACAAAATCTTAAGGTACTAGACATAACTTAATCATATAACGATTCCTCATCATCCTAACAGATTCATGTATTTAAAACGGTTCATTTATGACTTTAAACCAGCCCTTGCTTAAGACTACCCAATAAATCCCCTAATTATCCACAGCGTTCCTCACTTAAAGTGGTTCCGCCGCTTCAAACCTTGGTCATGTCTTGTCCTACGATAATCCCCCATGTAGCCTTGCGGTTCCATAGTTTCATACCTTTGACAAATTATATTGACACAAATGACTGAATACCTTTTAATTAGACGTCGTTAAAAAGGTGTTGTAATCACGTTTATTGGTGAAAAGGCGATAGATTAATTTGAAGTTTAAAAGTCTATTTAGAAAGGTTAATTAAACTAGGTTTCTCATTTTATATGTTAGTCCACAATATAACTACCTTCGGTCGTTACTCGACTTCCATACATTTGTACTCCACCTTGAAGTGTTTCCAGTACTATTTCGAGTAACAGTCGAATAGGGGCCATCATATTACTTCGTAATATTGTACCATTTCGTAATATGACTACCTTCGGTCGTTCCTCGACTTCCATACATTTGTACTCCACCTTGAAGTGTTTCCAGTACTATATCGAGTAACAGTCGAATAGGGGCCATCATATTACTTTACGATAATTAAGACCGTTTATATTTTACCACTATGATAATCCTAAGGCAACAATCAAACAAGAACATGCAATAAGACGATCAAAGCGATACTACTGATCTTTAATATTTAATTATAAATCATCCCATATCTAATTAACTACATCTCAAACAAACACAACAAGTATACTACTCTCTAATCATGGCAATAACTAAATCTAGCATAATCAATAAAAACGTAATTAATTAAGATAGATAGGGATAGAAAGAACCAGGATTAAATGCGAGAGAGAATAGACTGGAATTAATTGACACAATTCCGAGCATACACCGAAGATTACAATGCGTTCAGCACTTTCCTTCTACTTCTAATATAACTCCTAAACTAGTTTACATACTAGTTAAAACTAATCTAAAGAAAGAAATATAGAGTGAGAAAGTGGGAGCTTATTTCTAGAGTGAGAAAGATAAGCTAGGAAGGTGTGTTTTGCAAATGAGCCTCATGCCTCCTATTTATAGAGGAGTTTTGGTGCATTTTAGCAAATGGAAGCACACATTAGCAAAAGGTGGAAAAGGTAGTGGCACCAAGTACGAAAAGGTGAAAAAGGTAGTGGCACCAGGTACGAAAAGTAGGAAAAGGTCTAGCACCGGGTACGAAAAAGGACAAAAAAGCGCAATCCGTGTGGGTGACGGGCAGCAGCCGGTCGCTGGCTGCCAGTCGGCGGCGGCTGGGTGGCTGCCGGCGGCGGCTGGCTACCAACTGCACCAGCCTGCTGCCGGTTGCTTCGTTTCTCGATTCGTGCGTGTTTTCTTCATTACGTGTCCGTTTGCGTTGATTCTTTTTGCGTTGGATTCTTAATTCAAAAACGAAGCTTTTGATGAAAAGAAATCCCAAAAATATGTCTCTGAACTTTAGATGTGTCGTACGAATCATTTGGATCTTCCGAAGTGCGTAGAATCTTCATTCTTCGTCCGTTTTAGTTGATTCTTCTTCTGTTGGATTCGTAATTTGAAAATGAACACCATGGGTCAAATAGATGTTGGTGATGGGCTCTTTTGTCTTGAAACCTCGTTTTGATGTCTGGAAACTTCAAACGTGCGTGGAATCTTCGTTTTTCATCCGTTTTGCTTGATTTTTATCGTGCGACCTTGTTTTGACTATATTGGCATAATACTATTGATTTTTGATGTTTTTGAGTTAAAGTGCCAAGAATCGTTCCAGAATGAGAGAGATATCGGTAGTAAAAACGTGACTTTTTACGCGATATCACTCGGTCTCCAACCTGTAACTCGAGGTGTTTGCGTCTCACGTCAGCATAACTTTTATGACCATCACGCGCTGCTTTCAGCCGGTTTTGGATGCCGACGATCTTTTCGGTTGTTTTGTTTATGATTTCTGGACCGGTAAGTTGCGTATCCCCCACCTTAGTCCAACAAACGGGTGACTGACACTTACGACCGTAAAGTGCCTCGAAAGGTACAACCTTAATGCTGGTGTGGTAGTTGTTGTTGTACGAGAATTCGCACAACGGTAAGTGCTTTTCCCAAGAGTTTCCGAAGTCAACTACGCAAGCTCGTAGCATAACTTTTATGACCATCACGCGCTGCTTTCAGCCGGTTTTGGATGCCAACGATCTTTTCGGTTGTTTTGTTTATGATTTCTGGACCGGTAAGTTGCGTATCCCCCACCTTAGTCCAACAAACAGGTGACTGACACTTACGACCGTAAAGTGCCTCAAAAGGTACAACCTTAATGCTGGTGTGGTAGTTGTTGTTGTACGAGAATTCGCACAACGGTAAGTGCTTTTCCCAAGAGTTTCCGAAGTCAACTACGCAAGCTCGTAGCATATCCTCCAGGGTTTAAATTGTTCATTCGCTTTGGTCGTCAGTTTGTGGATGATATGCAGTACTCATGTCCAGACGAGTACTCAATGACTTTTGTAATGATTGCCAAAAGTGAGAAGTGAAACGACTATCTCTGTCTGAGATAATCGAGATGGGCACACCGTGTCTTGACACAATTTCTTTCAGGTAGATCCGTGTCAAACGTTCCATCTTGTCAGTTTCCTTGATAGCCAGGAAGTGAGCAGATTTAGTGAGTCGGTCTACGATCACCCAAATGGTATCACAACCGCTAGGTGTTTTCGGAAGTTTGGTAATAAAATCCATAGTAATCTGCTCCCATTTCCATTGTGGAATTTCCGATTGTTGCAGCAAACCAGAAGGTTTCTGGTATTTAGCCTTGACTTTTGAACAGGAAAGGCACTTGATGACATACGTGGCAATATCGGCTTTCATGTCGGGCCACCAATACAACTCTTTTATGCCATGATACATTTTTTCGGTACCGGGATATATAGAGTATTGGGACCTGTGAGCTTCATCCATCACCAAGTCCCGTAGGTTCCCAAAACTAGGTAACCAGATTCGGTTGGAAAAGTATTTGGCTGCGTCGGGTTTTGTTTCAAACTAGTTATCCATGCCATGCAAGGCCTCATTTTTCACGTTTTCATCCTTGAGTGCTTCGAGTTGAGCCGTGAGGATTTGAGTAGTAAGGTTATTGTGGATAGTCATACCAAGTTCTCGGACTCGAAGGGGTTTCACTCGTTCTTTTTGGCTTAAGGCATCTGCAACAACGTTAGCCTTGCCTGGGTGGTATTGAATTTCACAATCGTAGTCGGTAAGCAACTCGACCCATCGACGTTGTCTCATGTTCAACTCTTTTTGATCGAAGATGTGTTGGAGACTTTTGTGGTCGGTAAAGATTGTACACTTGGTACTGTATAGATAGTGTCTCCAGATTTTGAGAGCAAAAATAACTGCCGCAAACTCTAGGTCATGAGTTGTATAATTCTTTTCGTGGACCTTGAGTTGTCGAGAGACGTAAGCGATGACTTTGTCTCGTTGCATCAACACGCAACTGAGACCTTGATGTGAAGCATCACAGTATACCACGAAGTCATCATTGCCTTTGGGTAAGGATAAGATAGGTGCACTGCACAGTTTCTGTTTAAGAGTTGAAAAGCTGACTCCTGTACATCGGTCCAATTGAACTTATGTTCTTTCTGAGTCAGGGTTGTGAGAGGTTTGGCTATTTTCGAGAAATTCTCAATGAATCGCCTGTAGTATCCAGCGAGTCCTAAGAATTGACGTTCTTCGGTGGCTGAAGTAAGCGCTTGCCAGCACTTGATAGCCTCAATTTTTGAAGGATCGACATGAATTCCTTGACTGTCAATGACGTGTCCAAGGAATTGAACGGTTTGCATCAACAACTCACACTTGGAGAATTTGGCATATAACTCCTCATGCTTGAGTAGCTCTAGGATGGTTTTCAGGTGTTATGTGTGTTCTTGTTCGTTGCGCGAGTAAATAAGGATGTCATCGATGAAAACGATAACAAACTTGTCAAGGTAAGGTTTGCACACCCGATTCATAATGTCCATGAATACATCTGGTGCGTTTGTTAAACCGAATGACATCACTTGAAATTCGTAATGCCCATAGCGAGTTCGGAATGCTGTTTTTCGAATATCTTCATCACCAACTCGGAGTTGGTGATAACCTGACCGTATATCGATCTTTGAATAAAAACTCGACCCCTGAAGTTGGTCAAACAGGTCATCAATGCGAGGAAGTGGGTAATGGTTCTAGACAGTTAGTTTATTGAGTTCACGGTAGTCGATGCACATGCAGAAAGAACCGTCTTTCTTTTTCATAAATAGGAACGGAACTCCTCAAGGTGAGGAACTTGGTCGAATAAATCCTTTATCCAGGAGTTCCTGTAACTGAGTAGACAACTACTGAAGTTCGAATGGGGCTAATCGATATGGTGATTGATGCTGTGTAAACAGAGTTAAGTTTTATAAATAGAAATACCTGCTTACTATACACAACACAGGCAAGAATACCTGGTCATAATCTAGTATAGCCCGATAAGTCCGAGTCGAACACGAGAAACGGATATCAATATAGAATAAATTGGAAATTGTTTCAAATAAAAACAGTAAATAATGGGGGGCGCTTTAATTCCGAACGAACAATTGACTAACAATTATGAAAAATGATGTTTATATTAAAACTTAATTAAAAAGAAAGAAATGGTAAATAATTAATCAAATAAAATACTTGATTCAAATTGATAAAAGAAATGCATTTGTTTAGATTACTTTCCTCATAATTCGATTATCACTTTATTGAATTGCTAACATATGGATTTTATTGTGATATGACACCTATTACCAATTATCCTTACAAGATTAATTGATTAAACACAATTAAAAAAGATATAAAGCTGTTTTCAACACGTTAACAGTTCAAATTAACGTTATCCACCAAATTGTGTTACAAATTAAACCTACACCGTTTATATGATTTACTTTTTCAACTTGAATCAACAAAGTTTATAACTAATAAATAGTTATCACATTCATCACCGAATATTAACCATTATTGATCCTAACCTATCAAACTCAATATATCTAGTGATAATTCACAATAAAAATCAACAATCATCAATAATAATCTATCAATAAAGAACTCAATCATAAATCAATAGATCATCACGTTAGGTAATCATCAATAATCGATAAATAAACATAGATCATCAAGTAAGCACATAAACATTCATAAAATCCAATATAATCCGCAATTCAATAATCAAATCATCATCTAAGTATCATCATCTAAACAAATGCAATAATAAATTACCCACTCATGTTATTACTAGAAAATCAGAAATGAAAATGTAATAGAAATCATAATCAAATGAAAACGTATTACAAATTCGAACCGAAAAACCAAAGATAATGAATTAGCAATTGACACCCTTTAATACTTCTTGCTTCTTCCTCCTCAAAATGCTCCAGAATTAGGGTTCTTGATGGTGAAAATCGGCTATAAAAAATATATGAAGGTTGTTGCGACACGCACCGGTCGTTGGGATTTCTAATGGTGACGTGACACAACAGTGGGTTTTTAATTTATAAGGCTGGGGCCTAGGGTTACTTATTATGCTAATCAAAGGGCTAGCAAAGGACAAGTATGACCTAGGATCGTTCTTGAAAGCGCGACAAATTGAAACTAGGGGGTTTAGAAGCTTTTATGTATTTAGCTAGAGTTGAAAGAGTTGGTTTTGGTTTTGGTTTTCGATCCTACATTAAACTAGACTGAATTAAAAAGTGGAGATTACTTCGGGCGTTCAGCAATTAAAGCGATTATCTACTATGATGTGGTTTAGAAGTTGTTAAATACGGAAAGTTCTAATGAAGATAAGTTCGTAAGTTGATGTGAGCTATTACTGCAATCCTTCTATCGGGCTAACGCGGAGGTGTCCACAATCAGGAAAATAGAATGTCACGTGGATTGCAAAATATATTAAAGTGTACACCGAAAGTTCTCTCAAATGTACACCCACATTATCCGACAGTTAACCTCGAATCCTATTCCCCAATCTCGGTCGTCAGAGATGCCTGAATCATGGCATAGTTTGTTGAATAAACAATCTTATGAACGAGGGTAATCCTCACCGGAATAGGTTGGGCTAACTGGTCTAGACGGCCGGATAACATGTCATCACTTATTCGTACGAGTTATCATCATTACTCAGGGATGATACAAAACAGGGTTGATTTATGCTACAAATGGAGACCTAGGTAAGACGATTGTTATTCGATTCATAATACAACTACCTTCGGTCGTTCTTGACTTCCATACGTTTGTACTCCGCCGTAAGCGTTTCCAGTACTATATCAAAGAACAGTCGAATAGGGGCCGTCATATTATTTCACGATGATAATGCCGTTTAAATTTCACTATTACGATGATCCTAAGGCAACAATCAAACAAGAACATGCAATAATACGATCAAAGCAACAGTTCAATTTAAGCATACAACAGTATTATCTAAGTTGAGGATATTCCGAAAGTTATCTCAAAAATATCGTCTATATGAATTTAATCTTAATCTACCTCTACTCCCATATTCCATGTCTCTTGGATCCTATTTTGGTCTAGAGAACACCGGCCATGCCGAGCTCAATGATTCAATCTAACATAGTATAACTAATGACCTGTATCCTATGAGTTAGCTACGTTCATTTTTGGATAAAGTTTCAGTCATAACATGAGTTGGGCAGATAAACGATAAAGATTTAATTCCTATATCCATTTGCAATATAAACCATCCGCAGTCTCATAACATACCGCATAGTCACATATTTAATACTTTTCTAAACGGCTATCATAGCAGACAATTGAGTTATTTAGCTAATCATGGTAATTCTAGCATGCATATTTAAATTTATTAAAGAAAGGACAAGCATATTAAATATGAAAGATAGATGAACACCTGGAAAGAAGTACAATAACTCGTAGCTAAAATATGCGTCCCGGAGCACCTCTGTACAAATCTTCCTTGACTAGTTAATTAGCTAGTCTAATTAACTAGGAAGAATTACCACTAATATTACAATAAAGAAATGTGGAATGTGGATATCTTGGTGTGGTGGGTGTGTTGGTGTGTGTTTTGCAAATGAGCCTCATGCCTCCTATTTATAGGAGAGTTTTGGTGCATTTTAGCAAGTGGAAGCTCACAATAGCAAAAGGTGGAAAAGGTGGTGGCACCAGGTACGAAAAGGTGGAAAAGGTCTAGCACCGGGTACCCAAAAGCACGTAAAGGTCTAGCACCGGGTACACGAAAGGACAAAAAAGCGCGATCCATGCGGGTGAGTGGTGGCCGGCGGCGACCATGTGCCAGCCGGTGGCGGTGGGGTGGCTGGCCGACGGCGGCTGGCACCCCCCCGCACTGGTTCATCGCCTGTTGCCTCGTTTCTCGATTCGTGCGTGTTTTCTTCGTTAAGCGTCCGTTTGCGTTGATTCTTTTTGCGTTGGATTCGTAATTCAAAAACAAATCTTTTGATGAAAAGAAATCCCAAAAATATGTCTCTGAGCTTTAGATGTGTCGTACGAATCGTTTGGATCTACCGGCGTTCGTAGATTCTTCATTCTTCGTCCGTTTTTGTTGATTCTTCTTCTGTTGGATTCGTAATTTGAAAACGAACATCTTGGATGAGATGGATGTTGGTGATGGGCTCTTTCGTCTTGAAATCTCGTTTTGATGCCTTGAATCTTCAAACGTGCGTGGAATCTTCGTTTTTTGGCCGTTTTACTTGATTTTGCTCGTGCAACCTTGTTTTGATCTTCTTAGCACATTATCAATGATTTGTGCGTTGTTTGAGTCCAAATGCCAAGCATTGCTCCAGAATGAGAGAGATATCGGTGGTAAAAACGTGACTTTTTACGCGATATCAAAGGCTAACCCTAAAATGAAAACGAAATAAGGTTTTTAAAACATTCTGTCGAATCAATCCATCCGTCGGATGGATTAATCCATCCGCCGGATGGATGTTAAAGCCCATCAGTTAATTGCCGCGTCTGATCCAGTCCGGCCCAACATTCCATACGCCGGAGGGATTAATCCATCCGCCGTATGGATTGAAAATTACACTTTTCTCTTCACTCGATCCAAGCAAACTCTTAATATTCTTATTTTCATAATTTTCTTCAATAATAGCTTGATTTCCGTTTTTTTTATCCAAGCTTCAATAAATCTCCTAAATGCAAATATGAACTAATTACGTATTGTATTCACATAAAATGCATAAGAATTCTATTAAAACAAGGGATAAATAATACTATAAAATAACACATTTTGGCGTTCATCAAATAACCCCCACTTGAATCCTACTTGTCCTTAAGTAGACTATCGGTTAAAATCATAAACAGGCAAAATATCGAGAATTTGGGACCTACATACTAACTAGCATTTAACAACCTAAATTTTACTCTTAAAACTAATTTTACCCTAAATCTAGCAATCAAGAAACTCTATCAGGAAACCAAATTCTTCGTGAGTTATTATTAGACATAAAAG
Source organism: Pseudognaphalium luteoalbum (assembly GCA_963422505.1). NCBI lineage: Eukaryota > Viridiplantae > Streptophyta > Magnoliopsida > Asterales > Asteraceae > Pseudognaphalium > Pseudognaphalium luteoalbum. The sequence goes on from OY730196.1 coordinate 44,424,424, forward strand.
ATGATTCATACGAATTACCGATATTGTTGTCCACTTAAACAATCTATACTCTAGAAATTGAGCTTAACTATTATTATACTAGCAGGCTTTACCTTTGAATCTCAATAGCAAAATATTCTCATACAACTAACGCGCCACAACTTTCCTCAATAATGAAAATCTACGTTGAACCAACCATTTTTCAGGCCAAGATATTGGTGACAGGTCTGTACCTTAGTACAACAAAGCGACTTAACTTGACCTTGGTATATTCATTTATTCATTTTTACTTTTAAACAAATAAAAATATACTGACGGAAACCAGGTCTATACTTTCGTACAACAGAGGAGACAACACCCAGTACATTCCCAAATGATGACAACTAAAATTCCAGAATTGAGGGCTATAACACGCTACCATATAAGAATTAAGGCTACAACCATACTTTACTAAAGATCCTCTCAGGCCAACCTACTTACTATATTAATTAATTTAATGGCTTAATAACTTTCATATAGATTGCCTATCGATACATCAGATTATGAACTATCTCATATTTAAAATTTAAGATTAATTCATTCCTTTGAATTTCCCAATTTTATTACAAGATTTTCTAAACTTAAGAAAAATTTCATTTTTAAAAGAAAATTTTGGACTGAAAAACTACTAATACAGAATGCCCTAGAAAATGATATTTACCAATATTTGCAATTTGATAACTTAGGACAAATAGACTTCTTTTTCCCATCCCCCACTTAGAAATATGCAATGTCCTCAGTGCAAAAAGAAACATTAATGTAGGGAATAGAAAAGAAAAGAACAGAAAAACTCCCCTGATCTGGAAAAAAATATTCTTGGATGATATGATTATGAAAATATACAACAGCACACTTCTGTAGGCATCACGGTTGCATTTAGCATATGCAACAAGCCTTTAAACCCCTCAGTATTCCGAGTGGACGAGTTAAAGTCTCGTGAAGGTTTCCAGGGAACACACCCACAAAGTTCAAATCTGCAAGCAAAAACAAGAAAACAAAATAACGGGTTGTCTCCCGAAAGCGTTTTTGTTTATCACGTCGGTAAGCTCGACACCTTGCTGGATTATCTAACTCAAATTCATCTCCAAATCACGCTTGGAGTCCCTTGCATCACCATAGTATTTCTTCAAACGACTTCCATTAACCTTGAAAGATTTTCTAGAATGACCTTGCAGATCAACAACACCAAAAGGATAAACTTTCTCGACCACAAAGGGCCCTGTCCAGGGTGTTTTCAATTTACCAGGAAACAAATGCAACCATGAACTGTATAGGAGAACCTTATCACCTTTTTCAAATACATTGTTTGACTTAAGCCGAGAATCATGTCATTTCTTGGTGCGCTCCTTAAACAGTCGTGAGTTGTCATAGGCATTCACTCTTAACTCATCTAACTCGTTTAACTGCGCCATTCGCTCTTTTCCAGCTGCATGATCATCGAGATTGCATTGCCTTAAAGCCCAGAATGCCTTGTGTTCTAATTCAAAAGGCAGATGGCAAGCTTTCCCATAAACAAGACGATAGGGTGTAGTTCTAATTGATGCTTTAAAAGCTGTCTGTGCTACCCATAATGCGTCATCCAACTTATTCGACCAATCCTTTGGGTTTCCTTCAACTGAACGTTCTAAAATACGCTTCAACCCTCTATTGGTTACCTCCACTTAACCGCTTTTCTGAGGATGATAGGCAGTCGAAAACTTGTGATTAACTCCATATTTCCGCAGCACCTTCTCCAGTTGTGCATTTGTGAAATGCGTCCCACGATCACTTATCAAAGCTTTTGGTGCTCCAAACCGCGAAAATAACTACTTAAAGAAGTTCACCACTACCCTAGCATCATTTGTAGGTAGCTCTTTCGCTTCGGCCCACATAGAAACATAATCCCTATCCTCAATGATGTATTTATTTCCATTGCTAGGTGGAAATGGGCCCATAAAATCTATTCCCCAGACATCAAAAATCTCACTAACCATGATTGGATTTTGCAGCATCTCATTCCTTATAGAAATTCTCCCAGTGCATTGGCAGACATCACACTCCTTAACATACTCGAATGCGTCCTTGAAAACTGTTGGCCAATAGAAACCTGCCTCAAACACCTTTCGCGCGGTATAATTAGGACCATGATGTCCTCCAGCCGGACCATCATGACAATGCCTTAAAATTCTGGTACATTCCTCTCCAGCTACGCACCTCCGAACAATTCCATCAGCACATTCTCTAAACAAGTACAGGTCTTTCCAGAAATAATGACGTAAAGATGAGAAAAATCTCTTTCTTTGGTTGAAATCCATTCCAGACGAAAGAGTGTTTGTAACTAGAAAGTTTGCATAATCATCGAACCATGTAAATTCATTTAAAATTACCTTCATCAAACTTTCATCAGGAAATTTATCCTGAATTTCCGATTCATCTAGCTTATCCAGTTCTGGATTCTCTAATCTTGATAAATGATTGGCAACCAGATTTTCAGCTCCCTTCTTATCGCGAATCTCGATATCGAACTCTTGCAACAACACCATCGCAGCAACCGTGGCTTCGCATCTTGCTTGCTAAACAAATATCTTAATGCTGAATGATCGGTAAACACCATTGTTTTCGACAAAACCAAGTAAGATCGAAATTTGTCAAACGCAAAAACAACAGCAAGCAATTCCTTCTCAGTCGTAGTGTAATTCTCCTGTGTGTTTGTCAAAGTCTTGCTTGCGTAATAAATCGGTTGAAACTTCTTATCAACCCGCTGACCTAATACTGCCCCAATTGCGTAATCGCTGGCATCACACATCAATTCAAATGGAAGATTCCAATTTGCACTAATCATGATGGGTGCAGATACTAGCTTCTCCCTTAACAGATTGAATGCATCTTGACATTCCTTAGAAAACTCAAACTTCGCTTCCTTCTCTAGTAACTTGTTCATCGGACGTGCTATCTTTGAAAAATCCTTAATGAATCATCTGTAGAACCCAGCATGTCCTAAGAAACTTCGTATTCCTTTGACATTTGTTGGGGGTGGCAGCTTTACTATTGCCTCAATTTTGGCTTGGTCTACTTCAATCCCAACACTTGAAATCTTGTGTCCTAATATGATTCCTTCACGTATCATAAAATCGCACTTCTCCCACTTTAGAACAAGATTCGAACTCTCGCACCTTTGCAACATCTTTTTCAGATTTGCTAAACACTTGTCAAAAGAATCTCCGAAAATGAAGAAATCATCCATGAATATCTCCATGTTGTCCTCCACCATGTCATCAAAAATCACCATCATGCACCGCTGAAATGTTGCGGGGGCATTGCACAAACCGAAAGGCATTCTCCGATAAGCAAAAGTTCTGAATGGGCATGTGAACGTGGTCTTGTCTTGATCATGTGCATCTATCGGAATTTGGAAGTAACCAGAAAACCCGTCCAAAAAGCAATAGTATTATTTTCCGGCTAAACGTTCGAGCATTTGATCGATGAACGGTAAAGGAAAGTGATCCTTGCGCGTAGCATCATTCAACTTCTTATAATCGATACAGACTCTCCATCCGGTGACAGTTCTCGTGGGGATTAATTCATTCCTCTCATTAGCTACCACTGTCATACCTCCCTTCTTTGGCACAACATGTATGGAGCTTATCCAGGGGCTATCGGAAATTGGGTAAATTAACCCAGCGTCAAGCAACTTAATGATCTCCTTCCTTACCACATCAGTCACTTTAGGATTTAAACGCCTCAACGGTTGCACCACAGGTTTGAAGTCAGATTCCATGAGGATCTTGTGCGTGCAGTAAGAGAGGCTTATTCCCTTGATATCACTAATCGTCCAAGCGATAGCATGCGTGTGCTCCTAAAGAACCTTCAATAAACTTTCTTTCTCGTTGGCTGACAGCTGAGATGAAATAATTACTGGTAGGTCCGACTTTCCTTGCAAATATGCATATTCCAAATGGTTCGGTAAATCCTTCAATTCTAACTTTGGTGGTTCTTCGAATGAAGATTTAACCATCGACACCTCTTCCCTCGAACAAGGAATACCATACATAGTAATTCGTGTCTCCGTGATGATCGACACTCCATTTTCCAAAATGGACCTTTTATTCTCCTTCGGTTTGACTCCCTCAGTCTCTAATTCATCTTCGCATGTTGTCTCACTCTCTTCCTCGAGCAATTTATCGAGCTCCTCAATCTCTCGAATAGCTTCAAGACTTCCGGTCCAACCTTGCAAAATCATTGGATCAATATCTTCATTTTCCATGAGACTTTGTAGAAATTCCTCATCATCTGTCATTTCTTTGGCACTCACAAAGTAACAGGTATCATCTACTGACGCAGGGTATTGCATTGATTTGTTATTATCAAACACTACTTCTTCATCGCCTACCCTTAATGTGATCCTTCGGTCAAAAACATCAATCAATGCCCTTGCAGTTGCTAGAAAAGGTCTTCCCAAAATGATAGGTACCTTTGAATCTTCTACCATATCAAGAATCACAAAATCGCACGGGAAAACAAACTTATCCACCTTAACCAAAACATTCTTGATCACACCCTTAGGATATTGAATTGAACGATCTGCTAACTCAATGCACATTCTGATTGGTTTAGGTTCTCCTAACTTGAGTCTAGTATACATAGTGTAAGGCATTATCGATATACATAGTGTAAGTCAGCCAGCGCATTAGTGATGTCTAAACTTCTAATAAGACAAGGAAGGGTAATACTCCTAGGGTCTTTCATCTTCAGTGGTAGTTTATTTTGCATCATCGCTGAGCATCTCTCGTTCATTGTCACCGTGGTTGCCTCCATTAGCTTGCTCATGTTGGTCAACAGTTCCTTCAAGTATTTTGCATATTTAGGCATTTGAGCAATGGCCTCCACAAAGGAATGTTGATGTGGAGTTGCTTCAAGTTCTCGAGAAAATGGTGATAATGAGCTTCATCCTTTCCTCTTCTCAAAGCCGCTGGATAAGGTGGTGGAGGCGCATGATCCTTCGCATATTGACTATCCCTAGTAATTTGATCATTCTCAGTGTCCACCTTTGGGCTTCCAACAACTTCTACCTCCTTCTCTTTTTCAGGCAGAGGCTGAGATACAGGCTTCTTCTTTACCATTGGATCTTCATGAACCTTTCCACTTCTGGTAATCACAGCTTTCGCCTGATCACGTGGATTGGTTTCGGTGAATCCGGGAAGAGTTCCAGGAAATCTCTTTTAGAGAACTTTAGCAATGTTTGAGATACTTCCTTCAATTTGCTTAATCGCAGCACCTTGATTTCTCACTAATGTTTCCGTAGTGTCCATACGTTGTCCAGAACTAGCAATAAATTGCTCATTAGTGGTCAAAAACTTCCCCATCATATCTTCAAGATTGGTCTTCTTCTCGGGAAAAGGTGCTGCAAGTTGCTCCTTGGTGTAAAGTCCCGGCTGAGCTTGGCGAAACGGGCGATTTCCTTCCTGATATGGTCGTCGGAAAAAGGTCCCTCCGCCTTGGCGGTAGTTTCCCTGAGCTTCGCCAAACTTGACTTCTTCTTTCGCTTCTCCAGATTCAATTTCAGGGCAATCCTTGACTAGATGCGATCCTCCACAGTTATCACATCCGACTTGGATTGCATGAACACTTTCGGTTACCTTCTTTAGATCTCTTCCCATGCTGTCAAGCTTAGCAGTGATGGCGGCGAGTCCATCCTCATTGCTAACCGACCTTTTTCTCCGACTGGTTCCATCGTCCCAAAGCTGAGAATGTTTTGCTTGGTCACGAATTGCCTCTAAAGCATCTCTTGGAATCTTCTTCGGTAGAGATCCTTGAGCATCCAATTGCTGTCTTGTGGCATGATCCACTCCTTTGTAGAACACCATCATGATTTGTTGATCATTTAGGTCGTGCTGTGGGCACCTATGCATCAAATCCTTGTATCTTTCCCACGCTTGGTGAAGTGACTCGTCAATATCTTGCTTGAAATTCCTAATCTCGTCGATCATCTTCGATATTTTGAATGGTGGGCAATACATCTTCAAGAATTTCGTGCGCAAATCTTCCCACGTGGTGATGGATCCAGCTGGTTCATTTGAAATCCATCTCTTAGCGGCTCCCTTTAGTGTTATTGGGAATACTCGGAGCATGACTTGATCGTGCGTAACGTTAGGAACGTTGAACATATCAGCGATTTCTAGGATCTGTTCGACGTGCTCGTTAGCATCTTCCTTTTCTTCGCCAAGGAAAGGGTTCTCTCTAAGCTCCTTGAGGAACTGTCCCTTTATTTCGAACTCCACTTCTCGCGTAATGGCGGGCCTCACTACTCCGGGCCCAAGATCGGTGCGCATTCGGCTTGAATACTGCTCTAGAGTCATGTTGGCAATGTCGTCCGCCATGTTGAGATCTGGTTCCGATTGATCGCTTGGATACTCGGTTGGTGGTATTTCGTGATACTCTCCGTATTTGTCCTCAAAATCCGACTTGTAATTGGAAACCAGTGGTGTGTGAAGATTGCAATCTAATATCTCGTCCTCTTTGTTAGGGAATGGGTTGATTATTGGCGAATGGGGCGATGCGGAATACGCGCGTAATCTTTGATGAAACGTGTGTTCGGGTTCTTCAAACGGAATGGAAGGATTGGGATCCGATGTTCGGGTCATAAACGTCCTGCAATTAAACTTACCAAGTCAGTAGAACATGTTACTTAGGTAACACAGCGTAATACTAACTATCCCGACCTTAGTTAAAAGAAAAGTATGAATAGACAGAATTTTAAACAAAAACACACCTTAAAACCGACAAACTAAAGGTAAATCTAAACTAGACAATTATACAACTAAACAATTTCAAAAATATTGAATCGAATCAAACCGCTCCCCGGCAGCGGCGCCAAAAACTTGATGTTGTGTAAACAGAGTTAAGTTTTATAAATAGAAATACCTGCTTACTATACACAACACAGGCAAGAATACCTGGTCGTACTATAGTATAGCCCGATAAGTCCGAGTCGAACACGAGGAACGAATGTCAATATAGAATAAATTGGAAATTGTTACAAATAAAAACGGTAAATAATGGGGGGCGCTTTAGTTCCGAACGAACAATTGACTAACAATTATGAAAAATGATGTTTATATTAAAACTTAATTAAAAAGAAAGAAATGATAAAATAATTAATCAAATAAAATACTTGATTCAAATTGATAAAAATAATGCATTTGTTTAGATTACTTTCCTCAGAATCCGATTATCACTTTATTGAATTGCTAACATATGGATTTTATTGTGATATGACACCTATTACCAATTATCCTTACAAGATTAATTGATTAAACACAATTAAGAAAGATATAAAGTTGTTTTCAACACGTTAATAGTTTACATTAACGTTATCCACCAAATTGTGTTACAAATTAAACATACACTGATTATATGATTTACTTTTGCAACTTGAATCAACAAAGTTTATAACTAATAAATAGTTATCACATTAATCACCGAATATTAACCATTATTGATCATAACCTATCAATCTCAATATATCTAGTGATAATTCTCAATAATAATCTATCAATAAAGAACTCAATCATAAATCAATAGATCATCACGTTAGGTAATAATCAATAATCGATAAATAAACATGGATCATCAAGTAAACACATAAACATTCATAAAATCCAATATAATCCGCAATTCAATAATCAAATCATCATCTAAACAAATGCAATAATAAATTAGTCACTCATGTTATTACAAAAAATCAGAAATGAAAATGTAATAGAAATCATAATCAAATGAAAACGTATAACAAATTCGAACCGAAAAACCGAAGATAATGAATTAGTAATTGATACCCTTCAATACTTCTTGCTTCTTCCTCCTCAAAATGCTCCAGAATTAGGGTTCTTGATGGTGAAAATCGGCTGTAAAAAAAATATGAAGGCTAACCTTAAAATGAAAGCAAAATAGGGTTTTTAAAACATTGTGTCGTATCGATCCATCCGTCGGATATATTAATCCATCCGCCGGATGGATGTTAAAGCCCATCAGTTGATTGCCGCGTCTGATCCAGTCCGGCCCAACATTCCATACGCCGGATGGATTAATCCATCCGCCGTATGGATTGAAAATTACACTTTTCTCTTCACTCGATCCAAGCAAACTCTTAATCTTCCAATTTTCATAATTTTCTTCAATAATAGCTCGATTTCCGCTTCTTTTTGATCCAAGCTTCAATAAATCTCCTAAATGCAAATATGAACGAATTAAGTATCGTATTCACATAAAATGCATAAGAATTCTATTAAAACAAGGGATAAATAATACTATAAAATAACACATTTTGGCGTTCATCAGTGATCGTGCCACTGGTGCTGCACCAGGCACCAGGTCAATAGAGAACTCAACTTGTCTAGGTGGCGGAAGACGGGGCAAGTCTTCAGGAAAGACCTCTGGAAAGTCTCAAACAATAGGCACATCCTCAAGTCGCTTCTCTTCTGACTTTTTCTTCATGACGTGTGCGAGGATTGCCTGGTACCCTTTTCTCAAGTATTTCCGGGTTTTCATACATGATATGATGTTTATTATCGTCCCACCGGTCTCCCCTTGCATGATCAAGGTTCCACCAGTGACGAGAGGAATACGTACGACTTTCTCAAAACAAATGATCTCGACACGGTGCTTGGGTAGTGGGGTCCAAGGAGTGGCAACCCCTGGCGGGGTCCAAGGGCAGAGCCCCTGGTTGTGATCGAGCTGAAAATTCTACTACATTGCTTTATTAAAAACATATCGAAAATTCAAAATTGGAAGAATTAACCAAGGTTGGCCGCGGACTGAAATTAAGGTGCGAACTGAGTTTGCGATGCGAACTGAGATTGGGTTCGCAGAACAAAGTTCGGCTCGCATGTTTGACTTTGCAAGTCAAAGTTAAGTTCGCAGGTTGTTCGGTTCGCAAGTCTCAAATCGCAGGTCTTGACTCGCAGTCAATTCCAGGTCGACTCGCAAGTCAATTCGGTTCGCAGTTTGACTTCACAAGCCAAAGTCAACTCGCAAAACTCAGTTCGTGGATAAGGGTTGCGAACTGAGTTGGATCTCGGTTCGCAGAAGGAGCTGTTCGCGATTTTTGTGTGGATTTCCATTTTTAAAGCGTTTTCCATCGGATTTTTGGGCATAAACTTGTTGGGTAGACTCATAAACATGTAAACACAAGTGTTATAAGTAAGATTTCGAGGAGGAGGAAGTTTCTTAACAAAAATGGTGAATCTAGAACCGAAATGAGATGATGATGATCTTAATGCTTCTTGCTTCTTTGATGATGATAATGGACGATTATGATGATGATGTTCTTGTTATTTCAGTTTTTAGAGAGAGAGATATGGAGATATGGTAGAGAGAGTTTTGAGAAAATGTAGGAGAAAGAAATGAGGTGAAAAGGAGAAGAAAAGAAAGAAGAAAGGGAGGAGGGGGGGGGGGGGGGGGGGGGGTAATGGGTCAGGGGTCGGTTGGGGCTACAACATTTATACTAAGATTTATATTTTCTTAAATGTATCATACTTTTACTTTACATATTTTACAATTGTATATATACAATCAACTTTGACACCTTCTATCATATGTATTCAACTTCTACACCTATATATTGGACGTTTTTGCAAGTTTTGGCTACATAAATTGATTTGCTTTTTGTAAGTTCTAAACATACAATAATAACTTAAATGCATACAAAAGACACTTTTAAAACTTCAATACGTACAATAAAAGGTTTCAAAGTTAAGTACATATATTATTAAAAGGTGTAAAGTTGGATACATTACGAAATTATAAACCCAATCCCAAAAGATAAATCTAAATAGAACTCAATTTATATGGCTACTAAGATTTATCAACATTGCTATGACAGATGAAATTCATTGACACTTTTTAAACGGTGATTAGGGTTGAGATATACAACAACATATATTTTACATGATGATTGTTTTAAGCTAATGACCTCAACCAACCAAGAAGTCCAAGGAGGCCAGCATCTAATACTGGTGACTTCTTTTCAAGTCCTGCCAAGAGAAAACGGGCACATGAAATTTAGTGACTATTTAAAACATAAGGGTCCGATGCGTCTTAAAATAATTTCTTATAGTTTAGGTTAGGGGAAGTCAATAAATGTTATAAGAAGAAATATTTTTACAAGATTTATAGAGTATTCAGTAACCATTCATTGGCGTAGTTGCAATTCTTGTGGGACAGGAGTTTACATATAGAGATTTCAATCTCGACTCATTTCCTTATGAGCAAGTACGTTTTGTAGTGTTTTATCTTTAAAGGACCATATGGAGAATAAATATAAATTGTAGCTCAAAAATGGTAGAACACTACGAAAGTTGCTCAAGATGTATCACTAGTGGATAAGATCCTCTTGATCATTTTATTTAGAAAACAGATTTTATTCAAGATAAATGTATAATATAACTTTTGTAATCATATATGACACTAATATTCATAAAAAAGTAAAAAATGAAAACCCATCAGACAATAATGCATCTTTTGATAGATAAAGAGAAGTATCATTTTTGACCCGTGATCAAACCTCCTAGACCCGCCCTGTTCTCCACCTCTCAAGTTATGAAAAAAGAAAAGGTATAATTATTCTTACCAACGTCTGCAGCCACTCGATGTGCACACATTACTCCAGAGAATGCTACTGCTATTACACCTTGGCCTGGAAAGCAACTATCGCCCACGCAATACAGACCATTTATAGACTACACAGTTTAATCAGGAAAGGCCAAGTAAGAATTAGAAATAAATGATCATTATATATGTGACAAAATAGGCGTTATTTGGAATCCAGAATTGACATGGATTGGGATCCTCTCATGTTGTACCCAACATGAGACGTCATGATCCCTCACACATAAGTATGAAATAATTTTAAAAAAATCATCTTTATAAATTATATGAATGTATGAGACCCACTATCTTTATATGAGAGGGAACGTGACCTCTCATATCTAGGTACACATGAGAGTATCTCTTTCCAATTGACACATATCCACCTTTAATCCATGTAACGACTCTTTTACCGTTGTGTTGATAATGCATCTCTGATTTTAACCTACCGTGGTATTAAAAGGCATTCCCAGCAAGCCCTTTGGCACATTACGTGGCATTGGCCCATATGTACCACTATCACGAGCCAGGTACCGTCTGTGTGTCTTTGGTGTGCCCACCTGCCAATGTTCGCAATTATTAATGTCCTACGCATTTTAGTCATCTAATATTTTCATTTTGTGGATCACACTTATATAACAAAATGAAGATGTGAAAGTGAATACTAAATTTGACGAGATCCAAAAGACAAAAAAGGGAAATAAAGTGCATAACAAATGAAACCTAAAAACTTCAATAACGATTATGGTCAACAGTAATTTATAAAGATGTCTGATTTATACACCATAAAACACAAGGTACAATTATTCAAAAGATTTAACACATTAATCGAAAAACTTTATATCAATATTGCCAACATTTATTTCAAACGAAGTTTCCAGGCAAAAAGGGAAGTGTGGTACCTCTTTAAATTCAATGGAGGCTTTGAGGCCCGGAAAAAGTTTCTTCTCCAGTCTACTGATTATTTTGTCTGCAACAAGCTCTTTTTTTGCCTCATAATCTTTCATAGAAAGCCCCTATTTACTCCCCCAAGAGTCCAAAAGAACATAGAAAGTTAATGATAGGCTGAGTGAAACTTAATAGAGCAATACACACACTATTACTCTATGTTGTCTGATATCTGCTGCAAAGTTTTCATACTTGGAAGATTATCAATCTAAAAGTACCAAATTTCTGACAATCATACTGCAGTGAAACTAGAGTCACCTACTAGTACTGATTATGTGTAATTGATGATATTGACTTTAATCCACAAGGTTCCTCATATCTATTAATGTACTCGTAGATAATTCAGACCTTTGTAATTAACTTTAATTTACAACATTGTTGCATATTTCATAAGGGTATATCAGACAATTCTTTAACAGCCAAACTGCAACTTGACAGATATAATAAAAACTAAATACCTGCCAATCCTCTATAGATGAGGTCGTAAATATGTGAAGTATATGACGTCCTTTTGGAGCCAAGGAAGAATCAAGAATAGTCGGTATGCTCAAAAATATACTACCATACGGTTCCTCTAAGTTTTTCCACTCATCCTACACAATAAAAAAAAAATACAAATATAATAAAAAAATACAACTATATACAATATACATATATATATCTCATATGTGGAACAAAACACACAACTATGGTGAGCAAATGGATGATTCGGGATGGTTGGGTAATGGGTCATTATGAGTATCTTCTGTACGTTTCGAAACGGAGTCAGATGTTGAGTGGGAACAAATCTTACCCAAAGTAATTTCTTATAAATAATTAGTGTGTGAAATACTATTACAAACACTATATTGTTTCAATAGTAGTCTAACTTTGATCTATGGGGTTTCAACAATTAAAATACATATTGTGTGACTATCAAACCGTTTCACCTGTTTCTTGTAAGCTAAATTTAAATTTTACCTTAACCCATTACAATTACAAATCAAGTAAAAAAAGGAAGAAAAAAAAACCCGACCAGTTCATAAGGAAATAGTTCGGAATCGCCACATGTACACCTGAGACAGGGATATAAGGGAGTACCTCAAGAACGAAATGGTGGCAATCCGTATCCGGCGGTAACACCTCGGCTTTGACCCCCATATGAATAGAAAGAAAAGAAGGGGCTTTCACGTACACTTTTTGAAAATTTTCTTCTTCTTTGGGTAGATCCTGCTTTTTTAAAAGTTTTCCTACAATACGAAAAACATAATAACAAATTTATCCAGAGTTTTTGTGTATATTGGAGATATAGCCTTATAGGCCTCAAAAATACAATCGAATGAAAACTAACCGAAAGTATCCCATCTAGTAGCATTCGAGATTATGGTTTTGGCATAGAACTCTCTACCGTCTGATAGTCTCACTCCTACCTAGATTAATGCAGAAAGCAAATAAAATTCGTAAGTTTAACTTTTACATAATGTCAACATAACTTCAGTAACTTCTTTTGTACATGAATGGATTGTATATAATGATAGCTTGTAACATCTCGTGAAAGTTGCAATGCTTTGCTTGACATTAAAAACTAGAATAGTACCATACCCCTCCATAAACACAATTTAACGAATTTTATACATCGTAATTAACACACTATCAGTATATTTGTCATGATAACCAAGGTCAAATAGGTCATTTTAACTGGAAACCTTCTCGGAATAATCTAAATCTCATTTATAGAATAATTATCAATAACTGAGATGAGCTTACTGCTTTCTCATTATCAATGATAATGCTTGTGACATTTGCCTTGTAAAGTATTTCACTTCCTTGATCAACTAAACCTTTGGTCAATGACTTAGCAATTCCTCCAACGCCTCCTACAGGGTAATTAATGCCTCCAAAATGACGGTCACATAACACCTAATACCAACATAATGTCAGAAAACAAATACAAGTGAAAGAAAAACCAATGAAATGAACACCGATGTTTACCATGCTTGCATTGATCATGGGTGTTTGTACCGCATTAACCGTGCTAACAATAAAACACTGCAAGAACCAAACAAGCAAGAGTTACTACTGAAATATTCTAAAAACTAAGGAACATTACAGTGGCGAAACAGTTGGAATGGGTCTGGGTAAAATAGGATTGGGATGACCCATCAACATTTTCTGGTTCACTTTTTTACAAAAAGAAATAATTAATGTATTGAATATGATTATAAATTTATAAGACTATATTATTTAAATTTTTAGAAGAAACGATTTAGGACGTAGTAAAGACTTTGTATACATGTTACAGCGACTTTTGGCCCGTTTAACTCATTTGACCGCATTTCATTTTTAGATGAAAATGTAATTCACCCGAGTTGATAAGAATGAGCTGATATTGCCACCTCTAGGAAACAATATTGGCTTACCTCAGCATCTATGAAAGAGAGCACTTCAGGATCTTTTATAAACTTTCGAGCTATGTTCCCAGCATTTTGTGGCAAATAATAAGCTACAAAAGACACAAATAGCATACGATTTGAATTAATTTTGGCTTTGTTGTTCTTAGCACTTGGACAAGCTGAATTGAGAGAAACCAATGGTTAAGAGTTACACTAGATTTGGATCCATAAGATATTCATTTTGTGAGTCTTGTCTTCATTCAAGGAACAAATCAGACCCACAATTATATCATTAGTTTTCTGATACCATATAAATTGGAACCACAAAATGAAAATGTCCAATATTAACGTCAAATATCAATTGAAGAGAGAAATACCAATCATATATGTTTTGAGGGTCCTATATCCAAAAAACTAGGACTTATAATATCCAATTTAGGGGGTGTTTGGATGCGCATTTCGAGTACGAAGCTAGGGACAGGTAAGTACATTTATATTGTTCTTAAGAAAACAGTTCTGCACAAACTTGTTACGTTCTCTGAATCTTGTTACTAGGTTAAATACACATAAACACCAACCCACAACAAGCAGTAGAATGTAGAAAATGGTATATGCAAATAGAAAACCGGCATAGATACAAAAGACGTACCTAAAGTCAAGCATTCCACAGGCTTTTTGAAAAATTGACCAAAGAGGTATAAAGGCTCTTCGAGGGACTTAAGTTCCAGTGAATTCAATGCGTTGAATATCTGAATTTTGTTTTTTTTACCATAAACACTAATTAGCCCAAGTTTCGATTTTTAAATCCAAGGTGAAAGCGAACAACTAGATGCTGCAATCACCTTAATCAAAAGTCAAAACAGACCTTCCAGCATTCATTGTAGAACTTGAGAATCCCTTCCTTTTCGTGGGGAAATCTACTTGTCAGTTCAGAGATGAACTCATCATATTCTCTGTGTACTTGGACAGAAAGACTATTCGGTAGATGAAAATGGACGGTAGTAGGATCGGGAATCACCTCCATCTTACATCCGACTGCCGCCAATGCTTGAGTAATTAAATTCAGATTTCCCTACAATAAACAAGTATAATTTCGACATAAGTTAATTGTTTACAAGTTCCATTATTTCGTATACTAATATAATCTCAATTCTCTGCTTTTTGGATATGACATTTATGCCAAGACGAAACACATCAATTTCAAAAGATACTTAAACATATGACCATGGCTTATGCAATCACTGATCATAGGCTAATTGCATATCGTTCATGAGTCACATCCCCAAAATGTTTACTTCCATTCAAGTTACAATAATCAGATTAGTGTGTTGACAAAAACTTATTATGATTCTGATTTTATTATAATCTAGGGTAAACGTAATCAGAATTACACAATAATATTAGTAAGATGAATGTAAAATCACCATAATATCCCTAAAAACTAAACAGCTAATCACCGTACCATATCATTATTCACGAACTTACAAAAATTACTTGTAAAACACATCCAAACACCCCCTAAATTGTCAAGTTCAGTTCACTTTTAATTGACAGTTCTGTACTTACATACATTTTTCTTAGTTTGTCCGTTATTCATGTAAAACGGACCCCCCTAACAACATTTAAAACTGTACTTAACATGCAATACATACCCATATATATAAGAGAAGAAAAAAAAAGGTTAACTACACAATCAAGATTCAAGAGTAAGTCACTGTGATTGAAAACAGTAGCAAAACTAACAAGCATGAGTTAAAAATTTCAACAACCGAATTAAACATACCACATAACTAAGTACCTTATCACTGAACCCAAACATCACAGATGAACCAACATCAAATGTATAACCATCTCTCTCATAAAACCCTGAACTCCCACCAGGAATCACATATTTCTCAAGCACCAAAACCTTAGCTCCCTTAACCGCCAACTGTGTTGCCGCAACCAACCCACCAATCCCTGAACCAATCACAATTGCATCATAACTACCCTTACTTTTCCCCACTGCCACGTCACCTTTTTCTACTACTTTACTAACATCCATCACTGCTTTAGCCCTAACAGATAACAATTTCTTTTTTCTTTTAACTATTTTCAAGAACCCCACTTCCTGCTTACTAGAATCTTGTGTTTTTAAGGCTTTGAAACTAGAAAGACTCTGTACTGACCATCTGGGTTCTTGAGAAACTGTAAAATTTAGGGGGTTTAAGGGTGTTAAACAAGACCGTACCTGCTTTTTGCACCTGGGTTCATATAGTAAACATGAATTCCCAACTTGGGTAGAATTGAAATCAAGAAAGGTTTGAAAATTTGGATACCCCATGTTCATATTTCCTATTTTGCAGCTACTAAAACTGCCCAACTGCATCTTCTATTGTTATAGAATTGAGGTTTTTTAAGAAGTTGGGAAGTGGGTTGTAGAAGAAACTGGGAAAAGAGCAATTTTAGAGACAAAATAGTTGGGTGGTTTATGCACAAATGAAAACAAGGGGAGGGCGTTTTGGATTATTAGCATGATGATGATTCCAACCGATAAACAAAATGATCCGGTCGCCTAAAGTGGAATCTTTTTAGTATTTTCAATTTTGGTACTACTCTACTTTAAAAGGGTATATTTGTTTTTTTTTTAAAAAAAACAAACATAAAAGTGATTATTGTATCAAAATTTTCTTCAAATATGTTGTTCATTTTGATTTTGATATCATCCGAAAAATTCTCGGAGTAATTTCATTCTTGAATAATTAGGGTGTTAATCATTGTGCTCGACCCATTATGTGTGGTAATTTGGGGTTCATCGACGGTCATAAGATCCCTCAACAATTCTACTTCATAGCCTGCTTCGATATCAAACTACCTTTTGTATGGAAGTTTTCTATCGACGGTTCAAATCTCACATTTTTGTTCACTTGTCAAACTTTGTGCACGAAGTTATGAAACATACTATTGAACTATTTTGATTTTAATTCTTAGAATATTTTTTTTTGGTAAAGGGCAAAATGTTTACCCGATAAATATAATTCTTAGAATTCGTATGAGTATGGAATAGGCATGCTACATAAACTTAGTTTTGACCATATTCATAGGTTTGAAAGTGTCCCTAAAAAGATACTAGATCAAGAATAAAAACGTTACCATTTGAAAATGATCGTTCATTATTGTTCAAATAATTACCCAATTTCTTCAAGTCTATTTGGTGCGAAATGTCACATTGGTGTTGATAGAGACTGATTCGAGATAGTAACGCTCCTTTTAGAAACTACTAACTAATTGAAAATACTAACTAATTAATAACACAATACTTGCTACAATTTTCTTCTTGTCATTCATATGCAAATGCTACAATATAAATACTAGACAACAAAACAACTACTGGTCTAAACTTTGAAGAAATACCACAAACTTGAGAATTAATGAAAACATGGACAGAATGTAAATGTGAACGCATTTGATTAAGTAGCCCTGACAGTCCACTTATTTATTATTCCTAAAGATATGCATGACACTACTCTTTAAACTTGCATAAGAAAGCAGTGGAAGACTTGTTCAACGTGCATAATTAAACATGAGGATAGTGAGACTTGGACTTCAAGCACGTGAAGACTTGGTCATCAATTAACCCGTATCAATTCTCCCCTCTTGAAAATATGTCTCATACTCAAGGGCGAGATTGGTGTATTCGATGGTAGAGAGCCTCCACGGAGGTCGGTTGTCATCGTATTAGTTTCGTTTAATGATTGAAGAAGGAGAAACTTAGGTGGTTGGCACCGATGACCCGGCTAAAACCTTTTTGTATAATTAAAACATTGACTGTCAGCCCTTCTCTTTTGCATCTCAGTCGGACTTAATCTTTTGATTGGTAGTGGTTGAGGAGGTTGTGGTAGAGTGATCGCGCGCCAATGGTCGGTTCGGAAATCCTTCCGGTCGTTGCGGTCCTTCCGCTGGTCGCGGCGGTCAGTGGGTTTTATATTTATGTTTTGTTGGGCCTAAGTATACTAAAGTTATGGGTGAGTATAGCGATAGGTATGACCTAGGGTCGTTCTTCAAACTTCAACGGGCATGGGATCTAGGACTTCAGTTATCTTTCGAGATTTAGCTAGGGTTTCTAGAGGTTTTGGTTTTGGTTGGTTTTAACTAACTAATAATCTAAAACTTAAAGTAAAGAAAGAGAGGTGAGGTGGCAACGAGAACTTGTAGGTTAAGCGAGTGTTTACTATGATAATTACTCATGCTATTTAGGGGTAGCTATTAGGGTAAGGTCTTAGTTAAGATAACAGTTCCAGGATTGAGCCGACAAACTCGGAACTCTCAATTGTGAACAAAATAATATACCTACAGCCTTTCAGCTGTGGTATTTTCGTTGCTTAATCAAAGGTTCCTTATTTATCCAACTTGGATCTGGGTCATATATTTCCTAATGAGCCATAGCTCCTAGCCTATTATCTATCTAACGTAGAGTTGTCGGCAATCAGATAAATAACATGTCACATGGATAACAGCTATGAAATGTAGACTACACCGGAAGTTGTCCCAAATGTAGTAACCAATTTAACCAAGGACCAACCTCGGGTCTTGTCCCCCAATCTCGGATATTTGAGATATCCGAATCTTGACATGAATTGTTGAATAAACAAAAACATGAGCAGGGGTTTCCCACCGGGACAAGTTGGGATGGTCTGGTCTAACGGATAGTTAAATTGTTCATCATTATTTCATATAAATTATCATAACTATTATATGCATGTTAAACTGGTGTATGCAATTAATATATATTTGAAAACCTAATCATATATCCTATGAGCATAAATGATACTAGCATGCAGACCCTAAGCAACAATCAAACAAGAACATGCAATAAGGCAGCATAGCAGGGGGCAATCATGCAGAGTAACAGGGTAATGGTTAAGTCACAAGTGCCCCAAAAGTTCTCTCTAAGACACTTCTTGAATGACTTGAATCTAACCTATCTCTAATCTTACCCTCTGTGTCTCCCTCCGGTTATATTTTAACCAGGAGAACACCGGCCATGTCGAGTTCAACGATCATCAGACACAGAATAATTAGCGGCATACTACTAGCAATTAGCCAAGCCTAGAAGGATGTTACTAACCACAACATAAGTTGGATAGATAAACACTTGAGACTCAATTCATAGATTCAAATATATTTCAACAACATACAGACAGAGTAACAACATGATTTAATTATAACTATCCTAACATGGCAACTATCATAGCAAACACATATTTGTTTAGCTTAGCATGGCAATAAGTCTGGCGAGTACTTCTAAATAAGCATAGCAATAGCACAAAATTATTCAAAAATAACAAGATAGAGATTATAATAAAACCTAACGAAGCGTTATTACAAATCTTGCTTAACCGCAGTTTTGGAGAACCTCCGTTACAAAAGAGCTTAAAGCTCGTAACCTACTAGCTTAACTGATCTAACTACTTTATTCTAGAGAGAGTAGAGAGAGAAATGAAAGAAAGAAATGAAGTATGTGTAAAGTGTGAGATGTGTGGTGTGAGATGTTGGATGATTTGAGCTAGTATTTATAGGCAACGCACAGCCGTATCCGTAGACCGTATCCTGAACCTCAAATGCACAACCGTATAAAAATCTAATTTTTATCACCCAAATACACCGATACGGCTGTCCTAGGGCAAATACGGCTGTCCTGGAGCAAATACAGCTGGACACCAACCGTATACGGGTGTCCTGGGCTGTATACGGCTGGACACAGACCGTATACGGTCTGCATAGGTTGTATACGGTCTGTGCCCAGCCGTATATGGTCTAGGTCAGCCGTATACGGCTGTGGACAGCCGTATCCTGGTCCCTTCGGTTCTTCGTTTCTTCATTCGGACGTATCTTCTTCGTCGTTTATCCGTTTTGAGCGATTCTTGCGTCCACACGTTCGTATTTTCCTAACGAAGAAAATGACATATGTTAGAGGTCATAACTCAGAGCGTAGCTCAAGAAGCAATGAAATGAGTGAACGTGAATGCTTGTGATCGTTTCCGTTAGATTTATCATGTTTTCCGACCATTTTAGTTGATTTCCAAAACGTTGTCTATATTTTAGCCTATGTGATGAGTTTTAGTGATAAAGTATCTATTTTGGTTAGTTCCATCACATATTTAATGCACGTAAAAACATGTCTTTTTGCGTGTCATCAAATATCCCACACTTAGACATTTGCTTGTCCTCAAGCAAACTTTCCCTCTTACCGCCAAAATTCCTTATGCAAAGGTTTTGATTTGGCCCACAAAGAAGAATTTATACAGATTGACCACAAGTAATTCGCCTATTAGATAAATAGGAGATGTTCCTATGAAGTATCCAAAGGTTTTCAAGATGAATCTCTTAGGCAAAGTTTCAATTCTCGGAATTGTGGAATATGCACGACTGGGCGATCTCACAGGTGGTCACTCAATTCACTCGAAGTGTATCGGGGTTCCTCTTATCCTAAGCCAAATGAAATATCGCTCAATACCAGTCGTGCAGCATTCATCATCATAGGATTGCCCGAGGATCATATCTCCATCACTTAGACATGAACGGTACTGATTATCCCAGGACATTCAGATGGGTTGTAATATTTGGTGCAGGTTAAAAAAAAAAGTATGGATAAATTGGGGTATTTATGTTTTAAGGGGTTTGCTTATCTCAAGACTTTCAAATTTTTGAACAACGCTATTTAGATCTCCTTTTAAACGAAAACGGAAATGGATAACGGTTTAAGGGAGAGATAGCTAATTTGACTTCTATCTTTTGAAAACACAGGGAGTGATATATTTTAGGAATCGAGTTTTCGAGAGATTTGAAGCACTTAGCTTTATTCCAACTATTTTTTTTTCTATTTCTATTTTTGGGCTTAGATTTTTCTTGCCGAGAAATTTCTAAGGGATTTTTGTTTCTTTTATTCCCCCCTTTTTGAGATCCCTTCTAATTTTCATTTTCCAAACTTTGGACAATTTCGAATTTACTTGGTGCCAATTTTTCGCACCATATGACTCTCGATTTTAGAGGATAGAACATAGAACACACACGAGGAGTTTTTAGTAAACACGATTTTGTGAATTTTGGAGTGAAAACAAAAAGGAATACCTAAATATCATTTTTCAAAAATTTTAAAAATATTAAGATAAGTTTTTGGTGGCTAGGAAATAAGGGGTTTAAAAATGAGGGTTTATGAAGGAAATAGGCTAACGCTCAACAGGGTTTACTATGCGGATCATCAACACTAAAAATGAGCGTTGGAAGGGTTTTGGGCTTGAAGAGATATGTAAAAATGTGGTTTATATCCTAGGGAATGTTAAGGTCCTCTAATCGTACCTATGTCACGTATGACACCTGTCAATGTGATCTCGAAATGTATACCTGGGGCAAGTTCTAATTCAGAAATGCGTGCACCGGTCACACACAACATACGAACAGTGAAGCATTTAAAATGAATGCTTATAAGTCTCAAATTCCTCACCGCAAAAAATGGGTTATATGTGTCCAGTCGTGCGATGCCCCTCTTAGATCCTCATCTTAAATTGTTTGGAATCCGACATGATTCGACCTCTCTTTTATCAACTTTTGAGTACTTGAAAAAAAAAAGCTGTACTTTTTCTTAAAGAAAATTTTTGGCTAACTGAATGAGTGACAATTTCACTGTCGAAGTAAGGCTATTTAACCTTACTGAATGAGTGACAATTTCACTGTCGAAGTTTTAACCAATTTTTCTTACATTGTGACTCAAAAAGGTTTAAAATTTTTGAAAATTTTGGCAAAAATAGGGATTGAAGAATTATTTGAGGACCTGCATGTTTCTTAGATCAACTTAAACAGATATTTTGACAGACGAGAGATATACCGCTATCCCACACTTAGAAATAAACATTGTCCCCAATGTTTCTACACCAAGTAGGGAGAAGATCCCACACTTAGGGTTTTGTTTTAGGAAAAAATGTGAATTTAAAAGTTTTAAGCGAGGAGGATCCCACACTTAGAGATTTAAATGGGAAATAGGCTTATCGAAGTCATATATGAAGGGTTGAAGGTTTAGGAGAGGTACTTCCCTACGGATAGTGGATACTGGATTCAGGACCAGATTCGTGAAGGAATGGTGCTAGTGATCTCTATTTAAAGCTCATCCATTTCCTACAAAGATAAGGTCTGCAATTACCATAAAATACTGTCATAATCATCAGTTCAACAACATATCAAGTCTAAAATAAATAAAGTTAAAACTAAAGATAAACATAAACTAAAAATCGTCTAGTAAATCATCCATGTCTGGATCAAATGCTGCAAGTACGTCACTGTCTGGAACTGAAGTAGGTGACGTAGCAATAGTGAAACCAGGCATCATAGGTCCAACAGGAGGGTCAGGAGATATCTCATCATCAGCAGGAAGAGTAGGCTCTGAAGTGGGGGCAGCTCGGAAGAATGACCATGGCGGGAGAGGTGGTCTCGGACCTTGACCAAGTCTGAAGGACTGGTCAGGAAGTCTCGGCAGTCCAACCATCTCTCTGAGGTCAAAGTGAGAGTCATGCTGAATGGAGAGCTCTTGAAGAATTGCCCAAGTCACGGCTGGATTAGCCGTGGTGACCCCATAGTCAAATACTGGCACAGATACTGGAGTGATTGTTACATCTGTCGCATGTTCCTCTAGGACGGTGGTCAGCTTCTTCTTTCCTCTGCGGTTTTTCTTCTTCTTTTGTGGAGTCTGAGCAGTATGTCCTGATGTCTCAGCTGAAGCGTCCATCCTGAAACATAAAGAGAAAACAGGTAATGCTAAAGTTTATGAGGTTATACAAATGCAGCAGAGTCAGATGGTTTTTAAAATATTTTTATAAAGTTGAGTCATCTGAATGGTTGCATTTGTATAAGTTAAATAGAACTTTTCTCCGATGTATATGTAAGAGTATGGTGGTGTCAGATATTTAGCTTATCCTGCATTTATTAGTTCAGGGATGATAATACTAAAAAAATAAACATAGAAGTAAAATTAAAGCAATCTAAAATAAGCAATGGGGTGCCTCCCAAGAGCGCTTGTTTAACGAATCGTTAGCTTGACTCTTTTACCTACTTTGTCAGCTCAAGGTGGTTCAAAGATATAGACTTCCTCACCAGAAGGAAAATCTTTGATGTAGTGCTTCATGCGGTGGCTATTAACTTTAAAATTACCGTCTGGTGCCTCTAGTTCGACTGCTCCGAAGGTAAAGACCTTTGATATCACGAATGGTCCGCTCCACCTTGATCTGAATTTGCCGGAGAATTTCTTGAAGCGCGAATTGAAGAGAAGAACTTTATCTCCGGGTCTGAACTTAGAATATTTGATTTTAGCATCGTGAATTTTCTTTGTTCGTTTCTTGAAGTGTAGAGAGCTATCATAGGCTTGGTCTCTTAATTCGGCTAGTTCATTCAGCTGCATTCTCCGATATGATCCTATTACAGAAGGGTCTAAGTTACAATCTCTGAGCGCCCAGTGAGCTTTGTACTCCAACTCTATCGGTAAGTGACATGCTTTTCCATAGACTAGTCTGTAGGGCGTGGTTCCTAATGGTGACTTGTATGCTATTCTGAACGCCCACAGAGCATCGTCTAATTTCTCAGCCCATCTATCCTTATGATTAACCATGGTTTGTTCTAAGATTCTCTTGAGCGCTCTGTTAGTCACTTCGGCCTGACCATTTGTCTGCGGGTGGTAAGCCATAGAGGTCTTATGGGTGACACCGTAATACTGTAATGTCCTCATAAAGTGAGCATTACAAAAGTGCGTGCCCTGATCGCTGATGATCGCCTTTGGAGTACCGAAATGGGAAAAGAGCTACTTTAAGAATTTTACCACTACTCGGGAATCATTGGTGGGAAATGCCTGTGCTTCGGCCCATCTGGAGACGTAGTCGACAGCAACTAGAATATATTCCTTCCCGTAGGATTTTAGGAAAGGTCCCATGAAATCCAAACCCCATATATCAAAGATCTCACAAGCTTAGATGTTAGTAAGTGGCATTTTACTTCTCGATGAGATACTTCCAAACCTTTGGCAAGCATCACAGCGTTTTACCAATTCATGAGCGTCTCTGAAAATGGTGGGCCAGTAGAAGCCGGAGTCGTATACTTTCCTTGCAGTCATATTTACTGCATGATGTCCTCCAGTTGATCCGTGATGACTCTGATGAAGAATGTTCCTTGCCTCCCTCTCGTCCGCGCATCTTCTGATAATTTGATCCGGACACACTTTGAATAAGTGTGGATCGTCCCAATAGTAATTCTTTACATCTCTAAAGAATTTGCATTTTCTAGAGGTGGGCACTCCTTTTGGCACAATTCCTCCAACCACATAATTAGCGTAGTCTGCATACCAAGGGTTATGAGTGAATTGAGATCCCTTTTGGTAGCCTCCGATATTCATGAGTTGTTCTTCGAGAAACTAGTCTTGAATTTCTCTTTCATCAAGCTTTTCCATTGATGGGTTTTCCAATCGACTGAGGTGATCTGCTGCGACATTTTCTGCTCCCTTTTTATCTTTGATTTATATGTTGAATTCTTGGAGAAGTAGAATCCATCGAAGCAGTCTCGGTTTGGCATCTTGCTTTTTGAAGAGATACTTCAATGCTGAGTGATCTGTATATACAATAGTTTTGGAAAATATTAAATAAGAACGAAATTTATCAAAAGCGAATACTACCGCAAGAAGCTCTTTCTCTGTTGTAGTGTAATTCTCTTGAGCATCAGTGAGTGTCTTGCTGGCATAGTATATAGGCTGAAACTGCTTTTCCTTCCTTTGCCCTAAAACAGCTCTAACAGCAAAGTCACTAGCATCGCACATGATTTCAAATGGAATACTCCGATCGGGGGCGACCATGATTGGTGCATGTGTGAGCTGATCCTTCAGAATGTTGAAAGCTTTCAGGCAGTCATCTGAAAAGACAAACGGAGTGTCCTTCTCGAGAAGGTGCGTCATAGGTCGAGAAATCTTAGAGAAATCCTTAATAAAGTGACGGTAAGATCCGGCGTGACCTAGAAAACTGCGAATGGCTTTAACAGAAGTAGGTGGCGGAA
Organism: Pseudognaphalium luteoalbum; assembly: GCA_963422505.1. Classification (NCBI taxonomy): domain Eukaryota; kingdom Viridiplantae; phylum Streptophyta; class Magnoliopsida; order Asterales; family Asteraceae; genus Pseudognaphalium; species Pseudognaphalium luteoalbum. The sequence continues at coordinate 44,449,446 of OY730196.1, forward strand.
TTTTGGCAATAGTCTCAATTTTAGCTTTGTCAACTTCAATTCCTGATTTCGATATTCGGTGTCCTAGAACTATCCCTTCTTTCACCATGAAGTGGCACTTTCCCAGTTTAAGACAAGATTTGACTCTTCACATCGGGCTAGCATTCTTTCAAGGTTGCAAATACAAGATGTGAAGGAGTCACCGAAGACTGAGAAGTCATCCATGAATACCTCCATACATTGTTCAATCATGTCATGGAATATCGCCACCATGCACCTTTGGAATGTTGCAGGTGCATTGCATAGACCAAAAGGCATACGTTGGTAGGCGAATGTGCCATATGGACATATGAATGTCATCTTTTCCTGGTCCTTTGGATCGAGAGGAATCTAAAAATAGCCAGAGAAACCATCAAGGAAGCAATGATATTCATTCCCCGATAATCTTTCCAACATTTGATTGATGAACGGTAGAGGGAAGTGATCTTTCCAAGTGGCTTCATTTAATTTTCGATAGTCGATGCACACCCTCCAGCCGGTGACGGTTCGTGTTGGAATAAGTTCATTATCTTCGTTAACGATAAGTGTCATTCCTCCTTTCTTGGGGACAACCTGAACTGGGCTGACCCACGGGGAATCAGAGATAGGATAGATCAAGCCAGCATCCAAAAGTTTGATAACCTCTTTCTTAACCACATCTTGAATCTTCAGGTTTACTCTCCTCTGTCTCTGTATGGATGGTTTGAAGTCGTTCTCCATGAGTATCTTGTGCGTGCAGTAGTTTTGGACTGATCCCTTGTATATCAGAAATCTTCCATGCAATTGCCTTCTTGTGTGACTTCAGCACTTGGATAAGTCTTGCTTTCTCTTCTGATGTAAGACCTTTTGCAATTATGACAGGTAAATGCGAGGTTCCTTCGAGAGAAGCGTACTCCAGATGAGGGGGTAGTTCCTTCAGCTCCAATTCTGGTGGTTCTTCAATGGAAGGTTTCATTCGAGCGATCTCATCTCTTTGTAGTTCATCATACTCCTTTTGGAACTCTGATTCTTCTAGAGATGAGTCGGCTGCAGTGGCTGATGCTATTTCTACTAGTTCTATCTCTTTGGAAAGTACATTCTTCTTTAACTCGTATTTGCTTGTAGAGGATGAGGAGGTTGCACTATTTTCAGTGAGGATAATATCATTGTTGTCGGTGAATGCGAACCTCTGATATTGAGTTTTCAAAGACGTACTTATGGTGATTTCAGGATTTTGTTGCTCACAACCTTCATATAGTTGTGTCAAAATTGAAGTACCAGAATCCATCTCCTCGAAAGATTTGAGAATTTCAGCTAAAGTCAGAGATGATTCGGGAATCGGTGCAGGCTGATTTCCTCTTAAAAGTGGAATAGCGATGCCTTCGCCTAAAGGAACATCAACAACTGAGTTGTTCATGGAAGTGTAGTAAAGCGGTGCTAAAGGATACTTCATTTCAGGTAAGTTGAATAGTAGCTCTCCAGAAGGTGCTGGTTGGTCAGAGATAGCCAAGCAGAGTCCGATGTTTTCCTGGCATAGCCTCCTTGTGGTGATGACCGTGTTGGAGAAAGGATCGTTACTGCTAACTGCTAGAATCTCCTCCAAATGCTCATCATATATTTCATGCATGGCATCCACTAGACCGAGATCTTCTCCCATAGGTTGTTTCATCAACTTATCGATATTAAAGGTGACTTCCTCCGCTCCGACCCTCAGTTTTAAAGATTTTTCGTTTACATCTATCACATCCTTGGCAGTATTCAGAAAAGGTCTACCAAGGATGAGGGGAACGTGGGCATCTTCCTCAATATCCATAATGATAAAGTCTACTGGGAAGATAAATTTACCAACTCAGACCATTATATCTTCAGCAATTCCTCGAGGGAGTTTATTTGATCTATCAGCTAATTGGATGGTCATTTGAGTGGGTAACAATTCACCTAATCCTAGTTTCTTATAGAGTGAGTAAGGCATAAGGTTGACACTAGCACCTAGGTCAGCTAAGACATTACTAACTTAGATATTCTGAAGATAACAAGGAATAGTAAAACGTCCAGTATCTCCTAGCTTAGGTGGAAGGCCATGTAGCATGATTGCAGAGCATTCAACATCTAATGGTAAACTAACTATTTTTCTTAACTTCTCCTTGTTTGAAATGAGTTCTTTGAAGAATTTAGCACAACTAGGCATCTCTACTAAAGCATCTAATAATCTAACGTTTAAATGTAGGCTTTTAAACATCTCAAGATATTTCCCGAACAGCGCTTCTTGCTTCTCCTTCTTAAGTCTACCAGGAAATGGAATTTGAGTACGTGGAATGATTTCTGGAACTTGAGTGGACACTGGATATGGTGCAGTGACAGGGGTGTCACTAGGTACTGGATCAGTGGGTGGTTCAGTAGAAGTAGAAGGTTTGTTTGAAGGATTATCTGAGGATTGTTCAATTCTGGTTTCTTTACCTCCTCTAGTAACAACAAAGATGTCATCATGCTCATAGGATGAGAGATAGACAGCGTTACTGATCACGATTTCTCTTTGGCTCTCCTCAACTTTTGAAAATAATTGTTTGAAACTAACTTCTATGCTTTTGATTAAATCTTCGAAAATTTTAAGTAAAGCATCAATTTTATCTTGAAAAGCTATTACTTTTCTATTAACGTTATTTTGTTCAAAATCATGAAGTTAGTCAAAGTTTCGTTATAGTGTTGTTGAGAGTTAGTAGGGCAATCAGATAGAGCGGTGGATAGAGTAGACAGAGGTTGAATGGGCCTCTAAACAAAAGATGTAGAATGAAAGCTTGGTTCAGGGCTTTTGACAGTTGTAATAAGAATTTCTTCCTTACCTTTACGAGTGGATGATCTTTGGAAATCATTCCTTTGTTTAGGCTTAGAAGAATCTTGTAGACCTTCGAAGACTTTGGTAAGATTATCTATTTGAGCTTGCAAAGTTTCTAGGGTTTGATCGGAAGTACTATTTACCTCCTTAGTGGATTCGCCAGACTCCCAGTCATGTTGATGCATCGCTATCGTCTCAACTAGCTCCCATGCTTCTTCTGAAGTGTGTCTCAAGAAATTTCCTAACGAAGCAGCATCGAGGGTTGATTTGTGATGAGGGTTCAGACTGTTATAGAGTATGCAGATAAGGTTCGTCTTACCCATCCGATGATTTGGACTTCTGTTAAGCAACTTCTTAAATCGTTCCCATGCTAGAAATAACGATTCATCAGTTCCTTGTCAAAGCCGATCATGTCATCTTTAAGCTTGGCTTGTTTGGAAGGAGGGAAAAACTTAGTAGCCAACTCCTCCCAAGTATGAATCGAATTGGGTTTGAGTTCATCAAACCATGCTCGAGCATGCGAAGATAAAGAATAGGGAAAAAGATATAGTCGGGTGACTTCTCTTGAAATCCCTGATTGCTCACAGTAATCAGAAAGATTGATGAATCTATCCAAATGTGAATTTGGATCATCGAGCGGAAAACCATGAAATTGGCAGAAGGTTTTGAGTAATTTGATAATGCTAGGCTTAATTCCAAAGTTTTCGTTGGGTAGCACGATTGGTCCTCCTCTTCCCTCCAGTAGTGGTGTGCAGGTCGAGGCCAGAGTAATACAGTTCGTCATGGCTGATTGAAGTTCGGGTTTGGTAGAAAGGAGAATTTTGGAAAGGAAAGAACGGAAAAGGAACTTTCGGATGATATTGATCTTCCAAAAGGATCGCTAAATAACTAAGACAACAAAATTCCTAAATCAGTCGTTGTAGTCCCCGGCAACGGCACCAAAAACCTGATCGCGCGCCAACGGTCAGTTTGGAAATCCTTCCGGTCGTTGCGGTCCTTCCGCTGGTCGCGGGGTCAGTGGGTTTTATATTTATGTTTTGATGGGCCTAAGTATACTAAAGCTATGGGTGAGTACAACGATAGGTATGACCTAGGGTCGTTCTTCAAACTTCAACGGGCATGGGATCTAGGACTTCAATTATCTTTCAAGATTTAGCTAGGGTTTCTAGAGGTTTTGGTTTTGGTTGGTATTAACTAACCAATAATCTAAAACTTAAAGTAAAGAAAGAGAGGTGAGGTGGCAATGAGAACTTGTAGGTTAAGCGAGTGTTTACTATGATAATTACTCATGCTATTTAGGGGTAGCTATTAGGGTAAGGTCTTAGTTAAGATAACAGTTCCAGGATTGAGCCGACAAACTCGGAACTCTCAATTGTGAACAAAGTAATATACCTATAGCCTTTCAGCTGTGGTATTTTCGTTGCTTAATCAAATGTTCCTTATTTATCCAACTTGGATCTGGGTCATATATTTCCTAATGAGCCATAGCTCCTAGCCTATTATCTATCTAACGTAGAGTTGTCCGCAATCAGATAAATAACATGTCACATGGATAACAGCTATGGAATGTAGACTACACCGGAAGTTGTCCCAAATGTAGTAACCAATTTAACCAACGACCAACCTCGAGTCTTGTCCCCCAATCTCGGACCTTTGAGATATCCGAATCTTGACATGAATTGTTGAATAATCAAAAACATGAACAGGGGTTTCCCACCGGGACAAGTTGAGATGGTCTGGTCTAACGGCTAGTTAAATTGTTCATCATTATTTCATATAAATTATCATAACTATTATATGCATGTTAAACTGGTGTATGCAATTAATATATATTTGAAAACCTAATCATTATCCTATCAGCATAAATGATACTAGCATGCAGACCCTAAGCAACAATCAAACAAGAACATGCAATAAGGAAGCATAGCAGGGGGCAATCATGCAGAGTAACAGGGTAATGGTTAAGTCACAAGTGCCCCGAAAGTTCTCTCTAAGACACTTGTTGAATGACTTGAATCTAACCTATCTCTAATCTTACGCTCTGTGTCTCCCTCCGGTTATATTTCAACCAGGAGAACACCGGCCATGTCGAGTTCAACGATCATCAGACACAGAATAATTAGCGGCATACTACTAGCAATTAGCCAAGCCTAGAAGGATGTTACTAACCACAACATAAGTTGGATAGATAAACACTTGAGACTCAATTCATAGATTCAAATATATTTCAACAACATACAGACAGAGTAACAACATGATTTAAGTATAACTACCCTAACATGGCAACTATCATAGCAAACACATATTTGTTTAGCTTAGCATGGCAATAAGTCTGGCGAGTACTTCTAAATAAGCATAGCAATAGCACAAAATTATTCAAAAATAACAAGATAGATATTATAATAAAACCGAACGAAGTGTTATTACAAATCTTGTGTAACCGCAGACTCGGAGCACCTCCATTACAAAAGAGCTTAAAGCTCGTAACCTACTAGCTTAACTGATCTAACTACTTTATTCTATAGAGAGAGTAGAGAGAGAAAGGAAAGAAAGAAATGAAGTGAAGTGTGTGTATAGTGTGAGATGTGTGATGTGAGATGTTGGATGATTTGAGCAAGTATTTATAGGCAACGCACAGCCATATCCGTAGACCGTATCCTGAACCTCAAATGCATAACCGTATCGTACAACCGTATAAAAATCTGATTTTTATCACCCAAATGCACCGATACGGTTGTCCTAGGGCAAATATGGCTGTCCTGGGGAAAATACGGCTGGACACCAACCGTATACGGGTGTCCTGGGCCATATACGGCTGGACACAGACCGTATACGGTCTGCACAGGCCGTATATGGTTTGTGCCCAGCGGTATACGGTCTGGGTCAGCCGTATACGGCTGTGGACAACCGTATCCTGGCCCCTTCGGTTCTTCGTTTCTTCGTTCGGGCGTATCTTCTTAGTCGTTTAACCGTTTTAAGCGATTCTTGTGTCCACGCGTTCGTATTTTTCTAACGAAGAAAATGACATAAGTTAGAGGTCATAACTCAGAGTGTAGCTCAAGAAGCAATAAAATGAGTGAACGTGAATGCTTGTGATCGTTTTCGTTAGATTTATCGTGTTTTTCGACCATTTTAGTTGATTTTCGAAACGTTGTCTATATTTTAGCCTATGTGATGTGTTTTAGTGATAAAGTATCTATTTTGGTTAGTTCCATCATATATTTGCAGGCATCTTCGTATGACCAAAATGAAAGTTTATCTTTTTGTAATTTTTCAAAATTCATAAGAACATGATATTTGGGCATGTGAGTTATTTTAGCCCATTTTCAAAATTCAAACTATTCCATTTCAATTCTTTGGCTTTTAGTCACTTTTCAAACACATTAAATCAAACTTAAAAGAGTTGATCAAAGTTCCATATCCTTTGTCTAACTCCAATTACCCGATTGGATCGTTAATGATCCAACTTGACACTTATGACCCGTTTAAGGCCTTAGGGCTGTTTTGACCCATTAACTAGTCAACTTCAACCCAAAATCAACTTACAAGAGTAATAAAAACACATACTAATTCCAAAGTTGACTCAAACCACATTTCAACTATTTTCATCACTTATATCATTTAACATCACACGTTTACACTTAACGATAATCATTCACTTTCAAAATCTTAAGATACATAATTTACATCGGTTGTTGACTTTCAAAGTCAACTACCATCCAAAACCATATGGGTAAAGGGCAAAAATTACCCGGCAAATATATTCCCAAAAGCGTTTAAGAACAATGGATGTGAATGAATCCCACACCTCAGCCCGTTACATAGGCAAAAAGACTACATAACAAGGATACAACCACTACTCACTATCTGACTCAACACAAATCAAACAAAGACCACACTTGACTCAACAGACATCAAACAAAATCCAGAAACTTATTTCTTTTTATCCATTTTCCTATCATGAAGATTCATGTAATCAGCCATCTCGTTATCGACACGATCAAGCACATCATCTTCATCATCTTCCATAGCCTCACCAGCCATAAAGTCATCAGAAACCATATGTTTATATATTCCAAAACAAGTTGGGGTGTATTACACGAGCAAGTAATCCACGAGCAAGTAATTTGCTACTTACCCCGAGCAAGTAATCCATGCTATTCCTTCTTAACTTCTTTGCCCTCTCGGTGTGAGACACTACCTACAATTCATAACATATAACCGAGTAAGCATACATGCTTAGTTAATATATAAATCACCAATTAAGAAATTCAATCAACACATATCTCAATACTAAATAAGGTAGATACACTTACATGTATATTTATAATCAAGCAACTAGTGAGCATAAGTAGATATTAACACCAATTGGATCCGCGGTCCTTAAAATACAATTTGTGCTTAGCACATATTTCATAGTGATCAATATTGCGTAATAACTAATCTCTACTCTATTGCTCAATCACATGTTTCACAATACTTCCATACGATGATACTAAATACACTAAAGTACAAGAACAACAACAATAACATGGTTATGTAAAACCTCTTGCTCGTAAGCAATCCGGAATCACATAACCATCACTTAATTGATTCTCTATATACTCACCTTACAATTTGATTGAAGATTCAAGCAAGATGGATACAATTTATTCCAAGTATTTCACACCTATTTCATGTTGCACCCCCAAATTCGGGTTGAGGAAGCGAATTAGGTTGGGGCGCGACTAATTAATAATCATAGCACAAAGATATAATGAACGACTCTATATGCGTCATTTTACAACTTATATTGATAAGATCAAAGTTTACATCAAAATATAGTTTACATTAGCTCGGTTTGAAATTGAGAGATATACATACATAATTAATCTATACAAAATATAATAATGCAGTTAAATCTCTGAATGTTTGAATGCTGACACGAGCTATAGTATCCTGATTGGGTAGTCCAACCTACTGCTGAGTACCTGTGGTACATGCTAAAATGGGTTAGCGAAATGCTGGTGAGCTCACAGGTTTGTATGTCAACACATAATGTATGAACCGCAAGATTTAAATTGAATTTAAAGTGAAATTAAGCAAATTAAAAGTTATACAACCATGAGCACATAGTATGAGCTTACCTCGAGGGGTCAGGATTACAATCAAGTGCCTAATCGAGGTGCCTCCCACGAGTGCCTAATCTACACTCGCCTGAACAAATATTAGTACATCCGTTTAACCAGTTAGTGCTTGCTAACTCGGACGAGGAGGGTCAATCCTATATGGTACCATATACTAATATTCACGCTACAATATATTACCAAACTATGCTGATGGAGGGCTTTGAAATGATTAGTGAAAATAACTCATGTAGTATCGGAAAAGTTCATACTTGCATTCACATGTTAAAAGTAAGTAATGAATCACACCCCTAAGTGAAAAATAGTAAAAGAGGGGCTATGAGACTCACCTTAGTCTTGAGAGTTTAATTTAATAAACTTGAGTTGATTAGCCGAGTAATGATGTCCGAAGACTTGTAACCTGAGGGTGTCCACGACACGCGATGGTTATAAACGTGAGTAGGTATCTTAAGAGACTACCTTTGTAGTTGTTCATCCAACTAGTTATGTTCTCTCCATTTCCACCCCTGGTTATGCGACATCAGTGTCTGTGTCGCATTTGCGACATTCACAATTTAATGCGACATAAAGGGTTGTGTCGCTAGTGTGACATTGTAATTGGTTTGCGACATAGTGCCTTGTGTCGCATCTCGCATAATTGTATATATTCATCAATATATATTTTTATACATTAATTAGCCTAACACAGAACTAATTACATGTATTAACGGTTGATTAGGCACTAATCACTAGTCCTAATTTGGCAGGTGTCATATTCTCCCCCTGTTAGAAGAATTTCGTCCTGAAATTTAGTTCGTAGTCGTGTTCGAAGTAGCTTCAGTGAATAACTGGGGGTACTTGAGTCACATTTGGTCTTCCCATTTCCAAGTGAATTCTGGGCCATGCCGCGAATTCAATCGGATTTTAACGATGGGAATACGACTTTGTTTGAGTTGTTTGACCTCACGATCCATAATTTCAGTGGGTTCCTCGACGAAATGAAGTTTATCATCGATACGGATTTCATCGAGCGAAATGATAAGTGTCTCATCAGAGAAGCATTTCTTCAGATTTGAAATGTGAAAAGTGGGATGCACACTGCTGAGTTCGGGTGGCAGCTGAAGTCAATATGCCACTGGACTAATCCTTTCGAGGATCTCAAAAGGCCCAATGTACCTGGGATTTAACTTTCCGCATTTGCCGAAGCGAATGACACCTTTCCAAGGTGATACTTTGAGAAATACTCGATCCCCAACCTGGAACTCTAGATGCTTGCATCTCTCGTCAGCATAGCTCTTCTGACAATCACGTGGAACTTTCAGCCGATTTTGAATACCAACAATTTTCTCAGTGGTTTCATGAATGATTTCCGAACCCGTGAGTTGGCTATCCCTAACTTGAGTCTAACAGATAGGTGAGTGACACTTATGATCGTACAGTGCCTCGAATGGTGCAGCCTTGATGCTAGTGTGATAACTGTTGTTATATGAAAACTCGCATAATGGTAGATGTTTTTCCCAATTTGTACCGAAATCAACTACGCAGGCTCGTAGCATATCTTCAGTGTTTGAATAGTTCGTTCACTTCGGCCGTCGGTTTGTGGATGGTATGCAGTACTCATATCCAAACGAGTACCAAGAGATCGTTGTAATGATTGCCAGAAGTGAGATGTGAATCGGCCATCTCTATCAGAGATAACTGAGATGGGAACGCCGTGTCTGGATACTATCTCTTTCAGATATAATCGGGTGAGGCATTCTATCTTGTCAGTTTCTTTTATTGTGAGGAAATAAGCAAATTTTGTGAGCCGATCTACGATCACCCAAATGGTATCGCAACCGCTAAATGTTTTTGGGAGTTTCGTTATGAAATCCATGGAGATCTGCTCCCATTTCAATTGAGGGATTTCCGGTTATGATACTCGGCCTTGACCTTAGAACAGGTTAAGCATTTGCCGACATACGTGGCTATGTCAGCTTTCATGTTAGGCCACCAGTATAGTTCTTTGATACCGTATACATCTTGTCAGATCCAACATGTATAGAATAGCGAGATTTGTGAGCTTCGTCCATCACCAAATCTCGTAAGTTGCCGAAGCTAGGAAACCATAACCGGTTAGAGAATTGTCGAGTACCGTTAGGTTTAGTCTTGAATTATTTATCCATGCCTCGCAAGGCTTCATTTACGATGTTTTCAGGTTTGAGTGCTTCGAGTTGAGCAGCGAGGATTTGAGCAACGAGGTTGTTGTGAATGTTCATGGTGAGTGCTCAGACTCGAAGAGGTTTTGTTCGTTCTTTTCAGCTTAAGGCATCGGCAACAACCTACGCTTTGCCTGGATGGTATTTGATTTCACAATCGTAATCGGTAAGCAAATCGACCCATCAACGTTGCCTCATGTTCAGATCCTTCTGATCGAATATGTGTTGGAGACTTTTATGATCGGTAAATATGGTACTTCGAGTACCATATAGATAATGTCTCTAGATTTTAAGAGCGAACACCACGGCCCCCAGCTCGTGGTCGTGAGTCGTGTAGTTCTTCTTGTGAACTTTAAGTTGTCGAGAAGCATAGGCAATGACCTTGTCTCGTTGCATCAACACGCAACCAAGACCTTGGTGAGAAGCAATGCAGTATACCACGAAGTCATCGTTGCCTTCGGGTAATGATAGAATAGGTGCACTGCAAAGCTTGAGTTTTAGTAGCTAGAATGTTGACTCTTGTTTATCAGTCCAATCGAACTTCTTTTCCTTCTGAGTCAGTGTCGTGAGAGGTTGGGCTATCTTGGAGAAATTTTTGATGAACAGACAATAATACCCTGCCAATCCTAAGAATTGATGTACCTCGGTTGGAGTGGTTGGCGCTTGCCATTCTTTGATAGCCTCGATTTTTGATGGATCAACATGAGTTCCCTTGCATGCAAAACTCACACTTAGAGAATTTAGGATATAACTCCTCATGTCTGAGTATGGTTCTCAGATGTTGCACATGATCTTGTTCATTGCGCGAATAGATGAGAATGTCATCGATAAAACAATGACAAACTTGTCAAGATATGGCTTGCACACTCGATTCATAAGTCCATGAATAAAGCCGGTGCGTTGGTTAGACCAAAGGGCATAACTTGAAACTCATAATGCCCATAGCGAGTTCGAAAAGCTGTTTTTGGAATATCATCATCGCGAACTCGTAACTGATGATAACCTGATCGTAGATCAATCTTTGAATAAAAACTTGATCCCTGGAGTTGGTCGAACAGGTCATCAATGCGTGGAAGTGGATAACGGTTCTTTATAGTTAACTTATTCAGTTCCCTGTAATCGATGCACATTCGGAAAGAACCGTCCTTCTTTTTGACAAATAGAACCAGCAATCCCAAGGCGGGGAACTCGGTCGAATGAATCCCTTATCCAGGAGTTCTTATAACTGAGTGGACAACTCTTGATGTTTGGAAAGGGCTAGGCGGTATAGTGCTCGTGCCACAGGTGCATGCAGCACCTGGCACGAGGTCGATTGAGAACTCAACCTGTCTTGGTGGTGGAAGGCCTGGTAGTTCCTTGGGAAAGACTTCTGGATAGTCACGGACGATGGGCACATCCTCAAGTCGCTTCTCCTCCGACTTTTTCTCTGTAACGTGTGCGAGGATTGCCTGATAACCCTTTCTCAAGTACTTGCGGGTTTTCATGCAGGATATGATATTCAACCTTGTTCCACCGGTCTCCCCTTGTATGATTAATGTACTACCCGTGACGAGAGGAATACGAATTATTTTTTCATAACAAACGATTTCGGCGCGATGCTTGGACAACCAGTCCATGCCAACAATAATGTCGAAACATCCGATTTTGACGGGTTTGAGGTTGATGGGGAAAGGTTTGTTCGCGAGGGTTAAAGTGCAATCAGGTAATACACTATCGGCCTCGATTAGTTTGCCATTAGCTAACTCTATAGTATATAAATTATCTAATGCAACATGTGTAATATCAAGTAGTGGGCTGAACTCGTTTAATATAAAACTCTTGTCAGCACCAGTATCAAATAGAATAGAAGCAGATAAATTGTTGTTAAGGAACATACATGTGACCACATTAGGGTCTTGACGGGCATCCTTAGAGTTAAGAACGAAAGCTCTACCTCTGGTGGTGTTGTTGTTGTTGCCCTTGTTCTTCAGCTTCAGACATTCTTTCTTGAAATGCCCTGTGTTCCCACATTCATAGCAAGCTTTGGATGGTTGGGTGTTGTTGGTGGGGGATCTATAGTCCTTGGTGAGGTGTCCATACCTCTTTCAATTGTTGAAAAGGGTACCGCAAGGACCTTCCTGGTGGCAATTGCACTTGGAACAATAAGGTTTGCTCCCGGTGTAACCCCGTCGAGTTTCGGTGGTTGAGTTGTAGGCTTTGATGGTGTCAGGTTTCTTATTCTGGTTGTTGGAATTGTCAGACCATTTCCTCTTGTTGGAAGATGGAGTGGGTGTTTCCTGGTTATCACTCATAACTATGAGTTCATTGGCCAACCGGATGGCACCATGTAGAGTGGTTTGGTTTCAAGAGGCGATGTTTCCCCGGACAGGTTCCGAAAGACCGCGAAAGTACTTCTTGATTCACTCAGGTTCTGTACTCACCATGGCTGGGCGAAGAAGAGCAAGTTATTGGAACCTGGTGGTATATCCAACAATATCGGTTCCCTGAACCTTTAAGCTCCAGAATTCTTCATCCAGCTTCTGGAGTTGCTCGCTTGGACAATACTCATCCATGAGCTTCTTTTTCAGATCCTCCCAAGGGAGTAGATAGGCGGTGTCAATACCCACGGACTGGGCATATGAATTCCACCATGTGAGGGCACCGTTTGTGAAGGTGCAAATAGCGAATTGGACTTTGTTATCCTCCGCACATTTGCTGATGCGGAAAACAGATTCCATTTTCTCGAACCATCTGATCAGACCGATGGCTCCTTCAGTACCCTTGAAGTTCAAGGGTTTGCAGTTTAAGAAGTCCTTGTAGGAGCAAGGCTTGGTGACAGGAGTAGTTTCAGCAGTGTCATTACTCCTCCTGGAGTTTTGTGGAGAATCCCGAGCCAAGGCCTCAGCTACTGCTTGGGAGATAAGGGATGCAAGCTGGGCATCAGTATAAGGTCTTTTCTTTGGCGGCATGATTCTTCAAAAGAAATGAAGATACATGAGATTTTGCACAAGGATGGTGATTATCACAGATGTTCATAATTAAAGGTGATAATATAAAACATCACAACATGATAATCAATAGTATAAGATAAACAGGGGATTAAGGATAGATAGCATGAGTCCAAAAGGTTATAACCATAGATGTTTTACAAAAGATGTCGGGGATGGTACCACCGGCCGAATTACAAAAGTCCTACAATAGCATAATAGATTACAAATAGACATTATACTAATCCTGACGTAGGTTTAGTTGGGATATCACAGTAACAAGACAGGTGACGGTTTCAACAAGTCTGCTGGTTTGTCGAGTGTCGTCTTCAGCCAAAGTTAACCGCTGCTCCAGTACACGAGTGTACTCTTCAGCCTCCTGTGAACGTTGTTCACATCCTTCTAATCTTGCTTCCAAGAGATCAGATGCGCCTCTGTCATTGATCACTTGTTGATGAACATGTCTAGAGTATGGTTCATTTCTTCACATTCCCGTTGAAGTTGTGCCATACGATCATGGGCTTGACGTAACAGGTAGGTTGTCATCAAGTGTTGCTCCCTTTTGAGGTCCTCGAGCCTTTGCTCATGACAATGGAGTCGGGTAGCCAACTCTGGTACTGTGTGGTATGTCGGTTCCTGGGTGTACGGGGAGATGTCCATGGGGTCGGCAGGAACTTGGATCTCTTCCTCAGACCTCCATGTGTTTAGAGTTGTGGGTAACCAGTCCCACCTACGGGCAAGTGTACGATGAAAAATCCTAATAGTAGGGTTGCCTGTGTAGTTGGAGTAAGGGTCAACTCGGAACGATCCAGCACCCCTACGGCGAGTACGGATCACTCGAGCTTCTCCAGATGAGTAAAACAGTGGTTCGGGAACATCCCGGGTTGGAGACACGGACAGAACAGTGGTCCTCTCTTGAGTTTGTAGTGCTTGGACTTCATTGTCCGAATCAGTGTGTGCTACGAGAGAGTTTTCAGCCATTTATGTGGCAAAATGTTTCGTAAGGTGAGGCCTATATTCATATACCTACAATATATAATATAGCCTAAAGTGTAGCACATAAAAGAGGCCTATCCATGTATATATAAACATATATCATATAATAGTCTAGAGTGTCTAACGTAGACATGTTTAAGTTTGGTTTCTCTCGTGGTTAGAGTCAACTAGTGTATCCCTATCCAAGCATAACCATTTCAGACCTTTCATCATCCTTATTTAATTGTACATAGTTGATCAGGCTATGTTAAATTAAACTCGTATGGTGAAATTCCTGAACTAGTCCTACTTAATAGAAAATACTACCTAACGGTCATAGTCTAGGCCCACTAAATGCAACCTAGTTCACTATAACCTTAGGCTCTGATACCAATCTGTCGCACCCCCAAATTCGGGTTGCGGAAGCGAATCGGGTTGGAGCACGACTAATCAATAATCATAGCACAAAGATATAATGAATGACTCTATATGCGTCATTTTACAACTTATATTGATAAGATCAAAGTTTACATCAAAATATAGTTTACATTAGCTCAGTTTGAAATTGACAGATTTACATACATAATTAATCTATACAAAATATAATAATGTAGCTAAATCTCTGAATGTTTGAATGCTGACACGAGCTAAAGTATCCTGATCGGGCAGTCCAACCTACTGCTGAGTACCTGTGATACATGCTAAAATGGGTCAGCGAAACGCGGGTGAGCTCACTGGTTTGTATGTCAACACATAATGTATGAACCGCAAGATTTAAATTAAATTTAAGTGTAATTAAGCAAATTAAAAGTTATACAACCATGAGCACATAGTCTGAGCTTAACTCGAGGGGTCAGGATCACAATCAAGTGCCTGATCGAGGTGCCTCCCACGAGTGCCTAATCTACACTCGTCTGAACAAATATTAGTACATCCATTTACCCAGTTAGTGCTTGCTAACCCAGACGAGGAGGGTCAATCCTATATGGTACCGTATACTAATATTCACGCTACAACGTATTACCAAACTATGCTGATGGAGGGCTTTGAAATGATTAGTGAAAATAACTCATGTAGTATCGGAAAAGTTCGTACTTGCGTTCACATGTTAAAAGTAAGCAATGAATCACACCCCTAAGTGAAAAATAGTAAAAGAGGGGCTATGAGACTCACCTTAGTCTTGAGAGTTTAATTTAATAAACTTGAGTTGATTAGCCGAGTAATGATGTCCGAAGACTTGTAACCTGAGGGTGTCCACGACACGCGATGGTTATAAATGTGAGTAGGTATCTTAAGAGACTACCTTTGTAGTTGTTCATCCAACTAGTTATGTTCTCTCCGTTTCCACCCCTGGTTATGCGACATCAGTGTCTGTGTCACATTTGTGACATCCGCAATTTAATGCGACATAAAGGGTTGTGTCGCTAGTGTGACATTGTAATTGGTTTGCGACATAGTGCCTTGTGTTGCAATAGGCCTGGGCCTAATGCGACATATTCGGCTGAGGTGTTTTCGAGTGTCGGGTTTGTGACTAGACAAGTTCGGTTTGACCGGAAACTTTTACCCAACCCTTATTTTAGTTCATTGAGTCCATAAAAATTATTAGTTGGTGTCGGGTGTGTTCGAGGTGTCATTTTCTATCAAAGGGCAAAAACCGCAACTTTTCGACAATGTTTTGAAAACAAATTTTAACACTTCTTTGGACATATTTAGGTTAGTTAAACAACATACAAGCAAAATAATTAAAATCTAAGAGTTTTTCATAAGTGTCGGGATTTCTTACAAGTTAACGCGAGTGAAATCCGAAAAGATGAATGTGTAGAGCTTGTCGTCGTGGTTATCACTAAGTGTGGGATTCAAACCCAATACACACCGCTAAAAGAATACATCATAGATGTTTAAATTCTTAAGTTTGGGAATTACCCTTGTCAGAGCTTAGAATAACATCAAGGATGATGTTCCTTTAAGTATGGGATAGCAGTAGTTACACTACTGTGAAACGGATTATGGTATATGCTTGATTCTAAGTTCGTTGATCTTTAGACCATCCTTCTCCAATAAGTAAACAAAATGTTTCAAAACTAAGTTAAATATATGTTGAAAATGAAAAATTTCAAAGAATGATTTACTTTGGGGGAGAAGGATAAATAAAATATGAATTCCTTTGAAAAATTAGTCTAGTAATCCCATAAAGAGCATCGCATGACTAGGCACACAACAAACAAACTTTTGATTCGTGAGGTATCTTGAGTCATATAAGGCATTCATTTTTAATGCTTCATTTTTTCGAATCTTGAGTGTGCCGATATATCAGAACTTGCTCCTGTTATGCATTTCGAATCTGAATTCGTGAATGAAAAGGAGATTGAATCACATCATTCTTAAACCCATCCATACACCCAAAGATGTTATCCTTGCTCTCTCAAAAACATCCCTCAAACTTCATAGAAAGTTTCAAAGATGAAAGAAGAGAATCTACAAGGATATGACGTCGAAAAAAAAAGAATTTAAAGAAAAGAAAGTCAAATGGAGAAAAAGACTCCTACAAAAAATCATTAGAAAAGAGCGTCAATCATCCCAAAAATTTCAGCTTTCCTCTTCACAAAAAAATATATATAAACCTATGAAAAACCAATACTACCCCCTCTCATATCACAAACACTCCACTCCAAAATCTCATATGGTACCATATACTAATATTAATGCTACAATGTATTACCAAACTATGCTGATGGAGGGCTTTGAAATGATTAGTGAAAATAACTCATGTAGTATCGGAAAAGTTCGTATTTGCGTTCAGTAAGCAATGAATCACACCTCTGAGTGAAAAACAGTAAAATAGGGGCTATGAGACTCACCTGAGTCTTGAGAGTTTAATTTAATAAACTTGAGTTGATTAGCCGAGTAATGATGTCCGAAGACTTGTAACCTGAGGGTGTCCATGACATGCGATGGTTATAAACGTGAGTAGGTATCTTAAGAGACTACCTTTGTAGTTGTTCATCCAAATAGTTATGTTTTCTCCGTTTCCACCCCTGGTTATGCGACATCAGTGTCTGTGTCGCATTTGCGACATCCGTAATTTAATGCGACATAAAGGTTTGTGTCGCTAGTGTGACATTGTAATTGGTTTGCAACATAGTGCCTTGTGTTGCATCTCGTATAATTGTATATATTCATCAATATATATTTTGATAAATTAATTAGCCTAACACATAACTAATTACATGTATTAACGGTTGATTAGGCACTAATCACTAGTCCTAATTTGGTGGGTGTCACATTCTCCCCCTGTTAGAAGAATTTCGTCCCGAAATTTAGTTCGTAGTCGTGTTCGACGTAGCTTCAGTGAATAACTGGGGGTACTTGAGTCGCATTTGGTCTTCCCATTCCCAAGTGAATTCCGGGCCACGTCGCGAATTCCACCGGATTTTAACGATGGGAATACGACTTTGTTTGAGTTGTTTGACCTCACGATCCATAATTTCAGCGGGTTCCTCGACGAAATGAAGTTTATCAACGATACGGATTTCATCGAGCGAAATGATAAGTGTCTCATCAGAAAAGCATTTCTTCAGATTTGAAATGTGAAAAGTGGGATACACGCTGCTGAGTTCGGGTGGCAGCTGAAGTCGATATGCCACTGGACTAATCCTTTCGAGGATCTCAAAAGGCCCAATGTACCTGGGATTTAACTTTCCGCGTTGCCGAAGTGAATGACACCTTTCCAAGGTGTTACTTTGAGCAATACTCGATCCCTAACCTGGAACTCGAGATGCTTGCGTCTCACATCAGCATAGCTCTTCTGATGATCACGTGCGTCTTTCAGCTGGTTTTGGATACCAACGATTTTCTCAGTGGTTTCATAAATGATTTCCGGACCCATGAGTTGGCTATCCCCAACTTCAGTCCAACAGATAGGCGAGTGACACTTACGACCGTATAGTGCCTCGAATGGCGCAGCCTTGATGCTGGTGTGATAACTGTTGTTATACGAAAACTCGCATAATGGTAGATGTTTTTCCCAGTTTGCACCGAAATTAACTACGCATGCTCGTAGCATATCTTCCAGTGTTTGAATAGTTCGTTCACTTTGGCCGTTGGTTTGTGGATGGTATGCAGTACTCATATCCAAACGAGTACAAAGAGATCGTTGTACTGATTGCCAAAAGTGAGATGTGAATCGGCCATCTCTATCAGAGATAATCGAGATGCGAATGCCGTGTCTGGATACTATCTCTTTCAGATATAATCGGGTGAGGCGTTCCATCTTGTCAGTTTCTTTGATTGCGAAGAAATGAGCAGATTTTGTGAGCCGATCTACGATCAGCCAAATGGTATCGCAACCGCTAGATGTTTTTGGGAGTTTCGTGATGAAATCTATGGACATCTGCTCCCATTTCCATTGAGGGATTTCTGGTTGTTGGAGTAATCCAGAAGGTTATGATACTCGGCCTTGACCTTAGAATAGGTTAAGCATTTGCCGACATACGTAGCTATGTCAGCTTTCATGTTAGGCCACCAGTATAATCCTTTGATACCGTGATACATCTTCTCAGATCCAGGATGTATAGAATAGCTAGATTTGTGAGCTTCGTCAATCACCAAATCTCGTAAGTTGTCGAAGCTAGGCAACCATAACCGGTTAGAGAATTGTCGAGTACCGTTAGGTTTATTCTTGAATTGTTTATCCATGCCTCGCAAGGCTTCGTTTATGATGTTTTTAGGTCTGAGTGCTTCGTTTTGACCAGCGAGGATTTGAGCAACGAGGTTGTTGTGAATGTTCATGGTGAGTGCTCGGACTCGAAGAGGTTTTGTTCGTTCTTTTCGGCTTAAGGCATCGGCGACAACATTCGCTTTGCCTGGATGGTATTTGATTTCACAATCGTAATTGGTAAGCAACTCAACTCATTGACGTTGCCTCATGTTCAGATCCTTCTGATCGAATATGTGTTGGAGACTTTTGTGATCGGTAATTATGGTACTTCGAGTACCAAATAGATAATGTCTCCAGATTTTGAGAGCGAACACCACGGCCCCCAACTCGAGGTCGTGAGTCGTGTAGTTTTTCTCCTGAACTTTAAGTTGTCGAGAAGCGTAGGTAATGACCTTGTCTCATTGCATCAACATGCAACCAAGACCTTGGTGAGAAGCAACGCAGTATACCACGAAGTCATCGTTGCCTTCGGGTAATGATAGAATAGGTGCACTGCAAAGCTTGAGTTTCAGTAGCTGGAATGCTGACTCTTATTTATTAGTCCAATCGAACTTCTTTTCCTTCTGAGTCAGTGTCATGAGAGGTTGGGCTATTTTGGAGAAATTTTCGATGAACCAACGATAATACCCTGCCAATCCTAAGAATTGACGTACCTCGGTTGGAGTGGTTGGCGTTTACCATTCTTTGATAGCCTCGATTTTTGATGGATCAAAATGAATTCCCTTACCATCTATAACATGACCAAGGAATTGAACGGTTTGCATGCAGAAATCACACTTAGAGAATTTAGCATATAACTCCTCGTGTCTGAGTAGCTCTAGGATGGTTCTCAGATGTTGCGCATGATCTTGTTCGTTGCGTGAATAGATGAGAATGTCATCGATAAAAACAATGACAAACTTGTCAAGATATGGCTTGCACACTTGATTCATAAGGTCCATGAATACAGCCGGTGCGTTGGTTAGACCAAAGGGCATAACTTGGAACTCATAATGCCCATAGCGAGTTCGAAAGATGTTTTTGTAATAGCATCATCACGAACTCATAACTGATGATAACCTGATCGTAGATCAATCTTTGAATAAAAACTTAATCCCGGGAGTTGGTCGAACAGGTCATCGATGCGTGGAAGTGGATAATGGTTCTTTAAAGTTAACTTATTCAGTTCCTGTAACCGATGCACATTCTGAAAGAACCGTCCTTCTTTTTGACAAATAGATCCGGGGCTCCCCAAGGCGAGGAACTCGGTCGAATGAATCCCTTATCCAGGAGTTCTTGTAACTGAGTGGATAACTCCTGAAGTTCGGAAGGGGCTAGGCTGTATGGTGCTCGTGCCACAAGTGCATGCAGCACCTGACATGAGCTCGATTGAGAACTCAACCTGTCTTGGTGGTGGAAGGCCAGGTAGTTCCTTGGGAAAGACTTCTGGAAAGTCTTGGACGATGGGCACATTCTCAAGTCGCTTCCCCTCTGACTTTTTCTCCGTAACTATGCGAGAATTACCTGATAACCCTTTCTCAAGTACTTACGGGTTTTCATGCAGGATATGATATTCAACCTCGTTCCACCGGTCTCCCCTTGTATGATTAAAGTACTGCCGGTGACGAGAGGAATACGAATGATTTTGTCGTAACAAACAATTTCGGCGCGATGCTTGGACAACCAGACCATGCCAACAATAATGTTGAAACTTCCGATTTCGACGGGTATGAGGTTGATGGGGAAAGGTTCGTTCGTGAGGGTTAAAGTGCAATCAGGTAATACACTATCGGCCTCGATTATTTTGCCATTAGCTAACTCTATAGTATATAAAGTATCTAATGCAATAGGTGTAATATCAAGTAGTGGGTTGAACTCGTTCGATATGAAACTCTTGTCAGCACCAGTATCAAACAGAACAGAAGGAGATAAATTGTTGATAAGGAACATACCCGTGACCACATTAGGGTCTTGACGGGCATCCTTAGAGTAAAGAACGAAAGCTCTACCTCTGGCGGTGTTGTTGTTGTTGCCCTTGTTCTTCAGCTTCGGACATTCTTTCTTGAAATGTTCGGTGTTCCCACATTCATAGCAGGCTTTGGATGGTTGGGTGTTCTTGGTGGGGGATCTACAGTCCTTGGTGAGGTGTATGTACCTCTTACAATTATTGCAAAGGGTACCCCAAGGACCTTCATAGTGACAATTGCACTTGGAACAATAAGGTTTGCCCCTGCTGTAACCCCGTCGGGTTTTGGTGGTTAAGTTGTAGGCTTTGATGGTGTCGGGTTTCTTGTTCTGGTTGTTGGAGCTGTCAGACCATTTCCTCTTGTTGGAAGATGGAGTTGGTGTTTCTTGGTTATCACTCATAGCTATGAGTTCATTGGCCAACCGGATGACACCATGACAAGTGGTTTGGTATGAAGAGGCGACGTTTCCCTGGACAGGTTCCGGAAGACCGCGAATGTACTTCTTGATTCACTCAGGTTCTGTACTCACCATGGCTGGGCGAAGAATAGCAACTTGTTGGAACCTGGTGGTGTATCCAACAATATCGGTTCCCTGAACCTTTAAGCTCCATAATTCTTCATCCAGCTTCTAGAGTTGCTCGCTTGGACAGTTTTCATCCGTGAGCTTCTTCTTCAGATCCTCCTAAGGGAGTAGATAGGCGGTGTCAATACCCACGGACTGGGCATATGAATTCCACCATGTGAGGGCACCGTCTGCAAAGGTGCAAGTAGCGAATTGGACTTTGTCATCCTCCGCACATTTGCTGATGCGGAAAATAGATTCCATTTTCTCGAACCATCTGATCAGACCGATGGCTCCTTCAGTACCCTTGAAGTTCAAGGGTTTGCAGTTTAAGAAGTCCTTGTAGGAGCAAGGCTTGGTGACAGGAGTAGTTTCAACAGTGTCATTACTCCTCCTGGAGTTTTGTGGAGAATCTCGAGCCAAGGCCTCAGCCACTGCTTGGGAGATAAGGGATGCAAGCGGGGCATCAGTATAAGGTCTTGTCTTTGGCGGCATGATTCTTCAAATTATGAAGATACATGAGATTTTGCACAAGGATGGTGATTATCACAGATGTTCATATTTAAATGTGATAATATAAAACATCACAACATGATAATCAATAGTATAAGATAAACAGGGGTTTAAGGATATATAACATGAGTCCAAAAGGTTACAACCATAGATGTTTTATAAAAGATGTCGGGGATGGTACCACCGGCCGAATTACAAAAGTCCTACGATAGCATAATAGATTACAAATAGACATTATACTAAACCTGACGTAGGTTTAGTTGGGATATCGCAGTAACAAGATGGGTGACGATTTCAGCAAGTCTTCTGGTTTATCGAGTGCCATCTTCAACCAAAGTTAGCCGCTGCTCCAGTACACGAGTGTACTCTTCAACCTCCTGTGAACGTTGTTCACATCCTACTAATCTTGCTTGCAAGAGATCAGATGCGCCTCTGTCATTGATCACTTGTTGATGAACCATGTCTAGAGTATGGTTCATTTATTCACATTCCCATTGAAGTTGTGCCATACGTTCATGGGCTTGACATAACAGGTAGGTTGTCATCAAGTGTTGCTCCCTTTCGAGGTCCTCGAGCCTTTGCTCATGACGGTGGAGTCGGGCAGCCAACACTGGTACTGTGTGGTGTGTCGGTTCCTGGGTGTACGGGGAGATGTCCATGGGGTCGGCATGAACTTGAATCTCTTCCTCAGACCTCCATGTGTTTAGAGTTGTGGGTAACCAGTCCCACCTACGGGCAAGTGGAGGACGAAACATCCTAATAGTAGGGTTGCCCATGTAGTTGGAGTAAGGGTCAGCTCGGAATGATCCAGCACCTCTACGGCGAGTACGGATCACTTGAGCTTCTCCAGATGAGTAAAAAAGTGGTTCAGGAACATCCCGGGTTGGAGAGACAGACAGAACAGTGGTCCTCTCTTGAGTTTGTGGTTCTTGGACTTCATTGTCCGAATCAGTGTGTGCTACGAGAGAGTTTTCAAACATTTCTGTGGCAAAACGTTAAGTAAGGTGAGGCCTATATCATATACCTACAATATATAATATAGCCTAAAGTGTAGCACATAAAAGAGGCCTATCCATGTATATATAAACATATATCATATAATAGTCTAGAGTGTCTAACATAGACATGTTTGAGTTTGGTTTCTCTCGTGGTCAGAGTCAACTAGTGTATCCCTATCCAAGCATAACCATTTCAGACCTTTCATCATTCTTATTTAATTGTACATAGTTGATCAGGCTATGTTAAATTAAACTCGTATGGTGAAAGTCCTGAACTAGTCCTACTTAATAGAAAATACTACCTAACGGTCATAGTCTAGGCCCACTAAATGCAACCTAGTTCACTATAACCTTAGGCTCTGATACCAATCAGTCGCACCCCCAAATTCGGGTTGCGGAAGCGAATCGGGTTGGGGCGCGACTAATCAATAATCATAGCACAAAGATATAATGAATGACTCTATATGCATCGTTTTACAACTTATATTGATAAGATCAAAGTTTACATCAAAATATAGTTTACATTAGCTCGGTTTGAAATTGAGAGATTTACATACATAATTAATCTATAAATAAAATAATAATACAGCTAAATCTCTGAATGTTTGAATGCTGACACGAGCTATAGTATCCTGATCGGGCAATCCAACCTACTACTGAGTACTTGTGATACATGCTAAAATGGGTCAGCGAAATGCTGGTGAGCTCACAGGTTTGTTTGTCAACACATAATGTATGAACCGCAAGATTTAAATTGAATTTAAAGTGCAATTAAGAAAATTAAAAGTTATACAGCCATGAGCATATAGTCTGAGCTTAACTCGAAGGGTCAGGATCACAATCAAGTGCCTGATCGAGGTGCCCCCCACGAGTTTACCCAGTTAGTGCTTGCTAACCTAGACGAGGAGGGTCAATCCTTTATGGTACCATATACTAATATTCAAGCTACAACGTATTACCAAACTATGCTGATGGAGGGCTTTGAAATGATTAGTGAAAATAACTCATGTAGTATCAGAAAATTTCGTACTTGCGTTCACATGTTAAAAGTAAGCAATGAATCACACCCCTGAGTGAAAAACAGTAAAAGAGGGTCTTTGAGACTCACCTGAGTCTTGAGAGTTTAATTTAATAAACTTGAGTTGATTAGCCGAGTAATGATGTTCGAAGACTTGTAACCTGAGGGTGTCCACGACACGCGATGGTTATAAACGTGAGTAGGTATCTTAAGAGACTACCTTTGTAGTTGTTCATCCAACTAGTTATGTTCTCTCCGTTTCCACCCCTGGTTATGCGACATCAGTGTCTGTGTTGCATTTTCGACATCCGCAATTTAATGCAACATAAAGGGTTGTGTCGCTAGTGTGACATTGTAATTGGTTTGCGACATAGTTCCTTATGTCGCAATAGGCCTGGGCATAATGCGACATAGCCGGCTGAGGTGTTTTCGAGTGTCAGGTTTGTGACTAGATAAGTTCAGTTTGACCCGAAACTTTTACCCAACCCTTATTTTAGTTCACAGAGTCCATAAAAATTATTAGTTGGTGTTGGGTGTGTTCGAGGTGTCGTTTTCAATAAAAGGGCAAAAACCGTAACTTTTCGACAATGTTTTGAAAACAAATTTTAACACTTCTTTGGACATATCTAGGTTAGTTAAACAACATACAAGCAAAATGATTAAAACCTAAGAGTTTTTCGAAAGTGTCGGGATTTCTTACAAGTTAACACGAGCGAAATCCAGAAAGATGAATGTGTAGAGCTTGTCGTCGTGGTTCTTTTTCTCCAAATGAGCCTAGCGATTCTATGAATTTTTGTGATAGTTTTTGGTGGTTAAAGATGGTTGTTTGGTGGTTAAAGATGGTTGTTTGGTGGTTGGTGGTGTTTAGAGGAAAGAGAGAGAGAGAGAGAGAGAGAGAGATGGAGATATTTTAGGTGTGTGTGTGTGTGGTTGTGGTGTGATCAAAGAAAGAGGGGGGAAAAGGGGAGGAGGAAGGGCCGGCCCACATGGCCCCCACATGTGTGGTTGGCTCAATTTTTAATCCCTTGTGTTCGCGCTCCGTGCGGTGTTCGTTTTCCCGATAGTTTAAATATTTAATTAATATTATACGCGTTTAAATATACGTTGTAAAATACAAATAATTATTCGATATTTTTGTTGAAGTATTTCATTAAATACTTTATAGTTGAGTTTTCAGATATAGCTTAGGTTGTTTCGATTGTTTGCGCTTTTAACATTTTAATCGCGTAGACGTTTATTTATACGATACGAAATATTACTAACATAATATTTTCGATATAATGGTTGTATTAAATAATATTATATTATTTAATAAAATTGTTCACCAACGTCAGTATTAATTGAATCAAATTATATTCGATTTAAATTGCGTACGATTTAATCAAATCACATAATTGTATATATTCATCAATATATATTTTGATACATTAATTAGCCTAACACATAACTAATTACATGTATTAACGGTTGATTAGGCACTAATCACTAGTCCTAATTTGGCGGGTGTCACATTTCACAACCTATACACACAACAATACATTTAGCTCACAAGTTGAAGCTTAACAGCATAGTGTGAATGGTACAGTTAAGTACAGCATCACGTACCCCCGTGGGTGCTATCCGAACAGCCATATATAACAAGTACCAAACGCCCATTTCTACGGAATAGTTCGTGGTAGCGCTACTACCCCGGGCGGGGATTGTCAGTCCCAAATGGATCCATCCTACTAATACTCGCGCTTAAGTCTATAACTAACAACTTATGATAGGAGGTTTTCAGTGGATAAACAGTAACTCATGCGTTGTATGTAAAAAGCAATGAAATCGGTTTAGTACATCTTGTTCATACGTAAAACAGTTGCTAAGTATCTCACCCCAAAGTATAAAAACAGTAAAATGGGGCTGTTAGACTCACATGAGCCTAGCGAGTAAGTAGGCGAAATTAAGTAAGTTAAGTGGTCGTAAGTCCGTGTATCGGTTCTCAGAACCCTGCAACCTTTTGACGTCCGGAACGCACAAGGTTGTAAGTACATAAGTAAATAAGTTGGTGTCCTGAAAGGTCACCCATGCTAGTTGTCCACTCAATTAGAAAACGTCCAAGTGTTGGTGACAGGGTGTAATAATAATTTACGTATTATCATTGTGTTGTACTTTGTTATGTCGGTTCTTTGTAAAATGTATATGTAAGTCTGTCATTCATATTGCGTCTTGAGGGTGTTGTCAGAATGCGAGTTCGGACAACACTTTCACTGTTTTATTACTTCCACATCGTTTATTAAAAGTCGCATCTGTAGTTTAAAAATCGGGAAACTTTTACCCAGTCTGGCTGCGGACTAAAAAGTGTTGCGAACTGAGTTCACGGTGCGAACTGAGTTCAGTTCGCAAGGAAGTAGGCTGCAAACTCGGTTCGTAGCGTAGGGTTCGGTTCGCAAAACTCGACTCGCAGGTCGGTTCGCAGGTTAACTCGCAGTTCAATTCGCAGGTCAGTTCGGTTCGCAGGTCAATTCGGTTCGCAGGTCAATTCGCAAAAATCTCAGCTCGCAAGTCGAGTTCGACTCGCTAAAACTCGACTCGCAGATACGGGTTGCGAACTGAGTTGGATCTCAGTTCGCAGATTGAGCTATTCGTGAATTTTTGTGTGGGTTTTGATTTTTAAAGCGTTTTCCATGGAATTTTGGACATAAACTTGTTGTGTGAACATTCTAGCATGTAAATCATAGCTTTACAAGTAATTTAAAAGGGCTTTCAAGTATTCTTACCAAGAAATCGAAAATGGAGGAGACGGGGGAGATGAAGATGAAGTTCTTGATACTCCTTGCTTCCTTGTGATGATGATGGCCGATTTAATGGTGGTGGTGTTGCTGATTTCCTCAGTTTTTTAGAGAGAGAGAGGTACGAAAATGAGTAAAGAGAGAGAGATGAGAGGATTTTTGGTGGAGGTTGTGTGTGTGAAATGAGGTGAGTGAAGGAGGAGAAAGGAAGAAAAGGGAAAAGGGGTCTCGGGTCGGGTCCGCTGGTTAGAGCTGACCCGCTTGCAGGTTTAGGCTCGTGATTTCGTTTCTTAAATTTGCGTTGTGTTCGATAGTCGTCTAAAGATCGTTTCGCGTTATGTGTTAAAGTATATCCGAAATATTTTTAACTGAAGTATTTTATCGAAATACTTAATAATGGGTTATAAAATATGATTTGATTTATTTTCTTTTGTTGGGCGTGTTTCATGTGTTTACGTCGCTTTTAGAGCGTTTTAGAAAATACAGAATATGTGTAATGTATTTCCTCTATATATATTAATGCAAATAATGTTTGTTTGGATAATTCCACATTATTTAAAAGGTTTTGTCACCAACGTCCAAGTTAACTCGTGTCGGACTCGTTCTGGTTAAATCGCACAATTTAAATCAAATCGCGTACGGATATATATATATATATATGTGAGTGCCCTAGACGTTGGACCTAAGTGATGATCAACTGCTATTGAAAGGAGAAAACAATCAATGCACTAATCACTAATAAACGCAAACCGAAACGATTGAATTAAACCAAGTAAACGAGTTTATTAGCTTTGAATAACGTAATGGTAATGATTACAGGTATGCTTAGTCGACAAATGGTGCTAGGGTTTCGTCAACCCTATCCAAAAACCCGTAGGTTCTATTTATACACAAATTCTGGCCGACATGCGTCACTTGTGGAAGTGTCGCATGTGGCCGCCTTAATGCGTCACTTAGGCAAGTGTCGCTATGCGTCACTTAGGCAAGTGTCGCCTAACCTAAAACTTAAGTGTCGCATCATATAAAATCTATATTTCTATCAAAC
Source organism: Pseudognaphalium luteoalbum (assembly GCA_963422505.1). Lineage (NCBI taxonomy): Eukaryota > Viridiplantae > Streptophyta > Magnoliopsida > Asterales > Asteraceae > Pseudognaphalium > Pseudognaphalium luteoalbum. The sequence continues at coordinate 44,477,090 of OY730196.1, forward strand.
GACTAACGACACTTTTACAACTCAATAGACCAACTGACAGACAAACTAATATGCATCAACAAACTCCCCCGTGTCTTCAGCTTGGTCTTCAAAATCTTTGAGTCTTCAACTATTTCCAACCAGCTGGAAATACACCACCAGCGTGTACCCCATTGGCTACGCAGATATCGATAATCTTCTGAAATTTAATGGCTTCTGCTCTATCTCTTTCTTTGAACTGAATCTTGTTCTGATGTAGTCTTTTCATGTCTTGTACAGAAAGATTAATCAAACTCAGAGGGTCAAATACACAAAATCTCTTTCTCTTCAGACCCCACATAGACCTCTTTTTAGGTTGAACAGCATCCCAAGCTGTTTTCTCTTCATTTTCCAAATCTGCATCTAAAGACTTTGGATCCGTAGCTGGTTCGGATTTTGGAATAAACACAATCACAGCTGCACCCATAATATCATCGTATTCCCAGTATAACAACCTATTCAAAAAATCCAAGGGAAGGATCTCTAAAGGTATCTTCTGTAAGCATTTTGCTGGTGGATAGATCATCCTTATAATTGGTTGTCGTGTAACCGGATCCAACTTCTTCTTAAACTTATATCTCATACCCAACGTCGGTTTAATCAGGTTATACTTCTTGCTATTAATTTCCCGACGAATAACCACTTGAAAGAAATCTGCTCGTGAATCTCGAGCACGGTTGATCAAGAGTATCTGAGATAATATTTGAAGCTCACATTTTGGCAAAGTACTTATTTTATAAAACTTTAAGTTGAAGTACTGAATGCCATCACTCCTTTTAATCATGAATACCGAATTATTTTCATCAAACTTCCAGCTTTTTATCAAACCCGTATAATCAGTTCTGACTTTGTAAAATTTACACGTAACAGGTACCTCAACTCTAGGTTTAAGCACTATGTTAGGCTTTATCATTGAGGGTTCAGCTGTAGAAGCTGATTGCTCATTAGTTTCTGTCTCAGAAGCATGACCTGATTCATCTTCTGAAGAATCTGATTCGATAATAGGAGCATCATCATAACATTCATCACTTTGGAGCTGCTCCCCCTCAACCTCAACATCATCATTTCCTTCAAAGAAACAATCCTCTGCCACTGGATCATTTATCACATCTTCCTCAGGTATCGATGTATTTTCATTCATCATATTTTGAAGAAATGTAAGATCTACATACGAATAGTCAACATCAATTGGTCTTGCCTGACCCTGAACCTCAACAAAGTAATCCAAAGAGATATTTTCATTAATTGCAGAAGGTTGTACATTTTCTGGTTCTGGGGGAGGCGTTACATTTGTTTCCAAGGCACGCTGACCTTCCTCCCCCGAAACAATAGTAACAGACTCCAACTCTAGCAACCTAGAATCTAACTCAGAGACCTGTAGCTTTAACTCATCCACCTGTGCAGCTTTAAGCTCTAACTCTTTGATCTGAGATGCCTGAGCTGCAATGATTGCGTTCTGATCATCAAATCTTTTCGTCAAACTCTCCATCTGAGCAAGCAGCATCTGAATCGATGGCAAATCAGTCTGTGGCGGAAGTGGTGGTTGCTGAGAAGTATGCTGAGTGGGTTCCTCAATAACAACCGTAGTCCGCTGGCGTCTTCGAAGAGGTAAATCTGCATAAGAAGGTGAAGACCCAGCAGGACGTTTACCTGGATTCCTCAGGACATGGACCCTGCCAGCAGAAATCCGTCTCAAGATACGCTTAAAGCGTTGAGGATCAGCTATCTGAATACCATCTAGAGCAGTTTGTGGGGGCACGTCACCCTCAGAATCGGGTGGTGTGGGCCCACCATCATCAGAATCATCCTCAACCCGGTCAACACGATCAATATCATCTAAATCCTGAGCGATCTCAGTGTCAACCAGGTCATCCTCATTGACCGGAGGAATTACCTCATCCTCAAAACCATCATTGAGCGGCGCAACATAGTTCTCATCGACTATGTGCCCGAAAAGCTCACGGTCAGCCAAAACTTGCTCACCCTTTGGCGCGAGTTTGCAGTCATTGAAGACTCGAAGAAGCATAGGTGTCGGCACCAGAAGGGATCGCTGATCTGGAGCTATCTCAAGATTCAAATCATTTAATAATAACTGCACAAACCTTGGATACTACAGCCATTTATCCTTACCAGCTTGGATATTCTCAACCATGTTGCCAAAAATATAACCGCTGAAGTTGTACGGCTTGTTGTAGATGAGGGCCAACATGAGAGATAACGTAAGATGACTTGCGGCGTCATATCCTCCCTTCCTCGGAGATAAACAAATGATAACGATATGACACAAATATCTCCAAACCCTACAGAGATATTGCTTGCAAAAATCAGAAAGCTGATTCGCAGGATAACCCATACGCTGAAGTCCCCCGTAGATAAACGTGGTTGGGAACATAGTCGGCATTGTAGAATTGTCAGCAAACTGGAGAACTCGTCTAATGGAGTTCTCGGTGATCTCGATCTCTTCACCAAACATCGTTGATACAATCCTTGGGACATTACCCTGAGTCCGTATTAATGCGTGATCGTAAAACTCTTCCACTTGATTCATATAAACCGGAGTTGAAGCAGTAATAGCGTGATAAATCCTCGAACGTCGAAGGAACTCGATCATAGGCCTGAAAGGAGTCGAATTTGCGTGCGTAGACTCCAAAAATGCAGTAATGTTGTGACGGGTGTTGGTGCGGCGGTAATAGTTTTGTAGGTCAGCCATCTGTAAGCTAAAATACGAAACAAAAATAACAAAAGTCATTATAGAATTAGCACGAACACACATAACCTAATAAACAAAATTCTGATTTAGGCGTCACTTAGGGTAAGTGACGTATAACTACTACCGACACTTAGGAAGTGTTGCAGAAAATAGTGCTCAAAATCAGAATTAAAGTATAGCGTCACTTATGGTAAGTGACGTTATCATGCGTCACTGGTGTAAGTGACGTTGCCAGATCATGAGTCATTATATACGACACTTAAGAAGTGTCAGGTCAATATCATGCGGCATTTAACAGAGTGACGGTATCATAAGTGAGTCACTTAGGAAGTGACGGTATAAGTGACGTTATAGACAAAAGCGTCACTTAGACAGTCACTTAAAAGAGTGACGCATGAGTGGGCGTCACTAGGATGAGTGACGGATTTAACAGATAATCTAAGTACATGCGTCACTAAGAGAGTCACTTCAGAAGTGACGCAATAATAAGCGTCACTGATGAAGTGACGGTATATGTTTCAAATTACCAAGTAGCGTCACTTATGATAAGTGACGCATGAAGTGACGCAACGATGAAGATCATCGTGTCACTGTTCATGCCCAGAAGTAAAATTTGGGGGTTTTCAAAATTGAAGTGATCACTTCGTACGCATTAAAAAAACGAGTGAAATACACCATTTAATATCAGAAAACATTAACAAATCAAGCCCCAAATTTGATGATTTCAAGGAAACCCAAAAACCGTAACCCTAATTCGAAATTAAAATGCGAATACAGAAAGATAAAGGTTAAGATGAGTACTAAATGAGTCGTGTGGATGAGGGGAACAAGAATATCACGTTCGAATGCGTAAACAAAGCGTGAAAAGTCACAACCGGATCGAAAATCACGAACAGAAGAAGTGACGCAAAGACACAAGTAGTGACGGTATGTCAGAGCAAGTGTCGGTATAAGAATTTGAAAAGTGGTGAGGTTGAGTGTCGTTGGACAGGGTATTTATACAAAACCCTAGTATGCGTCACTCAACCCGGCACTTATAGCGTAGCTTAACCCGGCACTTACAGCGTCACTAGTGTAAGTGACGCAATATCGTATGCGTCACTGGTAGCGTCACTTATGGAAGTGACGCAACAGGTCACTTTTAGTGAAAAGTTTCGATTTTATCGATTTTTGCGTTGTGATTTCGGTACTCAAATTTGAAAAGGTAAATATAACTTGGATAAAATCTAAAAGTAAACTAACTTATAGAAAATACAAGAACACATAAAAGAAAGCAAATTTACAAATAGAAAATGTAACACATTTTTTTGGTGATGGAGTTGAAATAATCTGTTTAGGGATCATATCGGAGTAACATGCATTTATTAGGAACAGTAAGTGTTATTTCGATTATCAGTATATTTGTCCACTTTAAATTTACTTGACATGTTAGAAACACTTTTTATAAAAATTATTTCAAAACGATTATTAGTATAATTGTCCACTTTAAACATGTTACTCTCACATCTAGGAGGTAATTTTATTATTATTGGAATGTACATTTCGCTGTGGTCCCCACCATAGATATACATCTTAACTTAAGACATAGACCATGTTTCCATTTACAGAGAGAATATAAGAAAATCAAATTTAAGAATCAAGTCAGCGGTGATAGGTTTGTACTTACGTAGAACAGAGCGACATAGCTTGATTCAGGTTTAAGCAAAACCAGACTTGGTCAAACCATTTTGGCGACCTTGTAAGGTATCTTAATTTTAAAGACTTTGCAAGTACTTTGACTTGTGTTTGCTTAATTTTTAAGTATATATTAACAGAAACCAGGTCTATACTTACGTATAACAGAGGAGACTGTCAATATATACCCCCAAATGATATCAAATAACCTTCTTTCAACGAACACATGTCTAGTATAAGCAAGAAATTAAGACTTTTGTCATACATCTAATGATGTTGTACCACTTGAAATAGACAATTAATTATTAGGCTTCTTAAGAAATCTCAAAGAGTTTTGCATAACATGCCTACTAATATATCGTATGATGAAGACAATGTTTATAAAAACTGTTTTCAACACATCAGATAAATCTACTGACACATCCAAGATAAACCTTAAAATTCCATTTTATGCATGTCTCCCGATGTACTATCATATCCCAAGTTGTTTACAGACACAACTTCAACGTCTATTTTAAAATGTAGCAACGGTGCATTTCTTTAATACTAAAAAGTATAAAGAGTGGCTGTTGCATTTTTTTTTTTGATCTATTTTTTTTAACACACATAAAAAGACATAAATTACGTTCCAAGTTACAAATTATTTTTTTGTGATAAAGAACCTTAAACCAATCATGTTGATTAGTTCATCAAATCGAGTACGCGAAAAAGCTTTTGTGAAAAGGTCGGCATTCTGCTTTAGAGTGTCTATGTGGACAAGGTCTATCAGGTGTTTTTCATAGCAATTCCGTATAAAGTGGAACCTAAGTTCAATGTGTTTAGTCTTAGAGTGCTGTACGGGATTGTGTGTGATAGAAATAGCAGCAGTATTATCTATGTGAATAGGAGTCATAGAAAGAAGTAACCCGTAATCACGCAGTTGATGCGGAATCCATAAAACCTGAGAGCAGCAACTCGCAGCAGCAATGTACTCAGCTTCTGCAGTTGAAAGAGAAACTGTAGTCTGTTTCTTGCATTGCCAAGAGACCAATCGAGATCCTAGGAATTGGCATCCACCAGTGGTAAATTTCTTGTCTATGCTGCAGCCGCCATGATCCGAATCCGAATAGGCAGAAATAGCGAATGATTTCTCGTGTGAATACCATAGACCAAGATTAGGTCTATGTTTGAGATAACCAAAGATTCGCTTTACCGCCTTCATATGAGACACCTTGGGTTTGGCTTGAAAGTGTGAGCAGACGGATACCGCAAATACAATATCCGGTCGAGAAGCGGTCAAATACATCAAAGAACCTATCATTGATCGATAGTCCTTTTCTTTGCAATCTTCCTCATCGTCAGTGAGTCTGAGATTGTGATTAAGTTCGATAGGAGTCCCATAGGTTTTACAATTGAGCAGGTCATATCGAGTCAACTTGTCTTTGACATACTTTGACTGATGAATATAAATACCTTTTGGAGACTGCTCAACTTGTACACCTAAAAAGAATTTGAGCTCCCCCATCGCACTCATCTCAAACTCAGATTTCATAATCTCCTCAAAATGCTTGCACATCGCTTCATTTGTAGAGCCAAATATGATATCGTCCACATACACCTGCACAAGTAACATATCCTCTCGATCGCCAGTCCGTTCTTTACGGATGAACAGAGTGCTGTCGATATTCCCTCGAACAAAACCATGCTTGATTAAGTGGGTAGTAAGCCTCTCGTACCAAATCCGCGGAGCTTGATGAAGACCATATAACGCCTTGTTTAACTTGCAGACATATTCTGGATGCTCAAGGTCTTCAAAACCTGGAGGTTGTTTCACGTACACATCCGTATCCACTTGTCCATATAAAAAGGCGCTTTTAACATCGAGTTGGTTCACACGAAACTCTTTGAAAGAAGCGAACGCAAGAAAGATCCGAATAGACTCAAGTCTTGCCACAGGAGCAAAGACTTCATCATAATCTAAGCCCTCGATCTGACTAAAACCTTGAACAACCAATCGAGCTTTATTCCGAATCACGATACCCTGATCATCCATCTTATTTTGAAATACCCATCGAGTGCCGGTTAAATGAGCACCTTTGGGTAACGGAACTATATCCCATACGTGCAGCTTGTTGAACTGCTGTAACTCGTCTTTCATGGCCTCGACCCAGGATGGATCTTTTAAGGCCTCATCAAATTTCTTAGGTTCAATTTGGGATAAATGACAAGAATTTATCCGAGCAACCAAGTTTAACATTTCTTGATTTGGATTTTGCTTCACTTGGTGCCTTGTTTGAACAGCAACATTAGGATCACCGATAATATTATCGATGGGGTGATCCCTGTGTATACGTGTGACTGGGATTAACTCCGGTGCAAGTACTAACTCCAAATTTTTCATGTCCCCTTCAGTAACGGGAACAATGTTAGTCGCAGGAGCAGTAGGACTTTCAGGTTGCACAGGAGGTTGAAGTTCCGTATCATCTTCATTAGAGAAAAGGTGAGAATGGACCAATTCTTCTTCTTCCTCGTCTTCCTCTAATGGTGGCATATTGGGATCATCTGGATGTTCTGTTGTATTAGTCATTCCTGAAGTCGAAGGAACATCCGAAGGTGGGATAGTAGGCGATGGTGTGGGTGTAGTAGGTAGTGTAGTGGGTGTTGGAGTAGGTGGAGTGGGTGTTTGAGTAGGTGGTGGTGTAGGTTTTAAGGTAGATGTGTCTTGACATAGACTGATGCCATGAAGTAAAGTAACTAACTCCTCAGCTTCGCCATCTTCTTCGGGTATGTCAAATGAGCTAAACACATCCTTATAATTGAATAACCATTCAGGACCCGTTCCTTGAGGAGGATCCGTGTAACGCAGGCATTTTACCTCAAAATGCTCTTCCACCTGGTGTGTTGATTTAATGTAGAATCTTTTGTTCGGAGAGTTGACTGAATAGCCAAGGAAAATTCCTTCAACGGCTTTAGCTCCAAACTTCGAGACCTTGTCTTTTGAGACCATAATCAAACACGGACACCCAAACGGCTCTAGAAACTGTAAAGTGGGCTTATGGTTATTGAACAATTCATAACAGGTCTTGTTCTTTTTCTAAACCGTGAGCACGCGATTTAGAACGTAGCAAGCAGTACTGACTGCTTCTGCCCAAAATATGATAGGAAGCTTAGAATCGGCCAGCATAGTCCGAGCTGTCTCAATAATAGTCCTATTCTTACGCTCTGCAACTCCATTCTGTTGAGGAGTTCTTGGGGCACTGAACTGATGATCAATACCTTTTGTAGCACAGTATAACTCAAGAGTTAAGTTCTTGAATTCAGTTCCATTGTCACTTCTCAGTCTCTTCACCTTTAAGTTGCACAGATTTGCCAACTTATCCAACAAATACACCAAAATATCTGGTGTTTCATTCTTTGCACCTAGAAAGTATACCCACGAAAATCTCGAGTAGTCATCGGTGACTACTAAGCAGTAAGATCTACCGCCTATGCTCTTAGTTGATATAGGACCAAACAGATCCATGTGTAAGAGCTCCAGTGGTGCAGCAATGGAATTCACTATCTTCGACTTATGGGATTTCTTGTGGAGTTTCCCTTTATGGCATGCAATACAGTCATCTTTTAAGGCAAATGACTGTTTTGGAACTCCATTTACCAAATCATTGTTTATTAAAAAATTCATCTTACGAAAATGGATGTGTCCCATTCGTCTATGCCACAATAGTGATTCCTTTTCCGAAGCCTTTGATAGGAGACAGGTGTATTCATCTGTAGTCTCCACAGTTCGCATATTCATTACATAGGTGTCGTTTCTCCGTGGCGCCCTCATAAGCACCCATTCTTCAGGGATAACGAAACCTGGCTTCAGTATCACACATTCCGTCTTCGTGAACGCAGTGGTAAAGTCCTTATCACAGACTCGTGAAACGCTCAACAAGTTGTGAGTAAGTTGAGCCACATAATTCACATTCTCGAAGCTAACTTTCCCGTTAGTTACCGTTCCCTTTCCCGTAATGGTTCCTCTTGTATCTCCAGCAAAAGCAACATGTCCTCCGGCATGTGGTTTAACATCCATCAAAAGAGACTCATCGCCAGTCATGTGTCGCGAGGAGCCACTATCCATAAACCATTCACTATCCTTAACACGTTCTGACTGCTGCAACACATAAAGTAAGGAGATTAGTGTGAAATGGTGACCCAAGCCTTTACAGACTTAGGTCTACCAAGGTCATCAACAATAATCACATCGGACAGAACTTTAATTTTTAACAAATTAGAATTTTCATCTAATGTGTTATTGTTGATGACAAAATAGTCACTTACAGACTCCTTTCGTTTCCAAACTTTAGGTTGTTCGGAAATTGATTTGGGAGTAATGTCGGGCTTTTGTTTTGGCAAAGGTTTTTGCCCAATATTACTCGACTTTTCAGCAGGCTTGGGAGAGGTTGAGTAATGCCTAGGTGCAGATTTTGAAAATGAATTTCTGTAAACAGATGTCCTAGGCATTGCTCTCCCATAATGCTGATGAGACAGTTTGGGACATTCACGAATTAAATGTCCTTGTCTTTTACAGTAAAAGCATGATCGGTTCTCAACAACTGGTTGAGGCTGAGGATTTACCACAGGAGTAGGAGAAGCATTTCTAGAACATGAACATTTCGTGCACGTCTTAGTAAATGCTTGGTTTGGTTGAGAGGTTGAAGTAGAAGGTTTATCACAAAAATCATTTGCACGTGTAGCTTGATGTTGCAAAATCTTTATAGGTGACTGTAAAGTTTGAGATTTTGTAGTTAAAATCTTATTCTTTTCCTTTTTAGGTTGAACCTTAATTTTTGGTTCAACTTTTGAAACCATTTTGACAGATTTTACTTAAACCTTCTTTTTAAATTCAGGATACTCCTGATCAGTAATATCCTCAATCTCAACAATCTCCTCAATTCTAACTGGAGATTCACATTCTGACTTAACAAACTGGGGCGAAGGATACTCTGACCGTTTGGTTTTCTCCTTTGCCTGTTTGTTTTGATTATTGACCTTAGACTTGACCCCATATAACAGTGCATAGTCAACTGGAATCTCTTCGGTGCCTTCCTTAACTGGCATAGGACAGTATTCAGTGGGAGGCGGGACTACAATATAACCTAGTCCTATCTTAGTTTTACTATCTGTCCTTTGCTTGTTAAGGATTTTGTTGAAGGCAACCTTAGAAGAAGAGGAACCTATAATCTTACTTTTATATTTGTCATATTCAACTTTCAGATCAGATAGTTCCTTTCGCAAAAGATCTATTTCAGCAAGATAACTATTAATAGCATCCTGTTGACTAAAAACCTTAGATTTATACCTAAGCGTGTCCTGTTGATAAGCCTAAATTTTCTTATCATACAATTGTTCATTGGCTTTTAGGTATTTATTCGACTCACTAAGTTTTTCAACCTTTTTCCTTAAGTCTACGTTATCTTCTTGAAAACACCTTAAAGATTCAGTTAACTTTATGCATGAGATACAGTTCAAAGGTTCTTCTGGTTCATTGCATACCTCATTAGAAATGTGAGCCATGAGACACTGTTGATAATTATCAGCATACATGCTCCAGTCGGTGTTGGTAGGCTCAAAAACAACTAGTGCGAGCTGTCGCTTGCTTCGCCTCATCTTTCTCTGGAGTTCTGGGAGCATCAGGCTTCGTGAAACCCGATGGAGGAACCTTGGGTTTCTCACACTCTCTCGCAAAATGTCCCAGATTCTGACAATTATAACAGCGAACCTTGCTTTTATCAAAACTAAAACTGGTTTTGCCATCTCCTTCCAAACTCTTGCGACCAGTTCGTTGCAAGAATTTCTGAACTCTCCATGATATCATGGCAATATTCCAGTTTAAGTCCATTTGCTCAAGATCATCGTCATCTAGTTGAGCATAATCTTCTTTGGCAAGTTCTAAAGTAGAATTTGGTTGTGAAACCAAATCCTTGTAAGAGCTGAGAAAGGCTGTATAGATAGCAGCCTGCTCTTGAATAGCAGGGACACTGGAACTTGCAGTTATGACCCTTGTGAGGGTCAAGAAGCATACACCGGATGATTAACTCCGGTAGATTGCAATGAAGGTTTAAGTGGAGAACTTGTAGAAGAAACAAAAGCCATTCCACCATAAGTCTTTCCGGTGTTGACTTTGCCTCCATATAACGTCGGGTCTTGAACAAAACCACCCGACTTACATTCTTTCTTCTTCAAATCCATCGCATGGGCTTGAAGAACACCAATTAGCTCATCTAAGTTCATCGTGGCTAATTCTTGACTTTCTTTCAGAAACTGTACTTTAACATCCCAATTACTCGGTAGAACGTCCAACAGCTTCTTGTTTATTTCAATCTGAGGGAAATTATATCCTCCCTCAGTCAACTCACTAACCAACTGTGAGTATCTGGTAAACACACCCAAAGCAGTTTCATTTGGCAGAGAATCAAACAGATCATACTGTTTCTTGATCAGTTCCAATTTAGCCTCCTTGTACTTCTGATTTCCACCACATCTCGTCTCAATAGCCTTCCAGAGATCGTATGTTATGTCATGTGTTTTGAAGAGGCGTAAGACATCTTTAGTAAGGCACATGCAGATGGCTGAATGAGCCTTCCTTTCAATATCATACTCCTTTTTCTCTTCAGGAGACATGGCTTTGTATGTTTTGGATGGAGGGATACCACAATAATCTCCCTCAGCTACAGGAGCTTCATATCTTTCTCTGAGCGGAGCCCAGAGCTCCGGATAGTGGAAATCTACATACTGTTCAAATCTATCACGCCAATATGCGTAATCCATATCAGCCGTAAATAGTGGAGGTTTATTATTGGAACCAACATCATGATTTTGTTTTAGCATATCTCTAATTCCCCGAATATCCTCTTTATCAGCAACAGCAGCCATTAAAAATTAACTTGAAAATTAACTCAAAAACGAGAACTTGCAAACTAATTAGTACCAAAGGCGTCACTTGGTAAGTGACGCACTCAAGTGTTGCAACGACTAGCGTCACTTGGTAAGTGACGCTATCGAGTGACGGATGAAGTGACTGATGACACTGTAAGCAAGTGTCGCTCAATCTAGCAAGTGACGCACTCAAGTGTCGTACTTGAGTGACGCACTAGAACAAATAGGCGTCACTAGTAAAATTGACGTAAAAAATCAAAAGGCGTCACTAACGGAAGTGACGCAAGAAATCAAACAGACGTCACTAGCAGAAGTGACGCTTGGCACTCAAGGGACGTGCTAAAGTGACGCACGTTAGTGACTGTGGATTAAAATAGACGACACTTAAGTTAAGTGTCGTATAAACCTCAAATGACGCTCCAAGTGACGCGTTCAAGTGACGGTAAAACCCTAATTTGGGATTACGAAGTGCCGCTATAAGTGACGCGTTCAAGTGACGCAGCGAGTGTCACAAAAACGGCTGTAAAATCCCAAAAACCCTAAAATACGAATTTTCGTAAACCAAATGAAAATTCCTTGAACCCTAATGAACGAAACCTGTAGTAAATGATGAATATCTTCTGGAAAACACCTTATCAACTCGAAATCCGTAGTTATTCTCGATTCTTGATCCGAACGAAACCGAAATCAATCCAAAACGTCTTCAAAATGTCAATCTAATCACCTAGTGGCTCTGATACCAGTTGTGAGTGCCCTAGACGTTGCACCTAAGTGATGATCGACTGCTATTGAAAGGTGAAAACAATCAATTGCACTAATCACTAATAAACGCAAACCAAAACGATTGAATTAAACCAAGTAAATGAGTTTATTAGCTTTGAATAACGTAATGGTAATGATTACAGGTATGCTTAGTCGACAAATGGTGCTAGGGTTTCGTCAACCCTAGCCAAAAACCTGTAGGTTCTATTTATACACAAATTCTGGCCAACATGCGTCACTTGTGGAAGTGTCGCATGTGGCCGCCTTAATGCGTCACTTAGGCAAGTGTCGCTATGTGTCACTTAGGCAAGTGTCGCCTAACCTAAAACTTAAGTGTCGCATCATATAAAATCTATATTTCTATCAAACGACTAACGACACTTTTACAACTCGATAGACCAACTGACAGACAAACTAATATGCATCAACAATATATATATATATATAAATCTCATTATATATATACAAATAGGGTCTGTAATTAGTCCTATTACATACTAACCACAGATAGCTACACGTAATTAGGCATAATTAATGATCCTAATTAGGAAGGTGCTACATTCTCCCCTTGTTAAATAAATTTCATCCTGAAATTTAGCTCGAGTTCGGGGTCTGTGCGTTGTCTGGGAAGAGATGTGGGTATTTCAGTCGTATTTGGTCTTCCCGTTCCCAAGTGAATTCAGGACCACGCCTCGAATTCCACCTGACCTTTATGATGGGAATACGACTTTGTTTTAAACGTTTGACCTCCCGGTCCGTTATTTCCGCGGGTTCCTCGACAAAGTGAAGTTTATCATCGATTTATATTTCGTCGAGCGGTACAATCAGTGTCTCATCAGACAGACATTTCTTCAAGTTAGAAATGTGAAAGGTAGGATGCACGCTACTAAGTTCGGGAGGTAGCTGCAGTCGATACGCCACTGGACCAATTCTTTCGAGAATTTCAAATGGTCCAATGTACCTAGGGTTCAGTTTTCCTCGCCTTCCGAATCGAATGACACCTTTCCATGGTGCCACATTAAGAAGTACCTTGTCCCCAACCTGGAACTCAAGGTGTTTGCGTCTCACGTCAGCGTAACTTTTCTGACGATCACGTGCGGCTTTTAGCCGGTTTTGGATACCAACGATCTTCTCGGTGGTTTCATGAATGATTTTTGGACCAGTGAGTTGGGTATCCCCCACCTCAGTCCAGCAGATAGGTGATCGACACTTTCGTCCGTAGAGTGCCTTGAAAGGTGCTGCCTTAATGCTGGTATGGTAGCCGTTGTTGTATGAGAACTCACACAATGGTAAGTGGTTTTCCCGAGAAATACCAAAGTCAACTACGCAGGCGCGTAGCATATCCTCTAGTGTTTGAATAGTTCGTTCACTTTGGCCATCAGTTTGTGGGTGATAAGCAGTACTCATATCCAGACGAGTACCGAGGGATTTTTGTAATGATTGCCAAAAGTTGGAAGTAAAGCGACTGTCCCTATCCGAGATGATCGAGGTAGGTACACCGTGTCGCGATACAATTTCTTTGATGTAGATGCGAGCTAAACGCTCCAACTTGTCAGTTTCCTTGATGGCTAGAAAATGGGCAGATTTCATGAGACGGTCTACAATCACCCAAATGGTATCGTAACCGCTCGAAGTTTTCGGTAGTTTGGTAATAAAGTCCATGGAAATTTGTTCCCATTTCCATTGAGGGATTTCAGGTTGTTGGAGCAATCCTGAGGGTTTTTGATGTTCGGCCTTGACCTTGGAACAAGTTAAGCATTTACTGACGTATACGGCGATGTCAACTTTCATGTTAGGCCACCAATACAATCCTTTGATGTCGTGATACATCTTGTCAGAACCAGGATGTATAGAGTATCGAGATTTGTGAGCTTCAGCCATCACCAAATCTCGCAAGTTTCCGAGTTTGGGTAACCATGTCTGGTTAGAGAAGTATCGAGTTCCATCAGGTTTGATTTCAAATTGTTTATCCATGCCTCGCAAGGCTTCATTGACGATGTTTTCGGGTTTGAGTGCTTCGAGTTGAGCGACAAGAATTTGGGTGATGAAGTCATTGTGGATGGTAATACTGAGGGCCCGGACTTGAAGGGGTTTCACTCATTCTTTTCGGCTTAAGGCATCGGCTACTATGTTCACCTTGCCTGGGTGGTATTTGATTTCGCAGTCGTAGTCACAAAGTAACTCGACCCAACGACGTTGCCTCATGTTTAGATCCTTTTGATCGAATATGTGTTGGAGGCTTTTGTGATCGGTAAAGATAGTACTTTTCGTACCGTAAAGGTAATGTCTCCAGATCTTCAGCGCGAATACCACGACACCTAACTCTAGATCGTGTGTCGTATAGTTTTTCTCATGAATTTTCAGTTGTCGTGAGGCATAGGCAATGACTTTCTCCCGTTGCATTAACACACAACCAAGTCCTTGGTGAGAGGCGTCGCAGTAAACCACGAAGTCATCGGTGCCTTCGGGTAAGGACAGGATTGGTGCACTGCAGAGTTTGTGTTTCAGTAGCTGGAAGGCTGACACTTGTTTGTCGGTCCAATCGAATTTCTTATCTTTTCGAGTCAGTGTCGTTAGAGGAACAACTATTTTTGAGAAGTTCTCAATGAATCGACGGTAGTACCCAACGAAACCTAAGAATTGTCTCACTTCGGTTGGAGTAGTCGGTGACTCCCAGCCCTTGATTGCTTCAATCTTGGCGGGATCAACTTGGATTCCCTGGCTGTCAATGATGTGTCCAAGGAATTTAACGGTTCGAATCCAGAACTCACACTTAGAGAATTTGGCATATAACTCTTCATGTTTGAGGAGTTCCAGAACGGTTTTCAGATGCTGGGCATGTTCTTGCTCATCACGAGAGTAGATCAGAATGTCATCAATGAACACAATGACAAACTTTTCAAGATATGGTTTGCACACCCGATTCATAAGGTCCATGAATACCGCGGGCGCGTTGGTTAAACTGAACGGCACCACTTGGAATTCGTATTGCCCATAGCGCGTTCGAAAAGCTGTTTTTGGAATATCATCGTTAAGAACTCGGAGTTGGTGATAACCTGACCGTAGGTCAATTTTTGAGTAGACATTCGATCCCTGAAGTAGGTCGAATAGGTCATCGATTCTAGGAAGTGGATACCGATTCTTTATGGTTAGCTTATTCAACTCTCGGTAATCGATACACATACGGAATGATCCATCTTTCTTTTTCACGAATAAGACCGGAGCTCCCCAAGACGAGGAACTTGGTCGAATGAATCCTCTATCCAGGAGTTCCTGTAATTGGTTAGAAAACTCCTGCATTTCGGAGGGTGCTAAACGATACGGAGCTCGTGCCACCGTTGCAGCTCCTGACACTAGTTCGATTTGGAATTCGATTTGTCTGGGCGGCGGAAGCCCAAGCAAGTCCTCAGGGAAAACTTTTGGGAAATCCCGCACGATAGGCACATCCTCAAGTCGCTCCTCCTCCGACTTCTTCCCGGTGACATGCGCAAGGATGGCTTGATATCCCTTTCGTAGGTATTTTCTAGTTTTCATGCACGATACAATATTCAGATTTTGTCTACCGGTCTCCCCTTGTAGGACTAAGGTTCCACCGGAGACGAGAGGTATGCGAAAAAGTTTGTCATAGCAGACGATTTCAGCTCGGTGCTTGGATAACCAATCCATACCGATGATAAAGTCAAAGCTGCCGATCTCTACGGGTATCAAATCAATGGAAAAGAGCTCATTAGCTAAGTTTAAAGTGTAATTAGGTATCACACTGTCGGCCTCAATAAGTTTTCCATTCGCCAATTCTACTATGTACTTAGAGTCTAAGGTAATAGGTGTAGTGTCAAGTAGTGGATAAAACTCATCAGAAATGAAGCTCTTATCAGCCCCAGTATCAAATAATACAGAAGCAGTCAAGTTGTTGAGAAGGAACGTACCCGTGACCATATTCGGGTCTTGACGGGCTTCTCTAGATTTCAGCACGAAAGCTCTTCCTCGAGCATTGTTGTTGTTCTTCATAACAGGTCTTTGGTGCAGAGGTATTGGTGTCAGTGGTGTTTGATCTACAATCTTTGGCCAAGTGTCCAAATCTCTTACACTTGCTACAGGGGCAAGAACCATCATGGTGTCATTGGCACTTAGAGCAATAGGTCTTGTTCCCCTTATACTCCTTCCTATCCTCAGAGCCGGTGGCATAGGCCTTAACAGTCATAGTCCTTTTGTTGGGTTGTTTGTTTTGGTGATCAGAGGATTTGCGTTTGTTGTTGGAGGTGGGTGTGTTGGATGTCTCACGGCTGACAACCATTGCCATGAGTTCATGAGCTAGCTGAATTGCACTTTCAACCGTGGTTGGTTTTGACGAGGCGACATTCCCTTGAATATTCTCCGGGAGGCCGCAGATGTATCTCTTGATGCCTTTTACCTCCGGATCAACCAATCCCGGGCATAACAATGCGAACTGCTAAAACTTGGTGGTATATCCATCAATATCGGTTCCCTGCACTGTCAAGTGCCAGAACTCTTCCTCTAGATGGTGCAGTTCTTCTTCAGGATAGTACTTCTCCCTTAACTTATTCTTTAGTTCAGCCCAGGGAAGCTGGTTTGCAACCTCAATGCCCATAGAGTTGG
Source organism: Pseudognaphalium luteoalbum (assembly GCA_963422505.1). Classification (NCBI taxonomy): domain Eukaryota; kingdom Viridiplantae; phylum Streptophyta; class Magnoliopsida; order Asterales; family Asteraceae; genus Pseudognaphalium; species Pseudognaphalium luteoalbum. The sequence goes on from OY730196.1 coordinate 44,493,771, forward strand.
CGTGGGTATTCCACCACGTAAGTGCACCTTCTTGAAAGGTGTAAGCAGCGAATTTAACTTTGTTACCCTCAATACAGTTGCAGAGACTTAAGACAAATTCCATACGTTCTATCCATCGGATCAGGCCAATAGCGCCTTTCGTGCCCTTGAAATATAATGGTTTGCAGCTGAGAAAGTCCTTGTAAGAGCAAAGTTTGATGACAGGAGTAGTGTCAGCGGTGTCATCACTTCTCCTAGATGTTCATGGTGATTCCCGAGTAGCCAGGGCTTCGGCCACAGCTCGGGAAACGAGATCAGCAATTTCAGCATCACTGTAACTTTTCTTTTTTGGCGGCATGATTCTTCAAGAAAGAACAAGAGGCACATAAGAAGTTGTACTAGAATGAAAATTCGATAGAAGTACATATGTTAAAACGGTAATATACAACATCACAAGGTGAAAGTTAACAATGCAAGATAGTTGAGAGAAATTGTCGATTGATATTACGATGTTAAATGATTACAGAGTTTCAAAAGTTTACAGACTTAGGAGTCTTTACAAAAGCATCGGGAATTGTTTCATCCGGTCGAGTTACCTAGGTCCTACGAAAGCATGATAAAGTACAAATTTAGCCTAAGCTAATACTGGCGTAAGTTGAGTTGCGGCAGCAGTGCGGTGAGACGGTCTATAGATTCTGCAAGTCTGCTAACCATTCAGAGGGCGTCCTCGGTCTCCCTTAGACGTGTCTCGCACTGATTTAGCCTTGATTGTAGGACGGAGATTTCGTTTCGGTTGCCAATCACTTGGTTGTGGACAACCTCCATAGTTTCGATGGTTTCACCCAGACGGTTGTCAAGGGTGTCCATGCGGTTGACGGTATTTTCGTGATCTTCGGAGACCTGATTGATACGTTCGAGAGATGCGAGTTTCCTGTTTTCGTTGGTTTCTTGGAGTTCAATATCCATAGTATTAAGTCGTTGCTCGTGCCGGTGTAGCCTAGTGGCTAGGTCCGACAAGGTGGAGTGAGTGGGGTATGGATCGGCTCGAGGCGACCTGGTGTTCCTCCTAGCCACCCTTCGGTTTCGCGATCCATGCGGATGAGAGCGTGATGAGTTGGGTGGTGTGTTTGCCATTCTGAGACAAAGCGTTAGAGAGAATGAGGCCTATATTCGTACATATAACATAGTCTAGAATTCATAGAGAGATCAACCTGTGTATATATATATATATATACATACATATATATATATATATATATATCACATAATAGCCCATGGAGTGTCTAGTACAGACATGTTTGTGTCCCGGTTTCTCTCGTGGTCAGAGTCAACTAGTGTATCCTGTTTAGTCATGATTCCTTTCAGGTCTCACATCATATTCTTTTAATTGTACATAGTTGATCAGGCTATGTTAAATTAAACCAATATCATGTAGCCACTGAACCTAATCATACTTAATAGGGAATACTGCCTAATTGTCATAGTCTAGGCTCACTAAATACAACCTAGTTCGCTATAACCTTAGGCTCTAATACCAATCTGTAACACCCCCAAATTTATATGTTTAGCGGAAGCAAGCTTTGGGGTGCTACTAATCAAATGTCAATAGCACAAGGATAAAGCAAACGATATATATATGCAACATTTGAAAAAAAGTTATAATTCATAGATACAAAGTTTGAAAACATAGTGTTTTCGGTTACAAAATGTAGTACCCTAGAGTCCACGTGTGTAGCGGGAGATTCTATTACATAATCATAATGTACAAAAGATAATGCTAAGAATCTCCGTTATATACAATGTAGAAATCATGAGACTCTAGCTAGTGTCCAGGGGTAAACCTACTCCATCTGTGTACCTGAGATACAAAGCTAAAAAGGTCAACCTAAAAGGTTGGTGAATCTTACAAGTTTAGTAATAAGTAATTATTATTGAACCACAGTATGTACCAGTATTGCTATCAGTAAAATAAGTAAATCAGTAAATCATCACAAGTGCCATGAGCTCACAAGTTGAAGCTTAACAACATAGTGTGAATGGTACAGTTAAGTACAGCATCACGTACCCCCGTGGGTGCTATCCGAACAGCCATATATAACAAGTACCAAACGCCCGTTTCTACGGAATGGTTCGTGGTAGCGCTACTACCCCGGGCGGGGATTGTCAGTCCCGAATGGATCCATCCACTCACGCTTAAGTCTATAACTAACAACTTATGATATGAGGTTTTCAGTGGATAAACAGTAACTCATGCGTTGTATGTAAAAAGTAATGAAATCGATTTAGTACATCGTGTTCATACGTAAAACAGTTGCTAAGTATCTCACCCCAAAGTATAAAAACAGTAAAATGGGGTTGTAAGACTCACATGAGCCTAGCGAGTAAGTAGGCGAAATCAAGTAAGTAAAGTGGTCGTAAGTCCGTGTATCGGTTCTCAGAACCCTGCAACCTTCTGAAGTCTGAAACGCACAAGGTTGTAAGTACATAAGTAAATAAGTTGGTGTCCTGAAAGGTCACCCATGCTAGTTGTCCACTCAACTAGAAAACGTCCAAGTGTTTGTTTGTGATCAATTAGGCCCCGTTGGTGACGGGGTGTAATAATAATTTACGTATTATCATTGTGTTGTACTTTGTTATGTCAGTTCTTTGTAAAATGTACCTGTAAGTCTGTCATTCATATTGCGTCGTGAGGGTGTTGTCCAAATGCGAGTTTGGACAACACTTTCAGTGTTTTATTCCTACCACATCGTTTATTAAAAGTCGCATCTGTAGTTTAAAAATCGGGAAACTTTTACCCAGTCTGGCTGCGGACTAAAAAGTGTTGCGAACTGAGTTCACGGTGCGAATTGAGTTCGGCTTGCAAGGAAGTAGGCTGCGAACTAAATTCGGTTCGTAGCATAGGGTTCGGTTCGCAAAACTCGACTCGCAGGTCGGTTCGCAGGTCAACTCGTAGTTCAATTCGCAGGTCAGTTCGGTTCGCAGGTCAATTCGGTTCGCAGGTCAATTCGCAAAAATCTCAGCTCGCAAGTCGAGTTCGACTCGCTAAAACTCGACTCGTAGATACGAGTTGCGAACTGAGTTGGATCTCAGTTCGCAGATTGAGCTGTTCGTGAATTTTTGTGTGGGTTTCGATTTTTAAAGCGTTTTCCATGGAATTTTGGACATAAACTTGTTGTGTGAACATTCTAGCATGTAAATCATAGCTTTACAAGTAATTTAAAAGGGCTTTCAAGTATTCTTACCAAGAAATCGAAAATGGAGGAGACGGGGGAGATGAAGATGAAGTTCTTGATACTCCTTGCTTCCTTGTGATGATGATGGCCGATTTAATGGTGGTGGTGTTGCTGATTTCCTCAGTTTTTTAGATAGAGAGAGGTACGAAAATGAGTAGAGAGAGAGAGATGAGAGGATTTTTGGTGGAGGTTGTGTGTGTGAAATGAGGTGAGTGAAGGAGGAGAAAGGAAGAAAAGGGAAAAGAGGTCTCGGGTCGGGTCCGCGGGTTAGAGCCAACCCGCTTGCGGGTTTAGGCTCGTGGATTCGTTTTTTAAGTTTGCGTTGCGTTCGTTAGTCGTCTCAAGGTCGTTTCGCGTTACGTGTTAAAGTATATCCGAAATATTTTTAACTGAAGTATTTTATCGAAATACTTAATAATGGGTTATAAAATATGATTTGATTTATTTTCTTTTGTTGGGCATGTTTCATGTGTTTACGTCGCTTTTAGAGCGTTTTAGAAAATACAGAATACGTGTAATGTATTTCCTCTATATATATTAATGCAAATAATGTTTGTTTGGATAATTCCACATTATTTAAAAGGTTTTGTCACCAACGTCCAAGTTAACTCGTGTCAGACTCGTTCTGGTTAAATTGCACTATTTAAATCAAATCGCGTATGGATATATATATATATATATATATATATATATATATATATATAATATCATTATATATATATACAAATAGGGTCTGTAATTAGTCCTATTACATACTAACCACAGATAGCTACACGTAATTAGGCATAATTAATCATCCTAATTAGGCAGATGTTACAAGTGAAATTCACCAAAACCCCTTAATCATTTAAACCCTAATTTATGATATTGGAAGAATTCGCCTACAAAAAGTTTAAAGATGATGAAGGAGATGATGATTTGAAGTTTCCTATCTTGAACTAAAGTGAGAATCAAAGGATTGATAAGGATGATGATGATGATTCACGATTTTGTTCTTCCTGGTTGAGGACTCTGGAATGTTTTAGAAAGGATTCAAGAAGAATACGTACATACATATATTAAATCTAAGTCTTTTAATTAATTACCGCCTGGAACTGAGAAACTGTTTACGATTTCTTTTATATCTTATTATTTAAATAATAATATTTTTGGATACACTAAAATTATACCTTGAATATTCGGGTGTTACACCTCTTCTCCACTTATTATGTTCATGTCCTCATGAACCACTCTTGGTGCACTGCAGGATAGTAGATCATCATCCATTCTTCGGGTTCCAAAGTGAATTCAGAACCTTTTCGATGTCTCCATTGGACTTTGACAATAGAAACCGTGTTATTTCTTAGTTGTTTAACTTTTTGTTTAACAATCTCGATGGGTTCTTCTACATAATTCAACTTCTCATTTATTTGGATTTCAAAAGAGGCATGTATGAAGCTTCGTCAACAAGACATTTTTGAAGTTGTGATACGTGGAAAGTATTATGAATACCACCAAGTTCATCCTGTAATTGTAACCGATAAGCTACTCTACCGACACGATCGAGGATTTCAAATGGTCCAATATACCTTGGACTTAATTTTCCTCTCTTACGAAAACGAATAATACCTTTCCTAGGAGAAACTTTTAACATCACTTTATCACTGAATTGGAATTCTATTGGTCGTCTGAGTTTGCCAGCATATGATTTCTGTCGATCCTGAGCCATTTTCAATCTTTCACGTAATTGATCAATCTTGTCAGTGGTTAATTGAACTACATCAGTGCTTCCTAATTCCCGTTGACTGACTTCTCCAAACAAATAGGGGTATGGCATTTTCGACCATAAAGCACCTCATATGGTTGCATCTTGATGGAAGAATGATAACTATTATTATAAGAAAATTCCCGATATCGCGTAAAAAGTCATATTTTTACTACTGATATCTCTCTCATTCTGGAACAATACTTGGCAAATAAACTCAGATAATGTTCAAATCAATAAAACTTTGCCAAGAAGGTCGAGATAGAGTTGCACGAGAAAAAACAAGCAAAATGGACGAAAAACAAGATTCCACACACGTTTGAAGATTCAAGATATTGAGACAAGATTTAAAGGAAAAAGTTCCCATCACTGAGATTTGTCTTATCCAAGAGATTTGTTTTCAAAATACAAATCTAACAGAAGAAGAATCAACAAAAACAGATGAAGAATGAAGATTCTACGTACGTCAGAAGATTCAAAAGATTCGGACGAGACATCCAAAGATCAGAGACATATTTTTGGGATTTCTTTTAATCAAAGTCTTCGTTTTTGAAAAACGAATCCAATGCAAAATGAATCGACGAAAACGGACGCATAACGAAGAAGATACGCACGAATCAAGAAACGAAGCGAAAGACGGTGAACTGGGACGGCAGCCTGCTAGCCGCCGCCGGCTGCCATGGTGGCGGCGCTGGCTGCCAGGCCACCGTCCCCCGTACTCTTTTTCTTCCTTGCCCGTACTCGTAGGGTACATGTGCTAGGCCTTTTCCGCAACTCTAGGGTACACATGCTAGACCTTTACGCGCTTTAGGGTACATGTGTTAGCAACTTTTCCACCTTTTGCTAACATATGCCCCAATTTGCTGAAATGCACCCATTTTCTCCTATAAATAGGAGGCTTCATGGCTCATTTCAAGACACACCTTTTTCATACACCTTACACACTCTTATATCTTTCTCACTTTGTTATTTCTTTCATAATTTGTTAGATTTACTTTTTCATTCTATTGGGCTAGTTTAGGAAACTTGTTTAGAATAGAACGAAAGCAAGGAACCAGCCATTGCCGGCCACCTACCAGCCACCGCCGGCCACCTGCCACCCGTCCCATTTCCGCTTTTTGGTCCTTTTGTGTACCCGGTGCCACACCTTTACGCGATTGTACGTACCTGGTGCCACACCTTTCCGCGAAAGTACGTACCTGGTGCACCACCTTTTCCACGTTTTTCTAATGTGCTCCCCAAGAAGCTAACATGAGCCGGATTTCACCTGTAAATAGGAGGCATGAGGCTTCATTTCAACACACACCTTCCACACCTTTCATATCTTTCTTATTTCTTTCTAGCTTTTATTTTCTTTTTCTCTATACTTTCTCTCTCTAAGCTAATTTAATTAATTTAGTGAGAGATAAGTAGGAGATTAATTATGTAGTAGTTAGTAGTAGCTAGCTTAGAAATGTAATGCCATGGAATATTCGGAAGTAATATAAGCATCGTTTTGCTCGCAATAATTACGGGTAATATCTATCCTTTCTTTTATTAATTATTTGTAATGTTCTTGTTTGATGTTTACGATTTATTAACATTAGAAATGTCTATTGCCATGATATGTGAGTAGTTGCTTATATGTTTGCCATGATTTAGATAGTTATAATGGGATGATATTAAATATTGTAAAGTAATATGACAGCCCCTATTCGACTGTTCCCGGATATAGTGCTGGAAACGCTTTATGCGGAGTACAAAACCTATTCATGCGAATTTATTTTATGGAGAAGTCGGTGTAAAATTTGTTAAAAATTTTCTATGATGAGAATTTATTTGAAAATTTTATGTTTGCTGAAAACTTTAGTTGATTTGAATTATGTTGGAAACTCTTGTAAAGACAGGACGCTGAAAATTTTTGTCTAGCAAGAATCAGTTGAAAATTTAGAAGTTGTTGAAAATTTCGAGTAAATGTTTGATGAATTTTTTTGAAAACTTGGGTTGGTAGAATTCCGTTGGAAACTCTTTTTATTGTAAAGTTTTGGAAATTTCCGTTGATTCTCATAGTGGCATATCCTTAAAAGAAAAGGGGTAAAGAATGAACGAGATCCTTATATGAGAACTAAGATTATTGCAGACGTGCTTGAAATAATACGTGACATCGTAGTACAAAGGTTAGTTGGTACAAGGTAATTTGATTAGTGATCAATAGGGTGCAAGTTGATAATTTATAGTATTCGAAGTTTACAAAACATGTCGGGCACTGTTACATCCGGACGAATACATAAGTCTTATACAAAATGTGATGGGGTTTTATACACCCATGGATAGATTATCGGGCTAACACTAGCTATGTTCACCGTTGTTCGGGTCTACTTCTAATCTATTATAGGTTCAGGTCATGTGGATAGTAACATGCTTTGAGCATGTCACTGTATCGCGGGAGTGTAGAGAGTAGCAAGATATTGTCTATTGAGTGTTGGCACATCTATTTGATCCACGTTTTTGTTCCTTGCAGCTTAGGTCATCATCTGAAGAGTAGTCGTCCTTAGGGGAGTTTGCCATCTTTTCTGGAGGGCGTTCTATTAGGACAATGAATCAACAACAAGAAGGTTTAGCCAATATCATAGTTTCGAAGAGTAGTCACAAAAATGACCGGGTAGTGTTCTCAGAGTTGTCAATCATGCTATATTGTTGTTTCGAAATGAACAAATGCTTGACGAAGGTGTTTGGTGCAGATAGTTGATAAATTGGTAGTTGCGGTTAGTCCTTGCAGTAGTGATTAGAATGTTCAAGTCATAGTTTGAAGTAGTTTATTGACTTAGTCGTTGTGAGTATCCCTCGAAATACTAATCCAGTGATGTTCGGAACAGACAAAGTCGCGAATCAAGTTATGAGTAAATCGTTTGACAAACGTGTCGAAAGGGTGACTAAACATGATTTAAGTAGTAAGTCTCGAGTTTTTAACAAAGTGTTGAGATACAAGTCAAAGAGTGATCAGTTTCCGGAATGAAAAACCGACACTTAGAACACTTGGATTACAAATTGGAAAGCTGATCAGACACAAGTGTCGCCTAAACAGCGACACTTACCTAAGTGATGCCTAATTTAGCGTCACTTATCCTTAGTGCCGCCTAATGATCAGACCCAATGCCGCCTGAACCAAGTGTCGCCTATAGAGACACTTACCCCAAGTGACGCTGCCAATTTAAAAAATCACATTTAACGTCACTTAACCTAGTGCCGCAAACCAACCAAGTGTCGCCTATAGCGACACTTACTTGAGTGACGCATAGAGTGTCGCCCCTAAGTGGCGCCTAAAATAGGAACTTCAAAACTAGTTTTCACACTAAGTGTCGAACTCACACAACTTCAATACTTGTATCTGACACAACGCATGAAACATATACTTGGAAAGTATACAATGAAACAACACATAATAATAACGGTTTAAGATTATTATTACAAACTTTCACCAAAGGGCCATACACGTTTTTGATAAACGAACTTGAACAACTTATTTTGACATATTAGTTGATGAACTAGCTTTAGGTGGACATAAACCCCCCACCTACCCGATTGGCTTAAGTGGACATTAACCCCCACTTATACAATCGCTATAGATGGTCTTTTGAGATATCTACTTATATAACCTCATACGTTTAGGGCGTTAGGAGGTGCCACACGGGACGAGAACACCCACTACTTGCTAATATTTGATATTGCTTGCTACCTGCTTAACACTGGTGAGTTTCATAGCCCCTTTTTACTATTTTTCAACTGGGTGAGAATACATACAACTGTTTTATATAAACTGCTTTTATGACCACAAGTACTGGCAACAAATTGCATGAGACCTTATGATAATCCACTAAAGCCCTCTACCCATCATGGTTCGTTAATATATGTGTGAATATTATTGGATAGTACTATCAGGGTTTAACTAACCTCGTCCGGGGTAGTTGCTCTAGCCAACCCACGGGCGCAATATTATTTGTAAATTAGAAGTGTATCGGATTAGTACACTTACCGGAGGCAAACAACGTTAAGCTCGAACTATGAGACTCATGCAAATGGTATACTTATAATGCAAAATGCAATACTTTTACTTATCGTTGATGAATGATACAATTTTGGTAATCTTGTGAATCGTACTTATAACTGTTTGCACAAACCTATGAACTACCCAACTTTATGTTGACCCTTTTAGTATGTATTCTCAGGTTTACAGACGCAGTAGGACTACCCACAAGAATCAAGACAGTAGGATGCTTTTGGAAAGCATAGCTCGAGTCGCATATTTTCAAACAAGAGATTTAATTGCATTACGGCATTTTGTATCAACAACTATGTATTTGAAATCTCTAGACTATTTTTGCGAACTCCAATGTTTTTAGGTAATAGTTGTAAACATTTGATTATGGCAATGTAACTATTTTTCAAACGTCTCATGTAGAGGTCGTTTGTTGTAATCTTTGTGTGATGATATTTAATTTGGTCAGCACCCCCATGACACCTCCTACTTACGCTGCCACGTGTTTTGGGGGTGCGACAGAAGATGAGGATCAAACTGATTCACCCCAAATGGATGAAGTCAAAAGGATGCAATGCTCCGAAGAAAACAATTCATTAGACGAATCCATTGATTATGAATTCGTTGGTCAATACTTCAGATCCACTCATCTCAAGAGAATGGAAACCATGCTCGACTCTCATTTTGACCGTTTAAAACCATTCACCTGAAACCGACTCCGAGATATAGATGCAATTGAGGAAGAGTTCCGATCCTCAAGCCAATTGGAAATATATGAAAAGCTCTTACAAAGAATCGCTGCATATAAGGCAAGTCAAACGAATGGCTTTGTGGAAGAAAACCTTCAAGATTCAGCCACGGAAGTCAGGACCATTGAAGTCGATAGTTCCAAACCTTTCAATAACGCACCATCAGATGAAGAATTCCACCAATTTCCAAATTCCCGTGATGAAGATTCTGAAGAAGAAATCAAGTATGACGACGATTGTATCGACGTCACTCTTAACGAACGCTCTATTTCCCCTGCTCCAGCAAATTCTCCTATCTCCACAACCGAGATATTGGAAATCCCCCTGTTAGATACCCACCAAGAGATGATTGACTTGATTGATGAAAACAAAGATGTCCGCGTCATCGTAGAAGCTATTAGAGAATCAACCAATGACTACACCACCGCTCAAAGGCACCTGATAAGGGAGATCGAATGAGAATACAATTCATACCTTGCCAATTATGGATCGCAAGAACCTCGCACTCTACACAAGTATATCCAAGAACTATCAGATTCCCTTCAAGCTCAATTCATAAGAGAAGCTCAATAACCAGAAAGACCCCACTACCCGATGGGAGAAATCGAGTTCTGCAGCAACCAGAGACAAATATACCAAAAAGTATATTGTGCCCTAGCCGGATCAGCTTTCCCCTACTTATCGAGTCAGAAGGCTACACTAGCATCAATGAGAACCAATCTGGAAAGAGCTACTGGAAACCCGCGGAATTATGCCGATCTCAGAATGGTGGGAGATCTTAGAACCCTTCTAGATCTCATGGAAACCGGAGAACACCTCACAACTTCAAAAAATTTCAGAATCATAATTCATTCCACTATTGGTCATCATGTTGAGCTAATAATTGATGAACTAAACGACTCAGTATATGATGAAGAAGTTCGTGAAGTACCAAGATTCATTCCGCACTTGTCATAAATCAACTTAGCAACATATGTGACGTGGAATGTATACTGAAGAAGATGTAGAGCTTGATGTCTATCGCAACAATACAATGAAATATTCAGCAAACTAATCTATGTTTTCTCGACTCGGACTTCCCCTTCAACCGTGAACAACATCAACTCATCAGACAAGTATGCCAAGCAACAAGATCCTTTGGAGTAGACCCTTTGGCTAGTGACTTTGAAGAAGTCAAAACTCAGTTCATGGCACTAATCGCTTCAATAGTCCCAGTATGAGATTGTTCGAACTTACACCTGCACAAGAGTTGACCCTAATGGACCAGTCACATGGTCAGTTAGATACATCAGCTACGGGATGGCAATCCTCGATCGATTAGCCACTGATCACTTCAAAAGCTTCAGGATGGAATCCACCAATCCACCAACCCTAATTGCTGACATGATAGAGCAATTCCTTCAGTACTTTCCTCCATGTTACAGCTTACCTAGGAGCCACGGTAACAACTCCAGCACCTGGGACGCATCCAACATCATCATCTGAAGAAAAGGACTAAGTCGAGCTCTCAACTTTAAAAGAGCGCTTCTCGGGAGGCAACCCGTGTTTTATATTTCTGCAAATTTTACTTCCCAAGAAGTGATAAATCTCTGACTATCTTTCACACTCGGATAAGCAAAGAATACCTCCTCCTTCAAGGAAGTAGTCGTATCCAACATATCTTATATCCGATGTGTTCACACCTACGAGACAAATCACAAGAAGTCTTGATCAAGAATGAACCCAGCAAGACAAAGTTCAGCACACGCGTACTAAGGAAAACCGCAACCACTGGGGAGTACCTCTTCACCAATATTTTTCCTTCGTTTCAAATATACCATATCCTTTATGCTTATCACTAAGTGTGGGATTCAAACCCAACACACACTGCTAAAAGAATACATCTTAGATGTTTAAATTCTTAAGTGTGAGATTTTATCCCAGTCAGAGCTTAGAATAACATCGAGGATGATGTTCCATTAAGTATGGGAAAGCAGTAGTTACACTACTGTGAAATGGATTATGGTATATGCTTGATTCTAAGTTCGTTGCTCTTTAGACCATCCTTCTCTAATAAGTAAACAAAATTTTTCAAAACTAATTTAAAAATATGTTGAAAATGAAAAATTTCAAAGAATGATTTACTTTGGGGGAGAAGGATATATAAAATATGAATTCCTTTGAAAAATTAGTCTAGTAATCCTATAAAGAGCATTGCATGACTAGGCACACAACAAACCAACTTTCGATTCGTGAGGTATCTTGAGCCATATAAAGCATTCGTTTTTAATGCTTCACCTTTTCGATTCTTGAGTGTGCCGATGTATCAGAATTTGCTCCTGTTATGCATTTTGAATCTGAATTCGTGAATGAAAAGGAGATTGAATCACATCATTCTTATACCCATCCATACACCCAAAGATGAAAATACGTTATCCCTACTCTCTCAAAAACATCCCTCAAACTTCATAGAAAGTTCCAAAGATGAAAGAAGAGAAGCTACAAGGATATGACGTTGAAAAAAAAAAGAATTCAAAGAAAAGAAAGTCAAATGGAGAAAAAGACTCTTACCAAAAATCATGAGAAAAGAGCGTCAATCCTCTCAAAAATTCCAGCTTTCCTCTTCACAAAAAATATATATAAACCTATGAAAAACCAACACAACCCCCTCTCATATCACCAACACTCCACTCCAAAAACCCTACACCACTTCTCCTAGAATGATTGTGGCTAGATCGTCTTCGCACTCACTTTAAAGGTAACGATTTGATTCTCGATCAAGTCTATGAAGATAAACGATACATGACTGGCGTTTTGAGTGATTGATAAAATTAGAATAGAAAATCCAAAACACTTTGAGTGATTGGAGTAACCACCGTGAGAGGATCCTAGTCATGTATCCAAGATCAAAGATCAAAAGTATGCTCCCAAAGATTACAATGCCACTTTTTCAAAAGCACAAATATTTTATTTTTCCAAAACCCCCGCAGTAGAAAGTTCTGCCTCGAAATATTTTATTATCTACTTATTTCTAACCATGCTTGAAATTCGAGTTTGCTTGAGGACAAGCAAAGTTCTAAGTGTGGGATACTTGATATCGCGTAAAACGTCACATTTTTACTACCGATATCTCTCTCATTCTGGAATAATACTTGGCAAATAAACTCAGATAACGTTCAAATAAAAAAAACTTTGCCAAAAAGGTCAAAAGAGAGTTGCACGAGAAAAATCAAGCAAAACGGACGAAAAACGAAGATTCCCACACGTTTGAAGATTCAAGACATCGATACAAGATTTAATGGCCAAAGTTCCCATCACTGAGATTTCTCTTATCCAAGATATTCATTTTCAAAATGCGAACCTAACAGAAGAAGAATCAACAAAAACGGATGAAGAATGAAGATTCTACGCACTCCGGAAGATTCAAATGATTCGTACGAGACATCCAATGATTAGAGACATATCTTTGGTATTTCTTTTCATCAAAGTCTTTGTTTTTGAAAAATGAATCCAACGCAAAAAGAATCGATGAAAATGGACGCATAGCGAAGAAGATACACACGAATCAAGAAACGAAGCGAAAGACAACGAACCGGGGCGGCAGCCTGCTAGCCGCCGCTGGCCACCAGGCCACCGGCGCGGCTTCCAGGACACCGCGCCCCATACCCTTTTTCGTCCTTGCCCATACTCACAGGGTACATGTGCTAGACCTTTTCCGCAACTCTAGGGTACACGTGCTAGACCTTTACGCGCTTTAGGGTACATGTGCTAGCAACTTTTCCACCTTTTGCTAACATATGACCCAAGTTGCTTAAATGTACCCATTTTTTCCTATAAATAGGAGGCTCCATGGCTCATTTCAAGACACACCTTTTTCATACACCTTACACACTCTTATATCTTTCTCACTTTGTTATTTCTTTCATAATTTGTTAGATTTACTTTCTCATTCTATTGGGCTAGTTTAGGAAACTTGTTTAGAATAGAACGAAAGCAAGGAACGAGTTTGTAATCTTTGGTGTAAGCTTGGAGTTATTCTTATTAATTCAAGTCTATTCCTTCTCGCGCATTTATCAGTTATTTCTATCCTTATCTATCTTAATTAAATATGTATACTTTAATTATGCTAGAGATAGTTTGTGCCATGATTAGTGAGTAGATTACTATTGTATTTGTTGTGATGTAATTAGCATAAATAATTATGGGATGATCTTAAATATGTCGTGAAGTAATATGACGTCCCCTATTCGATTGTTTACTTGATATAGTACTGGAAACGCTGTTAAGCGGAGTCGGTTAACGACCGAAGGTACTTGTATTATGGATCGACATTATAAAAATGGAAACTTTATGAACGGACTTATCTTGTGATTGTAAACATAAAACATATATTCGCTTTTCGATTAACAAACGTGATTGTAACCTTGTAAAGAGGAGTCGCGAACCTTAATACTTGGTCAATAATTATCTGTGTCAAAACTACGGTTTAATTGTAACGTCATGCAATCATCATAAAATGCAATGTGATTACGTGGAATTGCCATGAGTATAGTACACTCCAATCACAATGTACTTATCATGAAAACATTGTGAAGCAATTAAATTTACAACGGAAACATCGGTTAACGATTAAATACGTTGTGAACTATTGTAGTATTTTCCGATATGGTATGGGTTTAACTTTATGCAAAAGCCGCCAGCATTTTAATTAGATTAGTTTAGATTAGATTAGAGTAAGTAGGCTATTGGTTAAATAACCATTCACGAAAACCTATGAATTTGTTAATTGTATTAAGAAAGGCAAGTTTAAAATCCAATTTAAAATGATATATTTCCTTAAACCATTAAACCTAAAGTAAGGTACCTAAGAAACCTAAACACTTTCCCTCGCTTACCATGCTTGAGTTTCACTAATAGGAATTAATCAACTAAGTCCGAACATATTTTCTAAGTTAGTTGTTTACCGGATTTGTAGTCCTTGTGGTATTAAGAACGGTTAGACTTGTTATGGACTTGCTACTCTTTTCCTTCGCCCATGAGCGAACGCGTTCAATAATAAGGGTCACTGACTCCCTCGCAGGAGAGTGTGGAGAGTTGAGCATTGTCTGTCTGATCAGAATCATGATACCCTAGTTCCTCGTGACGTATCAGTTGATAACTGACTGATAAGGAATCTACGGCTTATACCATAAGCTATCAAATTCAGTAAACATTCCCAATTTAGATAAATGTTTTCTCTGAAAATTCATCATCCTATATTATGAGCTAATGAAATCACAACAAATACTACTTTCCATCATCTGATTTATTATTATCTTTTATTCGCTTTATTAGTTTATTTAGTTAACTGAACCAAAAACCCCAACGCACTTTTATAAAAACCTATACTAGAATGTAACGATTGATTGGATGACCTCCGTTTCAATTCAGTTTCTCTTTAAGAATGAATGAAGGTCATACTTACCGTTTACTAGCCTTTGGTTCAGTAGTAATAAGTCACACTTAGACCCCAACATTTACAAATTTAAAACACCCACCAATTAGCGTTGTGATCATTCGCGCTTGCGACGGTCGGAACACAATCAATTCCACTAATGGAATATGAGAATCCCAGCTACCACCAAAGTCAATGATACATGCTCGCAACATATCTTCAAGAGTTTGAATCGTACATTCACTTTGTCCATCTGTTTGAGGATGAAAGGCCGTACTGATATGCAATTGAGTACCCATGTCCTCTTGAAACTTTTTCCAAATCCGAGAAGTGAAATGAGTATCTATATCCGAAACAATAGAAACAGGTACTCCATGACAAGCAACGACCTCACGAATATAGATATCAGCTAATACTTCAGATGATGATGCTTCCTTGTAGGTACAAATAGAGCACTTTTAGTAAAACGATCCACTATCACCCAAATGACATCATGCTGGCGAGGAGTTCTCGACAACTTTGTAACAAGATCCACGGTGATGTGTTCCCATTTCCATACTGGAATTTCCAAAGTTTATAGTTTTGTAACACCCCCAAATTTACTGTTGTGCGGAAGCAAGCTTTGGGTGTTACTAATTAATAATCAAGCACCAAAGTAAAGCAAACGACATCTATATGAAACGTCGTACAATAGTACAAAAGTATTACATGGTTGAATCATAATAACAAGCTTCGAGTTCGAAAATGATTTCCTAGAGATTCTAATACATAACTGATATACAAAAAAGTAATGCAAAAGAATCTCCACAATTTTGTATGCATGCAACTCGAGCTATCAGTCCTGAGTGTGGTGCAGTCCTACTGCTGTAATGTACCTGAGATAAATGCTAAAAAGTGTCAACCAAAAAGGTTGGTGAATCTCACAGGTTTAGTATAGTAATCCTTTATGAACCACAAGTAAAGTACCAGTAATGCCTTTGAGCATAGAAAGTAAATCAGTAACTCAATAAACCAGTAGGTCAACACAATTACCATGAGCTCACAAGCTGAAGCTTAACAGTGTAGTGTGAATGGTACAGTCAAGTACAGCATCACGTACCCCCGTGAGTGCTATCCGGACACTCATATGTAACAAGTACTAATATGTCTGTTTCTACGGTGTAATCTGTGGTAGCGCTACTACCCCAGGCAGGGATTGTCAGTCCCAAATGGATCCATTTACTAGTAATCGCGCTTAAGTCCATAACTAACAACTTATGATAGGAGGATTTCAGTGGATAAAAAGTAACTCATGTAATGTATGTAAAAGTAGTGTGTAGCAGTTCAATACTTGTGTTCATACGTAAAAACGGTAGCAAATATCTCACTCCAAGTAGAAAACAGTAAAAACGGGGCTGTAAGACTCACCTGAGTCTAGCAAACAAGTATAGCGGATGTAAGTCCGTAAGTATGTGTCGGATGTAATTCCGTAGTGTGGTTCTCCGAACCCTGCAACCTTCTGACATCCGAAACGCACAAGGTCGTAAGCAAGTAAGTAAGTTGGTGTCATGAAGGATCACCCATGCTAGTTGTCCACTCAACTAGGAAATGTCCAAGTATTTGTTTGTACTTTTATAACTATTTTGTAAATAAGTGTGGCCCGTTGGTGACGGATGTGTAATAATAATTCAAATATTATTATTATGTAATTCATTGTGCTTGTATATCTTGTAAAGCATATACAATAGTTGGTTATTTGTAATGTGACGTGTAACCGTCGTTTGGATGTAAGTCCGTGCGAGTGTAAGCTCGTCTTATAAATAATTGGTTCGAGTGTAAGCTCGTGGTAGAGTGGGTGTAATCCCATCTAGGTGTATGTGTAATCTCATATCTTCATACTTATATGTATAAGTAATAAATGGGTGCGAGTGTAATCTCGTAAGTATAGTTATTGATTCCAGTGTAAGCTCGTATGCGTTCAAGTTGTAGCGTATACTTCCAAAGTATATATATATATATATATATATATCATGTAAGTGTAGTGTTGTATGTATTCAATACTTAGTATAAAAAGTATTTTAATGTTTCCATTTTGTGCGACAATATGTATCTCGACAATGACATTCACGGACACTGTTCATGCGACAATCGCATTCTCGGACCACTATTCATACGATAATAGATTCACGGAGTTTTGTTCATACAACAATAGCATTCACGGAGTACTATTCATGCGACAATGATGAGGGTATTGTCGCAGGTCTAGAGTTTTTCCGATTTCGTTTAAGTATTCGTTTTCGTTTACTAGGTCAAACGGGTTTGGTTTGATTTCGAGTGTTATCAAGTCCGAAACTATGCATCCGAGTCTCACCCTAAAGTCCGAGAGTCAACCCTTAGTCCGACAGTAAACAAAAGTCAATTTTTACTGTTCATCCGTCAATAGATTCACGGAGTTACTGTTCATCCGACAATGTGATTCACGGATTCTTTGTGATTTTTATCTAAAATAGTAAAATTTATCGAATCGCTCTGAAATATTTACACGATGTTCCCACATATGTTATGTACTTCCTGTAATTCTTTTATGACTTTTAGAGGTCGTTTAATATTTTATAAAAATTCACAAAGTGTCAGGGTTCAGTTTAATCCGAGATTAGACCACTTCTCACAAATCTAATTTTCTGGAGAAATGGGTGTATTTCTGGAATGAGCCAAAGAAGAACTTTTTGTACATAACAAAATTAAAAAGATTTCCAGAGTGGTCTAATACGTTTTTGAGGTCTAGAACTCGAGATATGGTCTCGAGAATTAGGCGGTTTTTACTGCTCGCCGGAACAGTAAACCTATGTTACCGGAGAAAAATGTTTTCGAGTAGCAAACAGAGTCAAAAAGTTATGACACTAATTTTGTTGGAAAGATAACTTCTTGTACTACATTTTAGACTTAAGAAACGTCCATTTTGGTGTTTTAATGATTTTTATAAAATTCATGGAAGTAGGTATAAAATCTGGACAGGAAGGTTAACTTCCTGTTTTCGAGTTTTAATTTGTGTTTCGACTTATCTTTTGGACATATAATGGTTGAGTGGCCACTAAAACATGATTATAAAATTAAAACAAGTATTTTAGAAGAGTAGAAAAGTTCTCACAATGGTATATGAAGAAACGGAGACGGTAGGAGTGATGTACACGCATAGGTGATCGTTTTGGTGTCTTCGGCTTCGTTTTTCCTTCAAGAGTGAGGTGGTGGCCAATGGTGGATGATGGTGGTTTGTGGTGGTGGTGAGACTGACCTCTGGTCATTCTAGAGAGAGAGAGAAGAGAGAAGGAGGAGAGAAAAGGGTGGAAATGGTGAGGTATAGGTGAAAGAGTGAGGTGGGATGTTTGTGTGTGAATCAAGGAAGGAAGGGGAGAGTATGTCAAGCCATACTCTTGCCATTTTCTGCAGCATTTAGTTGGGTCCCACTCCATCTGGGTGTTTAAATTGTTCCCAAAGTTAAGTTAAGTGTCGTGTTCATTTACGCGATCGTTTTACGTTTTAATTATCCTTATAACGTTTTATACAATACGTTTTGTTAACGATTTAAAACCCAATATTTTTAATAAAACTCTTACTCAAATAATATATTCTAAGCAATTAAAATAATATTCCAGTTTTCATTTGGTCATCGGTCGCGAATCGTGTGTTTTCGTCGCGTACGGATTGTTTTGTACGATATTTAATATGTGTAATATATTCTCGCAATATATTAGGGTAAATAATGTTTGTTTGGATAATTCCACATTATTTTTAAATAATTTTTCACCAATGTCCATGTTAAACGGTGTCGGACCTCGTCCGGTTCATGAGTGTATGTAATTACACAAAATGTTACGTATATTTAGATTAATACAAAACTAAAGATAAGTAAAAACGGTAGCAAATATATGAAATTACACAAAATGTATGTAATTACACAAAATGTTACGTATATTTAGATTAATACAAAACTAAAGATAAGTAATTACAAGTAAGTTAGGCACTAATTAAAGTCCTAAATTAGCGGGTGTTACAAGTTTCCCCTATGGTTGTTGGTGCTCAGCTTTAACTTGTAGACACGTGAGACAATTCTGAATATATTTAATGATATCACGTTTCATGCCAGGCCACCAATAATCACATTTTAGATCACGATACATTTTGGTAGCACCTTGGTGAATAGAATATTTCGATTTATGAGCCTCATCCAACAACACTTTCTTTACATCATTCGTGATTGGTATCCAAATTCTACCATAACGAGTTTTTAAACCTCGAGAGTCATCAATTAATTCAGAGAGTTGACCCTTTAAACGTTGTTTATTCGGGTCATTTGAAGATAATGCATCAATTTGTGCAGCTTTAATAGAATCGAGTAATTGAGGAAAAATGATCAAGCTAAGAGATTTCACTGAAAGTACATAATGTGTAGCCCGGCTAAGGGCATCAGCAACGATATTAGCTTTATCAGGGTGATAAAGAATGTCACAATCAAATCTTTGACAAATCAAGCCACCTTCTCTGCCGATTATTTAAATCCCGTTGATCAAAGAAATATTTCAAACTTTTGTGGTCAGTATATATTGTAGACTTGACTCTATACAGGTAATGTCACCAAATCTTTAATGCAAAGACCACAACTACTAATTCAAGATCATAAGTAGGGTAATTTTGTTCATGCGGTTTAAGCTGACGTGAATCATAAGCAATAACTTTTCCACGTTGCATTAAAACACAACCCAAGCCAAGCTTTGAAGCATCACAATAAACAACCATATCCTCATTACCCTCAGGTAAAACAAGGATAGGAGATTGATCGAGCCTTTATTTCAGTAGTTGAAAAGCTTTAGATTGATTCTCACCCCATTTCCATGAAACATTCTTTCGAGTCAATAGAGTCAATGGGGTAGCAATTTTAGAAAATCTTAAATGAAATGAAGATAATATCGCGCAAGACCAAGAAAACTCCTGACTTCAGTGGGGCTCGAAGGTGGGTCCCACTTCATGACAACAGCTACTTTGGATGGATCAACTTGAATACCACGGACATTAATCACATCTCTGAGAAATTGAACTTCACGTAACCAGAATTCACATTTTGAAAATTTAGCATAAAGCTTTTCATATCGAAGCATCTCCAAAACCTGTCTTAAATCTATTCCATGATCACCCTGGCTTTTTGAATAAATGAGAATATCATCAATGAAAACAATTACGAATTTGTTAAACATAGGATGGCATATACGATTCATCAAATCCATGAAGGCAGCTTGAGCGTTAGTCAGACCAAATGGCATGACAACGAATTCATAGTGACCATAGCGAGTTCAGAAAGCAGTTTTAGAAATATCATCTTCCCTTACCTTCAACATATGGTAGCCAGATCGGAGATCAATCGGTGAGAAGAAACTAGCACCTTGCAGTTGATCAGATAAGTCATCGATTCTGGGTAACGGATAATGATTTTTAATGGTCACTTTGTTTGATTCTCGATAATCAATACACATCCGTAGGGATCCATCTTTCTTTTTAACAAATAATACTGGAGCTCCCCAAGGTGAACTGCTAGAATGAATAAAGCCTTTGTCAAGAAGTTAATGATTCATCATATCTTGCATTTCTGTTAGACCTAAACGATAGGGAAAAGAATCAGAAAACAGGCTAAAAAGTTGAAGTTTGAAGAAGATAGTCGAAATAGTGAAAATTTGGAATTTTGCATCCATACGGCGTATGGAAAATCCATACGGTGTATGGATTGAGTGATTTGGGCTGCCAGTTATGCGCACCTGGACCATGGGCTTTTGCATCCATACGGCGTATGGAAATTCCATACGGCGTATGGATTGAGTCAGCTGATTTTCACACATTCCAGCACCATTTTCAGAGCATTTTCAAAGGTAGAGGCAAGAAGAATCGAAGTCCTTTCAGTTATTCAATCATTCTTTCGGTTTCTCGGTTCGAATACTTTAATCCTTTTCATTTGATTTTGATTTCGGTTTTATTTGTAGATCTCATTTTCTGTAACAATATGATTGGCTAAGTAAGACACTTGCTGACGTATGTAGCGATTTCAGCTTTCATATTCGGCTACCAATAAAATTCCTTGATGCCGTGATACATTTTGTCGGATCCAGGATGGATAGAATATTTGGACTTGTGAGCTTCATCCATCAACAAGTCTTGTAGGTTTCCAAAACTGGGTAACCAGATTCGGTTTGAGAAATACCTAATCCAGTTAGGCTTGATTTTGAATTGTTTGTCCATGCCTCGCAAGGCTTCGTTTTTGATATTATCGGGTTTCAGAGCTTCGAGTTGAGCAGTGAGAATCTGAATGTTTAGATCATTGTGAATGGTCATGCTGAGGGCTCGGACTCGAAGTGGTTTCGTTCGTTCCTTTTGACTGAGGGCATCGGCAACAACATTTGCCTTACCCGGATGGTACTTGATCTCACAATCGTAGTCGGTGAGCAACTCGACCCATCGACGTTGCCTCATGTTGAGATCCTTTTGATCGAAGATGTGTTGGAGACTTTTGTGGTCGATGAAGATTGTGCACTTAGTGCCGTAGAGGTAGTGTCTCCATATTTTGAGGGCAAAGACGACAGCTCCGAGCTCGAGATCATGGGTGGTGTAGTTCTTTTCATGAATTTTGAGCTGTCGCGAAGCATAAGCAATAACTTTGTCTCGTTGCATCAGCACGCAACCGAGACCTTGATGAGAAGCATAGCAGTATACCACGAAGTCATCAGTGCCTTCGGGTAAAGATAGAATCGGAGCACTGCAAAGCTTTTGTTTCAGAAGTTGGAATGCTGACTCTTGTTTATCAGTCCAGTTGAACTTTTTGTCTTTCTGAGTCCAGTTGAACTTTTTGTTTCAAAAGACGGATTCCATACGTTCCATCCATCAGAAAGATAAAAAGTTCGACTGGACTGATAAACAATAGTCAGCGTTTTAACTCCTAAAACAAAAGCTTTGCAGTGCTCCAATTCTATCATTACCTGAGGGCACTGATTACTTCGTGGTATACTGCGATGCTTCTCAGTAAGGTCTCGGTTGCATGCTGATGCAATGAGACAAAGTCATTGCTTACGCTTCACGACAGCTCAAATATCATGAAAAGAACTACACCACCCACGATCTCGAACTAGGAGTTGTCATTTTTGCTCTCAAAATCTGGAGACATTACCTCTATGGCACTAAGTGCACAATCTTTACCGATCACAAAAGTCTCCAACACATATTCGATCAAAAGGATCTCAACATGAGACAACGTCAGTGGGTCAAGTTGCTTACCGATTACGATAGCAAAATCAAGTACCATCCGGGTAAGGCAAATGTTGTTGCCGACGCCCTCAGTCGAAAGGAACGAACGAAACCACCTCTAGTCCGAGCCCTCAACATGACCATTCACAATGATCTAAACATTCAGATTCTCACTGCTCAACTCGAAGCTCTGAAACCCGATAACATAAAAAACGAAGCCTTGCGAGGCATGGAAAAACAATTCGAAATCAAACCTAACGGGATTAGGTATTTCTCAAACCGAATCTGGTTACCCAGTTTTGGAAACCTGCGAGACTTGGTGATGGATGAAGCTCACAAGTCCAAATATTCTATCCATCCTGGATCCGACAAAATGTATCACGGCATCAAAGAATTTTATTGGTAGCCGAATATGAAAGCTGAAATCGCTACATACGTCAGCAAGTGTCTTACTTGCTCGAAAGTCAAAGCCGAATATCAAAAACCTTCTGGTTTACTCAAACAGCCCAACATTCCTGAATGAAAATGGGAACAAATTGCCATGGATTTCATAACCAAACTACCCAAGTCAGCGAGCGGTTGCGACACCATTTGGGTAATCGTCGATCATCTCATGAAATTTGCTCATTTCCTGGCAATCAAGGAAACCGACCAAATGGAATGCCTCACACGAATCTACATCAAAGAGGTTGTTTCTCGACACGGTGTCCCAATCTCGATTATCACCGATAGGGATAGTCGTTTCACATCTCACTTTTGGCAGTCACTTCAAAAATCATTGGGTACCCATCTTGATATGAGTACTGCATACCACCCTCAAACCGATGGCCAAAGTGAACAAACAATTCAAACACTGGAAGACATGCTACGAGCTTGCGTAGTTGACTTCGGTGTAAACTAGAAAAAACATCTACCGTTGTGTGAGTTTTAGTACAACGACATCTATCACACCAGCACTAAGGCTGCACCTTTCGAGGCACTGTACGGTCGTAAGTGCCGATAACCTATCTGTTGGACCGAAGTGGGAGATAGTCAACTCACTAGTCCTGAAATCATTCACGAAACTACTGAAAAGATCTTCGAGATCCAAAACAAACTCAAAGCCGCACGTGATCGTCAGAAAATTTATGCTGACGTGAGACGCAAACCGCTCGAGTTCCAGGTTGGGGATCGAGTGCTACTCAAAGTTTCAGCTTGGAAAGGTGTCATCTGATTCGGTAAACGCGGGAAGTGGCATATCGGTTGCAGCTGTCACCCGAACTCAGCAGTGTGCATCCCACTTTTCACATTCCTAACATGAAGAAATGTCTATCTGATGAGACACTTATTATTCCACTCGATGAAATCCTATTGGACGACAAGCTTCATTTTGTTGAAGAACCCGCCGAAATCATGGACCGTAAGGTCAAACAACTCAAACAAAGTCGCATCCCCATTGTCAAAGTCAGGTGGAATTCGCAGCGTGGGCCGGAATACACCTAGGAACGAGAGGACCAAATGCGGATCAAGTATCCTAAGTTATTCACTAACGCTACTTCAATCACGACTTCAAACTAAATTTCGGGACAAAATTCTCTTAAAAGGGGGAGAATGTGACACCCGTCAAATTAGGACTTGTAATTAGTACCTAATCAAGTGTAATACAAGAAATTAGTTCTGTGTTAGACTAAGTAATGTATCAATATATACATATATATATTGTTGAATATATAAAAGTATGCGATTTGATTAAATCGTACAGGTTTCAAATCGAATGCAATTCGGTTCAATTAATACGGACGTTGGTGAACCATTTTATTAAATAATATGATATTATTTAATAACTCTATTTTATCCAAAAATATTACTTAGATAATATTCCAACTCAATTTCGTATCGTACAAACAACCATTACGAGATTAAAATAATTAACGCACGAACAAACGAAACAAGAATAAGTTATATTTTATAACTCAAGTAAAAGTATTTAATGAAATACTTGAACAAAATTATTGAGTAGTTATTCGTATTTTAAAAAGTATATTTAAACGTTTAAAAGATCGAGGAAACGAACACCGCACGGAGTGCAAACGCGGAGGATTAAAAATTGGGAGATTCCCTCCCCCTTTTCCCCAAAAATCTGCCAAAAAACCCCCCCTTCCCTCCTCATTTTTCAACTTCCTTTCGCTCTCTCCATTTTTCTTCCTCTCAAACTTCACCACACCACCATCACCCTAATTCTCAAAATAACACCACAAAACGACCTCCAATCTCGAAGCTTCTTTAGAGAAAAATGATCACCTCGTCTCGATCTACGTTTCCATCCTTTCGGATTTCTCCAGCGCTAAGTTGTAAGTTTTCCGACAAAACGAAACTCTCTGATTTTACCTATTTTTACTTGTTTATGGGTTATTTAAGCTTATAATGTCCAAATATGGGTTGGGTAAAAGTTTCAAGTCAAACGAAAACCGGAAAATACCTTTTCGGCTCATTTTTCGGCGAACAGCTCGTTATGTCGCAGAGGCTCCAGGCCACCTGTGACACAAGGCTTTATGTCGCCAAATCATGTTCTATGTCACATATAGTGACATAAGCCTCTATGTCACACTACTTCACGGATGTCGCATATAGCGACACAAATAGTTATGTCGCAATAATTACGGACGTCGCATATAGCGACACAAAACACTATGTCACAAAACTTATTTCTGTCGCACATAGCGACAAAACATCTTATGTCGCATTAAATTGTGGATGTCACACTTATTGACACAAGACCCTACGTCATAGTCATGATCTGCGACATAATAGACTATGTAGCATAAATCAGAAACTTGAAAACATGGATTTTTACCAAGTGTCAAACTTATGTAATTTCAAACACTTATACGATACGACTTTTTAAATACATCGGAATACGTTTATGAACATGAACACTCGAAATCATAATAATAATAACCAATCACCAACGGGTCGTACACGTTTTCAAAACATAAATCAAATCAACCTAGTCGTAGTAACTTGGACAAGTTAAACAACCAAATCGTAGTAATTTGGACATTCTAAGTTGGACGAACAACTAAAAGGGTAGTCTTTCGAGATACCTACTCATGTTATAACCATCGCGTGTCTTGGACACCCTCAGGTTACAAGTCTTCGGACATTGATTCATGGCTAATCAAACAAGTTTATTAAGTAAAACTTTTCAAGACTCAGGTGAGTCTCATAGCCCCTACTTTACAGTTTTGACAGGGGTGTGCTTACATTGCTCGTTTTATTTTACAATATGAATGCATGTACAATACAAATCAAATACTACATGAGCTGTTTTCACTAATCATTTCAAAGTCCTCCACAACATAGTTTGGTAATACATCTGTAGCGTGATCATATAGGATTGACAACCCTCGTCTGGGTTAGCACGCACTAACTGGTCAAATGAACGTATTAGCATTTAGGAAGATGAGTGTAGATTAGGCACTCATAGGAGGCAACTCATTTAGGTTTCCTTAATTGGACCTGACACTCAAGTTAAGCTCAGACTATGTACTCATGGTTGTATAACTTTTATTTTGCTTAATTGCATTTTAAATTCAATTAAAATCTTACGGTTCATACAAATATGTGTTGACATACAAACCTGTGAGCTCACCAGCATTTAGCTGACCCATTTTAGCATGTATCATAGGTACTCAGCAGTAGGTTTGCTACCCCATCAGGATTCATTAGCTCGTGTCTTCATTCAATCAAACAGAAATTTAGTTGCATTATTATATTTTGTATAAAGTAATTATGTAATGTAAATCTCTCAATTTCAAGGAACTGAGCTAATGTAAACAATATGTTTGATGTAAACTTTGGTTTTATTAATACAATGTAAAACGACGCATTTAGTGCTCGTTCATTATATCTTATGTGCTGTGTATATTGATTAGTCGCGCCTCGACCCGATTCGCTTTCGCAACCCGAATTTGGGGGTGCGACAAGAAAACAGAGTCAGTCTTCAGAATCTGCAACTGCGCAGAAGACTACAAGGTCAAGTTTTCCACCTGCACTTTCATGGATGGTGCTCTTACTTGTTGGAACAGTTACATGCTAACAGCGGGGGATTGATGTCGCTTATCAACTCCCCTGGGATGATTTGAAGATGCTGAAAGATGAATACTGCCCTAGGGAAGAACTGCAACAACTTGAGGTTGAATTCTGGAACCTCGCTGTCAAAGGTGATGATATTGTTGGGTACACTACCCGTTTTCACCAGCTGGAACTCTTGTGCCCATCCATGGTTGATCCCAAGTACAAGAGGATTGAAAGATATATTTGGGGACTCCCGGAAAAGATTCAGGGGAATGTTACCTCATCGAAACCAGGGACTATCCAAAGTCTCGTTCGTATGGCACATGAACTGATGGCACAAGTTGTCCGACAACTGAGAGTAACAAACAGAAATGGACTGGGAACAATAACCATAACCAACAACATAACAAAAGGTCTGAAACTGCTAAGGCCTATGTTGCTGGTTCAGATGACAAGAGGGTATATCGGGAACAAACCATATTACTCTAAATGCACTCTTCACCATGACGGTTCTTGCCCCTGTAGCAAGTGCAAATGGTTTGGGCACTTGGCTAAAGATTGCAGAGCAAACACCAGTACTAACACTAGTGCACCCAAGACCTACTATGAGTGCAACGGTACCGGTCACTTCAGAAAAGATTGCCCGAAACTGAAAAACAACAACATAAACAGGAACAACAACAACGCTCGAGGTAGAGCTTTCGTTCTTAACTCAAGGGAGGCCCGTCAAGACCCTGATGTGGTCACGGGTACATTCCTACTCAACGGTTTAACTGCTTCTGTATTATTTGATACTGGTTCCGATAAGAGCTTCATTTCTGATAAGTTTTATCCGCTACTTGACACTACAACTTATTGAGGCTGACAGTGTGATACCTACTTGCACTTTAAACTTAGCTAATGAGCTCTTTCCCATTGACTTGATACCCGTCGAAATTGGCAGCTTTGACATCATCGTCGGCATGGATTGGTTATCCAAGCACCGAGCCGAGACCGTTTGTTTTGAGAAAACCGTACGCATTCCTGTCATCACCGGTGGAACTTTAGTGTGACACACGTCAAATTAGGACTAGTAATTAGAACCTAATAATCTGTTAATACATGTAATTAGTTCTGTGTTAGGCTAATTAATGTATCAGATAATATATATTGTTGAATATATACAATTACACGATTTAGCTAAATTGTGCACTTTTCAATCGAATGGACTTCGATTCAATTAATACGGACGTTGGTGAACAATTTTATTTAATAATATAACGTTATTTAATAACACTATTATATCCAAAATATTATTTTGATGATATTTCGTATCCGTTTCATATCGTACAAACAATGTCTACACGATTAAAATATTAAACGCGCAAACGATCAAAACAAAGTTAAGTTATATTTTATAACTCAATTATAAAGTATTTGAGAAAATACTTCAACAAAAAAAATATCGAATAATTATTCATATTTTAAAATGTATATTTAAACGCGTATAATATTATTTAAAAGTTTAAATGATCGGGAAAATGAACACCACACGGAACGCAAACATGGGGAAACAAAAATTGATGAGGCCACACTTTGGTGACCCCACCAAACCGGCCCAAAGGTGAGGTCATCACCTCCCCACCTCATTTCCCTCCCACTCAAAACACACACACACATATCCTCACTCTCTCTCTCTACCTCTTACTCTCTCAAAAAGAACCACCACTTCCACCACCAATTTCCACCACGAAAACTGATTATTTCACCTAGCTCATTTGAAAGAAAATGATCACGGAGTCACGATCTACCTTTCTATCTCTTCAGAATCTCCTCGCGTTGATTCGTAAGTTTCTGACAAATCGTAGTCATTTGGACAAGGAACAACTACAAGGTGATCTTTATAGAGACCTACTCACGTTTATAACCATCACGTGTCGTGGACACCCTCAGGTTACAAGTCTTCGGACACCAATACTCAGCAAATTAAATCAAGTTTATTAAGTTTAACTCTCAAGACTCAGGTTAGTCTCATAGCCTATATTTTATTGTTTTTACTCAGGGGTGTGATATACTGCTCGTTTTGTTTTACTATATGAATGCAAGTACAAAATCAAACAAATACTACATGAGTTACTTCACTAATCATTTCAAAGCCCTCCTCATCATAGTTTGGTAATACGTTGTAGCGTGAATATTAGTATATGGTACCATATAGGATTGACCATCCTCGTCCGGGTTAGCACGCACTAACTGGTTAAACGGATGTATTAATATTTGTTCAGACGAGTGTAGATTAGGCACTCGTAGGAGGCACCTCGATCAGGATACCTTAAATGTGGACCTGACACCTCGAGTTAAGCTTAGACTATGTGCTCATGGCTGTATAACTTTTATTTTGTTGTTGCAATTTGAATTCAATTAAAATCTTCCGATTCATACGAATATGTTTTGACATACAAACCTGTGAGCTCACTAGCATTCACTGACCCATTTTGGCATGTATCACAGGTACTTAGCAGTAGGTTGGCTGCCCAATCAGGATTCATTAGCTCGAGTCAGCATTCAAACAATTAGAGATTTAATTGAATTATTATAATTTGTATAAAGTAATTATGTAATGTAAATCTCTCAATTTAGAAAATGAGCTAATATAAACTATATTTTTGATGTAAACTTTGGTTTAAATCAATACAATTGTAAAACGATGCATGTAGTAGTTGTTCATTATATACCTTGTGTGTTTTGATTATTGATTAGTCGCGCTCCGAACCGATTCGCTTCCGCAACCCGAAATTGGGGGTGTGACATATTGGTATCAGAGCCTATGGTTGTAGTGAACTAGGTTGCATTTAGTGGGACTAGACTATGACCATTAGGTAGTAATTCCTTATTAGGTATGATTGGTTCAGGGATTACATCATACGAGTTTAATTTAACATAGCCTGATTAACCATGTACAATTAAAGGAAGATGATGTGAGACATGAAACGGTTATGTTGAACAGGGATACACTGGTTGACTTTGACCTCGAGAGAACCGGGACTTAAACATGTATGTCCTAGACACTCAATAGGCTATTATGTGATAGACATATATATACATAGATAGACCTTTCTACGAATCTTAGGCTATATTATATATGAATATAGGCCTCATTCTTTCTAACGCTTTGTCTCAGAAATATCAAACACACCACCTAATTCGTCACGCTCTCAATCTGGCTCATGAAATTCAAGGGTAGCTAGCAGGACCACTAGGTTGCCTCGAGCTAGCCCATACCCCACTCAAAACAATCTTAATGACTAGTCTCGTATGCAAGCAATAACGAGCCAATGGAGATGGTTATCCAAACGACTTAACACCTGGAGGGACGAGGAAGGAATCCAACTCCCCACCTCAAATGGAGGATTTTCCAACATGGAAATCTCTCCCTATACTCAAGAACCAGCACATCTCACTGTTCCTGTGTTAGCTGGTTGAGTGCACCGTCACGAAAGTAGACTACACGACATGGAAATCGAACAACGTAATATTCGTTCTAACAGGATATAACAGACGCAAAACGGTATTGCATAGTTGTACATAGGTCTCGTAGACATCTCTGAAACTTTGACTTGAAATCATGACCAAATGGAAGACACCACGCAAACTATGGAGATCGTTCATAATCAAGTAATCAATAACCGAAACGAAATCTCCGTCCTACAATCAAGGCAGAATCAGTGTGAGACGCGCCTGAGGGAAACCGAAGAGGCACTCAGCATGGTTAGCCAAATCGCAAAGTCCATTTATCATCTCACTTCTTTACTGTCACAACTCAATCTACTTCAGAATTTGCCGAGGCTGAATTTGTACTCTTTTATGCTTTCGTAGGACCTATGTAATTCGACCGGATGTCACAATTCCCGAAACTTTTGTAAAATCACCTAAGGGTGTAACTCTTGAAACTTGTAACTAGAAATAGTCTGTAATCATTTGGCTTCATAATATCAATGGACGATTTCTCTCTATTATTCTACCTTATTGGTTTTTATATTGTGATGTTGTATATTACCACTTTTATATATACATCTATATCAGTTATCATTTTGGTACAATCTCTCATGTACCTCTTATTTCTTTCTTGAAGAATCATGCCGCCAAAGAAGAAAAGTTGCAGCGATGCTAAAATTGCTGCCATCATTTCCCGAGCTGTGGCCAAAGCCCTGGCTACTCGGGAATCACCCCGAAACTCTAGGAGAAGTGACGACACCGTTGACACTACTCCTGTAATCAAGCCTTGTTCTTACAAGGATTTTCTCAGCTGCAAACCGTTAAATTTCAAGGGCACGGAAGGTGCCATTGGTCTAATCAGGTGGATCAAAACGATAGAATCGGTCTTCAGTTTGTGCAACTGCACGGAAGACAGCAAGGTCAAATTAGCCGCCTACACCTTTCAAGAAGGTGCCCTAACGTGGTGGAATACTCATGCCAGTTTTGTGGGCATTGATGTAGCTAACCAACTCCCATGGGCGGATTTGAAGAAAATGCTGAGAGATGAATATTGTCCCAACGAGGAACTTCACAGGTTTGAGGATGAGTTCTGGCATCTGACAGTTCAGGGAACTGATATCGCTGGCTATACCAACAAATTCCAGCAACTTGCTCTTTTATGCCCGGGTATGGTTGATCTGGAGGAAAAACACATTAAGAAGTACATGTGCGGTCTCCCAGAGAATATTCAAGGGAACGTCGCCTCATCTAAGCCTACCACCATTCAAAGTGCAATTCGTCTAGCACACGAACTCATGGCACTGATTGTCAGTCGTGAGATATCCCTTTCATCCTCCAACAACAACAAACGTAAATCTTCTGAACACTACAATCAACCAGACAAGAAACCCAATACCATCAAGGCTTACAACTCCAACTCTGAACCCAAGTGTGGGTACATGATATCGCGTAAAAAGTCACGTTTTTACTACCGACATATCTTTCATTCTGGAATGATTCTTGGCACTTTGACTCAAAAATCATACAAATCAATAGTATTATGCCAAGATGGTCAAAACATGGTCGCACGATAAAAATCAAGCAAAACGGATGTAAAACGAAGATTCCATGCACGTTTGAAGATTCAAGACATCAAAACAAGAATTCAAGACAAAAGAGCACATCACCAACATCTATTTGACCCAAGATGTTCATTTTCAAATTACGAATCAAACAGAAGAAGAATCAACTAAAACGGACAAAGAATGAAGATTCTACGCACTCCGGAAGATCCAAACGATTCGTACGACACATCTAAAGTTCAGAGACATATTTTTGGGATTTCTTTTCACCAAAAGCTTCGTTTTTGAATTACAAATCCAACGCAAAAAGAATCAACACAAACGGACGCATAACTAAGAAAACACGCACGAATCGAGAAACGAAGTAACGGGCAGTGAAGCGGTGCGGGGTGGTGCCAGCCGCCGCCGGCAGCCACATAGCCGCCGCCGGCTGCCACTAGGCCACCGCCGACCACCACCCTTCCACATGGATTGCGCTTTTTTGTCCTTTTTCGTACCCGGTGCTAGACCTTTACATGCTTTTCGTACCTGGTGCCACTACCTTTTTCACCTTTTCGTACCTGGTGCCACTACCTTTTCCACCTTTTGCTAATGTGTGCTTCCATTTGCTAAAATGCACCAAAACTCTTCTATAAATAGGAGGCATGAGGCTCATTTGAAAAACACACCAAGGGCACTAGGATACTTACATAACTAGGCACTTTTATACTTTCTTCTAGCTTATCTTTCTTTCTTTATTTTAAATTAGTATAAGGCTAGTTAAAGTAGAAGCAAGGAACGTGCTTGTAATCCTTGGTGAGGAATGCATTTGTAATCGTTGGTGTACGCTTGGAGCAACTCTTATTAATTCAAGTCTACTCCTTCTCGCATATTAATCTCGGTTATTTCTATCCTTATCTATC
Organism: Pseudognaphalium luteoalbum; assembly: GCA_963422505.1. Lineage (NCBI taxonomy): Eukaryota > Viridiplantae > Streptophyta > Magnoliopsida > Asterales > Asteraceae > Pseudognaphalium > Pseudognaphalium luteoalbum. The sequence continues at coordinate 44,526,158 of OY730196.1, forward strand.
TTGATTAAATATGTATACTTTAATTATGCTAGAGATAGTTTATGCCATGATTAGCGAGTAGATTACTATTGTATTTGTTCTGATGTAGTTAGCATATATAATTGTGGGATGACTTTAAATACGTCGTGAAATAATATGACGGACCCTATTCGACTGTTTACTCGGGATAGTGTTGGAAATGCTTTTAAGCAAAGTACATACGTATGGAAGCCGGTAACGACCGAAGGTAGTTGTATTATGGATCGACATTATAAAACGGAAACATTATGAACGGACTTATCTTATGATTTTAAACCTAAAACTTACATTCGCCTTTCGATTAACAACCATGATTGTAACCTTGTAAAGAGGAGTCGCGAACCTTACTACTTGGTCAATAGTTATCTGTGTAAAACTGTGGGTTCGATTGTAACATTATGCGAGCATCATAAAATGCAATGTGATTACGTGGAATTGCCATGAGTACTGTACACTTGAAATCACAATGTACTTATCATGTAAACATCGTGAAGCAATTGAATCCACAATGGAAACATCGGTAAACGATTAAATACATTATGGACTACCATAGCATTTTCTGACATGGTCTGGGTTTATCTTTATGCAAAAAGCCGTCAGCGTTTTAATTATTGCTTTAATTTGATTAGTTAGTTTAGATTAGATTAGGTAGGATATAGGCTAAATAACCATTTACGAAAACCTAGGGATTTGTTAATTGTATTGAGAAAGGCAAGTTTAAAATCCAATTTAAATCGGTACTCTTCCTTAACCTATGAAATATAAAGTAAGGTACGCAAGAAACCTCAACACTTTCCTTCGCTTACCATGCTTAAGATTCATTAATGGGAATTGACCAACTAAGTCCGAACATATTTGCTAATTTAGTTGTTTGCTAAACTTATAGTCTTTGTGGTATTAAGAACGGTTAGACTTGTTGTAGACTTGCTACTCTATTCCTTTGCCCACGAGTAAATGTGCTCAATAACAAGGGCCACTGACTCCCTCACAGGAGAGTGTGGAGAGTTGAGCATTGTATGTCTGGTCAGAATCATGACACCGTGATTCCTCGTGACATATTAGTTGATAACCGACTAATAGGGAATCTATCGGTTATACCATAAGCTACTAAGTCTAGTGAACATTCCAAATTTAGTAAACGTTATCCCTACAAGTCATCGTCCCACATTATAAGCTAACAAACTCACAACAAATAATCCTTTTATTATCTGATTAACCATTATCTTTTATTCGCTTTAATTAGTTTACTTAATTAACTGAACCAAAAACCCCCAACGCACTCTTTTAACCTTTACTAGAAAAGAAAGATTGATTGGATCACCTCTGTTTCAATTCAGTTTCTCTTTAAGAATGACTCTAGGTCATACTTACCATCTACTAGCCTTTTGGTTCAGTATTAGTAAGTCACACTTAGACCCCAACAAATACAAATTTAAAACAAACCGATTGCGGTCCGAGCACCATCTTCATACGGCCACTTGGGCAGCGCATCAGTACACTAGGAACAAACCCTATTGTTCTAAGTGTAACCACCACCATGATGGTCCTTGTAGTACCCCTTGCCACAACTGTAGGAGGTACGGACATTCAACCAAAGATTGCCGAGCTCCAAAATCCAACAACAATACCTCCATCAACAACACCAAACAACCCAGGGCCTGTTATGAATGTGGAGATACCAAACACTTCAGGAATGAGTGTCCAAAACTGAAGAACAAGGGCAACAACAACAACAACGCGAGAGGTAGAGCTTTTGTACTTAACTCTGGGGACGTCCGTCAAGACCCTAATGTGGTCTTGGGTATGTTCCTCCTCAAAAACTTAACTACTTCTATTGTGTATGATATTGGTGCCGATAGAAGCTTTATTTCTGATGAATTTTATCGACTCCTTAACATCACCCCCGTTGCTCTAGATGTTAAGTACACTGTAGAACTAGCAAACGGTAAACTCATAGAAACCGACAGTGTGATACCTAATTGCACTTTAAACCTAGCCAACAAAACCTTTTCAATCGATCTTATGCCTGTTGAAATTGGAAGTTTCAACATCATCATGGTATGGACTTGTTATCCAAGTACCGTGCTGAAATCATTTGTTATGATAAGGTCGTTCGCATCCCTCTCGCCATCGGTAGAACTTTGATCATATAGGGGGAGACCGGTGGGATGAGACTAAACGTCATCTCTTGTTTGAAAACCTGAAAATTTCCGACAAAAGGTTATCCGACTCGCACACATCATGGAGAAAAAGTTGGAGGAGAAGCAACTTGAGGATGTGCCCATCGTTCGAGACTTTTCAGAAGTCTTTTCCGAAGAACTGCCTGGTCTACCACCACCAAGATAGGTTGAGTTCTCAATCGATCTCGTACCAGGTGTTACACCTGTGGCCCGAGCACCTTACCGCTTAGCCCCATCCGAATTTCAGGAGCTGTCCACCTAGTTACAGGAACTCCGGGATAAAGGATTCATTAGACCGAGTTCTTCACCTTGGGGAGCTCCGGTTTTATTCGTGAAAAAGAAAGATGGTTCTTTTAGAATGTGCATCGACTATCGAGATCTGAACAAGTTGATCGTCAAGAACCGATATCCACTCCCTCGTATCGATGACCTATTTGACCAACTTCAAGGGTTTTTCCTGAAGTCTTACCCGGCCTAACGCCAACCAGATAAGTCAAATTCTCAATTGACCTTGTGCCCGGTGCAGCACCCATGGCACAAGCACCTTATCATTTAGCCCCATCCGAACTTCAGGAGTTGTCTGCACAGTTACAGGAACTCATGGACAAGGGATTTATCAGACCAAGTTCCTCACCTTGGGGAGCTCTAGTCCTATTTGTCAAAAAGAAAGACGGTTCTTTCCGTATGTGCATCGACTATCTTGAGCTCAACAAATTGACTATGAAGAACCGTTACCCACTTCCTCGCATTGATGACCTATTTGACCAACTCCAGGGGTCGAGTTTTTAATCAAAGATCGATCTACGGTCAGGTTATCACCAACCACGAGTTTGTGACGATGATATTCCAAAATCAGCTTTCCGAACTCGCTATGGGCATTATGAATTCCAAGTGATGCCATTCGGATTAACCAATGCACCGGCTGTATTTATGGACCTTATGAATCGGGTGTGCAAGCCTTACCTTGACAAGTTTGTTATCATCTTCATCGATGACATCCAGATTTTCTCGCACAATGAACAAGAACATGCGCAACACCTAAAAACCATCCTAGAGCTACTCAAACACGAGGAGTTATACGCCAAATTCTCTAAGTGTGAGTTCTGGATGCACACCGTACAACTCCTTGGCCACGTGATTGATAGTCAAGGGATTCATGTCGACCCATCAAAAAGGACACCAAAATATCGAACCATGAACGAAGAATGGCATGAGATAAAATAGTGATTGCGAGGCCCCAATTCTGGACTGGGAGGGACATCAAAGGATTAAGCCCTCCTGAGGCTATCAAATGCTGGCAAGCACCAACTACACCTACTAAAGTACGCCAATTCTTAGGACTCGTCGGATACTACAGGCGATTATTTGAGAACTTCTCAAAGATAGCCCGACCTCTCACTGCATTGACTTAGAAAGAAAAGAAGTTTGACTAGACCAAAAAACAAGAGTCAGCTTTCCAACTACTCAAACAAAAATTTTGCAGTGCACCCATCTTATCACTACCCGAAGGTAACGATGACTTCTTGGTGTAATGTGATGCCTCACACCAAGGTCTCGGTTGCGTGCTGATGCAACGATACAAAGTCATTAGTTATGCATCTCGACAACTCAAGGTCCACGAAAAGAATTACACAACTCATGACCTAGAGTTGGGGGCTGTTGTATTCGCTCTCAAAATCTGAAGACACTACTTATACGGTACCAAGTGTACAATCTTTATTGACCACAAAAGTCTCCAACACATCTTCGATCAAAAGGATCTCAACATGAGGCAACGTCGATGGGTCGAGTTGCTTACCGATTACGATTGCGAGATTCACTATCATCCGGGCAAGGCAAACGTTGTTGCCGATGCCTTAAGCCGAAAAGAACGAGTGAAACCCCTCTGAGTTCGAGCCCTCGGTATGACAATTCAGAACAACCTTACTACTCAAATCCTTACTGCTCAACTCGAAGCACTCAAGGATGATAATGTGAAAAAACAGGCCTTGCGCGGCATGGATAAACAATTGGAAACAAAACCTAATGGGGCCAAATACTTCTCTAACAGAATCTGGTTACCAAGGCTGAATACCAGAAACCTTCAGGGTTGCTGCAACAACCGGAAATTCCAAAATGGAAACGGGAGAAGATCACCATGGATTTCATTACTAAACTCCCGAAAACACCTAGCGGTTGTGATACCATTTGGGTGATCGTTGACCGACTCACTAAATTTGCTCATTTTCTAGCTATCAAAGAAACTGACAAGATGGAATGTTTGACACGAATCTACCTGAAAGAGATTGTGTCAAGACACGGCGTGCCCATCTCAATTATCTCTGACAGAGATAGCCGATTCACTTCCCACTTCTGGCAATCTTTACAAAAATCTCTCGGTACTCGCTTGGATATGAGTACAGCTTATCACCCATAAACTGATGGCCAAAGTGAACGAACTATACAACAGCTATCACACCAGCATTAAGGTTGCACTCTTCGAGGCACTCTACGGTCGTAAGTGTCGGTCACCTATTTGCTGGACTAAGGTGGGGGATACACAACTCACAGGTTTAGAAATCATACATGAAACAACTGAAAAGATTTTCGGCATACAAAACTGACTGAAAGCCGCACGTGATCGTCTGAAAAGCTATGCTGACGTGAGATGCAAACACCTCGAGCTCCAAGTTGGAGATCTAGTACTTCTGAAAGTATCACCTTGGAAAGGCGTCATCCATTTTGGCTAACATGGGAAACTGAATCCCAGGTACATTGGACCATTCGAAATCCTTGAGAGGATTGGCCCAGTGGCTTACAGACTACAGCTACCTCCTGAACTCATTAGCGTGCACCCTACTTTCCACATTTCTAACTTAAAGAAATCCACATTGACGACACACTACACTTTGTCGAGGAACCTGTAGAAATACCGGACCGAGAGGTCAAGCGCTTAAAACAAAGATGCATGCCGATCATTAAAGTCAGGTGGAATTCGAGGCGTGGTCCTGAATTCACTTGGGAACGGGAAGACCAAATGCGACTAGAGTATCCACACTTGTTCACAGACTCTACTCACACCACGGCTTCGAGCTAATTTCGGGATGAAGTTCTCTTAACAAAGGGAGAATGTAACACCCGTCAAGTTAGGGCTATAATTAGCGCCTAAACTACTTGTAATTACGTGTAATTAGTTTTGTATTAATCTAAATATACATGATATTTTGTGTAATTACGTACATGCTTACGCGATTTGATTTAAATCGTGCACTTACGGTACCGGACGGAGTCCGACACTATTTTACTATGGACGTTGGTGACAAAGTTAATAAATAATGTGGAATTATCCAAACAAACATTATTTACTATAATATATTACGATAATATATTACACGAATTTTCGTATTTCTTTAAGACATATTCTAAGCGATGAAATCGCGCGAAACGCACCTTAACAATCGATTAATAACAAAAAGTATATTTTTATAATTTTATAACTTGAAATAAAGTATTTTGATAAAATACTTCGGTTAAAATATTTCAGATATACTTTAACATATTTATAAATCTTATAAAGATTTCGTGAGTAAACGACTACGGGATTTAACCGACTATGAAACATAACACGATATTCGGAAACACAAACACGCGAGCCCGAGACCCAAGTTGGGTCGGCCCAAACCCGCAAGCCCAACCCAACCAACCCGTGACCCAAATCCCCCTCTTTTATTCCAATTCTTCATTCTATTTCATTTACGCACACACTCAAACACATACACTCTCTTTCTCCCTTTCAAATCGCAGTCCAAATCACACAAAATTGTCACCAAAAATTCATCATCTTGAGGAGAAGATTCAAGAGGAAACGACCACCATATCATGAGCTTCATCTTCATCTTCTTCATTTTCATTTTCGTGGTATGAGACTTTAAAACTCTTTTAAAATACTTATAAAGCTTTTATTTACAAACTAGAACGTTTACTCAACAAGACTATTTCCAAAATCCAATCTAGAATACATTTTTAAAGTTTTAAATGCGATCAGTTCGTCTTGCGAACTAAGATCCTAGATCCAAGTTCGTCATGCGAAGCGAACCGAAATGTCGACTCGCACGACGAACTCAATTCGCAACACCATTTCAGTCCGTAGCCAGACTTGATCAATTTTCCCGATTTTTAAAATTTTATATGCTCGACCCCAGTCAGGGGCTCTGCCCCTTGGACCCTGCCAGGGGCTACCGCCCCTTGGACCCCGCTACCAAGGGCACTGCCCCCGGACCCCCGTCATCCAGGAACTTGAAAATACTTTTTAGACTAAGTGTCACCAACGACGAAACCTGATACATACAATAATAACACTCTGGATTATTATTAGAAACCGTCACCAATGGGCCACACTTGTTTTCAAACTATAAATGAAATACTAAACAACACTTGGACATTTCCTAGTTGAGTGGACAACTAGCATGGGTGATCTTTCAAGACACCAACTTATTTACTTGTTTACTTACAACCTTGTGCATTTTGGACGCCAAAAGGTTGCAGGGTTCTGACTGGACTCAGGTGAGTCTAACAACCCCACTTTTTACTCTTTTTACTATTGGGGTGAGATACTTTGCTACCATTTAAGGCATGAACACGAGTACTGGACTGACTATACTACTTTTCTTACACACATTGCATGAGTACTTTTTATCCACTGAAAGCCTCCTATCGTAAATTGTTAGTTATGGACTTAAGCGTGAGTACTAGTAAATGGATCCATTTGGGACTGAAAATCCCTGCATGGGGTAGTAGCTTTACCACGGATTTCACCATAGAAACAGGCATATTAGTATTAGTTACATTTGAGTGTCGGGATAGCACTCACGGGGGTACATTATATGATTCTTGAGTGATTCATACTTACACACTGTTAAGCTTCAACTTATGAGCTCATGGCAACTGTGCTGACTTATTGATTTACTTACTCAGCTTGATAGCAACACTGGTATATACTTGTGGTTCATAACGATTACTTAATATTAAACCTGTAAGATTCACCAACCTTTTGGTTGACCCTTTTTAGCTTTGTATCTCAGGTACACAGACAGAGTAGGATTACCGCGGAACACTAGCTAGAGTGGCATGATTGTACATTACATTTAACTGAGATTCTTAGCATTATCTTTTGTATATTTTAATTATGTAATAGAATCTCCCGCTACACTCGCAGACTCTAGGGAACTACATTTTTGTAACCGAAAACACTATGTTTTCAAACATTATATATATGAAAATGTAACTATTTTTCAAATGTCTCATTTAGAAGTCGTTTGCTTTATCCTTATGCTATTGATACTGTATTACTCACACCTCAAAGCTTGCTTCCGCTGAACACTGAATTTGGGGGTGTTACAAGTTTAGTTTTCCTTTCGTTTGCTCGAAATGAAAATTCCTTCCCACAACACACAACGATATTCAACCAGATCATCCAGATCTGAACCTCTCATTTTCGTACCCGATCCTAAGTCGATTATCTGAAACGCTCGTAAATACACCAGATAACTGATGGCTGCTCGTGTCACGCTCGCTAACATCACCAAACCATCAATCGAAGGACGAGGTGGACCCATCAGCTATCCTATTATCGATGGCGCGTCTTTCAAACTTAAACACCATATCATTCAACTTATCAAGGATTTTTGCCAATTCCATTTACTCCACGATGATCCCAACGCCCACATAAACCGATTTATTCAGACCACCAACTCTTACAAGCAGAATGGGGTTGATCAGGATATAGTCCGCCTATACCTATTCCCGTATTCTCTCACTCACCGTGCCTTGACTTGGTTTGAGGGATTAGAGACCGACTCTATCTCCTCTTGGAAGGATATGAATTCAAAGTTCTTAGCTAAATACTTTCCTTCGGCCTTAAAAACCAAACGCAAGAATGACATCATGAACTTCCAACAACGTCCTGATGAATCCATCTACTTGGCATGGGAGATATATAAGAGCCTTCTGAATAAATGCCCTAATCACCTAATACCAAAAACCTGCCAACTATGCACGTTCTAAACAGTCTTACTCCAAACAATCACATCACTCTCGACGCTATCGCTCAAGGAAGTATTATGTTGCTTAGTGAAGATTAGGCATGGAATCTGATCGAGAATATGATGATGCACCATCACGATTGGAACTCTGATGAGCGGTGCTCATCAGCAGCAACGCTTACTGCCTCAAATCCAATCCAGGCTGAAGCTATCAAGTCCTTGACCGAGAATATCGAAACCCTGACGAAACAGATTGACGGAATGAAGAAACCATCCTAGCATGTCCATCAAGTTCAGGCATGCCAGAACTGTTCTAACCTGCCTACGGAAGCTTATTAGGTTGAGTACAAGGATCATGCTGACAACACGGTTTACTACGCTCAATTTCCAGCTCGCCCTCAAAATCTGTCTAGTTTCGCTCAAACCTCTCCCCCTAGGACTAGAGACAACCGATATCCACCAAGAAACTAACCATTTCAACCCAATTACCAACCTAGATACCCACAACAACCCCAACTTTTCTATAATATCACCTGGGACCTCATGTACTTACATAGGATTGCTGAGGAACACTTCAACAGTTTCCCTCTCTTCATCTCAAGGATCTCTAATGTCACCCAAGTCATCGCTCGCCACTTTATAAGGTTCTACCCTCAAAACTCCAGGGCACCACCACCAAGCATCTCTAGCCCTGGACGTTCCTCTTCCGGCTGATCTAGGAGGAACAAAAGTCGAGCCCTCGACTTTAAACAGAAGCGCTTCTCAAGAGGCAACCCGTGGAATAAGTATCCTTTAGTATTAGTAGTAGTTTTAAATTCCAAGAAGTGAATTATCTTCAACTATCCTTCACACCTGGATATACAAATGTTTTCAAAACACCACTTCATTTTTACACTAACAGTTTTTACCACATCGCTAATCCCAGAATTAAGGAAAACATTTTCAAAATGTTAATTCATGTGTTTCGAGCATTTGAGGTATTTGCATGCTACTTTCATGCATTATGCTCGAACTCGTTTAAAAACACATGTTTTACAAATGATTTGTAATAGAAAACATCTTTCGCATTCTGGGATAGTGACTCCTTTTGGTAAAAAGCTATAAAAATTGGACGTCGGTGAAAAGTATATCAAACGTGTTCACACTTACGAGATATTTGCACAAGAGAGAGTTTTGAGTTGTTGATATGAGTGAATAAAAACCATTATGTGCAAAGTGATCCTCCCCAAAAGCTGAATGGACTTCATGGAGCTGCCAAAAGAAGGATATCTGGCAAGTACTCTTCTTCAAAGGCAGAATATCTTAAGACTTTCAACCTTCATCAATCGTGTTGATAGGGGAGTTTTCTCATTATGATCCTTGTTTTTATTTAATTATTTTGTTCTATTTTATCAGTAGTCTATGCCATATCCTAAGCTTATCACTAAGTGTGGGATTCCAGCCCAAAACAAACACGTGAGAAACATTTTCCGATATGTTCAAACTCTAAGTGTGGGATTTTACTTGCAATAAAATTCTAACTCAAGGGAACATTAGGGACAATGTTCCTCTAAGTGTGGTATAGCGGTATAGAATACCTTAGGTTAGATTCTTATTTCCAAAAGCAAACTCATAAAATGTTTCTCAAATTCACAAGCCTAACTTCGACAGTGGATACGCCACTCATTCAGTTAGTTATGTTTTTCCAAATTCATAAGCCTAACTTTGACAGTGGATATGCCACTCATTCAGTTGGCTTATTTTTCATAAAAACTCACTTTTGCTTAAAAATTTTCAAAATTTTGATTTAAATATCTTGAGGGGAATCATTTTCATATATGAGTAGTAGATTTTGGAAATTAAGATTAAATAAATTAGGAATTTCTTGAGCTGAAATGATGATCTAAGAGGGGCATCACAAGGCTAGGCACATATAACCCATACTTGTAGTGAGGTATCTTGAGCCCATGAAAAGCATTCATTTTAAATGCTTCACTATTCGTTTGATAAGTGTGTGCTGATGCATGCATCCGGAATTAGAACTTGCTCCTGGTATGCACTTCGAGACCACATTGGTAGAGTACCGTACGCGGTATAGGTGCAAATAGAGGACCTTAACATTCCTTAGGATATAACCCCCACTTTTAGCCTTCTTTTCCAGCCCAAAAACCTTCCAACACACATTTCAAGTGTTGATGATCCGCCTAGAAAACCCTATTGAGCCTTAGCCTTTTCGTTTCTTTAAAATCCAAAACTTTAAACCCATTTACTTTCACACCCACCAAAACCTTATCTTAGAATTTTTAAATTTTTGAAAAATGCCATTTAGACATTCTTTTTGTTGTCACTCAAAAATTACAAATTTCGTTTTACTCCCAACTTCTCGTGTGCGTTTCCATGATCAATACTCAAAAATCGAAAGTCTTGTGGTGCGAAAAATTGGCACCAAGTAAATTCGAAATTGTCAAAAGTGTGAAATGAAAGAAAGAAAGGATCTCAAAAAGGAAAATAAAGATATAAAATTCCTTAGAAATTCCTTAGCAAAGAAGTTCTAAGCCAAAAACATATATAGAAAAAGAAAAGAAAAGAATCAAAAAATATGTCATCTGAATTAAAGCTAAGCGCTTCAAATCTCCTGAAAACTCTGATCCCTAAAAGAGTATAAATCCTCCATGTGTTTTCAAAAGATAGAAGTCAAAAATAGTTATCCTCTACCTATATCGTATCCGTTTCCGTTTTCATTAAAAAAGGTTTGTCTAAATAAATTTTTTCATAAGTTTAAAGGTCCTAAGATAAGAAAAACCCTTAAACCAAAATCCCCACTTATTAGGGGTGAGTTTGGTACCATACCGGTACCGACCGGTTGGTACCGATGTTTTTTTTGTCCAGAAATCAAATACCGAATACCGGTACCACTTGTATTGGTCGGTACCGGTTCGGTCCGGTACCGGTTAGTTCCGGTTCATTTTAGGTATTTTGTATGCATTGTACAATACCCGTACCGAACCGGTACCGACCGGTTAATATCAATTTTTTTTTTCACAAATCAAATACCGAATACTGGTACCATTTGTATTGATCGGTACCGGGTCAGTACGGGACCGGTTCGGTTCCAGTTCGGTACCGGTACTTCGGTCTAAATGCTCATCCCTACCACTTATCCATTCCCTTTAGCCCTCACCAAACATCACAACTCATTTGAATGTCCGAGGAAAATTAGCACCGTCCTTACCTAAGTGGTGGAGATATGATTCTCGAGCAAGCCTATGACAACGGATGTGGCATGACTGGCTTTTGAGCGATTTCATTTGTTTAGAATGATAGGTAACCCAAAACACTTCTGAGTGAATTGACTGATGTTTGTCCCTAACTCAGGATCTTATCGAACCGAATCAATCCAACTGCCTGCGGAATAAACAATTGAATCTTAAACAAAACAACCAATCAATCAACACTCAAAATTGAACAAACATAATAGTATTTTATTGATTGTAATCGACCAGCTTACATAATAGTATTTCGTCAACCCTAAAATTGATTACAAAATGTGTTTATATACTAAACACAAGTTCCTGCGACATTACATGCAATGTCGCAGGCCCAAGCCCATACGACATAGACAATGTCGCAGGCCCAACTAACTAACGTCGCACATGCGACATTACACACAATGTCGCAGGAGTCAGTGAACTCAAACTATTACAAAATCAAACTACGAGCTAGACCAACTGACAGACAGACTAAAATGCACCAACAAACTCTCCCGTGTCTTCAGCTTGGTCATCAGAACAATTCTTCAATCAAACCCATCCCGCAGGAAACTTTCCATCTACATGTATACCATGTGTAACACAAACTTCAACAACTTTCTGATATTTATCTGCAAGCTTCTTGTTGAATTCGTTATTTGCATTAACCCAAATTCTATTATCGAAGAGTTTTCTTAAATCCTTTTTATGAAAATTTATCAAACTCATAGGATCAAAGACTGGCTCCGGCTCTGAATCAGGAACAAATACTATCACCATGTAGTCTTTCTCAAATTCTAATTACCTCCAAACTCTGGCTCCAACTCTGAATCAGGAACAAATACTATCACCGTTTCACCAGTATGTGGATCAAGTTCCCAATGAATAAATCTATGAAGAAATTTATAGGGAACCGGCTCCAAAGTTATTTCAGTCTAACAGTCAGCTAGCGGATAATGAACTTTAACCATCAGCTGCCCTGTTACTGGATCTAACTTCTTCTTAAAAATATACCGAGTACCAAGCGTAGGTTTCAATTTGTTATATCTTTTACTTCGAACCTCTTGACGCAAGGATCTCTGAATAAACTCAGAATAATCATCCTTAAATGGAGTAATCAACTGTAGTTGAGCCAATCGATTAATTTCTCCTTTTGGCAGTGTGCTCAATTGCTTAAATCTAAGCTTGAAGTATTGAACACCATCTAATCTTTTGATCATAAACCTCTTTTGCTGCACTTTCCAACTTTTGATAATGCCAGTGTAATCACCGCGTACCTTGTAAGATTTGCAGGTAACAGAAACAGGTTCCGTAGAACGTCCAAGAGGCCGCCAATTCTTATTTCTTTCAGACTTACCTTCGGAAACAGAAACAATCTATGGAACTGTTGTTGATGTAGATTTTGAAGCATGTTCTGGTTGACAAGTACTAGATTCTCCATGAGTAACTTTAGTTCGGTCTTCCTCATCTTCACTAGAGTCAGTTTCAATAACTGGTGCATCATATAATACTCATCATCGCCCAGATGATCATCTTCAACTGACACATCATCATCCATATCAAACACATAACCTTGTTCTGTTTCAGGACCAGCTTCATTGACCATTCTCTGAATATACGACAAATCTGCAAACGAATAATCAACTGCTATAGGTCTCAGCTGACCTGGAATATCATCAACAGAGAAATAATCTAAACGGGGAACATTTTCATTAATGGCTGATTCAAGTACAGGGTTGGGGTTTACAGACTCAGGTCCTATTGACTCTAAATTGGGTACCCCGAACCCAGACTCCCCCGAGGCAATAGACCTGGTCTCCAAAACATGCACCCTAGTCTACAATTCAGCAATCTGCTTTGATTGAACTACAATGATAGCAGATTGAGAAGCGTTCTATTCAGCTTATTCTTTTAACAACTGCTACATCTTCTGCATATCATCCATCATCTTTTGCTGGAATGCGGGAGTAGGCTCAACAGCTAAAGCTTGCTGAGGCGGGACCACTGGAGCTCTGGTAGAAGAGGCTTGACGAGGACGGTGACGAAGAGGTTGAAAGTCTTCATCAATCGGATCATCACCGTCTCGAATACGCTTTCCTGTATCCTTGGGAATATGATGTTTTCCCTCTTTCAAATGATGATTGATTCTCTTATATCGTTCAGGATTTTGATGTCGAATCATTTCCATTTGAGAAGGATGCGGAACCTCCCCGTCAGAATCAGAAGGATTTTCACCTCCATCCTTGGGCTTCACAAAAGCAGAATCAGAAGAATCAGAATCCTCAGTTGTATTATGTGATCCTGAATCCTCAGGGACGTCCTCGATACGCCCAAACTGCTCAACCTGTACCAAAACATCATCATCATGCTCCCCCCGCAGCCTGAACAGGTATATCCATAAATGGCTGTTGCAGTTGTTGTGGAGCTGGAGCATCCATATATTGAGGATCAGGCGGTGGTACATAATTCTCATCAATAACTACACCAAATAAAGGAGTATCCGATGGTGCCTGAACCCCTTTGTCTTGAGCAGAACATACATCAAAGATCCTGCTCATCATCGGTGTTATCCTGTGAATATTGTCAACATCACCCAATGCGGTAAGATTCGGAGGATGACGATCGATGAATAACTGAATGATATAACGCCCATTTTGAATCCCCGACATTGACGTTATCGACCATCACTTTAAATAGAAACCCTGAGTAATTATACAACTTGTTGTATACTAGGGAGAGCATGGCAGAGGCCATGCGGTGACTGATGTCGTCTGTCCCGGCTTTCCTGCTTGATAAGCAGACAATGAATATATGCATCTAGTACCTCCAGACTCTTCTAAGGTTTGCCTTTCAATACTGATCTGTTGGAACCCCTGGATAACCCATCCTGCGCATGCCGCCAGTAATAAAAGCATTCTCGAAGTTGACAGGCGTGGCTAGCTGATCGTTGAACTGAAGGAACTCTCGTATACCCTGCTCGGTCATGACGATCTATGTATTCAATATGGTAGATACAATGCAAGGCAGATTGTTCTCAGTGACAATCATAGCATTTCGCCAGAATGGTCCAACCAGATTCTTGTAAACAATAGTGTCGTCCGTAATTGCGTGAAAAATGCAAGAACGATGTAGAAAAGTGATCATTTCGCGAAACGGAGCTGCATTCTTGTGAGTTGCGTCTAAAAATGCCACAGTATTGTGACGAGGCTCGTATGTTAACGCCATATCTGTAAACAGTGCATAATAGATACTCGAAAGATGTTAGAATAAACGTAAGAAATTTTACAAAATTTGTCACATTCCCTTTAATGTGCGACATCGTTGTTGACGTTGCACAACACATAGCGACGAAGCCACAACGTCGCAAGAAATTGGCACAAAAACAAAAGCGACGTTGACCATAACGTCGCACAACATTTGAACGACGTTAAGGATGAGGTCGCATTTCGCAATTAATTGTGAATTTAATCACATTTGTGAAATAGTGCGACATTGAATGCTTTGTCGCAGGTGAGGTCGCAGGAAAAGCGACGTAGTATGGGACATCGCATTATAGTATAAAATTACAAAAAAAGCGACGAACTGCATCCCAAACCCAGAAAACACTAAGTAACAAATTTGGGGTTTTTCAAATCTACATATACCAATTGATGCGGCTTATCAAGGAAAGCATAAAAACATAACTTATAACGCATACAACAAGCACAAACATAATTAATTTTACCCGAAACCGAAACCCCAAATATCGCAATATTATATTATCAATTAAACGTAAAATACACGGTGAAACGGGGTAAAAAAAACCTAAATGTCGGGTAATAAGTGTAGATCATGAAGATGTAAGTGGATTGGATTGAAAGCAGCTAGAAATCACAATCGAATCGGAAATAGCATGATCATCACAATGTCATAATCGCCAGAGCCAATGTCACACACGACGTCGCAGAATAATTGTGAATAGTGTACTGAATGACGTCGTGGGTAAGCACTATATATAGTCTAACCCTAATTGCGACATTGGATGCGACGTTGCATGCGACATCGATGATGATGTCGCATGATTGAGTTGGCAGAAATTTCAAGTTCAATTTTGATTTTCAGTTTTCGACGTGCGATTTGAAAAGTAATATGTGACTTGGATAAAATAGAAGTAAAATAAAAATAAAATGAACAAGAAAACCTTAGTAAAATCAAATACATTATTTTTTGTGACGGAGTCGTTTGAATCTGGTTAGGGATCATATCGGGATAACATGCAATTATTAGGAATAGTAAGTGTTATTTCGATCATCACTATATTTGTACACTTTCAATTTACTTGGCATGCTAAAATCACCTTTTATAAAAATTATTTCAAAACGATTATCAGTATATTTGTCCTCTTAAGCATATTACACTCACATCTAGGAGCTAATTTATTATTATTCATATGTATCCCCACCATTGATATACATCTTAACTTAATACATAGACCATACTTCCATTTATACAAAGAATATAAGAAGATCATTTTTAAGAATCAAGTCAGCGGTGACAGGTCTGTACTTACGTACAACAGAGCGACATAGCTTGATTCAGGTTTGTATAAGAAGATCATTTTTAAGAATCAACTGGCATGTCTGTACTTACGTACAACAGAGCGACATAGCTTGATTCATGTTTAAGCAAAACTAGACTTGTTCAAACCATTTTGGCGACCTCGTTAGGTATCTTAATTATTAAAGACTTTTCAAGTACTTTCACTTGGGTTTGCTTAATTTTTAAGTATATATTGAAGGAAATCATGTCTATACTTATATATGACAGAGGAAACTGTCAATATATACCTCCAAATGATATCAAATAAACTATATCCACGAAAATATATCTAGCATAAGTAAGATATTAAGACTTTTGTCATACATCTCACGGTGGTAAACCAATTGAAATAAACAAGTATATTAAGCTTCTTAAAAGGACTCAAAGAAGTTTGTGTAACATGCCTACTAATACATCGTATGATGAAGATAATGTTTTTAAAAACTTTTTTAACATGTCAGATAAACCTACTGACACATCCAAGATAAACCTTAAGATTCCATTTTGTGCATGTCACCCGATGTACTATCACATCCCAAGTTGTTTACAGACACAACTCAACGTCTATTTTAAAAATGTAGCAACCACACATTTTTTTAATACTAAAGAGTATAAAGAGTGGTTGTTGCCATTTATTATTATTTTTTTTAATAAAGATACACATAAAAATGTGTAAAAATACAAAAGATGTCCAAGTCACAAATTATTTATGAGTGGGATTTTTCATCCCAATCACAGAGACTAACTAATCAAATCGAGACTTCGAAAAATCTTTTGTGAAAATGTCTGCCTTTTTCTTAAAGTGTCAATATGATTTAAGTCTATTAAACGTTTCTCAAAGCAATCCCGTATGAAATGAAAACGTATTTCAATATGTATAGTTTTGAAATGTTGAACGGGATTGCGTGTGATTGAGATTGCAGCAGTGTTATCAATGTGTATAGGAGTAAAGGTTAGAAGGAACCCGTAATCACGCATTTGATGCTGAATCCAAATGATTTGTGAGCAGCAATTGGCAACAACAATATACTCAGCTTCTGCTGTAGAAGTTGAGACCGTCGTCTGTTTCTTGCATTGCCATGAGACTAACTGATTTCCTAAAAATGACATCCTCCTGAAGTTGACTTCTTATCCACATAGCAACCACCATAATCCGAATCCAAAAAACTGTCAGATCAAAGTTTTTCTCATTAGAATACCATAGCCCTAGAGATTGGTTATCCTTCAAACAACTTAAAATACGCCAGACAACTTTGTCGTGAGAAACCTTAGGCTTTGCTTGAAATCGTGAACACATCGAGACTGCAAACATAATATCAGGTCGTGAGGCAGTAAGGTACATCAGCGAACCAATCATTGACCGATAGGTGCATAGATCTGCATCAACCTCATTTTCAGTAGGACCAAGCTTGTGATTCACATCAATGGGAGTTCCAAAGGACTTACAGTTTAGCATATCGTATCTTGTTAAAACGTCTTTTACATACTTAGATTGATGTAAGAAGATTCCATCTAGGTATTGCTCTACTTGTAGTCCGAGAAAGAACTTAATCTCTCCCATTGAGCTCATTTCAAACTTTTTTTTCATAAGATACTCAAAGTCCTTGCAAAGAATCTCATTGGTAGACCCGAAGATGATGTCGTCCACATAAACTTGAACAAGTCGTAAGTCATTTCCAGACATCTTGATGAACAAGGTGCTGTCTATAGTACCCCTTTTGAAACCGTTTTGAAGCAAATGGTTCGAAAGTGTTTCATACCACTTCCGAGGAGCTTGATGAAGACCATACAATGCTTTGTCTAATTTATAGACATAGTCAGGATGTACTGAGTCTTCAAAACCAGGAGGCTGACAAACATATACATCTTCACCAATATCGCCATATAAAAATGCAGACTTCACATCCAGCTGAAAAACACGAATTCCCATATATGAAGCATATGCTAGAAATAGTCGAATTGACTTCAAACGAGCAACTTGAGCAAATACTTCATCATAATCAAGGCCTTCAATCTGTTTGAAACCTTGAAAAACCAAGCGAGCTTTATTCTTAACAATCACTCCTCGATCATCTCGCTTAACTCGATAAACCCATCTCGTACCAATAGGATATGCATTCTTTGGTGATTCAACTAACTTCTATACAGAAAGTTTTCAAACTGTTGAAGTTCCTCCTGCATAGCCGTAATCCAGTGAGGATCTTTCAGCGCTTCTGTGATGTTCTTGGGTTCCATTTGAGATAGAAAGCAAGAATGATCCCTCGCTTAGAGACTAGAGAGTTGTTGAGCTGCTTGACTACGTGTAAAAATACCCGCATTAGGATCACCAATGATATTATCAGTAGGGTGATTTTTATGCACACGAGTCTGAGGAATTGCTTCAGGCACAATGACCGAATCCAGATTTGTTGAATCTCCCCCGCGTTCTGAGACATCTTCCTTATCAAGGATGATGCTATATTCAGTTAACGATAGTCTCTTGGGGGCATCATCATCTTCTGATTCTTCTTCCTCTTCTTCAGACATCAGAGGTAAATCGGGAATAATAGGAATATCACTGTAATCCGGAACTGTTTTGGAAGTAGAAGGTACTTCAGTTGAGACAGGTGAAGGTGTTGGTGTCGGTGTTTGCACTGAAGCAAGTGTAGGTGTCAGTGTTAGAGTAGGGTCCTTTGATGGAGTAGATGGAGTTTTATGTGATGGAGATGAACTATCAGTGGCAAGATCAATTCCATGAAGCAAAGTTACTACTTCTTCAACTGGATCTTTCTCAAGAAGATTAAAAGAGTTGAACACATTGTCGTAATTGAAGAACCACTCAAGACCCTGTCCTTTAGGAGGATCGGTGTAACGTAAACATTTGACTTCAAAATGTTCCTCAATCTGATTCGTCGATTTATTGTAGAACCTTTTGTTTGGTGAGTTGACTGAATAACCGAGGAAAATTCCTTCAACAGCCTTAGCCCCAAATTTAGAGACTTTATCTTTTGTGATCAGAATCATACATGGACAACCAAACGGTTCAAGAAATTGCAGATTTGGCTTACGGATATTAAAAAGTTCATAACATGTTTTGTTCTTCTTTTTCACAGTGAGCACCCGATTAAAAACATAACAAGCAGTGTCGACTGCTTCAGCCCATAAAATAATAGGTAACTTAGAGTCGGCTAGCATAGTCCGAGCTGTCTCGATGATAGTTCTGTTCTTGCGTTCTGCAACTCCATTTTGTTGAGGAGTTCTAGGAGCACTGAATTGATACTCAATATCCTTTGAAGCACAGTACAA
Organism: Pseudognaphalium luteoalbum; assembly: GCA_963422505.1. Taxonomy (NCBI): domain Eukaryota; kingdom Viridiplantae; phylum Streptophyta; class Magnoliopsida; order Asterales; family Asteraceae; genus Pseudognaphalium; species Pseudognaphalium luteoalbum. The sequence goes on from OY730196.1 coordinate 44,545,466, forward strand.
TTCGAGAGTCTTATTCTTGAATTCGGTGCCGTTATCGCTTCGTAATCTCTTAACGGGTAAGTTGCTCAAATTCGATAGCTTATCAAACAAATACATCAAAATTTCTGTTGTCTCATCTTTAGTAGCAAGAAAGTACACCCAAGAAAATCGTGAGTAATCATCCGTTATAACCAAACAATACGATCTACCACTCATGCTTTTAGTAGAGATAGGACCAAACAGGTCCAAATGAATCAATTCCAAGGAAGCATTCATAGAATTCACTAACTTAGACTTATGGGATTTCTTACGAAGTTTGCCCTTGTGGCATGAAACACAGTCGTCTGTTAACGAAAAAGACTGTTTTGGAACTTTGTTGACCAAATCATTCTTTATCAAGAAATTCATTTTGCGAAAATGAATATCTCCCATTCGTGTGTGCCAAAGCCGTGGTTCCTTCTCTGAAGCCTTTGACAAGAGACACGTATAATCAGAAGTAGTCTCAATGGTTCGCATGTTCAAAAAATAAGTATCATTTCTTCTTGGTGCACGAATAAGCAGCCATTCTTCCGGTATGACGAACCCAGGCTTCAAAATTGCACATTCATCCTTTGTAAAAGCAGCAGTGTATTCCTTATCACAAACTTGTGAAACACTAAGCAAATTGTGTTTTAATTGTTCTACATAGTTGACCTTCTCAAAACTTACTTTTCCATTAGTAAGTGTTCCTACACCAGAAATCATCCCACTAGTATATCCCGCAAAAGCAACATATCCACCATCTAAAGGTTTAATATCCGTTAGAAGGGACACATCGCCTGTCATGTGTCGTGAGCAACCACTATCCATATACCATTCACTGTCCTTAATTCGTTCTGATGCTGCGACACATAAATGAGAGAGAATTAGTGAGAAACGGAGACCCAATGTAACACCCACCAAATTAGGACTAGTGATTAGTGCCTAACTCTCTGTTAATACATATAATTAGTTCTGTGTTAGGCTAATTAATGTACCGATATATAAATTGTTGAATATATACGAATATGTGATTTGATTAAATTGTACAAGTTTCAAATCGAATGTAATTCGGTTCAAGTAAATACGGACGTTGATGAACATTTTTATAGTACAACATTATTTAATAATGCTACTATATCCAAAATATTATTTTGATAATATTTCAATTGCATTTCGCATTGTATAATAAACGTCTACGCGACTTACATACTTAACACACAAACAAACGAAACCATTTAAGTTATTGAGTATTTGGTAAAATACTTCAACAAAAATAATAAATAAACATTTGTATTTTAAAACATATATTTAAATGTATAAAATAATTATTTAACGTTTAAACGAACGATGCACGGAGCGCGAATACACGAAGTTAAAAGGTGGAGACCCACACTCCGGTGGGCCCCCACCGAATCAGCCATAAAGGGGAGGGACCCCATCCCCTCACCCTCATTTTCTTCTCACTTTTCATCTCTCTCTCTTTCTTTCTTCCTCCTTTTCTCTCAAACATCACCACACCTCCACCACAAACAATCACAAAAAACCACCACTAAACCACCTCGAATCATCTCGTCCGTTTGAAGAAAAAGATCCACCGCGTCACGATCTACATTTCCATCTTTTCGGATTCTCGATTCACCACTTTGTAAGTTTCTGACAAAAACCCGAAACCTTTCGATTTCAAGTGTTTTTAAGTTCTAGTTGTTTCTTTAAGCTTAAAATGTCCAAATATGGGTTGGGTAAAAGTCTCAGGTCAAACGGAGGCCGGAAAACACCTTTTCGGCTCATTTTCCGGCCAACAGCGCGTTATGTCGCAGAGGCTCCAGGCCACCTGCGACATAAGCCTTTATGTCGCTAAATCAGACCTTATGTCGCATATAGCGACATAAGCCACTATGTCGCACTAATCACGGATGTCGCATATAGCGACACAAATAGTTATGTCGCAGAAATTATGGACGTCGCATATAGCGGCACAACGCCCTACGTCGCATTAAATTGCGAAGTCGCACTTAGCGACGCCATGACCAATATCGCAGTCATGACCTGCGACATAACAACCTACGTCGCACGCTATGTCGCATGAAACAGAACCAAGAAAACACAAATTTTACTAAGTGTCGAGACCTAAAATTTATCACTCAATTTCACCCAAATTCAAGTCCAGCTCGACCCCAGCCAGGGGCTCTGCCCCTTGGACCCCGCCAGGGGTTGCCACCCCTTGGACCCCGCTAACCAGGGGCGTTGCCCCCGGACCCCCATCACTTAAAGTTTACAAATACTTTTTAAGTATAACACCTTTCTAAAATCAAAATAATAATGTGAGATTATTATTGCAAACAAATCACCAACAGGCCGTACACATTTTCAAACACTTAGACAATCAACCAAATTGTAATCATTTGGACATTCTAGTTGGACAAACAACTACAAGGTAGTCTTATTAGATGCCTTCACATGTTTATAACCATCACGTGTCATGGACACCCTCAGGTTACAAGTGTTTGGACTTCGATTATTAGCTAATCAATCTCAGTTTATTAAGATAAACTCTTCAGGCTCAGGTGAGTCTCGTGGCCCCTCTTTTACTATTTTACTAGGGGTGTGATACATTGCTCTGTTTTTAACACATGAACGCGAGTACATATTTCAATATACTACATGAGTTATTTTCAACTAATCAAATCAAAGTCCTCCGTCAGTATAGTCTGGTAATACGAAAGTAGCGTGAATATTAGTATATGGTATCATATAGGATTGACCCACCTCATCCGGGTTAGTCGCGCTAACCTATGCAATGGACGTACTAATATTTGGGAAAACGAGTGTAGATTAGGCACTCGTGGAGGCACCTCGCTCGGAATTCTCTATATGGGACCCGACCCTCGAGTTAAGCTCCGACTATGCGCTCATGGTTGTATACACTATCAGTATCATTTGCCGGATGCAAATCAACATTTAAATCTTGCGGTTCACACACTATTATTTGATATCTAAACCTGTGAGCTCACCAGCTAACGCTGACCCATTTTAGCATGTATCACAGGTACTCAGCAGTAGATCTGGACTGCCGATCAGGAATGCATATTAGCTCGAGTCTTCATGCAAACTTCAGAGATTTCATTGCATTATTAGATTTTGTATAACTAATTATGTATCTAAATCTCTCATATTACGAACACGAGCTACGTACGAGTTCTAACTGTTGTAAACCTTTTAATATTAATATATTTTGTTAAAACGACGCATATAGAGTCGTTTGCTATATATCTGTATCCTTTGATAATTGATTAGTAACACTCAAATTATGCTTCCGCAAAACATTAAATGTGGGGGTGTTACACCCAAGCCTTTACAGACTTAGGTCTACCGAAGTCATCAACAATAACAACATCAGACAGAATTTTATTTTTAAACATATAAGATTTTTCATCTGATGTGTTATTGTTGACGACAGTAGAATCAACAGTAGATTCTTTTCTTTACCAAACTCTTAAAGTTCGGAAGATGGTTTAGGAATACGGTCGGGCTTTTGTTTTGGAAGAGGTTTTAGCCCAACCATAAAGGACTTCTCAACAGACTTGGGAAAGATAGAGTAACGCCTAGGTGGTGAATGTGAAAATGATTTTCGATAAAAAGACATTCTAGGCATGTCTCTCCCATAGTGCTGATAGGAAAGCTTAGGACACTCTCTAATCAAATGTCCTTGTCTTTTGCAATAGAAACAGGAACGATTTTGAATAGAGGGTTGAGGTTGAGGACTTACTGATCGAGTAGATAAAGCACTTTCAAAACATGCATACTTATGTGGACAAGTAGTCAAGGATGCTTTAATAGGTTGAGAAGAGGAAGATTTTTCAATTGAAACTCATTCATCTTTAACTATTCTTTTTGAAATTTTCACAGGAATCTGTGAATGAGATTTAGATGTTTCTTTGATAACCTTTTCTTTTCCTTTAACATTTTGAACCTTAGCAACTGGTTCATTAGTCAAAATAACATTTTCAGGTTTAACCACAATCTTCTCAACCTTAGGGTACTCTTGATCAGTAATATCTTCAATCTCCACAATCTCCTTATGACTAACTGGAGATTAATTCTCAGATTTGACAAAAGTAGGCAGAGGATACTCTGACCTCTTGGTTTTCTCCTTTGCTTGTTTTTTGTTATTTGCTTTTTTAGATTTTGTAGTTGACCATGATAAATAGTCAACTACAAGATCTTCGGTGCCCTCCTTAACTGGCGTGGGACAATAGTTAGTGGGAGGTGGGACTATAGCATAGCCTATCCCAGCCTTACTCTTACTCTCTGTCCGTTGCTTGTTAACGATTTCATCAAAGATGGAAGAAGATGTTGAGTAGTTTGCGATTTTTCTTTTGAAATTTACAGATTTCCTTAACTCAACAAGCTCTATTTAATAAAGAAATTTCATTTAATTAACTGTTAATAGCATCTTGCTGGCTAAATACCTTGGCCTTAAAGGTCTGAGTATCTAGCTTCTGAGCTTCCAACTTTTGTTCAAAAAGTTTTTCATTAGCTTTTAAAAACTTGTTAGATTCCATAAGCTTTTCAATTTTATCTCTCAAATTATCATTATCTACTTTGTAACCATCTAAAGAAGTAGATAATTTAATGCATGAAGTACATGAGAAAGGTTCTTTGCTAACCTCAGGAGTAATGTGAGCCATTAGAGCCGTATTGAATTTTTCTGCTTGTGTAGACAAATCAGGATTCACTTGCTCATTATCAACAGCCCCAGTCTTCACTTGCTCATTTTCTGGTTTAGAGGGAATGGTAATGCATGAAGGCGGTAACTTGGGTTTCTCGCATTCCCTAGCAAAATGGCCCAGATTTTGTCAATTATAGCAACGAACCTTGCTTTTGTCAAAACCAATTCCAGATTTACCCTCTTCATCTAAATTCTTGCGACCAGTTTTTTGCAAGAATTTCTTGACCCTCCTTGTAATCATAGCAATGTTCCATTTCAAATCCATATGCTCAAGGCCATCTTTATCCAATTGAGCATAGTCCTCATCAGCTAATTGTAAAGTAGTATTTGGGTATGAGACCAAATCCGTGTAGGAACTAAGAAAAGTTGTATAAATTGCAGCTTGCTCCGCAATGGCAGGTGAAACTGTAACCTGCTATTGTTGGGAAGCACCTGATAAATAAACCGAGTGATTAGCTCCAGTAGGATTTGATTGAGAGTTGGTATCAGACATAAACGCCATCCCTCCATACGCTACTCCAGTATTAACCTTTCCTCTATACAGTGACGGGTCTTGCACAAATCCACCTGATTTACATCCTTTCTTTCTTAACTCAAATATGAGCCTGAAGAATTCCAATCAGATCATCTAACTTCATGGTTGCTAATTCCTTTTTCCTTTAAAAGTTGGACTTTCACATCCCAAGCAGTTGACAAAACATCTAAAAGCTTCTTGATAACTTCGAGAGCAGGATAAGTATAACCACCTTCTATCAATTCACTCACCAAATGTTAGTATCGTGTAAAGACCCTAGATGCGGTTTCATTAGGAATTATATCAAACAAATCAAATTGCTTTTTAATTAACTCCATCTTTGCCTGTTTATATCTTTCATTTCCACCACATCTTGTTTCAATGGCTTTCCATAGATCATAGGTGATGTCATGATTTTTGAAAAGTCGCAAAACATCTTGAGTCAAACACATACAGATAGCAGAATGAGCCTTATGTTCTATGTCATATTCTTTCTTTTCATCAGGTGTCATAGCTTTATAAGCTTTAGCTGGAGGTATTCCTCTATAATTACCTTCATCAACAGGTGGCTCATATCTTTCAGTGAGAGGACCCCATAATTCCGGGCAATGAAAATCAACATATTGGTTCAAATCTAGATCTCCAATATGTATAGTCCATATCAGGTGAGAACAAAGGAGGTTTACTATTAGATCCTACATCATTACCTTGTTTAAGCATTTCCCTAAATCCCCGAATACTATCTTTGTCAGATGCCATTAAAACAAACGTTCAATCACACTGTTAATGGCGAAACAAGTAACAATGTCACAAAACAATCAGCGACGTCGCAGAAGGCAAAAAGATTCAATTAAGAATCCAAAAATGTGACGTTGAGAATTACGTCACAGAGGATGTCGCAAACTTACACAACGTCGCAACGAGATGTCGCAACGCGATGTCGCAGTAACCAATTAAGGTCAAAGTGATGATGTCGCTAACGAAGTCACAACACAATGTCGCACAGACGAATATAGATCAGAACAAATGATGTCGCAAACAAAGTTGCAACTAATGTTGTAGCTAATGTCGCAAAGTCGCACACAGCTACGACCAGAAACCCTAAAATCGAAATTTTTCAAACCCTAATCGATTTCCACGATCAATAGACGTCGAAAACCCTTGATAAATCCCAGAAAACTCAAACGTAACCTATAATAACAAATAACAAACGTAATAATCACAAAATAATATGAATATTACCTTAAACAATACCGAAAACGATCCGAAAAGCCTAAAACGAGCCCCAAAAGCTCTGATACCACTTGTTTGTCCCTAACTCAGGATCTTATCGAACCGAATCAATCCAATTGCTTGCGGAGTAAACAATTCAATCTTAAACGAAACAACTAATCAATCAACACTCAAAATTGAACAAATGAAATAGTATTTTATTGATTGTTATCGACCAGCTTACAGGTAATTTCGACAGATTGCTTTTAGGGTTTTGTCAACCCTAAAACTGATTACAAAACGTGTTTATATACTAAACACAAATTCCTGCGACATTACATGCAATTTCGCAGGCCCAAGCCCATGCGACATAGACAATGTTGCAGGCCCAACTAACTAACGTTGCACCTGCTACATTACACATAATGTCGCAGGAGTCAATGAACTCAAACTATTAGAAAATCAAACTACGAGCTAGATTAACTGACAGACACACTAAAATGCACCAACAAGTGACCACCTGGTGAGATCGCCTAGTCATATATATTCCAAGATCGTGAGAATTGAACGCATGCCTAAGAGAATCATTTCAAGCTTCTGAAAGGAATACCTTATTTTCTCTTAGATTCTAGGATATGTTACTTTTGTATGAGATTGTTTGCTCTTAATATATTTTGATTCACCGAAAATGCATTGACACTTTCGAAAATTTTCATTGGGAAGCAAGTGAGAAATTTGAGTTTTGCTTGAGGACAAGCAAAGTCTAAGTGTGGGATATTTGATAACAGGCAAAAATTCAAGTTTTTGTGTGCTATTATCTCACCTTTTTAGCCCAATTATGGATGAAAACATTTAAAATATACATTTTTATACTAAATTTCATAATGATGGCTAAAATATAGACGTTATTTTGAGAATCAACCAGAAACGCCTAAAAACGAGTAAAATATAGCACAAACGATCTTAAGCATTCTTTTTTCACGTGTTTTAGCACTTTTTGAGTTCTACTTAGAATTATGGCCTCTAAGTTATGTAATTTTCTTCGTTAGGAAATTACGATCACGTGGATATAAAGAACGCTCAAAATGGATAAACGACGAAGAAGTTACGCCCAAACGAAGAATCAAGGCAACCGAAGATCACCAATAATGGAGAGCCAAGCCGTATACGGCCAAACCCAGCCATATACGGAAAAGACCAGACCGTATACGGCCTATCAAGGGCGTATACCGCCTCCTCCCATCCATATACGGCCTATCTTGCCCGTATACGGTTGGGTCCCTCCCGTATCACCCCCATTCTCTCCCGTATACGCCCAATCTCGCCCGTATTCGATGTCTTGCCCGTACAAGGAAGGATTTTTATACGGTTGGGAAATACAACTGAGATTTTGGAGGTGGAAATACGGTTGAGAAATACATTTGAGCAACTAATATATATATGGAATTAAATTGTTTTGGTCAAAAATTACACTAAGCAATTAAGTGAACAAATTTTAGATTGTGAGGTATAGTGTTGGAATTACTTTCAAGATAATTACGTTGTTATACGATTATCTATATTAGTAAATAAGAATTTTGAATGAAAATACACTTTAAGTGCGTTGATCCTTGTTAAATAAAGATTTAAGACAAAAACTCAAGAACAGATTAATGGTAATGCTAAATAAACAATGAAAAAAGGTAAAGTAAATGTAATCAACACGAGGATATATGAGGAAAACCTTTGATCAAGATTGATCGCAGGTACAAAACCTTAGGAAGGATCAAATGATCCTTGCCTTTGTTGATTTTATTAAAATGAAAATAATGATATACAAGCTAAGAGCACAAGGATGATCGGCTAAGTGATTATATGTGTGAATCTAGCTAAGTGTTGGTGAAAAAGAGTATTAACAAGAGTAATTGCAGAGTGTTTATGTGTTTTGCAGGTGATAATAGTGTGCATTCATTAGCCTAATCGATCATCCATGCCTCAATTATATACTAAGAGAGTATAACAATATTTCCGAGAATCTCAGGATCTTCTAATGAAGGATGAAGACCACCAACGTCTCTTTTGACTTCATTTTTCACGTGCAGCTAAATTGGTCATCCTTGAATCATATCAAAGCTTCCTCACGTAATCCGGAGCATATCTCATTAACGCGTTCCATATATGACCTGGTCAATACTCAAAGAAAATAAACACGTTAAACAACGCATGATCCTGAACTAATATAGGTCTAGGATCCTGAGCTATGCACACTCCAGAATAAACATAGGATCCTTACTTACTAATCCCATTTATCCATTATCTTGCATAATTAAACAAATATATCCTGACTAGGATCCTGCAAGGATCCTCAACTATGACTGTGATCCTGAAAGTATACTTACAAACAATCATTATCCTGATATGCAAATATGGAATATGTAACACCCCCAAATTTAATGTTTTGCGGAAGCATAATTTGGGTGTTACTAATCAATACTCAAAGCACACAGATATATAGCAAACGACTCTATATGCGTCGTTTTAACAAAATATAATAAAATTAAAAGGTTTACAACAGTTTGAACTCATACATAGCTCGTGTTCATAATATGAGAGATTTAAGTACATAATTAGTTATACAAAAATCTAATAATGCAATGAAATCTCTGAAGTTTGCATGGAGACTCGAGCTAATATGCATCCTGATGGGCAGTCCAAATCTACTGCTGAGTACCTGTGATATATGCTAAAATGGGTCAGCTAACGCTGGTGAGCTCACAGGTTTAGATATCAAATAATAGTGTGTGAACCGCAAGATTTAAATGTTGATTTGCATCCAACAAATGATAATAATAGTGTATACAACCATGAGCGCATAGTCTGAGCTTAACTCGAGGGTCGGGTCCCATATAGGGAATTCCGAGCGAGGTGCCTCCACGAGTGCCTAATCTACACTCGTTTTCCCAAATATTAGTACGTCCGTTGCAGAGGTTAGCGCGACTAACTAGGATGAGGTGGGTCAATCCTATATGGTACCATATACTAATATTCACGCTACTTTCGTATTACCAGACTATAATGACGAAGGACTTTTACTTGATTAGTTGAAAACTGTAACACCCCCAAATTTACTGTTGCGTGGAAGCAAGCTTTGGGTGTTACTAATCAATAATCTAGCACCAAAGTAAAGCAAACGACATCTATATGCAACGTCGTACAATAGTACAAAACTATTACATTGTTGAATCATAATAACAAGCTTCGAGTTCGAAAATGATTTCCTAGAGATTCTAATACATAACTGATATACAAAAAGTAATGCAAAAGAATCTCCACAAGTTTGTACGCATGAGACTCGAGCTATCAGTCCTGAGTGTGGTGCAGTCCTACTGCTGTAATGTACCTAGGATAAATGCTAAAAAGTGTCAACCAAAAAGGTTGGTGAATCTCACAGGTTTAGTATAGTAATCCTTTATGAACCACAAGTAAAGTACCAGTAATGCCTTCGAGCATAAACAGTAAATCAGTAACTCAGTAAATCAGTAGGTCAACACAATTACCATGAGCTCACAAGCTAAAGCATAACAGTATAGTGTGAATGGTACAGTCAAGTACAACATCACGTACCCCCGTGAGTGCTATCCGGACACTCATATGTAACAAATAATAATATGCCTATTTCTACGGTGTAATCCGTGGTAGCGCTACTACCCCAGACAGGGATTGTCAGTCCCAAATGGATCCATTTACTAGTAATCGCACTTAAGTCTATAACTAACAACTTATGATAGGAGGATTTCAGTGGATAAAAAGTAACTCATGTAATGTATGTAAAAGTAGTGTGTAGCAGTTCAGTACTTGTGTTCATACGTAAAACGGTAGCAAATATCTCACCCCAAGTAGAAAACAGTAAAAACGGGGCTGTAAGACTCACCTGAGTCTAGCAAACAAGTATAGCGGATGTAAGTCCGTAACTATGTGTCGGATGTAATTCCGTAGTGTGGTTCTCCGAACCCTGCAACCTTCTGGCGTCCGAAACGCACAAGGTCGTAAGCAAGTAAGTAAGTTGGTGTCACGAAGGATCACCCATGCTAGTTGTCCACTCAACTAGGAAATGTCCAAGTATTTGTTTGTACTTTTGTAATTATTTTGTAAATAAGTGTGGCCCGTTGGTGATGGAGGTGTAATAATAATTCAAATATTATTATTATGTAATTCATTGTGCTTGTATATCTGGTAAAGCATATACAATAGTTGGTTATTTGTAACGTGACGTGTAACCGTCGTTCGGATGTAAGTCCGTGCGAGTGTAAGCTCGTCTTATAAACAATTGGTTCGCGTGTAAGCTCGTGGTAGAGTGGGTGTAATCCCATCTAGGTGTATGTGTAATCTCATATCTTCATACTTATATGTATAAGTAATAAATGGGTGCGAGTGTAATCTCGTAAGTATAGTTATTGATTCGAGTGTAAGCTCGTATGCGTTCAAGTTGTAGCGTATACTTCCAAAGTATATATATATATATATATCATGTAAGTGTAGTGTTGTATGTATTCAATACTTTGTATAAAAAGTATTTTAAAGTTTCCATTTCGTGCGACAATATGTATTCCGACAATGACATTCACGGACACTGTTCATGCGACAATCGAATTCTCGGACCACTGTTCATACGACAATAGATTCACGGAGTTTTGTTCATAGGACAATAGCATTCGAGGAGTACTATTCATGCGACAATAATGATGGTATCGTCGTAGGTTTGAAGTTTTTCCGATTTTGTTTAAGTATTCGTTTTCGTTTACTAGGTCGAACGGGTTTGGTTTGATTTCGAGTGTTATCAAGTCCGAAACTATGCATCCGAGTCTCACCCTAAAGTCCGAGAGTCAACCCTCAGTCCGACAGTCAACGAAAGTCAATTTTTACTGTTCATCCGTCAATAGATTCACGGAGTTACTGTTCATCCGACAATGTGATTCACGGAGTACTGATCATTCGACAATGTGATTCACGGATTCTTTGTGATTTTTATCTAAAATAGTAAACATTATTCAATCGTTCTGAAATTTTTACACGATATTCCCACATATGTTATGTACTTCCTGTAATATTTTTATGACTTCTGAAGGTAGTTTGATATTTTATAAAAATTCACTAAGTGTCAGGGTTCAGTTTAATCCGAGATTAGACCACTTCTCACTAATCTAATTTTCTGGAGAAATGGATGTATTTCTGGAACGAGCCAAACAAGAACTTTTTCTACATAACAAAATTAACAAGATTTCCCAAGTGGTCTCATACGTTTTTGAGTCTATAATTCGAGATATGGCCCCGAGAACTAGGCGGTTTTTACTGCTCGTCGGAACAGTAAACCTATGTTACTGGAGAAAAATGTTTTCGAGTAGCAAACGGAGTCGAAAGGTCACGAGACTAATTTTTTCGAAAGGTCACGAGACTAATTTGTGTTTCGACTTATCTTTTGGACATATAATGGTTCAGTGGCCACTAAAACATGATTATAAACTTAAAACAAGTATTTTAGAAGAGTAGAAAAGTCCTCACAATGGTGTATGAAGAAACAGAGACGGTAGGAGTGATGTACACGCGTAGGTGATCGTTTTGGTGTCTTCGGCTTCGTTTTTCCTTCAAGTGTGAGGTGGTGGTCAATGGTGGATGACGGTGGTCTGTGATGGTGGTATTACTGACCTCTGTTCGTTCTAGAGAGAGAGGGAAGAGAGAAGGAGGAGAGAAATGAGTGAAATGGTGAGTGAGGGAAGTGATGGGGGTATGGGGAGTGTGTTTGGAGTGTGTAAGTCACCAAGAAGGGAAAGAAAGGGATGATCTCCCATGTTTGCTGCAGATTTTTGTGGGTGGGGGCCCACCCATGGGTGTGTACATTCTTTCCTCAAAGTCGTGTCCCGTGTGGCATTCGTTTACCCGATCGTTTTACGTTTTAATTATCCTTATAACGTTTTATACAATACGTTTTGTTAACGATTTAAAACCCAATATTTTTAGTAAAACTCTTACTCAAATAATGTATTCTAAGAAATTAAAATAATATTTGAGTTTTCATTTGGTCATCGGTCGCGAATCGTGTATTTTCGTCACGTCCGGAGTGTTTTGTACGATATTTAATATGTGTAATATATTCTCGCAATATATTAGGGTAAATAATGTTTGTTTGGATAATTCCACATTATTTTTAAATAATTTGTCACCAACGTCCATGTTAAACGGTGTCGGACCTCACCCGGTTCATGAGTGTACGATTTAAACAAATCGCAAATACGTGTATGTAATTACACAAAATGTTACGTATATTTAGATTAATACAAAACTAAACATACGTAATTACAAGTAAGTTAGGCACTAATTAATGTCCTAAATTAGCGGGTGTTACAAAAATAACTCATGTAGTATATTGAAATACGTACTCACGTTCACGTGTTAAAAACAGAGCAATGTATCACACCCCTAGTAAAACAGTAAAAACAGAGGGGCCATGAGACTCACCTGAGCCTGAAGAGTTTATCTAAATAAACTGAGATTGATTAGCCAAGAATCGAAGTCCAAAGACTTGTAACCTGAGGGTGTCCACGACACGCGATGGTTATAAACATGTGAAGGCATCTAATAAGACTACCTTGTAGTTGTTTGTCCAACTAGAATGTCGAAATGATTACAATTTGTTTGTCCAACTAGAATGTCGAAATGATTACAATTTGTACGGCATCTAATCCGTCGATGTTTAAGTGTTTAAAAATGTGTACGGCCCGTTGGTGATTGTTTGTAATAATAATCCCACATTATTATTTTGATGATTTTGAAGTGTTATGCCTAAAAGTAAGTTCCAATGTGTTTTAGAAGTTGTGTCGCATTCGTGTTTGATGTTATACAAGTTTAACACCTTGTGTGAAAGTTTAGATGTAACACCGTTACTCGTGACCCTAGGGTAATGGGCGGGGCGAAGCCCATTAATGATGGGGGTCTGGGGGCAGCGCCCCTGGTAGCGGGGTCCAAGGGGCAGCAGCCCCTGGCTGGGGTCGAAATCGAGTGATAAAATTTTAGGTCTTGACACTTAGTAAAATTTGTGTTTTCTTGGTTCTGTTTCATGCGACATAGCGTGCGACATATTGCTTTGTGTCGCTAAGTGCGACATAGTCTATTGTGTCGCAGATCATATCTGCGACATAAGGGCTTGTGTCGCTAAGGGCGACATCCGCAATTCAGTGCGACGTAGGGCGTTGTGTCGCTATATGCGACGTCCGTAATTTCTGCGACATAACTATTTATGTCGCTATATGCGACATCCGTGATTAGTGCGACATAGTGGTTTATGTCGCTATATGCGACATAAGGTCTGATTTAGTGACATAAACCTGGAGCCTCTGCGACATAACGCGTTGTTGGCCGAAAAATGAGCCGAAAAAGTGTTTTCCGGCCTCCGTTTGACATGAAACTTTTACCCAACCCATATTTGGACATTTCAAGCTTAACTAAACAATTATAAGTTGAAAACAATAGGAAACGAGAGGTGTCGGGATTTGTCGGAAACTTACAAAGTGGTGAATCGAGAATCCAAAAAGATGGAAACGTAGATCGTGACGCGGTGGTTACTTTTCTTCAAATGGGCTTTGAGATTTAGGGTCGTTTGGTGGTGCGTTTTAACGATTTGGGATGATGGAGGTGGTGGGTTTGTTTTGAGAGAAAAAGAGGAAGAGAAAGAGAGAGATAGAATGAGAAATGAGAAAGTGAGGGTGAGGGTGAGGGGATGGGGTCCACCGGAGCGTGGGTCTCCACTTTTTGATTCCGTGTATTCGCGCTCCGTGCGGTGTTCGTTTAAACATTAAATAATTATTTTATACATTTAATTATATGTTTTAAAATGCAAATGTTTGTTCAATATTTTTGTTGAAGTGTTTTACCAATTACTTAATAACTTAAATGATTTCGTTTGTTTGTGTGTTAAATGTCTAAGTCGCGTTAACGTTTAGTATACGATACGAAATGTAGTTGAAATATTATCAAAATAATATTTTGGGTATGATATCGTTATTAAATAATTTTATATTATTTAATAAAATTGATTCACCAACGTCCGTATGTACTAGAACCGAATTACATTCGATTTGAAACTTGTACGATTTAATCAAATCGCATATTCGTATATATTCAACAATATATATATCGGTACATTAATTAGCCTAAAACCAACTAATTGCATGTATTAACAACTGATTATATACTAATCACTAGTCCTAATTTAGCGGGTGTTATATTCTCCCCCTGTTAGGAGAATTTCGTCTCGAAATTTATCTCGATGTGTCGTTTGACGTAGAGTCAGTCAATAACTGAGGATACTTGAGTCGCATTTGGTCTTCCCATTCCCAAGTGAATTCCGGACCACGCTGCGAATTCCACCTGACCTTAACGATGGGAATACGACTCTGTTTGAGTTGTTTGACCTCACGGTCCATGATTTCCGCATGTTCTTCAACAAAATGAAGTTTGTCATCGACGCTAATCTCGTCGAGTGGGAGGATAAGTGTCTCATCAGACAGGCATTTCTTTAGGTTAGAGATGTGAAAAGTAGGGCGCACGCTGCTGAGCTCAACTGGCAGCTGCAGTCGATATGCCACAGGGCCAATCCTTTTGAGGATCTCAAAAGGCCCAATGTATCTGGGATTTAACTTCCCGCGTATACCGAATCGGATCATGCCTTTCCAAGGCGATACTTTAAGGAGTACTCGATCCCCAACTTGGAACTCGAGTGGTTTGCGCCTCACGTCAGCATAACTTTTCTGACGATCACTTGCGGCTTTGAGTCTGTTTTGGATTTTGACAATTTTCTTGGTGGTTTCGTGTATGAGTTCAGGACCAGTGAATTGACTGTCTCCCACTTCGGTCCAACAAATCGGTGATCGGCACTTACGACCGTACAGTGCCTCGAATGGTGCAACCTTAATGCTGGTATGATAACTGTTATTGTAGGAAAACTCGCACAATGGCAGGTGTCTTTCCCAGTTTGCACCGAAGTCAACTATGCAGGCTCTTCTAGTGTCTGAATAGTTCGTTCTCTTTGACAATCAGTTTGGGGATGGTATGCGGTACTCATATCAAGCCGGGTACCCAACGATTTTTGGAGTGATTGCCAAAAGTGAGATGTGAAACGAGCGTCCCTGTCAGAGATAATCGAGGTTGGGACACTGTGTCGAGAAACAATTTCTTTGACGTAGATTTGTGAGAGGCGTTCCATTTTATCGATTTCCTTGATTGCCAGGAAATGAGCAGATTTGGTGAGTCGGTCAACGATCACCCAAATGGTATCGCAACCGCTCGAAGACTTGGGTAGTTTGGTTATGAAATCCATGGCGATTTGTTCCCATTTCCATTCCGGAATGTTGGGTTGTTGGAGTAAACCAGAAGGTTTTTGATGTTCGGTTTTGACTTTCGAGCAAGTAAGGCACTTGCTGACATATGTGGCGATTTCGGATTTCATGTTCAGCCACCAATAGAATTCCTTGATACCGTGATACATTTTGTCGGTTCCCGGATAGATAGAATATTTAGACTTGTGAGCTTCATCCATCACCAAGTCTCGCAGGTTCCCAAAACTAGGCACTCAGATTCGATTTGAGAAGTACCTAACGCCATTAGGTTTGATTTCGAATTGTTTATCAATGCCTCGCAAGGCTTCATTTTTTATGTTATCGGGTTTCAGAGCTTCGAGTTGAGCAATGTGAATCTGAATGGTGAGATCATTATGAATGGTCATACTGAGGGCTCGGACTCGAAGTGGTTTCGGCCGTTCCTTTCGACTGAGGGCATCGGCGACCACATTTGCCTTGCCTGGGTGGTATTTGATTTCGCAATCATAATCGCTGAGCAACTCAACCCAATGACATTGTCGCATATTAAGGTCTTTTTGGTCGAATATGTGTTGGAGACTTTATGATCGGTGAACACGGAACTTCGGGTACCATAGAGGTAGTGTCTCTAGATTTTGAGAGTGAACACCACGGCCCCTAGCTCGAGGTCATGAGTCGTGTATTTCTTCTCATGAACTTTGAGTTGTCAGGAAGCGTAAGCAATGACCTTGTCTCGTTGCATCAACACGCAACCGAGACCTTGGTGGGAAGCATCGCAGTATACCACGAAGTCGTCGGTGCCTTCGGGTAAAGATAGAATAGGAGCACTGCAAAGCTTGAGTTTTAGTAGCTGGAATGTTGACTCTTGTTTGTCAGTCCAATTGAATTTCTTTTCCTTTTGAGTAAGTGTCGTGAGTGGTTGAGCTATTTTGGAGAAATTTTCGATGAACCGATGATAATAACCGGTCAATCCTAGAAATTGGCGTACCTCGGTTGGAGTAGTTGGCGCTTTCCAGTCTTTGATAGTCTAGATTTTCGATGGGTCGACGTGAATTCCTTGACTGTTAACAACATGTCCAAGTAATTGAACGGATTGTATCCAGAACTCACACTTGGAGAATTTGGCATATAACTCCTCGTGTTTGAGTAGTTCTAGAATGGTTTTGAGGTGTTACGCGTGTTCTTGTTCGTTGCGCAAATAGATGAGGATGTCATCGATAAAGACAATGACAAACTTGTCGAGGTAGGGCTTGCACACCCGATTCATAAGATCCATGAATACAGCCGGTGCGTTTGTTAACCCGAAGCGCATCACCTGAAATTCATAATGCCCGTAACAAGTTCGGAAAGAAGTTTTCAAGATGTCGGTGTCGCGAACTCGAAGTTGATGATAACCTGACCGAAGATCGATCTTTGAATAAATACTCAACCCTTGTAGTTGGTCAAACAGGTCATCGATGCGAGGAAGTGGATACCGGTTCTTGACGGTTAGCTTGTTCAACTCTCGGTAGTCGATACACATTAGGAAAGAACCGTCTTTCTTTTTAACAAATAAGACCGGAGCTCCCCAAGGTGAAGAACTCGGTCTAATAAATCCTCTGTCTAGGAGTTCCTGTAACTGGGTGGACAGCTCCTGAAGTTCGGATGGAGCTAGGCGGTAGGGTGCTCGGGCTACCGGTGCGGCACCCGGCACAAGATCGATCGAGAACTCAACCTGTCTATGTGGAGGTAAACCAGGTAGTTCTTCCGGAAAGACTTCGGGAAAGTTTCTAACGATTGGCACATCCTCAAGTCGCTTCTCCTCCGACTTTTTTTCTGTGATGTAAGCGAGGATTGCAGGATAACCCTTTCTGAGAAATTTTTGGGTTTTCAGACAGGATATGATATTTAGTCTCGTCCCACCGGTCTCCCCCTGTATGATCAAGGTTCTACCGACGGCGAGAGGGATGCGGATGATTTTGTCATAACAGACGATTTCAGCTCAGTGTTTGGACAACCAGTCCATAATAATGATGACGTCGAAACTTCCAATTTCAACGGGCATAAGATCTATCGAAAAGGTTTCGTTGGCTAAGTTTAAAGTGCAATTAGGTATCACACTATCAGTTTCTATGAGTTTACCGTTTGCCTCTTGCAGTTACTGCAATAGGGACCGCAAGGACCCTCATGGTGGCTGTTGCACTTGGAGCAGTAGGGCTTGTTCCCTGTGTAACCCCGTCTGGTGTCGGTGGTTGAGTTGTAGACCTTGATGGTGTCGGGTTTCTTGTTTTGGGAGTTGTTGTGGTTGTCGGACCACTTTCTTTTGAGATGGTTGGAAGAGGAAGTGGGTGGTTCTGGGTCCTCGTTCATGGCCATGAGTTCATGGGCCAATCGGATAGCACCATCAATGGTGGTCTGGTTTGAGGAGGTGACGTTCCCCCGAACGGGTTCCGGAAGACCGCGGATGTATCTTCGGATCTTATCGGGTTCGGTGCTCCCCATTGCTGGGCGAAGGATGGCAAGCTGTTGGAATCTGTTGGTATATCCGTCAATGTCAGTTCCATGTACCTTTAGGTGCCAGAACTCTTCCTCCAGCTTTTGGAGTTGTTCGATGGGGCAATACTTAACAGTAAGCATTGTCTTCAGTTCCTCCCAAGGGAGTAGGTAGGTGGTATCGATACCCACAAACTGGGCATATGAATTCCACCATGAGAGAACACCACCTTCGAGGGTGCAAGTGGAGTATTTGACTCTGTCCTCTTCCGCACACTTGCTGATGTAGAAGACTGATTCCATTTTCTCGAACCATCTGATCAGTCCGATGGCTCCTTCGGTTCCCTTGAAGCTCAAGGGTTTGCAGCTCAGGAAGTCCTTGTATGAACAAGGCTTGGATTGAGACCCATTGGTAGCTGTATCTTCGCTGCCCGAAATGGGTTGTCGGGTAGCCATAGCTTGAGCCACGCTTTGGGCTATGAGTTGGGCGATTTTAGTTTCGCTGAAGGTGAATCGCTTCGGTGGCATCTTGCTGAACAAGATCAAGAAAAGACAATGAGATTCTTGTATGAAATTCTGATATATCACATGTGTATATGATAGAATATACGATATAAAGTGATGATTATATTTCATTTAAATAACCAAGTTTGGTACATGACACGATTTTTCAAAATATTACATAAAACGGGGAGTACAAAAGGTACCGGGAATTGTTACATCCAGTTTGAATAGTAATAGTCCTACATAGATAGATATAGATTACAAGATGACAGTCACACTAGTTCTAATGCAAGTTGATCTTTTCCATTAGTGTGACAAGTCGATCCACGATGACTGCGAGTCTGCTGGTTTGTAGGGCGTTGTCTTCCGCCAATGCTAGTCGTTCTACCAGCATCCTCGAGTATTCTTCGGCCTCTTGCAGGCGTTGCTCGCATTGTTCCACCCTGAGTCGCAAAAGCTCAACTTCTACTCCTGATTCCACTACCTGGTCGTGGAGTATGTTCATGTTGCTAACAGTGTTTTCGTGATCTTCGGAGACTTGGTTGATGCGCTCAAGCGCTGTGAGTCTCCAGTTTTCGTTGATTTCTTGCAAAGCGACATCCATGGTGCGAAGTCGTTGCTCGTGATGGTCCAGCCCGGCGACCAAGGCCGGCAGAGTGAAGTGAGTGGGGTACGGGCCAACTCGAGGCAACCTAGCGTTCCTCCTAGCCACCCTCGGGTTCTGCAACCCAGATTGAGAGTGTGACGAGTGTTTGCCATTCTGAGACAAAAGCGTTTAGAAAGAGTGAGGCCTATATCCATATAATACATATATAATATAGCCTAAGATGTTGAGTGAGAGCGAGGCCTATCTATGTGTATATATATATATATATATATATATCACACAATAGCCTAAGGTGTCTAACATAGACAAGTTTGAGTCCCGGTTTCTCTCGTGGTCAGAGTCAACTAGTGCATCCTGTTCAGTCATGATTCCTTTCGGATCCTACATCATATCCTTTTAATTGTACATAGTTGATCAGGCTATGTTAAATTAAACCAATACCATGTAGTCACTGAACCTAATCATACTTAATAAGGAATACTGCCTAACGGTCATAGTCTAGGCCCACTAAATGCAACCTAGTTTACTATAACCTTAGGCTCTGATACCAATCTATAACACCCCCAAATTTAATGTTTTGCGGAAGCAGAATTTGGGTGTTACTAATCAATACTCAAAGCACACAGATATATAGCAAACGACTCTATATGCGTCGTTTTAAAAAAAATATATTAAAAATAAAAGGTTTACAACAGTTTGAACTCATACATAGCTCGTGTTCGTAATATGAGAGATTTAAGTACATAATTAGTTATACAAAAATCTAATAATGCAATGAAATCTCTGAAGTTTGCATGGAGACTCAAGCTAATATGCATCCTGATGGGCAGTCCAAATCTACTGCTGAGTACCTGTGATATATGCTAAAATGGGTCAGCTAACGCTGGTGAGCTCACAGGTTTAAATATCAAATAATAGTGTGTGAACCGCAAGATTTAAATGTTGATTTGCATCCAGCAAATGATAATAATAGTGTATACAACCATGAGCGCATAGTCTGAGCTTAACTCGAGGGTCGGGTCCCATGTAGAGAATTCCGAGCGAGGTGCCTCCACGAGTGCCTAATCTACACTCGTTTTCCCAAATATTAGTACGTCCATTGCAGAGGTTAGCACGACTAACCCGGACGAGGTGGGTCAATCCTATATGGTACCATATACTAATATTCACGCTACTTTCGTATTACCAGACTATACTGACGGAGGACTTTGACTTGATTAGTTGAAAACAACTCATGTAGTATATTGAAATATGTACTCACGTTCACGTGTTAAAAACAGAGCAATGTATCACACCCCTAGTAAAACAGTAAAAAAAGAGGGGCCATGAGACTCACCTGAGCCTGAAGAGCTTATCTAAATAAACTGAGATTTATTAGCCAAGAATCGAAGTCCAAAGACTTGTAACCTGAGGGTGTCCACGACACGCGATGGTTATAAACATGTGAAGGCATCTAATATCCAACTAGAATGTCGAAATGATTACAATTTGGTTGATTGTTTAAGTGTTTGAAAATGTGTACGGCCCGTTGGTGATTGTTTGTAATAATAATCCCACATTATTATTTTGATGATTTTGAAGTGTTATGCCTAAAAGTAAGTTCCAATGTGTTTTAGAAGTTGTGTCACATTCGTGTTTGATGTTATATAAGTTTAACACCTTGTGTGAAAGTTTAGATGTAACACCGTTACTCGTTACCCTAGGGTAAGGGTGAAGCTCGTTAATGACGGGGGTCCAGGGGCAGAACCCCTGGTAGCGGAGTCCAAGGGGCGGCAACCCCTGGCGGGGTCCAAGGGGCAGAGCCCCTGGCTGGGGTCGAAATCGATTGATAAAATTTTAGGTCTTGACACTTAGTTAAATTTGTGTTTTCTTGGTTCTGTTTCATGCGACATAGCGTGCGACATACGGCTTTGTGTCGCTAAGTGCGACATAGTCTATTGTGTCGCAGATCATATTTGCGACATAAGGGCTTGTGTCGCTAAGGGCGACATCCGCAATTCAGTGCGACGTAGGGCGTTGTGTCGCTATATGCGACGTCCGTAATTTCTGCGACATAACTATTTATGTCGCTATATGCGACATCCGTGATTAGTGCGACATAGTGGCTTATGTCGCTATATGCGACATAAGGTCTGATTTAGCGACATAAAGGCTTATGTTGCAGGTGGCCTAGAGCCTCTGCGACATAACGCGCTGTTGGCCGAAAAAATGAGCCAAAAAGGTGTTTTCCGGCCTTCGTTTGACCTGAAACTTTTACCCAACCCATATTTCGACATTCCAAGCTTAACTAAACAATTATAAGTTGAAGACAATAGGAAACGAGAGGTGTCGGGATTTGTCGGAAACTTACAAAGTGGTGAATCAAGAATCCAAAAATATGGAAACGTAGATCGTGACGCGGTGGTTACTTTTCTTCAAATGGGCTTCGAGATTTAGGGTCGTTTGGTGGTGCGTTTTAACGATTTGGGATGATGGAGGTGGTGGGTTTGTTTTGAGAGAAAAAGAGGAAGAGAAAGAGAGAGATAGAATGAGAAATGAGAAAGTGAGGGTGAGGGGATGGGGTCCCTCCCCTTTGTGGCTGATTCGGTGGGGGCCCACCGGAGTGTGGGTCTCCACTTTTTAATTCCGTGTATTCGCGCTCCGTGCTGTGTTCGTTTAAACGTTAAATAATTATTTTATACGTTTAAATATATGTTTTAAAATGCAAATGTTTATTCAATATTTTTGTTGAAGTATTTTACCAATTACTTAATAACTTAAATGATTTCATTTGTTTGTGTGTTAAATGTCTAAGTCGCGTTGACGTTTATTATACGATACGAAATGTATTTGAAATATTATCAAAATAATATTTTGGGTATGATATCGTTATTAAATAATTTTATATTATTTAATAAAATTGATTCACCAACGTCCTTATGTACTTGAACCGAATTACATTCGATTTGAAACTTGTATGATTTAATCAAATCGCATATTCGTATATATTCAACAATATATAATCGGTACATTAATTAGCCTAAAACCAACTAATTACATGTATTAACAATGATTATGTACTAATCACTAGTCCTAATTTAGCGGGTGTTACAGAATATAAATCATAAATGTTTTTTATACTTGTGATACGAGACTATGATGCTAATAAGGATCCTGCAATGTTAGAGAAAAAATCTACCCACAACAATTGCCCCCGAAGTTATAACGTTTTTCAGGATCCTTAAACGTTGTAACTTCCAAGGATAACCGCCCAAATCGTGTTAGGTAGTTACGTCGATTAATGCGCCTGAATACTTATAACGATTCTGACGCACGTCATATCCTATTCAACCTCTACTCCATCTTCTTCTCGACTCATTTTCAGGTATTGCCTCTTTCTCTTCTTTGTTTTCTTCATTACTTAGCTATTTTTGCATCAAAGATGAACCCTGTAACTAAAAACGAGTCAGATCTCCCCGATTTTATCGACCAAAAAATGATTTCCGACCCCGTTCCTTCTTCATTATCCGATTCTGATATGCAAAAACTCAAAAGTGCTTTTCCTGAAAACGCTATCTTCCTAGCTCATGATCCTAATATCCATGCCGATCACCGATCAGATCGATGGATATGCTTTCCTGAATTCCCTCTTTCCCTAGGGCTTAAATACCCTTTTCCAGATATTTTCATGGATTTTTTCAATATGACAGGGCTTTGTTACTCACAAACAATGCCCATGATTTGGCGTACACTTTTTGTTATCTAATCCATCAATGACTCCCATCATACACGTCTTGGAATTCCTGAAGTAGCCCAAACTTATCATCTTCGTTCCCACGGTTCCAATTATTTTCTCCTCAAAATCAAACCTAAGCATAAGCATCTCGTTCTTTGCGCTACTCGGAATGATCCCAAACGGAGAGAGAAATTTTTCTTTGTTGATCGAAAATCTCTTCCTGACGGGGAACTGATTCCAACTGTTTGGCTCACTAAGGGTAGGGTAAAAACTATTACACGAATGTACCTTTATATGCACCCATTTTCCTGATCTTTCTCGTTTCTTTTGCAGCAATCTTTGAGAACTTAGCTTCCCCTCTTCCTCACTCTGAGGAATTGATAAGGAATTTTCTGCAAATCCCCGAAAGTAACAGGACATTTTTGTACCCCTCTTCACCGGAAATCATGAAGTCACAAAAAGCAACTCCAACTACACCAGGTAAATTTCACATTCTAAATTTTTT
This sequence comes from Pseudognaphalium luteoalbum, assembly GCA_963422505.1. Taxonomy (NCBI): domain Eukaryota; kingdom Viridiplantae; phylum Streptophyta; class Magnoliopsida; order Asterales; family Asteraceae; genus Pseudognaphalium; species Pseudognaphalium luteoalbum. The sequence goes on from OY730196.1 coordinate 44,569,071, forward strand.
TTCCTTCTTAATCCCGTATTCTTAGTATGATTATATTCTTAAAACAGCATCCTTCTTCTCCTTGTCGGACATTGATGATGAATATGTGCCGATCAAGGAGGAAAAATTTGTTGTTGAACCCAGTAAAGCTAGAGTCCTCAACCTCCGTTCCAGGTCAATTACCAAGAAGAGGATAACCAACATTATTGAGGATCCTGATGAGCCCACACTTGATTTTGACGAGGTATAGCTTGTCATCCTCGTTCAACTTTTCACCTAGATATCAACCTTATGTATTCAATTATATCTGTCTAGGCTATGGAACAAGCTGCCAAATGTTATAAGGAGAAGGTGGAAATGGTTGAGAGCACAAAGAAGACAGCTGTCACTGCTGCAGAATCTTGTACTTTTGAGATTACTCATTTAAAGAGAGAAATTGAGGGTATCAAGGCTTATGCTGCTCAAAAAGATACCGAAGCTCAGAAGAGAATTAATGAAGAACGAGAGATTCTGGTCGTTGATATCAAGAAAGATGCAACTACTGCGGTGCTCACAGCCAGTATCCTTATGGTGACTGAAGCTAGTGCTAGGGGTCTTGACACATCATTCTGGAATATCCAATCCTGGCAAGATAAATTGGCAAAATTGAACGGTGAAGACCCAGAGGTTGGAACTTTCCTTGATGAAGCTAGTGGCAAAGGAACCAAAACACTTGCTAAGAAGACTCCTGATGCGTCAACATAGAAGATCACTATTGATGTCGAGGACATTAAAACGCATAACCCAGTACCAGCATCGAAAACCCCTGAGAATCCTACTGAAGTCGAGGATTCAACCCCAGGCAAGGAAGGCATATAACTAGCTGGAGCCTGGTACTGCTTTTATCTTCTTAAAATTTAAGGGTTGTGATTGTAATAGACATTTATTCGGGATGAGGTTGATCTGGTATGGTCAACCATGGTGGCGTTAAATGTAGTTTATGTTGGCCACAAAACAATTTTATTTCCTGCATTTCTTTTGAACTCTTATTCTGGATGAATAATCCTGAAATCTTTTGGTATGAATGATATTAGGATATTATCTATATGTTGTGTCTTCAGCATACTGAGGAGATTCCCTTAGTATATACAATTGCTTGATAGTTGTTTAGAAATAGGTACCTAAGGAGATTCCCTCAGGATACAACCAGGATAATGAGATGAATCTCTCTATATCCATTCAGCATTACAGGTTTCAAGGATCCTTAATCGGACCTAAAATATTTTGTAGATAATGATGAATCCCAGTGGATATTTCATGTAACATGAAAATGATGATAACTTGTAAATTGATTGTGAAAACAATTTATTTTTTTGAAAAATGTTGTGATCTTAAAAAGATTTTGTGATCCTTAGATCAAAACTATTTTGACAATCATGAAAACATTAGAGCTAATAAAGTTATTTATTCGACATAACCAATGAAAACGTTGATAATGTGAAAACATTATAACCATTAGATAGTTTAATAAAACTATAAGAATGACATGTAAATGCCAAACCATTAGGTAATGTGAAAACATTATAAACCGTTTGATTCTTGGGCTAAGCCATTTGAGACATGAAAATGTCTAACCAAAGAGTAATGTGAAAACATAACAAACCTTAGAGTGACGTGAAAACGACGCAAACCTTAGATCAACACGTCTAGTGCACATCAGTGTCGACATTCGTTAGCGTTTGATCTATAGGCCAATGTAAATGAAGTTGTCAGGTAACAGAGGCATCATCGATTGCTTAACCGTGGAACTATAATTGTTTTGGTCAAAAAAATTACACTAGGAAATTTAATGAACAAATTAGTAAAGTGAGGTTGTGTGCTTGAATTTGGTTTCTAAATTGTTTGATTGAAAACTATCTTTTACGGTGAAAACTTGTAACTTTGCCAATATGGGTTAACTTAAGATTAAATCTTATCAAATATTTGGTCAAGGACTTTGTAAATAATGAGTTTGTATGCAATAGACCTAGACAAATGCAGAAAAACAAGTATAATCTGGGATAATTCCGGGATAATACAGTAAGTATGATAAAGAATGCAAATTTAATAAAGTAAATGAATGAAAAGTGCAAGAACACAGCGGTGTACGAGGAAAACCCTTGATCTATGATAGATCGCCGGCACAAAACCTCGGGAAGGATCAATCGATCCTTGCCTTATGTTTTCTTATTTAATAAAATGAAGTTACAAACTAAAGAGCACAAGAATGATCGTCTAAGTGCGAAAAATGGTTAAGTGTGGAAGTGTAAATGAGTTGCAGAGAGTGTAATTGAGTGTATGAGTGATGAATATCAGTTAGCCTAATCGATCATTTAAGCCTCGTTTATATACTACAGATCCTTAACAAAGAATTCCGAAATATCTGGGATCATCCCCGAGATTTGGTGGGGCGTCCCCAACGTTCACTTGACTAAGTATTGAGCATGTGTTGACTCCCTTTTATGTAATTCAAATATTCTCCAAGTAGTATATGATCCATGAAAATCGGAACTAACTTCCCACGTCTCTCATGACCTAGTCAAAATCTAATAAACACGCGGAAACATTAGTAGCAAAAGGGATCCCGAGATATATGATATATGGGATCCTTATAATAAGCATATATTATAAGATTAACAAAATAATACTATGTCCAAGACATTCTATTATCCCAGATTTAGTTATATTCGGGATAATTATAAGTTGGTGATCCTGAAATAGGAGACAATATCCCTACCGGAATCCTATGATATAACAATCTCAGCAGTAAGACTAAATGACAATTATCCCTATTTTAACATAATCTTTGAGGATAATATAGACATACGTAAAGATCCTGCATAATATAGAAAATCAAGATCATACCTTCTCTTGTCCAGATTGTAAGTTCAATATCCCGCACATGAGTTATCCAAGAACAATCTAGGATCCTTATAAACACTCAGCATAGTTACTAATCCGGTATCCTGCATGGTTAGTAAAAATTCTACCCACAACAATTGCTCCTGAAGTTGTATCGTTTGTTCGGGATCCTGAAAACGTTACAACTTCACAATAAAAGAGGTTAGGTGAGATATTTTCTCTTATAGATGACTGCGCCAGAGTATTTATCACATTTTTCAGCAATAAACATCGTATTTCCCCATCGGCGAAAAAGGTACGCTTTTCTTACTCTCTATTTGTCTTCAACAATGTCTTCTTCAATGTCTTCTTCAATATCTTCTTCCGATCGACCGCTTTATCAATCGGAGTTTATTAGCCAAGACATAATTACTAGACCTAAACCCTGTAACTTCCTTGATTATGATATAAATAGACTTAAATCAGATGGCGCTTTCTCCCCTTCTTGTTTCATCGGACCATTCGATCCTAAGTCTCGTTCCGATTGGTACTCGGAAAACTGGATTTGTTTCCGTGAATACCCATTCACGATCGGGTTAAAATATCCATTCCCGCCTTTTTTCAATGAATTCTTTTCCGTCACCGGAATGTGTTACGCTCAAACCACTCCAATGATCTGGCGTACTTTGTCAGTTATCTAAGCAGTCAAAGACTCTTACGGACTAGCCTTTGTATACCTGAATTGTCCTGTATATTCGATCATCAAAACTCTGAGTCAGGTTTCTTTGTTCTTACCCCTAAACCATACCACCAATCAGTGATCTTCAATACCACCAATCAGGGAAGATTATTAGTGTTTTGAAACACTTTTCTTAATACTAGATCCCCAACTTGGAATCTTCGTATCCTGATATTTTTGTTGTAAGATTTCGAAATCCTTTGTTGATAAGTCGCAATCCTTAATTTAGCACAATCCTAATCTCATCCACAGTGTCCAGATCCTGAATCAACGCTTTCCTATTTGCTTCTTCAGTTTGCATTCGGGATCTTGCCATCGGGATCACCATTTCCGTCAGGATCATAGCTTCAGATCCAAACACTAGAGCGAAAGGAGTTTGCTTGGTCGCTTGTTTTTCAGTAGTCCTGTCAGCCCATAGAACAAATGGTAACTCTTCAGCCTATCTCCCTTTCTTAGCACCCTGTCTCTTTTTAACGTTGTTGATGATGATCTTGTTACTGGATTCTGCTTGTCCGTTAGCTTGGGGATGAACTGGTGTTGAAGTTATCATCTTAATGTCCCAACTTTCACAAAACTTGGTTGTTCTATTTCCAATAAACTGAGATCCATTATCACATATTATCTCTGCCGGGATCCCAAAACTAGTAAGGATACTTCTTTTAATGAACGAGATCACATCTTTTTCCTTTACTTGCACAAAAATTCTTCCGCCTCAATCCATTTCGAAAAGTAGTATGTCATTGCAAGCATAAAGACTTTTCCTCCAGGAGTAGTAGGTAGCTTCCCAACAATATCCATTCCCCACTTCATAAATGGCCATGAAGAGATAATTGGATACATCGGTTCTGCCGATTGATGATGGATGTTCCCATGTCTTTGACAAGCATCACATTTGAGAGCGAAATCCATGGAATCCTTCCTCATAGTTGGCCAAAAATAACCTGTTCTCAAAGTTTTTGAAAATAATGCTCTGCCCCCAGAATGATTTCCACAGTCTCCCTCATGCATATCCTTGAGTACTGCTTGTGCTTCAGGATCCTCAAGGCATCGCAATAATGGTCCTGCAAGAGATTTGCGATATAATATCCCATTTTGAATAATAAAACGAGATACCTTAAGTTTGAAAACTCTGGGATTTTGTTCATCTTTTGGGATCACGTCAATTTGTAAGTATTCCATGATAGGTTGCATCCATGATCCCGATTTGCCCCCAGAAGCTGATGTATCTGAATTATCTTCAATATCAGGATCATCAATTCCACACACTTGCTCTTCTTTCTTATGCTCTATGGCTGGTGACAAGATATGAACAATCGAGATCCTGACGTCCGGCGGGATCCTGAGATTTGATCCCAAATTTGCCAATGCATCCGTTTCTGAATTGGCTTCTCTTGGTATCTGGTCTATATTGAACGTCTCAAAATTACCTGTAAGCCTTTTAATAATGTCCAAATACAAAGCCAACTTTCCGCCTTTTACAGCATAAGTAGCATTATAATGATTAACAACTAATAAGAAATCCATGTAAACTTGTAAATGTTTTACTCCTATATCTTTAGCTAGTTGTAACCCAACAATTAATGCTTCATATTCTGCTTCATTATTAGTAGCCTTAAATTCACAATTAATTGCTTGTGGCATTATGTCTCCCTGTGGTGATCTTAGTATTATCCCTAATCCAATTTCGTTCATATTAGATGCTCCATCAGTGTATAAAATCCATTTATCTTTCGATTCATCTAATTGTTGTACCTCTAAGTCTACTTCTTCTTGAAGATCACTAGTGAAGTCAGCTACGAAATCTGCTAAAGCTTGGGATTTTATGGCATTTCTTGGTTCATATATTAAATTAAATGCACTTAACTTTACAAACCATTTAGCCATTCTTCCTGACATTTCTGGTCTTTTTAGTACTGATTTTATGGGATAATTTGACCTTATATGAATAAGGTGTGTTTCAAAATAATGTCTTTGTTTAGTTGAGGCCATTACTAATGCAAGAATAAGTTTTTCGAGATGAGAATACCTGGTTTTAGCATCAAGTAGGCTTTTACTTACATAGTACACAAGATGCTGCTGACCTTCATGATCCTTGACGAGTACTGCACTCACCACATTTCGGGATACTACCGTGTATTAGATATAATGGTTCTCCATCCTCCGGCCTCATTAACAAAGGAGCCGATGACAGATAATTCTTCAATTCCAGAAATGTTGCCTCTTGTTTATCTCCCCATTCGAATCTCTTATTCTTTTTCAGGATATCATAGAATTCTTTACATTGATCCGAGGACCTTGAAATGAATCTATTGAGAGCTGCAATCCTTCCGGTCAATCTTTGTATATCTTTGGTGTTGACCGGGGATTTCAAATCCAGAATGGCCTTAATTTTCTCTGGACTAGCCTCGATCCCTCTTTTAGTCACCATATAGCCCAAGAACTTTCTTGCCCCCACTCCGAAATGGCATTTAGCTGGATTGAGCTTCATGTTATATTGGTCCAGTATGTTGAAAGCAGTCTGAAGATCCTGAAAATGATCCTCAGCTCTCTTGGATTTAACCACCATATCATCAATGTAGACTTCCATGGTTTTGCCCAAGTGATCCTGTTGGTGTCATGAAGGCTGTATCTTCTTGATCAAATGGTTCCATCTGTATTTGCTGAAATCCTAAAGATGCATCCATAAAGGTTAGGATTTCATGTCCAGCAGTTGCATCCACCATCGAATCTATGTGAGGTAATGGGAATGAATCCTTCGGACATGCTTTGTTGAGATTAGTGTAGTCCACACATACTCTCCATTTCCCATTCTTCTTTTGTACCACTACCACGTTCGCCAACCATCTTGGGAATTTAACTTCTCGAATCATACCAGACTTGGGCAACCTTTCAACATCAGCTTGTATAATTGGCGAATTTTCTTCGTTTTTGTTGAATTGGCCTGAAACTTCTGTCAATACCAAGTTTATGGGTAATAACATCTTTAAATATACCTGTCATATCCTCAGGTTTCAGGCAAAGGTTGCTTTTCTATCCTTCAGGAACTTCACAAGGTCTTGTTCAAGATCCTTAAGGATTGTGGATCCCAAGAATACTTTTTCTTCAAAATCATCAATGTTTAGCAGCACTTCTTTGACATCCTATTTTAGTTGCTTCCAAGATGCCCCGTGCTCGCGTCTTTAATTGCTATGCAGGCGTGGGCTTGGTAGTAGGTTTCATCGATGTCGTGTAGCAATCTTTAGCCTCTTGTTGATCACTGTTAATCCTGACAACTCCCCATGGAGTGGGCAACTTTACCCATTAATGGTATTTTGATGGGACCGAGTTCCTGTCATGAATCCATGGCCCCCTCAATATAGATTGGAAGTTTGATCTCTCCCACGGTGTTTTTAGCTTCACCATTGAATCCAACGAGGACAGTTGACTTCGCAACTATTTCTGATTCCGAAATCCCCATCCTTTTGAGTGTCTCCAGTTGGATGATGTTTACAGAACTGCCACCATCAATCAGGATCCTGCGTACAAAATGATTTGCAGTATATAGGGTAATAACCAAACCATCATGGTGAGGATCCTGAATGTTCTCCTTGTCATCTTCATCGACAGTGACCACCTTCTCATCCTTCAAGGTCACTGATCTCATAGGCTTCTCCCGCTAGTCTGACTTTGATTCCTTTGCATGTCTTTTTTCCGCTGAGTAAGATGTACCATAGATGTCAGAACCACCATATATGAAGTTGATTACCTTGGCGTTCGGAGGTGGTGATCCTGGTCTCTACGGGATCCTACAATGATCCTGAACTTCAAGATCACGAGATTTATCATGATCCCGAGCTTGATCTTTTCTTCTGTTGAAGAGTTCCTTCAGATGACCTTTTTCGAGTAAATAGCTTATTTCTTTCCTCAAAGCTATGCAATCCTCAGTTATGTGACCGAAATCCTCATGGAAAGCACACCATTTCGATCTGTCTTTCCATCCGGTGCTCTGTTCATTCTTCTTTGGCCATCTTACTCCGTCTCCAATGTTTCTCATCGCATAGAGGATTTCTGCGGTGTCAGCTGCAAAGCAATAATCAGTTAGTTTTGGACAATCCTCCTCATCCTCTTCCACAGCATTGATCCTGCAATCATCACTCCGGGAATATGGTTTGCCCCTGCTTGGTTTGAACATGGGTATCTCAGCTTTCATGTTGGGTTTATCATACGTTGAACAAGCACTTGATTTTTTCTGGATCACTGCATCCTCTTCTAGCCGTATGAATCTCAAAGCTCTATTCCTAACTTCATCCAAGCTTCAACACGGGTTCATCACAAGATCTTCATAGAAAGGTGAATCCCTTTTTATCCCCATTTTGAATGCCTAAACAGCAGTTGCCATATCCGGATTCGGTATATCCAAGGATTCCCTGCAAAATCTTCCTACAAAATCTCGAAGAGTTTCGTTATCCATCTGGACAACCCTATACAAATCAGTGGTTAGTCTTTCGAAAGTTCTACTGCATGAAAATTGTTTATTAAAAAGATTAACCAAATGAGCAAAAGATGTAATAGAATATGCAGGAACTTTAAGCAGCCATTTAAGCACAGATCCCGTGAGAGTGGATCCAAATCCTTTGCATAGACAAGCTTCCTTTAGTTTCGCAGGGATCGGGATAATCTCCATTCTTTCCCTGTATTGTGCTATATGTTCTTCAGGAGCCGTGGTCCCATCGTACAGCTTCATGTGAGGAGTCTGAAATCTCTTCGAGATCTCGGCATCACATATTGGTGGTGCAAATCTCGAGATCCTATGTGCTGATGGTGCTACCTTCGAGATTGGTTGCATTATACCAGGGACACTAGATATCATATCTTAAGCTTTTGCAACTCCCTTGCTACAACGGGGCTTACTCCAGAATCCTGCAAAATGTTAGATCCAAAAGAATATCCAGGAGATAAATTGCCACTATTCATTACCCATAGCAGGGATCCTGAAGCTTGCTCAGGATCTGTGTGTGTAGAGACTCTTGTAGCATATGTGGATCCCGGGATTCCGGCACTCCCCTGCATGGATATGAAATCTCCAGTGTACTTGGCAGAATGAGGAGTATCAAAATCCATGATCCTGCTCCTGATTGGAGTAGTAACTTGAGTGACAGAAACACTTTCTCTGGATCTTATGCCTTTGACATCTCTCCTCAAAGATGCATTGTTGCGTTCTATACGGTTCATTTGCTCCCTCATTTCTGAAAACATAGTCATAATTTTACGGTTAGATATCATAACAGGATCACTATCATTCAAACCTGATCCCACATAGGAGGATGTAGTGGATGTCGCCCTCGAATTAGCAGACTGGGGCCATGGTCGCGATGAAGAAACGGGCACATATGGTGGTATGTTAGCAGCAGAAGATGATGGTACAACAGAAGAGGTGATTTGTCCTTGGGTCACCTTTTTTGAATGATTTTATGCAAAAAATGATTCTAATGAAGATTTAATCAAAAGTTTGATCGTAAAAAGCACCACTTGCCCCACGGTGGGCGCCAAATTATTTTGGTCAAAACAATTACACTAGAAAATTTAATGAACAAATTAGTAAAGTGAGGTTGTGTGCTTGAATTTGGTTTCTAAATTATTTGATTGAAAACTATCTTTTACGGTGAAAACTTGTAACTTTGCCAATATGGGTTAACTTAAGATTAAATCTTATCAAATATGTGGTCAAGGACTTTGTTAATAATGAGTTTGTATGCAATAGACCTAGACAAATGCAGAAAAACAAGTATAATCCGGGATAATTCCGGGATAATATAGTAAGTATGATAAAGAATGCAAATTTAATAAAGTAAATGAATGAAAAGTGCAAGAACACAGTGATGTACGAGGAAAACCCTTGATCTATGATAGATTGTTGGCACAAAACCTCGGGAAGGATCAATCGATCCTTGCCTTATGTTTTCTTATTTAATAAAATGAAGTTAGAAACTAAAGAGCGCAAGAATGATCGTCTAAGTACGAAAAATGGTTAAGTGTGGAAGTGTAAATGAGTTGCAGGGAGTGTAATTGAGTGTAAGTGATGAATATCAGTTAGCCTAATCGATCATTCAAGCCTCGTTTATATACTACAGATCATTAACAAAGAATTCCGAAATATCTGGGATCATCCCCGAGATTTGGTGGGGCGTCCCCAACGTTCACTTGACTGAGTATTGAGCACGTGTTGACTCCCTTCTCTGTAGTTCAAATATTCTGCAAGTAGTATATGATCCATGGAAATCGGAACTAACTTCCCACGTCTCTCATGACCTAGTCAAAATCTAATAAACACGCGGAAACATTAGTAGCAAAAGGTATCCCGAGATATATGATATCTGGGATCCTTATAATAAGCATATATTATAAGATTAACAAAATAATACTAAGTCTAAGACATTCTATTACCCCATATTAGTTATATTCGGGATAATTATAAGTTGGTGATCCTGAAATAAGAGACAATATCCCTACAGGAATCCTATGATATAACAATCTCAGCAGTAAGACTAAATGACAATTATCCCTATTTTAACATAATCTATGAGGATAATATAGACATACCTGAAGATCCTGCATAATATAGAAAGTCAAGATCATACCTTCTCTTGTCCAGATTGTAAGTTCAATATCCCGCACATGAGTTATCCAAGAACAATCTAGGATCCTTGTTGCGACACGCACCGGTCGTTGGGATTTCTAATGGTGACGTGACACAGCAAGGGGTTTTTAATTTATAAGGCTGGGGCCTAGGTTTACTTATTATGCTAATCAAAGGCCTAGCAAAGGACAAGTATGACCTAGGATCGTTCTTCAAAGCACGACAAATTGAAATTAGGGGGTTTAGAAGCTTTTGTGTATTTAGCTAGAGTTAAGAGAGTTGGTTTTGGGTTTTGGGTTTTCAATTCTAAATTAAACTAAGCTAAATTAGAGGGTGGAGGTTACTTCGGGCGTTCAGCAATTAAAGCGATTGTCTTCTATGATGTGGTTTAGAAGTTATTAAATATGGAAAGTTCTAATGAAGATATGTTCGTAAGTTAATGTGAGCTATTAATACAATCCTTCCATCGGGCTAACGCGGAGGTGTCCTCAATCAGGCAAATAGAATGTCACGTGGATTGCATAATATATTAAAGTGTACACCGAAAGTTCTCTCAAATGTACACCCACATTATCCGACAGTTAACCTCGAATCGTATTCCCCAATCTCGGTCGTCAGAGATGCCCGAATCATGGCATAGTTTGTTGAACAAACAATATTATGAACGAGGGTTATCCTCACCGAAATAGGTTGGGTTAACTGGTCTAGACGGTCGGATAACATGTCATCACTTATTCATACGAGTTATCATCATTACTTGGGGATGCTACAAGACAGGGATGATTTGTGTTACAAATGGAGACCTAGGTAATACATTTGCTATTCGATTCATAATACAACTACCTTCGGTTGTTCTGACTTCCATACATTTGTACTCCGCCATAAGCGTTTCCAGTACTATATCAAAGAACAGTCGAATAGGGGCCGTCATATTATTTCACGATGATTAATGCCGTTTAAATTTTACTATCATGATGATCCTAAGGCAACAATCAAACAAGAACATGCAATAAGACGATCAAGGCGACAGTTTAATTTAAGCATACAAAAGTATTATCTGAGTTGAGGATATTCCGAAAGTTGTCTCAAAAATATCGTCTACATGAATTTAATCTTAATCTACCTCTACTCCCATGTTCCGTATCTCTTAGATCCTATTTTGGTCTAGAGAACACCGGCCATGCTGAGCTCAATGATTCAATCTAACATAGTATAACTAAGTGACCTGTATCCTGTGAGTTAGCTACGTTCATTTTTGGATAAAGTTTTATTCATAACATGAGTTGGGCAGATAAACGATAAAGATTTAATTCCTATATCCATTTGTAATATAAACCATCCGCAATCTCATAACATACCACATAGTCACATATTTAATACTTTTCTAAACGACTATCATAGCGGACAATTGAGTTATTTAGCTAATCATGGTAGTTCTAGCATGCATATTTAAATTTATTAAAGAAAGGACAAGCATATTAAATATGAAAGATAGATTAACACCTGGAAAGAAGTACAATAACTCGTAGCTAAAATACGCGTCCCGGAGCACCTCCGTACAAATCTTCCTTGACTAGCTAATTAGCTAGTCTAATTAACTAGGAAGAATTACCACTAATATTATAATAAAGAAATGTGGAATGTGTAGGTATCTTAGTGTGGTGGGTGTTTTTGGTGTCCTCTTTGCAAGTGAGCCTCATGCCTCCTATTTATAGGAGAGTTTTGGGGCATTTTAGCAAGTGGAAGCTCACAATAGCAAAAGGTGGTTGCACCGGGTATGAAAAAGGTGGAAAAGGTGGTTGCACCAGGTACGGAAAAACACGTAAAGGTCTAGGACCGGGTACATGAAAGGACAAAAAATCGGGATCCGTGCGGATGAGTGGTGGCCGGCGGTGGCCATGTGCCAGCCGGCGGCGGCTGGCAACCCCCGCACCGGTTCGTCGCCTGTTGCCTCGTTTCTCGATTCGTGCGTGTTTTCTTTGTTATGCGTCCGTTTGTGTTGATTCTTTTTGCGTTGGATTCGTAATTCAAAAACAAAGCTTTTGATGAAAAGAAATCCCAAAAATATATCTCTGAACTTTAGATGTGTCGTACGAATCTTTTGGATCTTCCGGCGTACGTAGAATCTTCATTCTTCGTCCATTTTTGTTGATTCTTCTTCTGTTGGATTCGTAATTTGAAAACAAACATCTTGGATGAGATGGATGTTGGTGATGGGATTTTTCGTCTTGATATCTCGTTTTGATGCCCTGAATCTCCAAACGTGCGTGGAATCTTCGTTTTTCGGCCGTTTTGCTTGATTTTGCTCGTGCAACCTTGTTTTGATCTTCTTAGCATATTATCAAAGATTTGTGCATTGTTTGATTCCAAATGCCAAGTATTGCTCCAGAATGAGAGAGATATCGGTGGTAAAAACGTGACGTTTTACGCGATATCAAGTATCCCACACTTAGAGTTTTACTTGTCCTCAAGCAAACCTTTGTAAAATTGTGATAAAAGATTGGAAGGGTGTCTTCATATTCCGGAGAACTTTGATTCCTGCTGGTTTAGTAAAAAGATTTCGGACGAGATTCCATCCTTTGATGTTTCCCCAAACCTTTGGTTCGAACAAGCTCTCTTTTCAATCTTCATAATGTAAGATATACATGACTGAGGCCCTCACAGGTGGTCACTCAATTCACTCAAGTGTATCAGGTTTCCTAACTTCTAATTCACTCAGGGGCCAGTCATGTAGCTCTTCCGTTGTCATAAGCTTGATCGAGAATCAAGTCTACGATACTTAAATGAGGATGGTGTTAATTATCCCTAGACATTCGCAAGAGGGTGGAAGTGGTGTATATGGATAAAGGGTTTTGTAGGTGGTTTATTTGGGGGCTTGAATATAGCCTAAGAGTTGTCTGTGATAACTTATCTTTGGTGCTTAGTAGTGCTTCTTTTTGGATTTCTCTCTTTGAGAGCCTTCTTTTGCATCTTTTTCTTTCAAGTTTTCTTTTGATGAACCTTTCCCTTGGCCTTAAATGATCCTTGGGGTTTTAGGTTTCTTCTGATAGCTTTGCTTTTTCTGAATTTCTTTTTCTTGGAGCTCCTTTTACGGATGATGATCATCCTTTGGGGAACACTCCGTACCTCTTATAATAACTCTTCTGACAGAATAGAAACTTAGGCTATGGCCAAAAGATGAAAGAAGGGATTGGCTTTTGAAGTGAGTTTTGGAAATGAAAAGGCTAAGGCTCAGCATGTTTTCCGCTGATCTTCAATGCTGAAGGTGAGCATTGGTTAGGTTTGAAAGCAAGGGTTTTATGAGAGGGTTCTTATCCTAGGGAATGTCGACGTCTTCTAATTGCACCTTCGTCACGTATGACCCCCATTTTTGTAATCTCAAAATGTATTCCTTGAACAAGTTCTAATTCTAGAGAGCATACATCGGCACACTCACAATTGAAAAGTGAAGCTTTAAAGAGGGGTGCTTTTAAATGGTTCAAGATTCCTCACTCATTTTGGGTGGTTTTGTGCCTAGTCATGCGATCGCTTGTTTTGAAACTTGGTTTGAAAGTTATCAAAGAATTTTGCTCCTCATAGCCGATTTGCCAAACCTTTTGAACTTTTGTTGACCAGAAATACCCTTTTTGACTATCCTTGATTCAAAATTTTTGAAAATATTGCTGAAAATCTGAGTTTTGCTAAAAAGTTTGATCAAAAGTTTATGTTGCAATACAGTAGTCAATACTACTGCTATCCCACACTTAAAAGAACATTGTCCCTAATGTTCTACTTCTAAGTTAGGCCAATCCCACACTTAGATTTTTGAATAAGGGTCAATATTTTCGAAGTCATTCTCTATTTGTGAGTAGTAATCCCACACTTAGAGTTTTACTTAGAATTTTAGCATGTTGAATCAAGCAAAATAAGGTTAGAAGAGATACTTCCTTGCGCTGCGTGTGTTGCCATTGGATTTTATTGACCAGATACAAGTGTGTGAATTTGTTGGAAATGGACCAGGCTCATTTTTAATGAACTTGTTCCACAAATTCTACTTTGAATTCTGCATAGTACACATCCTTCAGAAAACACAAGTGTTAATATAAGTTAATATTAAACATAAAATAACTAATAGAAGCTAATCCATGTCAGCATAGAGTGCCTCCCAATCGGTGAAGTCATCATCCATAAAGATCATGTTATCCACGATCGATGTAGGAGATGCAGACTCCTCGAGGGTATAGACAGGAGATGCAGTGCCATCCTCTGGATCCTGAATCCAAGCGTCCAGGGCGGCAGTCTCCTCCTCTAGTGAGTCCATGAAAGTGGGGTGGTCATGCGCAGTCAAGCTCCAAGGTGGGAATAAGTCCCACGGTGGAATATGCGGAGCGGGATCAGGTCCCATCTGAAAGGGGCACACAGGTGTGGAGGAAAGGCCTAGAGCAGTGTGGATCTCAGAGATGGCGGTGTGCTGGACCTCAAGGGCTCTCAGTATAGACCAAGTGACAGCAGGGTCCACAGTAGTAACCCCATGCTTAAAGGTGGGTACTCTGGAGGTCCCTGCGGTCTGTCCCGCTGGTCGGTGAGATGAAGGTAACCTGGAATGGATTGGACGTAACAGGAATGACTCCTGAACGTACACCTCCACCGAGTCTGCCGAAATCTCATACAAACTAGGAGATGGTGACTGGGATCCCCTGACAGTCCTCATGCTACTACCCGGTGATGAACTCCGAGAGGGATACATGGCACGCGAGCGTCTCTTACTGAGGGCTCATGCTCTGTCTGACTGCGAACTCATCCAGCAAAATACAAAAGGTTAATGGTCTAAAATCATTAGTCTTTTGTAAGGCAAGGTACTGCATAAAAAAATGGATTAGTTCAAACATAATAGTAAAGGAAAATTAATGCTGAAAAATAAGATAGGCTTGGGATGCCTCCCAAGAGCGCTTTGTTTATCGAGTCTCGCAGCTTGACTTTTTTATACCCATTTTTCTATTAGGGTGATTCGTAGTTATAGACTTCCTCATTTGAGGGAAAGTCTTCTACGTAGTGTTTTAATCGGTGACCGTTTACTTTGAAATTTCCGTCTGGAGCTTCGAGTTCGATGGAACCATAGGGAAATACTTTAGAGATTGTGAAGGGACCGCTCCATCATGTTTTGAACTTACCAGAAAATTTCTTAAATCGGGAGTTAAAGAGTAGAACTTTATAACCTGGATTGAAGCGTGTGGGGCGGAGCTTTGAATCGTGGAGCAACTTGGTTCTCTCCTTAAATTTGTAGGAACTTTCGTAAGATTGATCCCTCAACTCTGCTAGTTCATTAAGCTGCATTCTCCGGTGCGTTCCTGTTATCGTAGGATCTAAACTACAGTTCTTCAGTGCCCAGTAAGCTTTGTATTCTAGTTCAATCGGGAGATGACATGCCTTTCCATAAACGAGCCTATGGGGGGTTATTCCTAATGGCGTTTTATAAGCTATCCGAAATGCCCATAAAACATCGTCTAGCTTGTCTACCCATCTTTTCTTGTGTTGACCAACTGTTCGTTCCAAGATCCTTTTTATGCACGGTTTGTAATCTATGCTTGCCCATTCGTCTGCGGGTGATAGGCCATAGAGGTTTTGTGGGTAACACCATATTGTTGCAATAGTTTCATAAAGTGATTATTGCAAAAGTGTGTGCCTCGATCGTTGATGATTGCTCGAGGTGTTCCAAACTGACAGAATAGCTGTTTTAAGAACTTGGTTATGACTCTTGAATCATTTGTTGGAAAGGCTTGGGCTTCGGCCCATCTTGATACGTAATCTACAGCTACTAGAATGTATTCTTTTCCGTAAGATTTTGGAAATGGTCCCATGAAGTCTAAACCCCATATGTCAAATATTTCATATGCTTGGATATTCGTCAACGACATTTCGTTACGCGTTGTGATATTTCCAAACCTTTGGCAAATATCGCACCGTTTCACCAAGTCTTGTGCGTCTCTGAAAATGGTAGGCCAGTAGAATCCTGAGTCGTAGACTTTCTTTGCTGTCAGATTAGCTGCATGATGTCCTCCGGTGGGTCTGTGATGGCTTTGGTGGAGTATATGTTCGGCTTCTTTCCCATCGACACATCTTCTTACTATTTGGTCGGGACAGACTTTAACAAATATGGATCATCCCAAAAGTAATATTTGACATCGCGGAAGAACTTTTTTCTTTGCGATGAGATCATCCCTTTTCTTGTGATCCCTCCAACTACAAAATTGGCAATGTCTGCAAACCAAGGATCGTCAGTGAATTGCGAGCCTTGTTCTCCTTGATAAGCATCAAATAGATACTATATTTTATATTATTTATCCCTATATTTGTATACATTTTATGCATTTATATGATTTTAGATACTTATTTTGTTAATATTTGCATAAATGTATTTTAATTAAAGATTGAAGAAAGAAGAACGAAAATAAGACCGAGATTGAAGAAATTAAAGCAATTGAAGAAAAGAAGATTTAAACCTTAAAGAAATGAAGACTAATATGATAATATTAAAGATTTGGGCGAAGAAACAAGTGAATTCATTTAAAGAAGAAAGAGAAGCCCAATTTGAAGCCCAAACCGTTTTTGGAATTTTCTGGAATTTAAGTCCAACCGGCAGTTGGGTTGCCCAACCGGCGGTTGGAGCTAAAGGTTCAAGCGGTGGATAATGCGCAGAGTTGGAGTAATACTCAAATAACTCCAACCGGCGGTTGGAGGTCCTAACCGGCGGTTGGAGGGTCGGCCAGGATTAGTATAAATTGGGGCTTAGTTTTGATTAAACGATATACGATTCTTAGAATTAAAAGTCGAATATTAAGGTTTAAGGTCGACTTTAGGTGCGAATTTGGAGGCTAAGGAGCTAGGGTTTGAAGGTTTTCAACCTTAGGAAAAGCTAGTTCGTCAATTGGTTCGGTTTCTTTATCCTTGTAGCTTCACTAACCTTTTAGGTTACTATGGATATTGTTTATTTGAATTAATTGCTTATTAGATTTTCATTATGAATGTTTAAATGTATGTTTATTATGTTTATTATATGAATTATATGTTTATGTTGGAACTATATTATTGAATAGTGTTATGCAAGAATTATGTGTTATATTATGTTAATAATCATAATTAACTGATTTATAGATAAACTCACTAACCTTTTGGGTTTTTAAATTAAGTGATTATGTTTTATTAGATATTAAGTAGCATTATGATTCAACCGACCCTGGAATTGCATCAATAGTATGTTGATAGATCTTAATAAATAGTAATACTTTACATAACCTTTGACTGTATTGCTATATGAGAATTGTCGTAACCTTTGAGGTTCTCTACATTAGTAAATCACAATAATAATAGCCAACATGCAAATAGACATAAGTTGATATAATAAGTGTAATAAGTAATAGTTTAAATAGTCATAATCTTCTATCCAATTAAGTATTCTTAAGTTGTTCCTTTAAACTTATCTATTAAAGAATTGGTATCAATTATATATATGTTCGATCGGAACTAAAACGTCCCCCCTATATTATATATTATTGTATATTATTGTTTATAAATGTGAAATTGTATATTAATTGTAATAATTGTAATTAGTATAAATAAATAGTTAGTTATAGATTAAATCACGTTCCCTGTGTTCGAATCTGGACTTACTTATAAAACTATATTCTATGATCAGGATAACACTTGCCTGAATTGTGTGATAGTATTATTTAGTATTTCCTTAATTAAAACTTGTGATTATAATTGCCTATACTTAGCACACATCAAGTTTTTGGCGCCGCTGCCGGGGAGCGGTGTATTTTATTTTTAACTAACTATTTTCCCTGTAAAACAATAATATTTTTCTAATGTGTTGCAAAATCAATAAGAAATATCGGCTCACCCATTGAGAATACTAATAAAAACAAAGGTATAAGGAGAGTTCAGCCCTACCTCATTGATTTATCATATAAGAGGTAAGGTGCTTCTCGAAAGGAATAGGTTTTTAACATGCTTCGCGCTGACCTGTTTCTCCACTTTTGTGTACTATCAATGGAGCTACCGAGATCTTCTGATTAGCAATGTATAAGAAATTAATATAATTATTCAATATGTATAATAAATCACTTTAGATAAAATAGGATTAGATAAGTAATCTAAACTATGTGCTATTTTATGTGCACAGAGAAATTTAACTGTTATTAAGAAATGGAGTCGATGCAAGTGGACTTTGGAAGTGATAATGAGAATTTTAAAGATATAGAGATAGACGACCATTCTTTTAAACCAAATAAGAAAATCATGCAAAAAACTGAAGACGAGTGTTTTGAACATCCTCCTGTGATTTCAACCAAGGAAGACATGTTTGATTACTTGGATGACGATGAGGATGAGATTAGATTTGTTATGGAACTCGTACGTAGGTCTACTTTAGAATATACTGATTATCAAAAAGAGTTGATTAAGAAGATGGAAGAACAATTCACTGCTTGGGTTATATCTAATGAAACCAGAGATATAGATGATTTTATCAACTATGTAAATGAGCTGAAATATGATATTGTGAGCGAAGATGTAGACACAACTTTTTGTGAAGAACAGCTGTTGAAGTACACTTATGTGTATAAGACATATGAGAAATCTTTGTTTCCTTATTCGGAGAAGCAAAGAGAAATGTTGAGAGCACTGAAGGAAATAATAGAGAATGCCACTGAAACTTGAGCAATATGGCCGACATCTGCTTGCTAAGGAACTTTCAAGACTTCTTCAATTCGATAAAGGCTAGAGAACACATTGATTCTGGAAGATTCTTCATAGATTGTACAGTGGAGTTCTACATTCAAGACATTATTGATGAATTTTACTATGGAGAATGTGATGAAATTACACGTACAATTCCTGAGTATTTTTCTGATGAACCAATGGCAAACTTGATCACATATGCTAAGAAGGAGTTGCAACTAGCTTACCCTGGAGTTCACTATAATCTAAGAAATAACCTTTTTCATTTAGGACTATCAGAGGTTTATTATCATTTAGTAGATACTTTTAGGTATTCTAGGTTAACAACAGATCGTCAAGAAGGATACTATAGGATCTTAAAGGATACAGGAACAGCAGTAAGAACCCACATCACATACGATTATCATGATATACATTTAGGGTTCTATGGGTTATTAGATTCGTTAAGGCACAATCATGTAGAACGCGAAACGTAAATTGAAGACAACTACTTGTGCACAGACGAAGATGGTAGAATAGCTAAAAAGGTAAAAAGAATAGCTGCCATGCTCATAGAAACGGAGAACGCTGAAAGAATTCATCATGAGAGTTTCTCTAAATTTGCTTCACCAATACCCGAGTTAGCTAATAAAATCTATGTGCATTTTCGAAGAATTTATCCTGAGAATTTTGGAAAACCTATCTATGGGAATTAGGATTGAAGACCAACAAAATCACTTCTGAAGATCATTTGCAACATTTTCATTTTTTAATAGCTAGTTATATTTTTCTGTTTTCTATTTTTAGGATTTGAATTTTATTTGAATAATTGGAATTTATTGTTAATTTCATGCTTATTTAATATAAAGTTTATTGCTTTCAGATTTATATATTTATCTCTTCTTTATTTGTATTAGCTACACAAATATTAGAAAGCTAAGTATTTATAATTGATTTTTTTTACACAAATTGCAATAGTGATAAGAATTTGATTTAAAATACTTAAAGAGAATTAATACTATAAATTTTGAATGTATGCTTAACATTGATTACAAAGTTGCAGGTATATTAAATTTGATATTTTGGTGACAAATAGATTGAAATAATATATTTGAAATTCGATAAAGTCGACAATTGAATTTTCAGACAGTGAATGAGTCGACACAATCACTGATTATAAATCTATGTATACCAAAGTGGGTTTATATATATCTACTGCTCGTAACAACTAACAGCAATGCAGGTATTTATATTAATTGGAGGAACGAAACGGTAAATCTCTTTTTCAATACATTTACTTTCTTTAAATAAGATACAAATAGTATATAGTTAATATGTAACAATATTGTATTTTGCATTTATAATGATATTACATTTAAAATACATTAAAAATACGTATAAATAAAGTATTGTTAGCATATAGTTAATATATAATAATATTGTATATTGTAGTAATATTGCATTTTAAATATGTTTAAAATACGTATTAATAAAAATGGGCTAAAAAGAATTAATTAAAATATTTAAGCCCAAATTAAATTCGGGCCGAATGGCCTGAGCCCAATTTTTGAACCAACCGGCGGTTGGGGAAAAATCCAACCGGCGGTTGGACTCTTTTCCGCCTAAAACCATAAACCTTTCGGTTTCTGCTATTTTTACACCCACAAAACACACACATTTCACACACACAAACGGGCATCACATTATCATCATCATCTCATACGTTTTTACGTTTTTCGCAGCAAAGGTATGATTTTCTAACTTGTGTTTATTATTCCTCGCATTTTAATTTCGTAATATTTATTATAATTATGTTATTTGCGAATTGTGGATTGATTACATATAGTTTGATAATTTAAATGATTAGGAATACTTAGAAATTAGTTAGGTTAGCTAAGTTGTCATTCTTACGGTTTGATTGCGGATTGTTGCGGATTGATTAGGATTAGGGCTCAATTTTGGTTAGTTATTTATATAAATGATATTTATTAAAAACTATATTTTGATTAAGTAATACTTAAAAAATAAAAAGTTTTAATATATCGATAATATTTTAAAAAATAAAATTCGACTATATAATGATTTTTTATATACTTTATGACTCGATAAATTTAAAATAACAAAAATATAAATTTCTCCAAAATAAAATTATGAAAACTTCTTAAAAGCGATATTATTAAACAATGAAAAAAAAATATTAAAATTTTACGACTATTTTAAACTTTTTGACAAAATATATTATAAAACTGATATCTAGTTATAAATATTTTCAGATAAAATATACATTTTATTAAAAATACATTTTTT
This sequence comes from Pseudognaphalium luteoalbum, assembly GCA_963422505.1. Classification (NCBI taxonomy): domain Eukaryota; kingdom Viridiplantae; phylum Streptophyta; class Magnoliopsida; order Asterales; family Asteraceae; genus Pseudognaphalium; species Pseudognaphalium luteoalbum. Next base: position 44,590,268 of record OY730196.1, read on the forward strand.
AGACCATAGAAATGTTAAAATATCATTTAAATGTTTAACAACAATTTTAATATTTATGAAATGTTCATTCACTTGATTCGACATTATATTTCGAAATAAAAACATATATTATGCTTAGTTTATTAGATATAAAAAACAGGTGGCTATCAAATATTAAGCAGAAATGCTGCCCAAATTTCTAATTTTTAGAAAGTTATTAATATTTATTTTACAGATATGGCTACGAGACGACAGAGAGGACTTTCATTGTTAGCCAGAGATGACTTCCAGTTACATACATTTTTGAGATTCGAGCATGAGTCAGTCACTCAGGAGCGCAGGACAGAATACGATGACAGATTACTGGAGTTGGTGGCACAGCCTGTTGAGGTTTCAGAGGTACTAGATTGGTCTCTCATGGAGAGAGTTATTGACCCTCGCCAGGACGGGGAGACTAGAGATGTTACTCTGAGGAGGCTGATAACTCAGAGTTATATTTTACCATCAGGTGATGTTTGTTTTGTATCACAGGCTTGGTTTCGCTTATTTCAGATTCAGGAGGTTATCTATAGAGAGCTTGTTATTGAGTTTTATACCACCCTTATGTTTGATTCCACGTCTAGGCAGTTTGACCAGCCATCGATTTCTTTTTATTTAGGAGGTCAGCCTAGGACGATGAGTTTGATTGAGTTTAGTATTGCTGTGGGGCTCTATACATTAGATGAGCTCCACAACCCATTTTTTGTGGATCATTTGACTGCGGGTATGGTGGGTCAGTATTCATCTGTGGAGATAGCTGCTTAGTGGAGGGATTTAGCGATTGTTGATTATGGGGAGAGAGCACCTTCTGACATTCACATGAGGAGTCCTGTTCATAATTATTGCATAGGTTGTTGTCATCTTCTATTTGTGGCAGGCACACGGGACCTGAGAAGGTCTACCAGCCTGATTTCTTTTTCTTGCACACTATGATTCATGGGACACTAATCAATGTTCCCTGGAAATTAGTGCATTGTATGACGACAGGAGCCAATGGGTATAGGTCGACCAGTAGTATATGTGGAGGATAGTATGTCACTAGGATTGCTAGATATTATGGTTTGACTGCTGCTGATTTTTTGACTTGCACACCCGTTACCCCTGGGATGTCCTTGCTAGGCGAGGACAAGTTGATTGAGCTAGGGATTATTCAGGTTGGTGTACAGGAGGGGATTTTGTTATGGACACCTGAGGTTGCGCCAGGACAGCAACCGGTCCATAGAGCCAGATTGAGAGGACCACCTGTTCCACTGCCGTTAGTTCCTGAGATCCCAGTACATGAGGTTGAGCTACCAGCAGGTAGAGGTAGAGCTCGTGGTAGAGGTCGTGGCAGGGGTGATATGTTAGAGGATATTCAGCAGAGATTAGAGAGGATGGAGATTGCTCATGGTAGGAGATTTGATATGATTGATCATCGGTTTACCAGGTTTGAGCAGCGATTTGATAGATTTGAGAGGGAGAGTTATCACAGATCTGATTATCAGCACGAGTTACTGCAGCAGCTGTTACGAGAGAGGTCTATTCAGTACCAGCCATATGTTCCTTCATTCTTTGATGCTGGAGCTGGACCTTCGAGGCATTCTGGGCAGGATGATTCGGATGATGATTAGTTTCTGTTTGATACATTTGATATACATTTTGGATGACTGTATTTATTATTACTATCATTAGTACTTATTATTATTATTATGCTAATTTGGTTGTTTTGTTTTTGATAGCACAAGACTGACAGTAAGTTCAGCACTTTCTTTCATACAGTCTATTTTATTAATGAACTTTGTGGGTATGTTCCCTGGAAACCCTCACGAGACTATAACTCGTCCACTCGGGATACCGAGGGGTTTAAAGGCTTATTGCATATGCTAAATGCAATCGTGATTAACTACGAAAGTGTGGATGTTGTATATTATTTTTCAAGAGATCAATAAATCAAGAAATCAACCAAGCAGAATTTTTCTTAGCCAATGATGAATTTTGAAAATTCAGTCAGGGGAGTTTTTCTGTTCTATTTTTCTTTTCCTTACTCACTTTTGTTTATCATTTTTATACAATGTGGGCATTGTATAATTTAAGTGTGGGGATAGGGTTCGTAAGAAAAAGAATTTCTTTAATTAATTAATTATTTAAGTTTCTCTTGTTTAGTTAGAATACTTTTGTTAAAAGTTGTTTTGTATTTAGAGTTTAGACTTTAGTATGGATTAACTATTTTGTATATATAATGGAAGCTATTTAATAAATAAGTGATATATAGTTACATGATATGATGTATTAATAGGCAATCTATATGAAGATTTCTGAATTTTAAGAAATTAATTTAAATAACTTGTTTATTATTTTATGGTACATAATATGATGTATGACATAAAAGTCTTAATTCTTAGATTTATCATGCGATAATTTTATATATCTTCATATTTATATAAAAGCATTTAGGAGTCTACTAATTGTTTCCTTTGTTGTACGTAAGTACAGACCTGTCACCGCTGGTTTGATTTAAAAATTTACTTTACCTGAATCAAGTTATGTCGCTTTGTTGCATGTAAATGCAGACCTGTCACCAATGTCTTGATTCTTAAAAATGGATTTTATATACTTATTTGGAATATAAAAGTAAAATTGCATGATTAATTTTAAGAGTATATCATATATGGAAATCATGAGTAATATACATACTAATAATAAAGATGTATTCAGAAGTATAAATATAGATTGTTTAAAGAGGATAAATATATTAGTAATCATTCATGGGCTATATATTGCACAAATAATAATAATTTTTATTTATACATTATAGTTATCCATGTTAATTAAATTGTTTAAAATTTTTAAGTTATAAAACGGGTTTTTAATTTTGGTATTCTTATTTATGATTATTAAGTTGATGCTTATTTCTGAATTTTATTCAATATTCTACTTGAGGACAAGCAGAACTTAAGTGTGGGGATATTTGATAAGCATCAAATAGATACTATATTTTATATTATTTATCCCTATATTTGTATAATTTTAATCATTTATATGATTTCAGATACTTATTTTGTTAATATTTGCAGAAATGTATTTTAATTAAAGATTGAAGAAAGAAGAACGAAAATAAGACCGAGATTGAAGAAATTAAGGCAATTGAAGAAAAGAAGATTTAAACCTTAAAGAACTGAAGACTAATATGATAATATTAAAGATTTGGGCCAAGAAACAAGTGAATTCGTTTAAACAAGAAAGAGAAGCCCAATTTGAAGCCCAAACCGTTTTTGGAATTTTCTGGAATTCAAGTCCAACCGGCGGTTGGATTGCCCAACCGGCGGTTGGAGCTAAAGGTTCAAGCGGTGGATAATGCGCAGAGTTGGAGTAATACTCAAATAACTCCAACCGGCGGTTGGAGGTCCCAACCGGCGGTTGGAGGGTCGGCCAGGATTAGTATAAATAGGGGCTTAGTTTTGATTAAATGATATACGATTCTTAGAATTAAAAGTCGAATATTAAGGTTTAAGGTCGACTTTAGGTGCGAATTTGGAGGCTAAGGAGCTAGGGTTTGAAGGTTTTCAACCTTAGGAAAAGCTAGTTCATCAATTGGTTCGGTTTCTTTATCCTTGTAGCTTCACTAACCTTTTAGGTTACTATGGATATTGTTTATTTGAATTAATTGCTTATTAGATTTTCATTATGAATGTTTAAATGTATGTTTATTATGTTTATTATATGAATTATATGTTTATGTTGGAACTTTATTATTGAATATTGTTATGCAAGAATTATGTGTTATATTATGTTAATAATCATAATTAACTGATTTATAGATAAACTCACTAACCTTTTGGGTTTTTAAATTAAGTGATTATGTTTTATTAGATATTAAGTAGCATTATGATTCAACCGACCCTGGAATTGCATCAATAGTATGTTGATAGATCTTAATAAATAGTAATACTTTACATAACCTTTAACTGTATTGCTATATGAGAATTGTCATAACCTTTGAGGTTCTCTACATTAGTAAATCACAATAATAATAGCCAACATGTAAATAGACATAAGTTGATATAATAAGTGTAATAAATAATAGTTTAAATAGTCATAATCTTCTATCCAATTTAGTATTCTTAAGTTATTCCTTTAAACTTATCTATTAAAGAATTGGTATCAATTATATATATCTTCGATCGGAACTAAAACGTCCCCCCTATATTATATATTATTGTATATTATTGTTTATAAATGTGAAATTGTATATTAATTGTAATAATTGTAATTAGTATAAATATATAGTTAGTTATAGATTAAATCACGTTCCCTGTGTTCGAATCTGGAATTACTTATTAAACTATATTCTATGATCAGGATAACACTTTCCTGAATTGTGTGATAGTATTATTTAGTATTTCCTTAATTAAAACTTGTGATTATAATTGCCTATACTTAGCACACATCAAGTTTTTGGCGCCGCTGCCGGGGAGCGGTGTATTTTATTTTTAACTAACTATTTTCCCTGTAAAGCAATTATATTTTTCTAATGTGTTGCAAAATCAATAAGAAATATCGGCTCACCCATTGAGAATACTAACAAAAACAAAGGTATAAGGAGAGTTCAGCCCTACCTCATTGATATATCATATAAGAGGTAAGGTGCTTCTCGAAAGGAATAGGTTTTTAACATGCTTCGCGCTGACTTGTTTCTCCGCTTTTGTGTACTATCAATGGAGCTACCGAGATCTTTTGATTAGCAATGTATAAGAAATTAATATAATTATTCAATATGTATAATAAATCACTTTAGATAAAATAGGATTAGATAAGTAATCTAAACTATGTGCTATTTTATGTGCACAGAGAAATTTAACTGTTATTAAGAAATGGAGTCGATGCAAGTGGACTTTGGAAGTGATAATGAGAAATTTAAAGATATAGAGATAGACGACCATTCTTTTAAAGCAAACAAGAAAATCATGCTAAAAACTGAAGACGAGTGTTTTGAACATCCTCCTGTGATTTCAACCAATGAAGACATGTTTGATTACTTTGATGACCATGAGGATGAGATTAGATTTGTTATGGAACTCGTACGTAGGTCTACTTTAGAATATACTGATTATCGAAAGGAGTTGATTAAGAAGATGGAAGAATAATTCACTGCTTGGGTTATATCTAATGAAACCAGAGATACAGATGATTTTATCAACTATGTAAATGAGCTGAAACATGATATTGTGAGCGAAGATGTAGACCCAACTTTTTGTGAAGAACAGCTGTTGAAGTACACTTATGTGTATAAGACATTTGAGAAATCTTTGTTACCTTATTCTGAGAAGCAAAGAGAAATGTTGAGAGCACTGAAGGAAATAATAGAGTATGCCACTGGAAACTTGAGCAATATGGTCGACATCTTCTTGCTAAGGAACTTTCAAGACTTCTTCAATTCGATAAAGGCTAGAGAACACATTGATTCTGGAAGATTCTTCATAGATTGTACAGTGGAGTTCTACATTCAAGACATTATTGATGAATTTTACTATGGAGAATGTGATGAAATTACACGTACAATTCCTGAGTATTTTTCTGATGAACCAATGGCAACCTTGATCACATATGCTAAGAAGGAGTTGCAACTAGCTTACCCTGGAGTTCACTATAATCAAAGAAATAACCTTTTTCATTTAGGACTATCAGAGGTTTATTATCATTTAGTAGATACTTTTAGGTATTCTAGGTTAACAATAGATCGTCAAGAAGGATACAATAATAGGATCTTAAAGGATACAGGAACAGCAGTAAGAACCCACATCACATATGATTATCATGATATACATTTAGGGTTCTATGGGTTATTAGATTCGTTAAGGCACAATCATGTAGAACGCGAAATGAAAATTGAAGACAACTACTTGTGCACAGACGAAGATGGTAGAATAGCTAAAAAGGTAAAAAGAATAGCTGCCATGCTCATAGAAACGGAGAACGCTGAAAGAATTCATCATGAGAGTTTCTCTGAATTTGCTTCACCAATACCCGAGTTAGCAAATAAAATCTATGTGCATTTTCGAAGAATTTATCCTGAGAATTTTGGAAAACCTATCTATGGGAATTAGGATTGAAGACCAACAAAATCACTTCTGAAGATCATTTGCAACTTTTTCATTTTTAATAGCTAGTTATATTTTTCTGTTTTCTATTTTTAGGATTTGAATCTTATTTGAATAATTGGAATTTATTGTTAATTTCATGCTTATTTAATATAAAGTTTATTGCTTTCAGATTTATATATTTATCTCTTCTTTATTTGTATTAGCTACACAAATATTAGAAAGCTAAGTATTTAGAATTGATTTTTTTTACACGAATTGCAATAGTGATAAGAATTTGATTTAAAATACTTAAAGAGAATTAATACTATAAATTTTGAATGTATGCTTAACATTGATTACAAAGTTGCAGGTATATTAAATTTGATATTTTGGTGACAAATAGTTTGAAATAATATATTTGAAATTCGATAAAGTCGACAATTAAATTTTCAGACAGTGAATGAGTCGACACAATCACTGATTATAAATCTATGTATACCAAAGTGGGGTTATATATATCTACTGCTCGTAACAACTAACAGCAATGCAGGTATTTATATTAATTGGAGGAACGAAACGGTAAGTCTCTTTTTCAATACATTTACTTTCTTTAAATAAGATACAAATAGTATATAGTTAATATGTAACAATATTGTATTTTGCATTTATAATGATATTACATTTAAAATACATTAAAAATACGTATAAATAAAGTATTGTTAGCATATAGTTAATATATAATAATATTGTATATTGTAGTAATATTGCATTTTAAATATGTTTAAAATACGTATTAATAAAAATGGGCTAAAAAGAATTAATTAAAATATTTAAGCCCAAATTAAATTCGGGCCGAATGGCCTGGGACTGATTTTTGAACCAACCGGCGGTTGGGGAAAAATCCAACCGGCAGTTGGACTCTTTTCCGCCTAAAACCAGAAACCTTTCGGTTTCTGCTATTTTTACACCCACAAAACACACACATTTCACACACACAAACGGACATCACATTATCATCATCATCTCATACATTTTTACGTTTTTCGCATCAAAGGTATGATTTTCTAACTTGTGTTTATTATTCCTCGCATTTTAATTTCGTAATATTTATTATTATTATGTTATTTGCGAATTGTGGATTGATTACATATAGTTTGATAATTTAAATGATTAGGAATACTTAGAAATTAGTTAGGTTAGCTAAGTTGTGATTTTTACGGTTTGATTGCGGATTGTTGCGGATTGATTAGGATTAGGGCTCAATTTTGGTTAGTTATTTATATAAATGATATTTTTTAAAACTATATTTTGATTAAGTAATACTTAAATAATAAAAAGTTTTTAATATATCGATAATATTTTAAAAAATAAAATTCGACTATATAATGATTTTTTATATACTTTATGACTCGATAAATTAAAAATAACAAAAATATAAATTTATCAAAAATAAAATTATGAAAATTTCTTAAAAGCGATATTATTAAACAATGAAAAAAAATATTAAAATTTTATGAATATTTTAAACTTTTTGACAAAATATATTATAAAACTGATATCTAGTTATAAAAATTTTCAGATAAAATATACATTTTATTAAAAATACATTTTTTAGACCATACAAATGTTAAAATATCATTTAAATGTTTAACAACAATTTTAATATTTATGAAATGTTCATTCACTTGATTCGATATTATATTTTGAAATAAAAACATATATTATGCTTAGTTTATTAGATATAAGAAACAGGTGGCTATCAAATATTGAGCAGAAATGCTGCCCAAATTTCTAATTTTTAGAAAGTTATTAATATTTATGTAGGTTCCGTATATTCGGACCAAATCGAGTAGTTTGCTTGTATGTAAATGCGGAAATTAAACACAACAAGATATGCAAGATTCAAGCTAGTAAATGACCACAACACAAAGATGTATGTATATATAATATCAACTAGTAACAATACATACACTTTGACAAAGCACACAAAGAACAAAATAACACTACAAAGAAGTTTTTTCTTTCTGAACAATAGTGTCATGTGTGTGTAGTCTGTCCTAAAATACAGGCTGATGAGCACTATATATAGTCTGATCCAGACATTCTGCAACACAAGCCTTGTGTCGCATAGAATGCTTCTGCGACACAATGTTTGTGTCGCATACAATGACTCTGCGACACAATTTTTGTGTCGCATGTAAAGATACTGCGACACAATGCTTGTGTCGCAAGACCACAAAATTGTAATTAACCGAAATCTAAAAACTGTTTAATACATAATTACAATATCGATATTAATACAGACTGAGACCAACTGACAGACACATTTAGATGTACCAACAAACTCCCCCGTGTTTTCAGCTTGGTCTTCAAAAATTTCTTCAATTTGCTTCAGTCTTCAAACCCATCCGGGTGGAAAGTTTCCTCCAGCGTGTACACCAAAAGTGAAGCATATATCGACAATTTTCTGAAATCGCTTCGCCAAAATCGTGTTGAACTCGTTGTCAGGGTTGTAGCGAATGCGACTATCGAACAGCTTCTTCATATCATCCTTTGACAAATTTATCAGGCTCATTAGGTCAAATATTCTGAATTCTGCTTTCGGTAAACCCCACAAAGAAGTAGATCCAGTTTGAGGCACTGAATCCGGCACATAGACAAGAACGGCTTCGCCGGTGTGAGCATCCAGTTCCCTGTAGTGAAAACGTTTCAGAAGATTGAAGGGAACAAATTCCAGCGAGATTTCATGAAGACAATTAGCAGGAGGATAGTGATTTCTGACGATTGGCTGATTTGTCTTTGGATCAAGCTTTTTCTTGAATGTTAACCTTGTGCCCAGTACCGGTTTGACATAATGATATTTCTGCACGCATGATCTTTTGAATTGCATTTGCAATTCCATCTTTGTGAGGATTGATCAACTGAAGTTGAGAAAGACGAATAATGTCATGCTTAGGCAGCGTGCTCAGTTTCTTCAACGATCGACGAAAGTACTGAATACCATCACGTCTTTTGATCATGAATCTTCCTTTGCTCACCTTCCAACTTTTTATGAGACCGGTATAATCACCACTAACCCTGTATTTTTTGCATGTAACAGGAGCAGGTTCGGGATTTTTACCTTTGATAAACCAGTTATCCCTGATGGACATTTCCCTGTCAAAAGGAACATGTTCGAATGTATCCTGTGGGAAAATGTCATTGTAGTTTGTCCTTGTTGATTCACGAACAGGGACTGGTATATCTTGAGAAGGTCCAGCAGGCTCAGACGATTCTGGAGCAGGAGCAGCCTGAGAAGAAGTTCCTGAAGCAGATCCTGGTGCGTAGTTGAACGCAGGCCCTGACTCATCGTCTGAAGAATCAGAAGCAATAAAACCTTCCTGTGGATGAGCTGGGCGATCAACATATTCTTCATCTGGGTCAAGCCCTTCTTGCTCAACCTCAACATCATCATCATTGTTTGCAGCCTCGAAGTCAAACGGCTCTTCAGGCGCATGACCGTCTTCGTCAACCGCAGCTTGAAAGTATGTCAAATTACAAAAAGAGTAATCTACAGCTAACGGTTTCGGTTGCCCTGGTAGCTCAAGAATATAATCCAAAACAAGAGGAGTTTCATTAACAGTAGAATCAGTTACATTATCAGGATTTACATTTTCATCGCCCTCGGCGGAAACCCTAGGAGTTGTTTCTAAAGCTGGTTGGCTCGTCTCCCCCGAAGCAATAGCTTGGGTTTCCAGTAGCAGAATCTTTGACTTCAGCTCTTCGTTCTCTTTCTCCAGGCGAGAGATTCTGGCATCCTGAGCTTCAAACACTGTCGATTGAGCTTCCATATCATGCTGCATTTTATCAAGTCGCTGCAAGAGCTCTTGAATGACAGCCGGATGAGGAGTGATCGGTGTGTCGGTTCTGGGGAGCTCAGAAGATGTAGATGTAGAGGTGCGAGAGCGTCTGGCCAGAGAATCTAGAATACCAGTATCAGAAGAATCTCGAGGCCTTTTACCTCGGCTGGAGGATTCAGGAGGTGGAGAAGGTGGCTGATAGGCATCGATTTCACGATCGAGATCCACAAACTCCTGATCCACAGGATCTGGTTGAACCGGCGGTTGCTGAACCGGTGGTGATTGAACTGGAGGTGATTGAACAGGAGGCTGAACGGGAGGAGGTTGAACTTGAAGCTGAGGAGCTGGAGCATTGAACTGCTCACCAGGAGGACCAACATATGCAGGGTCCATAATATGTCCGAACAAGGCAACCTCCCTTTCCGGTGCCTGACCTTGCCTGGCAAAAGTGGTACAAGTGGTGTAGATCCTGGTGTTCATCGGGGTCTGCTTGAAGGTAAAAGATGTAATCACTGGAAGATCAGGATGCAAGTGATTTAGCAGCAATTGAGTAAACCGAGGATACACAGCCCATTTATCCTTGGTATCCAAAGCATTGTCGACGAAACCCCTGAAGATATTACTCGAAAAGTTATAGGGTTTGTTGTAGATCAGTGCGAGAATAGCAGAGGCAGTCGAGTAGCTCATCCTTTCCAGACCTGCCCTGCGACTGGATAAACAAACAATGACAATGTGAGCCAGATACCACCAGACCTTTGTCATGTAGGTCTTCTTGTACTGGTCAACTGGAATATCCTGATATCCAATCGATCGCATCCCTTGAGCAATAGCAGCAGCAGCAAACTGAATAACCATATCCGAGTTGTCCCCGAACTCGAAGAAATCCCGAATAAGTTGCTCAGAAAATATAACCTGACGCCCACAGACAGTAGAAATAAGACGAGTATCAGGTTCGTCTTTGTTGACGACAACATTGTCCCAAAACTCGGTAATATGATTTCTCAAAATCCGAGTGTCAGCAGTGATAGCTTTGTGGATTCTGGAGCGGCGAAGAAAAGCTATCATCGGACGATACGGTCGTGAAGTCTCAACCGTAGTGTTCATAAATGCCACGATATTGTGTCGCGGTTCCCAGAAATATTTGGTGACATCAACCTCTGCGGGTTGAACAGCCTGAGCAGGTTGCTGGTCAGCCATATCTACAAGAAATAATAAAAATACAACAAAACTCGAAATGCATTAGCGTTAGAACAAAAGAAATAAATCGTGTTTTGTTTTTTTTTTTTTTTTTTTTTTTTTACAAAAAGTCTGCGACACAACAGTTATGTCGCACAGGAGCACTACGACACAAGGATTGTGTCGTAGAGAGGCACTACGACACAAGGCTTGTGTCGCATGACACGTGTCACACGAACAGAGTTTCCCTTGCATTTAGCACTATTTGAGAAATTAATCTCAGATGCGATATAGAGCTTGCGTCGTATGTTGTGTCGTATACAAATACGACAAAAGCAGATGAGATCAGTACGACATAAAACTCTTGATCTATGCGACACAACGACTGTGTCGCATGTTATGTCGCATTGACGAACACCAAACCAACCCAGATTATCAAAATCTAATTTTGATAAAATATTTGGGGTTTTCGAAAACTAATCATACCCTAGGGTTCGTAAACAGTAGGGGAGCAACAATATACACCTATCTAACCCTAGAAACCCCTAAACCCTAATTAATTTTGATTTTAAACACGAACCCTAAAAACCGAACGGATACGATCAAATCTACGACAAATTAGACGGTGAAAAACCGAGATAATCATACCTAAAGATGCGCAAAGAGATGAGGAACACGAATCGAGCAATGAATCGCAGTGAAAATTCCTCGAAAAAACGAATCCGAACGAAAATCGATTGTGTCGCAAAATCGCCTTTCTGTCGTATTGTTTGTGTCGTGAAAAGTTTTGGAAACGTAAATGATTATGTCGCATGTTGTGAATAGTTAACCCCGACATGCATACGACATAATATATGACACAACTGTTGTGTCGTATAGAAGGGATACGACACAATATACGACACAATTCTTGTGTCGTATAAATGGAATACGACACAATGTTTGTGTCGCACAGAAAACAAAGCAGATTTTAACGACATAAAATTTGATTTTGAATTCGATTTTGATTTTGATTTTAGAATGAAGATGATTTGTGACTTAAATAAAAATTAAAATAAAAGAGAAAAATACAATTTAAACAATATTAAAAAGATAAAACTAAAACTAAAAATAAAAAAGGATAAAGACACAAGGTCAACTAAAAGCGTAATAACTATAAAATCTTTGGTGACGGAGTTGAGAATTCTGATTAGGGATCATATCGACATAACATGCAATTATTAGGAATAGTAAGAGTTATTTCGATCATCAATATATTTATCCTTTAAATTTACTTGTCATGTTAGAAACAGTTTTTATAAAAATTATTTCAAAATGATTATTAGTATGATTGTCCACTTTAAACGAGTTATACGCACATCTAGGAACTAAATTTTTATTATTCGCATGAATATTTCGCTGTGGTCACCACCATAGATATACATCTTAACTTAAGACATAGACCATGTTTCCATTTCACAGAGAGAATATTAGAGAATCAAATTTAAGAATCAAGTCAGCGGTGACAGGTCTGTACTTGCGTACAACAGAGCGACATAGCTTGATTCAAGTTTAAGCAAAACCAGACTTGGTCAAACCATTTTGGCGACCTTGTAAGGTATCTCAATTTTAAAGACTTTGCAAGTACTTTGACTTGTGTTTGCTTAATTTTAAGTATATATAAACAGAAACCAGGTCTATACTTACGTATAACAGAGGAGACTGTCAATATATACCCCCAAATGATATCAAATAAACTTCTTTCAACGAACACATGTCTAGTATAAGTAAGAAATTAAGACACTTGTCATACATCTAATGATGTTGTACCATTTGAAATAGAAAATTAATTGTAAGAAATTAAGACACTTGTCACAAATCATTTCTTGATATCAAGGGAAATCATCCCTATCATTGCTACTAATTCATCAAAACGAGCACGCGAAAATGCTTTCGTGAATAAGTCGGACTTTTGCTTAAGGGTGTCTACATGAATGAGGTCAATTAAGTGTTTCTCATAGCAATCTCGTATGAAGTGAAACCTAATCTCTATATGTTTGGTCTTAGAGTGTTGAACGGGATTGCGAATAATAGATATAGCAGCAGTATTATCAATATGAATAGGAGTCAAGGTAAGAAGTAACCCATAATCACGCAATTGATGTTGAATCCACAGAATCTGGGAACAACAGCTTGCAGTAGCAATGTATTCAGCTTCCGCTGTTGAGGTGGAGACTGTGGTTTGCTTTTTACACTACCAAGACACCAATCGAGAAACGAGATATTGGCACCCTCCTGTAGTTGACTTTTTATCCGAATTGCAGCCGCCATAATCAGAATCAGAATAGGCAGTGAGAGAGAAATCTTTTTCATTTGAGTACCATAGACCAAGTGATGGTCTAATTTGAGGTAACCAAAAATTCGCTTCACAGCCTTCATGTGAGAAACCTTGGGCTTTGCTTGATACATGGAACAGATAGACACAGCAAACACAATATCTGGTCTGGATGCAGTAAGATACATCAGCGATCCTATCATAGAACGATAATCTCGCTCCTTGCAGTCTTCTTCGTGTTCAGCTGGCCCGAGTTTGTGATCGGTTTCAATAGGAGTACCATATGGTTTACAGTCATGGAGCTCATACCGAGTCAACATGTCATTGACATATTTGAACTGATGAATGTAGAGACCTTTATCAGACTGTTCAACCTGGACACCGAGAAAAAATTTAAGTTCTCCCATTGGCACTCATCTCAAACTCGGACTTCATGATCTTCTCGAAATCTCTGCACAAAGAATCATTTGTTGAACCAAAAATGATGTCATCCACGTAAACCTGTACCAGTAACAAATCCTTTCCAGCCCTTTTTATGAAGAGAGTGCTATCAATTTGGCCTCGTGAAAAGCCATTTTTCGTTAGATGATTTGCCAACCTCGCGTACCAAGCTCTAGGAGCTTGATGAAGACCATATAAAGCTTTGCCTAACTTGCAAACATAATCAGGATGATTTGGATCTTCAAAACCAGGAGGTTGCATGACATACACATCCTTCAGAACCTCTCCATACAGAAATGCGCTCTTGACATCGAGTTGATAAACCCGAAAACCTTTAAATGTCGCGTAAGCCAGAAAGATGCGAATGGATTCCAATCTTGCAACTGGAGCAAACACATCATCATAGTCCAAACCCTCGATCTGAGTAAAACCTTGAACCACCAACCGTGCCTTATTCCGAATAACTACGCCTCTGTCATCCTTTTTCACACGATATACCCAGCGAGTTCCAATTGGATTGACATCTTTGGGTAAAGGAACTAAACTCCAGACATCAAGCTTTTTGAATTGATTTAATTCTTCCTGCATAGCCTCAACCCATTATGGATCTTTCAAAGCTTCATTTATCTTCTTCGGTTCATGCTGAGATAGGAAGCATTCCTCCAGATCTTCTTCAACAAAGGCAAAAGAGGCAGATGAAGATTCTTCACGGACCTCATTAGCAGCTAGTTGCCTCCTGGTTACAACTCCCTGTTGAATCTCACCGATGATATTTTCAGTGGGGTGAGAAGAATGAATTCTAAGCTGAGGGATCTGATCAGGCACAATGATCGGGTCCAAGTTTGAAAGAACACCTTCTGAATTTTCAATTGCAACTGAGCTATCAGTGACAATGTTCTCGGTTTCAAGTGGAAAGATAATGTCGGTTTCAGTTTGAGGATTAGATTCAGAAGCTACATGATCACCATCGGAGGAATTATCATCATTGACAATATTCTCATGAGGTACTACTCTAGACTTGGAGACTAAGTCGGAAGTAAGATCCAAGCCATGAAGTAAAAATACCACCTGATCCTCTTCACTAAATTTGGGAAGATTGAATGAGTCCACCAATGAATCATACTCAAACAAGGACTCAGGTCCCTTGCCTTTTGGAGAATCAGTATATTTCATAAACCTTACTAATGTTCCTCTATTCTCCCAGTAGACTTGTTGAAAACTCTTTTATTTGGCGAGTTCACAGAGTATCCCAAAAATAGGCCATCGACAGCTTTTTCATCAAATTTGCCTACCGAGTCCTTAGTAATTAATATTGTGCAAGGACACCCAAAAGGCTCAAGAAACTTCAAATTTGGTTTTCGATTATTCAGCAATTCATAACAAGTTTTGTTTCGCTTTTTAATCATGGAGACCCGATTTAACACATAGCAAGCAGTGTTAACAGCTTCTGCCCAAAACGTAGTAGGCAGATACGCGTCAGACAACATGGTTCTTGCTGTCTCAATGATTGTCCTATTCTTTCATTCGGCTACTCCATTTTGCTGAGGAGTACGAGCAGCACTAAACTGATGAAAGATTCCCTTTCGAAGACAATACATTTCCAAGGTTCTGTTCTTGAATTATGTTCCATTATCGCTGCGAAGTTTCTTGATTTTCAGATTACACAGATTTTCCAGTCTGTCGAACAAGTAGGTTAAAGTATCAGGCGTTTCATCCTTTCCCCCCAAGAAATATACCCCGGAAAACCTTGAGTAATCATCAGTAACCACCAGACAGTATGATTTTCCTCCAATACTTTTCTTATTCACAGGACCGAACAAGTCCATGTGAAGCAACTCCAAAGGAGTTTCAATGGAGTTCACCAGCTTAGACTTAAGGAACTTCTTGTGTTGTTTCCCTTTGAGACAGGAAACGCATTCATCATCTATTACAAATGACCTTTTAGGCACACCTAACACAAGATCATTATTAATAAGATAATTCATTCTGTGAAAATGAATATGTCCCATTCGTCTGTGTCAAAGCAGTGAATCTTTAGAAGATGCTTTTGATAGCAAATAAGTATGCTCCTTGGTAACCACAGTTTGCATATCCAAAATGTACGAGTTGCGTACACGGGGTGCTCTCAGCAACACCCATTCCTCGGGAATGACAAATCCCGGCTTCAAAATTAAGCATTCAACATCTGTAAATGCGGTAGTGAACTTCTTGTCGCAGACTTGAGAAACACTGATCAAATTGTGTTGCAGTTCCTCGACATAATTCACTTTATCAAAAGTCACTTGCCCGTTAGAAAGAGTACCCTGACCAGTTATGTTACCACCTGTATCTCCCGCAAAAGCAACATGTCCTCCGCGATATGGTTTAACATTTGACAGAAGAGACATGTCACCAGTCATGTGCCGTGAGCAACCACTATCCACGTACCATTTGCTTCTTTGTACATGTCCTGACTGCTACAGCACAACATAGGGAAAAGGTTAGGTAGAAATCGAGACCCAGGCCTTTACAGACTTGGGTACTCCAGAGACCTCATCAATAATAACTACATCAGCTAAAACTTTGTTTTTCAAGAGATCCGATGTATTTTCTGATGCAGTATTACTTGATGATGAGACATTTGATGACTCTTTAGGTCTCCAAACTTTCAAAGGAACAGTATTGGGTTGCTTGTTAACAATGTTAGGCTGTTTAACCGGTGGTTTACTGGGCCTAGCAGCATTAATTTTTGGGATAGAAGTTTGAGCAAGTGAACCCTTCTTTGAAAATGATTTAACAGTTGAATTTCTGTAAATAGAAATTTTGGGAACACCTTTTGCAAACTTCTTTCTTAAAAGCAATGGGCATTGATTAATCAGGTGACCTTGTTTCTTGCAGTAGAAACATGATCGTCTTTCCTTAAAGGTTTGGTCGTTACAGCCTAGAAATTGAGGTGAAATAGACAACTTATGTGAGCATGTGGAAGTGGATGTCTCAGAATGTGAAACAAAAGATTTAACAGAATTCTCGATTGATTTGTCATTAGTATTCTTTAAACCTTTTCCTTTAAGTTCAGCCTGAGTCTTAGCATTTCTTTGAAAAGTTTCATCAGTTAACTCAGAAATAATAGTGTGATGTTCGGGCTTAATATTTTTCTTTTCACATTGAGACACACACTTACAAGGAATATCCTCAATCTCAACCTCTTCTTCAATAGTTTGTAAGGGAGCAGGCTGAAAACTACCAAAGGGGTTAAACTTGATAGTTCCTGAGGATGCAAACTTAACAGGTTCAAAAGGCTTCACTGGTTTAGCCTTGATTATCTTAGTTTTCTTTCTATCATGTCTGACCTCTATGTTAGCTTGATAAAATTCAGGCAGCTTAACAAAAGGTAAACTAACAGATTCAACTACAGGCATCTCTACTTGCTTAATAACAGGTTCATTAACTGCCAGTTCAACAGGCTTTGTATCTACTAAAGTAGTAGGCACAAAATCTTTAATTTCATCCTTAGACGGTCTACACAAATTTACATCTAAAGACGGAGGTGGTTGATTATGATAACCCAAACCGGACTTATCTTTAGCATTAGACCTACCCGTCTGCAGAATCTCAGTGAAGACCATGGATGAAGTGTTGATATTCTTGAGTTTTCGTTTGTAATCAACAACTTCGGCTTGGGAGGCAGCCAATTCCTTTTTTAAATGAGCAATCATCTTTAAGTAACTGTCAATTTCATCTTGATTACTGAAAATTAGAGGTTTTAGCTCCTTTTTATCTTCTATAAATTGATTAATGTTACTTTCAAAATGTTTCTCATTATTTTTCAAAACTTTGTTTGCCTCCATCAAGTTCAAGATATCAGATTTCAAGTTGTTATTATGTTCCATAAGCCCATTTACTTTACCAGTTAAACTAATACAAGAATCACAAGAAAATGGTGCAAATTGTACCTCATTGTTGATGGCCATGAAGCATTGCTCTTGAGCCTCATGTGCAGAGAAATCATAATCATCACCATCTTCAATCAATAAGGCAGCCTTAGCAGTAGTATTCTCATTCTGTTTTGGAGTAACAGATGGCTTTGTGAAACCAGTGGCAGGCTGTCGACCTTTCTCACATTCTCGGGCAAAGTGTCCAAGATTCTGACACTTATAGCATTTGACTTTGCTTTTGTCGAATCCCATTGGTGTTCGGTCAGCAGCATCTTCAAGAGATCTGTTTCCAGTTCTTCTTAGATAGTTCTTGGCTCTGCGAGTAAGCATAGCCATATTCCATCTAATGTCTATTCTTTCTAACTCATCTGGATCAACCTGATTGAAATCTTCATCAGTCAGTTCTAAGGTACTGACTCTCTTAGAGAGAAAGTCTTCATAAGATGACAGAAAAGCAGTGAACATTGCAGCATGCTCATCTGTGGTAGCTGAAGAAGGAACAGACGATGATGAACAAGGTTTACTTGAAGAAGCAGTATAAGTTGGGAGGGCTGAAAATGTTCCTACAGCAGGATTACTGTAAGAAGAAGATCTCTGAGAATTAGCCTCAGATGAGATGAAAGCGATTCCACTATTACTTGATTCTGATGTACGAGCAGTGGATCTTGTTTCCTTCTTTTGAATATCCAAAGCACCAGCTTCAAGCTTTCCAACAAGATCATCCAAAGACAATTGCATTGTCTTAGGATCATTTTCCAACAGCAGAACTCGCGTTTCCCAACTTGGAGGAAGAGCAGCTAAAGCCTTTTTGTTAATCTCAGAATTTTTTAGATTATATCCTCCAGCTTGCGGTTCATTTACAGTACGTGTAAATCTGCAAAGCATGTCTCTGACAGTCTCATTCTTCTGGATATAGAAATAATCAAACTGAGTTTTGACTAATTCCAGTTTGCTCTCGATGAACTCTGAATTGCCACTAAATCTCTTCTCAATTGCAATCCAATGATCATAAGCGATTGTTTGTGGAAACATATCCAGAACGTCAGTTGGGAGTGACATAGTAATAGCAGAATGAGTCTTGCGTTCAATTTCCCATGCTTTTCATTCTTCAGGAGTGTATGAACGAATGGGTTTGGGTGGAGGAACGCCCATGTGTTCTCCAAGAGCAACAGGTGCAACATATCTTTCAAGAAGAGCCAATTCCATGACAGGATCAGTGAATAAAACAAAAGATATAAAACGTTGTTTCCAAGCTCGATATTCCATCCCTGGTGCAAAATAAGGAGGTTTATTTGCACTACCGATTGTAGCATTATGTTGTAGAACTGCATCAACACTTTGAAGAGACATGTTGAAAATCTGCAAGAAAAATTAGTAGGTATCCAATAAACAAGCTGAATTTTTTGTCTAAGTCTGGAAAAATGCGACACAATGGTTGTGTCGTAGAAGATCAATACGACACAGACGTTGTGTCGCAGAACTTAATCCGACAGAAGACAAAAATGCGACACAACCGTAATGTCGTAGGTTATGTCGCAACTTGTGTCGCAGACCAGTTAAGGTCAAAAGAGATTATGTCGTAAGCTTATGTCGCACGTTATGTCGCACTATATGTCGCAGACAAGTTAATGTCGTATGGTTGTGTCGTATGAACAGTGGATACGACACAGTACTTGTGTCGCAAAATCACGCGTGCAGACAGCCTAGAGCCCACAAAAATTTCAACTTTCAACACAAATTATAAACTAATAAACCCTGTTTCCTATCACCCCCTAATCAGTCACAAAACCCCAATATTTTAAGGGAACAAAGACTAACTTTTGACTAACTAAAATTCAAAGTTTGAATAACACAAAACTTTGAAGATTAATAACCAAACTATGCAAAATGGGAGCCTTTTTGACCAAGAACACCAAGAACACCAAGAACACGAAAAAAATAAAAAAATGACTAGTTACACTAAAATCTTGCATAAACTAACTCGAAACCACAACTCAAGAGTATGTAGCTCTGATACCAATTGTAGGTTCCGTATATTCGGACCAAATCGAGTAGTTTGCTTGTATGTAAATGCGGAAATTAAACACAACAAGATATGCAAGATTCAAGCTAGTAAATGACCACAACACAAAGATGTATGTATATATAATATCAACTAGTAACAATACATACACTTTGACAAAGCACACAAAGAACAAAATAACACTACAAAGAAGTTTTTCTTTCTGAACAGTAGTGTTATGTGTGTGTAGTCTGTCCTAAAATACAGGCTGATGAGCACTATATATAGTCTGATCCAGACATTCTGCGACACAAGCCTTGTGTCGCATAGAATGCTTCTGCGACACAATGTTTGTGTCGCATACAATGACTCTGCGACACAATTCTTGTGTCACATGAAAAGACACTGCGACACAATGCTTGTGTCGCAAGACCACAAAATTGTAATTAACCAAAATCTAAAAACTGTTTAATACATAATTACAATATCAACATTAATACAGACTGAGACCAACTGACAGACACATTTAGATGTACCAACAATTTATTTTACAGATATGGCTACGAGATGACAGAGAGGACTTTCATTGTTAGCCAGAGATGACTTCCAGTTACATACATTTTTGAGATTCGAGCATGAGTTTGTCACTCAGGATAGCAGGACAGAATACGCTGACAGATTACTGGAGTTGGTGGCACAGCCTGTTGAGGTTCCAGAGGTACTAGATTGGTCTCTCATGGAGAGAGTTATTGACCCTCGCCAGGACGGGGAGACTGGAGATGTTACTCTGAGGAGGCTGATGACTCAGAGTTATATTTTACCATCAGGTGATGTTTGTTTTGTATCACAGGCTTGGTTTCGCTTATTTCAGATTCAGGAGGTTATCTATAGAGAGCTTGTTATTGAGTTTTATACCACCCTTAGGTTTGATTTCATGTCTAGGCAGTTTGACCAGCCATCGATTTCTTTTTATTTAGGAGGTCAGCCTAGGACGATGAGTTTGATTGAGTTTAGTATTGTTGTGGGGCTCTATACATTAGATGAGCTCCACAACCCATTTTTTGTGGATCATTTGACTGCGGGTATGGTGGGTCAGTATTCATCTGTGGAGATAGCTACTTATTGGAGGGATTTAGCGATTGTTGATTATGGGGAGAGAGCACCTTCTGACATTCACATGAGGAGTCCTGTTCATAGGTTATTGCATAGGTTGTTGTCATCTTCTATTTGTGGCAGGCACACGGGACCTGAGAAGGTCTACCAACCTGATTTCTTTTTCTTGCACACTATGATTCAGGGGACACTGATCAATGTTCCCTGGAAATTAGTGCATTAGATGACGACAGGAGCCACTGGGTATAGGTCGACCAGTAGTATATGTGGAGGACAGTATGTCACTAGGATTGCTAGATATTATGGTTTGACTGCTGCTGATTTTTTGACTTGCACACCCGTTACCCCTGGGATGTCCTTGCTAGGCGAGGACAAGTTGATTGAGCTAGGGATTATTCAGGTTGGTGTACAGGAGGGGATTTTGTTATGGACACCTGAGGTTGCGCCAGGACAGCAGCCGGTCCATAGAGCCAGATTGAGAGGACCACCTGTTCCACTGCCGTTAGTTCCTGAGATCACAGTACCTGAGGTTGAGCTACCAGCAGGTAAAGGTAGAGCTCGTGGTAGAGGTCGTGGCAGGGGTGATATGTTAGAGGATATTCAGCAGAGATTAGAGAGGATGGAGATTGCTCATGGTAGGAGATTTGATATGATTGATCATCGGTTTACCAGGTTTGAGCAGCGATTTGATAGATTTGAGAGGGAGAGTTATCAAAGATCTGATTATAAGCACGAGTTACTGCAGCAGCTGTTACGAGAGAGGTCTATTCAGTACCAGCCATATGTTCCTTCATTCTTTGATGCTGGAGCTGGACCTTCGAGGCATTCTGGGCAGGATGATTCGGATGATGATTAGTTTCTGTTTGATACATTTGATATACATTTTGGATGACTGTATTTATTATTACTATCATTAGTACTGATTATTATGCTAATTTGGTTGTTTTGTTTTTGATAGCACAAACTGACAGTAAGTTCAGCACTTTCTTTCATACAGTCTATTTTATTAATGAACTTTGTGGGTATGTTCCCTGGAAACCCTCACGAGACTATAACTCGTCCACTCGGGATACCGAGGGGTTTAAAGGCTTATTGCATATGCTAAATGCAATCGTGATTAACTACGAAAGTGTGGATGTTGTATATTATTTTTCAAGAGATCAATAAATCAAGAAATCAACCAAGCAGAATTTTTCTTAGCCAATGATGAATTTTGAAAATTCAGTCAGGGGAGTTTTTCTATTCTATTTTTCTTTTCCTTACTCACTTTTGTTTATCATTTTTATATAATGTGGGCATTGTATAATTTAAGTGTGGGGATAGGGTTCGTAAGAAAAAGAATCTCTTTAATTATTTAATTATTTAAGTTTCTCTTGTTTAGTTAGAATACTTTTGTTAAAAGTTGTTTTGTATTTAAAAGTTTAGACTTTAGTATGGATTAACTGTTTTGTATATATAATGGAAGCTATTTAATAAATAAGTGATATATAGTTACATGCTATGATGTATTAATAGGCAATCTATATGAAGATTTCTGAATTTTAAGAAATTAATTTAAATAACTTGTTTATTATTTTATGGTACATAATATGATGTATGACATAAAAGTCTTAATTCTTAGATTTATCATGCGATAATTTTATATATCTTCATATTTATATAAAAGCATTTGGGAGTCTACTAATTGTTTCCTTTGTGGTACGTAAGTACAGACCTGTCACCGCTGGTTTGATTTAAAAATTTACTTTACCTGAATCAAGTTATGTCGCTTTGTTGCATGTAAATGCAGACCTGTCACCAATGTCTTGATTCTTAAAAATGGATTTTATATACTTATTTGGAATATAAAAGTAAAATTGCATGATTAAGTTTAAGAGTATATCATATATGGAAATCATGAGTAATATACATACTAATAATAAAGATGTATTCAGAAGTATAAATATAGATTGTTTAAAGAGGATAAATAAATTAGTAATCATTCATGGGCTATATATTGCACAAATAATAATAATTTTTATTTATACATTATAGTTATCCATGTTAATTAAATTGTTTAAATTTTTAAGTTATAAAACAGGTTATTTTTAAGTTATAAAACAGATTTTATGCATTTATATGATTTTAGATACTTATTTTGTTAATATTTGCAGAAATGTATTTTAATTAAAGATTGAAGAAAGAAGAACGAAAATAAGACCGAGATTGAAGAAATTAAGGCAATTGAAGAAAAGAAGATTTAAACCTTAAAGAACTGAAGACTAATATGATAATATTTAAGATTTGGGCCAAGAAACAAGTGAATTCGTTTAAAGAAGAAAGAGAAGCCCAATTTGAAGCCCAAACCGTTTTTGGAATTTTCTGGAATTCAAGTCCAACCGGCGGTTGGATTGCCCAACCGACGGTTGGATTGCCCAACCGGCGGTTGGAGCTAAAGGTTCAAGCGGTGGATAATGCGCAGAGTTGGAGTAATACTCAAATAACTCCAACCGGCGGTTGGAGGTCCCAACCGGCGGTTTGAGGGTCGGCCAGGATTAGTATAAATAGGGGCTTAGTTTTGATTAAATGATATACGATTCTTAGAATTAAAAGTCAAATATTAAGGTTTAAGGTCGACTTTAGGTGCGAATTTGGAGGCTAAGAAGCTAGGGTTTGAAGGTTTTCAACCTTAGGAAAAGCTAGTTCGTCAATTGGTTCGGTTTCTTTATCCTTGTAGCTTCACTAGCCTTTTAGGTTACTATGGATATTGTTTATTTGAATTAATTGCTTATTAGATTTTCATTATGAATGTTTAAATGTATGTTTGTTATGTTTATTATATGAATTATATGTTTATGTTGGAACTATATTATTGAATATTGTTATGCAAGAATTATGTGTTATATTATGTTAATAATCATAATTAACTGATTTATAGATAAACTCACTAACCTTTTGGGTTTTTAAATTAAGTGATTATGTTTTATTAGATGTTAAGTAGCATTATGATTCAACCGACCCTGGAATTGCATCAATAGTATGTTGATAGATCTTAATAAATAGTAATACTTTACATAACCTTTGACTGTATTGCTATATGAGAATTGTCATAACCTTTGAGGTTCTCTACATTAGTAAATCACAATAATAATAGCCAACATGCAAATAGACATAAGTTGATATAATAAGTGTAATAAATAATAGTTTAAATAGTCATAATCTTCTATCCAATTTAGTATTCTTAAGTTGTTCCTTTAAACTTATCTATTAAAGAATTGGTATCAATTATATATATGTTCGATCGGAACTAAAACGTCCCCCTTATATTATATATTATTGTATATTATTGTTTATAAATGTGAAATTGTATATTAATTGTAATAATTGTAATTAGTATAAATATATAGTTAGTTATAGATTAAATCACGTTCCCTGTGTTCGAATCTGGAATTACTTATTAAACTATATTCTATGATCAGGATAACACTTGCCTGAATTGTGTGATAGTATTATTTAGTATTTCCTTAATTAAAACTTGTGATTATAATTGCCTATACTTAGCACACATCAAGTTTTTGGCGCCGCTGCCGGGGAGCGGTGTATTTTATTTTTAACTAACTATTTTCCCTGTAAAACAATTATATTTTTCTAATGTGTTGCAAAATCAATAAGAAATATCGGCTCACCCATTGAGAATACTAACAAAAACAAAGGTATAAGGAGAGTTCAGCCCTACCTCATTGATTTATCATATAAGAGGTAAGGTGCTTCTCGAAAGGAATAGGTTTTTAACATGCTTCGCGCTGACTTGTTTCTCCGCTTTTGTGTACTATCAATGGAGCTACCGAGATCTTTTGATTAGCAATGTATAAGAAACTAATATAATTATTTAATATGTATAATAAATCACTTTAGATAAAATAGGATTAGATAAGTAATCTAAACTATGTGCTATTTTATGTGCACAGAGAAATTTAACTGTTATTAAGAAATGGAGTCGATGCAAGTGGACTTTGGAAGTGATAATGAGAAATTTAAAGATATAGAGATAGACGACCATTCTTTTAAAGCAAACAAGAAAATCATGCTAAAAACTGAAGACGAGTGTTTTGAACATCCTCCTGTGATTTCAACCAATGAAGACATGTTTGATTACTTTGATGACCATGAGGATGAGATTAGATTTGTTATGGAACTCGTACGTAGGTCTACTTTAGAATATACTGATTATCGAAAAGAGTTGATTAAGAAGATGGAAGAACAATTCACTGCTTGGGTTATATCTAATGAAACCAGAGATACAAATGATTTTATCAACTACGTAAATGAGCTGAAATATGATATTGTGAGTGAAGATGTAGACCCAACTTTTTGTGAAGAACAGCTGTTGAAGTACACTTATGTGTATAAGACATTTGAGAAATCTTTGTTTCCTTATTCTGAGAAGCAAAGAGAAATGTTGAGAGCACTGAAGGAAATAGTAGAGTATGCCATTGGAAACTTGAGCAATATGGCTGACATCTGCTTGCTAAGGAACTTTAAAGACTTCTTCAATTCGATAAAGGCTAGAGAACACATTGATTCTGGAAGATTCTTCATAGATTGTACAGTGGAGTTCTACATTCAAGACATTATTGATGAATTTTACTATGGAGAATGTGATGAAATTACACGTACAATTCCTGAGTATTTTTCTGATGAACCAATGGCAAACTTGATTACATATGCTAAGAAGGAGTTGCAACTAGCTTACCCTGGAGTTCACTATAATCAAAGAAATAACCTTTTTCATTTAGGACTATCAGAGGTTTATTATCATTTAGTAGATACTTTTAGGTATTCTGGGTTAACAACAGATCGTCAAGAAGGATACTATAATAGGATCTTAAAGGATATAGGAACAGCATTAAGAACCCACATCACATATGATTATCATGATATACATTTAGGGTTCTATGGGTTATTAGATTCGTTAAGGCACAATCATGTAGAACGCGAAATGAAAATTGAAGACAACTACTTGTGCACAGACGAAGATGGTAGAATAGCTAAAAAGGTAAAAAGAATAGCTGCCATGCTCATAGAAACGGATAACGCTGAAAGAATTCATCATGAGAGTTTCTCTGAATTTGCTTCACCAATACCCGAGTTAGCAAATAAAATCTATGTGCATTTTCGAAGAATTTATCCTGAGAATTTTGGAAAACCTATCTATGGGAATTAGGATTGAAGACCAACAAAATCACTTCTGAAGATCATTTGCAACTTTTTCATTTTTAATAGCTAGTTATATTTTTCTGTTTTCTATTTTTAGGATTTGAATCTTATTTGAATAATTGGAATTTATTGTTAATTTCATGCTTATTTAATATAAAGTTTATTGCTTTCAGATTTATATATTTATCTCTTCTTTATTTGTATTAGCTACACAAATATTAGAAAGCTAAGTATTTAGAATTGATTTTTTTTACACGAATTGCAATAGTGATAAGAATTTGATTTAAAATACTTAAAGAGAATTAATACTATAAATTTTGAATGTATGCTTAACATTGATTACAAAGTTGCAGGTATATTAAATTTGATATTTTGGTGACAA
This sequence comes from Pseudognaphalium luteoalbum, assembly GCA_963422505.1. Lineage (NCBI taxonomy): Eukaryota > Viridiplantae > Streptophyta > Magnoliopsida > Asterales > Asteraceae > Pseudognaphalium > Pseudognaphalium luteoalbum. The sequence goes on from OY730196.1 coordinate 44,616,722, forward strand.
ATAGTTTGAAATAATGTATTTGAAATTCGATAAAGTCGACAATTAAATTTTCAGACAGTGAATGAGTCGACACAATCACTGATTATAAATATATGTATACCAAAGTGGGGTTATATATATCTACTGCTCGTAACAACTAACAGCAATGCAGTTATTTATATTAATTGGAGGAACGAAACGGTAAGTCTCTTTTTCAATACATTTACTTTCTTTAAATAAGATACAAATAGTATATAGTTAATATGTAACAATATTGTATTTTGCATTTATAATGATATTACATTTAAAATACATTAAAAATACGTATAAATAAAGTATTGTTAGCATATAGTTAATATATAATAATATTGTATATTGTAGTAATATTGCATTTTAAATATGTTTAAAATACGTATTGATAAAAATGGGCTAAAAAGAATTAATTAAAATATTTAAGCCCAAATTAAATTCGGGCCGAATGGCCTGAGCCCAATTTTTGAACCAACCGGCGGTTGGGGAAAAATCCAACCGGCGGTTGGACTCTTTTCCGCCTAAAACCTGAAACCTTTCGGTTTCTGCCATTTTTACACCCACAAAACACACACATTTCACACACACAAACGGGCATCACATTATCATCATCATCTCATACGTTTTTACGTTTTTCGCATCAAAGGTATGATTTTCTAACTTGTGTTTATTATTCCTCGCATTTTAATTTCGTAATATTTATTATTATTATGTTATTTGCGAATTGTGGATTGATTACATATAGTTTGATAATTTAAATGATTAGGAATACTTAGAAATTAGTTAGGTTAGCTAAGTTGTGATTTTTACGGTTTGATTGCGGATTGATTAGGATTAGGGCTCAATTTTGGTTAGTTATTTATACAAATGATATTTTTAAAACTATATTTTGATTAAGTAATACTTAAAAAATAAAAAGTTTTTAATATATAGATAATATTTTAAAAAATAAAATTCGACTATATAATGATTTTTTATATACTTTATGACTCGATAAATTAAAAATAACAAAAATATAAATTTATCAAAAATAAAATTATGAAAATTTCTTAAAAGCGATATTATTAAACAATGAAAAAAAAGTATTAAAATTTTACGAATATTTTAAACTTTTTGACAAAATATATTATAAAACTGATATCTAGTTATAAAAATTTTCAGATAAAATATACATTTTATTAAAAATACATTTTTTAGACCATACAAATGTTAAAATATCATTTAAATGTTTAACAACAATTTTAATATTTATGAAATGTTCATTCACTAGATTCGATATTATATTTCGAAATAAAAACATATATTATGCTTAGTTTATTAGATATAAGAAACAGGTGGCTATCAAATATTGAGCAGAAATGCTGCCCAAATTTCTAATTTTTAGAAAGTTATTAATATTTATTTTACAGATATGGCTACGAGACGACAGAGAGAACTTTCATTGTTAGCCAGAGATGACTTCCAGTTACATACATTTTTGAGATTCGAGCATGAGTTTGTCACTCAGGATCGCAGGACAGAATACGCTGACAGATTACTGGAGTTGGTGGCACAGCCTGTTGAGGTTCCAGAGGTACTAGATTGGTCTCTCATGGAGAGAGTTATTGACCCTCGCCAGTACGGGGAGACTGGAGATGTTACTCTGAGGAGGCTGATGACTCAGAGTTATATTTTACCATCAGGTGATGTTGGTTTTGTATCACAGGCTTGGTTTCGCTTATTTCAGATTCAGGAGGTTATCTATAGAGAGCTTGTTATTGAGTTTTATACCACCCTTAGGTTTGATTCCACGTCTAGGCAGTTTGACCAGCCATCGATTTCTTTTTATTTTGGAGGTCAGCCTAGGACGATGAGTTTGATTGAGTTTAGTATTGCTGTGGGGCTCTATACATTAGATGAGCTCCACAACCCATTTTTTGTGGATCATTTGACTGCGGGTATGGTGGGTCAGTATTCATCTGTGGAGATAGCTGCTTAGTGGAGGGATTTAGCGATTGTTGATTATGGGGAGAGAGCACCTTCTGACATTCACATGAGGAGTCCTGTTCATAGGTTATTGCATAGGTTGTTGTCATCTTCTATTTGTGGCAGGCACACGGGACCTGAGAAGGTCTACCATCCTGATTTCTTTTTCTTGCACACTATGATTCAGGGGACACTGATCAATGTTCCCTGGAAATTAGTGCATTGGATGACGACAGGAGCCACTGGGTATAGGTCGACCAGTAGTATATGTGGAGGACAGTATGTCACTAGGATTGCTAGATATTATGGTTTGACTGCTGCTGATTTTTTGACTTACACACCCGTTACCCCTGGGATGTCCTTGCTAGGCGAGGACAAGTTGATTGAGCTAGGGATTATTCAGGTTGGTGTACAGGAGGGGATTTTGTTATGGACACCTGAGGTTGCGCCAGGACAGGAGCCGGTCCATAGAGCCAGATTGAGAGGACCACCTATTCCACTGCCGTTAGTTCCTGAGATCCCAGTACCTGAGGTTGAGCTACCAGCAGGTAGAGGTAGAGCTCGTGGTAGAGGTCGTGGCAGGGGTTATATGTTAGAGGATATTCAGCAGAGATTAGAGAGGATGGAGATTGCTCATGGTAGGAGATTTGATATGATTGATCATCGGTTTACCAGGTTTGAGCAGCGATTTGATAGATTTGAGAGGGAGAGTTATCACAGATCTGATTATCAGCACGAGTTACTGCAGCAGCTGTTACGAGAGAGGTCTATTCAGTACCAGCCATATGTTCCTTCATTCTTTGATGCTGGAGCTGGACCTTCGAGGCATTCTGGGCAGGATGATTCGGATGATGATTAGTTTCTGTTTGATACATTTGATATACATTTTGGATGACTGTATTTATTATTACTATCATTAGTACTTATTATTATGCTAATTTGGTTGTTTTGTTTTTGATAGCACAAGACTGACAGTAAGTTCAGCACTTTCTTTCATACAGTCTATTTTATTAATGAACTTTGTGGGTATGTTCCCTGGAAACCCTCACGAGACTATAACTCGTCCACTCGGGATACCGAGGGGTTTAAAGGCTTATTGCATATGCTAAATGCAATCGTGATTAACTACGAAAGTGTGGATGTTGTATATTATTTTTCAAGAGATCAAGAAATCAAGAAATCAACCAAGCAGAATTTTTCTTAGCTAATGATGAATTTTGAAAATTCAGTCAGGGGAGTTTTTCTATTCTATTTTTCTTTTCCTTACTCACTTTTGTTTATCATTTTTATATAATGTGGGCATTGTATAATTTAAGTGTGGGGATAGGGTTCGTAAGAAAAAGAATCTCTTTAATTATTTAATTATTTAAGTTTCTCTTGTTTAGTTAGAATACTTTTGTTAAAAGTTGTTTTGTATTTAAAAGTTTAGACTTTAGTATGGATTAACTGTTTTGTATATATAATGGAAGCTATTTAATAAATAAGTGATATATAGTTACATGATATAATGTATTAATAGGCAATCTATATGAAGATTTCTGAATTTTTAGAAATTAATTTAAATAACTTGTTTATTATTTTATGGTACATAATATGATGTATGACATAAAAGTCTTAATTCTTAGATTTATCATGCGATAATTTTATATATCTTCATATTTATATAAAAGCATTTGGGAGTCTACTAATTGTTTCCTTTGTTGTACGTAAGTACAGACCTGTCACCGCTGGTTTGATTTAAAAATTTACTTTACCTGAATCAAGTTATGTCGCTTTGTTGCATGTAAATGCAGACCTGTCACCAATGTCTTGATTCTTAAAAATGGATTTTATATACTTATTTGGAATATAAAAGTAAAATTGCATTATTAAGTTTAAGAGTATATCATATATGGAAATCATGAGTAATATACATACTAATAATAAAGATGTATTCAGAAGTATAAATATAGATTGTTTAAAGAGGATAAATATATTAGTAATCATTCATGGGCTATATATGGCACAAATAATAATAATTTTTATTTATACATTATAGTTATCCATGCTAATTAAATTGTTTAAATTTTTAAGTTATAAAACAGGTTTTTAATTTTGGTATTCTGATTTTTGAATATTAAGTTGATGCTTATTTTTGAATTTTATTCAGTATTCTACTTGAGGACAAGCAGAACTTAAGTGTGGGGATATTTGATAAGCATCAAATAGATACTATATTTTATATTATTTATCCCTATATTTGTATACATTTTATGCATTTATATGATTTTAGATACTTATTTTGTTAATATTTGCATAAATGTATTTTAATTAAAGATTGAAGAAAGAAGAACGAAAATAAGACCGAGATTGAAGAAATTAAAGCAATTGAAGAAAAGAAGATTTAAACCTTAAAGAACTGAAGACTAATATGATAATATTAAAGATTTGGGCCAAGAAATAAGTGAATTCGTTTAAAGAAGAAAGAGAAGCCCAATTTGAAGCCCAAACCGTTTTTGGAATTTTCTGGAATTTAAGTCCGACTGGCGGTTGGATTGTCCAACCGGCGGTTGGAGCTAAAGGTTCAAGCGGTGGATAATGCGCAGAGTTGGGGTAATACTCAAATAACTCCAACCGGCGGTTGGAGGTCCCAACCGGCGGTTGGAGAGTCGGCCAGGATTAGTATAAATAGGGGCTTAATTTTGATTAAATGATATACGATTCTTAGAATTAAAAGTCGAATATTAAGGTTTAAGGTCGACATTAGGTGCGAATTTGGAGGCTAAGGAGCTAGGGTTTGAAGGTTTTCAACCTTAGAAAAAGCTAGTTCGTCAATTGATTCGGTTTCTTTATCCTTGTAGCTTCACTAGCCTTTTAGGTTACTATGGATATTGTTTATTTGAATTAATTGCTTATTAGATTTTCATTATGAATGTTTAAATGTATGTTTATTATGTTTATTATATGAATTATATGTTTATGTTGGAACTATATTATTGAATATTTTTATGCAAGAATTATGTGTTATATTATGTTAATAATCATAATTAACTGATTTATAGATAAACTCACTAACCTTTTGGGTTTTTAAATTAAGTGATTATGTTTTATTAGATGTTAAGTAGCATTATGATTCAACCGACCCTGGAATTGCATCAATAGTATGTTGATAGATCTTAATAAATAGTGATACTTTACATAACCTTTGACTGTATTGCTATATGAGAATTGTCATAACCTTTGAGGTTCTCTACATTAGTAAATCACAATAATAATAGCCAACATGCAAATAGACATAAGTTGATATAATAAGTGTAATAAATAATAGTTTAAATAGTCATAATCTTCTATCCAATTTAGTATTCTTAAGTTGTTCCTTTAAACTTATCTATTAAAGAATTGGTATCAATTATATATATGTTCGATCGGAACTAAAATGTCCCCCCTATATTATATATTATTGTATATTATTGTTTATAAATGTGAAATTGTATATTAATTGTAATAATTGTAATTAGTATAAATATATATTTAGTTATAGATTAAATCACGTTCCCTGTGTTCGAATCTGGAATTACTTATTAAACTATATTCTATGATCAGGATAACACTTGCCTGAATTGTGTGATAGTATTATTTAGTATTTCCTTAATTAAAACTTGTGATTATAATTGCTTATACTTAGCACACATCACTCATTAACTGCTCCTCTGGAAATCGATCTTTAATATCTCTTTCAGCAAGTTGTTCCATTGACGGATTTTCAAGTCGACTTAAATGATCTGCGGCAACATTTTCTGCTCCTTTCTTATCTTTTATCTCGATGTCGAATTTTTGTAGGAGTAGAATCCATCATAACAATCTAGGCTTTGCGTCTTGCTTTTGAAGAGGTATTTTAGAGCTGAGTGATCCGTATATACAATTGTTTTGGACAATATTAGGTAGGATCTAAATTTATTAAAGGCAAATACTACGGCTAGCAGCTCTTTTTCTATAGTTGTATAGTTCTCTTGAGCATCTGTAATTGTTTTGCTAGCATAATAGATTGGTCGAAAGTGATTATCCTTCCTTTGACCTAGAACTGCCCCAACTGCGAAGCCACTAGCATCGTACATGATCTCAAACGGTAGGCTCCAATCTGCGACCATGATTGGTGCATTTGTAAGCTCCTTCTTCAGGTAGTTGAAAGCCTTCATGCAGTTCTCGTCAAACACAAACTTGATGTCTTTTCCTAGAAGGTGGGTGATAGGTCGAGAAATCTTGGAAGTCCTTGATAAAACGGCGGTAGAACCCAGCATGTCCTAGAAAGCTTCTAATGGCCTTGACGTTGGTTGGTGGTGGAAGTTTGGCAATGGTTTCGACCTTTGCTTTGTCTACTTCAATTCCGGACTTTGATATTCGATGTCCTAAAACTATTCCTTCCTTCACCATAAAGTGACACTTTTCCCAATTTAACACGAGGTTTGATTCTTCACATTTGGCGAGCATTCTATCGAGGTTGGATAGACATGATGCGAAGGAGTCTCCAAAGACAGAGAAATCATCCATAAAGACTTCCATGCATTGTTCAATCATGTCATGGAAAATTGCAACCATGCATCTTTGAAATGTTGCAGGTGCGTTGCATAATCCAAACGACATTCGTCGATATGCGAATGTTCCGTATGGACACATGAACGTTGTCTTCTCTTGGTCCTTCAGATCGTGCGGGATTTGGAAATACCCGGAGAAACCATCAAGGGAACAGTAGAATTCATTTCCTGATAACCATTCGAGCATTTGGTCAATAAACGGAAGAGGATAGTGATCTTTGCGAGTTGCTTTGTTTAACTTTCAGTAATCGATGCAAACCCTCCAACCGGTAACCGTCCGAGTTGGTATAAGCTCATTTTCTTCGTTTGTAATGACCATCATTCCTCCTTTCTTTGGTACGATTTGAGCAGGGCTAACCCAAGGTGAGTTGGATATTGGGTAAATCAATCCAGCATCTAAGAGTTTGATAACCTCTTGTTTGACCACGTCCTGAATCTTAGGATTTAGCCTTCTCTGCCTTTGTACGGATGGTTTGAAATCGTTTTCCTTGAGGATCTTGTGTGTGCCGTAGTTTGGACTGATTCCTTATATGTCGGAAATCTTCCATGCAATTGCCTTCTTGTGTGATTTCAGAACATCAATGAGTTAATCTTTCTCCTCGGGTTTTAACTCTTTTGATATTATCACCGGGAGTTGTGATGTTCCATGGAGGTAAGCGTACTCAAGGTGAGGTGGTAGTTCTTTTAATTCCAGGGTTGGTGGCTCTTCTATAGACGGCTTCATTCTAGCTATCTCGTCTCTATTCAGCTTTTAGTATTCAGCTTGGAAGGGTGCTTCGTCTGTCTCGGGTTCAGATGTGGAGATTGATGCTATTTCAACCCACTCGGTTTTATTTGAGAATTCATCTGTCTTTAGCTCGTACTTTTTGACTGATGATGAGGAAACTTCACCGTTTCTGGTGATGATGATCTCTCCGTCATTAGTGAATTAGAATTCTTGAAATTGAACGGATGAAGATTGGTTTATGGTGATTTCAGGGTTTGATAACAGCAGTGGTTCGGGATGGTTGGCTAATTGTAGTTCAAACGATGGTGGCTCAGCACTCATTCCTTTGAATGAATCCAAGATCTCTCTAATTGAGGGAAATGGGTTTGGTTCATTGAATATGGGTTTATCTCTCTTTAGCCAAGGTATCGGTGTACCGCATCCTAATAGAACAACGATTGTTTTAGCCAAGGTATCGGTTTACCATTGAGGAGTTCAAACAGCGGAAATAGTAGTTCGTTGGATGTTGTTGGTGAAGCGATTGCGGAGTGCAGCCCAGGGTCCTCATTACACAGCTTTCGAACGGTGATTATGGTGTTGGGTGTCGGATCCTGGCTGGATAGTGCTAGTACTTCGTGGAGATGCTCATCAAAAATATCCTGCATGGTATCACACAAACCAAGGTCCTCTTCCAGAGGTTGCTTCATCAATCGATCGACATTAAAGGTGACCTCCTCTTTCCCAACTCTCAATTTTAAAGATTTTTCGTTAACATCAATTACAGCCTTGGCAGTATTTAGGAATGGTTTGCCTAGGATGAGCGGGATATGGGTGTCTTCCTCTATGTCCATGACAATAAAGTCCACTGGAAAAACGAACTTATCGACTTTGACCATGACGTCTTCAGCAATTCCTCGAGGGAGTTTAACTGATATGTCAGCTAATTGGATAGTCATACGAGTAGGTAATAGGTCATCTAATCCTAATTTCTTGTAGAGGGAATAAGGCATAAGATTAACACTAGCACCTAGGTCTGCTAAGGCGTTACTAATTTGAATTCCTTGGAGAAAACAGGGTATAGTAAAACGTCCAGTATCGCCTAATTTAGGTGGGAGACCACGCTGTACAATTAACGAACATTCAGCATTCAAGGGTAAACTAACTATTTGCCTAAGTTTTTCTTTGTTTGAAAGGAGTTCTTTAAAGAATATAGCACACGAGGGCATTTCTACTAAAGCATCTAATAATCTAATGTTTAAGTGTAGGCTTTTAAATATTTCCATATATTTACCGAATTGGGCTTCTTGCTTTTCCTTTTTAAGTCTACCAGGAAAAGGTATTCTCTTTCGAGGTACATTATCTAGAGTTTTGGCTAGTGATGGGTCAGGTATTGTGACAGGGATGTCAATTGACACATTTTCACTAGGTTTAGGTGTGGGCAAAGAAGTGTTTTCGGGGGTGTTATCTGGTGGCGGTGGATCAACTTTGGTTACTTTTCCCCCTCTAGTCACGATTAACATATCATCACTTGGTGGATGAGTGGTGTCATTAGTGATTAATTTTCCTCAATAAAACTTAAGTTTTTCAAAATGGATTTCATGTTAGAGATTAATTTTTCAAAAATTTTTATCATGGTGTCAATGTTATCTTGAAATCCGGTTACTCTTTTGTTTATAACGTTTTGTTCAAACATAAATTCTGACAAAGATTGTTTTGAGGAAGGTAAGTGGTTTGTAGGTGAGGAAACAGCTAAAAGTTGGGTTAAAGACTCATTTGGTGTGGGGTTGGTCCAATCAAAATGTGTTGTCATAATTGGTTAAAAAGCTAAAACTAAACTAATCCTAAGGGCAAAAAGGTAACTCTTGATTGATGTTAATCTTTCAAAAGGATCGCTCAAACACTAAAGTTACTAAATCCAAAAATCGGTTGCCGACGCTCCCCGGCAGCGGCACCAAAAACTTGTTGTGACACGCACCGGTCGTTGGGATTTCTAATGGTGACATGACACAGCAGGGGGTTTTTAATTTATAAGGCTGGGGCCTAGGGTTACTTATTATGCTAATCAAAGGGATAGCAAAGGATAAGTATGACCTAGGATCATTCTTCAAAGCGCGACAAATTGAAACTAGGGGGTTTTGAAGATTTTGTGTATTTAGCTAGAGTTAAAAGAGTTGGTTTTGGGTTTTGCGTTATCAATTCTAAATTAAACTAAACAAATTAGAGGGTGGAGGTTACCTCGGGAGTTCAGCAATTAAAGTGATTGTCTTCTATGATGTGGTTTAGAAGTTGTTAAATATGGAAAGTTCTAATGAAGATAAGTTCGTAAGTTAATGTGAGCTATTAATACAATCCTTCCATCGGGCTAACGCGGAGGTGTCCACAATCAGGCAGATAGAATATCACGTGGATTGCATAATATATTAAAGTGTACACCGAAAGTTCTCTCAAATGTACACCCACATTATCCGACAGTTAACCTCGAATCCTATTTCCCAATCTCGGTCGTCAGAGATGCCCGAATCATGGCACAGTTTGTTGAATAAACAATCTTAAGAACGAGGGTTATCCTTACCGGAATAGGTTGAGCTAACCGGTCTAGACGGCAAGGTAACATGTCATCACTTATTCGTACGAATCATCAGCATTACTTAGGGATGCAATAAAATAGGGGTGATTTATGCTACAAATGGAGACCTAGGTAATACGTTTGTTATTCGATTCATAATACAACTACCTTCGGTCGTTCTTGACTTCCATACATTTGTACTCCGCCGTAAGCGTTTCCAGTACTATATCAAAGTACAGTCGAATAGGGGCCGTCATATTATTTCATGATGATTAATGTCGTTTAAATTTTACTATTATGATGATCCTAAGGCAACAATCAAACAAGAACATGCAATAAGACGATTACAGCAACAGTTCAGTTTAAGCATACAAGAGTATTATCTAAGTTGAGGATATTCCGAAAGTTGTCTCAAAAATATCGTCTATATGAATTTAATCTTAATCTACCTCTACTCCAATGTTCCGTGTCTCTTGGATCCTATTTTGGTCTAGAGAACACTGGCCATGCCGAGCTCAATGATTCAATCTAACATAGTATAACTAAGTGACCTGTATCCTATGAGTTAGCTACGTTCATTTTTGGATAAAGTTTTAGTCATAACATGAGTTGGGCAGATAAACGATAAAGATTTAATTTCTATATCCATTTGTAATATAAAACATCTGCAATCTCATAACATACCACATAGTCACATATTTAATACTTTTCTAAACGTCTATCATAGCGGACAATTGAGTTATTTAGCTAATCATGGTAGTTCTAGCATGCATATTTAAATTTATTAAAGAAAGGACAAGCATATTAAATATGAAAGATAGATTAACACCTGGAAAGAAGTACAATAACTCGTAGCTAAAATACGCATCCCGGAGCACCTCCGTACAAATCTTCCTTGACTAGTTAATTAACTAGTCTAATTAAATAGGAAGAATTACCACTAATATTACAATAAATAAATGTGGAATGCGTAGGTATCTTGGTGTGGTGGGTGTTTTTGGTGTCCTCTTTGCAAATGAGCCTCATGCCTCCTATTTATAGGAGAGTTTTGGTGCATTTTAGCAAGTGGAAGCTCACAATAGCAAAAGGTGGAAAAGGTGGTGGCACCGGGTACGAAAAAGGTGGTGCACCAGGTACGGAAAAACACGTAAAGGTCTAGCACCGGGTACACGAAAGGACAAAAAAGCGTGATCCGTGCGGATGAGTGGCGGCCGGCGGCGGCCATGTGCCAGCCGGCGGCCGTGGGGTGGCTGGCCGGCGGCGGCGGCTGGCACCCCCCGCACCGGTTCGTCGCTTGTTGCCTCGTTTCTCGATTCTTGCGTGTTTTCTTCATGATGCGTCCATTTGCGTTGATTCTTTTTTCATTGGATTCGTAATTCAAAAATGAAGCTTTTGATGAAAAGAAATCCCAAAAATATGTCTCTGAACTTTAGATGTGTCGTACGAATCTTTTGGATCTTCCGACGTACGTAGAATCTTCATTCTTCGTCCGTTTTTGTTGATTCTTCTTCTATTGGATTCGTAATTTGAAAACGAACATCTTGGATGAGATGGATGTTGGTGATGGGCTCTTTCGTCTTGAAATCTCGTTTTGATGCCCTGAATCTCTAAACGTGCGTGGAATCTTCATTTTTCGGCCGTTTTGCTTGATTTTGCTCGTGCAACCTTGTTTTGATCTTCTTAGCATATTATCAAAGATTTGTGTGTTGTTTGAGTCCAAATGCCAAGTATTGCTCCAAAATGAGAGAGATATCGGTGGTAAAAACGTGACTTTTTACGCGATATCAATCCTTATAAACACTCAGCATAGTTACTAATCCGGGATCCTGCATGGTTAGTAAAAATTCTACCCACAACAATAATCAAACATCATGCACACCTAGCAGGGTGTATAAATCCTAAAGGTCTTTATCCATTTGGAAACCTCTAAACCTTAGAGGATCGTTGGGATCCTTAACGGAGGAGAGATGGCCAACCTCTAATATTCATTCCATGATCCATAAATGCGTGAACTACAACAAATACAAGATCTTGGGTAAAGGTGGGTGTTAGTTTGCCTAATACCCCTCCGATGCTTAAGTCAGTACAATATTCAATGAGAATAATAATTATGAAAAACTATCATGCATATACTAATATAGTATAATACACACACACACACATATATATATATATATATATATATATATATATATATATATATATATATGTATATATATATATAGTAAAGAGTATCAAAATCAATGAAGAGTTAAGGATCATAGGAGTACCTTTTTGTGTTGAATTAAAACATTCAACTTACACATGATAGAGTTTCAAATGAATGGTGTTCCAGGATCATGGAAGTAATTCTCCATCCATATTGGCCAACCAATATGCCCCCTTTCCAGCATCCGAATCTATTACATATGGACATTCCCACTTTGGTGCTAGCTTTCCTTCCGCAGGATTCTTAGTATTTTGAAATACTTTCCTTAATACCAAATCTCCTACTCGAAACCTTCTTATTCTAACATTTGTTTTGTAGGATCTTGAAATCCTCCATTGATATGCAGCAATCCTGAAATTAGCACGATCCCTTAACTCATCCACAGTGACTAGATCCTGGATCAATGCTTCTTTATTCGCTTCCAAACTCTGCATCTGGGATCTTGCCGTTGGGATTACCATTTCCGTTGGGATCATAGCTTCTGATCCAAACACCAAAGCAAAAGGACTTTGCTTAGTTGCCACTTTTTATGTGGTCCTATCAGCCCATAAAACGAAAGGTAGTTCTTAGCCCATCTTCCCTTCTTGGCATCCAACCTCTTCTTGAGATTATTGATTATGATCTTGTTGCTAGACTCCGCTTTTCCATTAGCTTGAGGATGGACTGGTATTGAAGTTATCATCTTTATTCCCCAACTCTCACAAAACTTAGTTGTTCTCTTACCAATAAATTGAGATCCATTATCACATACTATTTCTGCTGGGATCCCAAACCTTGTCAGGATATTTCTCTTGATAAACGATATTACATCCCTTTCTTTTACTTGAACAAATGCCTCAGTTTCTATCCATTTGGAAAAATAATCCATCATTGCAAGCATAAACACCTTTCCCCCAGGAGCTGTAGGTAATTTACCCACAATATCCATTCCCCATTTTATAAATGGCCATGGTGAGATAATCGGATGCGTCGGTTCTGCTGGTTGATGATGGATGTTCCCATGTCTTTGACAAGCATCACATTTGCGAGCAAAATCCATGGAATCCTTCTTCATAGTAGGCCAAAAGTATTATGTCCTTAAAGTTTTGGAAAATAATGCTCTGCCCCCAGAATGATTCCCGCAATCACCTTCATGTATATCCTTAAGTACTGCTTTTGCTTCAGGATCCTTGAGGCATCACAATAGTGGTCATGCAAGTGATTTTCTATACAATATACCATTTTCAATAGTAAAATGGGATACCTTTAATTTGAAGGATTTAGGAGTATTTTCGTCCTTAGGGATCACATCATGTTGTAGATATTTCATGATCGACTGCATCTATGATCCTGACTTGCCCCCAGAACCTGATGTATTCAAATTATCTCTAGACTGAGGATCCTCAACATCACATACTTGCTCTTCATTGTTATCCTTGTCAGCAATGGCAGGTGTTGTGATATGTATAATTGGTATTTTAACATCTGGTGGGATCCTTAGACTTGACCCCAGGTTAGCTAGAGCATCCGCTTTAGTGTTATCCTCACGTGGTACCTGTTGAATGTCGAAGATCTCAAACCTACCTGCAAGATCCTTAACAATTTCCAAATACGAGGCTAATCTATCTACTTATACAGTATATGTTCCATTATAATGATTAGCAATTAACAATGAATCTACGTATACATCTAAGTATTTTATATCGATATCCTTAGCTAATTGTAATCCTGCAATCAATGCTTCATATTCTGCCTCATTATTTGTGGCTCGAAATTAACATTCTATAGCTTGAGTCATAATATCATCTTGAGGTAATTTTAATGCAATTTGTAATCTAGTTCCTCTTATATTAGAAGCACCATCTTTATATAATGTCCATTTTTCACTTATTTGATTTAGTTCTTGTACTTCTAAATCTACTTCATTTTGAAGATCACTAGTGAAGTCAGCAATAAAATCTGCTAAAGCTTGGGATTTAATTGCACTCCTATGTTCATAAATAAATCAGATTCTAAGCACTTAACTTTATAGACCATTTAGCTAGGCGTCCTGACATTTATGGTTTTCTCAAAACGTTTTTAATGGGATAATTAGTTCTTACATGAATAGGATGTGTTTCAAACTAATACCTAAGATTAGTAGATGCCATAACCAATGTAAGTATAAGTTTCTCAAGATTGGAGTACCTGGTTTCAGCATCTAGTAGGCTTTTACTAACATAGTAAACAGGATGTTGTTGCCCTTCGTGATCATTTACTAGTACTGCACTTACAACATTTCGGGATACCGAGAGATAGAGGAACAATGGCTCACCATTCTCAGTTTTCATCAATAAAGGAGCTGATGATAAGTAATTCTTCAATTCTTGAAATGCAGCTTCATGTTTTTCTCCCCATTCGAACTTATTGTTCTTCTTTAGGATATCATAGAATTCCTTGCATCTGTCTGAGGATCTTGAAATAAAACGGTTCAGAGCTGCTATTCTTCTCATCAATCTTTGTATATCCTTAGGACTTGATGGGGATTTCAAATCTAGGATATCCTTGATCTGCTCGGGACTAGCTTCTATTCCTCTCTTGGTTACCACGTACCCCAAGAACTTTCCCGCCCCACTCCAAAGTGACACTTTGCAGGATTAAACTTCATATTGTATTGATCCAGAATGTCGAAAGCCATCTTAAGATCCTGAAGATGATCCTCAGTTTTCTTTGACTTTACCACCATATCATCGATGTATACTTCCATCGTGCTTCCCAGTTGTTCTTTGAATATCATATTGACCAGCCTTTGATAAGTGGCACCTGCATTTTTAAGACCAAAAGGCATAGCAATATAACAATATGTACCTTTGGGGGTTATGAAGGTTGTGTCTCCGATGGTTCCATTTTGATTTGCTGAAATCCCGACGATGCATCCATGAAGGTTAGGATCTCATGCCCAGCCGTAGGATCTACCATCGAATCGATGTGTGGTAATGGGAAAGGATCCTTTGGACAGGATTTATTAAGATCAGTGTAGTCCATGCACACTCTCCATTTCCCATTCTTCTTTTGTACTACCACCACGTTTGCCAACCATCTTGGAAATTTTACTTCCCTTATCATGCCAGCAGAGAGTAACCTTTCAACGTCCGCTTAGATAATAGCATTCCTTTCCGGCGTGAATTTTCTTCTTTTTGGTTGAACTGGCCTGAAACTACTATCAATTCCAAGTTTATGAGTTATAATATCCTTAGATATACCTGTCATATCCTCTGGCTTCCAAGCAAAAGTTGATTTTCTTTGGTTCAAGAATTTCATGAGATTCTGTTCAAGATCCTGTGACATCCCTAATCCTATGAGCACTTTTTCTTTAGGATCCTAGGAATCAAACGGCATTTCTTTGATGTCCTGTTCACTTGTATCTAGAACATCCCACACCTTATTCTTTAATTGCTATGCTGACGGAGACTTAGAAGTAGACTTCATCGATGTTATGTAACAATCCTTTGCCTCTTGTTGATCACTGCTAATGTTAACCACCCTCCAAGGATTTGGTAATTTGACACATTGATGATATGTTGATGGCACCGCTTTCATATCATGTAACCAGGGTCTACCTAGGATAATGTTAAAACTCGACAAGCAATCCATAACACAAAATTTTTGAATCGAATTTACCCCTTCAATGTAGATTGGCAATTTGATGTCACCAACTGTATTTTTTGCTTCTCCACTGAATCCTACCAACATAGTAGATCTGGAGGTGATCTCTGATTCTGGAATACCCATTCTTTTTAAGGTCTCCAAGCGAATGATGTTAACCGAACTTCCTCCATTGATCAGGATCCTGCACACAAAATGATTGGCAACATAGAGAGTAATAACCAAACCATCATGGTGAGGATCCTGAATATCTTCCAAATCATCCTCATCAAATGCTATGACCCTCTCATCTTTCTTCATGGAAGTCCTTGTTGGTTTATATGGCTTTTCTGATTTCGATTCTCTTGCGTGCCTCTTTGCTGCAGAATAAGAAGTACCACATATATCAGAGCCACCAGAAATAAAATTGATTACCTTGGCATCTGAAGGTGGGGATCCTGCTCTAGTAGGGATCCTGCGATTATCTTGAGATTCAGGATCTTGAACTATATCATGATCCTTTCCGTGATCCTTCTTTTTCCCAATCAAATCTTTCAAGTAATCTTTGTTGAGTAGATGGTTGATCTCTTTTTGGAGAACTATACAATTCTCAATAAGATGACCGAAATCTCCATGGTATGCACACCATTTAGACTTGTCTTTCCATCCAAAATATTTCTCATTTTTCTTGGGCCATCTTGATTAGTCTCCAAGATTCTCCATGGCACATAGTATACCTGTTGTATCTACAGAAAAATTATAGTCAGTTGTTTTAGGATATTGTTCATCATCTTCGTCGATAGTATTCACACGACAATCCTCATTTCTGGCATAAGGCTTGCTTCTGCTCGATCTGAATGAGGATGAGTCCGATTTCCTGTTAGGTCTATCGTATGTTGATGAAGCATCAACCCTTTTCTGTATCTCAGCATCCTCTTCTAGCCTGATGAATCTTAGGACTCTGTTTCTGACTTCGTCGAGATTCCTGCAAGGATTGATAACAAGATCCTCATAGAATGGAGAATCCCTTTTGATCCCCATTTTAAAGGCTTGAACAGCAGTAGGCATATCCAAGTTAGGTATATTCAAGGATTCTCTCCTGAATCTTCCTACAAAATCTCGGAGAGACTCATTAGTTTTTGAACAACTCTGTATAAATCAATTGTTAACTTTTCAAATGTTCTACTGCAAGAGAATTGGTTATTAAATAAATTAACTAGATGAGCAAATGAAGTAATAGAGTAAGGGGGAACGTTTAACAGCCATTTTAATGCGGATCCTGTGAGGGTAGAGCCAAAGCCCTTGCACAAGCATGCTTCTTTAAGATCAGAAGGAATTGGAATGATTTCCATCCTCTCCCTGTATTGCGCAATATGCAGCTCAGGATCCGTTGTTCCATCATACAACTTCATATTTGGAGTTTGAAATCTTTTCGGGATCTCAGCATCACAGATAGGTGGTGCGAATCTAGAGATCCTATGCATTGTTGAAGCAACTTCAGGAATTGGTTGTACAACTCCAGGGACACTCGATATCATATCCTTCAATTTCTGTATCTCCCTTTCCATCACAGGGCTAACCCCAGGATCCTGAAAATTGTTAGTCCCAACAATATTATTAGAAGTATAATTATTATATGTGTTACCACCGTCAGGAGTCCTATATGAGGATCATGGATCCGATTGTTGCCTCCTCGACGTAGAAACTCTTGTAGCAAATATTGGATCTGGGATCATGGTACTTCCTTGCATGGACACGAATCTCCTTGTCGTTCAGCAGACGGTGGGGTACCAAAATCAAGGATCCTGCTACGGATAGGAGTAGTGACTTGAGAAGTAGGGACATTGTTCCTAGTCCTCATATTCTCCATATCCTTCTTCAGGATTTCATTGCTCCTTTCCACTCCTTTGAGCTGCTCCTTAACTTGCGCAAACATAGACACAATATCCTGGTTAGAAATCATAACAGGGTTCGGATCTAAAAAGAATCCGACCCCTATAGAAGTGGATAAGCCGACGATAGCCTTGCATAGACATTTTGTGGTTGTTGTTTGGATGATGTGAGAGGTGAAGCAGGAGGAAGAGTGGTTCTCGCAGACGATGACGATGGCATGGTGGATGATGTAGATCATCCTTGGCTTGACATTCTTAACAGAAATTTTTGAAAAAGATGACTCAATAAGGATTTTAACAAAAGTTTGATTAAGCAAAACACCACTTGCCCCACGGTGGGGCCAAATTGTTTTGGTCAAAAATTACACTAAGCAATTAAGTGATCAAATTTTAGATTGTGTGGTATAGTTTTGGAATTACTTTCAAGATAATTACGTTGTTATACGATTATCTATATTAGTAAATAAGAATTTTGAATGAAAATACATTTTAAGTGCGTTGATCCTTGTTAAATAAAGATTTAAGACAAAAGCTCAAGAACAGATTAATGGTAATGCTAAATAAACAATGAAAAAAGGTAAAGTAAATGTAATCGATACGAAGATATACGAGGAAAACCCTTGATCAAGATTGATCGCCAGCACAAAACCTCGGGAAGGATCAAATGATCCTTGACTTTGTTGATTTTAATAAAAAAGAAAATAATGAATTACAAGCTAAGAGCACAAGGATGACCGGCTAAGTGATTATGTGTGTGAATCTAGCTAAGTGTTGGTGAAAAAGAGTGTTAACTAGAGTAATAGCAGAGTGTTTATGTGTTTTGCGTGTGAAAATAAAGAGTATTCGTTAACCTAATCGATCATCCATGCCTCAATTATATACTAAGAGCGTATAACAATATTTCCGAGAATCTCGGGATCCTCCGATGAAGGATGAAGACCACCAACGTCTCTTTTGACTTAATTTTACACGTGCAGCTGACTTGGTCATCCTTACGTAATCCAGAACATATCTCATTAACGCGTTCCATATATGACCTGGTCAATACTCAAAGAAAATAAACACGTTAAACAGTGCATGATCCTGAACTAATACAGGTCCAGGATCCTGAGCTATGCACACTCCAGAATAAACATAGGATCCTTACTTACTAATCCCATTTATCCATTATCCTGCATAATTAAACAAATATATCCTGACTAGGATCCTGCAAGATAAGATTATTTCTAGGATCCTCAACAATGACTGTGATCCTGAAAGTATACTTACAAACTATCATTATCCTGATATGCGAATACGGAATATAAATCATAAATGCTTTTTATACCTGTGATATGAGACTATGATGCTAATAAGGATCCTGCAATGTTAGACAAAAAATCTACCCACAACATAAATCACCTCAATTCACACACACATAACAATTAATTCTCTACATTATCTCTCACTACTCTCTCTCTCTAGATTTAGGTTGTTTTATTATCGTAGTTAGCGGCTATTTAGTATCGGTATTAACCGAACGAATAGAGGGGTATTATTGTAATATTGCTTGGAGGATACTCAAAGTTCCGCTTGTATTCATTCACGTTATATTCAGCTACGCTCTTATTCTGGTTATATCTATCATTTATCTATTTTAATTATGATGATTGTTATCACTGTTATCATGCTAGATTTAGGATCGTTTGCCATGATTAGCGAGTAGTTATATTGTGTGTTTGCTATGACGTAGTTAGTCGATAGGCAAGTCGAATTAAGTACAAATATTGTAACTGGAGCTACCCATGTTACTAAGACTCCGTATAGACTTGCCCCATCAGAAATGCAAGAGTTAATGAAGCAATTGCAAGAATTGATTTATAAGGGGTTTATTCACCCAAGTAGTTCACCTTGGGGCGCTCCAGTACTTTTTGTCAAGAAAAAACATGGCACCATGCGTATGTGCATAGATTATAGAGAATTAAATAAGGTCACCATCAAAAATAGGTATCCCCTACCTAGGATTGATGACCTATTTGATCAGTTACAGGGTGTCAGTTATTTTTCTAAAATTGATTTACGTTCTGGTTATCACCAACTCAAGGTTCGAGAAGAAGATGTGTCTAAAACAGCTTTTAACCAGATACGACCATCATGAGTTTGTGGTGATGCCTTGGTTTGACCAATGCGCCAGCCGCTTTTATGGATCTTATGAATCGGGTATGTCGTCCAATGCTCGATAGATCTATAATTGTGTTTATTGATGATATTCTTGTTTATTCATAGTTAGCTGGTGATCATGAACTTCATTTGAGACAATTTTTATAAATGCTTCGTGTTGAAAAGCTTTATGCCAAGTTCTCAAAATGCGAATTTTGGCTTCGTGAAGTTCAGTTCTTGGGTCACGTTGTGAATAGTCAAGGTATAAAGGTTGATCCTACCAAAGTCGAGGCGGTAATGAAATGGGAACCCCCAACCAATCCGACTGAGGTTAGGAGTTTTCTTGGTTTAGCCGGCTATTATAGACGGTTTATCTAAGATTTTTCTAGAATTACTACACCACTTACAAATCTTAGTACTTCCTGATGGTACTGAAGATATGGTAGTATACTGTGATGCTTCTCATAATGGTTTAGGCTGTGTTTTAATGCAACGTGGAAGAGTTATAACTTATGCCTCAAGATAGTTGAAGGATCATGAGAAAAGATATCCAACTCATGATTTAGAATTGGTTGCAGTTGTTTTTGCTCTCAAAATTTGGACGCATTATCTGTATGGAGTTAAATGTACTATTTATACTGATCATAAGAGTTTGAAGTACTTCTTTGATCAGCGAGATCTCAATATGAGACAAAGACATTGGTTAGATTTGGTAAAAGATTATGACTGTGAATTTTTTTATCATCCTGGAAAGGCGAATGTGGTAGCAGCTGCTCTCAGCAGGAAGACAGTCCATCATGCCTTAATTGTTAGATCTATTTGAATTATAGTCTCTCCAAACTTGCTTGATCAGATTAGAGAGATTCAACAAAAGGCATAGCAAAAAGGTGATTTAAATATAGTTGATGATTCACGTGATTTAAATACCTGGTATGGTAGAATTTGGATTCCCCATTCAACAGAGTTAAAGAATTTATTACTTGATGAGGCGTAAAAGTCCATATATTCTATTCATCCTGGTGCCACTAAGATGTATCACGACTTAAAATCATATTATTGGTGGCCAGGTATGAAGAGAGAAATTTCGATGATTGTAGAACAATGTCTAACGTGTTTACAGGTGAAAGTTAAGCATCATAAACCGTATGGAAAAATGCAACTTATGGAGATACCTATTTGGAAATGGGAGCACATAACAATGGATCTCATCACCAAATTGCCGAAGACCCGACATCAACATGGTGCAATTTCGGTGATTATAGATCGACTTACAAAAAAGTGCTCTATTTTTTCCGATTAAAGAAACATATTCTTCAGAGGCACTTGCAGATTTGTATGTTCTGGAGGTGGTAGTTCATCATGGAGTACCTATTTCTATTGTTTCAGATAGAGATAGCAGATTTACTTCCAGGTTTCAAAACAAGTTTCAAGAAGATTTGGGTACTCGTGTAAATCTGAGCACAACTTACATCCACAAACAAATGGTCAGAGTGAAAGAAACATCCATACTTTAGAAGACATGTTAAGAGCTTGTGCTATTGATTTCGGTGGTTGCTGGGATACACATTTACCATTAGTATAATTTTCATACAATAACAGTTATCATGCGAGTATAGGTATGCCACCTTACGAGATGCTCCATGGGAGAAAGTGCTTAACTCCAATTTGTTGGGGTGAAATTGGTCAGCGAGAACTGGGCAGTACTGACATTGTCCAGAAAACCGCAGAAAAGATTGACCAAGTCAGAGAGCGTCTGAAAATGACATAGGATAGACAAAAGTCTTATGCCGATATTAGAAGATGTCCAATAGAGTTTCAAGTTGGAGACAAAGTTATGTTGATAGTGTCTCCGTTGAAAGACATTATTCATTTCAGAAAGCGAGGAAAGTTAAGTCCTCGGTTCATTGGTCCTTTCAAGATTTTAGAAAGAGTAGGAAAGGTAGCTTATCGACTTGAATTACCAAATGAGCTAGCAGGTATCCACAACACTTTCCACGTGTCATACATAAGAAAGTGTTTGGTGGATGAAGCGTCATATATATAAAGAGATAGAGATAAATGATCAACTGAATTATGTTGACCAACCAGTTACAATTTTTGAAGAAAAGATAAAGAGATTAAGAAAAAAAAGATATTAGGTTGTTCAAAGTTCACTGGAAACACAGAAAAGGTTTAGAGTTTACATGAGAGCCGGAAAATGAAATTTCTAAGTATTATCCAGCCCTGTATCAGGAATGGATTGTGATATCGCGTAAAAAGTCACATTTTTGTTACCGATATCTCTCCCATTCTGGAACAATACTTGGCAAATAAACTTAAATAATGTTCAAATCAATGAAACTTTGTCAAGAAAATCAAAAATAGAGTTGCACGAGAAAAATCAAGCAAAACGGATGAAAAATGAAGATTCCACACACGTTTGAAGATTCAAGACATCAAGACGAGATTTAAATGTAAAAGTGCCAATCACTAAGATCTCTCTTATCCAAGATATTCGTTTTCAAAATACGAATCTAACAGAAGAAGAATCAACAAAAACAGATGAAGAATGAAGATTCTACGTAAGCCGGAAGATTCAAATGATTCGAACGAGACATCCAAAGATCAAAGTAATATTTTTGGGATTTCTTTTTATCAAAGTCTTCATTTTTGAAAAACGAATCCAACGCAAAAAGAATTAACACAAACGGATGCATAACGAAGGAGATACGCACGATATAAGAAATGAGGAGAAAGACGCCGGCCACCACCCCACCGCTGCCGGCCACCATGGTGGCGGCGCCGACTGGCCTCCCCCTATCTCTCGTGCGCTTTTTCATCCTCGCCCGTACTCGCAGGGTACATGTACTAGGCCTTTTCCGCAACTCTAAGGTACACGTGCTAGACCTTTACACGCTTTAGGGTACATGTGCTAGCAACTTTCCCACCTTTTGCTAACATGTGCCCCAAGTTGCTAAAATGCAACAAATTTCCACTATAAATAGGAGGCTCCATGGTTCATTTGAAGACACACCTTGATACCTTGGAAACACACACCATACACTTTCTACATTCTATATCTTTCTTGTAAAAGTTAGTATTTCTTCCTTTAGGTCAGTTCAATTAATTTGAATAGCTAATTAATTAACTAAGGAAGATTTGTACGGAGATGCTCCAGGACGTATTGTAGCTACGAGTTATTTGTATACCTTCCTAGGTTTTAATCTATCTTCCATATTTAAATATGTTTGTTCTTTATTTTATAAATTTGAATATGCATGCTAGAATTTCCATGATTAATTAGATAACTCAATTGTCTGCTATGATAATCATTTAGAGAGTTTTAAATATGTAATTATGTTGTATGTTATGAGATTGCGGATGGTTTATATTATAAATAGATGTATGAATTAAATCTTTATCGTTTATCTGCCCAACTCATGTTGTGACTAAAACCTTATCCAAAAATGAACGTAGTTAACTCATAGGATATAGGTCACTTAGTTATACTATGCTAGATTGAATCATTGAGCTTGGCATGTCCGGTGTTCTCTAGACCAAAATAGGATCCAAGAGATACGGAATATGGGAATAGAGGTAGGTTAAAATTAAATTCACATAGACGATATTTTTGAGACAACTTTCAGAATATCCTCGACTTAAATAATACCTTTGTATGCTTATATCGAACTGTTTCTTTGATCGTCATATTGCATGTTCTTGTTTGATTGTTGCCTTAGGATCATCATAATAGTGAAATAAAATTGGCATTAAATATCGTGAAGTAATATGATGGCCCCTATTTGACTGTTCTCTGATATAGTACTGGAAACGCCTACGGTGGAGTACAAATGTATGAAAGTCGAGAACGACCGAAGGTAGTTATATTATGAATCAAATAACAAACATGTTACTTATGTTTCCTTTTGTAGTACAAACCATCCCTGTATTCTTGCATACCTGAGTAATGTCGATAATTCGTACGAATAAGTGATGACATATTATCCCGCCGTCTAGACCAGTTATTCCAACCTATTCCGGTGAGGGTAAACCTCGTTCATAAGAATGTTTATTCAACAAACTATGCCATGATTCGGACATCTCTGACGACCGAGATTGGGGAATAGGATTTGAGATTAACTGTCAGATAATATGGGTATACATTTGAGAGAACTTTCGGTGTATGCTTTAATATATGTTGCAACCCACGTGACATTCTATTTGCCTGATTGTGGACACCTCCGCGTTAGCCCGATAGAAGGATCGCAGTGATAGCTCACATTAACTTACGAACTTATCCTCATTAGAACTCTCCATATTAAACAACTCCTAAACCACCTCATAGTAGACAATCGCTTCAATTGTTGAACGCCCGAAGTAACCTCCACCTTTCAGTTTATTTTAATTTAATTTAGAATAGAAATTCCAAAACCAAAACCAACTCTTTTTTCCCTAGCTAAATACATAAAAATTTCTAAATCCCCTAGCTTCAATTTGCCTCACTTTGAAGAATGATCCTAGGTCATACTTGTCCTTTGCTAGTCCTTTGATTAGCATAATAGTAACCCTAGGCCCCAGCCTTATAATTTTAAAACCCACCGTTGTGTTGCATCACCATTAGAAATACCAACGACCAGTCTGCAGCACAACAAGTTTTTGGCGCCGCAGCCGGGGAGCGTCAGCAACTGATTTTAGAAATTTAACAACTTTAGTGTTTTGCGATCCTTTTGAAAGATCAATATCGAACAAAAGTTATCTTTTTACCTTTAGAATTAGTTTAGTTTTAGTTTAACCACTTTTCAACCAATCATGTGAACACCCTATTTTGACTAAACTATCCCCACACCAAATGAATCTTTAACCCAACTTTTGGCCGTTTCCTCACCTACAAACAACCTACCTTCCTCAAAACAATCTTTATCAGATTTTATGTTCGAACAAAATGTTATAAACAAAAGAGTAACTGGATTTCAAGATAACATTGACGCCATGATAAAAATTTCAGAAAAATTAATCTCTAACATGGAATCTATTTTTAAAAACCTAAGTTTTATTGAGGAAAGTACGTCGGTAATCACTAATGACACCACCCATCCGCCAAGTGATGATGTGTTAATCGTGACTAGGGGAGGAAAAGTAACCAAAGTTGATCTACCACCACCCGAAAACACTTCTTTGCCCACACCTACACCTCGTGAAAATGTGTCAATTGACATCCCTGTCACAACATCTGACCCATCCAAAACTCCAGACAATGTACCTCACACGAGAATCCCTTATCCTGGTAGACTAAAGAAGGAAAAGCAAGAAGCTCAATTCGGTAAATATATGAATATATTTAAAAGCCTGCACTTAAAAGTTAGATTATTAGATGCCTTAGTAGAAATGCCCTCATGTGCCATATTCTTTAAAGAACTCCTTTCAAACAAAGAAAAACTTAGGCAAATAGTTAGTTTACCCTTGAATGCTGACTGTTCTTTAATTGTTCAAGTGGTCTCCCACCTAAATTAGGCGATACTGGACTCTTTACTATACCCTGTTTTCACAAAGGAAATCAAATTAGTAACGTCTTAGCAGACCTAGGTGCTAGTGTTAATCTTATGCCTTACTACCTCTATAAGAAATTAGGACTAGATAACCTACTGCCTACTCGTATGACCATACAATTAGCTGACAGATCAGTTAAGCTCCCTCGAGGAATTGCTGAATATGTCATGGTCAAAGTCGATAAGTTCGTTTTTCCATTAGACTTTATTGTCATAGACATAGAGGAAGACACCCATATCCCGCTCATCCTAGGCAGACCATTCCTAAATACTGCCAAAGCTGTAATTGACGTTAATGAAAAATCATTAAAACTAAGAGTTGGGAAAGAGGAGGTCACCTTTAATGTCGATCGATTAATGAAGCAACCTCTGGAAGAGGACCTTGGTTTGTGTGATACCATGCATGATATTTTTGATGAACATCTCCACGAAGTACTAGCACTATCTAGCCAGGATCCGATACCCAACACCATAATCACCGTTCAAAAGTTATATAACGAGGACCCTGAGCTACAATCCGAAATCTCCTCACACCGATGGCAAAACAATCGTTGTTCCATTGGGATGTGGTACACTGATACCTTGGCTAAAAAGAGATAAACCCATATTCAACTGACCAAACCCATTTCCTTCAATCGAAGAAATCCTAGATTCATTCAAGGGAATGAGTGTTAAACCACCACCAATTGAGCCTCAATTAACCAATCAACCCGAACCACTACCGTTTCCAAACCCTGAAATCACCATAGACCAATCCTCATCCGCTCAATTTCAAGAATTCCAATTCACCGATGATGGAGGGATTGTCCTCACCAGAAACGATGAAGTTTCCTCATCATCAGTCAACAAATACGAGCTAAAGACGGAAGAAATCTCAAATAAAACCAAATGGGTTGAAATAGCATCAATCTCTACATCTGAACCCAAGATAGACGATACGCCATTCCAAGCTGAATATGAGAAACTAAATAGAGACGAGATAGCTAGAATGAAGTCGTCTATGGAAGAACCGCCAAACCTCGAATTAAAAGAATTATCACCCAACCTTGAGTACGCTTACCACCACGGAACATCACAACTCCCAGTAATAATATCAAAAGAGTTAAAACCCGAGGAGAAAGCTCAACTCATTGAAGTTCTG
The DNA here is from genome assembly GCA_963422505.1 of Pseudognaphalium luteoalbum. Taxonomy (NCBI): domain Eukaryota; kingdom Viridiplantae; phylum Streptophyta; class Magnoliopsida; order Asterales; family Asteraceae; genus Pseudognaphalium; species Pseudognaphalium luteoalbum. Next base: position 44,643,048 of record OY730196.1, read on the forward strand.
AAATCGCACAAGAAGGCAATCGCATGGAAAATTTCTGATATACAAGGAATTAGTCCCAACTATTGCACACACAAGATACTCATGGAAAATGATTTCAAACCATCCATACAAAGGCAGAGGAGACTAAATCCTAAGATTCAGGATACGGTAAAGCAAGAGGTTATCAAACTCTTAGATGCTGGATTGATTTACCCAATATCCAACTCACCTTGGGTTAGCCCTGTTCAAGTCATCCCGAAGAAGGGAGGAATGACGTTCATTACAAACGAAGAAAATAAACTTATCCCAACATGGACAGTTACCGGTTAGAGAGATTGCATCGATTACCGGAAGCTAAATGAAGCAACTCGTAAGGATCACTTCCCGCTTCCATTTATTGACCAAATGCTTGAAAGGCTATCAGGGAACGAATTCTATTGTTTCCTTGACGGTTTCTCCGGGTATTTCCAAATCCCACTCGATCTGAAGGACCAGGAGAAGACAACGTTCACATGCCCATACAGAACATTTGCATACCGGCGAATGCCGTTTGGATTATGCAACGCACATGCGACATTTTAGAGATGCATGGTTGCAATTTTCCACGACATGATTGAACAATTTATGGAGGTCTTTATGGATGATTTTTCGGTTTTCGGAGACTCTTTCGCATCATGTCTGTCCAACCTCGGTAGAATGCTCGCAAAGTGTGAAGAATCAAATCTTGTCTTGAATTGGGAGAAATGTCACTTTATGGTGAGCAAGGAATAGTTTTAGGACACCGAATATCAAGGTCAGGAATCGAAGTAGACAAAGCAAAAGTCGAAACCATTGCCAAACTACCACCACCAACTAACGTAAGGCCATTCGAAGCTTTCTAGGACATGCTGGGTTCTACCGCCATTTTATCATGGATTTCTCCAAGATATCGCGACCCATCACCCACCTGCTAGGAAAAGATGTCAAGTTCATATTTGATGAGAACTGCATGAAAGCTTTCAATTACCTGAAAAAGGAGCTAACTAATGCACCAATCATGGTCGCTCTAGATTGGAGTCTACCATTTGAAATCATGTGCGACGCTAGTTATTTCGCAGTTGGAGCTGTTCTAAGGCAAAGGAAGGACAATCACTTTCGTCCAATCTACTATGCCAGCAAAACACTCATAAACGCTCAAGAGAACTACACAACCACCGAGTTGGAGCTGCTAGCCGTAGTGTTCGCCTTTGACAAATTTAGATTCTACCTGATAATGTCCAAAACAATAGTATACACGGATCACTCAGCTCTAAAATACCTCTTCAAAAAGCAAGATGCAAAGCCCAGATTGTTACGATGGATTCTTTATAATGGTTTTGAGTTTAAAATGCCAAGAATCGTTCTAGAATAAGAGAGATATCGGTAGTAAAAACATGACTTTTTACGCGATATCAGGAAACTTTCTAAGTTTAGTTTTTGGTCCAAGTTACTAACTAAGTCACCCAAACCCATTTTTGTTACCATTTTACAAATATAGTAAGTTTTTAGAAATCGAGCCACTTTTGTTGACTTGGTCAAACCTACTCGGTTTGACCCAACACATATATCAGTTTATAGTGTCCATAGAATTTGTCAGTTCAAGTCGGAGTTCACCAAAAGTGCTGGTTTTACAAAAGTTCCAAAACAACCCCTAAGTTATGTTTTCGGTTTTGTCGGTTTGTTTTGCCATAGATCTTACTAAGTTCTGGTCCAAATTTGAGTCCACAATTTTTACCAACTAAGTTATGTTTTCGGTTTTGTCGGTTTGTTTTGCCATAGATCTTACTAAGTTTTGTCAATTTTTACCTATGTATCTAGTCTAACATATAACTTTTACAGCAACTATAGTGTCCATTTACATAGGTAATTAATTTTGCTAAGGAACCAAACTCGGTTTTCGAATATGTGCAGACCAGACTCAAAGATGGGTTTATTCATAAAAATCCGTACAGAAATGTGTGTTACATCCAAAATGTTAACTGAACATGTGAACAAGAGTTCGGTTTAGAAATATGGAAAAAGTCTAAAATACGAAAGTTGTAGATCTTTTCAATACGCAACTTTTAAAAAAATATTCGTTGTCTAACTCTTCCTCGAACTTGAGATACGACCGTTTTAGTGGACTGTGTTTTTCTGGACAGATTTATGCATGTTGGTGTTTGCTTTATAAAAATGATTTTTGATCATAGATTAGGACATAATAGAGATAGATGAACATAATAACATCAAAATCAGTAGCAAACCAGTTTATTTTTGAAGAGATAAAGTGTTTCTTACAAAGGTAAATGATGGAGAATGAGGAAGATGAAGATGGAAGACTTGTCCTTGGTGCCTTGCTCTTGATTTTTCCTTTCAAATGGTGGTGGATGATGATGGTTTAGAGGTGGTTAAAATCTCTGAGTTTTTTAGTGAGAGAAGATGTTTAGAGAGATGTAGGAGAGAGTTTGAGTGTAAGTGGAAGTGAAAATGATGTGAGGCTTTTGCATGATCAACTAATGGATGTGTAAGGAAATGTGATGATGGTAAATTGCATGGAATTTTAGTGGTGGAGGTGGGAGGTGGTGGCCGGCCCATAGGGGCCCCTACAAGGGTATTTTGGTCATTTCTCATTTCCCATTTAATTAGTTACGTTCTCCGTTCGTTTACTCGATTGTTTAGACGTTTACTCATACGTTAAATATCTTATACGCGTTTTTAAGTGATGACTTTTAATTTTGATATTTTCACTTGAAATATTTATTCTAAACTTGAGAACATTTATAAAATGTTCAGTTTATTTGTCGGTTTCGATTTGCGTGAGCGTTTTACGGATTCTAAATTGCGTGACGTTTTATTTGGACGCTTTTCGTTATTGTTTAAAGACGCGATATTTTAATTGATAGTTTTATACTAAATGATATATTTCAAATTCTTAAAATATATTTTGGTTTTCGTTCAATTGTCGGGCTCGTTTTGCGCGTTTTCGTCACGTTTTTATTACTTTATACGATATATTTAACGTGTTAAATATTACCAACATAATATTTATGTAACAACCGCCAATTTAGGACTTTTGATTAGTGCCTAAACTACTTGTAATTCCATGTATTTAGTTTTGTATTAATCTAAATATATGAGACTTTTGTGAAAAATCATACACTTATGAACCGGACGAGGTCCGACATGTATTTATTAGGGACGTTGGTGACAAAGTTAATAAATAACGTGGTGTTATCCAAACAATCATTTCTTACTATAATATATTACACGAATTTCCGTATTTGTTTATGACATAATTAAAAATCTTAAAAAGATTTCGCGATTTAAACGATTACGGATTTATCCGACTACGAGACATAATACTATTAGGAAACACAAACACGCGAGCCGAAGACCCAAGGTGGGTCGGCCCGAACCCGCGAACCCAACCCACCAAACCCGCGAACCCAACCCTTTAACCCCATTCTTTCCCCCACTTCACCTCACTTTACACACACACTTACACCTATTTTCTCTCATCTCTCTCCCTACTAAATCTCTATCTTACATCCTCCTCTCTCTCTCTAAAAACTGCAATAATAACACCATTTTCATCACCATAATCGGTCATCTTCATCATCAAGGGAGCAAGAACATCAAGATCACCACCATCATCTTCTACCTCATCTTCATCTTCTTCATTTTCGATTCTTGGTAAGAAACGCTTCAAAAACTCTTTTAAATTACTTATAAAGTTTAGATTTACATGCTAGAACATTTACCCGACAAGATTATGTCCAAAAACCCAGAAAAATTGCGTTTTAAAACTTGAATTGCACAAACAGCCCCGTCTGCGAACTGAGATGCATCTCAGCTCGCAGATCGAGCTGCGAACCGAGATTTACCTACCAAAAGCTGAACTCGCGAACCCAAACTGCGAACCGAACCCACTTGCGAGTTGACTTGCGAGTTGACTTGCGAGTCGACCTGCGAGTTGACCTGCGAGTCGACCTGCGAGTTGACCTGCGAACTGAACCTTGTGCTGCGAACCGAACTCAGTTCGCAGCCTACCACTTGCGAACCCAATTTGTCTTGCGAATCCAAACTCAGTTCGCACCGCGAACTCAGTTCGCAACACAACTTTCAGTCCGCAGCCGGACTAGGTCAATTTTCCCGAATTTAAATTCCAAATGAGATTTTTAATAAAACAATGTAGTAGAAATAAAAATTTTCCAGGGGCTGCTCGACCCCAGCCAGCGGCTCTGCCACTTGGACCCCGCCAGGGGCTGCCGCCCCTTGGACCCCGCTACCAGGGGCGCTGCCCCCGGACCCCCGTCATCCAGGAACTTGTAAATACTTTTCGCAACTAAGTGTCGAACACTTACAAATAATGAAACTTGATACAACAATACATATAATAATAACACTTTTGGATTATATTTACAAACCGTCACCAACGGGCTATACTTGTTTTCAAAATACAAACGGATTACTAAACGAACACTTGGACATTTCCTAGTTGAGTGGACAACTAGCATGGGTGATCTTTCACGACACCAACTTATTTACTTACAACCTTGTGCGTTCCGGACGCCAGAAGGTTGCAAGGTTCGGAGAATCACATACGGGATTTCATCCGCTTTACTTACTCGATTTCACATACGTACTTACCAGACTCAGGTGAGTCTTACAGCCCCACTTTTACTGTTTTTATACTTTGGGGTGAGATACTTAGCTACCATTTTACATGTGAACGCAATGTACTGTACTGATTTTACTACTGCTTTTACACGAACTTTGCATGAGTTACTTTTATCCACTGAAATCCTCCTATCATAAGTTGTTAGTTATCGACTTAAGCGCGATTACTAGTAAATGGATCCATTTGGGACTGACAATCCCTGCCTGGGGTGGTAGCGCCACCACGTACTGATTTACACGTAGAAACAGGCATATTAGTATTTGTTACGTATGAGTGTTCGGATAGCACTCACGGGGGTACATGATGCCGTACTTGACTGTACCATTCACATTAACTGTTAAGCTTCAACTTGTGAGCTCATGGCACTTGCGATGATTTACTGATTTACTTACTTTATTTTATAGCAACGCCGGTACATACTTGTGGTTCATAACTATTACTTTACTACTAAACCTGTAAGATTCACCAACCTTTTTTGGTTGAAACTTTTAGCTTTGTATCTCAGGTACACAGACGGAGTAGGATTCCCTCAGGATACTAGCTAGAGTCGCATGATTTCTACATTGCATTTAACGGAGATTCTGAGCATTATCTTTTGTATTTATTATGATTATGTAATAGAATCTCCCGCTTTACACGCGGACTCTAGGGAACTTCATTTTGTAACCAGAAACGCTATGTTTCAAACATTTTATGTATGGAAATGTAACTATTTTACAAACGTTGCATATAGATGTCGTTTGCTTTACTTTTGTGCTGTGATATTTGATTAGTAGCACCCCAAAGCTTGCTTCCGCTAAACAGTGATTTTGGGGGTGTTACAATTTACGAGTTTTTGAGTTTATTAAATAATTTCATATTATTTAATATTTTATTCACCAACGTACGTATTTATACAGTATCGGACTACGTCCGGTTGTTTCGCACAATTTCACCAAATTGCGTAAGCGTAATTACGACTAATTACGTAGCGTAATATAAATCAATTACGGGAGTGTATATTCACATAAACATACAAATAGTTACAAGTAATTATAAGTATTTAGCCTAATACTAAACTAAACACACGTAATTTGGGTGTTACATGCATCACTGCAACTATTGTTTGATTTTATATTAAACAACCTTAACACGGCAGAAAGTTTCATATATTTAATACACCCATCATACAACTGTTTTTCAGACTCAACAAATAATTGTTGAAATTTGTCAAGGTTATTCACCTTAATGTCATCCCCCAGGTCATGCAACATTTGTTCAATAACATCCTCATCATCGACCTTGTTATTATGACAACTCTCCAAATTATGTATTAATTAAACACTAAGCATGTGCATTCTTACGCTAATTTCCTGGTTAAGTTTAAATAAAACTTTTTGATGTGATGTAAGCCTAGCAAGCCCAATACTTTTAAACCAAAAAGTATTACTTAATACGTAATTATCTAAAGTTACGTACAAATGTATCGGAAGGAACCCGACAAAAGTAAATAACAAAACTTGGTGACACAAAAATAATTAATAATTCAATTATTAATTACGAGTATTAATATATCTATAACATATAGATAAAATGATTTAAATATAGGTTTTATATAAAACGTATTATGTAACGAACAGAAACAATTGTAAAGTATACACAGAGATCACAAATCATAAAAGTTCTATTTTTCTCATTCATTCGAAAGTATTTGGAACATTACCTCAAAATATGGATTCAAAATTCGACTTAAATTTGGCACCCAATTGGATACGCGCAGTAAAATGTACAAATTTGTACAACAGTCTAAAATAATGATAATCTCGTTATTCTAATTTTAAATAACGTATCTAGAGAACATCTACAAAATAAAAATATTAAATATTAAATTTTATATTACACTTTATTGGACCCGTACACGAAATTAACGGGCTAAATGCTTAAATGTTACTACACTAGAAATATCTGGGAGATAGATTTAGAAGTGAACCATACCTCAGTTGAATTATTTAGCCATATCAAATATTATATACTCCCTCCCATTACTCACTTCACCAAACTTCAATAATTCAACACCAAACCCAATTCTTCTGTGTGAGTTCTATCGACTGAAGCAACAAGAGCACAAGCAACAACTAAATTTCTTAATCATCTTCCACCTATTTTCATTAACTAATACCAACAATAACAACTACAGTATCATTATCATCATCGTATCATCTTCACCATCTTTATCATTGTAAGAAAATTTTCTCCTTCAAATTCCTTTATAAATTGTTCCATTTTTTTTTATAAATTGTTGTTATATAGTATGTAATTACTTGAGGTATATAATAGATTGAAAACAAAAAGTGGATTAAAATTAAGTAATATGAAGTTGTTGGTGATGATAATTTTTGGACCAAATATAATCATACCCGAATGGGTAGTAAATCATAATGAGTATATCCTCGGGTGAGGATTTTTACCCATACGAGTGAATGGATACACACAAACATGTGTGATATACTTTCACAACTAATAAACAATACGTAAGGTGGTCGAAGTCATTAATAAGCCCATGTGACAGGGTCTTGGTTACCCTTTCAAGGTACTACATGGAAGTATCAAAATTAATAAATAAAATCATGTACATGTCTTTTTAAGATTTAACAATTCCAAACAATTCTTAAAAGTTACAATCGATTAAAACAAATCAGACTTGTTAGAACACTAAATTAAAAAGCAAGCTTTCATGATCATTAATTTAATAATCCATAACCATATGAAATTTTAACATGAACACGTGAGATACAACATATGGTCTGAGTATATTTTTATTTCATTTTCACATGGATTAAATTGTTTCGTCGTTTGATTTAAATTTTTCGGATCGCATATTTTAGTTTAAATTAGTCACATATTTTTCGGATCGCATATTTTTCGGATCACATGGATTAAATATTTTAGTTTAAATTAGTCACAGGTACAACTCATTGTACACTAAAAATTATTTCAAATATAAGTTTTTGTAAACGAAATAAATACGAGTAAAACAAAAATTGTACGAAATAAATTGGGTTACATTTAAAATGGGCCAAAGCTATTTATATCCTAGTAATTATACAAATAATAATATCAAATGTACGCGGCGTTTTAGAACATAAACGATTATTGGATATATTTATGAGGTCAATACGATAAGTTGTACAATGGTATTTTATAAATACAGAAATTCGTATAACAACTTATATATATATATATATATATATATATATATAATATACAATGGGATGTAACGAGATTAGTTTCGTAACAAATGAAAATATGTTTTCAAAATAAACGACACTTATATATATATATATATATATATATATATAGTTTGGATCAAATGAGAACACTTCAAAAATAAGAACGGTAAGAACACCTCATAAATGCACAAATAGCCAACAAAAATCATTAGATTCACAGTCATACATTTCAAATATGCAAAGAAAAATAAATGCACACTTCTAAAAATGCACAAAAATCTAAAAAGCGATTAATGCACGATTATCTCTATGATCGTGCATCAATCGCTTTTTCGATTTTTGTGTATTTTCGAAAGTTCACATTTATTCTAATCAATTTTTCTACACATATTTGAGGTGTATAAGTGTGAATCTAATAATTTTGTTGGCTAATTTTGCATTTATGAAGTGTTCTTACCGTTCTTATTTTTGAAATGTTCTCATTGGAACCTTACCCTATATATATATATATATATATATATATATATATATATATATATATATACACGACGATGATGACAAATAATATATATAAATATATATATTCAACTAATAAGTATATATATATACGTATAAACTTACACTGAACAAATGTTTAAACAGTGAACATACTTAGAAAAATAATACTTATTTTTCAAGCTATCATCACTATCGACTTGTACTAAATTAAGAAATTTACAATTTCTTCAAAACACTCAAACTATTAAGATAATTTGATAAACTATTAAATTACTTATGTTAATACACTTATTGCGTATAGGTTAACTTTATTTGGACGACGCTGTGTGACACCCACAAAATTAGGACTATCATTAGTGCCTAATCATAAGTGTTAATACATGTAATTAGGACTAATTATGTGTATCATTATGTGTATTGATATATTTATATATATACATACGTACGCGATTTGATTAAATCGTGCATTTTACATTATCGGATGGATCCGACACATCACAGTACGGACGTTGGTGAACAATTTATTAAATAATATGAAATTATTTAATTAACTCATTTTTTATTATATATTATTTGGATAATATATACAAACGTATTTCGTAATCGTCTAAAACTAACCGTACGTAACAGAAATGCGCGAAACGCGCCCGACAAATGAAATAAACCCAATATATTTTTATAATTCATTATTAAGTATTTTGATAAAATACTTCAAGTAAAAATATTGAGATTTAAATCATTATTCAAACGCGCGTATTAAAACGTATAACGATGATTAAACGTCGAAACGAACGGGTAAACGAGAACCGCGTGTAGCGTAACTTTGGGAACAATTTAAACACCCACATGAGGGTGGGACCCACTGAAAATCTGCAGCAAATCAACCCCATGCCATTTCCCTTTTCTTGTTTGACACACCAAAAACATCAACCATTCCCACTTCATTGTTTCACACACACAAGCAACCATTCTCTCAAGCCTCTCTCTTCTCTCTCTCTAAAAACATGGGGGTCATCCACAAGACCACCCACAGCCACCCTAACACCTCCCTTGAGCCGCCATAAGTCCGCCATACAACCATCGTCGACCGCCACGTCGAAAAATTCAAGAAAACAAGTTTTCGCCCTCTTTTCTCCTTCTCCTCACCATTTCTTTGTAAGAACTCTTGAACTTTTCTTAGATTTCCTTGTTTGCTACTTATTAACATGTCTAGTTTCTCATTTAATAAGAATATGTCCAAAACAAAACTTAAAACTCGTTTTTCCAAACCTCTAAATCGTAACAGTTTCTGTCCCAGAAAATTGACCTCACTAAAATGACTATAACTTGATTACTATGTTGAATCAACACATGAATCACCTACTGAAATCTTCATATGAATGTCCTCTACAAAAAGTTGTACTATGGCCTTTTCCAGAAATACATGGATTTTCGTGTATGGCTCAATCTTTGAACGAAGGTCTGCCTCGGACCAACACTGACCACTCTTCATGATTATTTTTGTTAAAAATGGTAAATTAACTTATAAAACTACCATAAAGTTCATATTTACACTAGACATATAAAAGCACATGTGTGATTTTTAGTTAGGCTTGATTCGGACTAGAAGTGAGTAAGATTGGGGGTTGAATTGAATTAAAAATCTGGAACCAAATCTAAAGGGACTGTTTTGTCATTTCACAAAAACTGACACTAGACACATTGTCGCATAATCATCCGTGAATCATACTGCGACACTAAGCTATTGTCGCATAACCATCTGAGTGTCACATACTGCGACACTAATGTCATTGTCGCATGAGTAATTCCGACAATCCTTATTGTCGCATGAATTGTAGTTCCGACAATCCTTATTGTCGCATGAGGGATAATTCCGACAATCCATATACATTGATACAATATTTGGACAATCAACAACAAATACATTGATAAGTATACAACACAGCAAAACATATAATATTAACACTTTTGGATTATTATTACAAACCGTCACCAACGGGTCGTACATATTTTCAAAACGCAAACAAACATTCAAACGAACCAATGTATTTTGACATAATTAGTTTGATGAACAACTAGCATAGGTGATCTTTAGAGATACCTACTTATATCCCTGACCTTGCGAGTTTAGGACGCCCGGCATGTTACGATCGTTGAGACAACAACATTACTTGTACACCATCATTATTTGCTATTAGCAAATGCATCAGACTCAGGTGAGTCTCATAGCCCCTCATTTTACTATTTTCAACCCAGGGGTGAGGATACATGCTCCGTTTTACTTTTACATGTGAACACAAATACAAAACATCAATATATTGACTGCATGAGTTTGTTTTACCTAATCATGAAGCCCTCCACTACATAGTTTGTTAGTATTGCTATAGCGTGAATGCTAGTGTATGGTACCATATGGGATTGACAATCCCTGTCCGGGGTAGTCGCGCTACCAAAACTGCGGTCGAATGGACGCATTATCATTTGTTCATACGTGTGTAGATTAGGCACATGCAGGAGGCAACCTCGCTCAGGTCCTTAAAGGTGGATCCTGACACCCTCAGTTAAGCTCAACCTATGGCCTCATGGCAGTAATATACAATCATTATTTTATTTGCTTAATTACAAATCATCATACTTAAATCTTGTGGTTCATAACTCATATTTCGTCATTATACAAATCTGTGAGCTCACCAGCTTTTTGCTGACCGTTTAGCATGTATTCTCAGGTACACAGCAGTAGTAGGACTGCTCAGGATTAGTGTCGCACCCCCTAATTATGATGCGGAAGCGGGTCGGTTTGGGGCGCGACTAATCAAATATCAAGCACACAAGGCATACAATGAACGACTCTATATGCATCGTTTTACAAAATACATTGATATTATAAAAGTTTTACACTGTTATATTATAGTTTACAAAAGCTCTTGAGCCAAATAGTAGAGATTCTATGGCATAACTAAATTATACAAAATATAGTAATGCATGACAATCTCTTGATGTCTGAATGCGACTCGAGCTAATGGGCATCCTGAGTGAGCAGACCTAATGCTGCTGCGAACCTGAGAATACACGCTAAAATGGTCAGCTAAAAGCTGGTGAGCTCACAGGTTGAATGATAAAGTGTACTGTATGAACCGCAAGATTTAAGTATGAATATTTGTAATTAAACAAATAAGTAATTGATAAATGATGTATATAACTGCCATGAGCACATAGTCTGAGCTTAACTGAGGTGTCAGGATCACAATTAAGTGCAAGAGTGAGGGTGCCTCTATGCGTGTGCCTAATCAACACATGTTTGAACAAATGATAATGCGTCTGTTTGACCAGTCAGTGCTTGCTGACCCAATCCCCGTCCCATATGGTATCATACACTAACATTCACGCTACAAAGTATTACCAAACTATGCTTGGAGGACTTAAAAGATTAGATGATAAACTCATGCAGAATATAGCGATATTTGATACTTGCGTTCACATGTAAAACAAAACAAGCATGTATTCCACCCCTAGGTTAAAAACGGTAAAATAGGGGCTATGAGACTCACCTGAGTCAAATGAGATGTTATCAAGAAAAATTGATGTTTTACAAGAGAAATGATGTCGTCTCCAATGACTGAAACCTGCTGGGCATCCTAAACGTGCAAGGTTTTAATGATTAGATGTGGAAACCTGTTGGGTGTGTTAAACGCGCAAGGTTTTAAATGATTAGAGGTCTCAACAGACCATCTATGCTAGTTGTTCTGTTAACTAGTTATGTCCAAATTGATTTGGTTAAAGTTTATATTTGAGTTTGTGAAAAGGTATACGGCTCGTTGGTGACGGTTTGTAATAATAATTTCAAACTATTATTATTATACATGATTTGTTGTACTTCTAAAACTATATGTGTTTCGTGTGTAAGTCGTATAGTATAAGTTTAGTTGTTACTCAAGTTCGTTATATCCGTTAAATTTTATTTCATAGGTTACAAAATTTGGTACGGATCCTAAAACTGAAATATGTCATTTTCGACCCCTAGACGACCCTGAAAGGCCTAAAACCGCCTAGGCTATGGTACATAGTCTTGATCATTGGGCCGTTTTCGAGTGACCGTGTGACTTTTAGCCCAATCCGTTATAATAAATTTTTCATCTAGAAGCTACCCTGAAAACACTTGTGCAATTCTTCGGCATTTTTTCAAAAAATGTTCCGTTTGAGTAATCTAGCCATTTGGCTATAAAGGTCTAGCCGTTCGGCTATGGAGCACCTAGCCGTTCGGCTATGGAGGACCTAGTCGTTCGGCTAAGGGAAACCTAGCCGTTCGGCTCATCAAATCCAGCCGTTCGGCTCAGGGACCAGTTTCAGGTCTGTTCACGAAATTAGTTGGGAAAACGAGTATAGGTTCGATTTTTGGACATAATCTACTTGATAGAACACTAATACATGATGATATATATTATTTAAACACGAAATTTTAAAGAAAATTAGTAAGTGTTCTTACTTATGAAATTTTGGAATTGAAATGGAGATGAAGCTTGGAGATGATGATGAAGAAGATGATGGTGACGATCCACAGTTGGTGCTGCTGCTTCGTTGTTGATTGTGGTTGATGTTGTTATTTTTGATTTGTGTTTTTGATGGTGTCGAGAGAGAGAGCAGAGATAGTTCAATGATGAAGATGAAATGAAGGAGAAGAAGAAGAATAGGCCGGCCAACTCCAATTATTGGAGTTGGTTGACTCTCACGCGTAGCACAAAATACCCGTGTTTTTGTACCCGATCGTAAAAGTAGAATAATATTTTCAAATGATAAATTTCTAAAAATGAAATCGTTTATACTTTTAATTGAAGTATTTTATAAAAATACTTTTAGTGAGATATAAAAATATATCTTTGTTTTAAGTTTGAATGACGGATATGATTCGAATGGTTTCGTCGCGCTCGAGTAAGATTGAATAAAACGAATATGTTTTATTTTTGTCTAATGTAAATAATAATTATTATTTCCAATAATAATACATTATTTATAAGTTTTGTCACGAATGTTTTTACTTTGTACGATACAAATACTTTATATATTATCGAATTAATATATAATAAATACTCAGTATATTAAATAATAGTTTCATATTACTTAATATTTGTTTTCACCAACGCCCGTGTAAATGAATCAGAATTCGACCAATTTGAAAATGCACGATTAAATTTAATCGCGTACTGATATATATTCAACAATATATATATATATATTGATACATACAATTAGCCTAATACATAGTACTAATTACATGTATTTCGAAATGATTAGGAACTAATAACTAGTCCTAATTTGACGGGTGTCACAATTAGCTAGCACGAGTCGCATTCAGATATCAGGATATTCACATGCATTTCTACATTTTTTACAAATAGATATGCCTTAGAATCTCTTACTTTTAGCTTGCGAGTTTTTGTAAAGAGTATAACATTGTAAAACTTTTATATCACCAATGTAATGGTTTACACGACGCATATAGAGTCGTTCACTTTATCTTATGTGCTTTTGGTTATTGATTAGTCACGCCCCGACCCGATTCGCTTCCGCAACCCGAATTTGGGGGTGCGACAGATTGGTATCAGAGCCTAAGGTTATAGTGAACTAGGTTGCATTTAGTGGGCCTAGACTATGACCGTTAGGCAGTATTCCTCATTAAGTATGATTAGGTTCAGTGTCTGCATTGTATTGGTTTAATTTAACATAGCCTGATCAACTATGTACAATTAAAAGAATATGATGTGAGATCTGAAAGGAGTCATGACTGAACAGGATACACTAGTTGACTCTGACCACGAGAGAAACTAGGACTCAAACATGTATGTGTTAGACACTTTAGGCTATTATGTGATATATATATATATATATATATATATATATATATATATATAGATAGATAGATAGGCCTCGCTCTCGCTCAATATCTTAGGCTATATTATATATGTATTAAATGGATATATGCCTCATTCTTTCTAAATGCTTTGTCTCAGAATAGCAAACACACCACCCAATTTGTCACGCTCTCATCCGTATGGATCGCGAAACCCAAGGTTGGCTAGGAGGAACACCAGGTTGCCTCGAGCTGACCCATACCCCACTTACTCCACTTTGTCGGACTTAGCCACTAGGCTACACCGCCACGAGAAATGACTTGATACTATGGATATCGAACTCCAAGAAACCAACGAAAACTGGAGACTCACATCACTTGAATGTATCAATCAAGTCTCCGAACATCACGAAAATACCATCAACCGCATGGACACCCTTGAAAACCGTCTGGGTGAAACCATCGAAACTATGAAGGTTGTCCACGACCAAGTGATTGGTAACCAAAACGAAATCTTTGTCCTACAATCAAGGCTGAATCAGTGCGAGACACGTCTAAGGGAAACCGAGGATGCCCTCCGAATGGTTAGCAGACTTGCAGAATCTGTGGACCATCTCACCGCACTACTACCACAACTCAATCTACGACAGGATTAGCTTAGGCTAAATCTGTACTTTATCATGCTTTCGTAGGTTCTATGTAATTCGACCGGATGTCATAATTCCCGACACTTTGGTAAAACTTCTAAGTCTGTGACTTTTGAAACTCCTAACTAGAAATTGTCTGTAATCATTCAAATTCGTATTATGAATTTACAATTTCTTCCGATATTTCTACATGGTGATTTTACCATATGACGTTGTATATTACCACTTTTATATATATACATCAATCGTGCTTATTATTCTGGTACCACCTCTCATGTACCTTTTATTTCTCTCTTGAAGAATCATGCCGCCAAAGAAGAAAAGTTACAGTAATGCTGAAATTGCTGCCATCGTTTCCCGAGCTGTGGCCGAAGCCTTGGCTACTCGAGATTCACCACAAAACTCCAGGAGGAGTAATGATACTCCAGAAATTACTCCTGTCATCAAGCCTTGTTCTTACAAGGATTTTCTCAGCTGCAAATCGCTAAATTTCAAGGGCACGGAAGGTGCCATCGGTCTAATCAGGTGGATCGAAAGGATCGAATCTGTCTTCGGTTTGTGCAACTGCACGGAAGACAGCAAGGTCAAATTCACTGCTTACACCTTTCAATAAGGTGCACTCACATGGTGGAATACTCATGCCAGTTCTATGGGCATTGATGTAGCAAACCAACTCCCCTGGGCAGACCTGAAGAAAATATTGCCACACCGAGGAACTCCACAGGTTGGAGGAAGAATTCTGGCATTTAACTGTTCAAGACAATGATATCGCTGGTTACACCACCAAATTCCAGCAACTCGCCCTTCTATGTCCGGGTTTGGTAGACACGGATGAAAAAACGCATCAAGAAATACATCCGCGGCCTCCCAGAGAACATCCAGGGAAATGTCGCCTCATCCAAGCCAACCACCATCCAACGTGCTATCCGGCTTGCACATGAACTCATGGCGATGATTGTCAGCCGTGAAACATCCACCACCTCTTCCAACAACAAAAGGAAATCTTCTGGAAACTTCAGCAACCAACCAACCTTCAAAAAGCCTGAGACTGTCAAGGCTTACTCTTCTGGGTCTGGGGACAGGAAGGGTTACACTGGGAACAAACCTCACTGTTCCAAGTGCAACCGTCATCATGAGGGTCCTCGTGGTACTCCTTGCAACAACTGCAAGAGGTATGGACATTCTTCCAAGGACTGCCGAGCACCCAAAGCCAACAACAATAACAACTCCAATCAATCAAAGGCCTGCTATGAATGCGGCAACACGGAGCACTACAGGAATGACTGCCCGAAACTAAAGAACAAGAACAATGGCAACAATGCAAAAGGTAGAGCTTTTGTTCTGAACTCAGGGGATGAGCGTCAAGACCCAAATGTGGTCACAGGTACGATCCTTATCAACAACCTAACTGCCTCTGTTCTATTTGATACTGGTACTGATAAGAGTTTTATTTCTTATGAATTTCACCCACTACTCGACATCATCCTTGTTGCATTAGATTTTAAGTACATTGTTGAATTAGCTAATGGTAAGCTCATTGAGACTGACAGTGTAATACCTAATTGCACTCTAAACCTCGCCGATGAACTCTTTTCCATTGACCTTATACCCGTCGAGATCAGAAGTTTCGACATCATTGTTGGTATGGACTGGTTGTCCAAACATCGCACTGAAATAATCTGTTTTGAAAAGGTCGTCCGCATTCCCCTCGCTGCTGGTAGAACTTTGATCATACAAGGGGAGACCAGTGGGCCAATGATGAACATCATATCGTTCATGAAAACCTGTAAGTACTTGAGAAAGGGTTATTAGGCAATCCTCGCACATGTCATGGAGAAAAAGTCAGAAGAGAAGCGACTCTAGGATGAGCCAATTGTCCGAGATTTTCCTGAAGTCTTTCCCGAAGACCTACCTGGTCTTCCACCACCGTGACAAGTCGAATTTTCTATTGACCTCGTGCCCGGTGCGGCACCGGTGGCACGAGCACCATATCGTTTAGCCCCATCCGAACTTCAGGAATTATCTACTCAGTTACAGGAACTCCTTGATAAGGGTTTCATTAGACCGAGTTCTTCACCTTGGGGAGCTCCGGTCTTGTTCGTGAAAAAGAAAGATGGTTCATTCAGAATGTGTATCGACTATCGAGAGTTGAACAAACTAACCGATAAAAACCGTTATCCGCTTCCCCGCATTGATGACCTATTCGACCAACTTCAGGGGTCGAGTTTCTATTCAAAGATCGACCTTCGGTCAGGTTATCATCAGTTACGAGTTCGCGATGAAGATATCCCAAAAACCGCATTCCGAACTCGCTATGGACACTACGAATTTCAAGTGATGCCCTTTGGTCTAACCAACGCACCAGCTGTATTCATGGACCTCATGAATCGAGTGTGCAAACCTTATCTCGGCAAGTTTGTCATTGTCTTCATCGATGACATCCTCATTTACTCGCGCAACGAGCAAGAACATGCGCAACATCTGAAAACCATCCTTGAACTACTCAAAAACGAGGAGTTATTCGCCAAATTCTCCAAGTGTGAGTTCTAGATGCAAACCGTACAATTCCTTGGACACGTGATTGACAGTCAGGGAATTCATGTAGATCCGTCTAAAATCGAGGCTATCAAGTGCTGGCAAGCACCCTCAATGCTGACCGAAGTACGACAATTCCTAGGACTTGCCGGGTACTATCGGCGATTCATTGAGAACTTCTCTAAAATAGCTCAACCTCTGACCTTACTGACTCAGAAGTAAAAGAAGTTCGACTGGACTGATAAACAAGAGTCAGCATTTCAGCTGCTTAAACAAAAGCTTTGCAATGCACTTATCTTATCCTTACCCGAAGGCAACGATGACTTCGTGGTATACTGCGATGCTTCACACCAAGGTCTTGGTTGCGTATTGATGCAACGAGACAAGGTCATTGCTTACGCCTCCCAACAGCTCAAAGTTCACGAAAAGAACTATACCACTCATGACCTCGAATTGGGGGCCGTAGTGTTCGCACTCAAAATCTGGAGACACTATCTGTACAACACTAAATGTACAATCTTTACCGATCATAAAAGTCTTCAGCATATCTTTGACCAAAAGGATCTCAACATGAGGCAACGTCGATGGGTCGAGTTGCTCACCGATTATGATTGCGAGATCCGTTATCATTCTGGCAAGGCAAATGTTGTTGCTGATGCCCTCAGCCGAAAGGAACGTGTAAAACCTCTTCGAGTCCGAGCCCTCAGCATGACCATTCACAACGACCTTATCATTCAAATCATTACCGCTCAACTCGAAGCGCTTAAACCGGAAAACATCACAAACGAGGCCTTGCGAGGCATGGACAAACAGTTCAAAATCAAACCTAATGGTACTCGACAATTCTCTAACCGAATATGGTTACCAAACTTCGGCAACTTACGAGAATTGGTGATGGACGAAGCTCACAAATCTCGCTATTCTATACATCCTGGATCTGACAAGATGTATCACGGTATCAAAGATCTATATTGGTGGCCTAACATGAAAGACGACATCGCCACCTATGTTAGTAAATGCTTAACCTATTCTAAGGTCAAGGCCGAGTATCAGAAACCGGCTTGCTACAACAACCGGAAATCCCTCAATGGAAATGGGAGCAAATCTCCATGGATTTCATCACCAAACTCCCAAAAACATCGAGCGGTTGCGATACCATTTGGGTGATCGTCGATCGTCTCACTAAATCTACTCATTTCCTAGCCATCAAAGAAACCGATAAAATGGTACGCCTCACGCGAATTTATCTTAAGGAAATTGTATCCCGACACGGCGTTCCCATCTCGATCATCTCCGACAGAGATAGTTGCTTCACATCCCGCTTTTGGCAGTCACTACAAAAATCTTTGTGTACTCGTCTGGACATGACTACTGCATACCATCCACAAACTGACGGCCAAAGCGAGCGAACTATTCAAACACTGGAAGACATGCTACGAGCTTGCATAGTTGACTTCGGTAAAAACTGGGAAAACCATCTACCCTTGTGCGAATTTTCGTACAACAACAGCTATCATACCATCATTAAGGCTGCACCCTTCGAGGCACTGTATGGTCGTAAGTGTCGATCACCTATCTGTTGGACCGAAGTGGGAGACAGCCAACTCACTGGTCCAGAGATCATTCATGAAACAATAGAGAAAATCATTGGAATTCAAAACAGACTCAAAGTCGCGCGTGACCGTCAGAAAAGTTATGCTGACGTGAGACGCAAACCACTCGAGTTCCAGGTTGGGGAGCGAGTGCTACTCAAAATTTCACCTTGGAAAGGTGTTATCCGATTCGGTAAACGCGGGAAGTTAAATCCCATATACATTGGACCATTCGAGATCCTCGAGAGGATTGGTTCAGTGGCATATAGATTGCATCTGCCACCCGAACTCAGCAGCGTGCATCCCACATTTCACATTTCTAATCTTAAGAAATGTCTGTTTGATGAGACACTCATAATTCCTCTCGATGAAATTCATATTGATGATAAACTCCATTTCATCGAGACGCTAGTAGAAATCATGGACCATGAGGTCAAACAGTTGAAACAAAGTCGTATTCCCATCGTTAAAGTCCGGTGGAATTCGTGGCGTTGTTCGGAACTCACTTGGGAACGGGAAGACCAAATACGACTCAAATATCCACATCTATTCACAGACTCCACTCCATCTACGACTCAGAGCTAAATTTCAGGACGAAATTCTCTTAACATTGGGAGAATGTGACACCCACCAAATTAGGACTATCATTAGTGCCTAATCATAAGTGTTAATACATGTAATTAGGACTAATTATGTGTATCATTATGTGTATTGATATATTTATATATATACACACGTACGCGATTTGATTAAATCGTGCATTTTACATTATCGGATGGATCCGACACATCACAGTACGGACGTTGGTGAACAATTTATTAAATAATATGAAATTATTTAATTAACTCATTTTTTATTATATATTATTTGGATAATATATACAAACGTATTTCGTAATAGTCTAAAACTAACCGTACGCAACAGAAACGCGCGAAACGCGCCCGACAAATGAAATAAACCCAAATTATATTTTTATAATTCATTATTAAGTATTTTGATAAAATACTTCAAGTAAAAATATTGAGATTTAAATCATTATTCAAACGCGCGTATTAAAACGTATAACGATGATTAAACGTCAAAACGAACGGGTAAACGAGCACCGCGTGTAGCGTAACTTTGGGAACAATTTAAACACCCACATGAGGGTGGGACCCACATGAAAGTCTGCAGCAAATCAACCCCCATGCCATTTCCCTTTTCTTGTTTGACACACCAAAAACATCAACCATTCCCATTTCATTGTTTAACACACACAAGCAACCATTCTCTCAAGCCTCCCTATTCTATCTCTCTAAAAACGTGGGGGTCATCCACAAGACCACCCACAGCCACCCTAACACCTCCCTTGAGCCGCCATAAGTCCGCCATACAACCACCGTCGGCCACCACGTCGGAAAATTCAAGAAAACAAGTTTTCGCCCTCTTTTCTCCTTCTCCTCACCATTTCTTTGTAAGAACTCTTGAACTTTTCTTATATTTCCTTGTTTGCTACTTGTTAACATGTCTAATTGCTCATTTAACAAGAATATGTCCAAAACAAAACTTAAAACTCGTTTTTCCAAACCTCTAAATCGTAACAGTTTCTGTCCCAGAAAATCGACCTAACTAAAACGACTATAACTTAAGTTCTAAGTTGAATCAACACATGAATCACCTACCGAAATCTTTGTATGAATGTCCTATACAAAAAGTTGTACTATGGCCTTTTCCAGAAATACATGGATTTTCGTGTATGGCTCAATCTTTGAACGAAGGTCTGTTTCGGACCAAAACTGACCACTCTTCATGATTATTTTTGTTAAAAATGGTAAATGAACTTATAAAACTACCATAAAGTGCAGATTTACACTAGACATATAAGAGAACATGTGTGATTTTTTAGTTAGGCTTGATTCGGATTAGAAGTGAGTAAGATTGGGGGTTTAATTGAATTAAAAATCTGGAACAAAACCTAAAGGGACTGTTTTTGTCATTTCATAAAAACCGACACTAGACACATTGTCGCATAATCATCCGTGAATCATACTGCGACACTAAGCTATTGTCGCATAACCATCTGAGTGTCGCATACTGCGACACTAATGTCATTATCGCATGAGTAATTCCGACAATCCTTATTGTCACATGAATTGTAGTTCCAACAATCCTTATTGTCGCATGAGTGATAATTCCGACAATCCTTATACATTGATACAATATTTGGACAATAAACAAAAAATACATTGATAAGTATACAACACAACAAAACATATAATATTAACACTTTTGGATTATTATTACAAACCGTCACCAACGGGTCGTACATATTTTCAAAACGCAAACAAACATTCAAACGAACCAATGTATTTGGACATAACTAGTTAGATGAACAACTAGCATAGGTGATCTTTAGGGATACCTACTTATATCCCTAACCTTGCGCGTTTAGGACGCCCGGCAGGTTACGATCATTGAGACGACAACATTAATTGTACACCATCATTATTTGCTATTAGCAAACGCATCAGACTCAGGTGAGTCTCATAGCCCCTCATTTTACTGTTTTCAACCCAGGGGTGGGGATACATACTCCGTTTTACTTTTACATGTGAACACAAGTACAAAACATCGATATATTGACCGCATGAGTTTGTTTTACCTAATCATGATGCCCTCCACTACATAGTTTGTTAGTATTGCTATAGCGTGAATGTTAGTGTATGGTACCATAAGGGATTGACAATCCCCGTCCGGGGTAGTCGCGCTACCACAACTGCGGTCGAACGGACGCATTATCGTTTGTTCATACGTGTGTAGGCACATACAGGAGGCAACCTCGCTCAGGTCTTTAAAGGTGGATCCTGACACCCTCTAGTTAAGCTCAAACTATGGCCTCATGGCAGTAATATAAAATCATTATTTTATTTGCTTAATTGCAAATCATCATACTTAAATCTTGTGGTTCATAACTCATATTTCATCATTATACAAACCTGTGAGCTCACCAGCTTTTAGCTGACCGTTTAGCATGTATTCTCAGGTACACAGCAGTAGTAGGACTGCTCAGGATTAGCTAGCTCGAGTCGCATTCAGATATCCGGATATTCACATGCATTTCTACATTTTGTACAAATAGATATGCCTTAGAATCTCTTACTTTTAGCTTGCGAGCTTTTGTAAACAGTATAACATTGTAAAACTTTTATATCACCAATGTAATGGTTTACACGATGCATATAGAGTTGTTCACTTTATCTTATGTGCTTTTGGTTATTGATTAGTCTTTCCCCGACCCGATTCGCTTCCGCAATCCGAATTTGGGGGTGCGACACGTTGCACACCTCCGCTAGCTCTCACATCCACTACTACTACAGTGAGTTTACAGCCCCTATATTTAAATGTTTTCTGCTTTTTAAACACAGGGGTGTTAAACATAGAAATTGCATGCCAATACATGCAACGAAATTATAAATGCTTTATTGCTTTATACAACTGATTGATTTATGAAATTACATTTTCATAACTATTTTAAAAATTATACAACGCATCCTAGTACGGACCCAGACTTGAAATGTATGCATAAAAAGACCTTATGACATACATACTATGACCATTAGCTAGGTGACTCTAGCCACTGAGTATACGGATAGTACTATCGCCGTGATGACCTTCCTACGGATAGGAGCGTATACTTACATGTCCTTCAGGCAAACAACATAAGTGTTGGTCGTGGTTTGGTTATAGGGTTAGGTTGCGTTACTTTAACTTGTGAGGTTTAGCTCACCTTGCAGGGGATCATAGTCTAAGCAATTCCCACATATTCTTAGGAAGAACGAATCCTATAAATATTTCTTACCGGAAAACACACCGGTTACTTAATTTATACTGGCGAACAACCAGTGATATATTTTGGGATAACATCCCACATAAAGCTTGATATTTTAGGGTAACAACCCTACAAGACTTATATTTTTTAGATGAATAACATTTCATTAGTACAAACAAACTTGGTTAAACAAACCACATACTCATATAAACCTGTAAATTCACTCAATAATTTTGTTGACGATTTCTCTATGTTTTTCAGGAAATTAGCTGTGTAAGTAAGAATCGCATGCATTCAGGATGGACAACCCTGGACTAATAGGATGCCACATATTTTGGGACGCTTTTGGAGATTTCCACTGTATGACTGCAGACATTGCAGTCATACCCATGAAATCTTACTTTATATATATATGTATTGTGAAACTTCATGTTTTAAACACTACTACTACTGTTACGACATACATTTTCGTACTACTTTTGTAACAACCGTTAAACTTGGCATCCTTGATAAATAAAGTTGTGCGATAACCATATGCTCTGAGTTTGTATGTACTACTTGATTGAATTACTGTTCGCAGCCCCGCCACGTCATTAAAGCTTCACACAATTAATTAGTATTTATTGTAATCACCATTTGGCGGGGTGTGACAGACTTGGTATCAGAGCCATTGGTTATAGCAAACTAGAAGTCTTTAAGTGACCTAAAACCTTAGAGACTTAGACTATAGCCTTGGCTTGAACATTAATTGCATGCATACATACTTTGCATACATCTAACATACAACTGACACGTCACCTACGACTTCTTTTGTCTCAGCATGTCAAGGCACAGTCCGATCTACTTGTATACTTCTGATGAGGAGCCGACTGAGGATTCCTACCATAGCGACGCTAGCACCGGAGTTGTGAGTCCAAATGTTCACCCGAGAGCTCTATCTGATGACACCGGTGATGCCTACATCACCCCAACACCGACTGCACCTGTGGTCCCACCTACTACTACTCCCACTGACCCTACCACTCGTATGTTAGGGTCTACCTTTATGGCGACATGCCATATGACTGTTGGACCTTCCAGAGGACCGGTATCTAGGAGGACACCCCGGATGTGTGTTCGAGATTTCCCTAGAGGACCACTTGCACCCGGTGACAAGGCACCGATGGCAGAGGAGAGAGAGAGATACATTGTGATGAGCTGCCACAGAGGGTACCTAGGTTTGCTCACTTGGAGTAGATGACTCCTATGTTAGGGCGGTGGAGGTCGTTGGAGGGTTTTCCCTCTACTTTTGAGACCGGGGAGTCCTCCCGATCCTCCGCACCACTGCCTACTACTGGAGAGCCTGTAGAGTTGACCCTCCCTACCATTGTGGTTGTGATTCGTACCTTGTTTCGTATTTCTGGTGGCAGGGGTGTTCACCTTACAGAGCTACAGAGCGATGTCTCTCGTCTGGATGGAGACATGATAGACATGCATGAGCGTTGCCACTTTTTGTTGGCAACGTGGTAGCTGCTAGTGTCAGGGTACTGGAGAGACGTGCGAGGACAACAGGGTTGGTGATTGGAGCTTGTGTGATGATAGTTGTGCTGAGGATAGCTGTGGGATTGTTTTTACCTTATTTTCATTAGACCTATGTATGGCGGTTTGTGCCTACTAGGTATTAGATTGACTACTTTTGGCTGATGGGTACGTTAGGAGACCCATCACGTATTATATGGATGTGTATGTATTTACTAGGTTGGTACTAGGTAAAAACTGATATTAGAATGGGTGTATGTATAGGAAAACCCATTGTCTTTTGTATAGCGCTAACCGCTGATGGGCGTATTAGGGATCCCATCTTGTTTTGTACGAAACTATTGTATCAGTGCTACACCTTTTAATATAATATAACTTATGTTTGGTTGTATTTCGTGTTCATTACATTTGACAACGACTATAGTATTATATCTACATTTATATGCGTGTGTTAGAAACGATAACCAATCAATGACACTTGAAATCATTCCTTGAAAACCATGAAACATACCACACTTTGATTATTGATTCTTATCTTGAATTCCTTTGAACCTGATTCTGTTAAATGATGATGAAAAGAAATATGTATTTGGCATTATATAATGATGCCTGGCCAACGTGATTATATTGTAATAAGTACATATGGGCATTTCAAAGTCGTGTGACATGTGATGCAAAATCCTGTTCTTCAATCCTTCATACTGTTCCCTTGTTAAACAATGTGAAATCTTGTTCATCACATTCATTATCTTGGCATTGACTTCTGCATTTTTTTTCTTCGCAGAACTGAATCATGCCACCGAAACGACAAATGACTAAGAACAGTCGACGGACGACTAATTCTTCCATCCCTGAAACTACTCCCCCACCCAACAACGAGGAAACTACTGAACAAATGATCGCGCATCGAATAGCTGAACGTATTGCTGAGTATGAAGCAAGCCGAAATCGCGAGAATGGAATAAATAATAGCAGATCTACCCCTGTTAACACTGAGACACCTGCGAATACCCGCAGAGGGTATTCATACAAGACATTCCAGGCTTGTAAGCCAGTTACTTTTCGTGGCACTGAGGGTGCTATTGATATTATACACTGGATAGAGAAGACAGAGTCGGTATTGGACATTAGTGACTGTTCACCTGACTGTATGGTGAAGTATGCCACCTGCACCCTTGTTGACAAAGCTCTTACTTGGTGGAACAGTCAAGTCAAATCACTTGGCCGACCAGCTGCCTACTCCATGTCATGGGGAGTACTAAAGAACATGATATTGGAAGAATTCTGTCCCCGTAGCGAGATGCAGAAAGTTGAAACTGAACTATGGGACATTAAAATGATTGGTGCTGATGTCACTGGGTACACCACTAAGTTTCAAGAGTTAGCACGATTAGTGCCACATATGGTGACACCCGAATTCAAACGCATTGAGTGTTACATCTGGGGACTGGCACCTCCGATCCGTAGCCTGGTTACATCATCGGAACCTGCCACATTCAGGAGTGCTATTACTCTAGCTCAGAGATTGACCGATGAGGCGGTCAGAATGGGGACCTTAACCAAAAAGGTGGTAACGGGAAAAGTTGAGCCAAGCAGCACTGAAGCTGGTAGTTCTGGGGGTGCGAAGCGTAAGTGGAACGACACAGGGAGTGACCATCAGGGTCAAACAAATAAGAAAGGATCTGCAAACCTAAAGTCCTATGCTACCACCACTGTGGAACCAAAACCATACTTGGGTAACAAACCAAGGTGTGACAAGTGTAACAAACACCATGTTGAGACATAGTTTGTGACAACAGATCTAGCCTTGCGATATGACTAGTGTAATTGTTATCATGTTGATATATTGGTTTAGATTTGTAAATTGATGTCGTTTTGATATTAATATTCGTTAAATATATTATTATGATAAAGTGTTAGACGAATATAGATTTTAACAATATATATACATATGCTGCGAGTCCAGTTATTTGTTTTAGACATTTGCTGCGAGTCAAGATCTCAAGTCGCAAGGCTCTGTGATGCGAGATGAGATCTGAACTCGCAGAACTCAACAGAGACAAACGAGCCGAGTTCATTATGGGCTTGGGCTGCATAGCGAGTCGAGTCAACTCGCAGGCCCAGTGGCTGCGAGTTGAGACGAGAATATATATGTGTTTTCATACGTGAAAAACAACTTTGGAATAACTTTGGAATAACTTTTGGCATAATTGGAGATCAGGATTTTGTATTCCTGTGAATTCAGCTTTCAGAGAAAATATAGACTAACGGCTAGGCTTTGACGTTTATTCGTATAAAGTAAAGCAATTGGTTAACCTAAACGAGAACTAAATCGTTATTAGTAAGATAACACCGTATTGAGGAATTCCGTACCTTAATACTACAGATAACGAAGTTATCGATCCTAGAACTAGGGACTTACGATTTGTATCAGAGCTTTCGGGCTAGATAACGAGTGTCGTTCGAAGTTTTCGGGTTAATCGCGTGTGATTTAGGATTGTTTTGACGTGCATTAGTGTGTAAAAACGATCAAAATCATTCTCTGGACGATTTAGGATTTGTTTACGATCGAAATTTCCAGTTTTAATCGTAAAAAATACCAAAAATTTCTGTTTTCGCAATTTTCAGCCGTTTTGCGAGTCGAGATTAGGGTTTCAGGATAAGTCTGCGACCCGAGTTGAACTTGCGAGTCGACATCCTTGCGAGACGACATTCTGCGAGTCGAACCTCTTTGCGAGTTGATATATTCTGCGAACCGAGATCTCTTGCGAACCGAGATCACGTGCGAGTTGACATCACTGCGATCCGAACTGAGACTTGCGAACCGAGATTCTGAGAGTCGAGCTGAGATTGCGAGTTGAACTGAGTTTTGCGAGTCAAGATTTTTACTTTGTCTAAATTCGCAAATACATTTTAACTCTAAACTTCACGATGTCAGACCTTAGCAAAATGATTGAGATGAAACACGAGATTGGCAAATCTAATGTCCCACCTAAATTGTTGAGAGTTGAGGATTATTTTAGCTGGAGGGATAGGTTTGAATCTTACTGTAGATTCCATGATCTATCTATCTGGATGTGTATCAAGAATGGATACACGGCACCTACCCAGACTGTTGAAAATGCAATTGTGGTTCTCACTTATCAACAGATGAGTGAAGCACAAAAGAAGGAATTTGAGATTGAAAACAAGGCTCATTCATCAATCAAGATGAGTCTTTCTAAGGAGCTTAATCATCAACTCAAATCCTTCCATACTGCTAGATCTTTGTGGACAGCTCTTGAAAAGAGATGTGAAGGAAGTCCACAAGTTAAAGCAGGCAAGAAAAATCTCGTGAAAAAGCAGTTTACTGTGTTTAAAGCTTTGAAAGGAGAAGATCTTGATGCTTATACCACAAGATACTACCATTTGCTGAGTGAGCTAGATGATCATGAGATTATATCTACAGAGACTGAGAAAACCGACAAGTTTATTGAAGGTTTACTGTCTAAGTGGGAGATGCATGGCATAATGCTCAAAGACAACGATGAGAGGTATGCAACCATGACCTTAGAGCAGGCCATTGATAAGCTCAGAGGTTATGATTTCACCAAGAAAACTAGAGATACTGATTCTGATCAGGCTCAGGATCCGGGACTATATCACGGAAAATCTACTATCTCTACTGCTTCCTCGAGCTCGACCAATGCTTTATTTGTTGGTAATGCTGAAGGAAAGGGTGAAATGATTACCAATGATTAGTGTCTTCTTACATCATCTTGTAGTGATGCAAAGGGCAAACCAACTGAGAAGTCACCTCAGGAGCATCAAAAGATGCCTATGAGTGTGAAATCTGCTGAACAGCAATTATCTGTTCTTGCTTCCTTTGTAGCTTCTTATGAAAACTACCTTAAGGGTAAAATCAATGATCCAATTATGTTTGACGAAGATTACGATCAGATAGACCCTGATTATCTAGAAGAAATAGACCTTCAGGACCAACTTGCTATGTTGTCAAGAAGGGTAAAGAATTTCTTGAAGAAAACAGGTAGAAAGGTAGTTGGCAATAGATCAGGGTTTGATAAGACCAAGATCAAGTGTTTTAACTGTCAGGGTTATGGACACTTTGCTAGGGAGTGTTAAAGACCTAAGGTAGAAGCTGGAAATGGACAACAAGGTTCGGGAAGCACTCTCGCTTCCAAAGCCTTAGTTGTGAAACAGTTGGATGGATCGTATGAATGGAAAGCTCAGTTTGAGGAAGCTTTCATGGTTGAGATTGATGGATCTACATCCTATATGCCTACTGATGCAGAGGGTGAGGTAAAGGTGCCAGAGGTTGCAGCTAAAGCAAGTGATGAAGATGTGCTATATATGGAGTCAACTGAAAGCATGACTCCTGAAGACTTTGTAGCACGCATAGCTGAAGTCCAAACAGACAAGAAAAGGGTATGTCTTGATATTCTTACTCTTGCTGATGTCTGTTATTTAGTTACCGATTTGCAATCACAGGTTAGTATTTTAAATGTAGCAAATAAAAACCTGACATCTCAAGTTAGCTTATTGACTGAATCTAGTAAGGTTGTTAGATCTGAACTTGAACTAGCCAAGATTGATGTGCGTAGGTTAAGTGATGATAAACAAGACTTAAAAGATAAAATTAAGTCTAATGCTTCTGATAGGAGTGCTCTTAGAGATACCATTAATGAAAAAGCTGTTATCATAGATGGTCTCTATATTAATCTAAAAGACTTAAATCAGAAAATAGCTAATAAGGGGAAAGAGTTAGCTGACTGTCAATTGAAGCTAGTTGAGCAAAATAGAAAGATAGAAAATTATAGGACCACTGAGATGGACAAGATGCTAGATGCTCAATGAAGTGTAAAGGATAAGTCAGGATTAGGTTACAATGAGACACCTCCTCCTTTCAATTCTAATTACACTAAGCTTCCAGAAGATACTGAAATGACTGAAGTAAGTTCTGAGAAAACAGTAGCTAAACCTGATCTGTCAGAGGCACAGAAGGAGTTTATTAAGAATCCTTCATCTAATGATAGTAAGAGAGTTTCTTTCACCAAAGTACAGTTTGTACCGGGTGAAGTAATTCATGATACTAAGATTGATGAATTGATTAATAAAGAACATGTTGTTAATCCTTTAGTGCCTAAGACTCCAATAGCGGTTGCCAAAGTTAGTAAGTCACGAAAACAGATGTCGTGCTTCAAGTGTCACCAAAAAGGACACGTATCTTCTTGTTGCCCAAATAAGAAGTTGGAAGCTACACATAAGTTAGTGAATACTGTAAAGATACCGACCACTTCTAGTTCGATTGTAGATAGGTTAGGCTCCAAACCGGGATTAGGAAGCAAACCTGTAAACATTCTGAAAAGAGATGGTAATCATAGTGTCTCTCCACCTAAACCTAAAAGGGCTTATACTCTAAACGAAAATACTTTCAATAAACCAAGAGATAAGACACCTTCAAGGTTTAGGACCCCAAGTAGAAACCATAGTCAATTTGAGAATGGTTCTACTTCGAGTGCACAGGGATCTAAGTATGTGCCTAGGAGGTTTTCTACTCACTCTCCTCATAGGCCTAAGACTACAAATCATCAACAGTCTCAAACTCCTGTGAAAGTTACCAAGACTCCCGATGGGAACAGTTATGGTCACTTTAAGGCGGTTCAGATTGTAGATGATCAGGGACAAACCAAGACCATAACGGCTTGGGTCCCTCTTGATAACTAACTGTGTACAACTTGTTATGTGTAGGAGCAGACTGTGAACAAGGACAGCTGGTGGTATGTAGACAGTGGATGCTAAAGACACATGACAGGTGAACGAAGTCTACTGAAGGACTTCAGAGAAGGTTTCAAGCAAAAAGTAAATTTTGCAGGAGATAAAGGAGGAGTAATTACTGGGAAAGGAAAAGTTTCAAATGGAACTTTGACTCTAGAGGATGTGAATTACGTTGAAGAACTAACTCATAACCTAGTGAGTGTTTCCCAAGTCTGCGATAAAGGTCATCCAGTTCATTTTAATGAAAAGGAGGCTTTAGTTTTGAAGCCAGGCTTCACAATTCCAGAAGAATGGATATTGATGAGGGCACCAAGGAAGAAGGACATCTATGCTATCAACATGGGTGTTCCTAATTCTTCAATGGTGTCTACATGCTTACTATCCAAGGCTTCAGAAGCAGACGCATTGTTATGGCACAGGAGAATGGCACATCTGAACTTTCGAAAAATGAATTTTATAACCAAGAATGGTTTAGTTCTAGGTGTACCACAGAAACGTTTCGAGTCTGAAGACAAGTGTGTTCCTTGCCTAAAAGGAAAGCAGCACAAGAAACCACACAGGTCTAAGACTGAAAACTTAATCTCCTCGCCTTTTGAACTGCTGCACATGGACCTCTTTGGCCCAATAAGCAAGAGAAGTCTAGGTGGCAAATGGTATTGTTTAGTTATCACAGATGATTACTCTAGATTCTCATGGGTATTCTTTTTGGGATCTAAGGATGAAACTCCAGGAATTATAATGGAGTTCTTTGATCTAGTAGAGAATATCTATAAAACAAGAGTTAAGCGTATTCGTAGTGATAATGGAACGGAATTTAAGAATTCAACGTTGAATATCTATTGCTTAAGCAAAGGGATACAACATCAATTCAGTGCACCATATGAACATCAGTTCATCGATGTTGAATTCAACCCGCAACATCAGTTCATGCTGCGAGTTGAACACTCGACTCGCAGATTTAGCGAGTTGAGTTTCTGATCTTGACTAGTTAACCATGCGAGACGAGTTTCATTTAAACTTGCAGATTTAATTTAGCGAGTTGAGATTGACTCCGTGATTCTTTTCCTTGTGGACCGAGTTGATTAGCGAATCGACTTGCGAGTCGAGTTGCGGATTGACTTTGTTAGCGAGTTGACATGGTTGCAAGTTGAGTTGCGAGTTCACTTTAGATTTCTGCGAGTTGAATATAACTTGTAAAAATGAAATGTAACACGTAATTTTAACTTTTAATATAATAAGCTATTTTTATTTGTATCTACCAGTAAATTATATCAAGGTTAAACGCTTATTATAATATGTTTAGACGTACGAATTTTATATTAATACGTGATAACATATTTATTAAAATATATAATTATATCGAAAGTCTACCGATTCAAAGCGTAATCGAGTGGCGTGTTCTAACTTTCAATTAGTGGTATAATATGTATATTCTTAAAACGTTAATGACTTGAGAATTTTATATTTACAAGTAACTAACGTCAAATACATATTGGACTTACGTACTGTTTCAGTTATAAGTTATATATGTGTTTATTTTGTTACGAACTAAGGTGTTAGATGATCATTTTGATTCATAAACATTATAGTTTATAACTTACTAACGTGCTTTTGCTTGTTTTGTCATTTGTGTTTTTTTAGATACGGTGAGACAATTCGATAAAGGTCACAATATTCTTGTTGATCTAGATCTTGGTGCACGTGGAGCTAACCGAGTAGCTCAAGTGCTTACATTTTTGGCACGTTCACGTATTAGATATGCGATTACAGAGTCTCCACAGATTTCTCAGACTATACTGAATGACTTTTGGGAAGGTATTCAGTTTGACGAGACGATCAATCCACCAGTTATACGCACAACCGTCAATAATAGACCGGTTATTTTCTCTGCTGGAGATCTGCGTCAGATTTTACGCTTGGGTACAGTAGATCAGGAGGATGGTCCGACGGAGTATCCTAGTGATTTTGTTGAGGGTGCGATAGGTCATATGGGGTATACGGGAGATAGGAGGGGACGTCAGTTCCAAAAACCTTTGGTTATTGGACAATGGAGGTTTTTGTGGCATGTGATTGTCACAGTTTTTGCACCAAAGAAGGGAGGCTTCGATGAATTGAGCTCTGCCCTTGTATCAGCTGCACTGTCACTGATTTATAATAAACCATACAGTTTTTGTGATTATATTTTTGGAGAGCTAGTTAGACAGATTTCGGGTTCTGTTAGATCACGGTTTTTGGTTTATCCACGTTTTTGTATGCTGATCATTCGTGCTCGTCTGCCAGAGCTTGTTATTCCTGGGCCATTTTTACGTGTAGATACTATTGGGCTCAGAGGATACAATGCAATGTTTCTGCAGTCAGTGAGGAAAGAAGGGGTAGTAAAGCCTGAGGAGCGAGAGCTTTTTGGTTTTATTGTTGATCCTGCCTATGTGACACCACCGAATCATGGTTAGTTAGATGTTGGTGCTGAGGTTGCGGTTCCAGAACCGAGAGCTGATGTGGTTCCTTCTGAAGATCCACAAGAGCTCATTGAGGATGTGTTGGAACAACCTGCACATGCTGGGGAACAGGTGAACCCAGATGTTGCTGCTCAGGTGATACAGGAGGTGTTAGTAGAGCATGATGATGCTACTGATATCTTGCTACGGGATATTGATAGTTATGTTGCTTCACCTAAGGCAATTTTATAATTATATAGTAATATTGGTACTTAGTTGTTATATTATTATCACATTATTATTATATAGAATACACATGTTATCGATATTTAGTTAATTAGATAATATTTCTAATTATAAAATATAAATATCATTATGATCAGGGAGCTGAGACGGCAGACCCAGAGGTCACTCGACCTGAGGGTGAGCAGGGACAGCTAGATGGATCTGAGGTTTTACCTTCTAAGGTATTTATCAGATTAATCATAAATATATAGAACTTGTATGATAGAGCTTTTAGCTAATCATAAATGTTTAATATATTCAATATTTAGGATTCTGATGTTGGTCCATCTGGAGGCCGTGATGGTCAATCGGCTTCAGATGATGATGATAGTACTCCTTCTCCACCTCCAGGTGCTGGTTATATTAGATACCGATCTCAGATGATTCCAGATCCAGCACTGAAGGAAAAGAGAAAGGCTAAGGAAGTCGATCCAGACTTCAGTATTATTGACGAAGGTCCTGGGGAAGAGGATCTACCTCTTATTCCTCAACGCCGTAAGCGTTCCAGGACTTTGATCATTCAGGATGGTATGTTTTTATTTAAAGTTAGATAATCTTAACTTGTTATTTATCAGGAGTTAAACTGAGATAGTTAATTCTATGACAGTTGCTCAAGATACATCCCAGGTAGAGATGATGATACCGGTGGTTACTGAACCAGTATCTGTACCATCTGAGGTATGAGATAAACGTTTAGTACTACGAGTATTATAGATATTTAATTAGAGATTGAGACAGAGTTATCTGTAACGATTACTTATTTAATTATATCTAACTTTATAGGCTGAGAAACTGCTTGAGTCAGTGGAACCAGAAATGGTCTCCAAGACAGTTGAGGAGGGAGTTGCACAACTGGTGCATGATGCTCAGTTTTCGACTAATAAAGCTAGTAGATTCGCAGCTAGTCTTCTCAAAGAAGCATTATCTCAAGCCATTCCACCACTCACACGTGAATCATACATTGCTTCAGTGACACCGCCTGGACCATCTACAATATCTGTTATTCCGACGACTGATGCTGAAAGGATTACATCCTTAGAGTCAAGAGTTAAGGTATTAGAACAGAGTACATCCAGGATTCCAGGGTTGTTAACTGAGAATCTTTCTCTTGCTCAGCAGATGGTTCATATCAGTGAATCACATTTGACACTGCTGAAGACTCATGATACTTTGCTTGCTGATTTTACTGCCCAGCGACTGAAGCTTGAACACTTAGAACGTTTGGTGTTGAGAGTGAATTCAGGACAGTCTGCTCAGGGGGAGATAATGCTGTATCATGAAGCTTGCAAAGAGGATGAGTTAGCTAAGAAGAGAAGAGATGATAAAGATGATGATCCCGATGCTCAGAAAGATGGTGAGCCGACTGGTCCTTCAAAGACTGGTGAGCAAGCTATTATTTAGGGGGAGTCTACAAGTGTTGGAGCTGGTGGTGATGGTGCTGGTACAAGTACTGCGGGTACAAGTGAAGCTGGTAAGACAGCTTAGACTTGTGTAGTTATTTGTATTTAGGATTTAGTTGAATTATAATTGTAATTTATAATTGTAACTGAATAATTGTAATTTAATAGTTTTTGTAATATATTCGGCTTGAGATTATCATTATTACAAGTAAAATATATTATAAATTGTTTAAGAAGTTAAATAAATTAGTGATCGAAAGTCTTCCGACTCATTGAGAAGTCGAGCGGCGTGTTCTGATTTATTTCAGCGGTCAAAGATTATTTTAACTTAGACATTTTAGACTTGAGAGTTTTTATAACTGACAAGTTAAATTTGTATTTTTTTAACTAGACAAATGATATATAATTTAAAGATATAATTGAAAGTTAAGATTTTATGATATAACAGTTCAATTAAGTCTTAGAAATTATATAAGTTAATTAATTGTAAACTTAAATATTTGGTGATTTTTCACAGTACATTAGAGTTTAAATTTAATTAATGTTTGTTAAGTGTTTGATATAAGACTTAGGAAATCTTAGATTGATTTAGGATAATCAATAAAAGATTTATAAGTTATATATATTTCACGTTTATATTAATTACACAAAAGGATTAGTATTGGAATTCTTAGATTGATTCAGGGAAATCAATAAAAGAATTTAAATCATTAATATATTTGTGTTTGTTTGTTTTCTCTAGGAATGGAAAGTCTAGATCTATCAGATTCAGAAAATGATATTTTGGATGAGATAGATGAAGAGATTGATTATGATCTTGAAGAGGGAGAATTTCACCCACCTGAGGATTGGACTGCTGTTACTGAGAATGAGCAAGACATTGGTGTAGATCTAGATGCAAATATTGATGAACACCATGTGAGCCCATCTAGGACAGAAGTTATTATTGAAAATAATCAAGGTCCAATAGTTGTCGATGTAGATGAAGAAATCGATGACTCAACTGATTCTGAAAATGATGAAATCTTGATTCCTACCAAGAATCCAGCAGTTTTTCTTAGAAAACTTCCTAAACAGAAAAAGGTTGAAGTTTCGGAAGTTGATATAACTGGGAAACGGGTACCTAAAAGAGGGATTATTGGTTGGTACTTTGACTCTGAGCTGAAGCTATTTGCTGTTAAAAGGTTTGATGGAGTTCAATATTTTGAGCGAAAGCTTGCAGTTTTTAGTTCTTTACCTAGATTTGAGATTCGAGATTTGGCTCGATTATCTTTAAATAACCCAAGTGATGATTTTGTTGGAAAATATGTTGAACACATAATCAAGACTGAGGTTAGAGCAAATAAATTTGAAAAGATTAAGCCAAGAAAAGGAAAGACTATTAAACTGACAGAGAGAAGTCAAAGGACAGGAAGAAGAAGAAGAAAGAAGATTTATCCAGCTGTAAAATGTGTGCAGCATATTCCACTGAAGACAATGCCACAAGATATTCTGGGAAATATGAAGAGTTGGCATGTAGATTCAGAAACTGGAGAAGCTGTAATGGTTAAAGCTGATGATGAGGTTGAAGGTGGTGAAAGAGAGATCTTCAGAGTTTATGATCATCGTCATCTAATGAACATGTCAAGAAAAGATTTATTGAAGTTAAATGAGAACAAAATCTTTTGTACTGAAGCATGGGGTGACTTAGCACGAGATTATCAAATGATGATTAAGACTTGTATGAAGATGAAGATTTTTGCAGGTAGTAAGATTTACTCGTAAAACCAAAGACAATGTGAAGATAAAGATGCTAGAGCTATTGTCAAGGGGGAGTCTGTTGAGACATAGTTTGTGACAACTGATCTAGCCTTGCAATATGACTAGTGTAATTGTTATCATGTTGATATATTAGTTTAGATTTGTAAATTGATATTGTTTTGATATTAATATTCGTTAAATATATTATTATGATAAAGTGTTAGACGAATATAGATTTTAACAATATATATACATATGCTGCGAGTCCAGTTATTTGTTTTAGACATTTGCTACGAGTCAAGATCTCAAGTCGCAAGGCTCTGCGATGCGAGATGAGATCTGAACTCGCAGAACTCAACAGAGACAAACGAGCCGAGTTCATTATGGGCTTGGGCTGCATAGCGAGTCGAGTCAACTCGCAGGCCCAGTGGCTGCGAGTTGAGACGAGAATATATATGTGTTTTCATACGTGAAAAACAACTTTGGAATAACTTTGGAATAACTTTTGGCATAATTGGAGATCAGGATTTTGTATTCCTGTGAATTCAGTTTTCAGAGAAAATATAGACTAACGGCTAGGCTTTGGCGTTTATTCGTATAAAGTAAAGCAATTGGTTAACCTAAACGCGAACTAAATCGTTATTACTAAGATAACACCGTATTGAGGAATTCCGCACCTTAATACTACAGATAACGAAGTTATCGATCCTAGAACTAGGGACTTACACGCTACGAGGGTGAATGTTGGTTTTGCAACAACTGTAGATGTTGGGGTCACAAAACCCAAAACTGTAAGGTTAACCCTACACATAAGGAAAACACAGAACGCCAATATCAAGGGTGTTTTGAATGTGGCAACAAGGGGCATTATCGGCACCGTTACCCTCGACTTAATAACCAGAACCCCAACAATAACAACCAGAATAACCAGAACCGCAACACCAACAACCGAAACAACAATGATAACAACCACGGTAACAACAACAACAATCAGCCAGCTCGTGGACGTGCGTTTGTGATAGCAGCAGCAGAAGCACGACAGGATCCTAACACAGTTACTGGTACGTTTCTAGTAAACAACCACTTTGCATCTGTGTTATTTCATTCTAGTGCTGATTTAAGCTTTGTGTCCACTGAGTTTAGACCACTATTAGAGATCGAATCCCATAAGTTAGATAACAAATACACTGTAGAGCTAGCCGATGGTAAGTTGATTGAATCAGGAGAAATAGTACCATGATGCACCTTAATGTTGGAAGGTCATTCTTTCAAAATAGACTTACTACCGGTAGAACTAGGGAGCTTCGATATAGTGGTTGGCATGGACTGGCTGTCGAAAAACCGTGCAGAAATTGTATGTTTTGAGAAATTTGTACGTCTACCGTTATCGTCAGGTGAAACCTTGGAAATACAAGGAGAGAAAGGAAAACGTGCAGTAAAAATGATTACGTGCATGAAAGCAAATAAATTTCTACAAAAGGGTTACCAAGCATTCTTTGTATATGTGGTTGAAAAGAAACCCGAGGAGCAACGCGTAGATGATGTGCCTATCGTACGCGATTACCCAGGAGTGTTTCCTGATGAGTTACCAAGATTACCACTCCTGCGACAGGTTGAGTTTCATATTGATCTAGTGCCTGGAGTAGCACCAATTGCTCGCGCACCCTATCGTCTAGCTCCATCGGAGATGCAGGAGTTGTCTGCACAGTTGCAGGAACTTTTAGACTTAGGATTCATCCGACCGAGCTTTTCACCTTGGGGAGCTCCGGTTTTGTTTGTCAAGAAAAAGGATGGATCAATGAGAATGTGTATCGATTATTGGGAACTGAACACAGTAACTATCAAGAATCGATATCCATTACCACGCATCGATAACTTGTTTGACCAGCTACAAGGTTCAAGTTAATACTCGAAGATCGACTTGCGATCTGGTTACCACCAACTGAAGGTTCGGGAAGAGGATATCCCTAAGACTGCGTTCAGAACTCGTTACGGTCATTATGAGTTCTTAGTCATGCCATTTGGGCTGACAAACGCACCAGCAGTGTTCATGGACCTCATGAATAGAGTATGCAAACCTTATCTTGATAAGTTCGTGATTGTGTTTATCGATGACATATTGATATACTCACGAATGAGGGAGGATCACGAGAAACATCTGAGAATGATTCTTGAATTACTGGAGAAGGAGAAGCTTTACGCAAAGTTCTCTAACTGCGAATTTTGGATGCGTGAGGTTCATTTCCTTGGTCATGTGATCAATAAAAAAGGAATTCATGTGGACCCATCCAAAATTGAGGCGATTAAGAACTGGGAAGCCCCGAAAACGCCATCCGAGATACGACAATTTCTTGGGCTAGCCGGCTATTACCGACGATTCATCGAGAACTTCTCGAAAATAGCCCAACCACTTACCGCTCTATCTCAAAAAGATAAGAAATTTGATTGGGGCGAGAAGCATGAGAATGCTTTCCAATTGTTGAAACAGAAACTAAGTACCGCACCTATATTACCAGAAGGAGTAGAAAACTGTCTACTGTGATGCTTCACATTAGAGATTGGGTTGCATGTTAATGCAAAATGACAAAGTCATTGCTTATGCGTCTCGTCAATTAAAAATTCACGAGAAGAACTATACGACGCATGACTTAGAGCTGGGAGCTGTCGTCTTTGTGCTGAAGATATGGAGACATTATCTATATGGTACAAAGTGTACGATTTTCACCGATCACAAAAGTCTCCAACATATATTTGATCAGAAAGAACTCAACATGAGACAAAGACGTTGGGTTGAACTACTGAATGATTACGACTGTGAAATCAAGTATCATCCAGGCAAAGCTAATGTAGTAGCGGATGCCTTGAGTCGTAAGGACCGAATTAAACCTCGCAGAGTTCGAGCTTTGGGTTTGACGATCCACTCGAATCTCATTACTCAAATTTGTGACGCTCAACAATTAGCCTTCATTCCCGAATGCCTTAAGGAAGAATCCTTGAAGGGGATGGAGATCCAACTTGAAACCAAAGATAACGGAGTGTTGTACTTCAGGAACCGAATTTGGGTTCCAGGTGTAGATGAATTGCGTCGATTGATTTTGGATGAAGCACATAAGTCCAACTACTCGATACATCCTGGTGCAAATAAGATGTATCACGATTTGAAAGGTTTCTATTG
Source organism: Pseudognaphalium luteoalbum (assembly GCA_963422505.1). NCBI lineage: Eukaryota > Viridiplantae > Streptophyta > Magnoliopsida > Asterales > Asteraceae > Pseudognaphalium > Pseudognaphalium luteoalbum. Next base: position 44,682,167 of record OY730196.1, read on the forward strand.
GTGGCCTGGCATGAAACGAGACATTGTCACCTATGTTAGTAAATGCCTGACTTGTGCGAAAGTCAAGGTCGAATACCAAAAGCCGTCTGGGCTTTTGCAACAACCCGAAATGCCCAAATGAAATGGGAACACACCACGATGGACTTCATCACGAAGTTACCGAAAACAACGTCCGAAGTTGACACCATATGGGTGATTGTCGATTGGTATAAATTTTGTTCTGACAGAATTGAACGCCTTATCATTCCTCATCGATTGGTATAAATTTTCCTCTTTATCTCCTTGTAAATAAGTTTTAATCGTTGAAATTTTTGCGAAAAAATACACTGTTCATGAACAGTACTCTAAGATCGTCCGTCAATAACCATTGTCGGATGAACATTGAATTAGGGTTTGATGCATGAATAGCTTATTCACGCATGAACAGTGTTCCGTGAATTTGACTTGTTGACTTTGACTTGTTTTAAATACTTGTTACGACAATTCATTATTATCGCATGAACAGTACTTATTCACGCATGAATAGTACTCCGACAAATGTTATTCACGCATGAACAGTGTTCTGTGTATAACTATTGTCGTATAATAATGTGATTGTCGCATGAATAGTGCTCAAAGTTCTTATTGTCGCATACTTTCAACACTTAGAAAATTTTTAGATTTTTGAGACTTGAAATTTTTTCAAAGTATGTTTAGGTTCTTTGCTTAACATATACTTTGTGCAGTTTGTATTTGTATATCCATGGCAGCTCTTGATCCTATCGCTGCTACACAACCTGATGTGCTTCGAAGGCCTGTTGTTTTTGAGAAAAGACACAATGCCACAGCTTATCTACTTGAGGCACCGGATAAACCTGAAACCATGAAATTCTTTCCTATGGTTAGGTTTCTTTTACGTTCAAGGATATTTCATGCTTTGACTGTTCCAGTGGCCAACAATTATGAGGATCATATGACTGATTTCTGGGTCTCTCCTGAATATCACACGGATGTTCAACCTTCTTGTATCACAGCCACAGTTGATAGAAGACCTCTTGTTCTCACTGAGGAATTAATTCGACATACTTTACAATTAGGTGATTATGTAAATGCTTTAAATAATATTCCCCGAAATATTATTGATGATTGTCTTCACCAAATGGGTTGTATAAAAGGACCACAAGATGTCCAGATTATGAAGAATCATTTTTGCCCACATTGGAAGTTCTTGGCTCACACGTTGATTGGTTGTATCTCTCCACGAAAAGCTGGATTTGACACAATGAGTTACCACTTAGCTGGTTTAATGACAGCTTTGGTACTCAACATTCCATACAATTTTTCGAGATATATTTTTGATAATCTGGTTGGGAACATAAACGAAGATGGATTTTTCATGTACCCATGATTTCTTCAGTTGATTTTTGATCAACATATTCAAGGGATTACATATCATGGAGCAATTTTGCATTATACTTCGATTCCCAAAAGAGTGTTTGCTGACTGTAACAGTTATCGTGGTAAACCTACACCACCAACTGTTGTTCTCTTTGGGCATATCATTGATGACAACTTTCTTTCGCCTCAGATTGATATTCAAATGGAATCAGAAGATGATAGTGAGGAAGTTTCAGCTGAGGGGGAGTCAGTTCAAGAAGAAGATGAACTTCAAATTGTTCCTGAGATTGATGATGTTGATCAACAAAATCTTGATCATCCGGTTGAGATTGAATCATCTAGTTCTGAGGATGAGGAACCTATTCGTCCTAAGACCATTGAAGAATCTTTAGCTTCTCAACGACTTACTGAAGAAAATATCGAGAAGGAAAGACAAGATTTAAGACGACAACGAGAAGAGGCACAGGATCCTGAATATATTCCTGAATCTAGACCTACTCAAAAAAGGAAGTTGTTTGTATCTTCTGAAGCTGGATCTTCTTCTTCTTCATTACCAGTGACTTCTTCTGCAATATCTTTTTCTGAATCTTTGCCAGTTACTTCTTCAACAATGCCTTCTTCTTCTATATCAATGCCTGTTATTTCTTCTGCACCTGGTATTTCTACTTCTCTTCCTATTCCTTCATCCATACCTGTTACTTCATTTTCTACAGCTGCTGGAACTTCATCTACCATAACTACTCCTACTGTGAGTATGTCAGCTCTCGATGCTTCTCTTCAAAGAGCTGTGACTCCTTTGATGTCTCTGGTAGATAAATTGCGAGATGATTTATTTCATGCTTTGCAATGCATTGGCACTCAGGATATTCTTATTGCCAATCAAGGTCAACAAATCGCTTCTCAGACCTTAAGGATTGAATCACTCGAACAAGAAGTCTTTCTTCTGAAAGAAAAATTAGGTGATCAGGGGGAGAATGTGCATGAAGCTGTTGATATTGATGATGATGTTGATGATAATGAAAATGATCAGAATAATGATGATCAAGGAAATGCTGGATTAAATGATCAAGGAAATGAAGGATCTGATGATGATGATGATGTTGACGGAAATGATGATAGTGATTCTGATGATCGAGTTCTGCAGCAACCAAAGGCAAATATACCAAAAAGTATATTGTGCCTTAGCCGGATCAGCCTTTCCCTACTCATCAAGTCAAAAGGCTACGCTAGCATCCATGAGGACCCATCTTGAAAGAGCTACTAGAAATCCACATAATTATGCTGACATAAGAATGGTGGGAGATCTTAGAACCCTTCTAGATCTCATCGAAACTGGAGAACATCTCACAACTCCAGAAAACTTCAGGATCGTCATTCACTCAACTATAGGTCATCACGTTGAACTAATAGTTGATGAACTGAATCAAGCTTCATTCGAAGAAAACACTCGTGACATTCCAACACGTTATTGGCACATGTCACCGGTCAACTTAGCATCCTACGTAATAGATCGACTGCGTGGAATGTATGAGGAAGAAGACATAGAAATTGACGCTTACCGCAACGGATATCGCGAAATATTCAGCAAGTTAATCTACGTCTTCACAGACTCAGATTTTCCCTTCAACCGTGAGCAACATCAACTCATCAGACACGTATGCCAAGCAACCTGATCTTTTGGAGGAGACCCTTTAGCTGAAGACTTTCAAGAAGTGAAGACTCAATTCATGGCTTTAATCACCTCAATAGGCAGAAACCACCCACAGCGTGAAATTGTTCAAACTCACACCTGCACTCGAATCGACCCTAATGGACCAGTCACAAGGGCAGTTCGATACATCAGCTATGGGATGGCAATCCTCGACAGATTAGCCACTGATCACTTTAAAAGCTTCATAATGGAGTTCACCACTCCACGAACTCTCATTGCCGATATGATAGAGCAGTTTCTGCAGTACTTTCCTCCACGCTATAGCTTACCTAGGAACCACAGTGACCACTCTAGCACTACGGACACATCCAGCATCATCTGAAGAAGAAAGGACTAAGTCGAGCTCATGACTTTAAAAGAGCGCTTCTCGGAGGCAACCCGTGTTTTTACATTTCTGCAATTTTACTTTCCAAGAAGTGATGAAATCTCCAACTATCTTTCACACTCGGATCATACAAAGCATGCTCCAGCCTGCAAGGAAGCATCAAGACCAGAAGAAAAGTATATCCGATGTGTTCACACCTACGAGACCAATCACAAGAAGACTTGATCAAGACTGCACCAAGGAAGATGAAATCCGGCACATGTACCAAAGGAACACTACAACCACCAGGGAGTACTTCTACACCGTCTTTTTCATTCGTTTTAAATATACCATATCCAATATGCTTATCACTAAGTGTGGGATTCAAACCCAAAACACACTAAAAGAATGCGACTTAGATGTTTAAAACCCTAAGTGTGGGATTTTACCCCGTTTAGAGCTTAGTATAACATCGAGGACGATGTTTCTTTAAGTGTGGGATAGCAGTAGTTGCACTACTGTAAAATGGATAATGGTATATGCTTGATTCTAAAATCGTTGCTCTTTATAAGACCATCTTTCTCCAAAAAGTAAACAAAATTTTCAAAAATGTGTTGAAAATGAAAAAATTTAGACAAAGAATGATTTACTTTGGGAAAAAGGATAAATAAAATACAAATTCTTTTGAAAAATTAGTTTTATAATCCCATAAAGAGCATCGCATGACTAGGCACACAACAACCCAACTTTCGATTCGTGAGGTATCTTGAGCAATAGAAAAAGCATTCACTTTTAATGCTTCACTTTTTCGATTCTTGAGTGTGCCGATGTATGCGTTTAGAATCAGAACTTGCTCCTGTTATGCATTTCGAATCCAGATTGGTCAGTGAAAAGGAGATCGAATCACATCATTCTTAAACCCAGCCGTACACCCATACTCCCAAAGAAAAATAGATACATTACCCCTACTTTCTCAAAAGCATCCCCCAAACTTTGAAACAAAGTTTCAAAGATGAACAAAGAGAAATCGCAAGGAGATGACGTCGAATAAAAAAAGAGAGAGATCCAAGAAAGAGAATTCCGAAAATAAAAAGGGAATCAATAGGAGAAAAAGACTCCTTCCGTAAAAAATAAAAAAAAAAGGCGTCAATCCTCCCAAAAACCTCCAACTTCAAAAAAAAAAAAAAAAAAACTCACCAAAACCCTCTCGTTCTACAAACACCCCATTTCGAAAAACACTACATCACTTCCCTTAGAATGGTTGTGGCTAGATCGACTTCGCACCCACCAAAAAGGTAACGATTTGAATCTCGATCAAGCCTATGACGATAAACGATACATGATTGGCGTTCTGAGTGATTGATAATATTAGAATAGGAAACCCGAAACACTTTTAGTGATTTGAGTGACCACCTTGAGAGGATCGCCTAGTCATGTATCCAAGATCAAAGATCACAAGCATGCTCCTAAAGATTACAATCCTTCCTTTTCCAAGAACAAGTATTTTACTTTCCCAAAACTCCTTAGTAAATAGTTCTGCCTTAAAATTGTTTTATTTTTAACCATGTTGAAAATCGAGTTTGCTTGAGGACAAGCAAAGTTCTAAGTGTGAGATACTTGATATCGCGTAAAAAGTCACGTTTTTACTACTGATATCTCTCTCATTTTGGAACGATTCTTGGCACTTTAACCCAAAAACATTACAAATCAACAGTATTATGCCAAGATGGTCAAAACAAGGTTGCACGATGAAAATCAAGTGAAACGGATGAAAAACGAAGATTCCACGCACGTTTGAAGATTCAAGACATCAAAACGAGAATTCAAGACAAAAGTGACCATCACCAACATCCACCTGACCCAAGATGTTCATTTTCAAATTACATATCCAACAGAAGAAGAATCAACAAAAACGGACGAAGAACGAAGATTCTACGCACTCCGGAAGATCCAAAAGATTCGTACGACACATCTGAAGTTCAGAGACATATTTTTGGGATTCCTTTTCATCAAAAGCTTCGTTATTGAATTACAAATCCAACGCAAAAAGAATCAACGCAAACGGACGCATAACTAAGAAAACACGCACGAATCGAGAAACGAAGCAACGGGCAGTGAAGCGGTGCGGGGTGGTGCCAGCCGCCGCCGGCAGCCACCAGACCGCCGTCGGCTGCCACCTGGCTGCCACCGACTGCCACCACCCCGCACGGATTGTGCTTTTTTGTCCTTCTCGTACCTGGTGCCACTACCTTTTTCACCTTTTCGTACTTGGTGCCACCACCTTTTTCACCTTTTCGTACCTGGTGCCACTACCATTTCCACCTTTTGCTAATGTGTGCTTCCATTTGCTAAAATGCACCAAAACTCTCCTATAAATAGGAGGCATGAGGCTCATTTGAAAGACACACCAAGGGCACTAGGATACCAACATACCTAGGCACTTTCACACTTTCTTTCTCTAGCTTCTAGCTTTTCTTTCTTTCTTTATTTTAAATTAGTATTAGGCTAGTTAAAATAGAAGCAAGGAACGTGCTTGTAGTCCTTGGTGAGGAACGTATTTGTAGTCGTTGGTGTACGCTTGGAGTAACTCTTATTAATTCAAGTCTACTCCTTCTCGCATATTAATATCGGTTATTTCTATCCTTATCTATCTTGATTAAATATGTATACTTTAATTATGCTAGAGATAGTTTGTGCCATGATTAGCGAGTAGATTACTATTGTGTTTGTTGTGATGTAGTTAGCATATATAATTGTGGGATGACTTTAAATATGTCATGAAATAATATGACGGCCCTTATTCGACTGTTTACTCGGTATAGTGCTGGAAATGCTTTTAAGCAAAGTACATACCTATGGAAGCCAGTAACGACCGAAGGTAGTTGTATTATGGATCGACATTATAAAACGGAAACTTTATGAACGGACTTATCTTATGATTTTAAACCTAAAACTTACATTCGCCTTTCGATTAACAACCGTGATTGTAACCTTGTAAAGAGGAGTCGCGAACCTTACTACTTGTTCAATATTTGTAACACCCCCAAATTTTGTGGTTAGCGGAAGCGAGCTTTGGGGTGCTACTAATCAAATATCAACAGCACAAGGATTAAGCAAACGACATCTATATGCAATTTTTGAAAGGTAGTTACAATCCATGGATACAACGTTTGAAAACATAATGTTTTCGGTTATAATAACGTAGTTCCCTAGAGTCCACGCATGTAGCGGGAGATTCTATTACATAATCACAACATACAAAAGATAATACTATAAATCTCTGTTAGATGCAGTGTGGAAAATCATGCGACTCTACCTAGTAAGCAAATCCTGCTGGGCGACCCTACAATTGTTGTGTACCTGAGAATGCATCACTAAAAAGGTCAACCAAAAGGTTGGTGAATCTCACAGGTTTATAATAAGTAGTAAGTTCGGACACTTCAAGTAATGAAAGTATTTGTACAGTTTAAACCAAGTTATGAGTAATGATTGCACGAATGCAATCGGGTTGATATACATTGCCATGAGCATCATAGTCGAAGCTTAACCAGTCGGTAAGGTACAATTAAGTACCAGGTAAGTGCCCCTATGAGTGTTAATCCAAAAACACTCAGCTGTAACGAGTAAGAAACGCCCGTTTCTACGGTACGGTTCGTGGTGGCGCTATCACCCCGGGCGGGGATTGTCAGTCCCATATGGATCCATATACTAAAACTCGCGCTTATCCCATAATTAACAACTATGATTCAGAGGACTTCATTGGATTAAACGTAACCCATGCAATCAATATATCGGTAAGTCTGTAAGTCTGTAAAACAGTAAATCTGTACATGTGTCCAAGTAAAACAAGTAATGCATCTCACCCCAGAGTAAAAACAGTAAAAATGGGGCTGTGAGACTCACCTGAGTCTAGAAAGTCTGTAGGCGAAATCAAGTAAGTAAAGCGGTTGTAAGTCCGTGTATCGGTTCTCAGTACCCTGCAACCTTCTGGCGTCCGAAACGCACAAGGTTGTAAGTAAATAAGTAATTAAGTTGGTGTCCTGAAAGATCACCCATGCTAGTTGCCCACTCAAATAGAAAATGTCCAAGTGGTTGTTTGTATGTTTGTAATCGTGTGTGTTTGAAATCTATTATGGCCCGTTGGTGACGGTTTGTAACAAAAATTCAAGTATTATCATTGTTTTGTATCTCGTTAAGTCGTTTCTTTGTAAAGTGTATTTATAAGTCGGTCATTCATATCGCGACATGAAGGTAATATCGAATGTGAGTTAGGACAACACTTTCACTATTTTCATTTCTACTACATCGCTTTATTAAAAATCGCATCTGTAAATTATAAATCGGTGGAAAGTTGATCTAGTATGGCTGCGGACTGAGATTGTGTTGCGAACTGAGTTCGCGATGCGAGCTGGGTTCGGCTCGCAGGGCAGCGGGCTGCGAATTGATTTTGCGATGCGAATTGAGTTCGGCTCGCAAGGCAGTAGGCTGCGGACTGAGTTAGCGATGCGAGTTGAGTTCGGCTAGCAAGGCAGTAGGCTGCGAACTGAGTTCGGTTCGCAGCATATGGTTTGGTTCGCAAATGTCGACTCGCAGGTCGGCTCGCAAGCCAGTTCGCAAGTCAGTTCGGTTCGTAAATTTGGGTCCGCGAGTTCAATCTCGGTTCGTAGTTCGATCTATGAGCTGAGACGCATCTCAGTTCGCAGACGCTGCTGTAAGTGCAAATTAGTTCTAAAAACGAATTTCGACTTGATTTTTGGACATAATCTTGTTGGGTAAATGTTCTAGCTTGAAAATCTAAGCTTTCCAAGTAATTTAAAAGAGTGTTGAGGCTTCTTACCACGAAAATCGAAATCGAGGTATGGTGGAGATGGAGGCGGTCTTGGTGCTCATTCTTGAAGATGATGATGATGATGATGAGCGATTTGGTGGTGATGTTGTTGATGTTGCAGCTGCCAATTTCAAGGGGAATGGAAGAGGGGGTTTTGAGAGGAGAAAGTGAGTTTTAGGTGTAAGTGTGTGTAAAGTGTGGTGAAGTGGGGAGGGGAAGGGATTAAAAGGGTTGGGTCTTGGGTTGGTGGGTTGGGTTCGCGGGTTCGGGCCGACCCACTTGGGTCTCGGTTTCACGTATTTGTTTCCGAATGTCGTGTTATCCTCCGTAGTTATTAAATTGCGAAGTCTTCGTAAGATTTGTATATATGTCAAGTATACCCGTAATATTTATTTAACCAAAGTATTTTATCAACCTACTTTATTTCAAGTTGTAAAATTATAAAATATAACTTTTGTTACTAATATCTCGTTGGGGTGTGTTTCGTGCGGTTTCGTCGCGTAGGATATATTTTAAACAATATAATATTGCGTAATATATTATCGTAATATATTATAGTAAACAATGTTTGTTTGGGTAATTCCACGTTATTTATAAACTTTGTCACCAATGCCCTAATATGGATGTGTCGGGTTCAACTCGGTACATTGTTAGCACGATTTAAACGAATCATGTACGCGTGTGTGACAACCGGCAAAAAAAATCTATGATTCAACTCCGCTCAGGTAATAAACTTAGAGGAAATTTTTTTTTTTTTGTTAAACTATAATTTTAGTGAATTAACGCCTATAATTAAATAACATTGAATTTAGGCGCCTTAGCGTTACAACCCGACACTAAACAAGCGTTTATCCGTGGATGCATATAAATGTGACAAAGTGCTTACGTTTATGTTTATTAATTCATTTAGTAAACCCTAATATATATATATATATATATATATATATATATATATATACTTATATATATATATATAAGTATGTATGAAACAATAATATAGTGATAAGTACACTTACTTGCATGAAAGTAACAAACCACCACCTTTGCATGAAATACAACATAATAATTAAATAAATACTTATAATTAAATTATTTAAGAATTTAATTAAATTATAATTAAAAATCTGATTTTAATTTCTATTTAATTAAATAAAACTAATTTAATTAATTAAAATAATAAATTACACATTTATCACCACCACCTCTCCACCAATCACCACCAAAACTCTTCACTCCCCACCCCCCCACCCCAAGGCCGGCCACCCCTTCACCTTCCCCCCCCCCCCCCCTCTCTTTTCTTCTATTTAAACAACCTACACCCATCCCTTTCTCACTTTTCACACACACACATCCAATTCTCTCTTCCTCACACCATTTTTCTTCCATTTCTCTCCCAAAAATCTGCCATACTTCACCCTCAAAAACCACCACAAATCACCACTCAAACAACCCTAAATTCACTCAAAAATAACCTACTTTAGTCTTAGATTCGTTGGTAAGAAGATACAGAATTTTCTCTTCTTTACTTCCTTCAATTTCTATACAATAATCATCACCCATGGATGAATAATACAAGACTTATAATAATATATCTATATCTATGTATATACATCTTTTATTTTACTATATACATATGTAAGATTTTATGTAAGGCTATGCCTACAAATCTACATATGTATATATGCACTTTATATTTCATTTTTGTTAATATCTTATGTATGGCTATGCCTACGATCATATATGTATACATGCATCTTTATATTTTGTGTTGTTGTGATTCTTATGTATGGCTATGCCTACAAAATAGATGTAAACATGCATTATATTACTCATCTTCATCTCCATTTTCTTTTTATTTGAAGTATTGAAAAGTATGGCTAAGCCTACAAAAATGACTTGATGTTTGTAGATTATCACTTGCACATAATCATGTGTTAAAGATAAGTGATAATCCATGATCAAACCTATATCAAGTTGAAAGATGTAAATTTTACTTGTTACATATCTACAAAATCTTTCAAGAATATCATGCTTGTAATATACTCAAAATCTGTAGAAAAATGATGGAAATTGCATGTGGGAAAAAGGGCTAAACAATGATTAGTGCCTATGTGTTAGGGTGGTGGTCTATGACTTGAAATCCTAACCCACACATACCCATGCAATCTGTCCAGATTTCTATATCTCACTTTGTGAGGTCATAAATCTGTGTATACTTAACAAAATACCACCATTTTACTACTGAAATTACTATTATGTATTAGCTTTCAAACCCAAGTGGTCTCACTCAAAAACATGGAGTATTCGACCTCCAAACAGCCCATACGAAACTATTGCGCATGTTATGGCAAATTCGTATACCTCACTTTGCAAGGTCATAACTCCATGAATACTTAACCTAAGACTACCATTTTATTACTGATTTTAATGTTATTAAGCTTATCTAACAAGATTATGTTCAAATATAAGTTTAAAATACGTTTCTATAAATTTATACACAAAGGAACACAATCTGTCCAGAAAAACACAGGTTACTAAAATGGTCGTAACTTGAGTTCTAGGAAGAGTTAGAAGATGCATTTTCTTTTGAAATTTGCGTATTGAAAAGACCTACAACTTTCATGTTTTACACTTTTTCCAGAAACGCACGCATTTTTCTCAGTAAGCCAATTTACGGGTCTGGTCTGGAGACTTTCTGGAATTTTGTTGGATTCTTACTAAAGATCACTTGAAAAGGTGTAAATGTACCCAAAAATGGTTAAATAAAACGTGACACTTAAACTAAAAACTATGGGTGATGAAACTTTACAAAATTAGAATTAATACATATATACGATATGACTAAACTTAAACATTTTATGTGATCTAGGAAGCATAAACCCCACCAAGACCCAAACAAGTACTTGCAACTTTCCGCTCTCTCACTAAGGTGAGTCTCATGGCCCCTACTTCTTTTTTTAAATGCTTTGACATGTTTTTGGGGTGAGAATACATGTTCCTTTCTTTGTGGACACAAACTAAACTGTTATGTATTGCATAAGTTGACACTATCCATTATGTAGGCCTTTATCATGAATTGTTAGTTAAGGACTTAAACGTGAATGTCATGAATAGATCTATTTGGGTTGACGCCCCCATCCGGGTTGGTAGCGCCAACATGACTATAAGTCAAACGGGTGCATTGTCATTTGAGAACTACTTGTGTTTGGATAGGACACTTGCGAGGCACTAAATGTTAAGGTTTCAATTCATGAGCTTATGGCAATAGTAATACAATTTTTACTATATTGTTGAATGGCAATATAACTTGAAATCTCGTGATCCACGGTAATATTTTACAACTATTAAAAACCTATGAACTCACCAACTTTATGTTGACCCATTTTTACTTGTTATTCTCAGGTAATTAAGATGCTTGCTATTTATGAAGATGGCATACCCCTTTTGAAGTTAGGAACTACATTTGCATGGACGAATATTGCTTTTGATCTTAAATTCTTAAACTCCTAACTATTTTGTAACTTATGGGAATTGTTTGTAAACTTTTTAAAGACAAATGGTCTAAGTATGTAAGACATCTTAAACTTTTATGAAGTATGTTTAAAACGACTCATGTAGAAGTCGTTCATTGTAATTCTTGTGTTGTGATCTCATGAAAGTCGCACCTCGCAACCTTCCGCCGAGGCGGGGTGTGACAGATTGGTATCAGAGCCCAAGGTTATAGTGAACTAGGTTGCATTAGTGGGCCTAGACTATAGCCATGACTAGAATAAGGACCTTTAGGTGTACTTGCTAATTATTAAATCCATACATCCTTGCCTACTTACCGAATGTGGTTCCATGCATGCTTATTACATGTTAATTGTTAAGTTAGTACATACATGTTAAATAATTACTTATTTTATATAATCCCTATTTATATACTATTATCTTATATGACAGAGTATGTCGAACCCTAATAGCCCTGTCCAACTCGTGTCCGACGATGACTCCGAGACGGCTGCATGCCTCCTCACCTCGCTTAAGTCACCCTCATTCATGCCTGTGTCCGCTACCCGAGTTGAAAAGACGGATTCCTCCAATGAGACTGAGCCATTTGAGGATGAGACCGAGCCAATGGAGGAAGAGTCCGAGCCTACTGAGGACAAGTCCGATCCCGAAGAATCCCATCCCTCCCCTATCATACCTACTAAGACTGCCCCTGCTCCCTCTACCCAACCAAAACCAGCCTCTTCACTCCGATCATTCCGCCCCGGGGGACCACGATTGATGCGTACCCCTCGGATAACCGTGTTCCCACCTTTGACTGAGACATTCTCCATCCCCCCTACTGAGACCCCCTCCATTCCCCCTACCGGGACTTCCAACACTACTACTAGGCGAGTGCGATCCCGCAAGTGGACTTGGATGCAGGAGCAGATTCAGTCTTGGAGAAAAGAAGAAGGGATACCCGAGACACTGGAAGTTGGGGAGCCCTCCACCACTACACCCATACCCTCTCTCACTTTGGAGCCTGTACATCACACTATCCCCGTTGTGATAGCACGTTTGGTTGATCAGGAGAGGAGACTTAATCAGCTGGAGTACGACCAGGATGAGTCACGTTCCGATAAAGTGGAACTCATAGAGGCACAAGTTTCGGAAGTTGAGAGGAGGATTAGTAACATGGACTACACGGTTTACTGTGCTGATGACGACATCAAGATACTTCGAGAAGAGGTCACTGAGTTGCGCCGACGGGTGGAGCACAGCGAAAGGCGCGCTGAATTAGCAGAAGAGCGCGCGACTAGGGCAGAGCAGCGTATGTCCGCGTTGGAGCATAGTTTGGGACGTGTTAGTGCAGTTTTGGGCCAGTTTCGCGGATAGTTTCATTTCGATTTCTAACCTACTATGGCGGGTTGTGCCTAGAGGATAAATTTATGGATTTGCTTGTATTTTTCCGGATGTTTCATTCCCGACCTGTTTTTGTGAACAATGAATTAAGTATTTTGACTAAGTTTATGCTCTTGTTGGGTTATTAATCTTACTATCTTGTGATTTTGGTTGTGTGGTTTGTACTTATTTATTCCTTACACGCATGATAAAGTTCTATCTTGTATAGTATCTCATTGTCTTGTTGTGCTTTGTAATTTCAAGAAACATGCCACCCAAGAAAACATCCACGATGAGTAATGCAGCTATCGAGCGACTTGTAGCACAAAGAGTAGCTGAGGCAATCGCCACCCAAAGGACTGAGAGGAATGATGGAAACGAAAGAACCGGTAGAAGGAATGAAACCGGAGAAGGTTCGGGGAATGTAACTCGAGAATGCACCTATAAGGACTTTTTGAATTGCAAACCCCATCACTTCAATGGAACCGAAGGAGCTGTCGGTTTGGTTCGGTGGTTTGAGAAGCTAGAATCAGTTTTCCGTATTAGCAACTGCAAGGAAGCTTGTAAGGTTAAGTATGCAACATGCACCCTTCAAGATGGTGCGTTATCATGGTGGAATTCATACGCCCATTCGGTAGGCATTGATGCTGCTTATCAGATTTCTTGGGAAGATCTTAAGAAAATGATGACGGAAGAGTACTGTCCTCGGAATGAACTGCAGAAGTTGGAGGTAGAATTTTGGAATCTGGTTGTCATTGGGGCTGATGTAGCTAGGTATACAAGGAGATTCCATGAATTGGCACTTCTTTGCCCATCTATGGTCACTCCCGAGTACAAGAGAATTGAACGTTATATCTGGGGACTTCCCTCCCAAATCCAAGGAAATGTAACTTCATCTAAGCCCAATACGATCCACGATGCCGTCCGCATGGCACACAGTTTAATGGATCAAATTGTGCGACGTGGGGCTTTGGAAAGGGGAAATGTTGATAAGAATTCCGATGGTAAAAGGAAATGGGAGGAAAGTTCTAGGGGAAACACCAGTCAACAACAAAATAAGAAGACCGAGACAGTTAGGGCTTATGCTGCAGGGCCAGATGCTAAGAAAGGTTATGCTGGAAACAAACCATATTGTAAGCGTTGCAACCTTCATCACAAAGGTCCCTGTAGCAACGCATGTGGGAGATGTAAGAAGCCGGGCCATCAAGCTAAGGATTGTCGGGGCCCTGCACCTGTCGCCAACCCTAACCCTCCAAATACATGCTACGGGTGCGGAAGTGCTGGACACTTTAAAAAGGAATGTCCGAAGCTGAAAAATCAGAATAACAATGCGGCGCGCGGCAGAGCATTCGTGATCAACACCAATGAAGCACGCCAAGATCCCAACCTAGTCACGGGTACGTTTCTCCTAAATGACAAGGTTGTTTCAGTCTTATTTGATATTGGTGCTGATGAGAGTTTCGTGTCTAACGAGTTTAGCCCCTTACTTGATATCACCCCAACTGCCTTAGACACTAAATACACGGTAGAGTTAGCTAATGGTAAATTAATTGAAGCTGATAGCATAATTCGAAACTGTTCCCTAAACTTAGCAAGCGAAATCTTTCCCATAAATTTGATACCCGTCAAAATAGGAAGCTTTGACGTCATCGTTGGCATGGATTGGCTGTCCAAGAATCGTGCCGAAATAGTATGCTATGATAAGATTGTCCGCATACCCCTCTCTAGCGGAGCAACTTTAATAATACAAGGAGAAAAGAGTGGAACGAGATTGAACATCATATCGTGCATGAAAACACAGAAGTACCTAAGAAAAGGGTACCAAGCAATCTTAGCTCACGTTGTAGAGGAGAAACCGGAAGAGAGACGACTCGAGGATGTCCCTATCGTACGGGATTTTCCCGAAGTTTTCCCTGAAGACTTGCCTGGACTACCACCAGCCCGGCAAGTGGAATTTCATATCGACTTGGTGCCTGGTGCGGCACCCGTTGCCCGAGCACCATATCGATTAGCCCCTTCCGAAATGCAAGAGTTGTCAAGTCAACTGCAAGAGCTTTTAGATAAAGGGTTTATCCGGCCAAGTTCCTCACCCTGGGGAGCTCCCGTCTTATTTGTGAAAAAGAAGGATGGATCCTTAAGGATGTGCATCGATTACCGGGAATTGAATAAACTAACCGTGAAGAACCGTTACCCACTCCCTAGAATTGATGACTTATTCGATCAGCTGCAAGGCTCGAGTTTTTACTCAAAAATTGACCTACGATCGGGGTATCATCAGTTGAGAGTCGGAGAAGAAAGCATCCCAAAGACGGCATTTAGGACTCGGTATGGTCATTACGAGTTCCAAGTAATGCCGTTCGGTCTCACTAACGCACCGGCAGTATTCATGGACCTCATGAACCGCGTGTGTAAACCATACTTAGATAAGTTCGTCATCGTATTCATCGATGACATTTTGATCTATTCAAAGAACAAAGAGGACCATGAAAAGCATTTGAGATCAATCTTGGAGTTGCTTAAAAAGGAGGAGTTATATTCTAAGTTCTCAAAGTGTGAGTTTTGGTTACGAAGAGTGCAATTTCTAGGACATGTTATTGATAGTCAAGGAATACATGTCGACCCTGCCAAGATTGAGGCTATCAAAAATTGGGAGACGCCTAGAACCCCAACAGAAGTACGGCAATTCTTAGGTCTTGCTGGTTACTATAGACGATTCATCGAGAATTTTTCTAAAATAGCCAAACCCTTGACACTGCTAACTCAGAAAATAGCAAAGTATAATTGGAGTGATGAGCAGGAGGAAGCTTTCCAATTGTTGAAGCAAAAACTTTGTAGCGCACCAGTATTATCATTGCCGGAGGGAACCGAAAATTTTGTAGTCTTTTGCGATGCATCACGACAAGGGCTAGGATGTGTGTTAATGCAAAAGGAGAAGGTCATAGCTTATGCTTCTCGTCAACTTATGGTGCATGAGAAAAACTACACAACCCATGACCTGGAATTGGGAGCAGTGGTGTTTGCACTCAAGATTTGGAGGCATTACCTCTATGGTACAAGGTGTACCGTGTTTACAGATCATAAAAGCCTTCAGCACATTTTCGATCAAAAGGATCTGAACATGAGACAGCGTAGGTGGGTTGAATTGCTCAGTGATTACGATTGCGAAATTCGTTATCACCCGGGCAAGGCAAATGTTGTAGCTGATGCTTTGAGCAGAAAAGAACGGATGAAACCACTACGAGTTAGGGCTTTAGGTATGACCATTCATACGAACCTTACCTCTCAAATTCGGGATGCTCAACTCGAGGCAATCAAGGAGGAGAATGTAAAGGGCGAATCTCTACGCGGTATGGATAAGCAATTTGAGGTCAAGTCCGATGGAATCCGATATTATATAAATCGCATATGGATACCAAGTTTTGGTAACTTGAGGAAGTTGGTAATGGATGAGGCACATAAATCCAGGTATTCCATCCATCCGGGTGCTGACAAGATGTACCATGGGCTTAAGGACTTGTATTGGTGGCCTAACATGAAGGCTGAGGTGGCCACCTATGTTAGTAAATGCTTGACGTGTGCCAAGGTAAAGGTCGAGTATCAGAAACCATCAGGTCTATTGCAACAACCCGAAATACCCCAATGGAAGTGGGAGCAAATAACAATGGACTTTATTACTAAGCTTCCTAAGACAGCAAATGGTTGTGATACAATTTGGGTAATTGTTGATCGCCTGACAAAATCCGCCCACTTCCTAGCAATCAAGGAGACCGACACAATGGAAAGATTGACTAGGATTTACTTGAAGGAGGTGGTGACAAGGCACGGGGTGCCTATCTCGATTATCTCTGATCGAGATAGCCGTTTCACCTCTAGATTTTGGCAATTACTCCAAAAAGCTCTAGGTACTCGCTTGGATATGAGTACCGCATACCACCCTCAGACAGATGGCCAAAGCGAAAGGACAATTCAAACCCTAGAAGATATGCTACGCGCATGTGTTATCGACTTTGGACGTGGCTGGGAGAACCACCTGCCATTATGCGAGTTCTCTTACAACAACAGTTATCACACCAGCATCAAGGCCGCCCCATTCGAAGCTCTTTATGGACGAAAGTGTCGATCGCCTGTATGTTGGACTGAGGTGGGAGATAGTCAACTCCTTGGTCCAGAGATTATACACGAAACGACCGAGAAGATTGTGCAAATCCAAAATAGACTGAAGGCAGCCCGTGACCGCCAAAAGAGTTATGCAGATACGAGGCGCAAACCGTTAGAATTTCAAATTGGGGATAGAGTCATGTTGAAAGTGTCGCCTTGGAAAGGCGTAGTCCGTTTTGGGAAACGAGGAAAGTTAAACCCTAGATATGTTGGACCATTCGAAATACTGGAGAGGATTGGTCCAGTTGCATACAAACTTAAGTTGCCTCAAGAACTCAGTAATGTACATGACACGTTTCATGTGTCAAATCTGAAGAAGTGTTTATCAGACGAATCCCTTATCATACCAGTCGGAGAAGTACAAATCGATGATAAATTGCATTTTGTCGAAGAACCAATCGAGATCATGGACCGAGAGATAAAGACCTTGAAGCGGAGTCGTATACCCATTGTAAAGGTTAGGTGGAATTCGAAACGAGGTCCGGAATTCACCTGGGAGCGTGAGGATCAAATCCGTCGCAAGTATCCCCACTTATTCTCAAACCCTGCACCACCCGAGGTCACGAACTAAATTTCGGGACGAAATTCTTTTAACAGGGGGAGAATGTGACAACCGGCAAAAAAATCTATGATTCAACTCCGCTCAGGTAATAAACTTAGAGGAAATTTTTTTTTTTTTTGTTAAACTATAATTTTAGTGAATTAACGCCTATAATTAAATAACATTGAATTTAGGCGCCTTATCGTTACAACCCGACACTAAACAAGCGTTTATCCGTGGATGCATATAAATGTGACAAAGTGCTTACGTTTATGTTTATTAATTCATTTAGTAAACCCTAATATATATATATATATATATATATATATATATATATATATATACTTATATATATATATATATAAGTATGTGTGAAACAATAATATAGTGATAAGTACACTTACTTGCATGAAAGTAACAAACCACCACCTTTGCATGAAATACAACATAATAATTAAATAAATACTTATAATTAAATTATTTAAGAATTTAATTAAATTATAATTAAAAATCTGATTTTAATTTCTATTTAATTAAATAAAACTAATTTAATTAATTAAAATAATAAATTACACATTTATCACCACCACCTCTCCACCAATCACCACCAAAACTCTTCACTCCCCCCCCCCCAAGGCCGGCCACCCCTTCATCTTCCCCCCCCCCCCCTCTCTTTTCTTCTATTTAAACAACCTACACCCATCCCTTTCTCACTTTTCACACACACACATCCAATTCTCTCTTCCTCACACCATTTTTCTTCCATTTCTCTCCCAAAAATCTGCCATACTTCACCCTCAAAAACCATCACAAATCACCACTCACCCTAAATTCACTCAAAAATAACCTACTTTAGTCTTAGATTCGTTGGTAAGAAGATACAGAATTTTCTCTTCTTTACTTCCTTCAATTTCTATACAATAATCATCACCCATGGATGAATAATACAAGACTTATAATAATATATCTATATCTATGTATATACATCTTTTATTTTACTATATACATATGTAAGATTTTATGTAAGGCTATGCCTACAAATCTACATATGTATATATGCACTTTATATTTCATTTTTGTTAATATCTTATGTATGGCTATGCCTACGATCATATATGTATACATGCATCTTTATATTTTGTGTTGTTGTGATTCTTATGTATGGCTATGCCTACAAAATAGATGTAAACATGCATTATATTACTCATCTTCATCTCCATTTTCTTTTTATTTGAAGTATTGAAAAGTATGGCTAAGCCTACAAAAATGACTTGATGTTTGTAGATTATCACTTGCACATAATCATGTGTTAAAGATAAGTGATAATCCATGATCAAACCTATATCAAGTTGAAAGATGTAAATTTTACTTGTTACATATCTACAAAATCTTTCAAGAATATCATGCTTGTAATATACTCAAAATCTGTAGAAAAATGATGGAAATTGCATGTGGGAAAAAGGGCTAAACAATGATTAGTGCCTATGTGTTAGGGTGGTGGTCTATGACTTGAAATCCTAACCCACACATACCCATGCAATCTGTCCAGATTTCTATATCTCACTTTGTGAGGTCATAAATCTGTGTATACTTAACAAAATACCACCATTTTACTACTGAAATTACTATTATGTATTAGCTTTCAAACCCAAGTGGTCTCACTCAAAAACATGGAGTATTCGACCTCCAAACAGCCCATACGAAACTATTGCGCATGTTATGGCAAATTCGTATACCTCACTTTGCAAGGTCATAACTCCATGAATACTTAACCTAAGACTACCATTTTATTACTGATTTTAATGTTATTAAGCTTATCTAACAAGATTATGTTCAAATATAAGTTTAAAATACGTTTCTATAAATTTATACACAAAGGAACACAATCTGTCCAGAAAAACACAGGTTACTAAAATGGTCGTAACTTGAGTTCTAGGAAGAGTTAGAAGATGCATTTTCTTTTGAAATTTGCGTATTGAAAAGACCTACAACTTTCATGTTTTACACTTTTTCCAGAAACGCACGCATTTTTCTCAGTAAGCCAATTTACGGGTCTGGTCTGGAGACTTTCTGGAATTTTGTTGGATTCTTACTAAAGATCACTTGAAAAGGTGTAAATGTACCCAAAAATGGTTAAATAAAACGTGACACTTAAACTAAAAACTATGGGTGATGAAACTTTACAAAATTAGAATTAATACATATATACGATATGACTAAACTTAAACATTTTATGTGATCTAGGAAGCATAAACCCCACCAAGACCCAAACAAGTACTTGCAACTTTCCGCTCTCTCACTAAGGTGAGTCTCATGGCCCCTACTTCTTTTTTTAAATGCTTTGACATGTTTTTGGGGTGAGAATACATGTTCCTTTCTTTGTGGACACAAACTAAACTGTTATGTATTGCATAAGTTGACACTATCCATTATGTAGGCCTTTATCATGAATTGTTAGTTAAGGACTTAAACGTGAATGTCATGAATAGATCTATTTGGGTTGACGCCCCCATCCGGGTTGGTAGCGCCAACATGACTATAAGTCAAACGGGTGCATTGTCATTTGAGAACTACTTGTGTTTGGATAGGACACTTGCGAGGCACTAAATGTTAAGGTTTCAATTCATGAGCTTATGGCAATAGTAATACAATTTTTACTATATTGTTGAATGGCAATATAACTTGAAATCTCGTGATCCACGGTAATATTTTACAACTATTAAAAACCTATGAACTCACCAACTTTATGTTGACCCATTTTTACTTGTTATTATCAGGTAATTAAGATGCTTGCTATTTATGAAGATGGCATACCCCTTTTGAAGTTAGGAACTACATTTGCATGGACGAATATTGCTTTTGATCTTAAATTCTTAAACTCCTAACTATTTTGTAACTTATGGGAATTGTTTGTAAACTTTTTAAAGACAAATGGTCTAAGTATGTAAGACATCTTAAACTTTTATGAAGTATGTTTAAAACGACTCATGTAGAAGTCGTTCATTGTAATTCTTGTGTTGTGATCTCATGAAAGTCGCACCTCGCAACCTTCCGCCGAGGCGGGGTGTGACAGATTGGTATCAGAGCCCAAGGTTATAGTGAACTAGGTTGCATTAGTGGGCCTAGACTATAGCCATGACTAGAATAAGGACCTTTAGGTGTACTTGCTAATTATTAAATCCATACATCCTTGCCTACTTACCGAATGTGGTTCCATGCATGCTTATTACATGTTAATTGTTAAGTTAGTACATACATGTTAAATAATTACTTATTTTATATAATCCCTATTTATATACTATTATCTTATATGACAGAGTATGTCGAACCCTAATAGCCCTGTCCAACTCGTGTCCGACGATGACTCCGAGACGGCTGCATGCCTCCTCACCTCGCTTAAGTCACCCTCATTCATGCCTGTGTCCGCTACCCGAGTTGAAAAGACGGATTCCTCCAATGAGACTGAGCCATTTGAGGATGAGACCGAGCCAATGGAGGAAGAGTCCGAGCCTACTGAGGACAAGTCCGATCCCGAAGAATCCCATCCCTCCCCTATCATACCTACTAAGACTGCCCCTGCTCCCTCTACCCAACCAAAACCAGCCTCTTCACTCCGATCATTCCGCCCCGGGGGACCACGATTGATGCGTACCCCTCGGATAACCGTGTTCCCACCTTTGACTGAGACATTCTCCATCCCCCCTACTGAGACCCCCTCCATTCCCCCTACCGGGACTTCCAACACTACTACTAGGCGAGTGCGATCCCGCAAGTGGACTTGGATGCAGGAGCAGATTCAGTCTTGGAGAAAAGAAGAAGGGATACCCGAGACACTGGAAGTTGGGGAGCCCTCCACCACTACACCCATACCCTCTCTCACTTTGGAGCCTGTACATCACACTATCCCCGTTGTGATAGCACGTTTGGTTGATCAGGAGAGGAGACTTAATCAGCTGGAGTACGACCAGGATGAGTCACGTTCCGATAAAGTGGAACTCATAGAGGCACAAGTTTCGGAAGTTGAGAGGAGGATTAGTAACATGGACTACACGGTTTACTGTGCTGATGACGACATCAAGATACTTCGAGAAGAGGTCACTGAGTTGCGCCGACGGGTGGAGCACAGCGAAAGGCGCGCTGAATTAGCAGAAGAGCGCGCGACTAGGGCAGAGCAGCGTATGTCCGCGTTGGAGCATAGTTTGGGACGTGTTAGTGCAGTTTTGGGCCAGTTTCGCGGATAGTTTCATTTCGATTTCTAACCTACTATGGCGGGTTGTGCCTAGAGGATAAATTTATGGATTTGCTTGTATTTTTCCGGATGTTTCATTCCCGGCCTGTTTTTGTGAACAATGAATTAAGTATTTTGACTAAGTTTATGCTCTTGTTGGGTTATTAATCTTACTATCTTGTGATTTTGGTTGTGTGGTTTGTACTTATTTATTCCTTACACGCATGATAAAGTTCTATCTTGTATAGTATCTCATTGTCTTGTTGTGCTTTGTAATTTCAAGAAACATGCCACCCAAGAAAACATCCACGATGAGTAATGCAGCTATCGAGCGACTTGTAGCACAAAGAGTAGCTGAGGCAATCGCCACCCAAAGGACTGAGAGGAATGATGGAAACGAAAGAACCGGTAGAAGGAATGAAACCGGAGAAGGTTCGGGGAATGTAACTCGAGAATGCACCTATAAGGACTTTTCGAATTGCAAACCCCATCACTTCGAATTGTGTAAGAAGATACAGAATTTTCTCTTCTTTACTTCCTTCAATTTCTATACAATAATCATCACCCATGGATGAATAATACAAGACTTATAATAATATATCTATATCTATGTATATACATCTTTTATTTTACTATATACATATGTAAGATTTTATGTAAGGCTATGCCTACAAATCTACATATGTATATATGCACTTTATATTTCATTTTTGTTAATATCTTATGTATGGCTATGCCTACGATCATATATGTATACATGCATCTTTATATTTTGTGTTGTTGTGATTCTTATGTATGGCTATGCCTACAAAATAGATGTAAACATGCATTATATTACTCATCTTCATCTCCATTTTCTTTTTATTTGAAGTATTGAAAAGTATGGCTAAGCCTACAAAAATGACTTGATGTTTGTAGATTATCACTTGCACATAATCATGTGTTAAAGATAAGTGATAATCCATGATCAAACCTATATCAAGTTGAAAGATGTAAATTTTACTTGTTACATATCTACAAAATCTTTCAAGAATATCATGCTTGTAATATACTCAAAATCTGTAGAAAAATGATGGAAATTGCATGTGGGAAAAAGGGCTAAACAATGATTAGTGCCTATGTGTTAGGGTGGTGGTCTATGACTTGAAATCCTAACCCACACATACCCATGCAATCTGTCCAGATTTCTATATCTCACTTTGTGAGGTCATAAATCTGTGTATACTTAACAAAATACCACCATTTTACTACTGAAATTACTATTATGTATTAGCTTTCAAACCCAAGTGGTCTCACTCAAAAACATGGAGTATTCGACCTCCAAACAGCCCATACGAAACTATTGCGCATGTTATGGCAAATTCGTATACCTCACTTTGCAAGGTCATAACTCCATGAATACTTAACCTAAGACTACCATTTTATTACTGATTTTAATGTTATTAAGCTTATCTAACAAGATTATGTTCAAATATAAGTTTAAAATACGTTTCTATAAATTTATACACAAAGGAACACAATCTGTCCAGAAAAACACAGGTTACTAAAATGGTCGTAACTTGAGTTCTAGGAAGAGTTATAAGATGAATTTTTTTTTTGAAATTTGCGTATTGAAAAGACCTACAACTTGCATGTTTTACACTTTTTCCAGAAACGCACGCATTTTTCTCAGTAAGCCAATTTACGGGTCTGGTCTGGAGACTTTCTGGAATTTTGTTGGATTCTTACTAAAGATCACTTGAAAAGGTGTAAATGTACCCAAAAATGGTTAAATAAAACGTGACACTTAAACTAAAAACTATGGGTGATGAAACTTTTCAAAATTAGAATTAATACATATATACGATATGACTAAACTTAAACATTTTATGTGATCTAGGAAGCATAAACACCACCAAGACCCAAATGTTCTGGTGGAATGTGAGTGTGGGGAATTTCTCAACTATTGAATCCCTGATAGATTGGCCGAAATCAAATGGATGCAGTACAAGGACCTCAAAACTCTTCTTGGGTGTTATCTACACTTACTTATGGTTAATGTGGTGCTTTCGAAATGAGGTGGTATTTAGAAACAGAGAAGGAGATAAATGGGAGTATATCCAAAATCAAGTGATTGGTAAATCTTATTTTTGGATGAAAATAGAGGTAAAGACAAGAAGTTCACCTACTACTACACCAACACCAATATCTATCACATCCACACCTTTGCCTACGGTTCCACCTTCGGATGTTCCTTCAACTTCAGGTACATCTAATTCAACAGAATATCCCGATTATCCCAACATGCCACCATTGGAGGAAAACGAGGATGATGAAATGGTCCACTCTCATCTTTTCTCTAATGAAGATGATACGGAATCTCCTGTGCAACCGGAAAGTTCTACTACTCCTGCAACTAACACTGTTCCTGTCACTGAAGGGGACATGAACAATTTGGAGTTAGTACTTGCACCCGATCGTATCCCTGTCACACGTGTACACAGGGATCACCCCATTGATAACATTATCGGTGATCCTGAAGCTGCTGTTCGAACAAGGCATCAAGTGCAGCAAAATCCAAATCAGGAAATGTTGAATTTGATCGCCCGGATAAATTCCTGTCATTTATCCCAAATTGAACCGAAGAAAGTTGATGAAGCCTTAAAAGATCCATCTTGGGTCGAGGCTATGCAAGAAGAGTTGCAGCAGTTCAACAAGCTACACGTGTGGGATATAGTTCCATTACCCAAAGGTGCTCATTTAACTGGCACTCGATGGGTGTTTCGCAATAAGATGGATGATAGGGGTATTGTAATTCGGAATAAAGCCTGATTGGTCGTTCAAGGATTTAGTCAGATTGAGGGCTTGGATTATGATGAAGTCTTCGCTCCTGTGGCAAGACTTGAGTCTATTTGGATCTTTCTCTCATTTGCGTCTTACAAAGAGTTTCGCGTTCACCAACTTGATGTCAAGATGTTGGTGTTACCACGGTTGTTGTTGTTCGGGTTTGCATTGCGGTTCTGATTGTTTTGGTTGCCGCGGTTAAGTTTAGGGCACTTGTTTCGGAAGTGACCTTGTTCGCCACATTCGAAACATCCATTAGCTGGTCGATCCCTATTTGTTTGAGTAGTAGGGTTCGATCTACAGTATTGGGCCAGATGCCCCCAGCGTTTGCAATTCCCACAGAAGATACAATCACCATCATGGTGACGTTCACACTTGCCACACTTGGGCTTGTTCCCCAAGTAAGTCTTTTGTTCAGCAGTCGTGGCAAGGTAAGCTTTCGTGGTTCCGGTCGGTTTCTTGTTCTGCTGACCTTGACGGTCATTCCACTTACGTTTTCCCTTTCCAGCATCAGCACTGCTGGATTCAACCTTTCCCGAAGCAGCTTTCTTAGTAAGGGTTCCCATTCGGATTGCTTCCTCTGTCAAGCGATGTGCTAGTTCCACAGCACTCTTAAAGGTGGCAGGATTAGACGAATTCACCAAGCTTCTAATCTGTGGCACTAATCCCCAGATATACCTCTCAGTGCGCTTGTACTCAGGTGTGACCATGTGTGGTACAAGGCGTGCCAGTTCTTGAAATCTGGTGGTATATCCAGTGATATCAGTACCAACCATAGTAATGTCCCAGAGCTCAGTCTCAATCTTCTGCAGCTCACTGCGGGGACAAAATTCTTCCACGACCATGGTTTTCAAAGTTTCCCATGTCATCGAGTGGGCGGTCGTGCGTCCAAGTGCTTGAACTTGGCTATTCCACCATGTCAATGCCTTATCAGAAAATGTGCAGGTAGCATACTTTACCATGCAATCACGAGCACAGTTGCTAATATCTAGCACAGATTCCATTTTCTCTATCCAATGAATGATTCCAATAGCACCCTCAGTACCACGAAAGTGGCTCGGTTTGCAAGCTAGGAATGTTTTGTATGAACATCCTCTTTGGGTACTCTCAGGGTTACCGTCAGATACAACAGGTTCGGTATTTCTGCTACCGCTGACCCTGTCGCTACGGTTTCGGTCAGTATCATACTGAGCAAGTGCTTCAGCAATCCTTCAGTTGACCATTTGTTCAGTCGTCTCCTCAACAGCAGGAGGTGGTGAAGGGTTTCTTCGGACGTTCCGGGTATTCCTACACTTAGGCGGCATGATTCAGTCCTAATCACATACAAGAAACACTCGTAAGATACCCTAATCAAATCATCACTCATAAGGTATGTGACAAATATAGACATAGTATGATAATCAATCACCAATTGATATCACTCACAGTGTACACAGTGACATAAACTAAACATAAGTTACATATCATATATAAGTTAAAAGGTGTTACATCAGTTTTGTACAAGGATGGGATTTACAATAAAGAGAAAATACACCCATCGGATCAAACATGATCTACTAAATGTGACGGATTTAACCTATACATCCATCTAGTCAAAAGTTTTGCCCTACTACGTCATAGCTACAATCCTAATACATCATAGATACCATCCTGACATGGTGAATCTAATAGAAATATGCTAAAAACATCCCTACAACCATCCTAACAGCTGCCATCAGTACACAAACTCCAAATGCAGAACCTACTATCCCCAGACGTCTCTTAAGCCTAATCAGACGTGCCCTAGTCGCATCGGCTGACTCTCGATCCATCTCAATGTGTACCTCAGAAGTGGCAAGGCGCCCATAGATAGTGAGTACATCACCGTCCAGTCGAGAGGCATCACTGTGCAACTCTCTAATAGAATCCTGCGTACCATAATGAAATCCAAGAAGGGTACGGACAACTGCAACTACAGTAGGGATAGTGAGCTCCAGAGGCTCCTCAGTCAGATGTAAGGGGGTCGATGAGTGAGATGACTCCCCAGTCTCGAAAGTGGAAGGAATCCTCTCAAGTGTCCTCCAGTAGCGTAGTATACGCGGCATCCATTCAAGATGCGGGACTCTAGTCCTCTGTAATGACTGCTGATCACAAGGTATCTCTCTCTCCTCAGTCATCGGATCCTTGTCACGAGGTGCCAAGGGTCCTACAGGTGGGGATCTAACGCTCATCCTAGCAGTCCTACACAATCCAGGACCACGTGAAGACTCTCCAAGATGACGAGTCGCCATGTAAGTAGACCCTAGCATACGAGTAGCGGGATCAGTGGGTGGTGATCCCGGAGTGCCTATAATGCCATCTGAAGTAGCTCTAGGAAATGTGGGTGGGTAGACCTCCTCAGAAGGGTCATCACTAGGATAGTCAGGATCCTCCTCTGACTCTGAGATGTAGATCGGAAACTGCCTAGACATGACTGTGACAAAGGCAATTGTGTGTGTCGTGTTAGACGTATGCAAAGTATGAATGCAGAAATGTGTTAGCCAAGGCTATAGTCTAGGTCTCTAAGGTTTTCAGTCACTTAAAGACTTCTAGTTCTCTATAACCAATGGCTCTGATACCAAGTTCTGTCACACCCCCAAAATCGATAATCGTGTTTATAAATGGTTTAGCGGAAGCTTTAGTTAATTAGCGGAAGCATTTTAAGTTACAGTTTAACAGCGGGGGTGCTGACGTTACAATAGTGCATTCATTGTATCGGAGCATATGATCATACAGAACATATTAATTTAAGATGCCATAGGTTTAAACGTTATTACAAAAAGGGTATGACTTATAAAGTCGTACAAGTAGTGGTGTTGTAGAACAACATAGGTTTACAAAACATGAGTTTATAAAAGAGGGATTTCGTAAGTATAACCAATGTAATTGGTAATACAAAGGAAATCCGAGTGTCCCCAAAAGTGGCATCATAAATAGTCTGGGTTGCCTACGTCCTTTATGCATGCAGGAGTACCTGAGTCCTAATTCCCTGAAAAACATAGTAAACCGTCAACATTGAATGTTGAGTGAATTCACAGGTTTAGTATAAAAGTAGTTAAACCAAGTTTTGTATAAATCATTCATGTACTCAAACATAATATTTATATGTATAGCCGGAAACACAAGTGTTCTTATTAAAGAAAACATTTCCTATTTTACTGTAAGAATATCATTCTTACTACAATTCAGTCGAGGTGTTAGGAAACACAAGTTTAATCATAAACGTTTCCTAATAATGGTTGCAATAAATACAGTTGTAGGAAACACAGGTTTAACAGTCAAGCAAACATTTCCATATAAATAGCTGTAGGAAACACAGGTTTAACAATCAAGTAAACATTTCCATATAAATGTTGTTTTGTCGGGAAACCAAGTTTATCCAATCAAGGTAAACGTTTCCTATAAAGAAATCATGCGTAGGAACACCTGTCCTATTAGTTATCGCAGGGAATACCCTTCCCAAATCAAGTTATAGTTTTGTTGTTTAGTTATATGGGAAACATAGACTATGATCCCTCTAAGGTGAGCTAAACCTTTAGAGTTAAAGTAACGATACCTAGTGCTATAACCAAACCACGACTAGTTGTTGTTGTTGTTGCCTCAGTAACACGGTAAGTATACACTCCTCGTTACGACTGCCGTCGTGTGGTTGGAATGACCAACGAGTTATATCAGTGGGAGGTTTGTCAAATCGATAGTACTATCTGTATACTCAGTGGCTAGAGTCACCTAGCTAATGGTTATAGGTTGCAAGCACTGGGACTTATGTGCACTACAACTACCTCGCGTAAACCTAGGATCGTACCAAGATTCGTTGTCTTATTCCCAAAATAGTTGTGAAAACGTTTCATATAGTTATCTGTTGATTTATAAAGCGATAAGCATTTATACAAATCAATTCGATATAAAAGCATGTCAAGCAATTATATAAAACAAGTAGCATGTAATAGCACGTAGTTCTATGTTTTCCACCCCTGGTTTTAAAAGCATTTAAAACAAGTAAAAGGTAGGGGCTGTGAACTCACGTGTAGCGGTCTTCAGCGAAATATAACAGCTAGTAATAGTAGTCGTCCAAACAGTGTACTTCAAGGCCCTAGACGCAAGAAGTATACTTATATAAGTATTCGTCTAATACCTTATACGATTTGGTTGTTGGTGATAGATGAGTTATGTACAAGTACATATTTATATATACCTATTAGTTGAATATATATATTCTTATATATATCAATTGTCGTTGTCGTGTATATATATATATATATATATTATTCATTTGTTAATGTCGCGTATATATATGTATATATTGTTTATCATTGTTGTTTATGTTTTAAAACATAATTATAGTAGTTATAAAAATAACTTAGTTCCAATACGATTGTCTTAGTTCATTTATATAATTATATATAAATTGTAATCGTCCACTATATGTATAATCTAGTTGTCGCGTTAAAATTTTTATTTGTCCCATTTACTCGTCACATATATATATATATATATATGTAACCCGTTTTAACGTTTGCATTTTGAAACTTCGTGGCCCGTTGGGCTCGGCCCAATAGGTTTGGCCCAAATATGCGTGGCCTAACATAGTTTGGCCCAAGTACGTTTAGCAAATTATTTTTGGCCCGTTATCAAAATACCATTTTTGATTCAATTTAGATTAGGCCCGTTTGGCCTAAAAAGTTATATTTGTAAATTGTCCGTGTCAAAATAATGTCCCGCGGTCGTGTACAAATTTGTCCCAAACTTTGTATCCTAAAGTTTTATAATTTTTATAACTTTTTAGTATTTGTATTTCATACGCGTTAATGTATTTGTACTACAAGATATATGTACCGACTGTGTATTAATCAAACGCATCGCAAAAGTCTGGACACAGCCTGCCTAACCGATCGGGTAAGGGCTTAACAAACCGTTCGGCTCGAAAACACCTTAGCCGATCGGCTAGGTGTGATGAGCCGATCGGCTCATTGGTTCCAGCCGATCGGCTGGTTAAAACCAACCGATCGGTTTGGTCCCTGGTCCGGTTTGTCCCCTGTTCTTGGCCTGTGTTCTTGGTCTGTGATGTTTCTACATATATGTATATGTTTGGGTGTTTGATTCTAAGCTTTGTACACTACTTAATCATCACTACATAACACATAATTCATACTACCATTTTGTTTACATACATACTAACATTATACATACCAAATTATATGATCAAAGTATGAAATATATATATATGTTCTTGAACCTTACAAGATTATAGATGAAGATGATTATGATGATGATGAATCTGATGTTGAAGATGACGACGACCGAGATGATGATAATGGTTATGTGATCATTTTGGTGTTGTTAGTATGTGTTGTGTGTGTTTGAATGTAAAGAAAAATATGGATGATGAAGCTCTGCTTCTTCTTCTTCTTCCTGTTGTTTGCACGCCACACTCACAGCTCACAAATGAAACAATCTGGGTGAAGTGAATTATTGGGGTTCAAGTGTAGGTGAGGGAGTATGTATGTGATCAAATTTTCAAAGGAGAAGTATGGAGGGAGTAGGAAATGTCGATAGATATTTCCTGTGTGTGTATGGTGTGGGTTTTTAACCCGTTAGTTCCGTGTACGGGTCCAATTATTTGTACCCCGTGTCCCACTCAAATATTCGTTTGTTTAAATTTTATTTTAAACTTTGTAGTTGATAATTACAAAAATGAAATAATTTTTATTTAAAACTTTTAATAAAATTATTCACCGTAGTGGGACTGTACAGTTTATTTGAGTGCCAGATTTCGGTTGAATTTGGAATTCATATTTTAAGGTAATGTTCCAAATACTAAAACAGGAACAGGAAAATAAATACTTTTATTATTTTCGACCTTTGGGCACGTTTTATAATTGTTTCTGTTCGTGTATGACGCGTCCTATAAAGCAGTCTGACGGTTTCCGTTTTATTTTTGTTCTAATACTTCTCTAAAATAATTTCAACAAAAATTATTCAAAAGCATTTTGAAGTTCTTTTTGGGACTTTACGGTTCGCGTTTGATACGTTTAATATAAAACGTATAAGTTATTATATTCTTTCAATAATATAAATATCTAATAATTGTAATTAATAATTTTCGAATTATTAATTATTTTATATCACCAACTTTGTTGTATTTAATTTGTCGAGTTTGTACGTTTATTTCATATGTAATTATATATACATATAACTACGAATTTAATATATCACGTATCACAAACTTAACATATAGAAATTGTTTTGAATTCACTAATCAGGGAATTACTCTAGGTAATGCATGAAATTAGTAAGGATTAATACCCTAAATGGAGGATTGTCACAAATATGACCCAATTACTTTTATTCGAGATAATCCTTGAATAAGATATAGAAATCACATATACTTGTATATCATACATTGAATATACCTTTTCAGGGTCACCACCATCTTTAAACATGTTATGATATTCGATAAATGAAAAATTCAAATTTTCTTAATGGGGATCATCCACTTTGTTGTGTCTTGTTTCAACAGCTACGTTATTGAGTTGTAAAATCTTAAGTCAACTAACAGTGACAATGTAGTGACTGAGAAAGTATCATCTTCACATAGACCCCACCTCCATGAGTCCCTGCCATGTTGAATAGTATGCTATTAATGTAAGACATTAGAGTTGGAAACAAATCAAGCTTAAAAAATGGCTCATGCTATTATTAGAGCAGACATATAAATTGAGTTATTGAAAGAATTATCAACGTATGAAGTTACATTTTTACATGTGTATGTTCTATAACATGGTCCCTTTTACCGCACATACTTATCTATATTAGAACGTACTTGACACATATTTATACATACTAACATTAGAAGAGCTCATTGTAATTTTGATCTTCTAATGCCTTGTCCAGGAGCTAGTGGCCCTAAAGTTTTTAATAAAATAAATCATTACGTAAATGATTTAATATTACTATACATGCACTATTGACATACAAATTTTTTTAACCCTTGTATGTGATTTTAATTTTTTTAATATAACTTAAAAAATAGTAATGAAAGGTTACAAACCCACATTCCACCAAGCTCTCTATTCCATTTGGTTGGAGGTATGATCAATTGGTTTCCTTCCAGTCGACAGTTCCAGCAGCATGACCTCAAATGAGAAAACATAAGACTTTTTCTGTTAGCTTTCAGCTTAAAGGATACTCTGTAGCTAAGTACCTATAATCAGACCCATAAGATAATGTTGACTTTTCCATTATTTAGGGCTAAATAGTATAATAGACAAAACCTGCATGTAAAGCTGATAATTGTGTGCTATAACAAACTTACTCAAAAGCTCCCATAACATGTGTTGAGATATGAGTCTCTTCACAAGGCTTTTAAGCACAATATATGTTTTACAAAATGAGCGTGCACAATGTTCTTACCTTTGTTTCAAAGTTATGTGGGTTCAAATCCACTCTTGATTGGGTAAGATGCTTCCATTGCAATGCCACATTTACCCTTCTTATCTTGAACATTTTGCTCCATTCTAATGTACCCTTGCTCACCCCATTCCTCAACCATTGAGTTTCTAATGATCCAATAATCCTTGCCATCTTCTGTCCCGTACTCAACCACAACTACACCATGGTCTAAAGCGGTTCAACATGAACCGGTGAAGACACCCTGAGTAATTTCAAGAAACCTCAAAATGCTTAATTCTATTTGTGTTTACGCAAGACTAAACAATACCCAATTAGTTATGAAACATATTTCCACCCACCCCACAGTTTGACAACCCTCAACTAATAAGATTTCTTTGACTGATGGACACACCAAACGATTATCAACTACCAAAAAAATGGATTTAAGGATGGCTAATTTCAATAATGGAGAAAAAACCAACGTAATTTCTACATACTCAAAGTGTACAGATTGGTATTAATTCTTATTATTTGCACAAATGATAATTAGCCTATTGGTATTCAAATGAATTAACAGCCATGAGTTGTGAGTTATGATTCTGCATTAATATTGCTTTTCAAAAAATATATATATATATATATATATACTGGTTTTATTTCCCTAAATTAAGAGATTATAACAAGAATAAACAAATTACCAAGGTGTAGAACTGAAAGTTCCTGCCACCTCCTTGAATAACAACGATATCAAGAGAATGCCAAGAAAATAGCGATTCACTTCATGGGTTTTGAAGTCACCTGCAATCAATTCATTTTTATATCAACAATTATATCAATTTAACATTTAATAACAACAAACAGATAACAAAATTGTAAGAGAATACTGACAATTTCTTCTTTCCACCCTTTTGTCCCTTAAGAATACCTTTGTTCTTCCTGTTTAAAACAAAACATAAATGTTAGATATATGAATTAAGTGTATATGTATTTGTGGAGAAGTGAGTTGTACCCGACGACCATGATTAAGGTTCTGAGCATATGAAAGCTTTGAGGCTGGCTGTTGCTAGGGACCTAGGGTTTTAGGGAATATATACAATGGTTAAGATATTTTATTTATAAAAACTATTTAGCTAGATATGGTTTTTTA
Organism: Pseudognaphalium luteoalbum; assembly: GCA_963422505.1. Taxonomy (NCBI): domain Eukaryota; kingdom Viridiplantae; phylum Streptophyta; class Magnoliopsida; order Asterales; family Asteraceae; genus Pseudognaphalium; species Pseudognaphalium luteoalbum. The sequence goes on from OY730196.1 coordinate 44,715,566, forward strand.
AAATTATATGTATTTTAATTTTTAATTATATATAAAAAAGTTATCAAGTTATTATTAATAGGGATGTTAAGTGTACTTATTTTAAATTAATCTAAGCCATTGATCTTTAATTAGGGAGCTTAATCAAGGGTTTAAACTTCTCCATGGAATTTTATTTTATATATATATATTAAATTAAAGATATGTATTTCAGGTGAAATGAATAAATTCATAAATGATAAATTTTCATATCCATATCCGATCAACTATTCATCCATCCAAAGACATTTTCTTCTCCATTTTAAGGTATCGTTTCAACTCATCTTCTTAAAACTAAAAATGGCATTTTCTCTATCACATTTCACCCCATCCCCACTACCACCACCGCCACCATCATCATCATCATCAAGAATCAAACCCATATCCAATCACCAAACCATCCAAACACTCAAACTCACCCCCATTTTCACCCACAAAAACCGCATCTCCATCATCGTCAAATCCACAGAAAACGACCAACAACAACCACCGTCCGATGAAGAACTAACAGAACTGGGAACCGAAATCAAGAAAGCAATGATGGAAAATAAAGATATAAAAAAAGATGATGAAAGTGATAGTTTTTGGGGTGGAGTTGTGGATGAGATTGGAAAGATTGAGTGGCCCGCGTTTAACAAAGTTATTGGAACTACGGGTGTTGTGTTGGGTGTTATTGCTGGGTCTAGTGTCGTTTTGTTAACTGTGAATGCCGTTTTGGCTGAGCTGTCTGATCGGGTGTTTGTTGGCCGTGGGGTTCAGGACTTTTTCGGTTGAACGGAATTACGATAAGGATTTCGTGAATGTGGGATCGGGTGTGGGGAGGTTTATGCGTTTACTGTGTTCTACGGTCTAGATCTTAGTTGATTTTGTTTGTTTTGTTTTTTGGTATAGACTGGAAATAAACTTAAATAATTTTTTTTCACTCGTTTTATTTGTTTTGCATTGTCATTTTTGGTTTGTAACTTTGTGTATGAAATTTATGATTTGTTTTGCATTGTCATTTTTGGTTTGTAACTTTGTGTATGAAATTTATGGAACATATGTTCAACACCCATATGATCCATCTCCTAAAGGGTGAATTTGAAATTACATATTTTAATAATGTTTGTTTATTAGTTACTTTCACAGGCATAATGATAAAGTTGGTTGTTCATATGTCGTGTTTGTGATTTGATTCGATTTTTGTATAAAACCGAACCCAAATAACACTAAGCTCTTATGATTGCAAGCATTTCTTACAGAAATTCATGACTCACATGGTGCAACAGTAGTTGTAGGCAACAAAACCCAAAAATAATATATTAGCCATAACGAAAGCAACAACCACAAAAAGCCGTTCACAGGCCAGCGAATCCTTACTATCTTATCAGTAACAGGTTCAAAATTGAAAAGAAAAAAGGTGGAAAAACGGGAAACCTGACCGCTGTTACTCATCATTTATCAAATGAAACGTAATTCACAAGAACAAAACATAGAGAATCCACTAAGCATTTGCGGGACCTACGAGAACTCCCTGTGCAGATCCTTCTTTCTTGCTATTATCATCATCCATGGCCTCCCCCTCATTTTTCCTGATACGAATCTTGTACTTTGTTTCAAAATCAGTCAACTCCTTTTTCTTCCTCTCTAAAGCTTCATTAAGCCGAGCAATCACCACTTCAATTCCTTCCTTATTTTGTTGAACAGCTGGTAACACTTCCTTTATTGTTCTTTCCACGAGCACTCCTCCAATCATTCTGTAGCAACGCCTGGTAGGATCCAGTGGCTGTATGGCATTAATCACCAATGAGTGTTCACTTGCTTCCATCTCGAGTTCTGTGATTTTGGAGTAAATTTGATTCATCTCTGTTCGTATACTGCCATATTTGGCTGCAACTTCTTGCTCATTGATTGGTTCTCTTTGTTCACTTCCAGCCATGATACTGAGATCAGAGATGAGTAGATGTCAAAACAACCACAAGGTTACAAAATTTAATCATCATTAAGAGGTAGAATAGATATTAAACTAGATAGTTGTAAGAAAAATGTGATAATGGCAACTTGGAATTCATCTATCAACTATCAAAAAATCAATGTGTAATAGCCAACACCAACCGTATGGAAGGTGACACGTTCATCCGCACTCTACGTTTTGATTTAGACAAGATTCTAACATCTGATGCGAATCGTAAAGTGAAACGTTCATCGTCCACAGGAAAGTTTCCCTTGAAACTTACCATTTCCTCAAGGTGCACCCAGTGAAGGGTACAAACTGTTTTAACTTCGTTCAGATTTCGATGAGGAAAAATGATATCCGTAGAAAAAAGAAAAGGGTTTTTTGCCGAAAAACGAATCAATAGTTCTCTTTTGTGCATTTTCGGGTATCAACTAATTTTATTTTAAAAAAATGAACCACTAATTTAAAATCGAACATTTTCGGGTATTAGTAAAAAATTAATGTTACTTTAATTTAAAAATAACGACAAATTGACTACTTTACGAAGTAAAACTCTTGCTACATGAATGTATTTTGAATGATTAAGTATGAATGGTTCGTATTAATTTGTTACTAATACACGAAAATGTTCAATTTTATATTAGTGGTTCATTTTTAAAAAAAGAAAGTAGTTGATACCCGAAAATGCAAAAAAGGAAACTATTGATTCATTTTTCGGCAAAAAACCCAAAAGAAAACTTGCAAGTTGCAACTGATCTATTAAGTTCTCAGTATTCTCAAGTTTCCTCCATACAGTTTTTTAACGCCAAAGACACACACACAACTACTTTACACCTACATCCCATGTAAGATTTGAACCTCAACCACTTGGGGACAGCTAGGCAAAAGTTCTGGTACTCTGGTGGTCTTATACATTTAACTCTCTTAGGGGTTTACAAGAGACAAGGTCAGACTATATATACTTACAGTAAAGTATTTAGCATGAAGGTATAAATAGTATGTCACAAGGTCACATCACAGGTTGGTGGTATACTGGTCTTTATATCGATAACCTCATCCAGATGGTTCTTTTATTTAGTTTTCAGAGGGAATCAACAACAGATTAGTTTCTAGTAATTTTAGATGATTAAGAACTTTATACCAAGATCTTAAGAAATTCTTTCTGATAAAGTGGAAGAATTGTGTAGGCCATCCTGGTCCTCGCTCTTCTCATCACATGGAAATTATTCCTGCCCCACAATGTGATAACTCCATTCTATAAGTAGGTTGTTCCACTTCCCAAAATTTGCAAGCATTTAGATAATATGTAGTTGTTACGGTTGAGCTTGAGAAACTATCATTTAGTAAAATGAAGTGAATATTCTGGAAGGATTGTGTTCTAAAGGGGAACACCAGCTGTGAAGAGTAGTGGGAGAAGTAGACATACAGTGCCCTCATGTTAACGCAGCAAAAAAGAAGTCACCAAAAAGCAGCCTAAATAGATAGTAAGACTCTAGAGTGACATCTACACCAAACTTACCCGTGACTGATTTGACCAATGCTACAGCAATGAGGAATGTAGATCATAGAACCTACTCTTTTTTCTACATTCTAGGTCAACGCAATTCGTGTACGTGGAAGATTACAGAAATAAAAAAACTAACGCAAAAACTTGTTTACCAACAGGAAAAAATACATTGTCGAATAGGTTAGAGAGTACAATTAAAGATAATTATATCAAGGTCAAGCTCTCGAATATCACAAATTACTACAAGTCTCAATAAGACTTCAGCAACTTCTACAAGTTGATGACTCTAAAACCAATTACATATACATGCAAGGTTTTGATCATCCAATAGCACTAGAATAAGAACATGTGCCAGTAAAGTATCTCTTTCCCAACATTACAATGCATCAAGCCCTAACAACGGCTTGAGGTTCAGCACAAAAATTTTAATGGATCAAAGGAGTTTTCTACTGTTATTTTGTCAATGTTAACTTGTCATCCTATCTTCGTATAACAACTTGAAGTACCCCTACCTCATAAAACTATAAATTGGATGTTGGGTTCCATCTCACCTTACAACAATGCATATGACTTAAGTTGCTTAACCGAACTGACTTATTACCTCCCTTAAAAACATATAGTACAAGTGTGCCACTATCATATAAAATAAGGCCTCAAGGATCACATTCCTTATGATCACAGAATAATTAATTATAGAGTTGTCTTTTATTGATGTTCTGCATGCTTCAAAACAATAAGTGTAAAAAACAGATGAACTTGGGGTGCCTACAAGTATAATACAGCCTTTGTTCATGGGTGATTGTTAAATCTGGTTCGTCTCTAATTTCCCAATATAAGTGTTATGGTAGAAGTGTATAACTGCCAGAATCTTGCAGTATTAGAGGCAAACCCGTGTTCAACATTTTCTTTACTCTTCTTAATTGATTGAGAATTCAGTCCACCTATAAAGTTCTATATCAGGTATATCCGTTGGGTGTAGTATGCACACTAAATCACATCAATCAATGAGGGGCAATGGGGACAAATTTTATACATAAATGTTATATGTAGAGATGCAAATAGATATCATGTGATATAAACTACCAGATTACTGGACATTTAAATAAGTTCTGACAAGAAGATCGTTCTTTTTTAAAAAAGGCAAATACTCACACCACCTCTTTTTCTATTTTTTTTAGAACGCAATCTACAGCCTTAACCACACACTATGTATAACCACGAATATTATGTCCACACTGCCTCGAGTGAGGCTTGAACCCACTAAGCCAATGGCCTGTTGGTTCTAAGAACCAGAATGCAACAAATTCCTGATCAAATATTTGAAACGTCAACTGCTTAATTGAAAAGAAGGCGTTTAAATGACGAGTAGCAATCAACTAACAATGATACGACAGTAATGACATTAATTGTGGAACAAGTTGTTCTCGAACTGATATTAAAATTTATAATAACAAGAGGACAATAGAGGTTGCAATTGTGAGGATGAATCACGACATCCCAAACATTATATTGACATTTTCAAATAACTTGATGACACAATACTAACAACAAAAAATAGATTGAAAAAATCTTGAACATATAGCCGCTTCTCTAAGGCATTTTATCGAGCAGCTGGGGCACCATAGCATGATCCTTTTTCATAATATAAAAATTTATACTGTACAATCAATTGAACTAACTTATCACTAACTATCGTATATAAAGAACACTAACTTCGTGTAAAGTCGGTAACTTGCTAACTGGGAGTACACAGAATTGATGATATTACAGAAAAAGCAAAAGAAAATAGAAAAAGAAAAAGAGAGAACCAAAGGAAAAACAACTTACAGCGAATTCTACGGTAGCAGAAGACGAAGAAATACGACGGGAGATCGACGGCGACAGCAGAGTGTCCGGAGATCGACGAGGTCGGAAAAAGGAACCCTAAAATGTCTAATTCACTTTGGAGGTGTTCCAAAATTTTGTACTGTTTGTCAATTTTACTGTACAATTTATGGGAAGCGGATTTCGACACGAAAATGTTTACTTGTAAATATAAGGAAATTTTTACTTTGTCGAAAGTAAAAACTTTCTTATTAAAATCAGCTCCCATCATTTATACGGTAGTTTTTGACTTTTTTTTTTTCATAAAGTAATTCTAAAATTACTTTCGTAATTCATGTATAAGTATTTTGCATCTATAACTTCGATTTTAATGGATTATTAATTAACGAAGTAGCTTGCTAATTACTAAAATATAAAATTTAGACCCATGTAGTACATGTAATCGGTTTGAACCTAGCTAGAATCTAATTGTACTATGGGGCTCCTTGCATACAATTAGGACATAGATCATTGGTTATTTGGTTATTAGAACTTATATTATCTTTTATTTAGGATTTTGCTAAACATAGTACTTAGGGTTACGGATAACAACTAACTTTACATGGTTGGTTAGTAGATTATGGTTAAAAAATTAACAAATGTTGTTAATGGTAGCTATATAACTACATATGGTTGACGGTTTTATGGTGGTTGAAGAAAGTTGACGGTTATTTTAATAGAAGGTGGTTGTTATTCGTAGCTCTAAGGGCATCTCCAACGTATGCACTAAACACTACACTAAATTTGGTGTAATAAAGGAATCTTTCAGGAATATGCTTGCACCAAATGTGTTCCATCTCCAACGTATGCACTAAATTTCTGCACTAAAATAACTTTCAACATTTACACATTGACCCCTAAACTATTTTCATATTATACTTTCATTCAATTCATTAATTTTATGATCAATTAACCTTCCAAACTACTCCGTATTAACTTAAATGTAGATTTTATTTATTTACTTTCGTAAAATTTCAATTACATTTTTTTTGTTGCATAAATCAATGTTTTAATTATCATAATTTGTTTGAAAATTATGTTTTATTATTTCAGTAATCATAATATCAAATCTAAAGTATACGAAACTTAAAATTTTCATACAAATAAATAACGATAATATAGTTTTGTACTTGAATAATAACAATATTTCAAACATAGGGGCTAAAATGAAACATTATAAATTTGGTGCAAAGTTTAATGTTGCACCAAATTTGGTGTAAAATCCTCAAATTTTTAGTGTGCACTAAAATTTACACTAAATTTGGTGAGTTGGTTGGAGAAGTATTTTTACACAAAAACACCAAATTTGGTGCAATATGTGATACATTGGAGATGGCCTAAGGGCTACGAATAGCATTTTCCTATAGTTAATTACTCCATTCGTCCCAGTTTTATTGTCCTCTTTTGACTTTTGGAGTCTTTCTTTGATTACCTTGGCCTTCAATATTTTTATTTGTGTTATATAATATTTGATGCAAAATATATGAATGGTTTGGGTTTTGAATGTATTTTCATTGGTATAATTTGTATCAAGTATTATATAACACAAACAAAAATATTCAAGGTCAAAGTTAAAGTTGTCAAAGAAAGACTCCAAAAATTAAAAGAGGATAATAAAACTGAGACGGATGGAATATTTAGCAATATGTATAAACAAAAAGTTACACGTGTCATCCTTGTGCTTTGCTCTAAACAATACTCCTCTTCATTATAGATTGTATTGATATAGATCATCTTTGTGGTTTCATATGCTCCTTACAACGTCATTTATCTAACTACTATTAGTTTAGTTCGTTAACGGACCATGAGTGTAATAACATTAATGACAAGGACAATTCATGTAATTTTTTTATTTTTCAAATTTTAAAATCGTTTAATATTCTTTTTTCATTAACTTTTAATATTCTTACTTTAATTAGTTTTTAATGAACTTTTCAATTCAATATAATTATTTTTTAATAGTTATTTTTGTCTCATAATTGAAATGATCATGTTCTAGTTTCGATTTTACATATCTTGTGTTCATTTGTGAGTATCCACATCTATTTATACAGTCAAATTCATATACTTGTTTACATTTTCAAGTTCAATTTTTTGTTTGATTTTGTATAATTTTTGATCAATCTAGATTTTGTTACTTCAAAGTTGATTTTCTGGTTTTCAGATTTGGTCAATTTAGAGAATTGTTGGTACATGTGTATTTGATTTTCTGTTATTTTATTTGATTTTCTGGTTATCTTAATAATTTTCTTTCAGTTTGTGAGGGGATTCATACATCACATGTAATTGTTAACATATAATTATTGTTCAAATTTTACATACGTATGTCACTATATGATGTTTTTTTGTTAATCCATGGTGTCTTTCCATATGTTTTGTTGCTCCATACGTAATTTATATGTATATGTAATTTGTTAGGTGATGGAAAATAATGTATTAAATATATTAGATTGTTATAAGTATTTTTTATTCTATGTAATCAGAAAATTATATATAAGGAAAAGAAATGAGAACATTTAAGTTCACTTATTATCATATTTTTGTTTGTGTGTTGGGAATAAATTTTTCATTAAAATCGGAATTCTTGCTTATTCAAAAAATTTCATAAACTCACATGACTTTATGTAAATGTAGAGACATGCAGTATGTGAGGACATGTTATTGTGATAATAGATCTAGTTTGTAATAGGACTAGTGATAATTATAATCAAGTTTGTAAATTGGTTTTGAATTGTAATGAAAAATATTGGTTGGTAAACATATTAGAGTTAAATATTAAATGATGAAATATGTTGACCAAAAGCTGACCATGACCTGCGATGCGAACTGAGTGAGTTTGCAGGGCAGGGCTGCGAAGCGAGTTGACTGGATTCGCTGGGCCAAGCTAGGCTGCGAACCGAGTCGGTTCGCAGAGCCCATCAGTTGTGAGCCGAGACGAGTATTTATGCAAATTAGGTTTTAAACCTAATTAACTTTTGACATCTGCTAATTACGAACGAATTTGTGTTTCTAGAGCTTTTAACATATTCTAAAGGTTAGGTATAGATCGATTAACATCCGTTATAATCAATACAAGACATATTAGATTATTAATTCACTAATTAATTGTGAAACAAACCGTTTACAATCCGTAAACTAGTATTAAGGGATTCCACACCTTAATACCTAAAGATAACCTCGTTATCGATCCTAATACATACGGACTTACAATTGGTATCAGAGCATACGGCTAGATACGCGTAGGTTCGAGGTTATTCGGGTAATAACGGTTGATTTAGGGTTGTTTGTACGTGATTTTTTGCGTAAAAACGATCAAAATCGGTCTCTGGAAGTTTTTAGGTTAGTTTACATCCGAAATCTTAGTATTTGGACGTTCAAAAGCCTAAAATTTTCGTTTTTAAGGTTTTCAGCCGATTCTGCGAACTGAGTTGCGAAGCGAACCGAGTCTGCGAACTGAACTGAGTTGGTGAACTGAGAATCTGCGAACTGAGTCTGTCCTGCGAACTGAGTCTGCTTTGCGAACTGAGTTTGACCTGCGAACTGAGTTCTCCTCTGCGAACTGAGTTTGACCTGTGAACTGAGTTCTGCTCTGCGAACTGAGTTTGTCCTGCGAGTTGAGTTTCTGCGAAGTAAACTTACTGATTTTTGTGTAATTTTTAAATTTCTGGGATTTGCAAAAATGTCTGACATAAGTAAGATGATTGAGATGGAACATGAGGTTGGAAAGTCTAATGTTCCACCTAAATTGCTCCGACTTGAAGACTACTATGGATGGAAAGACATGTTCGAATCACACTGTCGATTCCGTGATTTGTCAATCTGGATGTGCATCAAGAACGGGTATACTGCACCTACTGCTAAAGTTAGTAATAAAACTGTGGCCCTTGCCTATAATCAGATGAGTGATCAAGAAAAGAAAGATTATGAAATTGAAAATAAAGCTCACTCTTCAATTAAGATGAGTCTTCCAAAAGAGATCAACCATCAGTTGAAGTCTTTTCATACGGCTAAACTGTAACACCTCCAAATTTACTGTTTAGCGGAAGCATACATTGGGTGTTACTAATCAAATATCACAAGCACAAAGATATAATGAACGACCACTATATGCGTCGTTTTACATTTGTATTAATAAAAACCAAAGTTTGCATTAAAAATAGAGTTACATTAGCTCGGTGGAAATTGAGAGATTTAAGTACATAATTAATCTATACAAAATACAATAATGCAGCTAAATCTCTGATTGTTTGCATGCTGACTCGAGCTAATTGATCTTGATTGTGCAATCCAACCTACTGCTGGTCACCTGTGATACATGCTAAAATGGGTCAGCGAAACGCTGGTGAGCTCACACGTTTGTATGTCAACACATAATTGTATGAACCGCAAGATTTATAATTGAATTTATAAAGCAATTAAGCAAAATAAAAGTTATACAGCCATGAGCACATAGTCTGAGCTTAACTTGAGTGTCAGGTCCAATTAAGGAAACCCAACTTGAATGCCTCCTACGAGTGCCTAATCCACACTCGTCTTCCCAAATGCTAATACGTCCGTTTGACCAGTTAGTGCGTGCTAACCCGAACGAGGATTGTCAATCCTATATGATATCATATACTAACATTCACGCTACTACGTATTTCCAGACTATGCTATGGAGGGCTTTAAATTGATTAGTTGAAGTAACTCATGTAGTATTTGATTTTGATTTGTACTTGCGTTCAACTTGTAAAACAAAATGAGCAATAATATCACACCCCTGATTGAAAAACAGTAAAATAGGGTCCATGAGACTCACCTGAGCCTGAGAAGTTTATCTAAATAAACTTTGATTGATTAGCCGAATATCGATGTCCGAAGACTTGTAACCTGAGGGTGTCCACGACACGCGATGGTTATAAACGGGAGTCGGTATCTCAAAGGACTACCTTTGTAGTTGTTACACAACTATATATGTCTAAATTACTACGATTTGGTTGATTATTTGGTTTGTGTTTTGAAAACGTGTACGGCCCGTTGGTGACAGATTTATAATAATAACCTTAACTATTATTATTATACTTTGATTTATCCATTTTTGCGTATTAATCGTATCGTATTTGGTTTGGTTATTGAAAAGTGATTTTTAAACACTTAGAATGTTTTTGGCTTCTGTTTTTGGGTTTCTGCGACACTAAATGCGACATAACCCTTGTGTTTCGCAACACAAGGCTTGTGTTCTGCAACACAAGGCTTGTGTCTCATGTCTGCGACACAATATGCGACACAATGCTTGTGTTCCGCAACACAAGGCTTGTGTCTTATGATATGCAACTTAATGCGACACTAAATGCGACACAATGCTTGTGTCTTATGTTTTGCGACACTAAATGTGACACAATGCTTGTGTCTTATGTTTTGCGACACTAAATGCGACACAATGCTTGTGTTCCGCAACACAAGGCTTGTGTTCCGCAACACAAGGCTTGTGTCGTAAAGATGAACACCAGCCCAGAACCCAGCGGCTGTCGTGATTTTTCAACCCAAAACCCAAATCTAACTCATTTTTAGGCTGCAAAATCGTGTTTTTTTTTTGGTAAAGGGTTACCCCGGTGAATTATATTTCTAAAACTGTTAAGTACAAAAGAGATGTGGATGAAAACCACACCAACCTCGAAGAGTATCAACTATGCTTAACAAAGCAACTCTATATGTATATGACATGCCATATACATAAAACAAGAACCCTATCAGCTATAAACAAAAAATATAGCCAAAATAAAAAAAATTGGACAACCAATCAAGAGAACCACTCTACTAGCCATGAATTACAAAATTACAAGGTAAATGCCACGCATCCAACATCCGAGTTACTTGGACAGAATTCTTGAACCGAAGCGAAAGTAACTTGAGACGAACAGTAGCTATAATAGAATCTCGAATCTGGTTACAAGATCGAACACCCTTCCCAAAAAGCCGATTATTCCTTTCTTGCCATATGAAATAAGAAGAAGCCGCTAGGATCAACCGACCTATAACACTCTTCGCGGAACTGGAAGAAGATAAAGGCTGAATTACATCAATAATGTCATCCCATCTAGCAGACACATTAGGCAAACCTGCCATTGGTTTAACTAGAGACCAAACCTGCAAAGAAAAAGAGCATTCAAAGAAGAGATGATCATGAGAATCTTTCTGAGCTTTACACAAAGGACACCGAAGCAGGTTTAAGTTGGTAGAAGGACCAACATCCCATTGCTTCATCCTGTCCTGAGTCTTCAATCTTTTCTTGAACACCAACCAAAGATGGAAAGCATGCCTTGGAATACATTGCGGGAACCAAACAATTTTAGCCCAAGTAACATTATTACCCCTTTCCCGAATAGAATCCCAAACAAGATTAACCGAAAAATTCTTCAAGGTACCATCATAATCCCGCCAGTACCAAACATCCTTCTGATCAACATGGATAGTCGGACATTGAACTTGGTTGAGGACCGGATAAGATGAGTACCAATCTGGAGGCCATCTCCAAGAGCTATTGATAACCAAATCAGAAATCTTATCAATCAAAGAAAAACCAGAAGAAGTGACACTACGATTAGACAAATGCTGAATTAATGGGCACTGGGGACACCACGCATCAAACCACACATTAACCGACTTACCATCCCCAATCGAGGCCTGAATAAAAGGGCGAATTAACTCCCGAATATGCATAATCTTTCTCCAGCCCCAACTCATATTAGCACGAGGATGGACATCCCAAAAACTTCTACCCTTCAACTTATAGGAATGAATCCATTTGACCCATAGAGATTCCCTGTGAGTAATAATACTCCAAATGTGAAAGACCATAAGCACAATATTAAAGGAATCTAACCTTCGAATACCAAGGCCACCTTCAGATTTGGGCACACACAGATCATCGCAAGAAACTTTCGCTTGACCCCGTTCCAACTCACCCTGACCCCAAAGGTAACCTCGCATAATTTGCTCAATTTCAGCAACTATACGAGCAGGCAGAATAAATACCGAGGCCCAATAAACGTGCATAGATGAGATAACAGAAACAATCAATTGGAGCCTCCCAGCAAACGAAAGATACTTATTCTTCCAATCTGTAACCCTGTTCTTGACTTTTTCAATAAGGACCTTACAATCCTTATATAAAAGTCTCGTGGAAATAAGGGGCACACCAAGATATTTCACCGGTAACCGGCCTTCCTCAAATGGCATACTACTTCTGATAGAATTTTTAACATGAGGACCAACATTACAGAAATAAACCGTACTCTTAGGGATACTTGGGACTAACCCCGAGACATCTTTAAACTCATTTAACCCCTCCATAAGGACTTGAACAGAGTGTAAATCCCCACGAGCAAATAAGGAAAGGTCATCCGCAAAACAAATATTAATAATCTTTTGTTTATCACAACGGTTATGAAACCTAAACTTATCAGATAATCTTACCTTCTTTTGGAGCATCAGAGTTAATACCTCCATGACCAGAGTAAAAAGATACGGAGACAACGGATCCCCTTGTCGCAGCCCCCGTTGACCCTTAAAATACCCATGAAGATGGCCATTAATGTTTATGGAGAAAGAAGTGCTAGAAACACATGCCATAATCCAATCCACCATAGTATTATGGAAACCGAACCCCATCAGACAATTCTTCAAAAAGTTCCAATCAACCGTATCATATGCTTTTTGAATATCAATTTTAAAAGCACAACGAGGCGGGCCACGATCACGATGATAATTATGCATGAGCTCTTGTGTAAGGAGGATATTATCAGAGATTCGCCTACCAGGAATAAAAGCTGATTGGTTGATGTTAACTATATCTCCCAATCCATCTTTAATCCTATTAGTAATGATCTTACTAATACATTTGTACAAAACATTACAGCAAGAGATTGGGCGATAATCATTCACCTGAGAAGGAGTAGACACTTTGGGAACAAGCGAAATAATAGTATGGTTAACTTCTTGAAGGAGCTTACCATTACTAAAGAAATCCCGAACAACCATACATATGTCATTACCAACAATATCCCATGTGTTCTTGAAGAAAGAAGAAGAGAAGCCATCAGGACCTGCCGCTTTACTTTCTCCAATTGAGAACATAGCAGCTTTAACCTCCTCATTAGTAACTTCATAAACCATATTTGCTACTTTTTGGACATTTAATCGATTAACAAAAAGACCATCTCGAACCAGATTAGAAGTATTCCCCTTCACTCCCAGAAAAGTCGTATAATGATTCACAAAAACAGCCAGCACATTATCTCCCTCCACATCAAGCCCCGTGCTATCTGTAATCATATTAATGCAGCCTCTATTTTGCTTCGTTTTGACCATCTTATGGAAATATGATGAATTAGAATCACCAACTCTAAGCCATTCCACTTTAGCCTTCTGTTGGAGAAATCGTTCCTCATCCAACACTGCTTCTTGAAAAGCATTCAAATAGCAAGCTTCCTCTTCCCTTAAAGTAAGATTAGAAGGATCACGATCAAGTGCAGATTGCACTTCATCCAACTCCTTTCTAAGCTTTATTACTCGATTATGCAGATTACCTTGATTAAAGAGTAACTTACGAAGAGGAGATTTCAGGCCTCTTAGTTTTTTAACAACACGGAACATATTATGCCCCTCAACTTCTTTATTCCACCCATTCCTTACCAGATCTTTAAACCCATCTTTATAGACTAAAAAATTAGAGAACTTAAATGGCATAGGCTTAAAAGGATAACTGGCATGAATCTTTAAAACACACGGAGAGTGATCCGAAATTCGATACGGCTGAAAAATAGCATAAGCACCCGGAAACTCATCAGTAAACTGTAAGTTACCCATAATCCGATCAATTTTCTTCATTACACCATTACTAGCTTTTGGTTTTTGGTTCCAAGTATAATGTAATCCGATTCCATTAATATCCATGACTTCAATATTTTGCACACAATCCTTAAAATCAGCCATAGCAACGTTAGGACAAGAAGCATAACAATAATCTTCAAGATTAAGGGCCGCATTAAAGTCCCCCATCAGAATCCACGGTTTACCCCGGACAAAATATTTATGCATACCAAGATTATGCCACAGCTCTCTACATCGAATATAGCTATTATCAGCATATATAAAAGAACAGAACATAGATTTTTTATCCGCTTTAAAGAATAATTGAGTGTGCATAACCTGATTAGTTGAAGCAAGAATCATAACATCAACAAAGTCCGTGTTCTAGCCTAAAATTATATGAGAACCCTTATCACAAACATTACCATTAGACATCCATTCCCAAGATCGAAACACTTTTTTACAAACACCCTGTAAACGAGAAACATCCACATGCGATTCAAGAATAGCATATACATTGAGCTGATTTTCAGCTATCACCTGACGAACCTCTTTTTGCTTCGGGGTGCGGTTCAGACCCCTTATATTCCACGATGCAAGACTAAACATTTGGAAACTTCAGACCGGGAGTGCTTGCCCCCTCAGTATTTAGAGTTGGATAATCATCAGAAGTTACAAAAGCGGTAGTTTCATCATATATGTTTTCGACTTCCTCATCATCCTCATCCTCTTCCATTTGATCTTTACCATGTGGTTCACTAGCTCCCATATTACTCCTGTGATCAGCCCCTTTATCAGGTCTTCTCACCTCATCATCAGTATTTTCCAGGACCGAAAAAGCATTAGAAGTCTCTACACGTGGTGGAGGCTGACCAACTTTATCATACTTACGTATAACAGGCCGGTACTCAAGTTTTTGTTTTGGTTTATTCATAGGAAATCCCTTCTGACCAGCCCCTTTTAAAGGTTTTTTGGGCAATCGAAATCCCTCATCAACACCTTCGTCAATTTTAACACTCTCAGTAACCACCTTTGGACAGTTTGTACAAGTATGGCCAAACAAATTACACTTCTTACACCTTGGGGGTCTCCACTCGTATTCAATTCGAACTGTTTCTCGAGTATAACCAGAACCCTCAATGTTGGGAACAGCCACAACAACCTCCTCCTTCAATTCCCTATCCGCATGATTTTCTATCATAGCCCGAGCATAACTACTCCTACCCCACGACTCCAAACACATATTGCTAGTATAAGTGTCTAGCATCATTGGTGTACCGAGTTTAGAAGCAATAAGGCTAAGACCATCAGCTGTAAACCCCGCAATCGGAACATCATACATTTTAATCCATACTGGGACTTTTGTCAGATCTTCTTTACTCAAACTAACAGCCGGGTTCCATTTATTTAGAATTATTGGGACCCCTCGGATCATCCAAGGACCATTTTCAAGAACGCTTTCAACACCATTCAAAGTAGCAAATTTGAAAAAGAAAAAGCCATTTGAATTCATCATGATTTTCTGAATACCAAATTTACCCCATGCATTCCAAACATAGTTTTCAACTACTGGAAAAGCAAGTCTCTTACCGATGAAATACCCATATAAGGAATTATGAAGCCTGTTATTCACTTCTTCCACTGATGATAAAGGTATGCCCACATCAAAATCTGAGTTAACAGGGATATCAGATTCCATCATACGGAAGTTAATCTTATTCTTCACAGCCTCCTTAGTAACGATTTTAGCAAAAGAAACCCCTGGATTATTAGCCTTAGAAGCATTAGAGGATTGATTTTGACTTGCCTCATGGACCACCTTAGTAACAGCTTGAAGCCTATCAATCCCTTTCATGGATGTGTACGTATGCATGTCAGGGATTTTAAGGGGTGTAGCACCACCAACCTAATGTTCCGTACCATCACTAATATCAACAGGATCAGGGATTTTAGAGGGTTCTTCAACCCTAACCTGATCAACATCACCAATGTCACCAAGATCAGGGATTTTAAAGGGTTCTACAACCCTAACCTGATCATCAACATCCAGCTCACTCACCTCTTGCGCACCAGAACCAGAACCTGAACTCTTATCATTATTCGATCCATCACCAACTTCAGATTGTTTTAAAGGACCTTGTTTATCATCTTTTACACCCAACTTGTCCTTTAATATCGATTTTAGTACAGGTTTTCCACCTCCCAGCAAGCTAGCATTAACCTCAACAGTTTGGTGTTTCGAATGGTTCTTATTGTCCGTAGCTCCCTTACCCCTTTTCATGATCAAAACACAAACCCTAGAATGCCACTTTGCCAATAGATACGACCAACAACACAATAAAAATGAAATAATTATAACACCGAAATAATACACCAAAATGAGTAGATCTAAATATTTAGAGAATTTCTTACAATTGCAAATCGAGACAAACGAGGAAGAAAACGAGGGTGGTGCCTTTGTTAATCTTGTTCCTCTCTTGATGGTGATTCCGAAAATGTAACTTTTGTTGTCGGTTATGCTAGATCCGAAAATTTGGCGGTGATGGGTTTGAGAGTGTTTTTGTGGTGTGTGTGTGTTTTTGTTGAAATGAGAATGAAAGAAAGAGGGAAAGAGAGGTGGGTGTAGGTGAAAGCCTCACCTTTTTCAGTCCCCGCAATCACGCTCCGTGCGGTGTTCGTTCTCCCGTTCGTTTAAACGTTAAATGTTTATTTTATACGTTTAAATATACGTTTTAAAATACGAATAATTACCCAATATTTTTGTTGAAGTATTTTACCAAATACTTAATGGTTGCGTTATAAAATATAACTTTAACTTGTTTCGATTTGTTTGCGCGTTTAATAATCTAATCGTGTAGTCTTTGTTTGTACGATACGAATTTGAATTGAAATATTATCTAAATAATATTTTGGATATAATTGCGTTTATTGAATAATATTATATTATTTAATAAAATTGTTCACCAACGTCCGTATTAATTGAACCGAATTACATTCGATGTGAAACTTGTACGATTTAATCAAATCGCATGATTGTATATATTCAACAATATATATTACTTGATACATTAATTAGCCTTACACAGAACTAATTACATGTATTATAACTGATTAGGCACTAATTTACTAGTCCTAATTTGACGGGTGTCACATAAACAACTATGGGAAGCTCTAGAGAAAAGATGTGATGGAAGTCCTCAAGTTAAGGCAGAAAGGTGTAATCTCTTGAAGAAACAATTCATAGTCTTCAAAGCTATGAAAGGTGAAGATTTTGATGCATACACCACCAGATACTACCATCTAATAAGTGAGTTAGATGACCATGGCATTTCCTATACTAATACGGAGAAGACTGACAAGTTTATTGAGGGTCTGCCTTCGAAATGGGAAATGTATGGAGTTATGCTCAAGGATAATGATGAACGTTATGCTGCTATGTCATTGGAGCAGGCAATTGATAAGCTCCGTGGATATGATTTCACAAAGAAATCGAGAGATACTGATTCTGATCAGGTACAGGATCCTGGGCTTTATCATGGTAAATCTACTCTCTCTAATAGTTCATCCAGTTCGACCACAACTTTACTGGTTGGTGATACTGGAGAAACTGGTGAAATGATATCTAAAGACTTATGTTTTATAACTTCATCTGGAGGTGAAGCAAAAAGCAAGACAACTGGGAAGTCAACGCAAGATCATCACAAAATGCCCATGAGTGTGAAATCCGCTGAACAACAACGATCAATTCTTGCTTCATTCGTTGCTTCATATGAAAACTACATCCAGGGTAAGATCAATGATCCAGCTACTTTTGATGAGCATTATGATCAAGTCGACCCAGAATTGGATCTCCAGTGGCAACTTGCTATGGTGTCAAGGAGAGTTAAAAATTTCTTGAAGCGTACTGGTAGAAAGCTGGTGGGAAATAAAATTGGGTTTGACAAGTCCAAAGTGAAATGTTTTAACTGTCAAAGTTATGGACATTTTGCTAGGGAATGTCAAAGACCCAAAACTGAGAAAACAACAAATCCTGAAAATCAAGTGCTATGTTGGGACATGTATGTGTGACAACAAATCTAGCTTGTAATAGTACTAGTGATTATTGTAATCAAGTTTGTACAATTGATTTGGATTTGTAAATGATATTAGTTTGGTATTATTATTCGTTAAATATATTAGTATGTTAAAGTATTAGACGAATATCGATTACGAAACTACAAACTAATCCTGCGAGATGAGATCTCAAGTCGCAGTGAGGGGTTGAGCTATTTTTGAAAAGTTCTCAATGAATCGCCTATAGTATCCGGCGAGTCCTAAGAATTGTCGTACCTCGGTGGGTGTAGTAGGTGCTTGCCAACCCTTGATGGCTTCGATTTTTGAAGGATCAACACGAATTCCTTGATTGTCGATCACGTGTCCAAGGAATTGTACAGTTTGCATCTAGAACTCACACTTGGAGAATTTGGCATATAACTCCTCATGCTTGAGTAGTTCTAGAACGGTTTTCAGGTGTTGCGCGTGTTCTTGTTCATTGCGCGAGTAAATCAGAATGTCGTCAATGAAGATGATGACAAACTTGTCGAGGTAAGGCTTACACACCCGATTCATAAGGTCCATGAATATTGCTGGTGCGTTGGTCAAGCCGAATGGCATCACTTGGAATTCGTAATGCCCGTAGCGAGTTCGGAAAGCTGTTTTAGGAATGTCGGTGTCACAAACTCGTAGTTGGTAATAACTTGACCTTAGATCGATCTTTGAATAAAAACTCGACCCCTGAAGTTGGTCAAACAGGTCATCAATACGAGGTAGTGGGTAACGGTTCTTGACGGTTAATTTGTTGAGTTCACGATAGTCAATGCACATGCGGAAAGAACCGTCTTTCTTTTTCACAAAGAGGACCGGGGCTTCCCAAGGCGAGGAACTTGGTCGAATAAATCCTTTGTCCAGGAGCTCTTGTAGTTGTGTAGACAACTCCTGAAGTTCGGAAGGTGCTAAACGATAGGGTGCTCATGCCACGGGTGCGGATCCAGGCACGAGGTCAATAGAAAACTCGACTTGTCTATGTGGTGGGAGGCCAGGCAAGTCTTTAGGAAAGACTTCTGGGAAGTCTCGAACAATAGGCACATCCTCAAGTCGCTTCTCCTCCGACTGTTTCTCTATAACGTGTGCGAGGATTGCCTGGTACCCATTTCTCAAGTATTTCCGGGTTTTCATGCAAGAAATAATGTTAAGTCTCGTCCCACCGGTCTCCCCTTGTACGATTAAAGTTCCACCGGTGACGAGAGGAATACGGACAATTTTCTCAAAACAAATAATCTCGGCGCGGTGTTTGGATAACCAATCCATACCAACGATTATGTCAAAGCTGCCGATCTCGACAGGTATAAGTTCAATAGAGAATAGCTCATCAGCTAAGTTCAACGTGCAGTTAGGTATCATACTATTAGCCTCAATGAGTTTGTCGTTTGCCAATTCTACTGTGTACTTAGAATCTAAGGCAACAGGTGTAGTGTTAAGTAGTGGACAAAACTCATCAGAAATGAAACTCCTATCAGCACCAGTATCAAATAACATAGAAGCAGTCAAATTGTTGAGAAGGAACGTACCCGTGACCACATTCGGGTCTTGGCGGGCATCTCCAGCATTGAGTACAAAAGCTCTGCCCCGAGCATTGTTGTTGTTGTTCTTTTTTTTGTTCTTCAATTTGGGGCAGTCACTTTTGAAATGTCCCGCAACTCCACATTCATAACAGGTTCTGGGAGTGTTGGGTTTGGAGTTGATATTAGCAGTGTTGGTCCTGTAGTCTTTAGCAAAGTGGCCGAATCGCTTGCACTTGCTACAAGGGCAAGGACCATTATGATGAAGTTGGCACCTAGAACAGTAAGGTTTGTCCCCTTGGTATTCCTTCCTATTATCAGAACTAGAGGTGTAGGCCTTGATGGTTTCAGGTTTCTTAGAGGCATGTTGGTTTTGGTTCTGGTTGTTAGAATTTCCAGACCACTTTCTCTTGTTGTTGCCAGAGGACGAGATAGGTGTTTCATGGCTAACAATCATAGCCATAAGTTCATGAGCCATACGAATGGCACTCTGAATGTCAGCGGGTTTGGATGAGGCCACGTTCCCCTGGATGTTCTTCGGGAGTCCGCGTATGTACCTCTGAATGCGCTTGCGCTCAGGATCAACCATGGAAGGACAGAGGAGCGCAAGTTGTTGAAATCTAGTAGTATAGCTGGTGATATCGGTACCTTGAACAGATAAATTCCAAAACTCTTCTTCCAGTCGTTGGAGTTCTTCGTTTGGACAGTACTCGTCGGTGAGCTTTCTCTTCAAATCCTCCCAAGGAATTTGATATGCAATGTCAACACCCACGGCATTGGCATAAGTGTTCCACCAAGTCAGGTTACCTTCAAGGAAAGTGCAGGTGGCGTACTTAACCTTGCAGTCCTCAGGACAGTTGCAAATCCGGAAGACTGATTCCATTTTCTCGGCCCATCGAATTAATCCTATGGCACCTTCAGTACCCTTAAAGTTCAAGGGTTTGCAGTTCAAGAAATCTTTGTAAGAACAGGGCCTAGGTTGGGGCCTGTTTGCAGCTGTATCATCACTGCCAGAACTCGGCTGTCGAATAGCCATGGCTTGAGCCACACTTTGGGCAATGAGTTGAGCGATCTTGGCATCGTTGTATGTGTGTCTCTTTGGAGGCATAGTGCTGAATAACAACGAATGAGACATGTAAGATATTTGCACAGAGTTATGATATATCACACATGCATATATACATAGGGTAGTAATATACACAACAGCACGACGTGATAATCATATTTCATTAGGTAATTAGTTGAGTTACAAGATACAAGTTTCCAAAAGATTACCAAAAGTGCGGAGTTTACAAAAGATACCGGGAATATTACATCCGGTCAAATTACAAAGATCCTAAGATAGTATAATATATTACAGGATAGTTACTACACTAATCTCGGTGTAGATTCAGTCATGGCAGCAGAGAGGTTAGGTGGTCTACAGATTCTGCAAGTCTGGTGACCATTCTGAGAGCATCCTTGGTTTCCCGCAGGCGCGTCTCGCATTCTCGCAGACTCGATTGTAAGACGGAGATCTCGTTTCGGTTACTGATTACCTGCTAATGTACGATCTCCATAGTTTGTGTGGTATCTTCCATCTGATTTTGAGTACGGTTAATGGTTTCAGACAGATCTTCTTGATCTAAGTACATTTGTGCGATGCGGCCCTGAGCCGTTAGCATCCAGTTTTCTCGAGTTTCTTGAAGTTCAATTTCCATGTCATGTAGCCTGCTCTCGTGTCGGTGTACTCGAGCAGCTAACACTGGAACAGTGTGGTATGTTGGTTCTTGTGTATACGGGGAGAGATCCATAGCAGCATATTCTCCGACATCGTCGGGGATCTCAATGTGTTCTTCAATCCTCCAGGTGGCCATAGCCGCAGGTAACCAGCTCCATTGACGAGCGATTGCTCGATGGTGAGCTAAAGTAGATGGGTTTCCAGTAGTGGCAGGATTGGCATAGGGGCTAGCTCGGCGCGAGCTACCAGTGCGTCTAGTCACTAGGGATTCCGAGTGGCTACGACGTGAGCGAGAGAGAGATGGTGGTGTACGAGTAGTTTGCCTAGATGATGAGTCTGCCATCACTGTGGCAAAAGCGTTAGTGAGTGAGGCCTATCATATACATATATACATATATCATACAATAGCCTAGAGTGTCTAGCACAAACAAGTATAAGTCCCGTTTCTCTCGTAGTCAGAATCAACTAGTGTATTCCTGTTCAACATAACCCCTTTCAGATTTCACATCATCTTCATTTAATTGTACATAGTTGATCAGGCTATGTTAAATTAAAGTCGTATGATGTAATCCCTGAACCAGTCATACCTAATAAGGAATTACAGCCTATCGGTCATAGTCTAGGCCCACTAATGCAACCTAGTTCGCTATAACCTTAGTCTCTGATACCAATCTGTAACACCCCCAAATTTACTGTTGCGCGGAAGCAAGCTTTGGGTGTTACTAATCAATAATCACGCACCAAAGTAAAGCAAACGACATCTATATGCAATGCCGTACAATAGTACAAAAGTATTACATTGTTGAATCATAACAACAAGCTTCGAGTTTCGAAAATGATTTCCTAGAGATTCTAATACATAACTGATATACAAAAAGTAATGCAAAAGAATCTCCATAAGTTTGTATGCATGCGACTCGAGCTATCAGTCCTGAGTGTGGTGCAGTCCTACTGCTGTAATGTACCTGAGATAAATGCTAAAAAGTGTCAACCAAAAAGGTTGGTGAATCTCACAGGTTTAGTATAGTAATCCTTTATGAACCACAAGTAAAGTACTAGTAATGCCCTCGAGCATAATAAGTTAATCAGTAACTCAGTAAATCAGTAGGTCAACACAATTACCATGAGCTCACAAGCTGAAGCTTAACAGTGTAGTGTGAATGGTACAGTCAAGTACAGCATCACGTACCCCCGTGAGTGCTATCCGGACACTCATATGTAACAAGTACTAATATGCCTGTTTCTACGGTGTAATCCGTGGTAGCGCTACTACCCCAGGCAGGGATTGTCAGTCCCAAATGGATCCATCTACTAGTAATCGCGCTTAAGTCCATAACTAACAACTTATGATAGGAGGCTTTCAGTGGATAAAATTAACTCATGTAATGCGTGTAAAAGTAGTGTAAACAGTTCAGTACTTGTGTTCATACGTAAAACGGTAGCAAATATCTCACCCCAAAGTGGAAAACAATAAAAATGGGGCTGTAAGACTCACCTGAGTCAAGAAAGTATGATACTTTCGTGTAAGCGAATAAGTATCCCGGATGTAAGTCCGTAGTGTCGGATGTAATTCCGTAGTGTGGTTCTCCGAACCCTGCAACCTTCTGGCGTCCGAAACGCACAAGGTCGTAAGCAAGTAAGTAAGTTGGTGTCACGAAGGATCACCCATGCTAGTTGTCCACTCAACTAGGAAATGTCCAAGTATTTGTTTGTACTTTTGTAATTATTTGTAAATAAGTGTGGCCCGTTGGTGACGGAGGTGTAATAATAATTCAAATATTATTATTATGTAATTCATTGTGCTTGTATATCTTGTAAAGCATATACAATAGTTGGTTATTTGTAATGTGACGTGTAACCGTCGTTTGGATGTAAGTCCGTGCGAGTGTAAGCTCGTCTTATAAACAATTGGTTCGAGTGTAAGCTCGTGGTAGAGTGGGTGTAATCCCATCCAAGTGTATGTGTAATCTCATATGTAGTTTCGAGTGTAATCTCGTATGTATAGTTATTGTCTCGAGTGTAAGCTCGTATGTGTTCAAGTTGTAGCGTATACTTCCAAAAGCATATGTGTATCATGTAAGTGTAGTGTCGTATAAGGTATAGTGGTTGTATGCATTCAATACTTAGTGTAAAAAGTATTTTAAAATTTCCATTTCGTGCGACAATATGTAACCCGACAATGCCATTCACGGACACTGTTCATGCGACAATCGCATGCTCAGACCACTGTTCATACGACAATATATTCACGGAGTTTTGTTCATACGACAATAGTATTCACGGAATACTATTCATGCGACAATGATGATGGTATTGTCGTAGGTTTGAAGTTTTTCCGATTTCGTTTAAGTATTCGTTTTCGTTTACTAGGTCGAACGGGTTTGGTTTGATTTTGAGTGTTATCAAGTCCGAAATTATGCATCTGAGTCTCACCTTAAAGTCCGAGATTCAACCCTCAGTCCGACAGTCAACGAAAGTCAATTTTTACTGTTCATCCGTCAATATTTTCACGGAGTTACTGTTCATACGACAATACGGTTTGTCGGATTCTTGTTCGTGCGTCAATAAGGATTGTCGGAATTCTTTCAAGTATAAGTGTTAGTTTTTATGCGACAATGAGTATAGATTGCGATTCATGGATAGTCATGCGACAATTAGCTTATTGTCGGTTTTTAAATAATTTCAAAAAAAAGTCCCTACCTTATGCTTTCCAGATTTTTAACTCAATAAACCTTTCAATTTGGAGCATTTCTAGTCCGATTTATACTTATCCAAAAATCACACATGTCCTCATATATGTCTAGTTCATTTATGCACTTTATGGTATTTTTATATGTTCATTTACTATTTTAAACAAAATTAGTTTCAAGGTGTGGTCAGACTTGGTCCAAAACAGACATATGTTCAAAGATTGAGTTATATCCGAAAATGAGGGCATTTCTGGAAATGGTCAAAGCAGAACTTTTTGTAGAGATCTTCCGTACGCAAATTTTGGTAGGTGTTTCGTTGTCTAAATGTTTATAGAACTATAGATATTAACGCTTTAGTGAGACAGTTTTTCTGGACAGAAAGTAGTATGTATATATGTGTTTCAAAAACGTGTTTTGGTAGATGGTTTGGACATTTCTTTGTTAAGTAAGCTACATAACATGTTAATACATATGTTATAAGTAAAATAAAAGAGTTTTGAAGTCTCACAATGGTGTATGAAGAAACGGAGATGGTAGGAGTGATGTACGCGCGTCGGTGATCGTTTTGGTGTCTTCGGCTTCGTTTTTCCTTCAAGAGTGAGGTGGTGGCCAATGGTGGATAATGGTGGTGGCTGGATTTTCATGGGAAATGGGAAGGGAAGATGGGAAGGGAAGAGAGGGGGGGGGGATGAGTTTAGAGAGAATAGATGGATAAATGATGAGAAAGGTGGAGTGATAGATGAGAAGTAAGGGTGTGGGTTGGTTTGTTTTGAGTCAAAGAAGCAACCTCAACAAGGTATGGGGGTGGGATTTTAGATGATTACAAGAGTGGTTCCCACCCAATGTGGTGTTTAAATCCTTTTTCCAAAGTTGCATTATGTGCGGTGTTCGTTTACCCATTCGTTTCGACGTTTAATTAACCGTATAACGTTTTTAAACGTTTTAACTGTACGCGTGCAATCGCGTTATTTTTACTTGAAGTATTTTATCAAAATACTTAATAATGAGTTATAAGATATAACTTGACTTTATTCCGTCCGTCGGGCACGTTTCGCGCGTTTTCGTCGCGTACGGAGTGTTTTATACGATATTTAATACGTGTAATATATTCTCACAATATATTAAGGTAAATAATATTTGTTTGGATAATTCCACATTATTTTAACAGTTTGTCACCAACGTCCATAGTAAATAGTGTCGGACCTCGTCCGGTTCAAGTGTGTATGATTTAAACAAATCGTATGAACGTGTATGTAATTACACAAAAGGTTACGTATATTTAGATTAAAATAATACTAAATGCACGTAATTACAAGTAGTTTAGGCACTAATCATAGTCCTAAATTAGCGGGTGTTACAGTTTAGGACCCCAAGTAGAAACCATAGTCAATTTGAGAATGGCTCTACTTCGAGTGCACAGGAAACTAAGTTTGTGCCTAGGAGGTTTTCTACTCACTCTCCTCATAGGCCTAAGACTACAGGTCATCAACAATCTCAAGCTTCCGTGAAGGGTATCAAGACTCCCGATGGGAATAGTTATGGTTACTTTAAGGAGGTTCAGATTGTAGATGATCAGGGACAAACCAAGACCGTAATGGCTTGGGTCCCTCTTGATAACTAACTGTGTACAACTTGTTATGTGTAGGAGCAGACTGTGAACAAGGACAGCTGATGGTATGTAGACAGTGGATGCTCAAGACACATGACAGGTGAACGAAGTCTACTGAAGGACTTCAGAGAAGGTTTCAAGCAAAAAGTAAATTTTGCAGGAGACAAAGGAGGAGTAATTACTGGGAAAGGAAAAGTTTCAAATGGAACTTTGACTCTAGAGGATGTGAATTATGTTGAAGAACTAACTCATAACCTAGTGAGTGTTTCCCAAGTCTGCGAGAAAGGTCATCCAGTTCATTTTAATGAAAAGGAGGCTTTAGTCCTGAAGTCAGGCTTCACAATCCCTGAAGAATGGATATTGATGAGGTCACCAAGGAAGAAGGATATCTATGCGATAAACATGGGTGTTTCTAATTCTTCAATGGTATCTACATGTTTACTATCCAAGGCTTCAGAAGCAGACGCGCTACTATGGCATAGGAGAATAGCACACCTAAACTGGAGAAAGATGAACTACATAACCAAAAATGGTTTAGTTTTGGGTGTACCACAAAAATGTTTCGAGTCTGAGGATAAGTGTGTTCCTTGTATGAAAGGAAAGCAGCATAAGAAACCACACAGATCTAAGACTGAGAACTCAATCTCCTCACCATTTGAGTTGCTACATATGGATCTCTTCGGCCCAATAAGCAAAAGAAGCATAGGTGGAAAATGGTATTGTCTAGTTGTCATAGATGACTATTCTAGATTCTCGTGGGTATTTTTCTTAGGATCTAAGGATGAAACTCCAGGTATACTAATTGAGTTTCTAGATCAAATTGAAAATGTATACAAAACGAGAGTTAAGCGTATTCGTAGTGATAACGTAACAGAATTCAAGAATTCGACGTTAGATATCTATTGCTTAAGCAAAGGGATAATTCATCAATTCAGTGCACCATATGAACCTCAACAAAATGGTGTGGCTGAAAGGAAGAACAGAACGTTGATTGAAGCTGCTAGAACAATGCTTGCAGATTCAAAGCTTTCGGTCATCTTTTGGGCAGAAGCAGTGAATACAGCATGTCATGTTCTGAATAGAGTTCTTACGGTGAAAAAGTATAACAAGACTTTTTATGAGCTTTTGAACAATAAGAAACCAAACTTAAAAGGGTTTGAACCCTTTGGAGTTGCTTGTACAATACTGAAAACTGGGAATCAAGCTAAATTTGGTGAGAAGGCTGACGAAGGATTTTTCTTGGGTTATATGTCTAATTCTCCAAATAAAAGGGTTTTCAATAAAGTCACTAGTCGTTTGGAGATAGTTTATAACATTGAAGTTACAAGTTATACACCGGATGTGCACAAGGGCTTAGATTGGCAATTTGATTATTCTGATCTTTTTGCATCTTTTAAAGTCCCGATTAGTGACTATGTTAGTGATTCAGAGATACCTGAGCATTTATTGTATGAAGATGCGGACATTGGTTCTACTTCAACATCGAGTGTTCCGAAATCTGGAATCAGGACAACAGATGACTCAAATGAAGCTTCTTCAAGTGGGTCTCAACAATTTTCAAAGGATAAGTATCAAGAAACAGAAGATTCTGAAGAGGATCTTTAAACGACGTTTGATGATGTACTTACTTCTTTGAACCATTTAAAGATCTCCTCAGCAAGTTCAGAAGAGATGCCTTCATTAGAAGAGATTGGTACTAACTTAGGAGATGAGTTAATAGTTGACCCTATACCGGTTACAAGAATGAGTAAGAATCATCCCGTTGAAAACATCATCGTTGATATTAATACTCCTGTTCAAACTAGGACTCAATCTAAAGCTAGTACATTTGAAAATTTAGAAAGCTTGTATACTGCTATGAAAGAGATAGGGATTCCTAATCAATGTCTATATTCATGATTTATCTCACAAGTTGAGCCTAAAAATGTGCAAATGGCTCTCAAAGAAAGCTCGTGGGTTGAAGCTATGCAAGAAGAACTGCAACAGTTCTCAAAATTACAAGTTTGGGAGTTGGTTGACCTTCCAAAGGGAGAATATCCAATTGGAACTAGATGGGTATTTAAGTGTAAGAGAGATGACCGGGGAGTCATTACTCACAATAAAGCTCATCTAGTGGTTCAAGGTTTTAATCAACAAGAGGGTATAGATTACAACGAAGTGTTTGCACCAGTTGCTAGGCTAGAAGCAATTAGAGTATTCTTAGCATTCACATCATTCTATGATATAAAGGTTTATCAGTTGGATGTTAAGAGTGCCTTTTTATATGGCAAAGTGGAAGAATTGGTGTATGCTGCTCAACCTCCAGGGTTTGTTGATCATGAGTATCCAGATAGAGTATATCGTTTGAATAAAGCTCTATATGGATTACATCAAGCACCGAGGATGTGGTATGCAACACTATCAACGTATCTACTTGATAATGGATTTACAAGAGGAGCAATTGATAGTACATTGTTTGTAAAATGGAAGAAGAAAGACTTTCTAGTAGTACAAGTTTATGTTGATGACATTATCTTTGGATCTTCTGATGAAAAGATGTGTCAAGAATTTGAGAAAGTCATGAGAAAAAGGTTTGAGATGTCTGCAATAGGAGAGTTGAAATTCTTCTTAGGGTTACAAGTTGACCAGAAGAAGGATGGATTCTTTATTCATCAATCTAAATATGTTTATGAGCTATTAGAACGCTTCAAGATGGATGAAGGTAAAGTCTACAATACTCCGATTCCAGTTAATCACAAACTAGGTCCGGATACATCAAGTGATCAGGATGTGGATCCTACTCTATATAGGGCCATGATTAGATCATTAATGTATTTGACTGCCTCTAGACCTGACATTATGTTTGCTGTTTATCTGTGCGCAAGATATCAGGCCAATCCGAAAGAGTCACATATGCAGGCTGTTAAACGGATCTTTCGTTACCTCAAAGGGAAACCGAAGCTGGGACTTTGGTATCCTACTGGTAGAGACTTAGATCTAGTAGCATATACTGATTCGAATTATGGAGGATGCAATCAGAATAGGAAGTCTACGACCGAAGGATGTCAATTCTTAGGAGGTAGATTAGTATCCTGGCAGTGCAAGAAGCAAAGCTCGGTAACCATTTCTACATGTGAAGCTGAGTATGTTGCAGCAGGCAGCTGTTGCTCTCAAGTTCTTTGGATACAACAGCAACTGCGGGATTATGGGTTAATCATAACCAATACTCCTATGATGATTGATAACGAATCTACTATGTCGATAACCAACAATCCTGTGAAGCACAGTAAACCTAAGCACATTGATATTCGACATCTTTTCATTAGAGACTGTGCTGAGAAGAAAATGATAAGGTTAGTTAAGGTTCCGACTGAGGATAACTTAGCAGACCTCTACACGAAGGCGTTCGACAGAGCAAGATTTGAGAAATTGGTTCAACTGAATGGAATGAGAAATCCAGAGTGATTAGTCTTCCAAGGGTATTTTTGTAATAATTAGTAGTTATTTTTGTGTACTCATTAAAAAAAAGGGGGGGGGGGCGTATAGCATTCAAGTGCTTGTTACCTGCGGGGAATCGCCTCCAATAAAAGAACAAAAGAAGTTCTTTTAGAAAAAGCTTTAAGTTTTTAGCTGTAAAAACTTGGAAAATGATAGTACATTAGGAAAGTAAACTTAAGAATAATAAACATAAGTGCTAAGATTGATGTGTTAGTAGGTTTCTATAAGTTGCACTAGAATAACGATTTTTAACTAGGATTACACTTATATTTATCTTATTATACACCTATATCCACTGATTATAACTTGTCCTTTTACTTAACAAGTGATAAGAATAACTTAAGTCTAGTCAGGTTCATTATACGATTTATTGGTAGGCAGGTTATGCTAAGATTTCCGAGCAGTTAAGAAGTACAAATTTCATGTGTCTTATCTTATGTGATCTGCTATATAACGTATGACATATGTCTTAATTGTTGAATGATAGTACTGCCATGCACTGTGATCTAAAATAATAAAAAAAATGATACAAAGTATCATAATGTCAAAAGGTGAGTTATATGTTTCTAAAGAGCATCATTTAGTAACCTCTACCTTACATATGAAAGATACAAAGTATCTAGTGTCAAGTGTATGTTATATGCTTCTAAAGAACATCATTTAGTAACCTCTACCTTGCTAATACAAGATACGGTGTTATGTGTTGTACTTGAATTCTTCAGTATGTTGTATAGTAGAAAACACTAGATATTTTGCACATTAACAATAAAAGTTTTGCTCAGAAATCTGTGTGTAATTTGTTTATGTGGACCATAATATCGGTAATCGTCTTGAACTGTCTATGATATTCGAACATTCACCTTTGTGAATAATAAGAAATAATAAGTTATTTTTCAATGAAGTGTTATATCATGTGGATAAAGGTACATAAGATATAATTTTATAAATATAAATTTATTACTGATTAAAGTTGTGATTTTATTGTGCTTATATGAATTTCATGAGGTATGTATACTAACAATCGTCTCAGGCTTATTACAATCTAATAAGTACAGCTTATTCTTTCTAATATGATCCCTAAGCAGTTAAAATTTTAAGCGTTTTATATTAAGTTAGTTTATTTTCTTAGAATGTTAGTAGTTTTATTATTTTAAGTTTTGTAACTATTTCTTAGAATTAATAAATAAAAGTTTTAATTATTATTCTTGTCTTATTTAGTGTTTACCCTTTGGATTTATTTTATACTGTGATATTCTTATATATGTTGAACAAATGTATCAACTTCAAGTGAAAAATGATTTATTTATTTTTGACTTGAATCTTGACTTACGGCCATTTTAATAGTGGTATAAGTAAAATATGCAAAAACATTTATTGTTTTGGCTACATAATTACTAAGATAATTATTTAATTACGTTTTAATTTATACTTTT
The DNA here is from genome assembly GCA_963422505.1 of Pseudognaphalium luteoalbum. Taxonomy (NCBI): domain Eukaryota; kingdom Viridiplantae; phylum Streptophyta; class Magnoliopsida; order Asterales; family Asteraceae; genus Pseudognaphalium; species Pseudognaphalium luteoalbum. Next base: position 44,746,266 of record OY730196.1, read on the forward strand.
CATTTAATTCGTTTTTTAAACTAACATTGTGAGTTTGACCAGTCAAACTTTGCGAGCCGAGTTGAAACATGCGAATCGAATAAAGGGTATAAAAGAAACAAGTCAAACGAACCAAACCCCACACTTTTTTACTTCCTCTGCGAACCGACTGCACTCCATCTGCGACTTGACCGAGGCGAAACGAACCGAATCCATTTTTCGGTTGATTTTCGGATTTTTCGAACAAGGAAGGAATTTTCGATCCGTTGAACTTATTCATCTTTTCATTACGCATCTATTGAAGTAAGATTCATGAGATTTCATCGTGTAATTTGTGAGAAATCGATCGGTTTATGTTTTCGAATGTTTCGGTTTGGTTTATCACGGATTTGAATCAAATTAGTGATATATAAAACCTAATTCATGTTAATAATGGCTAATCGAGGCTTAATAGACATGTTTTAATCATTTAATTGCTTCGAAAAATGTTTGAGTATTGATTTAAGTGTTGATCTCGTTAAACCGTCGGTCCTACGAACCGAGATCTATCTCGTTTCGTAGCCCGCTCCAACGAACCGAGACGAATTCTTGTTGACTTTCGTTGACTGCAACGAAACGAACTCGTTTCGTTTGATTTCGGTTGAACGAAACAAACCGAGATTTTTTTGTTGACTTTCGTTCACCGAAGCGAAACGAACTCACCTCGTCTGATTTCGTTTGACTTGGGTTGACCAGAGCGACTCGAATTCAACTCGCAAAGTTTCTGCGAAGCGAGTTGAAAGATTTAATTAATTTTATTTATATATTTTTTTAATTGACTTAGTTTGACTTTGAGAACTGAATTAACTTTGTTGACTTCAGTTGACTATGTAAAATTAAGTAAATTTTATAATCTTTCAATTATAACTTGTTTTCGATTTGAGAATCGTTTGGTTACAAATAATTAACAAGTTACTTGTTTTTACACGTTTAGACTTACGAACTCATGTTATAAGTTAAATATGTGTAATAATTTAACACTTTAAGTTATTTCATATCGAAAGTCTTCCGACTCATAGTGTAGTCGAGCAGCGTGTCCCGATATTTATCGGCGGTATGATAACTTAAATTGTTATTCTTAGCTAACGGAATTTATATATAATTTACAGAATATAATTGACAAGTTAATTTTTTTTAATTGTTCAATTAAGCTTCAGTGAATTACGTTATTAGTTGATAGTATACTTAGACGTTTGATGATCTTTTTGATCATAATACGTTAAAGTGTAAATTATCTAATGTTCGTTAACTTAATATTTTTGCTATTTGTGTAATTTTGAATTACAGATATGGCTAACAGATCTTTTGAGAAGGGTCACAACATATTGGTGAACTTAGATGTCAACGAGCGTGGTGCTGAGCGCTTTGAGCAGATTTTGACATACTTAGCACGTTCGAGAATTCGATTTGCTATTACCGAGTCACCTCCACTGAACAGAGATCTTCTTACACAGTTTTGGAGAAACATTTTTTATGACGCTGCTGCAAATCCTCCTACTATCCGTACGACGGTCAATCAGCATGCGATTTCGTTTACAACTGCTGATATTCGACAGATCTTGCAGTTGGGAACTGTAGAGCAAGAGACCAGTCTTTCTGCTTATTCTGCTGATTATATAGAAGGAGCTCTAGGTCGTACTGGATATTCTGGACCACGAAGAGGACGTCAGTTCGTCAAGGCCTTTGTTCTTGGCCAGTGGAGATTTCTATTTACAGTGATTGTTTCTATTTTTGGAAACAAGAAGTCAGGTTTAGATGAGCTCAGTCCAGAGCTTATGTCTGCGGTACTGTCACTGGTTTATAATAAACCATACAGTTTTTCTTCTTATATCTTCAATTCTTTTATCGGACAGATTACAGGAGCTGCACGGACGCAGTTTATTCTTTATCCCAGATTTTGCATGTTTCTGATTCGCAATCAAGTTCCGAATTTACCTGCTTATGTAGCTGATTTTCAAGTTGAGACCATAGGATTGAGAGGTTACAACGCTTGTTTTCTGTTATCCAAGCGTAAAGATGAGATCAAACCTGAGGCAGCTGATCTCTTTGGGCATCTTCTTGATGCTGATTATGTTGCTCCACCAAACAATGGTTGGATGGATGCCGGAGCTCACGTTCAAGCTCAAGCTCAACAACAACAACAACAAGCTCAACCTCAACCAGCAACAGAGCCACATGAGCTCATTGAGGATGTTTTACATCAGGCTGAACACCCAGGACAGCAAGTTGTGCCTGAGCTAGCTGCTGAGGTTCTTCATGAGGTTTTAATACAGAATGATGATGCTCATGATCCTCTTATTCAAGAGATTGATCAATATATTGATGTGGAATCTGTATAGGAAGCTGAGGCTGTTAACCCAGAGGTTACAATACCTGAGGGGGAACATAGTCATGGAGGTAGATCAGAGGTTTTACCTACTAAGGTATTATATCTGATTAATCTTCAATATATATTAAGCTTGTATGATAGAGCTCTACGCTAATCATAAATGTTTAATACATTCAATATTAGGATTCTGTTAGATCATCTGGAGGTCGTGATGGTGAGACGGCTTCAGATGGTGATTCTGAGAATACACCTTCTCCTCCTCTGTCCATTTCTGAAAAGAAGAGGAAGGGCAAGAGTATTATGGAGGAAGGTCCTGATGAGACTGATACTCCGTTGATAAAACGTCCGAGGACGTTGACTATCGGAGAAGGTTAGTATTAATTATGGAGTTCAATAATCTTAACTTGTTGTTTATCAGGAGTTAAACTAAGACAGTTCACTCTGTATACAGTTGCTCAAGATACACCACAGGTAGAGAAGGATACACCGGTGGTTTCTGAACCGATATCTTTACCACTTCAGGTATGAGATATAAGTTTTATAACTACAAGTGTTATGCAATTAATTAGAGTTTGAGACAAGAGTAATTTGTATCAATTACTGATTTTAATTTAACTTCAGCATGAGATTGCTGATCTAGTTCGTGCGGCTACTTTTCCGACGACCAAAGGAACTAGATTTGCGGCGGGCTTGCTTACGCATGCCTTTGGACCTACAACGATCTCTATTACTCCATCGACTGATGCAGAAAGGATTACGTCCTTAGAGTCGAGAGTAAAGGATTTAGAGAAGGTTGTTTCTCAGATTCCGGAGCTGGTGGCGAATAATCTTCTTCTTGCACAGCAGGTGACTCAACAGAGTCAAACATACAATCTACTGCTGAAGACTCATACCACATTACTTGATGATTTTACTACCCAGCGACTGAAGCTTGATTCACTAGAACGTCTAGTGTTAAGAGTGAATTCAGGACAGTCTGCTCAGGGGGAGATATTGGCATACTTAGAGTCTTGTAAGGAAGATGAGCTGAGGAAGAAGAGAGATTCAGACAAAGACGATGATCCCAATGCACCAGAAGGTGGTGAGCAGACTGGTCCTTCAAAGACTGGTGAGCAAGCTACAATTCAGGGGGAGTCTGGTGGTGATGCAAGTGGTGCTGGAGCTGGTACAAGTGCTGATAAGACTGCACCGGTTCATACAGAAGCTGGTAAAATAGCTTAGTATTAGCATAGTGTAGTAATTATTGGGGTTAATTTGTACTGAATAATTGTAACTTAATATTTTGGTAATATATTCGGATTGAGATTGTAATTATAAGTTAAATATATTAGAAATTAATTAAGTTATTTGATTTTGAAAAGTTAAATAAATTAGTGATCGAAAGTCTTCCGACTCATTGAGTAGTCGTGCGGCGTGTTCTGATTTATTTCAGCGGTCAAAATTTTATTTTAACTTAGACATTTTAGACTTGAGGGTTTATATAAACTAACAAGTTATAAATGTGATAGTTTTAACTAGACAAATGATATATAAGTTAAGGAAATAATTGAAAGTTAAGTTGTTGCGATATAACAGTTCAATTAAGTCTTGGAAATTATGTAAGGTAATTAATAGTGAATTTAAATGCTTGGTGATTATTCACAATGCATTAGAATTTAAAGTTAATTAATATTTGTTAAGTGTTTATAAGACTTAAGAATTCTTTGATTGATTCAAGGTAATTAATAAAAGAATTATAAGCTATATAGATTGGTTATACTAACACAATTGAAATAAATAATGAAATTCTTAGATTGATTCAGAGAAATCAATAAAAGAATTTATATTATTAATTTGATTTGTGTAGGTATGGAAATGCTAGAATTAAGTGACTCTGGAAGTGATATACTTGATGAAGAATTGATTTTGATCTTGAAGAAGGAGAATTTTTACTACTTGAAGATTGGACTGTTGTACCTGAGAATGTACAAGACATTGGTGTAGATCCAGATGCAAATATTGATGAACACCATGTGAGTCCATCTAGGACAGAGGTTATTATTGAAAATGATCAAGGTCCAACAGTGGTCAATGTAGATGAAGAAATCGATGACTCAACCGATTCTGAAAATGATGAAACCTTGATTCCTACAAAGAATCCAGCAGTTTTTCTTAGAAAACTTCCAAAACAAAAAAAGAAGGTTGGAGTTTCTGAAGTTGATATAACTGGGAAACGGGAACCTAAAAGAGGGATTGTTGGATGGTACTTTAACTCTGAGCTGAAGCTTTTTGCTATCAAAAGGTTTGATGGAGTTCAATATTTTGAGAGAAAGCTTATAGTGTTCAGTTCTCTACCAAAATTTGAAATTAGAGACTTGGCTAGATTATCTCTAAAGAACCCAAGTGATGATTTTGTTGGTTGATATGTAGAACATGTAATCAAGACTGAGGTTCGAACAGGAAAATTTGAAAAGATTAAGCCAAGGAAAGGAAAAACAATCAAATTGAAGGAACGAAGTCAAAGGACGGGAAGAAGAAGGAGAAAGAAAGTTTATCCAGCTGTTAGATGTGTGCAGCAAGTTCCACTGAAGACAATGCCACAAGATATTCTGGGAAATATGAAGAGTTGGCATGTGGATTCAGAGACTGGAGAAGCTGTCATGGTTAAATCTGATGATGAGGTTGAAGGTGGTGAGAGAGAAATCTTCAGAGTTTATGACCATCGACACCTAATGAACATGTCGAAGAAAGATTTGATAAAGTTGAATGAAAATAGAATCTTGTCGACAGTAGCATGGGGTGATTTAGCACGTGATTATCAAATGATGGTTAAGACTTGTATCAAATTGAAGATTTATGCTGGAAGTAAGATTTACAAGTAAAGATCAAAGACAACTTGAAGACATAGTAGCATAGACGCTAGAGCTATTGTCAAGGGGGAGTCTGTTGGGACATGTATGTGTGACAACAGATCTAGCTTGTAATAGTACTAGTGATTATTGTAATCAAGTTCGTACAATTGATTTGGATTTGTAAATTATATTAGTTTGGTATTAATATTCGTTAAATATATTAGTATGTTAAAGTATTAGACTAATATCGATTACGAAACTACAAACTAATCCTGCGAGATGAGATCTCAAGTCGCAGAAATTGATCCTGCGAGATGAGATCTGGGCTCGCAAGAGTGACTGCGAACCGAGTCGAACTGGGCTTGGTCGTGGGCTGCGAGCTGAGTCGAATCGCAGAGCCCATCGGCCTGCGAGCCTAGATTGGCTGAAACATATAAATACTTAAATAGATCAAATCGGTTGATAACTTTTGCAATTTGATTTTCCAGAGAACTTTAAACAATTCTAAGCATTCATAAGGTTAGGTATTGATCGATTAATATTAATTAATCGATACAAAACCTTGTTGATTAATCAATTCGCTATTATCTTGCGAAATAATTCATTCACAATCTGTAAACCAAGTATTGAGGGATTCCGCACCTAAATACTTAAAGATAACCTCGTTATCGATTCAATACATACGGACTTGCATGCTACTTTGTCTTCTAAAGCCTTGGTTGTTCAACAACTGGATGGTTCTTATGACTAGAAAGCTTCAACTGAAGAAGCTCTTATGGCTGAAATTGAAGATCCAGTTAAGAAGGATGTGACACCATCTTACATGCCTACTGCTGAGGATTATCAAATGAAAATTCCTGAAATGAAGATTCCAGCAGCTGAAGATGATGTGTTAGACTTGGGGTCAACTAAAGATCTTTGTCCAGAAGACTTTATGGCACAAATGGTTGAACTCCAAACTGATAAGAAACGGGTATATCTTGATGTTCCTACTCTTATAGATGTATGTCAATTAGTGACTAGTTTACAAGCCCAAGTTAATGTATTTGCTGATTCACATAAGGCTTTAACATCTGAACTAGAATTGGCTAAAATTGACGTACGTAGGTTAAGGGAGGACAAGCTAGACCTTAAGAAGCAGATTAAGTCCTATATGGCAGATAAGACCTTAGAAACACTATTAATGAACAATCTGTGACTATTGATGGTCTTTATTTGAACTTAAAAGACTTAAATCAAGGTGTAGCTGAAAAAGACAAAGAATTAGCTGAGTCTAAGGTTAAGTTAGTTGAGCTTAATCATAAGTTTGAAAGTTATAGAACATCTTCTTTGGCTATGGACTCTGTAATTGATGCTTAACGTAGTGTAAAGAACAAGACTGGCTTAGGCTATAGTGATGTTCCTCCACCTTTTAACGCAAATTACACTACTACTAATGTTGACCTAGAGATAACTGATGCTACTGCAAATTCTGATGTTCAAATACCCAAAGAATCTAAAGCTTCTAAGATACAGAAGGATGTTCTTAAAGAACAATCATCTAATTTTGGTAAGACATCAGCTTCTACCAATGTACAATTTGTCTCGGGTGGGATGCTGAATGATACCAAAGTAGATGATAAGGTTATTAAGGAACAAATTGACGGACCTTTAGTGTCTAAGACTCAGATTGAGAATAAGGCAAAAGACGTTAAGTCACAGAAACAGATGTCTTGCTTTAAGTGCCACCAAAAGGGGCATGTAGCTTCTTGTTGTCCCAATTAGAAGTTGGAATCTATACATAAGCCCGTGAATAACGAAAAACCAAAAGTTGTAGATAGGTCTAGTGCCAAACCGGGGTTGGGAATTAAACCTGTGACTAAACCTGTAAACATGTTGAAAAGAGACATTACAAATAGTGTCTCACCTCCTAAACCTAAGAGATCTTATACTCAAAGTGATAATAAGTTCAATAAACCTAGAGATAAGACACCTTCGAGGTTTAGGACTCCTAGTAGAAACCATAGTCAGTTTGAAAATGGTTCTACCTCACTTTCACAAGAGTATAGTAGTATGCCTAGGAGGTCTTCTACTCACTCTCCTCATAGGCATAAGACTATTAATCATCAACAAGCTCAACCTCTTGTAAAAGTCACCAAGACTCCCGATGGGAATAGTTATGGTTACTTTAAGAAATTTCAGATTGTTGATGATAAGGGACAACCCAAGACCGTAATGGCTTGGGTCCCTCTTGAAAACTAACTGTGTACAACTTGTCATGTGCAGGAGCAGACTGTGAACAAAGAGAGCTGGTGGTATGTAGACAGTGGATGCTCGAGACACATGATAGGGGAAAGAAGTCTACTGATGGACTTCAAAGGTGGTTTGAAATAGCAAGTAAACTTCGCTGGTGATAAAGGAGGAGTAATTACGGGAAAAGGAAAAGTTTTGAATGGAACTTTGCAACAACCGCCAAATTAGGACTAGTGATTAGTACCTAATAAATTGTTAATACATGTAATTAGTCCTTAGATTAGGATGATTAATGTATCTTAATATATATTGTTGAATATATACAAATATGCGATTTAATTAAATCGTACACATCTCTAAATCGAATGGACTTCGATTCAATTAAATACGGACGTTGGTGATCAATTTTATTAAATAATATAAAATTATTTAATAACGATATCATACCCAAAATCTTATTTTGATAATATTTTAATTACATTTCGTATCGTATAATAAACGTCTACGCGACTTAAACATTTAACATGCAAACAAACGAAACAAGTATAAGTTATATTTTTATAACTTAAATTCTAAAGGATTCGGTTAAATACTTCAACTAAAATGTTGAATAATTAATCGTATTTTAAAACTTATAATTGAACGCGTATAAAACTATTTAAACGTTTAAAACAACCGGGGAAATGAACACCGCATGAAGCGCGTGTACACGGGATTAAAAATGGAGACCCACACCATGGTGGGCCCCCACCGAATCAGCCACAAAGGGGAGGGACCCCATCCCCTCACCCTCATTTCTCACCTCACTCTCTCTCTCTCTCTCTCGTCACTCTCTTTTCTCTCTTTTCTTTCATAAACCATCCACACCACCACCACCTTTAAACCACCAAATACTACTACTAAACGACCCTAAATCTCGAAGCTCATTTGGGGAAAAAGATTCACCGCGACACGATCTACATTTCCGTCTTTCCGAAATTCTCACGCACTAACTTGTAAGTTTCTGACAAAACCTGCAACTCCTCGATTTTTAGTGTTTTCAAGTAATAATTGCTTATTTAAGCTTGGAATGTCCAAATATGGGTTGGGTAAAAGTATCGGACCAAACGGTCACCGGAAAACATGTTTTCGGCTCAAATTCCGGCCAACAGCGCGTTATGTCGCAGAGGCTCCAGGCCACCTGTGACATAAGCTTTTATGTCGCTAAATCAGGCCTTATGTCGCCACTATGTCGCACTAAGTACGGATGTCGCACATAGCGACATCGACCCCTACATCGCAAAGACCAACAACGTCGCATATAGCGACATCAGACTCAACGTCGCATTAAATTGTGAATGTCGTACTTAGCGACGCCATGATCAATGTCGCAGTCATGGCCTGCGACACTACGCCTAATGTCGCACCTAACGTCGTAGATAACAGAACCCAGAAAACTCAGATTTTACTAAGTGTCGAGACCTGAAATTTTATCACTTGATTTTGCCCAAATTCAAATCTCAGATGCGTTTTTCACCAAAGCAATGTAGTAGATATAAAAGCTCGACCCCAGCCAGGGGCTCTGCCCCTTGGACCCTGCCAGGGGCTGCCGCCCCTTGGACCCCGCTACCAGGGGCGCTGTCCCCGGACCCCCGTCATCCAGGAACTTGTAAATACTTTTCACACTAAGTGTTGAACACTTACAAATAATGAAACCTGATACAACGATACATATAATAATAACACTTTGGATTATTATTACAAACCGTCACCAATGGGCCATGTTTATTTTCAAATTACAAACGAATTACTAAACAAACGCTTGAACATTTCCTAGTTGAGTGGACAACTAGCATGGGTGATCTTTTAAGACACCAACTTATTTACTTGTTTACTTACAACCTTGTACGTTTCGGACACCAGAAGGTTGCACGGTTCGGAGAACCAACATACGGGATTACACCTGACACCCTTACGGACTCACATCCAGTCTACTTGTTTGATCTCCAAAACATACTTGCTAGACTTAGGTGAGTCTTATAGCTCCACTTTTACTATTTTACTTATGGGGTGAGATACATTGCTTACTTTTCATGAACACAAGTACTGAACTACTCAATTTACTATACGGATTGCATGAGTTACTTACCATTTACTGAAGTCCCTCCATCATACATCGTTAATTATGGACTTAAGCGTGAACACTAGTTAATGGATCCATTAGGGAAATGACCCTCCCCGCCCGGGGTAGTAGCGCTACCACGAACCGTACTGTATAAACGGGCGACTATCATTCGTTACTTACACTTGCTCAGTTTTGAGCATGTCGCGGGGGCAACTTATTACTTACGGGTTAAGCTTCGATTATGAGCCTTATGGCAATGGTATAAACTTACATACATTTGCAGGATTGCAAATACTTGATTTACGCCTGCGGGCACCACTGATAAAATCTTGTGTTCAAAATCTGATATTACTTACAAACCTGTGAGATTCACCAACATTCGTGTTGACCTTTTTAGCATGTATTCTCAGGTATGCATACGGAGTAGGATTACTCCCGGACTTAGCTAGAGTCGCATGATTTCAACATAACTGCATTAACAGAGATTCTTAGCATTATCTTTTGTATATTTCGATTATGTAATAGAATCTCCCGCCTTACGCGTGGACTCTAGGAAATTACAACTTTTGTATCGAAAACAATATGTTTCGAAATGATTTACTATGAAATGTAACTATTTTCTATAAACGTCTCATTTAGAGGTCGTTTGCTTGTGATTATGTGTTATGATATTTGATTAGTAGCGCCTCGTGTTGACTTCTGCTGCATTATAAATTTGGGGGTGCTACAAACTTTGACTCTTGAAGATGTGAATTTTGTTGAAGAACTAACTCACAACTTAGTGAGTGTTTCCCAAGTCTGCGATAAAGGTCATTCAGTTCATTTCAATGAAAAGGAAGCCTTAGTCGTGAAGCCGGGATTTGTTATTCCCGAAGATTGGATATTAATGAGGGCACCAAGGAAGAAGGACATTTATGCTATCAACATGGGTGCTCCGGTTACTTCAATGGAGTCTACATGTCTATTATCCAAGGCTTCAGAAGCTGACTCTATTCTATGGCATAGGAGAATGGCACACTTGAATTTTCGGAAAATGAATTATATAACCAAAAATGGTTTACTTATGGGTGTTCCACAGAAACGTTTTGAGTTTGAAGACAGGCGTGTTTCTTGCTTGAAAGGAAAACAACATAAGAAACCACACAAGTCTAAAACCAAAAACTCAATCTCCTTGCCATTTGAATTGCTACATATGGATCTCTTTGGCCCAATAAGCAAGAGAAGCATAGGTGGCAAATGGTACTGCCTGATTGTTACAGATGATTTCTCTAGATTCTCATGGGTATTCTTTTTAAAATCTAAGGATGAAACTCCAGGAATGCTTATGGAGTTCTTAGATTTAGTAGAGAATGTCTATAAGATGAGAGTAAAGAGGATTCGTAGTGACAATGGTGCAGAGTTCAAAAATTCTACGTTGAATGTTTATTGCTTAAGTATAGGAATTCAACATCAATTCAGTGCACCATATGAGCCACAGCAAAATGGTGTTGCTGAAAGGAAGAATAGAACTCCAATTGAGGCAGCGAGAACCATGCTTGCTGATTCATGGCTTCCGGTCATCTTTTAGGCAGAAGCGGTGAATACAGCATGTCATGTTCTGAATAGGGTTTTGACTGTTAAAAAGCATAACAAGACATGTTATGAACGTTTGAAATAAAAGAAACCTAATTTGAAGGGATTTGAGCCCTTTGGTGTATCATGCACCTTATTGAAGACTAGTAATCAACCTAAGTTTGGGGAAAAGGCTGACGAAGGATATTTCCTAGGTTATATTCCTAATTCACCAAACAAGAAGGTTTTCAATAAAGTCACTAGATGCATGGAAACTATATATAACATTGAAGTTACCAGTTATACTCATGACAAACACAAGGGATTAGATTGGCAATTTGATTATTCAGATCTATTTAAGTCATTTAAAGTCCCTATAAGTGACTATGTGGTTAATTTGGAAATCCCGGAACATTTATTGTATGGTGATGGGGACACTAGCCCTACACATACATCGAGTGCTCCTTCATATTGGATGTCTGCAGATAAACCATATACTAGTGCTTCAAAAGAGCCCTCAGTAGAAAAACCTCAAGAGCAAGACAAGTTGTCGGAAGTTACTCAAAGGGTATTGGATAATATCTTTACCCCTACAAGGGAATTGAGAGAAAGAATAACTTCTGATGAGATGTATAGTACTGATGAGCATATGCCACCACTAAAGGAGATTGACACCAATTTGGATGATGAGATACTTGTTGAACCAGTAACTGTGACTCGAACAAGTAAGAATCATCCGTTGGAAAATATCATTGGTGATCAAGACATTCCAATGTTAATCAGGAGTCAAGCTAAAACTAGTACTTCTAAATACACCAGCTTATACGTGTCAATCAAAGAAACTGGGATCACCAATAAATGTCTTTATGCATGCTATATCTCCCAAGTTGAACCTAAAAACATTCAACTGGCGCTAAAGGAAAGCTCGTGGGTAGAAGCTATGCAAGAAGAATTGACTCAGTTTAAAAAGCTGAACGTTTGGGAGTTGGTTGATTTACCTTCTGGTGAATATCCAATTGGAACTAAATGGGTCTTTAAGTGCAAGAGAGACGATCGGGGTATTGTTACTCGCAATAAAGCTCGTTTAGTAGTTCAGGGTTTCAATCAAGAAGAAGGGATAGATTATAACGAGGTGTTTGCACCAGATGCTAGGCTTGAAGCAATAAGGGTATTCTTATCATTTGCAACTTACAAAGAAATTAAAGTGTATCAGTTGGATGTTAAGAGTGCCTTTTTGTATGGCAAAGTACAAGAATTGGTGTATGTCTCTCAACCACCATGGTTTGTTGATCCAGATTATCCAGATAGAGTATATCGGTTGAATAAGGCTCTATATGAATTACATCAAGCACCTAGGGCATGGTATGAGACACTATCAAAGTACCTACTTGAGAATGGATTTACAAGAGGTTCAATTGATAGTACACTTTTCGTTAAATGGAAAAGGAATGACTTTCTGCTTGTTCAAGTATATGTTGATGACATCATTTTTGGGTCTTCTGACGAAAAGATGTGTCAGGAATTTGAGAAAGTCATGCGAAAAAGGTTCGAGATGTCTGCTATGGGAGAGTTGAATTTCTTCTTTGGATTACAAGTTGATCAAAAACAAGATGGTATGTTCATTCATCAAACAAAGTACACTTATGAACTATTAGAACGATTTAAGATGGATGAAACGCGTGTATATCATACTCCTATTCCAGAAAATCATGGACTTGGTCCAGATACATCGAGTGACAAAGATGTGGATCCTACTCTTTATAGGGCCATGATAGGGTCACTAATGTATCTTACTGCATCTAGGCCTGATATAATGTTTGCAGTATGTATCTGCGCAAGATATCAAGCTACTCCTAAAGAGTCTCATATGCAAGCTGTTAAACGAATCTTTCGTTACCTCAGAGGGAAACCGAAGCTGGGACTTTGGTATCCGACTGGAGGAGACTTAGATTTTATTGCTTACACTGATTCTGATTATGGAGGATGCAATCAGAATTGAAAGTCCACAACTGGTGGATGTCAGTTTCTAGGTGGAAGACTAGTGTCTTGGTAGTGCAAGAAGCAAACCTTAGTAGCCATTTCTACGTGTGAAGCTGAGTATGTTGCAGCAGGCAGCTGTTGCTCTCAAGTGTTGTGGATTCAACAGCAAATGAGAGATTATGGATTAAACTTGACCAACACTCCGATGATGATTGACAATGAATCCACCATTTAAATAACCAATAATCCTGTAAAGCACAGAAAATGGAGCACATTGATATTCGTCAACAGTTCATAAGAGACTGTGCTGAAAAGAAGCTTATTAAGTTCGTCAAGGTTCCATCAACAGACAACTTGGCAGACTTGTACACAAAAGCTTTTGACAGGAATCATTTTGAGACGTTGGTTCAACTGAACGGAATGATTAATCCTGAATAACTAGTCTTCCAAAGGATATGTAATAGTTAGTTGTTGGTTTATTTATGTCTTATATTAAAAAAAAGGGAGAGCGTATGACATTCATTTGCTTGTTACCTTAGGGGAATCGCCTCCGATAAAAGAACAATAGTAGTTCTTTTAGAAATTGTTTAAGTTTTTGTTTGCAAAAACTTGGGAGATGATAGTACATTAGGAGAATAAGCTCAAGAATAGTTACCTTAGTAGATTCCTATAAGTCACCCTAAGATAATGAAGTTAACTAGGACTTGACTTATATTTATCTTATTATACGCCTATATCCACTGATTATAACATGTCTTTTTACTTAGCTAGTGATAAGAATAACTTAAGTCTAGTCAGCTTCATCATACGATATATTGGTAGGCAGATTATGCTAAGATTTCCGAGCAGTTAAGAAATGCTAATTCACGTGTCTTATCTTTTGTGAAACTGCTATATGATGTATGACTGTTGTCTTAATTGTTGAATGATAGTAGTGCCATGCACTGTTATCTAAAACAAAAACAGAAGGATATAAAGTATCAAAATTTCAAAAAGGTAAGTTATATGTTTCTAAAGAGCATCATTTAGTAACCTCTACCTTACATATAAAAGATACAAAGTATCTAGTGTCAAGTGTATATTATATGCTTCTAAAGGATATTATTTAGTAAATCCTACCTTAAAAATAAAAGATACAGTGTTATGTGTTTTACTTGAGTTCTTCAATATGTTGTATAGTGGAAAACACTAGATTTTGTTCATATTAACAATAAAAGGTTTGCTCAGAAATCTGCGTATAATTTATTTATGTGGATCATAATACCGGTAATCGTCTTGAACTATCCATGACAAATGAACATTCACCTTAGTGAATAATATGTTATAAAGAAATAATAAGTTATTTTTCAATAATGAGTTATATTGTGTGGATAAAAGTAACTAAGATATAATTTTATAAATATAAGTTTATCACTGGTTAATTTGTGATTTGTTTATGCTTATATGAATTTCATGAGGTATGTATACTAACAATCGTCTTAGACTTATTAAAAATCAAATAAGTTTAGCTCATTTTTTCTAATATAATACCTAAGCAGATAAACTCTTGATTGTTTGATGATAGGATTTTTAGTTTATGATTAGTAAATGTGTGTATTTTTATTTTTATTTTTGTAATTCTTTGCCTTATAAATTAATAAAGTTTTTTAATTTAATTTATTTATTGAGTTATCCTTTGGAATTAAGTTAAACTGCAATTTATTGTTTCGTATTGAATAAATGTGATAAAAACGCGGTGGATAGTTAAATTAGGTTGACTAGTGACAATAAATAAAAGTCCAATTTATATTTAAAGCTAAAATTCGCATTTTTTGTCAAACAAGCGAAGTTGACCAATCAAACTTGCGAAGTGAGCTTAGAGTATAAAAGGGATAAGTCAAACGAGTCAAACCTCACTTTCCACATTACCCTGCAAAGCGAACTCAACCTACATGCGAGGAGAATTTCTGCGACGCGAAACGAACAAACTTTTTGGCTGATTTTTGAGATTACATGAACAATGAACGATATTTACTCCGTGAAACTTAGACTACTTTCGATTTCGCACATTTTAATGTAAGTTTCAAAAGCTATCGTTGCGTATTCATTGAGTAATCGCTCGTTTTATGTTTCGAGGGTTTCGGTTTAATCTTTCACGGATTCGATGAGATTTAGTGAATGATAGAACTTGAAATTCATAGGATTTGTTGATTGATGTATACCGCAAAAGTTTGATCATTTAATTAGGGTTTAAGTAGTTGAATCGATGTTTTAATTTCGAAGTGGTGCCGCAGACGCTCCTGCGAACCGAGATTCAAACTCGGTTCGCAGCTCGATCCTTCGAAGCGAGCTGAGTCATTTAGGACTCGACTCGCAGACTTCCATTGCGAAGAGAGATGAAAGTTTGAATCGCTTAGACCCAATTTGACCATACCGAGGTGAAACTCGACTCGTTGTTGCATTCTGCGAAGCGAGGTGAAACCATTGACACTATGAAGCGAGTTGAAACTTGCGATGTGAGTTGAAATTGTTGACTTTCGTTGACCAAAACAAGCTGAGACTTGACTCGCAGTCACTACTTGCGAAGCGAGTTGAGCCAGTTGACTTTTGTTGACTTAGAAAACCAAATTTAAAATTTTCTCCTTTAACTATATTTGTGAACTGGACGTTTGATTTATTCGATATTTAGTTTACATAATCAATGTTTTAAACTTGTTTTCGATTTTAGAACCTTAAGGTTACAAATAATTTACAAGTTACATTTTTTTTAATACACGTTTAGGCTTATGAACTCTCGTTAATAAGGTAAATATGTGTAAAACTTTAGAACTTTGAGTTATTTCATATCGAAAGTCTTCCGACTCATAGCGTAGTCGAGCGGCGTGTCCCGATTGTTGTCGGTGGTATGATAACTTAAAATTTAGCTTGAAACTAACGAACGGTATATAATTTTGGGAAAATAATTGTACTTTACAATTCAATTAAGTTCAATATATTAAGTTACTTGTTAATAGTAAACTTGGATACGTGATGATCACTTGATCATAATACATTGAAGTTTAAATTAACTAATGTTCGTTAGGTTAAGCTAATTGTCGTTTGTGTAAAAACTGATTACAGATATGGCTGCTAGAACTTTTGCGTCTACTCACAATATTCTGGTAAATCTGGACGTCAATGAGCGCGGTGTTGAGTGCTTTTCAGAGATCTTGACGTACTTGGCTAGATCACGTATTAGATATGCCATTACAGAGTCTCCACCGATCTCTCAGAGTATTCTGAATCAATTCTGGGAGAATATCAAGTACGATGCTGCGGCTAACCCTCCGATGATTCGGACGAGGTTAACCAACATCCAGTTGTCTTTTCGGCTAATGACCTGCGTCAAATTTTGCGTCTAGGCACTGTTGATCAAGAAGCTGGTCCCTTTGCTTATTCTACTGATTTCATTAAGAGGCTTTAGGCAGAATGGGATATTCTGGTCCCAAGAGAGGCCGTCAGTTCATCAAGGCCTTTGTGCTTGGACAGTGAAGATTCCCGTTTCATATTATTGTTACTATTTTCGGTAACAAAAAGGCGGGATATGATGAGCTGAGTCCTGAGCTGATGTCTGGGTTACTGTCCCTGGTGTACAACAAACCATACAGTTTCTCTTCTTATATTTTTAGCTCCTTTATTGGTCAGATACTGGGGCAGTCAGGATGAAGTTTCTGATATATCCGCAATTTTGCATGCTTATTTTTCGTCATCGGATTCCTGACTTGCCAGCTTTTGCACCCGATCTGCATGTTGATAGGATTGGGCTGAGAACATACAATGCATGTTTTCAGAATTCTGCTAAGTGTCCTGATCACATCAAGCCGGAAGCTTGTGATCTTTTTGGATATCTTTTGGATGAGCATTATGTTGCTCCGACCAACAATGGTTGGATGGATGTAGGAGCTCAAGCTCAAGCACCACCACAGCCTCAACCTGCAGCTAAGCCTCAGGAGCTGATTGAGGATATTTTGATACAAGCTGGTCAGCAGGAACAACATGTTATCCCTGAGATTGCGGCTCAGGTTGTGCAGGATGTACTGGGACATCAAGAGATGTTACCGACCCAGTACTTCAAGCGAGTGAGGATTATCAACCTCAGGTATTTAATTTTGTACTTAAATATAATTATATTGAAACGTAGATGATAGAGATTAATATCTAATCATAAAAGTTTAAATATACTACATCACAGGAGGATGTTGGCCCAAAGGTGGTTAGACCTTAGGGCAATTTGAGGCACACCGGACCGGATGCTGAGACATCTGGTAGTTTGGGTAAAGAGGGTGCCATGGCATCTGATTCTGATTCTGATGATGAGGATATGGATGATGATACTGATCCTTGATCCAGGTTTCCTACGGGTATTCCTTCGGGTATGATCAAGAAAGGATCAAGGGTATTCATGGATCCAACCATCAAGGGCAAGAATAAAGCCGATGAGAAGGATCCTGATTATCATTTAATTGATGAGGATTCAGAGGATGATGAGGATACACCTCTTGTGACATCACGCAGGAAGCGTATACGCTCTGCTACTACCCAGTTAACTATTGGGGATTTGTCTCGTCTAGGTAACTTTTTATACTTAAGATTACTTGTAGTATGCTGTACATTCTATTCTAGAGACTAAGATAGATATTTTCTATAACAGTAGCTAGGGAAAGACAGCCTGCTCAGGCTAAACCTAAGAGGCAACGATTGACTTCTTCTGTGTCTGAAACCTCAGAGAAGGTTAGAGATACATATTATGTTAATATTGCTTACTTAATCAGTGATTGGGACAGATTATTCTGTGACGTTTACTGATTTAAGTTATTTTTAGGTACCTGCTACTACTACTCCTACTTCTCAGTTTCCGACTAATAAGGCTAGTCATGTTGCTGCGGGTTTGCTGAGTGATGCATTTGAACAGTTGGTTCAACAACAAGTACGATCTGCATCTGCACAGCCTGTTGCTCCGCCTGCACAGCCACCGGTAAAAGCTTTTGAACAGGTTTCCAGCTTGGAATCTCGCATTCATACTCTCAAAGCTCAGCATGTGACTCTTGCCAAAGCTTTAACGACTCAGGGTCAAGCTTACAATGACCTCTTGAAAGATAATGAGCCGGCTGGTCCTTCAAAGACTAGTGAGCAAGCTACAATTCAGGGGGAGTCTGAGTCTGCTGGTGCTGGTGCAAGTGGAAATGGAGCTGGTGAGAAGTAGTTATGCTTTCTAATTTGAAACTGATATACTTTTGTAATCTTAGATTGATTGTAATATTATTTATAATCTTTGAAAGATTAATGTTTTGTAAGTATAGAAGTTAATTTGGTATAAGATGTAGACTTGTGATTTTACATATAATAAGTGAAAATTATATAAGATTTAGATTTGAGATGTTTTATAACAAGTTAAAATTATATAAGATTAATAATTAGTTGTGATTATACGATTGAGATAAATTAGGAAATTCTTAGATTGATTCAGGGTAATCAATGAATGGATTTATATTATATTATCTAATTCATGTTATTTAAAATGATTATGATCTAGAGGTCGAAGTAGAATGTTGAAAGTGATTCTGATATTGAGATTATTGATGAGGTCGAAGTAGAAGTTGATTATGATCTAGAGGAAGGTGAATTTGTACCTCCTGAAGATTGGACTTCTATTACTGATGTTGGGTTAGTTGAAGGTGTTGATCTTGATGCTGATATTGATGAACATATCATAAACTCTTCAAAGACTAATGTGATTATTTAGGATGAAGAAGGAGAAAGAATTATAGATTTGGATGAATATCTAAATGAATCAACTGATTCTAATTCTGAAGAAAATTTTCTTGATAGTCATAAAGATAATCCGATATTTAAGCCTTTGGAGAAGAAGAAAAAGGCAAAGATTTCGATATCAGAAGTTGATATTACTGGGAAATGTGTACCTAAGAAAGGTATAATTGGATGGTATTATGATGCAGATCTGAAGCTTTTTGCAATCAAAAGATATGACGGAGTTCAATATTTTGAAAGAAAGCTTGCAGTTTTCAGTTCTTTACCAAGGTTTGAAATTCGAGACTTAGCTAGATTGGAAATGAAGAACCCTAGTAATGATCCTTATGGAAGGTATGTCGAAAAGATAATCAAGACTGAGGGTTGGTCAATGAAATTTGAATGTATTAAGCCAAGAGTTGGTAGGACTATCAAGTTAAAAGAAAGAAGTCAAAGAACAGGAACACGACTGCATAAAAAGATATATCCAGCAGTTAAATGCATACAGCGGATACCGTTAAAGCTTATGCCTCAGGATATTCTGGGAAATATGAAGAGATGGCATGTAGAAGCTGGAACTGGTGAAGTGGAAGGTGGTGAGAGAGAACTTTTGAGAGTGTATGATCATCGACACTTAGTGAATCTTTCCAAGAGTGACTTGTTGATGGAGATTTGGGAAGAGATTATCAGCTAATGGTTAAGACTTGCATTAAACTGAAGATGTATGCTGGAAATAAAATTTACAAGTGAAGATCAAAGACAACTTGAAGACATAGACGCTAGAGCTATTGTCAAGGGGGAGTCTATTGAGACATGTTATTGTGACAACAGATCTAGCTTGTAATAGGACTAGTGATAATTGTAATCAAGTTTGTAAATTGGTTTTGAGTTGTAATGAAAAATATTAGTTGGTAAACATATTAGAGTTAAATATTAAATGCTGAAATATGTTGACCAAAAGCTGACCATGACCTGCGATGCGAACTAAGTGAGTTCGCAGGGCAGGGCTGCGAAGCGAGTTGACTGGATTCGTTGGGCCAAGCTGGGCTGCGAACCGAGTCGGTTCGCAGAGCCCATCAGCTGCGAGCCGAGATGAATATTTATGCAAATTAGGTTTTAAACCTAATTAACTTTTGCCATCTGCTAATTACGAACGAATTTGTGTTTCCAGAGCTTTCAACATATTTTAAAGGTTAGGTATTGATCGATTAACATCCGTTATAATCAATACAAGACATATTATATTATTAATTCACTAATTAATTGTGAAACAAACCGTTTACAATCCGTAAACTAGTATTAAGGGATTCTGCACCTTAATACCTAAAGATAATCTCGTTATCGATCCTAATACATACGGACTTACACAATATTTGAATCAATACAAAATAGTCAAAATGAGATTATAGTTTTTTATCCGAGTAAATAATACGGATTAACTATAGTAATTGTAGTTATTATTGTTGCAACTAAATAATAATAATGGAAAGAATGCTTATGTTTAGATAGTAATAATAACTAATATTAAGATTCTTATAGTACTTGTAAAAATATCATTAAAATAATTATACAATTTTTATAAATATTGTTATATAATAAGTATAACAATAGTTATAATTATAATGGAGAAAAAGGTTTTGTGAAACAAAAGATAGTTGGTAAATATTTGCACAAAAAATTATTGTTTAAAATGACTTTTAATATCTCATGAAATTTTGAGATCCTCTTTTCATTTGATACTAGCATGATAATCTCATTATTAGTATACCATGATAATGACCAATCCACTTTGTGATTTGAATATAAGATATAATTCTAATTTTAATTTAAACATTATGAACAATACTTTAACACCTTAATAGAGGGGGTAATATACATTCATCTTAATATTTATTAATTTATAAAAACAATTTTACTATTAATCCCTAATTTACAACATATAAAGATATTATGCAAAAGTAAGTTTGCAAAATTTTGAAAATTTGCCTAAAAAATTGCAAGTTATGTCCAAGTTTTGGAGAGCTAAAGATTTAAAAACACATTTTTTCATATGACTATATCAAATATTTTATTATTAAGAAATTAGTCCATTACCAAGAAACAAGGTATTAACCATAAAAGGTACAATATTTATTTAAAAATGACATGAAAACCTCTTTTTATTTCATAAACATATTATTCATATTTTCTTAGAAAAATAAAAAGATTCCCTTTATATTTGTCTTATGCATCGATGATTCTATCGTTACATATGTTTTTGATTGTTTAGATATCCTGGATTTCAATCGATTAGGTTTCATAAGTTCATGTTTACATCGTCTAAACTAACATAAGATCATATAAAAACCCTTTTCGACTTTAGATTGATACAAAGACAACTTCGTGTGCACCTAGAGTTACAAATTATCATTGTAATAAAATTCTTTTTCCGGATTACTTAATTCTTGTAAGATTTTTATTTTCATGTATTCTCCATTGCATTATTGCGACGTGGTGTTAATTATGTATCGAAATGTCAGAACGAAACAAATCGTCAAAACGGTTTGTCTATTGTTTATAATCAAATTATGCCTCTAAACCTTCAAAATTAACTTTTCCTCAATTTGACATGTTTCGTTCCACCTGGTGGGCTTCCCAAGCCTAATAAGGCCTAATTGGATATAAAGTTTATGCGTTACATGAAAACTATATTATACATTTTTAGAGACTTTCATAAATTATAAACCATGAGTCAAAAGGCCGATACGTACAAGAACATATAACATGTTTTATAACCTCATTTATTAGACATACATCTACATGACTTCTTTTCTTAATAAAATAAAAACATTGGGTGAGTTCAAATAAGAATAGGAATTTGTGTGAGAATGAGGGAATCAATAATATCATGTCATGAGTTTAGGGTTTGGGGTTTAGGGGTTAGGGTTTAGGATTTAGGGTTTGAGGTTTGGGGTTTCTCCCTAAAATCCCAAACCTCAAACCCTAAACTCTAACCCCTAAACCCCAAACCCTAAACGCTTTATAAAACTCTAAACCCTAAATCATACTAAACCCTAAACCTTAAACCCTACTAAACCCTAAACACTACTAAACCCTAAACCCTGCTAAACCCTAAACCTAACTCTAAACTCTAACCTTAACCCCAAATTAAATGTATAACCAATCACTAACACATGTGTTACTAATTTGTAAGACCCACCAAAAAATGGAAGAAAAAAAAAGTTATCGAAAGTATGACTTGAGGGACGGCAAATCGAAGAGGAGAAAACGCTGAATTTTATGGTGCAATTTTCATGATTTTTCGACTTACCGTTTGTGAGATATTTAATTTTTAAAAATGTGAAGGAGAGAGAATAAAGTGATACATGACAAAAATATATGGGTTCTACATTCTCACTCAAAGTTGGTGTAAACATTTGAACCTTACTCTAAAAACATATAACCGTAGCACATATTAGATATTAAACCCAACCAATGGGTCCAACAGATATTGAGTCTAATAGAATTTAGCTATAAGCTCAATACCCGATTACACGAAAGTGATGCCAAGTAACATTCATGAATCATACGAAACCAGTGTCTAGATTAAAGGTTTAATCCTTACTAAGACATCATAATCTGAATCGAAAAGTTGGATTCTTTTGAATGATTCTTCTTTACTAATAAGCTCCCACTTGAATTGTGTCACCAAGTGATGAATCATCGTCAATGTTTCCATTTTCGCAAGCTCCATACCTGGACACATTCTTGCTCCAGCTCCAAACGCCATAAAACTGAAAGGTGGTGGTGACGGCGCATGGGTTTCAAAACGGGCTGGATCAAACAGTTTTGGATTATGAAAAATGCTACCATCCATTTGTGTCATATATGGAGACAGTATTACCTGAAGTCACATCAAGCGAAATCAAGTAAGTGATATTATTCCTATACAATTTATTTTATATAAACATTTGTTGGCTAATGGTATCTTTGTCATACTTGCCATCCTTTAGGAATTATGTATCCTCCATACTCAATGTCTTTCAAAGTTCGTCGAAAGGCTAAATTTACAGGAGGATTTATTCTAAGCGCCTCAGATGCTACTCTCCATGTGTATTTCATTTTGGTTAAGTCTTCCCATGTCAGAGCTTCCCCAGGTACGTTACTTTTAGAAATTTCTTCTTGTTCTACAATCGTATTTCAATAAACATGTTATAACTCAAGGTCTTAACATTGGTACTACAATTTTGATGTTTGCACTTTTGGTTTCTGTTTAATTAGCTCACTACATAGCTCAATATAAAGATGTCTTACCTCGACTTATATTTGAATAGATAACTTCATTATTAGCCAAAAGTCTGACCAAGAATGTTATTAGCATAGATGTTGTATCATACCCGGCAATCATTACAAAGATGACGTTGTCGATGATCTCGTCATCCGTCATCTTCTGCGAGCCAGTATCATCATGAATGCTAAGCAAGGATGCAATGAGATCTTTAGGAGGATTAGCTCCTTGACTCTGTTCTTTTAGTGCCTCTCTTTTTTCTCGTAAAAGATCCAACAGTATCGTTGCAAGTTTCCTTCTTGCTTTAAGTCCTCTATTGAACTGAGTGAAGGGCAAATTGATTGGAATTGCTAGCAGACTGTTCACTATATCTTGGAAAAATGGTAGCAGTTGTTCCCTCTTGTGTCCTCGTTCGATACCAAATAGAAGGGAGCAAATTATGTTGAAGGTTAAGGTCTTAACTAGGGTTCGCACCTATACCGCAGTAGAAATTAAATGAATTTATGGTGATCATAACACATGAAAACATAAAACATATCAATGAGGAAATCAAACATATCTTGAATACTCCATATAATTTAAACATTCATGTTCAACACTCATTAGAAATTCCAATCAAGTCTGAATAAAATTTATCTTACAGCACAAATAATACAGTAGTATTTACCTGGATTTCATTTTTACCATGCCAATGGGATTGAAGGTGGTTTTGAATTTCTTCATCTATTTTCACAACATACTGCTTTAACACTTCAAGCTTCAAAAAGGAAACAAAGGCCGCCCTAACTCGTTTGTGATCATCACCGGTTATCTCTTGTAAAGTTTTCGAACCTACAAGTTTACGTACAGATGGTGCCTGTTTGGTGGTGAATGCATTACTTTGATTGGTATATACAAATTTATTTGCGGCTGTACCATGTAAGACAACCGTCGGGTATCCAAAAAGACGGGCTTTCCACACGGGTCCGTGCTTAGCTATTCTTTCGTGAAACCATTCGTCTACCTTGTCAGCTTTCAATGCTTTTAAAAAGTCGAGGCTTTGTCCTATAAAGGGCAGTCCCAACGAACCGGGAGGCAGTTTGTGCGAGTTCTTCTTAGCTCGATAAAGAATGAATATCGGAAGTAAAAACAATAACACTATTATCATGGAACCATTTAGATCCATCACTAGCTAGCTAGAATTAAACACCAACTGTTTGGAGAGATGACCAAGCTTGTGTATATATAAATATAGAAACATATGTTTTCTAGTGTTGATCTCTTTTGTAAATTAATTGCAACAATGAAAAAGATTTAATTAATATTTATATTGTTTCTTAAACCATCAATAATAGAGATCAAATAATTTTAAATTGTGACATTTTCTTGTCTTGAAATATATGAATCATCCCATGATCACTTAACTATAAGTATTCTGTATACCTTTGTAATAATTAAAGCATTAGTTTTATAGCAAGATGTAGGTTGTGGTTAATAATTTAACCTGGTCAGTTGTATTTGGTGAGATTCCAAAATGACAACGAGTTTTATAATGCGATGGGCGAGGAGATCGAAATGTTCTCCCACAACTTGAAGATATAAACTATATATTACCATTCGAAACTGATGTTTTAGCGTGCTTCGTGAGCTAAATATTTTGTCATGTGTGATAATAAAAAGGGTTTAAGTTATGGATCGCTAACGTACTTTTCCTTTTGTTCCAAGATCACAAATCAATCGACTTTATTACCAGGATCACCAACGTACTTTAAAAAATGAATTTCAATGTAAATTTTTTTGACGATCTTTAACTCCGTACTAATAAGTATGTTGGCGATCTCAAACTCGTATGTAAAAGTACATTGGTGACCTCAACATGATATTAACAAATACGTTGGTGATCCTAGTAATAAAACCGGTTGATTGGTGATCTCGGAACAAAAAGAACAGTACATTGACGATCCGTGACTTAAACCCAATTAAAAACAGTTTTTGTTACAATGTATACTCATAAACTTTTGTTGTCTTATGAAAAGCTTTTGTAAGAAAACTAAATATAAAGAATGTGTTCAAGTTGAAGTATTTTGAAAAACTTTCTAAAAAAGTGAAATTCATGATTTATTATATTCTACATTTTTCATTCTAAGAAATAAAAACTCTATTCCTTGCAATTTAATGAATTTTCTGAATTTTCAAAAGTTTTCAAATGATATAAATTGTATAGCAAAATTAGGATACTTTTTCGTAACTAATCACGTTCTAAGTAGGTTTGTAAACGAACCGAACAAACACGAACGGAGTTGTTCATGTTCGTTCATTAAGCTTTTGACGAACAAATGAACGAACGCGAACGGATAAGCGAATGGATTTTGTTGTTCATGTTCGTTCACTAAGAAAATTTGTTTGTTCACGAATGTACACGAACAAATACATAATTTAATGCATATCTTCGTTAATACCTTAAACGAACCTCAACAAACATAAATGAACACATATATATATATATATATATATATATATATATATATATATAGAGTTTGGATCAAATGAGAACACTGCAAAAATAAGAACGGTGAGAACAACTCATAAATGCACAACTAGCGAACATGATTCATTAGATTCATAGTCATATATCTCAAATATGCAAAGAAAAACAAATGCACACTTTTAAAAATGCACAAAAATCGAAAAAGACGATTGATGCACGATTATCTCTATAATTGTGCATCAATCGTTCTTTCGATTTTTGTGTATTTCCGAAAGTTCGTATCTATTCTAATAAATTTTTCTACACATATTTGAGTTGTATAAGTGTTAATCTAATGATTTTGTTGGCTAATTGTGCATTTATGAAGTGTTCTTACCGTTCTAATTTTTAAAGTGGTTTTATTGGAACCTTACCCTATATAAATGTCTTAGCCCGCGCCTATTACATATATATATACACACACACACATACATACTAGGTACAATACCCGCAACAATGCGAGCTAAGACATTTAATTTTATAAAAATAAATTTTTAAGTTAAAAAAGATATTTGTTTATTTATCTATTTTGTTAAATGTATGATACAATGCTTAAACCAATTTTAAAATAAATTTTCATAATCATGTGAATTTAACATTTTATTGTAATAAGTTTTTTATTTAAAGTTTTATGTATGTTACAGATTCTAATTTTGTTGATATCAAATATAATTTGTGAAAGTAAGATGTATTATAATCTTTTAAGTATAAAAAATGTTGTCAAAAGTAAACATCTTGTCAAAAATATAGGCTTACAAATTTATTAATCTCGTATCATTCAAAGGCAAAGTCATGAGTCAAACTTTACTGTAAGTCCACCTCCTACTCTATTAATTATGGGGTTTAAGTCATGGATAGTCAACGTACTCTTCTTTTTGTTCTGAGATCACCAATCAACCGGTTTTATTATCAGGATCAACAACGTACTTTAAAAAAAATGAATTTCTTTATAAATTATGTTGGCGATCTTAACTCCGTACTAACAAGTATGTTGGCGATCTCAAACCCGTATGTAAAAGTACATTGGTGACGTCAACACGAAATTAACAAGTACGTTGGTGATCCTAGTAATAAAACCGGTTGATTGGTGATCTCGGAACAAAAAGGAGAGTACATTGACAATCAGTGAGTTAAACCCTTAGGGCCCGCTCCCGAGTTATTTTTTCGGAGGAAGAGAAGAGAAGCTGGAAGAAGTATTAATCACATTGTGTTCTAGAGTTTTGTTTACGGAGAGAAGAGGAGAGGTGGGAGGAGGATTTGAGCTTCTTTTCTCTCCAAACTTTCTCTCCAAAAGTGGGAAGAAATGGAAGGATGGAAGATCAAACAAGTTATAAAATGTGACTTCCTTCCATTTCTCTTCAACTCAGGAACACAAATCCGTATAAATTTCATTTCTCTTCTTTCCAATTTTTTTCAACTCGGGAACACATAAATGTTATTTCTCCTCTTTTATTTTTTATCATTTTTTACTCTTTTCTTTTCTCTTCTTTCACTCAAAAACTCGGGTGCAGGGCCTTAATTATGTACATGACGATACATCGCATCTTACACCAAGAAGAAAAGAAAGAAAATTACCTTGGTTTTCTTTTCAACTTCTAAGTCTTCCATTACCATCCAATAACTAGAAACAAGGTAAATGCTTGGTATACTGCTATTTCGATGGGATAAAAATACTATAGCAAGTGTATAGACAAAATATAGTCTTGTTAAGAAAAGGAGTGGACTAGGTGGGCATAGTTATTGCGTATTGGTACGATTTGAACCTATATAATCAAACAATATATTAAAATTAGAATTCAAATAATAATTAAAGGAGATTTCAAATACTTATTACCTAGGATTATACTAGGATTATACTTGTTAACTCGTAATTCGAAATCTCAATTTTTAACTCGAGGCTCGTAATTCAACTTGTAAGATTTACTATTTTATGATATATACGTGTGTATTAGTGTTTAAGTTTTTTGTTCTTAAGATAAGAAATACATGGTGAAAGTCGATAGTGAAGTCGTTGACCGATAATCAACACGAAGACTTAATTTAAAATAAGTTCTAGTCATTTCTTTTTCCATTTTATCATTTATTTTTTTGTATTATTATATATAAAGATAAAGATTGTATGATTTTCTGACTTGTAAGAGTCACACAAGAATAAGAAAAGTCTATAAATGACTTGTACGAGTTAAAGTCATTTAAGAGTCGAGGTTCGAGTCACCACATTTTCTAGATTTTTGACCCAGCACGTAAGAGTCAACTCGTGACTTGTAATTGATACCGTTTTTCTTAGCAATCAAATGGTTCAAACACTAAGAATGAATCAAAGACTAAAACTTGAACCCAAAGGCTCTAAGAACACATGTTCATTAATCAAAACAAATCAACTAACTATGAAAAATAAAAACCTAATACTTATATAGATGTTTTATTGATAAGAAAGACATCTTATTTTCCTAATTTATAGATTCCTAATTTAATTAGGATACAAATTAATTATTAAAGATAATCCCTAAAAATAATAATAAACTTGGAATATTAAATCATAGATAATAATCCCAGATTGCCTGCATCATTCTCCCCTTCTTTAAAAAAAACTCGTCCTCGAGTTTTTCGCAAGATTGGGAACACGAATCCGAACCACAGCCAATTGGGTCGTAGGGAACATCACCCACATCGTTAGCCGTCGATTTAGCCACCCGATCACAGATCTTAAACACCGTTGCACCACCGGAAGCCACCGCATCACCATTTGCAACCAATGGAACTAGATCATTAACGCCACCGATATCGGTCTTTTCACCCATCACGAAATCATTCAAAATACCAGCGGATACCTTCGCACACTCGAGACTACCTCCGATAATCTCTTATAGAACAGTACCCCCTCTTGAACGACAACCATGTTCAAGGCTCGTGTAACCCACCAATAATCTTCATTACTCACCTCTTCGTCTCCATAACAATCGAAACAAGGAAGTGATGAATATAGGGTGCTATAACTCCCATGATACTCCTCCTCCCCATAATTCTCATCCCGAATGAAAGCCTCTGAGTCGGTTTCCTGAAACTTGTAACCATCGTCTTCTTCAGGATGCTCCTCTTTCCCAACGATCTCATCCTAGATGACATCCTTTAGGTCAGTTTCCTGGATCATGCAATCTTGCGAATCAAGCACGATTTTATCGCTGCCTCGATCGGCGATTCGGTGAGTAAAAAGGTAGTTCTCATCACGCAGAGCCATTTGAATTAACCAAAGCTCTTATACCACCAGATGCAGTTTTTTTTAGCAATCAAATGACTCAACACTAAGGATGAATCAAAGACTAAAACTTGAACCCAAAGGCTCTAAGAACACACGTTCTTTAATCAAAACAAATCAACTAACTATGAAAAATAAAAACCTAATACTTATTTAGATGTTTTCTTGATAAGAAAGACATCTTATTTTCCTAATTTATAGAATCCTAATTTAATTAGGATACAAATTAATTATTAAAGATAATCCCTAAAAATAAAGATAAATTTGGAATATTAAATCATAGATAATAATCCCAGACTGCATCAGTAATAGTCTAACAATTATTGCTACGATTGATTATATTGTAAGATTAATTAATATTAATAATTAATAGTTAATACGGAGTAATAACTTTAGATAAATGTATGATTAGTGAATGTGACGTTTGTTTGTGTATTATTGGACACGGGACTACTAGATTGCTTGCTTTTAATTCTTTGTTGTGTTGCTTTTGGAATCAAATTTCTAACAATTTTGTATCTTAGTGGTACGGGAAGCCTGTACTAATATTTTAATCCAAATTTGTTAATTTCTTAGCACAAAAATTACCTAGATATACAAAATTGGTTAAGTATTTCAAATATGCTCAACACAAATTTTTTCTCCACAAAATATCACTTAATTGCGCAAACTTGAGGAGCAAGACTGAAATTTCAATTCGCAATATCAAATGAAACAATAAATTTTGCGAAACAACAATACCCATTTCGCAATATCATAGCACTGTAACAACGCAACATATTTTAACTTCAAATATGCGAAATGGATATTGTGAATTGCTATTGTGATCTTGCAAAATTGTAACACTCCCCAAATTACGGTATAACTTCGTACACTAATCACGTACATTTCTTACGCTAATTTCCAACTAAACTACTTTCATGAGATAAGTCTAGCATGCCCACAATTTTAATACGTCATGTATTACAAAATATGTAATTATTTATAATTACACGCAAACAATCGGATTGAGTCCGACATAAACATATGATCGTTGGTTATACGAATTATCACTATTACAAAAGCACATATAGACCACCCCTAAAATACTACAAAAATAGTAAAAAAATCATGCCCACAATTTAGATACGTCATGTATTACAAAATATGTAATTATTTATAATTACACGCAAACAATCGGATTGAGTCCGACACAATTAAGTACACTAAACATTTGCATTTTAGGCTAATTCCCTACTTAAGTGAATTCACAACTAATTTAGAGGTAAGTCTAGCAAGGCCCAACTAGTTAATACCCGTAGTTTTATACATTTCGTAATTAGTTGTAATTACGTATAAAATATTTGGAACAAACTCTACAAAAATATACAACGTTGGTGAAAATATTTCTATAAATAACTTAAATATATTTTTAGTAGTTATTTATTCTATATTATTATTTTAATAATACACGAAAAACCTATACGTTTTGGTTAAAACGTCTCTAACTCAACGAAAATGCGCGAATTGCATTCGACAACCAAATGAAAGTCAATAAACATTTCGACAACCAAAAGTAAAGTATTTTAACAATACTTCAATGAAAAATAATCCCAAATATATTTTCAATTAAAGCAACACGAGAAAACGTTAGGCGATTTAACGAATTAATGAAATAATGAACGAACGAACACTAAACGCAACACAGTCTGGAAATTGAGGATTAAAAATCACAAACTCCCACCCATGGGCCCTCCCCAAGACCAGCCACCTCCTTCTCCCCCAATCAAACTTCATGCAAACTTCTCTTTTCCTTAACCCATTCAATGTACATGCATTTCCTCACTTCCCACATCACACACACTCCCCCATTTCCTCTCAATTCCCTCTCTAACCACTCTCTCTCTCTCTCTAAAAATGAATTTGGTTCAGTCACTATACCACCTACAACCACCCAAGACCATCACAAGTCCATCACATCACCACCATAAACCACCATACAACCACCACTCAAATATTCATCATTTTGCAAGGAAAGCTAGCTTCAAGACTTCCTCATTTCATTCCTGTCATCCATCTTCAAAACATCATTGGTTTTAGGAGATTATCGACTAGGAGTATTTTTGGGCTTAAGCTTTGCTAGCACTCGCACACTTTCAGCTCACTAGGTGAGTTCACAGCCCCTACTTTTACTATTTTACTGCTTTTAAACCAGGGGTGAAGAACATAGAAAATGATTTACTACTGTATGCTACAACTGTACATAAATGCTTTTATGCTTTTATACTTATAAACTGTGGTTTACATGAATATATCCATGTTTTACTTGTTAGATTGATTACTTTTGAACTATACTTATGAATGACTTCATACTATACTTGTAAACTATTTATAAAATGCTTTTAGGCTTATATACAAATTGTTATTGATGAAACAATATTTTCAAGTTGTTTTGTGCTCTGCGAACTTG
Organism: Pseudognaphalium luteoalbum; assembly: GCA_963422505.1. Classification (NCBI taxonomy): domain Eukaryota; kingdom Viridiplantae; phylum Streptophyta; class Magnoliopsida; order Asterales; family Asteraceae; genus Pseudognaphalium; species Pseudognaphalium luteoalbum. Next base: position 44,777,555 of record OY730196.1, read on the forward strand.
GGTATTGGATCCTACCGACATGGATCAGATCCTACTGACTTGGATCGAGGGACACTTACTCTCCCTACTATTATTTTGGACCCTACTGACTTGGGTATTGGATCCTACTGACTTGGATCGAGGGACACTTACTCTCCCTACTATTTTTGGACCCTACTGACTTGGGTATTGGATCCTACTGACTTGGATCGGGGACACTTACTTTCCCTACATATTTGGACCCTACTGACTTGGGTATTGGATCCTACTGACTTGGATCAGATCCTATTGACTTGGATCGAGGGACACTTACTCTCCCTACTATTATTTTGGACCCTACTGACTTGGGTATTGGATCCTACTGACTTGGATCGAGGGACACTTACTCTCCCTACTATTTTTGAACCCTACTGACTTGGGTATTGGATCCTACTGACTTGGATCGGGGACACTTACTTTCCCTACATATTTGGACCCTACTGACTTGGGTATTGGATCCTACTGACTTGTATCAGATTCTACTGACTTGGATCAAGGGACACTTACTCTCCCTACTATTCCTGGATCCTACAAACTTGGATCAGGAATACTTATTTTTCTACAAACTTTATTTTAGAATACCAACTTTTCTAAAATGCTTGTAATGGCACCTGCTTTTCCACAGATACTTTTGAAATAGGATACATACTTTCCTACAAATACCTTTGAAATAGGATACGTACTTTCCTACAAATACTTTTGGATAGGATACATATTTTCCTACAATTACTCATAGGATACTTACTTTCCTACAAACTCTTATAAACGAAACTTACTTGAATTTTAAGTCAACGTTTTACAATGAACTTGGTTTATCCACTTATTAAACATAAAACCTATGAATTCACTCAACAACCATGTTGACTTTTTACTATGTTTTTCAGGGAATTAGCTGCATAAGTAAGACTGCATGCATTTGGGAATCTAGGCGACCCACGATGAAATAGGATGACATCTAAACTACTGTTCAGCAATAATCATACGCTCTGATACCAATCTGTCACACCCCCAAAAACGATCAACGTTGGTCAGCGGAAGCATTAAGGTAAGCAGGGGTGCAGACATCAACATTGGATATTCATGCATCAGAGCGTATGATTATTGCTGAACAGTAGTTTAGATGTTATCCTATTTCATCGTGGGTCGCCTAGATTCCCAAATGCATAAGTAAGACTGCATGCATTTGGGAATCTAGGCGACCCACGATGAAATAGGATGACATCTAAACTACACTTCAGCAATAATCATACGCTCTGATGCATGAATGTCCAATATTGATATCTGCACCCCTGCTTACCTTAATGCTTCCGCTGACCAATGTTGATCGTTTTTGGGGGTGTGACACTATTATTTTCGAAAGGACCACGATTCCCATTAAAAAAAAACATTTTCTATTTATTACTTCATAAAATATAATATATATCACATCTTTTAAAACAATTAGATTCTATCGTGCTATTTAATTCAATTTTATTTGATTATCTATTAGAACACATTGCTTATTAATCGTGCTATTTAATATTTTTTAGCTCGATTAACTCAACCGCGCTCTATTTAAACTTAATTTTAGATCGGTTCATTATAGACTAGTTATTTGATTATCCTTTGGAACACATTGCTTATTAACCGAACTATATAATATTTTTTAGATCGATTGTTTCAACCGCGCTATATCCAAACTTTTCTATTTGCGTTTTAGTTCGGTTCCAAAAGTGATCTATATTACATATTTAACCGATATTAAAAAGCAATTTGTGTAGTAGTCATTTGAATTTTCATAAGGACCACAGTTCCTAGTGTAGGAACTGTGGTCTATTGTCTATATAATTGAAAATTTTGAACTTCCCTCCTTTATTTTTTTTGATTCCCCTATATTTTACCTCTTCCCTCTAACATTATTGTATAAAAAACCCCATCTGCTTCATTTTCATTATTTCAAATCTCCGATCTTTAGCTTCAAAACAAAAACTGAATTCACAAATATCATCTTCATCAAAAAACCACTTATTCTTTTTGTAGGATTGGGTGTTCTTCCTCCTGATTTCTCTAGATCTACGCTCGTGGTTTGTTCTCTCGATTTACTACCCAACGAGATTCTTTCAGGTGATTTTTTACTTGCTTCTTTTTCTTTACTCATATATTACTTCAATTTTTGGCTCTTGATGGTGTTTTGACCGTCGCAAACACGAGTGATCACAACACCTATCGGTGGGTGTTTTAAATTTGTAAATGCTGGGGTCTAAGTGTGACTTATTACTACTGAACCAAAAGCTAGTAGATGGTAAGTATGACCTAGAGTCGTTCTTAAAGAGAAACTGAATTGAAACGGAGGTGATCCAATTAATCGTTACTTTCTAGTATAGGTTTTTTATAAAAGTGCGTTTGGGGTTTTGGTTCAGTTAACTAAATAAACTAAATAAAGCGAATAAAAGATAATAATAAATCAGATGATGGAAAATAGTATTTGTTGTGATTTCATTAGCTCATAATATGAGATGATGACTTCTTAGAGAAAACGTTTATCTAAATTAGGAATGTTTACTAGATTCGGTAGCTTATGGTATAACCCCGTAGAAGCTTATTAGTCGGTTATCAACTGATATGTTACGAGGAACTAGGGTATCATGATTCTGATCAGACAGACAATGCTCAACTCTCCACACTCTCCTACGAGGGAGTCAGTGGCCCTTATTATTGAACGCATTCGCTCATGGGCGAAGGAACAGAGTAGCAAGTCCATAACAAGTCTAACCGTTTTAATACCATAAAGACTACAAATCCGGCAAACAACTACTTAGAAAATATGTTCGGACTTATTTAATTAATTCCTATTAGTGAAACTCAAGCATGGTAAGCGAGGGAAAGTGTTTAGATTTCTTGCGTACCTTACTTTAGGTTTTATGGAAGTATATCGTTTTATTGGATTTTAAACTTGCATTTCTCAATACAATTAACAAATCCCTAGGTTTTTGTGAATGATTATTTAGCCTATAGCCTACATACTCTAATCTAATATAAACTAATCTAATTAAAATGCTGATGGCTTTTGCATAAAGTTAAACCCAGATCATATCGTAAAATACTATTGTAGTTCACAGTGTATTTAATCGTTAACCGATGTTTCCGTTGTGAAATTAATTGTTTCACAATATTTTCATGATAAGTACATTGTGATTAGAAGTATATTATACACATGGAAATTCCACGTAATCACATTACATTTTATGATGATTGCATGACGTTACAATTAAACCATAGTTTTGAGACATATAACTATTGCCCAAGTATTAAGGTTCGCGACTCCTCTTTACAAGGTTACAATCACGTTTGTTAATTGAAAGATGAATATAAGTTTTATGTTTAAAATCACAAGATAAGTCCGTTCATAAAGTTTCCATTTTTATAATGTCGATCCATAATACAACTACCTTCGGTCGTTTACCGACTTCCATACATTTGTACTCCGCTTAATAGCGTTTCCAGTACTATATCAAGTAAACAGTTGAATAGGAGCCGTCATATTACTTCACGACATATTTAAGATCATCCCATAATTATTTATGCTAATTACATCACAACAAATGCAATAGTAATCTACTCGCTAATCATGGCACAAACTATCTCTAGCAAATTAAAGTATACATATTTAATTAAGATAGATAAGGATAAAAAGAACCAATATTAATGCGCGAGAAGGAATAGACTTGAATTAATAAGAATAACTCCAAGCTTACACCAAAGATTACAAACACGTTTCTTGCTTTCGTTCTATTCTAACCAACTTCCTAAACTTATACTAATTTAGAAAGTAAAACTATAGAATTGAGAAAGATATGGAAGGTGAAAGATTGTATGAAAAGATATGTGAAGATGTTATGAGGTGTGTCTTGAAATGAGCCATGGAGCCTCCTATTTATAGGAGAAATTGGGTGCATTTTAGCAACTTGGGGCATATGTTAGCAAAAGGTGGAAAAGTTGCTAGCACATGTACCCTAAAGCGCGTAAAGGTCTAGCACGTGTACCCTAGAGTTGCGGAAAAGGTCTAGCACATGTACCCTACGAGTACGAGCGAGGAAGAAAAAGAGGACGGGGGACGGGGGGCAGGCAGCCGGCGCCGCCACCATGGCAGCCGACGGCGGTGGCCTGGTGGCCGGCGGCGGCTGGCAGGCTGCCGCCCCGGTTCGCCGTCTTTTGCTTCATTTCTCGATTTGTGCGTATCTTTTTTGTTATGCGTCCGTTTTCGTTGATTCTTTTTGCGTTGGATTCGTTTTTCAAAAACGAAGACTTTGATGAAAAGAAATCCCAAAAATATGTCTCTGATCTTTGTCTATCTTGTACGAATCGTTTGAATCTTTAGACGTACGTAGAATTTTCATTCTTCATCCGTTTTTGTTGATTCTTCTTCTGTTAGATTTGTATTTTGAAAACGAATATCTTAGATAAGATAAATCTCAGTGATGGGAACTTTTGCCTTTAAATCTTGTCTCGATGTCTTGAAGCTTCAAACGTGTGTGGAATCTTCATTTTTGGTCCGTTTTGCTTGATTTTTCTCGTACAACTCTATTTTGACCTTCTTAGCAAAGTTTCGTTGATTTGAACATTATCTGAGTTTATTTGCCAAGTATTATTCCAGAATGAGAGAGATATCGGTAGTAAAAACGTCACTTTTTACGCGATATCAAGTATCCCACACTTAGAACATTGCTTGTCCTCAAGCAAACTCGAATTTCAAGCATGGTTAGAAATAAGTGGATAATGAAATATTTCAAGGGAGAACTTTTTACTACAGGGGTTTTGAAAAAATAAAATATTTGTGCTTTTAAAAAAGTGACGTTGTAATCTTTGGAGCATACTTTTGATCTTTGATCTTGGATACATGACTAGGCGATCCTCTCACGGTGGTCACTCCAATCACTCAAAGTGTTTAGGGTCTCCTATTCTAATTCTATCAATCACTCAGAATGCCAGTCATGTATCGTTTATCCTCATAGGCTTGATCGAGAATCAAATCGTTACCTTTTAAGTAAGCGCGAAGTCGATCTAACCACAATCATTCTAGGAGAAGTGGTGTAGGATTTTTGGAGTGGAGTGTTGGTGATATGAGAGGGGGTCGTGTTGGTTTTTCATAGGATTATATATTTTTTGTGAAAAGGAAAGCTGGAATTTTTCGGAGGATTGACGCTCTTTTCTCATGATTTTTGGTAGGAGTCTTTTTCTCCATTTGACTTTCTTTTATTCGAATTCTTTTCTTTTGATTTTTTTTTCGACGTCATATCCTTGTAGCTTTCTATGAAGTTTGAGGGATGCTTCTGAGAGGGTATGGATAACGTATTTTTATTTTTGGGTGTATGGATGGGTTTAAGAATGATGTGATTCGATCTCCTTTTCATTCACCAATTCGGATTCGAAATGCATAACAGGAGCAAGTTCTGATTCTAAACGCATACATCGGCACACTCAAGAATCGAAAAAGTGAAGCATTAAAAATAAATGCTTTATATGGCTCAAGATACCTCACGAATCGAAAGTTGGTTTGTTGTGTGGCTAATCATGCGATGCTCTTTATGGGATTACTAAACTAATTTTTCAAAGGAAGTCATATTTTATTTATCCTTCTCCCCCAAAGTAAATCATTCTTTGTCTAAAATTGTTCATTTTCAACATATTTTTAACTCTATATTGAAAAATTTTCTTTACTTATCGGAGAAGGATGGTCTAAAGAGCAACGAGCTTAGAATCAATCATATACCATTATCCATTTTACAGTAGTGTAACTACTTGTAACGAACCGAAAACCAAACTTCCTAATTATAAGTGAAATGAATGCGTATGTACTCTAGTAAAATTATTTTTTTTAAACCAATTACTAAAAATCTCCTTTTAATATTTTATATACACCTTAAGATTTAAATTCGTAAGCTATATAAATCTTGTATTACTAAATAAAGCAAGATTATAGTAGTAGATGTAACATGCTATGATAAGTTGTACATTGACTTATGATTTGGTAATAGCGCCACACTTCTTTTATAATGTGAGAAGTGGCTAACTTACCTCTAGATGACAACAAAGTTAATACGCGTGTACAAGTTAATAGTGTTGAAGTAATTAATTTTGGAAGGCATGAAGTAAGAGTAATGTTGGCTCTAAGTACAAGTGAGAGTATATGAGTTACAACTAGAAGATGCATATATATACAAGATGGAGTCGTACAACTAGAAAGAAGTACAAGAGTAGTATGTAATACATTCAAATGTACTACACCTAGCTAGCTATAATTAGGTTGTTGTGTTGGCATTCAATTAGAAAATGTGGCAAGTTAATACGATTAAAATGACTACAAGTGTCAAGGCTACACTAGCTTGAAATCATTACAATGATTGAAGCTTTAAGCTTGTTATAGGTATTAGAATTTAAAAATGGGCACCAAGTATATTTTGTGATGCATAATGTATAGCCGTTGAATGCACAAGTTAACATCAATGGTTTCTATGTTTGCAAGGTGTAATTTTATTGGTAGTACAAGTGGGAGTACATGTCTTACACATAAGCTACATAGAGTATACATTTGCCATCCCTAACCTAGGTATAGATTGGTGACTAACCTATTTTAAAAATGCTATAAATTGGATCATCTCAAATTCTTGGTGTACATTTCACGTACACAAAAACATATAAGAAAGGCTAGAAAAGTTAAGATATATCTTTGTGAGTCTCTGAGTGTCTTGAGAGTATACATATATTCAAACCTAGAGAAAAGGATGAGGGAATATTTGATGATCCATGGTGACGGTGAAACACGGATAATTACTTCTTTAAGGTTTCGGAAGTAGCAAACATACTTAGCTTGGACTCAAGGTGAGTATTCTCGTGTATTTATCAAAATGGGAATATATTAATTGTGCTTGATTGTTGCAGAAATATAATGATGAATTCTCTTTTGTGCATTTATATATTGATTGATCATATTGTCTTGATGTGCATTTATATATTCATGTCAAATTATAATTTTTTTTGATTATAATGATAATTGTGCAACGGACCGATTACAGAAGTTCTTGATATTAATTCAAGTACGGGTGAAGCTCATATCATATTGATTGATTGATTCACCTAATTAAGTATATCAAGTCCGTAACGCAATAATCAGGATCCCTAATATTAATAAATTATCTTAAATCATTAATTGATCATGTTCATTATTGTGTGTGATATTTTCGTACACAAACACACACGAGCTCACTAAACCTTTAGGCTTACGCATTACGTACATTCTCAGGTTCACATCAGTAGGAGCAAATGAAAGTAAGATGAGTAAAGTTGAACCAAGATTATATGACAAACGGCATTGGCCCGAAGATTTAGTTACATTACTTGAGGCTTTTGTAAGTTCGGATGTTAGAAAATTTATATTCCGTATTAAGTTTTTCATCTAGGCCGTCCTTTCGAAATTGGGGTTGTTAAACTACTGCTATCCCACACTTAAAGGAACATCGTCCTTGATGTTATTCTAAGCTCTGACTGGGGTAAAATCCCACACTTAAGAATTGAAACATCTAAGAAATATTCTTTTAGTGGTGTGTGTTGGGTTTGAATCCCACACTTAGTAATAAGCATAGTGGATATGTGTTGCACCCGCAACCGTCGGTTCAGTGTCGTTGTGATTTCTGATGGTAGTGCGGGCGCAGCAGGGGTTTTAAAATTTATATTTAGCTGGGCTTAAATTATACGTACTACCTACTCTGGTTAGTAAGCGGTAAGTATGCGGTAACTATGACCTAAGATCGTTCTATGAATCCAAACGTGTGGGCGATTAAAGCTGGTGCTTTCAGTAGGGAAATATTTAGGATGGAACAAAGTAGGTAGGTTTGGGGGTTTTAAACTAAAGACAAGTAATTAAAGTGCAGGAAAGTAAATTGCAGGAATTTAAAGTGCAGGAAAACAGGTAAAGATAAATATGTGATTGCTGAGACTTCGATAATTAATGTTTCGGGATGACATATTAAGCAGGAACAATGCTAAGTTTAATGACTTAAACTATCAGGTGTAAACTCTATAACCCTACCAACAAAATTTCCCATTGGCATGTCACTAGGAACTAGGTTATCGTGATTCTGATCGGAGCAATACGCAAACTTCCAATACTTATCTAGTTGAAAGATAAACAACCTATCTTGGCTTAACGCCGAGGTGCATGAATCAGTAACGTATCGTCTCATAGGTCTGATCTTTCTTAACCCCTAAAATAGTTTAGTATTTCATTAGCATGCAGATTAATAACTTTGTATGTTTTGACCGCTGATTGTGTAAGACTTAGTGTTTTAAGGATTCTAGGTCACTAGGATGTTATTCTTATTCCTAAGTCTTGTTTTATGCATTAAGGCTTGGTTACTTCAACTTCTGACTTGAGTTCTCCTTTTCAAACAGTTATACATCCCTGGATTATTCGCAGTTTATAAAAACGTGTTTCATATGCAGGCCATGCTTTTCAGTAATCAGATAGTGTACTTTACATGGTAGCTCGACTGCTTCTTACATCAGACATGCGGTCAGGAGTAATTGACGGTGAATGTGACACTCTAAACTAACTAAATGTAAAGCGATGCAGAAATGTAAACCTAATATGTACAACGAGTGGGTTCACTGTGTCTTACTTGTTGCATGTCATGGGTTCAGATAACTACTTACCATAATTAAGGTTGATCAAGTCCTAATTACTAGGTTGTAGTCACGTGGATAACTAGAAATGGTACTCCATAAATTAGACTCAAGTTCATAAAGTCTTAACGATACAATGGTCATTAATTCCTATTTTATCTGAACGCGTTTTCGAACATCATTTCATTGTGCATTGACTTTCGTAGGATATACCAGTTAGTTGTGAAGTTGTATTATCCTTTCAGAATTCTAACTGTTAAACCAGAGCTGATTCCAGTGATGTAACTACCTTCGGTCGTTTATCGACTTCCATACATTTGTACTCCGTGTAAAACGTTTCCAGTACTATATCAGATAAACTGTCGAATAGGGGTCGTTACATCACTTTTACAATTGTCGTACACTTAATTGTATAATGTCATCCTTACTTATAATTATCTACATAATCAACAATCACAATAATAAACTACTCGCAATTCATGGCAATAGACAAATCATATACAAGGCAATAATACATAATTAAAGTATGAAATAGAGCAAGTATGATAAAGGTTTCGATATCACCTGTAAATAAATGCGTAGCAGCATATTATTATGATTGACAACTCGTTCACACGTACAAAGATGAATCTCCAAACTCCTAACGTTCGCTCTAACCTCTATGTTAATCCGTAGATTAATTACAATAACCCTAGACTAAAATATAAGAGACTTTTAGAGTGAGAAAGTGGAAATGGAAGAGTGAGAGTATAAGTATGAGTGTGAATATGAGAGTTTGTTGAAATGAGAGCTAGGGGCTGCTATTTATAGGAGAGGCTTGGCTCAAGTTAGTATCCCAAAGCTCACAATAGCAAAAGGTGGAAAAGGTGGTGGCACCAGGTACGAAAAGGTGAAAAAGGTGGTGGCACCAGGTACGAAAAGGTGAAAAAGGTGGTGGTACCAGGTACGAAAAGGACAAAAAAGCATAATCCATGTGGGAGGGTGGCAGCCGGTGGCTGGCCGGCGGCGGCTGGCTGCTACCTGCACCAGCCCGCCCGCTACCTGCACCAGCCCGCTACCTGTTGCTTCGTTTCTCGATTCGTGCGTGTTTTCGTCGTTATGCGTCCATTTGTGTTGATTCTTTTTGTGTTGGATTTGTAATTCAAAACGAAGCTTTTGATGAAAAGAAATCCCAAAAATATATCTCTTAACTTTAGATGTGTCTTACGAACCGTTTGGATCTTCCGGTGTACGTAGAATCTTCATTCTTCGTCCGTTTTAGTTGATTCTTCTTCTGTTGGATTCGTAATTTGAAAACGAACATCTTGGATGAGATAGATGTTGGTGATGGGCTCTTTTGTCTTGAATTCTCATTTTGATGTCTTGAATCTTCAAACGTGCGTGGAATCTTCGTTTTCTATCCGTTTTTCTTGATTTTCATCGTGCAACCTTGTTTTTACCATCTTGACATAATACTACTGATTTGTACTGAATTTGGGTTAAAGTGACAAGAATCGTTCCAGAATGAGAGAGATATCGGTAGTAAAAACGTGAACTTTTACGCGATATCAAGTATCGCACACTTAGAACTTTGCTTGTCCTCAAGCAAACTTATTCTTAAAAGCTTCTGGAAGGATTCTAGTTGCATTAGTTTTTAGAGATACCATTTTCAAAAGAATATAAAGTTACAGTTATAAAAGAGTTTTCACCGGAAACTAAAGGTTTATAGAATTTGATACCTTCTTCGAGCAACATATGTGATGATCATGACTAGGCAATCCTCACAAGTGGGTCACTCAAATCACTCAAGCTTTTAGGGTTTCCTACTTACTATTGTCAATCACTCAGATAGCCTGTCATGCAGCATTCTCGTATGGCACTCATCGGCGTGATCTCGAAATGCATTACAAGAGCAAGTTCTAATTCAAATGCATACATCGGCTCACACATGAAATGAAAAGTGAAGCATTTTAGAGATGAATGCTAATGATGGGCTCAATCCTCACGAATCGAATGTTTTGGTCAATGTGTGCCTAGCCATGTGTTGCCTTTTTCGTCCGTATCTTATTCTAAAATAGTTTTGTTTCATTGTCAAAACTCGTTTCTTGCTGTAATTTATAATTTTGAAAGATAGGATTTCTAAAGAACGATGTTTTTGAATCTGAAAATTTGAAATTGTATCCATTTTTAGCCTTTTGATAAAAATATTGTTTGACTTACGGACAAGAGGTAAAAACTTGCGGTTGAAGGCCGTATATCCCACACTTAGAGGAACATTGTCCCAAATGTTCGAATCTATTCGTTGAGTACCTCTTGTTGAAGTATCCCACACTTAGAGATTCTACTTATTTTTGGATTGTTTCGTAAGTGTAGTGTGGTTTTGATTATCCCACACTTGGTGTTTGGAATATCAGACGAGATAATCAATTCTTTAAACAGGTAGAGGGTTTTGGAACGGTGTACCGCTTTTACTGTGCACGTTGTTGGCTTCTCGTTAGAAGTTTGCTGGTCCGTGGCTTGTGGCTTATGGCTCTCGGCATTCTTCATTGTGTGGTCCACAGTTTTCCCTTGCTTCGGTCTTCTATAGTTTTTCAAACAAACCACTCAATTCAATCAAGTAATAGCTGCTGATATGAAAAGTAAAGTAGTAGCTTAATAAAGTAATAGCTGGATAGATGTGAAGTCTATGCATCCACAGTACATCAAATACACACAATAATAATAAAGTCTTGGTAGAAAATAGAAAGAAGTTAGAAAGCGGAGCAATCTAGTGCTCGGCTGTTGGTGGTATTGTTGCTGGAGATACTATAGGTCCAGGAGATGTCTCATCTGATGAGGAATCATCGTGCTGATAGTGGGTGCCTTCGTCTGATGCATCTCGATCAGCCTCTGCTTCTGGTGTACCTGTAGTGAATACTCCATGCTGTATCAAATGATCAATGAAATCTCCTGCAGGCATGTCAAAGCTGTCCAGTGGAATCTTTGGTGTCCTCTGCTGAGAGTGTCCTCCAAATAAATTAGTCTGTCTGTGAGAGGATACTGGATCAATCGGTGAGGGTGCAGGGCTGACACTCCTGAGAATCCTATGACTCTGAACAATGGTGGCTCGTGTGGAGACTCTGGATATTCTGTTTCTTTGCGCGAAGTATGCCCTCTGACTGACCCAACAGTTGAGGGGACATACTGTACCGGAGTAGGATCCTGTGCTGGTGGTGGTCGTGGTCTAGGTGGAACCGTGCGAGATGGTAAACCGTGGCCACGAGTTGGATGTCTGTGAGGTGCTCGAGTAGGAACTGGATGTCTAGGAGCTGCAGGTGTATATAAGTGTGGTGGGGCTCGGCCCATTCCGCACGGTATGTTCGGAAGTGGGCTCACTGGTATCCTTGTGATCTGCTGCCTCATAGCTCTATAGCATCTGACTTGCATCTGCATCAACCAGTACCAGTAATCGGGTCCTGGGGGTGTCCCGTAATGGTATATGTAAGCTGGTATCTGAGCTCTAGGGGCCGGGACATAAGGTCCTGGCCTAGTATGCTGTGGCGGTGCAACTGGGTCATCAAAACCTTGTGCATCCTTATCTGAATCGGAGTTTGAATTTCGGGGCTCTCTTGGTTGTTTTCTCTTTCTGGATTCCCTGGGTAGGACTAGACCTGCTACCAATGTATCAACACTCTCAGGGTTTGATGACCGTGCCCTGATGTACACGATGCCGTCCTTCAGAATCCTAAGTATATACATGCTCCTTAGAAAATTGTAGTCTATCGGTTGGGCACTCCATTCTGGCAGGCTCTTGAATTTCTCTATCTCTGTCGTCCTAATCAAACCCATTTTCCGAATCAACCTAGTAATCACTGGGCCCATGAATGATCTTCTTGCACCAAACTCTTTTTCTTCCAAAATCCGCTGTGCAACTAAATGGGCAACCTGAATGTTCCTCCTCTCGAGGATACATGCCATCATGATAACATCAAACTCAGACACTCGACCATTAGACGTATGTTTCCCATCAAGCGAACAAGCCAGTAGTTTGTGCAAAATCTGCATAACTGGGTCTGTGAGCTGGGTAGCTTTAATACCCGAGAAATATGGTTTTGGTGACCAATGACTCCATGCCTCTGCGGTAGTAGTCGTGAGAGAAATCATGGTGGCTCCACTAGTAAACAGGGGTGAATCGATCTCTTCTGGAGTATAGAGATCTAGGTGACGTGCAAACTGAGCCAATGGCAAGGTGAATAGGCTCCCCATATATCTAAATGTGATCACCCCGTCTCCAACTCTACTCCATGGCTCAAATGTATAGTTGGTCATGAACTCGGTGATCATCTCCATATACACCGGTTCGTCGATGCTGAACAATCTCTTGAAAGACTCAAACTGCTGACACTCTATTGAGTAACTGAGTAGACTCTCTAATCTCTGTCTTAATCCTAATGTCTGCAGCTTTTCCCAATCTACATATCTAAAACGGCCAAAAGATTTATCTTTCCATATTCGTGCCATCTGGTCGTATGCTGGTGTTGCACTAAGGTATGCAAGAGATCCTGTAAGTGGACGTGTTGGGTTTAGCTTCTTCTTCTTTGGCGACATAGTACCTGAGAACATGAGAGATTTAAAGTAATAGGTCTTAAGAAAGGGAAAATTTAAAGCGCTTCCCGAATTTTCTAATGGAAAACTCGAAATGAGGGCATTAAATTCTTGACAGTCCAAAGATTACAGTAAATATCAAGTGACCCCAAGTGACTAATAATCAGTCTTAACAATAGTAAGGCAATCATCAATGTGCGAAAACATATAGTCATGGGATGGTGGTGACTTAACTTGTGAAGTAATGTCGTTTACAAAGTTTGGTATTTAGCCAAGTTTTAAATGTCATTATTTCACAGTTTTATAGTCTCATGGTAGGTTTTTGACTTTTTAAAAGTCCAACTTGAAGTAAGGTTTTTGAATAAAAATTGCAATTGATTTTATAAAATGCAATAGTTCAAGTTGACTTTTTAGGTCAAACTTACTTCGGACGATAATTCCAATTTGTCCGCATACCAAAATTATAACCTAAACATGTAAACATTATTTTAGACATTTTCCTATTTGATAAATAAACTAGGTCATGTACAAAAAGTTATGTCATCCATGTGTTTGGTTTTATTCAAGACTTTTGTTTCTAGTAATATTGCCTATTTTGACTAGTCAAGCAAGTACAAGTGTCCTAGTAAGCAAGAGTTGTCAAGTAATCTATCCTAATCATGCATGCTAGTTAACTTTTTGTTGACTTTCAAAAGTCAAACTTGCTAATCCTAATTTATCCGCGTTGTGCAATTAGCATAGAGATATCATTCAAAACACCATAATTACTTAAATGTTTAACAACTAACACTTAATCAAGCTAAATTCTAGACTTAATCAATAGGTTAAAGTACATCTTCTTGAAAGAGCCAAACTAGTGTAATTAGCATGGGTAAGTGGTTGTAGCATGTAGTTCCTAAGCATTCAACCTAGAAAAATACCAATTCCTAGTTACTAACTTAGCTAACTTCATAAAATAAGATACTTTAAGCTTAAAGTAGGTTTCTTATGATCATACCTTGTTTTAGTGCGTAAAGCTTCAAAACGAATGTACAACCGAGAATATCATGCAATGAGGAGTTCAAAAGGAGATGAAATTAGGGAGTTTGGTGAAGATTGGATGGTGATTCATGGAGGTATGGAGGTGGACGGTTTTGAGGTGAGGGAGGAAGGAGAAGAAAAGTTTTTGTTTTTGAATTATAGGATCTTATGGAAGGTTGGTGGTCCATGGGAATATTTGTCATAATCCTATGTACCATTTTCCTTACATGGTCCCCAATGTACATCCTAGTACTAAGCCTAATATCCTAGATTAATTTCTAATGTCCTACTAATAATGATTACGAATCCTAAATGTATTTGTTGTAACTAGTTACTTGTTAGTCTTTCGTTACGTTATAAACAATTTAAGAAGAGCGTAAATTTTTGCGGAACAACTAAAATTAATTCTGAAATATTAAACTTAAATTATTTTTGGTGTTTTAAAAATTATTTGTCTGACGTGGACTTGTTGAATGTACATGTTTCGGCTAAAAGCTTAACGTTGTACGTTCTTGTTGTCGCGCATGTGTTTTCAGGCAAAAAATTTAAAAACGTTTTTCTTTTTAAAGGAATCTTCCAAAAATTTTTATTATATTTATACCAAAATATGCTCATTTAAAGTCGCGAGCTTCGACCTTTTTCGGAAGGAATTGTTTTAAGATTCGTTCCGATCCCTCCATCGGGAAAGGGTCGAGATTTGCTCCCTTAAGCGAACGTTTTTCAGCACAAAACATTTTGAAAGTTCCAAAATGACGTTATAAACTAAATAGAAATGACGATTCTCTAATCCCAGGACTTCTCGTTCTTCATATCCTAAATTGACAAGATCACCAATCAACTTATTGTACGCTTTCGTTACCTTTTTAGGGTTTGACAAACCGACGCGTGGCCCTTGGTCTTTGTAATTAAGTTCGTGAGTGAGTTTATTCATGATTTCCAAAAATGCGTTATCTTCCTGTGAATCAGGGTCTCCGTTTGTAGACTTAACTATCCTACAGAGTTCACTGATTGTGGATTTTTGTACGGAAGTGAAAGGGTATTTGGTAAAGGCAAAGGTTCGAGTAAGCTTAACGTGAAGGTCTTTCTTTTTGCGAAGAACACTGTGTCGATTCTTTCCTTGGTGGAATCAGGAAAAATGTCTCGTAATTTTGAGATTAGGTAGGAGGCGGGGTCAATAAAGAAAGGAATTTTACCAGAAATGACGATAGAAATCATCGGATCTTGTTCTTTCCAGAACTCAAGTTTGTTGATTATTGCGGCTACATTGTGATTGATTAATATCATAGATGTTGGAAGAAAATCCATGTCGGCGAGTGATTCAAAAAGTAGATCTAAATCTGCTATAAACTTTAGTTCTTGGTCTTTGAAATTTGTGGAAGTGCTTTCGCATTCATGAATTCACAGGCGAAGAAGGAATTCTACTTGTTTTTCTAATGTGGCAATCGTTTCTCGTTGTTCGTAGGAATACGGGAGGTTGGCATAAGTTAACTGCCCGACGAATGCTTTATAGACATCTACCCTACGAGAAGGATTGAAAGAAGCACCGAGGTGGCATTCTTCAAAACAAGGTTGTTCCGGCTCGACTGATGGAACCTTGTCCACCACTCGGTAAATGGTGTATTGGTGTTTGTGTGAAATGAATGGAAAGATGCCGTTATTCCGAGAATTGGGCGTAGTTTGGGTATACACCGATGTTTCAGGAATGAGGGTGATCAAGTCACAAGACTTCGGAGGTTTTTCTTCAGAATTATCTTCGGGAAAATAATCGAAGTGGGAAGAATTTGGTAAACCAGGTAGGTGTAAAGTTGGCGAGTGATCTTCTTGAGATGATGAAAGGTCAGGTAACTGGTCCGTGTCATCAAAATCCAGGCAATGTTTTGGAATTGAAAGTGAGGTCCTATATTCTTCTTGGGTGTCGGAGACTTCCTTAGTTTTAGAGGGAGAAGGTGAAAAGAAATCAGATCCTAACTCTTTTTCTAAGTAGTCAAAGAATTCCGTATCATCCATTGAAATGAGGCAAGAATTGGGTTTTCGAGTTGTCATTTTAATGCTATCCTAACTAACTAATAGTTAATTAATACTAATTACTTAAATTAACTTTCGAAAGATTTCTAAGAAGATTTCAATCGGAAGGGTCTCCTAAATATCACTACTTAAGGCGGCTTTGAATCGTACGTTTGTGATTCCCCGGCAGCGGCGCCAAAAACTTGTTGCACCCGCAACCGTCGGTTCAGTGCCATTGTGATTTCTAATGGTAGTGCGGGCGCATCAGGGGTTTTAAAATTTATATTTAGCTGGGCTTAAATTATACGTACTACCTACTCTGGTTAGTAAGCGGTAAGTATGACCTAAGATCGTTCTATGAATCCAAACGTGTGGGCGATTAAAGCTGGTGCTTTCGGTAGGGAAATATTTAGGATGGAACAAAGTAGGTAGGTTTGGGGGTTTTAAACTAAAGACAAGTAATTAAAGTGCAGGAAAGTAAATTGCAGGAATTTAAAGTGCAGGAAAACAGGTAAAGATAAATATGTGATTGCTGAGACTTCGATAATTAATGTTTCGGGATGACATATTAAGCAGGAACAATGCTAAGTTTAATGACTTAAACTATCAGGTGTAAACTCTATAACCCTACCAACAAAATTTCCCATTGGCATGTCACTAGGAACTAGGTTATCGTGATTCTGATCGGAGCAATACGCAAACTTCCAATACTTATCTAGTTGAAAGATAAACAACCTATCTTGGCTTAACGCCGAGGTGCATGAATCAGTAGCGTATCGTCTCATAGGTCTGACCTTTCTTAACCCCTAAAATAGTTTAGTATTTCATTAGCATGCAGATTAATAACTTTGTATGTTTTGACCGCTGATTGTGTAAGACTTAGTGTTTTAAGGATTCTAGGTCACTAGGATGTTATTTTTATTCCTAAGTCTTGTTTTATGCATTAAGGCTTGGTTACTTCAACTTCTGACTTGAGTTCTCCTTTTCAAACAGTTATACATCCCTGGATTATTCGCAGTTTATAAAAACGTGTTTCATATGCGGGCCATGCTTTTCAGTAATCAGATAGTGTACTTTACATGGTAGTTCGACTGCTTCTTACATCAGACATGCGGTCATGAGTAATTGACGGTGAATGTGACACTCTAAACTAACTAAATGTAAAGCGATGCAGAAATGTAAACCTAATATGTACAACGAGTGGGTTCGCTGTGTCTTACTTGTTGCATGTCATGGGCTCAGATAACTACTTACCATAATTAAGGTTGATCAAGTCCTAATTACTAGGTTGTAGTCACGTGGATAACTAGAAATGGTACTCTATAAATTAGACTCAAGTTCATAAAGTCTTAACGATACAATGGTCATTAATTCCTATTTTATCTGAACGCGTTTTCGAACATCATTTCATTGTGCATTGACTTTCGTAGGATACACCAGTTAGTTGTGAAGTTGTATTATCCTTTCGGAATTCCAACTGTTAAACCAGAGCTGATTCCAGTGATGTAACTACCTTCGGTCATTTATCGACTTCCATACATTTGTACTCCGTGTAAAACGTTTCCAGTACTATATCAGATAAACTGTCGAATAGGGGCCGTTACATCACTTTTACAATTGTCGTACACTTAATTGTATAATGTCATCCATACTAATAATTATCTACAATCATCAACAATCACAATAATAAACTACTCGCAATTCATGGCAATAGACAAATCACATACAAGGCAATAATACATAATTAAAGTATGAAATAGAGCAAGTATGATAAAGGTTTCGATATCACCCGGAAATAAATGCGTAGTAGCGTATTATTATGATTGACAACTCGTTCACACGTACAAAGATGAATCTCCAAACTTCTAACGTTCGCTCTAACCTCTATGTTAATCCGTAGATTAATTACAATAACCCTAGACTAAAATATAAGTGACTTTTAGAGTGAGAAAGTGGAAATGGAAGAGTGAGAGTATAAGTATGAGTGTGAATATGAGAGTGTGTTGAAATGAGAGCTAGGGGCTGCTATTTATAGGAGAGGCTTGGCTCAAGTTAGCATCCCAAAGATCACAATAGCAAAAGGTGGAAAAGGTGGTGGCACCAGGTACGAAAAGGTGAAAAAGGTGGTGGCACCAGGTACGAAAAGGTGAAAAAGGTGGTGGTACCAGGTACGAAAAGGACAAAAAAGCAGAATCCATGCGGGAGGGTGGCAGTCGGCGGTGGCCTGGTGGCTGGCCGGCGGCGGCTGGCTGCTACCTGCACCAGCCCGCTGCCTGTTGCTTCGTTTCTCGATTCGTGCGTGTTTTCGTCGTTATGCGTCCGTTTGCGTTGATTCTTTTTGCGTTGGATTTGTAATTCAAAACGAAGCTTTTGATGAAAAGAAATCCCAAAAATATATCTCTTAACTTTAGATGTGTCGTACGAACCGTTTGGATCTTCCGGTGTACGTAGAATCTTCATTCTTCGTCCGTTTTAGTTGATTCTTCTTCTGTTGGATTCGTAATTTGAAAACGAACATCTTGGATGAGATAGATGTTGGTGATGGGCTCTTTTGTCTTGAATTCTCATTTTGATGTCTTGAATCTTCAAACGAGCGTGGAATCTTCGTTTTCTATCCGTTTTGCTTGATTTTCATCATGCAACCTTGTTTTTACCATCTTGACATAATACTACTGATTTGTACTGAATTTGGGTTAAAGTGACAAGAATCGTTCCAGAATGAGAGAGATATCGGTAGTAAAAACGTGAACTTTTACCCGATATCAAGTATCGCACACTTAGAACTTTGCTTGTCCTCAAGCAAACTTATTCTTAAAAGCTTCTGGAAGGATTCTAGTTGCATTAGTTTTTAGAGAGACCATTTTCAAAAGAATATAAAGTTACAGTTATAAAAGAGTTTTCATCGGAAACTAATGGTTTATAGAATTTGATACCTTCTTCGAGCAACATATGTGATGATCATGACTAGGCAATCCTCACAAGTGGGTCACTCAAATCACTCAAGTGTTTAGGGTTTCCTACTTACTAGTGTCAATCACTCAGATAGCCTGTCATGCAGCATTCTCGTCATAGGCTTGATCGAGAATCAAATCTCCATCACTTTTGATGAGGACGGTACTAACCTTTCGAGATATCTTGGAAGGAATCGGATGTTTTGGGGTGAGGAAGGTGTGAGGGCTTTTCTTGTATTTTCTCGAAACTTTTCTTGAGAGAGTTTCTTTGGAATTTCTCAGATTTTGAAAGGACTACATAGCTTTTTTCTTTCTTTTTCTTTGGAATTTTTCTTTTCTTGGCCCTTTTACTTGATTTTTGGGCTTTTAGGTTTCTTCTGACAGCTTTTGCTGAATTTCTTTTTCTTGGAGCTCCTTTTACGGATGATATTCATCCTTTGGGGAACACTCCGATATATTTTATGGCTTTGTATTAGGCTGCAGAAGTCTTGAAAAATCAAGAGTATCTTTAAGAGTTCATCGAGAAATGAAACTTCTGTAGGTTCGGAACGAATATTAGGAGGTTTTGATTGGGTGTGAAGAGTGAATGTTGAGTGGGTGGATGTTTGATGGTGGAAGGGTGTTTGGATTCCTTAAAAGTTATCAAGATGGGTTGTACCTATGCCACGTATGGCACTCATCGGCGTGATCTCGAAATGCATTACAAAAGCAAGTTCTAATTCAAATGCATACATCGGCGCACACATGAAATGAAAAGTGAAGCATTTTAGAGATGAATGCTAATGATGGGCTCAATCCTCACGAATCGAATGTTTTGGTCAATGTGTGCCTAGCCATGTGTTGCCTTTTTCGTCCGTATCTTATTCTAAAATAGTTTTGTTTCATTGTTAAAACTCGTTTCTTGCTGTAATTGATAATTTTGAAAGATAGGATTTCTAAAGAACGATGTTTTTGAATCTGAAAATTTGAAATTGTATCCATTTTTAGCCTTTTGATAAAAATATTGTTTGACTTACGGACAAGAGGTAAAAACTTGCGGTTGAAGGCCGTATATCCTACACTTAGAGGAACATTGTCCCTAATGTTCGAATCTATTCGTTGAGTACCTCTAGTTGAAGTATCCCACACTTAGATATTCTACTTATTTTTGGATTGTTTCGTAAGTGTAGTGTGGTTTTGATTATCCTACACTTGGTGTTTGGAATATCAGACGAGATAATCAATTCTTTAAACAGGTAGAGGGTTTTGGAACGGTGTACCGCTTTTACTGTGCACGTTGTTGGCTTCTCGTTAGAAGTTTGCTGGTCCGTGGCTTGTGGCTTATGGCTCTCGGCATTCTTCATTGTGTGGTCCACAGTTTTCCCTTGCTTCGGTCTTCTATAGTTTTTCAAACAAACCACTCAATTCAATCAAGTAATAGCTGCTGATAAGAAAAGTAAAGTAATAGCTTAATAAAGTAATAACTAGATAGATGTGATGTCTATGCATCCACAGTACATCAAATACACACAATAATAATAAAGTCTTGGTAGAAAATAGAAAGAAGTCAGAAAGCGGAGCAATCTAGTGCTCGGCTGGTGGTGGTACTGTTGCTGGAGATACTATAGGTCCAGGAGATGTCTCATCTGATGAGGAATCATCGTGCTGATAGTGGGTGCCTTCGTCTGATGCATCTCGATCAGCCTCTGCTTCTGGTGTACCTGTAGTGAATACTCCATGCTGTATCAAATGATCAATGAAATCTCCTCCAGGCATGTCAAAGCTGTCCAGTGGAATCTTTGGTGTCCTCTGCTGAGAGTGTCCTCCAAATAAATCAGTCTGTCTGTGAGAGGATACTGGATCAATCGGTGAGGGTGCAGGGCTGACACTCCTGAGAATCCTATGACTCTGAACAATGGTGGCTCGTGTGGAGACTCTGGATATTCTGTTTCTTTGCGCGAAGTATGCCCTCTGACTGACCCAATAGTTGAGGGGACATACTGTACCGGAGTAGGATCCTGTGCTGGTGGTGGTCGTGGTCTAGGTGGAACCGTGCGAGATGGTAAACCGTGGCCACGAGCTGGATGTCTGTGAGGTGCTCAAGTAGGAATTGGATTTCTAGGAGCTGCAGGTGTATATACGTGTGGTGGGGCTCGGCCCATTCCGCACGGTATGTTCGGAAGTGGGCTCACTGGTATCCCTGTGATCTGCTGCCTCATAGCTCTATAGCATCTGACTTGAATCTGCATCAACCAGTACCAGTAATCAGGTCCTGGGGGTGTCCCGTAATGGTATATGTAAGCTGGTATCTGAGCTCTAGGGGCCGGGACATAAGGTCCTGGCCTAGTATGCTGTGGCGGTGCAACTGGGTCATCAAAACCTTGTGCATCCTTATCTGAATCGGAGTTTGAATTTCGGGGCTCTCTTGGTTGTTTTCTCTTTCTGGATTCCCTGGGTAGGACTAGACCTGCTACCAATGTATCAACACTCTCAGGGTTTGATGACCGTGCCCTGATGTACACGATGCCGTCCTTCAGAATCCTAAGTATATACATGCTCCTTAGAAAATTGTAGTCTATCGGTTGGGCACTCCATTCTGGCAGGCTCTTGAATTTCTCTATCTCTGTCGTCCTAATCAAACCCATTTTCCGAATCAACCTAGTAATCACTAGGCCCATGAATGATCTTCTTGCACCAAACTCTTTTTCTTCCAAAATCTGTTGTGCAACTAAATGGGCAACCTGAATGTTCCTCCTCTCGAGGATACATGCCATCATGATAACATCAAACTCAGACACTCGACCATTAGACGTATGTTTCCCATCAAGCGAACAAGCCAGTAGTTTGTGCAAAATCTGCATAACTGGGTCTGTGAGCTGGGTAGCTTTAATACCCGAGAAATATGGTTTTGGTGACCAATGACTCCATGCCTCTGTGGTAGTAGTCGTGAGAGAAATCGTGGTGGCTCCACTAGTAAACAGGGGTGAATCGATCTCTTCTGGAGTATAGAGATCTAGTTGACGTGCAAACTGAGCCAATGAAAAGGTGAATAGGCTCCCCATATATCTAAATGTGATCACCCCGTCTCCAACTCTACTCCATGGCTCAAATGTATAGGTGGTCATGAACTCGGTGATCATCTCCATATACACCGGTTCGTCGATGCTGAACAATCTCTTGAAAGACTCAAACTGCTGACACTCTATTGAGTAACTGAGTAGACTCTCTAATCTCTGTCTTAATCCTAATGTCTGCAGCTTTTCCCAATCTACATATCTAAAACGGCCAAAAGATTTATCTTTCCATATTCGTGCCATCTGGTCGTATGCTGGTGTTGCACTAAGGTATGCAAGAGATCCTGTAAGTGGACGTGTTTGGTTTGGCTTCTTCTTCTTTGGCGACATAGTACCTGAGAACATGAAAGATTTAAAGTAATAGGTCTTAAAGAAAGGGGAAATTTAAAGCGCTTCCCGAATTTTCTAATAGAAAATTCGAAATGAGGGCATTAAATTCTTAACAGTCCAAAGATTACAGTAAATATCAAATGCCCTCAAGTGACTAATAATCAGTCTTAACAATAGTAAGGCAATCATCAATGTGCGAAAACATATAGTCATGGGATGGTGGTGACTTAACTTGTGAAGTAATGTCATTTACAAAGTTTGGTATTTAGCCAAGTTTTAAATGTCATTATTTCACAGTTTTATAGTCTCATGGTAGGTTTTTGACTTTTTAAAAGTCCAACTTGAAGTAAGGTTTTTGAATAAAAATTGCAATTGATTTTAAAAAATGCAATACTTCAAGTTGACTTTTTAGGTCAAACCTTACTTCGGACGATAATTCCAATTTGTCCGCATACCAAAATTATAACCTAAACATGTAAATATTATTTTAACCATTTTCCTATTTGATAAACAAACTAGGTCATGTACAAAAAGTTATGTCATCCATGTGTTTGGTTTTATTCAAGACTTTTGTTTCTAGTAATATTGCCTATTTTGACTAGTCAAGCAAGTACAAGTGTCCTAGTAAGCAAAAGTTGTCAAGTAATCTATCCTAATCATGCATGCTATTTAACTTTTTGTTGACTTTCAAAAGTCAAACTTGCTAATCCTAATTTATCCGCGTTGTGCAATTAGCATAGAGCTATCATTCAAAACACCACAATTACTTAAATGTTTAACAACTAACACTTAATCAAGCTAAATTCTAGACTTAATCAATAGGTTAAAGTACATCTTCTTTAAAGAGCCAAACTAGTGTGAATTAGCATGGGTAAGTGGTTGTAGCATGTAGTTCCTAAGCATTCAACCTAGAAAAATACCAATTTCTAGTTACTAACTTAGCTAACTTCATAAAATAAGATACTTTAAGCTTAAAGTAGGTTTCTTATGATCACACCTTGTTTTAGTGCGTAAAGCTTCAAAACAAATGAACAACCGAGAATATCATGCAATGAGGAGTTCAAAAGGAGATGAAATTAGGGTGTTTGGTGAAGATTGGATGGTGATTCATGGAGGTATGGAGGTGGATGGTTTTGAGGTGAGGGAGGAAGGAGAAGAAAAGTTTTTGTTTTTGAATTATAGGATCATATGGAAGGTTGGTGGTCCATAGGAATATTTGTCATGCTCCTATGTACCATTTTCCTTACATGGTCCCCAATGTACATCCTAGTACTAAGCCTAATATCCTAGATTAATTTCTAATGTCCTACTAATAATGATTACGAATCCTAAATGTATTTGTTGTAACTAGTTACTTGTTAGTCTTTCGTTACGTTATAAACAATTTAAGAAGAGCGTAAATTTTTGCGGAACAATTAAAATTAATTCTGAAATATTAAACTTAAATTATTTTTGGTGTTTTAAAAATTATTTGTCTGACGTGGACTTGTTGAATGTACATGTTTCGGCTAAAAGCTTAACGTTGTACGTTCTTGTTGTCGCGCATGTGTTTCCAGGAAAAAATTTTAAAAACGTTTTTCTTTTTAAAGGAATCTTCCAAAATTTTTTATTATATTTATACCAAAATATGCTCATTTAAAGTCACGAGCTTCGACCTTTTTCGGAAGGAATTATTTTAAGATTCGTTCCGATCCCTCCATAGGGAAAGGGTCGAGATTTGCTCCCTTAAGCGAACGTTTTTCAGCACAAAACATTTTGAAAGTTCCAAAATGACGTTATAAACTAAATAGAAATGACGATTCTCTAATCCCAGGACTTCTCGTTCTTCATATCCTAAATTGACAAGATCACCAATCAACTTATTGTACGCTTTCGTTACCTTTTTAGGGTTTGACAAACCGACGCGTGGCCCTTGGTCTTTGTAATTAAGTTCGTGAGTGAGTTTATTCATGATTTCCAAAAATGCGTTATCTTCCTGTGAATCAGGGTCTCCGTTTGTAGACTTAACTATCCTACAGAGTTCACTGATTGTGGATTTTTGTACGGAAGTGAAAGGGTATTTGGTAAAGGCAAAGGTTCGAGTAAGCTTAACGTGAAGGTCTTTCTTTTTGCGAAGAACACTGTGTCGATTCTTTCCTTGGTGGAATCAGGAAAAATGTCTCGTAATTTTGAGATTAGGTAGGAGGCGGGGTCAATAAAGAAAGGAATTTTACCAGAAATGACGATAGAAATCATCGGATCTTGTTCTTTCCAGAACTCAAGTTTGTTGATTATTGCGGCGACATTGTGATTGATTAATATCATAGATGTTGGAAGAAAATCCATGTCGGCGAGTGATTCAAAAAGTAGATCTAAATCTGCTATAAACTTTAGTTCTTGGTCTCTGAAATTTGTGGAAGTGCTTTCGCATTCATGAATTCACAGGCGAAGAAGGAATTCTACTTGTTTTTCTAATGTGGCAATCGTTTCTCGTTGTTCGTAGGAATACGGGAGGTTGGCATAAGTTAACTGCCCGACGAATGCTTTATAGACATCTACCCTACGAGAAGGATTGAAAGAAGCACCGAGGTGGATTCTTCAAAACAAGGTTGTTCCGGCTCGACTGATGGAACCTTGTCCACCACTCGGTAAATGGTGTATTGGTGTTTGTATGAAATGAATGGAAAGATGCCGTTATTCCGAGAATTGGGCGTAGTTTGGGTATACACCGATGTTTCAGGAATGAGGGTGATCAAGTCACAAGACTTCGGAGGTTTTTCTTCAGAATTATCTTCGGGAAAATAATCGAAGTGGGAAGAATTTGGTAAACCAGGTAGGTGTAAAGTTGGCGAGTGATCTTCTTGAGATGATGAAAGGTCAGGTAACTGGTCCGTGTCATCAAAATCCAGGAAATGTTTTGGAATTGAAAGTGAGGTCCTATATTCTTCTTGGGTGTCGGAGACTTCCTTAGTTTTAGAGGGAGAAGGTGAAAAGAAATCAGATCCTAACTCTTTTTCTAAGTAGTCAAAGAATTCCGTATCATCCATTGAAATGAGGCAAGAATTGGGTTTTCGAGTTGTCATTTTAATGTTATCCTAACTAACTAATACTTAATTAATACTAATTACTTAAATTAACTTTCGAAAGATTTCTAAGAAGATTTCAATCGGAAGGGTCTCCTAAATATCACTACTTAAGGCGGCTTTGAATCGTACGTTTGTGATTCCCCGGCAGCGGCGCCAAAAACTTGTTGCACCCGCAACCGTCGGTTCAGTGTCATTGTGATTTCTAATGGTAGTGCGGGCGCAGCAGGGGTTTTTAAATTTATATTTTGCTAGGCTTAAATTATATGTACTACCTACTCTGGTTAGTAAGCGGTAAGTATGACCTAAGATCGTTCTATGAATCCAAACGTGTGGGCGATTAAAGCTGGTGCTTTCGGTAGGGAAATATTTAGGATGGAACAAAGTAGGTAGGTTTGGGGGTTTTAAACTAAAGACAAGTAATTAAAGTGCAGGAAAGTAAATTGCAGGAATTTAAAGTGCAGGAAAACAGGTAAAGATAAATATGTGATTACTGAGACTTCGATAATTAATGTTTCGGGATGACATATTAAACAGGAACAATGCTAAGTGTAATGATTTAAACTATCAGGTGTAAACTCTAGAACCCTACCGACAAAATTTCCCATTGGCATGTCACTAGGAACTAGGTTATCGTGATTCTGATCGGAGCAATACGCAAACTTCCAATACTTATCTAGTTGAAAGATAAACAACCTATCTTGGCTTAATGCCGAGGTGCATGAATCAGTAGCGTATCATCTCATACGTCCGACCTTTTTTAACCCCTAAAATAGTTTAGTATTTCATTAGCATGCAGATTAATAACATTGTATGTTTTGACCGTTGATTGTGTAAGACTTAGTGTTTTAAGGATTCTAGGTCACTAGGATGTTATTCTTATTCCTAAGTCTTGTTTTATGCATTAAGGCTTGGTTACTTCAACTTATGACTTGAGTTCTCCTTTTCAAACAGTTATACATCCCTGAATTATTCGCAGTTTATAAAAACGTGTTTCATATGCAGGCCATGCTTTTCAATAATCAGATAGTGTACTTTACATGGTAGTTCGACTACTTCTTACATCAGACATGCGGTCAGGAGTAATTGACGGTGAATGTGACACTCTAAACTAAGTAAATGTAAAGCGATGCAGAGATGTAAACCTAATATGTACAACGAGTGGGTTCACTGTGTCTTACTTGTTGCATGTCATGGGCACAGATAACTACTTACCATAATTAAGGTTGATTAAGTCCTAATTACTAGTTTGTAGTCACGTGGATAACTAGAAAGGGTACTCCGTAAATTAGACTCAAGTTCATAAAGTCTTAACGATACAAAGGTCATTAATTCCTATTTTATCTGAACGCGTTTTCGAACATCATTTCATTGTGCATTGACTTTCGTAGGATATACCAATTAGTTGTGAAGTTGTATTATCCTTTCGGAATTCCAACTGTTAAACCAGAGCTGATTTCAGTGATGTAACTACCTTCGGTCGTTTATCGACTTCCATACATTTGTACTCCGTGTAAAACGTTTCCAGTACTATATCAGATAAACTGTCGAATAGGGGCCGTTACATCACTTTTACAATTGTCGTACACTTAATTGTATAATGTCATCCTTACTTATAATTATCTACATCATCAACAATCACAATAATAAACTACTCGCAATTCATGGCAATAGACAAATCACATACAAGGCAATAATACATAATTAAAGTATGAAATAAAGCAAGTATGATAAAGGTTTCGATATCACCCGGAAATAAATGCGTAGCAGCGTATTATTATGATTGACAACTCGTTCATACGTATAAAGATGAATCTCCAAACTCCTAACGTTCGCTCTAACCTCTATGTTAATCCGTAGATTAATTACAATAACCCTAGACTAAAATATAAGAGACTTTTAGAGTGAGAAAGTGGAAATGGAAGAGTGAGAGTATAAGTATGAGTGCGAATATGAGAGTGTGTTGAAATGAGAGCTAGGGGCTGCTATTTTAGGAGAGGCTTGGCTCAAGTTAGCATCCCAAAGCTCACAATAGCAAAATGTGGAAATGATGGTGGCACAAGGTACGAAAAGGTGAAAAAGGTGGTGGCACCAGGTACGAAAAGGTGAAAAAGGTGGTGGTACCAGGTACGAAAAGGACAAAAAAGCACAATCCGTGCAAGAAGGTGGCAGCCGGCGGTGGCTGGCTTCTACCTGCACCAGCCCGCTGCCTGTTGCTTCGTTTCTCGATTCGTGCTTGTTTTCGTCGTTAAGCGTCCGTTTGCATTGATTCTTTTTGCGTTGGATTCGTAATTAAAAAATGAAGCTTTTGATGAAAAGAAATCCCAAAAATATATCTCTGAAGTTTAGATGTGTCGTACGAATCATTTGGATCTTCCGGTGTAAGTAGAATCTTCATTCTTCGTCCGTTTTAGTTGATTCTTCTTCTGTTGGATTCGTAATTTGAAAACGAACATCTTGAATGAGATAGATGTTGTTGATGGTCTCTTTTGTCTTGAATTCTTGTTTTGATATCTTGAATCTTCAAACGTGCGTGGAATCTTCGTTTTCTATCCGTTTTGCTTGATTTTCATTGTGCAACCTTGTTTTTACCATCTTGACATAATACTACTGATTTGTATTGAATTTGGGTTAAATTGACAAGAATCGTTCCAGAATGAGAGAGATATCGGTAGTAAAAACGTGACTTTTTACACGATATCAATATGTTATATTTGAAACAAAGGAAAAAGATTGGTACAGAGGTACTCCCCAATGGTTGCAGTTTTCCTTGGTATGTGTGTGCAGAACTTTGTCTTGCTGGGTTTACTCTTGATCAAGTCTTCTTGTGATTGGTCTCGTAGGTGTGAACACGTCGGATATAAGATATGTTGGATGTGGCTGCTTCCTTGAAAGAGGAGGTATTCTTTGCATATCCAAGTGTGAAAAATAGTCGGAGATTTCATCACTTCTTAGAAAGTAAAATTTGCATAAATGTAAAACACGGGTTGCCTCCCGAGAAGCGCTCTTTTAAAGTCGAGATCTCGACTTAGTCCTTTTCTTCAGATGATGATGTTGGATGCGTCCCAGGTGCTGGAGTTGTTACCGTGGCTTCTAGGTAAGCTGTAACGTGGAAGAAAGTACTGAAGCAATTGCTCTATCATGTCAGCAATTAGGGTTGGTGGATTGGTGGATTCCATCCTGAAGCTTTTGAAGTGATCAGTGGCTAGTCGATCGAGGATAGCCATCCCATAGCTGATGTATCTAACTGACCGTGTGACTGGTCCATTAGGGTTATCTCTTGTGCAGATGTGAGTTCGAACAATCTCACACTGAGGGTGCTTATGGCCTATTGAAGCGATTAGGGCCATGAACTGAGTTTTCAATTCTTCTAAGTCACTAGCCAAAGGGTCTCCTCCAAAGGATCTGGTTGCTTGGCATACTTGTCTGATGAGTTGATGTTTTTCACGGTTGAAGGGAAAGTCCGAGTCCGTGAAGACATAGATTAGCTTGCTGAATATTTCATTGTATCCGTTGCGATAAACATCAAGCTCCACATCTTCTTCAGTATACATTCCGCATAGTCGAGTCATCACATATGTTGCTAAGTTGATTTGTGATAAGTGCCGAATGAATCTTGGTACTTCACGAACTTCTTCTTCATATACTGAGTCATTTAGTTCATCAATTATTAGCTCAACATTATGACCAATAGTGGAATGAATGACGATTCTGAAATTTTCTGAAGCTGTGAGGTGTTCTCCGATTTCGATAAGATCTAGAAGGGTTCTAAGATCTCCCACCATTCTGAGATCGGCATAATTCCACGGGTTTCCAGTAGCTCTTTCCATATGGGTTCTCATTGATGCTAGTGTAGCCTTCTGACTCGATGAGTAGGGGAAAGCTGATCCGGCTAGGGCACAATATACTTTTTGGTATATTTGCCTCTGGTTGCTGCAGAACTCGATTTCTCCCATCGGGTACTGGGGTCTTTCTGGCTGTTGAGCTTCTCTTGTGAGTTGAGCTTGAAGGGAATATGATAGTTTTTGGATATACCTGCGTAGAGCGAGAGGTTCTTGCGATCCATAATTGGCAAGGTATGAATCATATTCTCATTCGATCTCCCTTATTAAGTGCCTTTGAGCGGTGGTGTAGTCATTGGTTGATTCTCTAATAGTTTCTACGATAATGCGGACATCGTCGTTCTCATTAATCAAGTCGGTCATCTCTTGGTGGGTATCTAACAGAGGGATTTCCAATATCTCGGTTGTGGAGATAGGAGAATTTGCTGGAGCAGGGGGAATAGAGTGTTCATCAAGAGTGACGTCGATACAATCGTCGTCATACTCGATTTCCTCATCAGAATCTTCATCACGGGAATCTGGAAATTGGTGGAATTCTTCATCTGAGGGTGTGTTATTGAAAGGTTGGGAACTATCGACTTCAATGGTCCTGACTTCCGTGGCTGAATCTTGAAGTTTTTCTTCCACAAAGCCATTTGTTTGACTTGCTTTATACACAGCGATTCTTTGTAAGAGCTTGTCATATGTTTCTGAGTGTCTTGAGGATCGGAAATCTTCCTCAATTGCATCTATATCTCGGAGTTGGGTTCGGGTAAATGGTTTCGAAGGGTCGAGATAAGGGTCGAGATAAGGGTCGAGCATGTTTTCCATTCTCCTTAGATGAACATATTTGAAGGATTGACGGATGGATTCATAATCAACAGATTCGTTCGATGAATTGTTTTCTTCGGAGCACTGTATCCTTTTGACTTCAGCCATTTGGGGTGAATTAGTCTGATCTTCATCTTCCTCCATTTCTTCAGATCTTTCTTCTTCGGTCTCTTCTTCAGTTTCTTCTTCTTCCTCAGTTTCTTCTTCAAATTCCACGTCTTCCTCTACAGGTTGATACTCCTCTTCCTCTTCTAGGCCAGTTTCAGCATCTGAGATGAAGGTTGACGATCGGGTGAAAGGTTATTCTTCTTCGGGCTCTGATTCATCACTATAAGTAACTCTGCCTATTGATATAGCATAACATTCTTCTCATTCTGGAGTGCATTCTGATTGGTTGATCTTTTAAGTGATGCTTTCGCCATGCGAGCGTAGGACAATCGTGTGGTTATACACATCAATCACTGCTCGGGATGTATTCATGAATGGTCTTCCAAGGATAATCGGGATGTTTATGTCCTCGTGGATGTCCATTACCACGAAATCCGTAGGAAAGAAGAATTTGTTAACTTGAACTAAGACATTTTCAGATATTCCTTTTGGGTATCTAATGGATTGGTCAGCTAGCTGGACAGTCATCTTAGTGAGTTTCAAAATTTCAAGTTCTAGCCTCTTAAACAGGGAGTAGGGCATGAGGTTGATGCTAGCTCATAGGTCGGCTAAGGAGCATATATCTCTGGATTGGTAAATAGAACAAGGGAGTGTAAATCTACCGGTGTCTCCTAGTTTTTCAGGAAGGCTATTTTTAAGTAGGGCTGAGCTTTCAGGACTAAGAGGAATGTTGTTTACTTCGGGCAGTTTATCCTTAGTGGATAGCAATTTTCTGATGTATTTATTATAACCAGGAACTCTAGACAAAGTATCGAGGAATTTTCCGTCTAACTTAGAGGATGATAATTTCTTAGGTTGGACTTTAAGTTTAGTGGGGTAAGGGATTCTAACCTCCTTGTTCATGGTCGGGGTGGTTTCCACAGCTAGTATCTTGATCTCCGGTTCCTCCTTAGCTGGGACAACAGCAAGGGGTGGGGTGGCTGCTTCGTTGGTGGTGGTAACTTGCTTTGCCTCCTCAACATGTGGGTTGTGAACTGTGTTGCTAGGAAAAATTTCTCTAGGTCTATTCTCAAGACATTGTGCCAATTGTCCAATTTGAGCTTCCAAGTTCTTCAGTACGACCAATTGATTTCTCATGAAGAGATCGGCTTGATCTTGACCGGCGGATGTCTTTTGGTTGAGTATGTGTTGGCCTTGCATGAACT
Source organism: Pseudognaphalium luteoalbum (assembly GCA_963422505.1). Lineage (NCBI taxonomy): Eukaryota > Viridiplantae > Streptophyta > Magnoliopsida > Asterales > Asteraceae > Pseudognaphalium > Pseudognaphalium luteoalbum. The sequence continues at coordinate 44,809,179 of OY730196.1, forward strand.
GGGTGAAGGCGTCATCTGAACTTGAAGATGGGGCATTTGTCTTGTTGGGTTGCTCAGTGGTTTGGTTTGTGTCGGAAGTGGGTCCAGGAAGTGCGAGGGGTTGGTTGTAAGCAAGTTGTTGTTGTTGTGGGTAAGGTGGGTATCTAGGTGGGTATCGGAGTTGGAAAGGTTGGTTGTTTCTTTGTGGGAATGGAGGTCCTCTAGGTTGGTTGTTGTTTTGGTTGAAACCTGGTGGAAAATTCTGTGGTCGAGTGGGATATTGAGCATAGTAAACGGTGCCATCTGTCTCTTCATATTTAACTTGATATTCACCGGGCGGTTGCGAGTTGGTGCAGTTTTGACAGGCTTGCACTTGGTGTACTTGGTGTTGTTGTTTCTTAAGTTCTCCGAACAGTTTGACAAGTATGTCCATATTCTCCGTTAATACCTTAATTGCTTCGAATGGAATTGGATTCGATGCAGCGAGAGGTGATGAAGATGTTAAGTGATCTCCAGAGTTCCAATCATGGAGATGCATAGTCATGTTTTCTATAAGGTTCCATCCTTCTTCGTCAGTCTTCGTCATAAAGCTTTCATGTGCGGAAGCGTCGAGGGTGGTTTGGTGGTTAGGGTCTAAACCGTTATAGAAGGTACACAATTGTGCAGATTTGTCGAGTCGGTGATTGGGGCATTTCTTCAGTGCTCCTTTGAATCGTTCCCATGCGGTGTATAGTGACTCATCAAAAGCTTGGTGAAAGTTCAGATGTCATTTCAGAGTTTGGTTTGTTTAGAGGGCGGATAGTACTTGGTTAGAAACTTTGTTGCCATCACCGTTCATGAAGGGATAGAGCCGATTTCTAAACCTTCAAACCATGTTTGCGCATGATGTGTGAGCGAATAAGGGAAGAGATACAAGAGGATTGTATCTTGGCTAACTCTATTTTGTTTGTAGGAGTTTGAAAGAGATATTAACTTGTCGAGGTGAGAGTTTGGATCATCACTTGGTAATCCATGGAATTGACAATGGTTTTGGATTAGTTGGATGATGTGGTGCTTAAGCACGAACGATTGTCCTGGGGTTTCTTGGTAGAGAATTGGGCCTCCTCTTCCTTCAATAGAGGGCTTTCTGTTGTCAGCAAGAGTGATGTGATCAGTCATTGCTTGTCTAGATGCAGATTGCTTCTTTTCTCGTCGAATAGTGTGTATTATAGATTCTGGATCAGGAAAGTTAAAAATCGGTGCAGATCTAGGGGAACAGGTCATACACTAAAGAAAAACAGACAATAAAGAAAATATTTTTTTATAAGGTTTTATCTTAAGGGTATACTAGAAAACAGGATAGGTTGGGCCTCTGTATCGGACAGTTAGTCTCCTCGGCAGCGGCGCCAAAAACATGATGGTGTTCCGACCGTCGCAAACGCGAGTGATCACAACACCTATCGGTGGGTGTTTTAAATTTGTAAATGCTGGGGTCTAAGTGTGACTTATTACTACTGAACCAAAGGCTACTGGATGGTAAGTATGACTTAGAGTCATTCTTAAAGAGAAACTGAATTGAAACGGAGGTGATCCAATCAATTGTTACTTTCTAGTACAAGTTTTTTATAAAAGTGCGTTGAGAGTTTTGGTTCAGTTAACTAAATAAACTAAATAAAGAGAATAAAAGATAATAATAAATCAGATGATGGAAAGTAGTATTTGTTGTGATTTCATTAGCTCATAAAATGGGATGATGACTTTTTAGAGAAAACACTTATCTAAATTGGGAATGTTTACTAGATTCGGTAGCTTATAGTATAACCCGTAGATCCTTATCAGTCGGTTATCAACTGATATGTCACGAGGAACTAGGGTATCATGATTCTGATCAGACAGACAATGCTCAACTCTCCACACTCTCCTGCGAGGGAGTCAGTGGCCCTTATTATTGAACGCATTCGCTTGTGGGCGAAGGAACAAAGTAGCAAGTCCATAACAATTCTAACCGTTCTTAATACCATAAGGACTACAAATCCGGCAAACAACTACTTAGAAAATATGTTCGGACTTATTTGATTAATTTCTATTAGTGAAACTCAAGCATGTTAAGCGAGGGAAAGTGTTTAGGTTTCTTGCGTACCTTACTTTAGGTTTTATGGAAGTATATCGTTTTAAATTGGATTTTAAACTTGCCTTTCTCAATACAGTTAACAAATCCATAGGTTTTCATGAATGGTTATTTAGCCTATAGCCTACCTACTCTAATCTAATCTAAACTAATCTAATTAAAATGTTGACGGCTTTTGCATAAAGTTAAACCCAGACCATATCGTAAAATACTATGGTAGTTCACAATGTATTTAATCGTTAACCGATGTATCCGTTGTGAAATTAATTGTTTCGTAATGTTTTCATGATAAGTACTTTGTGATTAGAAGTGTACTATAGTCATGGCAATTCCACATAATCACATTGCATTTTATGATGATTGCATGATATTACAATTAAACCATAGTTTTGACACAGATAACTATTAACCAAGTATTAAGGTTCGCGACTCCTCTTTACAAGGTTACAATCACGTTTGTTAATCGAAAGACAAATATAAGTTTTATGTTTAAAATCACAAGATAAGTCCGTTCATAGATTTTCCATTTTTATAATGTCGATCCATAATACAACTACCTTCGGTCATTTACCGACTTCCGTACATTTGTACTCCACTTAACAGCGTTTCCAGTACTATATCAAGTAAACAGTCGAATAGGGGCCATCATATTACTTCACGATATATTTAAGATCATCTCATAATTATTTATGCTAATTACATCACAACAAATACAATAGTAATCTACTCGCTAATCATGGCACAAACTATCTCTAGCATAATTAAAGTATACATATTTAATTAAGATAGATAAGGATAGAAAGAACCGATATTAATGCACGAGAAGGAATAGACTTGAATTAATAAGAATAACTCCAAGCTTACACTAAAGATTACAAACACGTTCCTTGCTTTCGTTCTATTCTAACCAACTTCCTAAACTTATACTAATTTAGAAAGTAAAACTAGAGAAATGAGAAAGATATGGAAGGTGAAAGATTGTATGAAAAGATATGTGAAGATGTTATGAGGTGAGTCTTTAAATGAGCCATAGAGCCTTCTATTTATGGGAGAAATTGAGTATATTTTAGCAACTTGGGGCATATGTTAGCAAAAGGTGGAAAAGTTGCTAGCACATGTACCCTAAAGCGCGTAAAGGTCTAGCACGTGTACCCTAGAGTTGCGGAAAAGGTCTAGCACATGTACCCTGCGAGTATGAGCGAAGAAGAAAAAGTGGACGGGGGGCAGGCAGCCGGTGGCGGTGGCCGGCGGCGGCTGGCAGGCTGCCACCCTGGTTCGCCGTCTTTTGCTTCATTTCTCGATTTGTGCGTATCTTCTTCGTTTTGCGTCCGTTTTTGTCGATTCGTTTTGCATTGGATTCGTTTTTCAAAAACGAAGAATTTGATGAAAAGAAATCCCAAAAATATGTCTCTGATCTTTAGATGTCTCGTACGAATCGTTTGAATCTTCCGGCGTACGTAGAATCTTCATTCTTCATCCGTTTTTGTTGATTCTTCTGTTAGATTCTTATTTTGAAAAAGAATATCATGGATAAGATAAATCTCAGTGATGGGAACTATTTCCTTTAAATCTTATCTCGATGTCTTGAATCTTTAAACGTGTGTGGAATCTTCGTTTTTGGTCCGTTTTGCTTGATTTTTCTCGTGCAACTCTATATTGACCTTCTTGGCAAAGTTTCATTGATTTGAACATTATCTGAGTTTATTTGCCAAGTATTGTTCCAGAATGAGAGAGATATCGGTAGTAAAAACGTGACTTTTTACGCGATATCAACTCTACATTTTGTTCTTGTTGCTTAGATATTAGTTTTAATGAAATTTAATTTTGTATGACATTTTTATATGAAGGTTGCTTCTCTTCGAGTTATACAGTAACACCCCTAAAATTCGTTGATTGAGTTTAGCGGAAGCATTTAGTTATGTATGGGGAGTGCCACAATACACAGTACATGCGTACGTATCAGAGCTTATGATTACAACAGAACATAATATATTAAGATGCCAAATGTAATAGTTACAAAGTTTACGATTCGTCAAATCGTACAAATGTAAAAGTTATTAAGTTTACAAAAGTAGATTTCGTAAATATGACTAAAATCACTTTAGTTATACAAAAGAAATCCAAAAGATTCAAAAGTTGGCATCCTAAAGCTTCGCGGGTCGCCCTAGTTCCGTATGTGCAGGCGGTTCTTACGTGCGCAGCTGATTGCCTGAAAAACATAGTAAAAGTCAACAACGAGGTTGAGTGAATTCACATGTTTTATGTTTGCAATAGTTGAACCTAGTTTGAGTAGGCTTGTTGGCCTAAGTGTCAAATAGTTTCGTTTAGAATGCTTGTTCAAGTATAATCATGGTGGGATCTTACCCAAAAGTAGTTGTTGTGGGATGTTACCCAAAATACAGTTCACGTGTCGTAGGAAAGCAGTATCGTATTAGTTTACCCAAGAACTAGGGATTTAAAAGACGTATGGACTTTTCAAGTGCGTCCAGGAAGTAGGATCTAAATCGTTGCCCAAGAAGTATGGACTTTCTATGTGCCCAAGACGTAGGGACTTGTATAAATTGTGTCCAAGAAGTAGGACTGGTATCCAAGACGTAGGACCCATCTGCTCAAGAAGTAGAGCCCTCATCCAAGACGTAGGATGACACCTTGCCCAAGAAGTAGGGACTTTCTTTTTGCCCAAGACGTAGGGACTTGCTGTGCGTGTGCTGAAGACGTAGGGACTTTGATATCGCGTAAAAAGTCACGTTTTTACTACCGATATCTCTGTCATTCTGGAACGATTCTTGGCATTTAAACTCAAATAACACTCAAATCAATGAGAATCTTCCAAGAAGGTCAAGACAAGGTTGCACGATAAAAATCAAGCAAAACGGATGAAAAATGAAGATTCCACGCACGTTTGAAGATTCAAGGCATCAAAACAAGATTTAAAGACTAAAGTACCCATCATCAACATCCATATTATCCAAGATGTTCGTTTTCAAAATACGAGTCTAACAAAGAAGAATATACAAAATGGGATAAAGAATGAAGATTCTACGGCCGCCGAAAGATTCAAATAATTCGTACACAATATTTGGAGATAGAAACTCATTTTTGGGGTTAATTTTCATCAAAGTCTTCGTTTTTGAATTACGAATCCAACAAAAAAAGAATCGACGAAAACGGACGCATAACGAAGAAAACACGCGCGAATTAAGAAACAAAGCAAAAGACGACGAACTGGGGCAGGTGGCAGCCAGCCGCCGCCGGCCACCACCATGCCGCCACTAGCCACCATGGTGGCGGATCCGGTCATATCTCCCCCATCTCGTTTCCGCTTTTTGGTCCTTTCGTCTACCCGGTGCAACACCTTTACACGATTGTACGTACCCGGTGCCACACCTTTGCGCGATTGTACGTACTTGGTGCACCACCTTTTCCACCTTTTGCTAAAGTGCTCCTCAAGATGCTAACATGAGCCACATTTCCCCTATAAATAGGAGGGCTTTGGTTCATTTGAAACACACTCTTTCAATACAACTTACAAGTATTACACACTTTCTTTAGAAAATCTCTTGTATTCTTTAGTCTTTCTAGGATTATTGTAATTAATCTACGGATTAAATAGAAGCTAGGGCGAACGCTAGGGATTCGGAGATCAATCTTTGTATGTGCAAAAGAGTTGTCAATCATAATAATACATTGCTACGCATTTATTTTCGGGTGATATCTAAACTCTTATTTTACTTGTCTCATTTCATATTTTAATATGTATTATAGCCTGGTATGTGATTTATTTGTCGCCATAAATTGCGAGTAGTTTATTATTGTGATTGTTGATGATGTAGATAATTATAAGTAGGGATGACATTACATAATTAGTGCATGACAATCGTAAGTGATATGATGGCCCCTATTCGACTGTTTATTCGATATAGTACTGGAAATGCTTTCGAGCAAAGTACAAATATATGGAAGTCATTAACGACCGAAGGTAGTCATATCACTGGAATCAGCTCTGGTTTAACAGTTAGAATTCCAAAAGGATAATACAACTTCATAACTAACTGGGATATCCTACGAAAGTCAATGCATTACAAAGTAATGTTCGTAAAATACGTTCAGACAAAATAGGAATTAATAACCCTTGTACTGTTGAGACCTTATGAACTTAAGTTTAATCTATGGAGTACCCTTTCTGGTTATCCACGTGACTACAACCTAGTAATTAGGACCTAATCAACCTTAATTATGGTAAGTAGTTATTTGTGCCCATGACATGCAATAAGTAAGACACAGTGAAACCACTCGTTGTATATATCAGGTTTACATTTCCGCACTGCTTAATATTTTAATTAGTTTAGAGTGTCACTTTCACTGTCAATTACTCTTGACCGCATGTTGGACGTAAGAAGCCGTGGAATTACCATGTAAAGTACACGGTCTAATTACTGAAAGGCATGGTCTGCATATGAAACACGTTTTTAACAAACTGTGAATAATCCAGGGATGTATAACTGTTTGAAAAGGAGAGATTTAAGTCATAAGTCGAAGAAACCAGAATCTAATCAATTATAAATAAGACTTAGGAATGAAAGTGAAAGTCCAAGTGACTTAGGATATTTAAACCTCTAGGTCTTATAAAATCGGCGGTCTAAACATACAAAGTTATTAATCTGCAGGTTAATAGAACAGTAAGCTATCTTAGGGGTTAGGAACGGTCGGACCTATGAGACGATACGCCACTGATTCATGCACCTCGGTATAAAACCAAAATAGGTTGCTTATCTCTCATACAGATAGGTATTGGAAGTTGGCGTATTGCTCCGATCAGAATCATGATAACCTAGTTCCTAGTGACATGCTAATGGGAAATTTAGTTGGTAGGGTTTAGAGTTTACACCTAATAGTTTACTTATTATATTAAGTTTCACACCTATTTAATCTGTCATCCTGAAACATTAACTATCGAAATCTCAACAATCACATCTCTATCTTTATTTGCTTTCCTGTAACTTAATTTCCTGCAATTTACTTTCCTGCATTTTAATTACTCGTCTTTAGTTTAAAAACCCTTAAACCTACCTACTTTGTTCCATCCTAAATACTTCCCTACCAAAAGTGCTAAGTTTAATCACCAAACGTTTGGATTCATAGAATGATCTTAGGTTATACTTACCGCTTACTAACCAGAGTAGGTAGTACATATAATTTAATCCCCGCTATTTATAAATTTTAAAACCCCTGTTGGCACCCGATTAGTTACCATAAACGACACCGACGCTTTTGAGTGCCATCAGACTTTCTGTGTGGGTGCCCAAGACGTAGGGACTTTATGTGTGTGTGTGTGCCCAAGAAGTAGGGACTTTTCAAATGTTTATGAAAATGTTATTTCATAAAAGTCAGTTTGTAAAAGCGTGTGTGGCTGGTCGTTCTCCAGTGTATTCCCAATTTAGTTTTCGTATGGAATCCAATTTCATAAACAAAAGTTGTAACAGTTGACTGCAGTCATAAATAGTTTGCATCAAATCAGTTGTATAAAAGTTGCACCCGTGGCAACAAAGTTGACTATGTTTTCCACCCCTGTTCAAAAGTAGTAAAGCAGTAAAAGTAGGGGCTGTGAACTCACCTGTTGAGCTAAGTAAAGTACGAGTGCTAGCAAAGCCTAAATCCCGAGTCTAGTCCGAAATCTCCTAACGTCCTAAACGTATGAGATTTAATAAGTATGTGGATGTCTAAGTCGACCATCCATGCTAATGTTTGTACAATCAAGTTATGTCCAAAGCGTTTGTTAAATATGTATGTTTGTATTTGTATTTCGTAGTTGTGAAAATGTATATGACTCGTTGGTGTCAGTTTGTAATAATTATCTTTGAAAGCATTTTTATATCCGTTTCATTTTGTTTCATAAAGTATGAAATTGTGTACGGGGGTCCGGGGGCAGCGCCCTTGGTAGCGGGGTCCAAGGGGTGGCAACCCCTGGCGGGGTCCAAGGGGCAGAGCCCCTGGTTGGGGTCGAGCTGAGTAGGTGTTTTCGGTTTATTAAAAACATATTGCTTTATTAAAATCTTTGAAAGCTGATATCGCGTAAAAAGTCACGTTTTTACTACCGATATTCTCTCTCATTCTGGAATGATTCTTGGAACATTAACTCAAATTCAGTACAAATCAATAGTATTATGTCAAGATGGTCAAAACAAGGTTGCACGATGAAAATCAAGCAAAACGGATAGAAAACGAAGATTCCACGCACATTTGAAGATTCAAGACATCAAAACGAGATTTCAAGACAAAAGAGCCCATCACCAACATCTATCTCATCCAAGATGTTCGTTTTCAAATTACGAATCCAACAGAAGAAGAATTAACAAAAACAGATGAAGAATGAAGATTCTACGCCCACCGGAAGATCCAAATGATTCATACGCAATATCTGGAGATAGGAAATATATTTTTGGGATATCTTTACATCAAAGTCTTTGTTTTTGAATTACGAATCCAACGCAAAAAGAATCAACGCAAACGGATGCATAACGAAGAAAACACGCACGAATCAAGAAACAAGGCAACAGGCGACGAACCGGTGCGGGGAGGTTGCCAGCCGCCGCTGGCCAGCCACCCCACCGCCACCGGCTGCCACCAGGCCACCGCCGGCCGGCTGCCACCCGCACGGTTCGCGCTTTTTGGTCCTTGCGTGTACCTGGTGCACCACCTTTCGCTACTTTTTCGTACCTAGTGCACCACCTTTCACTCCTTTTGCTAATGTGAGCCTAGGGATGCTAATGTGAGCCATATTTTCCCTATAAATGCAGCCCCTAAGGCTTCATTTTCACACACACCATTCTTAGAACAATATACTTCTCTTAAGATATTGCTTCTACTTTCTTTCTATTTTTTTACTAAAAATTAGTTTTAGGCTAGTTTAGGAGCTTGGTTAGAATAGAAGGAAAGTACGGAACGCATTGTAAATCTTCGGTGTAAGCTTGGAATTGTGTCAATTAATTCAAGTCTACTTTCTCCCGCATTTAATCCTGGTGCTTTCTAATCCTTATCTATCTTAATTAATTACGTTTACATTGATTATGCTAGATTTAGTTATTGCCATGATTAGGGAATAGTATACTTGTTGTGTTTGCTTGCGATGTAGTTAATTAATTATGGGATGAATTATAATTAAATATTAAAGATCGGTAGTATTACTTTGATCGTCTTATTGCATGTTCTTGTTTGATTGTTGCCTTAGGATCATCATAGTGGTAAAATATAAACGGTCTTAATTATCATAAAGTAATATGATGGCCCCTATTCGACTGTTACTCGATATAGTACTGAAAACACTTCAAGGTGGAGTACAAATGTATGGAAGTCGAGGAACGACTGAAGGTAGTCATATTACTAAACAGTACAATATTACGAAGTAATATGATGGCCCCTATTCGACTGTTATTCGATATAGTACTGGAAACACTTCAAGGTGGAGTACAAATGTATGGAAGTCGAGTAACGACCGAAGGTAGTTATATTACGGACTAACATATAAAATGAGAAACCTAGTTTAATTAACATTTCTAAATAGACTTTTAAACTTCAAATTAATCTAGTCGCCTTTCCACCAATAAACGTGATTACAACACCTTTTTAACGACGTCCGATTGAGAGGTAGTCAGTCATCTATGTCAATATAATTTGTCAAAGGTATGAAAATATAGAACCGCAAGGCTACATGGGGGATTATCGTAGGACAAGACATGGCCAAGGTTTGAAGCGGCGGGATCACTTTAAGTGAGGAACGCTGTGGATAATTAGGGGATTTATTAGGTAGTCTTAAGCAAGGGCTGGTTTAAAGTCATTAATGAAATTTTTAAATACATGAATCTGTTAGGATGACGAGGAATCGTTATATGATTCGGTTATGTCTAGTACCTTAAGATTTTGTTCCCGTTCATATGAAAGTATTATTAAACCATAATTAAGATTTTTCTTATTATTCTAAATACTTTGTGATGTTACCATAACCTAGCTCCCGATGTGACATGCTAATAGGATTTTAATTAGTAGGGAATCTAGTGTTCACATCATGAGAATTCAAGATTAACAATTAACAAATATCTTTCAACACAGTTTCTCCAAACATCATCCCATAACTTAATTAACGAAATCTCAGCAAACACTATCTTTATTTTATCTGCTTTATCTTTTATTTTTATTTCGCTTTTATTTATTTACTTGCCTAAGTTAGTTAATATAAAAAACCAAAACTCGCTCACTATTTTATAAAACCTTCACTAGTTTGAAAGCCCTCATCTGCCACGCCTTAGTTTCAATTCAGTTGGTTTGAAGAATGACTCTAGGTCATACCTACCACTTGCTCACCCTTAGGATTAGCATTGTTAGGGAAAACTTAGGCCCTGCAATTACAAATTTAAAACACCTACTGATGCCCGCCGCCGGTAGCCGGTGCAACGACAAGGGTTGAAATCCTTACTGACCGCTGGTGGCGCATCAAAAGCATTTTTAAAATTTTTATTTCTACTACATTGTTTTATTAAAAACGTATCGAAAATTTTAAAATAGGGGAAATTAACCAAGTCTTGCTGCGGACCGAAATGGTGTTGCAAACTGAGTTCGCGGTGCGAGATGAGGTTGGACTCGCAAGGCAAAGTAGGTTGCGAACCGAGTTGGTTCGCAGAGCGGAGTTCGGCTCGCAAATCAACTCACGAGTGGGTTCGTTTCGCAGTTTCGGTTCGGTTCGCAGGTGTTTTCGGTTCGTGGTTTGGCTTCGCGAGTCGAGATCTCGGTTCGCCTCGCGGGACGAACTGAGATCTGGGATCTCAACTCGCACGATGTGCTGTTCGTACCTTAGGTTTTGAAAACGCATTTTTGAGTCATTTTTGGACATAATCAGTTGATGGGAACACTAATACATGATGTATTAAGTATGATAAACACGAAATATTAAAGAAAACATCGAAATATCAAAGCAAATCTCAAAATTTAAGAGTTATCGAAAAATGTCAATAACTTAAGCGTGTCGGTTTTAAAAACCGAAAAGGTGGGAGTGTAGCTCGTGGTCCCGTGAATGATTTATTCCAAAGAAGCTAGGTGATTCGTGTCATTTTTGTGGTAGTTTATGGTGATTTTGGGTGGTGGTTTTAGAGAAAAAGTTGAGGGAGAAATGGAGGTAGAGAGAGAGAGTGTGGGAGTGAAAGGATGAGGTTGGTAGTGGGGGTGTGGGCCGGTTTTGGTAAACCAAAGGGGAGCGGATTTTCATCCCAAATTGTGGTATTTTATCCGTGTTCGTTTACCCGATCGTTAAATATTAATTTATTTTAATTGGTAAATTTTAAATACATTTTAGAATATATTTTAGTTGAGATATTTTTATAAAAGTAATTTAACTAAGTTGTAAAATTATAACTTTGTTTTGTTACAGAATTGTCTCGAGTTTGTTTCAGTTTACGAAATACTTGTTAAATATTATCAATATAATATTTAATAGACGTTAATGTTAACTAATAATCTCATATTATTAATTAATTTTTGTTCACCAATCACTCATATATTTGCCGCATTTGTTCCAGCTGTTTTGTTCGAAAGTATAATAACAACGATACGTTTAATACTATGCGTATTAACTAATTGGGCTGGGCTAGACTCACCCCTAAAATGTGTTGTGAATTCACTCAAGGTTAGGGAATTAGCCTAAAATGAAAATGTTTAATGTACATAATCGCGTTCAAATTTGCAGGGTGTCACATTCTCCCCTGTTAGTGAAATCTCGTCTAGAGATTTAAAATCAAGTCGGAACGCGCGTCGCGTATGTTTTCTGAAAAGACGTATTGTTAACAGTAGCAATAGTTTATGTGGTGCTCTAAGTTGCCAAAAGTTTTCAACAGTTCATGTGTGTGCTCGTTATAAAGTTTGATAAGTTGAGCGTTCGATAAGTGATCCAAGTTTACCAAGTGTCAAGTTCGAATCGACATTCGAATAGTGTAACGTTAAAGCGAGATAATAGGTTGCTAAAACGTACCAATGTTAGCGTAGGGATCGGGTTGAGCATCCCGTGCATGAATGACGTATGCGCGTCTGCGGCCGGGTTCGTTGTTGGCGATGCGGTTGTTGTTGTTCTGATTGTTGTTGGCGTTGTTGAGTTGTGGGCACTGATTTCGGTAGTGTCCTGGTTCACCACACTCGAAACAATCCGTATTTTGTTGCCCGGTGTTTGCCTGAGTGGGCAGGTTATTTTTACATGAATGGGCTCGGTGTCCCCATTGGCCGCATCTACCGTAGAGAGAGCACTCGCCCTCGTGATGCCTGTCACATTTTCCGCATTTAAGCCTCTTGCCTAGGTAAGGTTTCTGTTCGGTGTTGGTGATGGCGGCGTATGCTCTGGTGGTTACCGGATTCCTGTTTTGCTGACCCTGACGGATATTACCCTCATTGTTCCATTTCCGTTTGTTGTGACCTGAATCACCAGCATCAATACAGTTGAGCTCGCTTTTCCCTGAAGCGGCTTTCAAAGTTCTAATTAGGACCGCATCATCGGTCAAGCTTTGAGCCAGGTCAACTGCGCTCCTAAAGGTAGTCGGTTTGGAGGACATCACCATGCCTCGGATCTGGGGTGCCAAACCTCTGGTGTATCGCTTAATGCGTTCCTTCTCGGGAGTTACCATGTGGGGTACCAGGCGTGCAAGTTCCTGGAACCTTGTCGTGTAACCGGTAATGTCAGCGTCGGTCATCTGAATGTTCCAGAGTTTAGTCTCAAGTTTCTGGATCTCGTTGGGAGAGCAAAACTCCTCCATCATCATCTGTTTCAAAGTCTCCCAGGTCATGGAGTAAGCAGCTGGGCGTCCAATAATATGGACCTGAGCGTTCCACCAGGTTAATGCTTTGTCAGCTAGAGTACAGTTGGCATATTTCACCACATTGTTGGTAGCGCAGTCGCTGATGTCGAGGACCGATTCCATCTTCTCGATCCAGTGGACTAGGCCGATGGCCCCTTCAGTCCCGGTGAAGGTGCATGGTTTGCAAGCCAGGAAGGTTTTGTATGAACACCCCTGTTGGGTATTCGCCGGGGATTCACTATTGACCGGGGTGGCTCCACTGTTGTTTGCCACATTATCTCGATTTCGGCTGGCCTCATACTGGGCAATAGCCTTAGCCACGCGTCGTTCGATAATTTGCCCGGTTGTTTAAACAACATGAGGTGTTGTTTCTTAGCGGCTATTTCGGCTATTTCTTCGTTTAGGTGGCATGTTGACGTTCTGCGATGAAGGAAATGCAGAAGTCAATGCCAATGAAAAGGATGTGAAGAATGAAGTTTCACATATTTTTAGTTATCGAGTGTTTAGAAAAATTGGCAAGTTTCCCTTCCACGTATCTCACGACTATGAACGCCCATAAGTACTTAGTATAATATAATCACGTTGGCCAGGCGTCATTATATGATGCTAAATACATACTTCTTTTCATCAACCACTTAATACGATCAGGTTCGTCTGGGATCAGAGTGAGTTTGAATGAATCGGATGTAGCACGGTTCAAATAATAGATTACGCGTATCGATGAGTCGTAACGATAGTTAGACGTATGCAAATGTGTGTATGCATGTGCATTCTAGCCAAGGCTATAGTCTAGGTCTGTAAGTCACCTAAGAAATCTAGTTCGCTATAACCAATGGCTTTGATACCAATCTGTAACACCCCCAAAATTCGTTGATTGAGTTTAGCGGAAGCATTTAGTTAAGTATGGGGAGTGCCACAATACACAGTACATGCGTACGTATCAGAGCTTATGATTACAACAGAACATAATATATTAAGATGCCAAATGTAATAGTTACAAAGTTTACGATTCGTCAAATCGTACAAATGTAAAAGTAATTAAGTTTACAAAAGTAGATTTCGTAAATATGACTAAAATCACTTTAGTTATACAAAAGAAATCCAAAAGATTCAAAAGTTGGCATCCTAAAGCTTCGCGGGTCGCCCTAGTTCCGTATGTGCAGGCGGTTCTTACGTGCGCAGCTGATTGCCTGAAAAACATAGTAAAAGTCAACAACGAGGTTGAGTGAATTCACATGTTTTATATTTGCAATAGTTGAACCTAGTTTGAGTAGGCTTGTTGGCCTAAGTGTCAAATAGTTTCGTTTAGAATGCTTGTTCAAGTATAATCATGGTGGGATCTTACCCAAAAGTAGTTGTTGTGGGATGTTACCCAAAATACAATTCACGTGTCGTAGGAAAGCAGTATCATATTAGTTTACCCAAGAACTAGGGATTTAAAAGACGTAGGGACTTTTCAAGTGCGTCCAGGAAGTAGGATCTAAATCGTTGCCCAAGAAGTATGGACTTTCTATGTGCCCAAGACGTAGGGACTTGTATAAATTGTGTCCAAGAAGTAGGACTGGTATCCAAGACGTAGGACCCATCTGCTCAAGAAGTAGAGCCCTCATCCAAGACGTAGGATGACACCTTGCCCAAGAAGTAGGGACTTTCTTTTTGCCCAAGACGTAGGGACTTGTATAAATGTGCCCAAGAAGTAGGGACTTGCTGTGCGTGTGCCCAAGACGTAGGGACTTTCTATGTGGGTGCCCAAGACGTAGGGACTTTCTGTGTGTGTGTGCCCAAGAAGTAGGGACTTTTCAAATGTTTATGAAAATGTTGTTTCATAAAAGTCAGTTTGTAAAAGCGTGTGTGGCTGGTCGTTCTCCAGTGTATTCCTGATTTGACGTAAAAAGTCACATTTTTATGCACCTTTTCAAGCCCATTTTGGTTCAAATATTTTAATAAACATCAAATAATTAATGTTTTATGCAAAAAATATAAAATGAACCAAAACTTAGACTTCCTTTCGAAAAATCACTTAAAATTCTCAAATAACGAACAAATCAGAGCTAAAACAATCCACTTGCGATTCTGACGTATAATTAAGCTAAACTGGCCTAATTTGTGTCATATTGATCTTCAGGAAAATACAAAACCATGGGCGTGAGAATCGTTCGAATATGACAAATAACGAAGAAGTTAGAGCCAATCGAAGATCACAAGAACTACGACCAGTGCACAAGACTTACGATCCAGCACACAAGAACAAGACCCAGGGTACACCACCCCATTAGGGGCCGTATACCACCCATAGAGGGCCGTATACGCCCCCTTTAGGGCCGTATACGCCCTCTAAAGGGTGGTATACCCCCCTTTTAGGGTGGTATGCCCCCTCTTTGGTGTTGGATACGCCTTGTTTGCTACCGAATACGCCCTATTTGCTACCGAATACGCCCTATTTGGTGTCGAATATGCCCCTGTAGGTGTCGAATTTCATAGCTCGAGGGTGTATTTCAGTGTAAAATACGGGTGAGGGGTGCTGTATGTAAATTTAGTTCTTGAAGCCTATAAATAAAGGCTTAACCTCCTCATTTTCATATCTCATTCCACACACATCACAACACACACATTACACACTTCTCTCTCTAAATAGTAGTAGCTTTCTCTCTCTAACACTTCTCTAAGGTGTTAGAGGAGAAACAATAGGAGTAGAGTAGCAAGCTTACGAACTTTGTACGGAGTCGCTCCGAGACTACGTTTACGTAGATTTGTTGTAACGCCTAACAGGTTCTATTATATTATCCTTTCTTGTTATTTTTAAATATGTTATGCTATTGTCATGATTATTTAAGAATACATGCTATGATAATTGCTATGTTAAGCTAGACAAATCTGTGTTTGCTATGATAAATGTTATGCTAGGGTAGTTATGCTTTAAACAATGCTGTTACTCTGCTGGTATGAAATTAGGATATGTTTGAATTTATGAATTAATATCCTATTGTTTATTAATCCAACTTATGATGTGGTTTAAAACCTATTGATATAATCTGGCCAATTGTAGAAATAGGTCCCTCAACTATTCTGTGTCTGAATGATTCGATGAACTCAGCATGGCCGCTGTTCTCCAGATTGAAATAAATCATAGGAGACACGGAGCATAGGATTAGAGTTAAATTAGAATTAATATCATATATCGGATGCTTTTGAGAGAACTTTCGGAGCATCCGTGACTTAAACATTTATCCAGAAACTCTGCCTAAAACAAACTGATATTTATACATGTTACACTACTGCATGTTCTTGTTTGATTGTTGCTCTAGGGTTTACATTCTAGTATCTGTTTGTCTACTGCGGTTGTTGGATTTATGATTAGGTTTTCAAACATAGAATAATTACATACAACAGTTTAACATGCTAGAATAATTACAATGATCTGTATGAAATAATGTCGAACAATTTAACTGATCGTTAGACAGACTTTCCCAACTTATTCTGTGGGGTCACTCCTGTTCACTTTATTGTTTATTCAACAATTCGTGCCACGATACGGACGTCTCAGACGACCGAGACTGGGGAATAGGATTCGAGGTTAGTTGTCGGTTAAATTGGTACTACATTTGGGAGAACTTCCGGTGTAGCTTACACTCCATATCTGTTATCCATGTGACATGTTATTTATTTGATTGTGGACAACTCTGCGTTAGATAAGTAATAGGATAGGAGTTATGGCCCATTAGGACATATACAGTAATGATACGGGATCTTTGGGCGAGGCATCAGAAATACCGTAAAACGCCTCAGTACTTGGTATAGCGCTGGAACCACCTCTGGTGAAGTACAAATGCGTGGAAGCCACGAAAAGGCCGTAGGTACAGTACTATGTTGAACATCGTTCAGAGATCCCAAATCAGCACTGCTAGGATTCATTTTAATTAGAGCCTTAACCCTCATAACTACCCCTAAATAGCATATACTAATATCATAGCAAACACTCACGTAATCGATAGATCTCTCAGCGACTACACATCTCATTTACTTTTCTATCTTTAATTTAAAGTAGAATAGAAACAAAACCCCTCAAAAAGTTTTAAATCTCAGCTAAATTACCAAAGATAATAAATCCTCCTAAGATCCCATGCCGGTTGTGGTTTAAGAACGACACCTGAGTCATACCTACAGCTTATACAAGTAGTGGTGTAACTTAGGCTTCCCAGCAAAATATAAATTTTAAAAACCCTCTGATCTGCAACCCGACTGCACAATCAGCAACGACAAGGAAGCGATTCCTTGACCGACCTTTGGGAGGCGTCCAGGTTTTTGGTGCCGCTGCCGGAGACTACAACGACCGATTTTAGGAATTTAGTTATCTTAGTTATTTAGCGATCCTTTCGGAAGATCAATATCATTCGAAAGTTCCTTTTTATCCTTAGGTTTTTTTTTCCGTCTTTAGATTAGTTTAAACCCTTCCTTTCCAAAACCCTACTTTCTACCAACAAGTTATGTCGAACCGTATCACTCTCGCCTCATCAATTAAGCCACTGCTAGAGGGACGAGGAGGACCGATCGTAGCACCAACCAGCGAAACCCTTGAAATTAAGCCTCACTACATTAAAATGCTAAAATATGAGTGTCAGTTTCATGGTCTTTCGATTGAAAATCCAAACGCCCATCTCAACAAATTCATCAATCTTTCCGACTCTTTCACACAAATAGGAACCAATAGAGACCTTCTACGCCTCCATTTGTTTCCCTATTCATTATCCTCTCGAGCTTTAACATGGTTTTATGAATTCGAACCCAATTCGGTTCATACATGGGAGGAGATGGCTACTAAGTTTCTAGCTAAGTACTTCCCTCCTTCCCTGCAAACCATAGACAAATAGAAATGTTCAAAAGCTTACACTTAAATGTTAGACTTTTAGATGCTTTAGTTTAAATGCCTAGTTGTGCCAAATTCTTTAAGGAACTCTTATCCAACAAAGAAAAACATAGACAAATAGTTAACTTACCCTTAGATGCAGAATGTTCATTAATTATGCAACAAGGACTACCCCAAAGCTAGGAGACACTGGTTGTTTCACTATTCCTTGTTATCTTCAGGATGTTCAAATAAGTAACGCCTTAGCTGACTTAGGAGCTAGTGTAAACCTTATGCCATACTCTCTTTTTAGGAAATTAGGATTAAGCGAACTATTTCCAACTCGAATGACCATCCAGTTAGCCGATAGATCAATTAAACTCCCTCGAGGAATTGCTGAAGATATTATGGTCCGTGTTGATAAATTCGTCTTTGCTGTTGATTTTGTTGTTATGGATATTGAAGAAGACGCCCATGTTTCACTCATCCTTGGCAGACCTTTCCTACACATTGCCAAGGCCGTCATTGACGTTAATTAAAAATCTTTAAAACTTCGAGTTGGAACTGAGGAAGTCACCTTCAATGTTGATAAACTAATAAAACATCCTATGGGAGAAGATTTTGGTCTTGTAGATTCTTTGCAGGAAATAATTGAAGAACATTTGGAGGAAAGTCTCACGGTAAGCAGCATCAGTCACTCTTCTAAGAAGGAACCCGACTCCTGAAGTACATGATTCATCTTTCTCAAGGGAAGAAGTTCAAGGGATTCTCAAGGAAATGGAATCAATGTTTTCACCACCTGAACCACAAAGATCAAATCCAGAAATCACCATAAGCACTTCTTCATCAGCTTACTCTCAGAAGTTTGCCCTCACTGAAGACAACGATATTATCGTCACTGGAAAAAAATGCAGCTTCTACATCATCCACTATCAAATACGAGTTGAGGAAGGATGCATTCTCTGATAAAACAGAATGGGTTGAAATAGCTTCAGCCAACACATCATATTCACCTCTTGAAGAGTCAGACTTCCTAACAGAGTTTGATGAACTCAAGAGAGATGAAATTGCAAGAATGAAGCCTTCCACTGAAGAACTGCCGGAATTGGATCTAAAGGAACTTCCCTCTCATCTAGAATATGCTTTTCTCGAAGGAAATTCACACTTACCAGTTATCATATCCAAAGATCTGAAGCCTGAGGAAAAAGCTAAGCTCATTCAAGTGCTTAAGTCACATAAAAAGGCAATTGCTTGGAAATCTCTGACATACAAGGGATCAGTCCATACTACTGCACACATAAGATTTTAATGGAAAACGACTTTAAGCAATCAGTTCAGAGACAGAGGAGAGTCAACCCGAAGATTCAAGACGTGGTCAAAAAGGAGGTTATCAAACTTCTTGATGTTGGCCTGATATACCCTATTTCTGATTCTCCATGGGTCAGCCCCGTACAGGTTGTTCCGAAGAAAGGAGGTATGACGGTAATTACAAACGAACATAATGAACTTATCCCAACAAGAACCATCACCGGTTGGAGGGTTTGCATTGACTATCTTAAACTGAACGAAGCCACCTGCAAAGATCATTTCCCTCTTCCGTTTATTGATCAGATGCTTGAGAGATTGTCAGGAAATGAGTTCTATTGTTTCCTCGATGGATTCTCTGGCTATTTTCAAATATCTCTAGATCCGAAGGACCAAGAAAATACAACATTCACATGTCCCTATGGAACATTCACCTACCAACGTATGCCTTTTGCGCTATGCAATGCACCTGCAACTTTCAAGAGATGCATGGTGGCAATTTTCCATGACATGATTGAACAGTGTATGGAGGTATTCATGGATGACTTCTCGGTCTTTGGAGACTCCTTAACATCTTGTCTTTCCAACCTAGACATGATGCTAGCTCGATGCGAAGAATCAAACCTCGTTCTGAATTGGGAAAAATGTCACTTCATGGTGAAGGAAGGAATAGTGTTAGGACATCGGATATCTAAAGCAGGAATTGAAGTCGATAAAGCTAAAGTTGATACTATCTCGAAACTTCCAGCACCTACTTCTGTGAAAGCCATCCGAAGTTTTCTAGGTCACGCCGGATTCTACCTTCGCTTTATTAAGGATTTCTCTAAGATTTCTCGACCTATGACTCATCTTCTCGAAAAAGATACTCCGTTTGACTTTACAGATGATTGTCTTAAAGCTTTTAACTACTTAAAGGAACATCACGTGCATGCATCGATCATGGTTGCCCCCGATTGGAGTTTGCCATTTGAAATCATGTGCGACGCCAGTGATTTCGCAGTTGGAGCTGTACTAGGACAACGGAAGGAGAGACACTTTCAACCGATTTACTACGCCAGCAAAACTCTCACAGACGCTCAAGAAAACTATACAACCACTGAGAAGGAGCTGCTAGCGGTAGTATTTGCTTTTGATAAATTTCGTTCCTATCTTATTTTGTCCAAAACTATTGTCTATACAGATCATTCAGCTCTTAAGTATCTCTTCAGAAAGCAAGACGCTAAGCCAAGACTGTTGCGCTGGATTCTGCTTCTACAAGAATTCGACATAGAAATCAGAGATAAAAAGGGAGCAGAAAACATTGCAGCAGATCACCTCAGCTGATTAGAAAATCCAGCATTGGAGAAACTTGAAGACAGAGATACTCAAGACTAGTTTTCAGATGAACAACTCATGAACATCGGAAAGCACCCCCAGGGACCTCAATCATCATACGATCCCTGGTATGCTGATATTGCCAACTTCCTGGTAGGAGGAATTATCCAGAAAGGAATGTCAACTTCTCGAAGATGAAAGTTCTTCCGCGACTCAAAGAATTATTTTTGGGACGATCCTTTCCTCTTTAAGGGCTGTCCCGATCACATCATCAGAAGATGCGTCGACGGGAAAGTAGCCGAACATATCCTCTACCAGAGCCACCATGGACCAACTGGAGGCCACTATGGAGCTAACAAGACCGCACGGAAAGTGTACGATGCCGGCTTTTATTGGCCAACCATTTTTCAAGATTCTTACAACTTGGTGAGACGCTGCGATGCTTGCCAACGATTTGGTAACGTGTCCGCACGCAATGAAATGCCACTTACCAACATCCAAGCTTGTGAAGTCTTCGACATTTAGGGATTACATTTTATGGGACCCTTCCCTAAATCTAACGGTAAAGAATACATTCTGGTTGTTGTTGATTACGTTTCCAAGTGGGCCGAAGCACAAGCTCTCCCAACAAATGACGCCAAGGTCGTCACTAAGTTTCTCAAACAACTATTTTGTCGATTTGGAGCTCCACGAGCCATAATCAGTGATCGCGGCACACAATTCTGCAATATTCATCTAATGAAAACATTGCAACAGTACGGCGTCACTCACAAAACTTCAACAGCTTATCACCCACAAACCAATGGGCAAGCTGAAGTGACAAATAGGGCTTTAAAACAAATCTTAGAACGAACGGTGTTCAGTCATGGAGAAAAATGGTCTGATAAATTAGATGATGCGTTGTGGGCATTCAGAACAGCATAAAAAAACACTATTAGGAACCGCACCATATCATCTGGTTTATGGTAAGGCATGTCATCTACCGATAGAGTTGGAATATAAATCATACTGGGCGCTGAAGAAATGTAATTTGGACATTCCCACCATAAGATCCCATAGGATAATGCAACTTAATGAACTAGCTGAGTTAAGAGATAAAGCGTACGATAGCTCCCTGAAATACAAAGAAAGAACCAAGATGTTCCATGATGCAAGACTCAAGCTAACAAAGTTTAAACCAGGGGATAAAGTACTTCTCTTTAACTCACGCTTCAGGAAGTTCTCTGGAAAATTCAAAGTTAGGTGGAGCGGACCATTTATAGTCTTAAAGGTATTTTCCTTCGGAGCAGTTGAACTTGAAGCCCCGGAAGGTAACTTTAAAGTTAATGGTCAACGCTTGAAACATTACATTGAGGACTTCCCCATTAATGAGGAAGTCTACATTTTTGAGCCACCTTGAATTATTCCCAGGTATCAAGAGTCAAGCTAGTGACTCTCTTTTAAACAAGCGCTCTTGGGAGGCACCCCAAGCTTATCTTAGATTAGATTTTCTTTAATTTTCTTAAAATTTATCTAGTATTATCATTCCTAACTAAATAATGCAGGATAGCTACTTATCTGACAGCCTTTGAAATTTACAAATCTGAGATAAGTCTTCATTATTAAATATGCAAATGCAGAAGTCCTGATGACACTTACAAATTAAAATCTTTTACAATCATCAGTCCTTTTCGCATTTGTATATTCTTATAAACTTGAATGTTACCTGTTTTGTTTATGTTTTTCAGATGAATCCAGCAGAAGCCAGCGAGGAAAGCAAGAAGCAAAAGAAAACCCGCAGAGGCAAGAAAAAGAAGAAGACTGTTGTTCAGGATGAGAGTATGATTGATGTGCTGACTACTCCGGGGGAGCATTTGAGTGCTGCTGCATCACAGTCTGCCCCAGCATCTGGGATGATCCCAACCTTGGATTATAAGATCATGACTGTTGATCCAGCAGCTGCTTGGGCACTCTTTCAGACATTGTCCATTCATCATGATTCAATGGCTGAGATCCGTGAGGCAGTCGGTTTACCGAGACTTTAGGACATCCCTTACAGGCTAGGGTCTGGTCCAAGAGCTTCTCGTCCACCATGGTCATTCTTCCCTCCTGCACCTAGCACTACTGATGCTCCAGCACAGGATCCGGGTCCTTCGAGTTTGCACGTTGATCCTGCTGAGATGCTCGCAGCTGCTAGCAGACGTGCTATACCATCATCTTCTTCTGTCCTCCAGGATGATGCCCTTGCTGCCCTTTACCATGTCGTTGTTGCTGAGTTCGATCCTGATATGAATGATCTTCTAGATGATTATTTTATCTTTACTTTATTATAGCTTATCTACTTTAATTATGTCTATCATACTACTATTCTGTGAGACCTGGTGATTATGACTCTATTTATGGCTATTTGCAGAACTCAGTATTCGTAGGAATGGATGATCTTAAAAGAAGTCTGGTCCAACCAAACTCCAGCAAATCACCCGCACCACTCCTTCACGAATTTGGTCCTACATCTAGTACCCATCAATCGTAGGGAAGTACCTGTCTAGTTCTTATGATCTTTATTATGATAATTTATGCTTACGCCCACTTAAAATTCTAAGTGTGGGATTAACACCCCATAATTAAAAAACTTGAAATTTATAATTGACTTAATGCAAAACCCTAAGTGTGGGATTCTCCCTACTTAGTGTAGAAACATTGAGGATAATGTTTATTTTTAAGTGTGGGATAGCAGTATATTCTTCGCTCACTTGTTTAGATCAAAATTTTTCAAAAATAGTCCTCAGTAAATAAATAGACCCTTACTTTGTCCAAATTTTAAAAAAATATTCGCTATAAAAACAGTCTTGCTTCGACAGTAGTCGAACTACTCATTCAGCAGACTCACTTTTTCAAAGTTTTTTGAGTCAATATGTTAAGAAAGAAGTACAGATTTTTTACAAGTATTCAAAAGTCGGTAAAAAGAGATCAGAACATGTCAGACTCTAACTAATTTTAAAATGTAAGTCTAAGAGGGGCATCGCGTGACTGGGCACATACAACCTATATTTGCGGTGAGGTAACTTGATCCTAATATAAGCATTCATTTGTAATGCTTCACTTTCATTTGTTGTGTGTGACCGGTGCATGCATTCGGAATTAGAACTTGCTCCTGGTATGCATTTCGAGACCCCATTGACAGGTGTCATACGTGGCATAGGTGCAATTAAATGAACTAGACATTTACTTAGGATAAAACCCATTTTTGTCATATCTCTTCAAGCCTAACCCTGTCGATACTCACTTTTAGTATCGATGATCCGCCTAGAAAACCCTGTTAAGCCTTAACCTTTTCGTTTCTTATAAACCCAAATTTTTAAACCCACTCACTTCCATACCCACAAAAACCTTATCTTAGGATTTTTAAATTTATTGAAAAATGCTATTTAGATATTCTTTTTGCTTTCCCTTAAATTTCATAAAATTTCGTGTTTACTTAAAACTTCTCGCGTGCGTTCCATAATCAATATTCAAAAATCTAGAGTCGTATGGTGCGGAAAATTGGCACCAAGTAAACTCGAAATTGTCAAAAGGATTGAAAAATGAAAGGATCTCAAAATGGGTAGAGAGAATATAAAAATCTCTTAGAAATTCCTTGGCAAAGAAGTTCTAAGCAAAAAAAAAAAAAGTATGTGAAATAAAGCGAAGTGCTTCAAATCTCCCAAAAACTACGATTCCTAAAAATATAAATCTTCATTGCGTTCTTGAGGATAGAAGTCCATATAGCTATCTTCTTCCCTTATGGATTGTCCGTTTCCGTTTTCATTAAAAGGTGTATCTAAATAAAAAATTTCAAAAAGTTTTAAGATCCTAAGATAAACAAAACCCTTAAAAACTTACTATCCATACCCTTTTAACCCCCACTTCACATTACAACTCTCTCAAATGTCTGGTGATAATTAGTGTCGTCCCTGTCTAAGTGGTGGAGATTTGATTCTCGATCAAGCCTATGATGTTGAATGCTGCATGACTGGTATATGAGCGATTTCATTTGTTTAGAATGATAGGAAACCCGATACACTTTGAGTGAATTGAGTGACCACCTGGTGAGATCGCCCTGTCATATATATTCCAAGATCGCGAGAATTGAAAGCATGCCTAAGATAATCATTTTATAAATTCTTTAGACACGACATGGGAACATCTCTCTTTTCTGTACCATAACAATATTTGTTTCAAATCCATGCCTTTTTTTTCGTCTTTTAAAGACTCACCCATAAAATGATTTTTCTCAAAAATTAAAGTTTTTGGCAAATGACGGTTTGGAGTTTGCTTGAGGACAAGCAAAAGTCTAAGTGTTGGATACTAAATTTGACGCAAAAAGTCACGTTTTTGTGCACCTTTTCAAGCCCATTTTGGTTCAAATCTTTTAATAAACATCAAATAATTAATGTTTTATGCTAAAAATGTAAAATGAACCAAAACTTAGACTTCCTTTCGAAAAATCACTTAAAATACTCAAATAACGAACAAATCATAGCTAAAACGATCAACTTGTGATTCTGACGTATAATTAAGCTAAACTAGCCTAATTTGTGTCATATTGATCTTCAGGAAAATACGAAACCATGGGCGTGAGAATCGTTTAAATTTGACAAGTAACGAAGAAGTTAGAGCCAACCGAAGATCACAAGAACTACGACCAATGCATAAGACTTACGATCCAGCACACAAGAACAAGACCCAGGGTACACCACCCCCTTAGGGGCCGTATAGCACCCCTAGAGGGCCGTATACACCCTCTAAAGGGTGGTATACCCCCTTTTAGGGTGGTATACCCCCTCTTTGGTGTTGGATACACCCTGTTTGCTACCGAATACGCCCTATTTGCTACCGAATACGCCCTATTTGGTGTCGAATACGCCCCTGTAGGTGTCAATTTCATAGCTCGAGGGTGTATTTCAGTGTAAAATATGAGTGAGGGGTGCTGTATGTAAATTTATTTCTTGAAGCCTATAAATAGAGGCTTAACCTCCTGATTTTCATATCTCATTCCACACACATCACAACACACACATTACACACTTCTCTCTCTAAATAGTAGTAGCTTTCTCTCTATAACACTTCTCTAAGGAGTTAGAGGAGAAACAGTAGGAGTAGAGTAGCAAGCTTACGAGCTTTGTACGGAGTCGCTCCGAGACTACGTTTACGTAGATTTGTTGTAACGCCTAATAGGTTCTATTATATTATCCTTTCTTTTTATTTTTAAATATGTTGAGTTATTGTCATGATTATTTACGAATGCATGCTATGATAATTGCTATGCTAGGCTAGACAAATCTGTGTTTGCTATGATAAATGTTATGTTAGGGTAGTTATGCTTTAAACAATGTTGTTACTCTGCTGGTATGAAATTAGGATATGTTTGAATTTATGAATTAATTCTCTATTGTTTATTTATCCAACTTATGTTGTGGTTTAAAACCTATTGATATAATCCGGAAAATTGTAGAAATCGGTCCCTCAACTATTCTGTGTCTGAATGATTCGATGAACTCAGCATGGCCGCTGTTCTCCAGATTGAAATAAATCATAGGAGACACGGAACATAGGATTATATTTAAATTAGAATTAATCTCATATATCGGATGCTTTTGAGAGAACTTTCGGAGCATCCGTGACTTAAACATTTATCCAGAAACTCTGCCTAAAACAAACTGATATTTATACATGTTACACTACTGCATGTTCTTGTTTGATTGTTGCTCTAGGGTTTACATTCTAGTATCTGTTTGTCTACTGCGGTTATTGGATTTATGATTAGGTTTTCAAACATAGAATAATTACATACAACAGTTTAACATGCTAGAATAATTACAATGATCTGTATGAAATAATGTCGAACAATTTAACCAATCGTTAGACAGACTTTCCTAACTTATTCTGCGGGGTCACTCCTGTTCACTTTATTGTTTATTCAACAATTCATGCCACGATACGGACGTCTCAGACGACCGAGACTGGGGAATAGGATTCGAAGTTAGTTGTCGGTTAAATTGGTACTACATTTGGGAGAACTTCCGGTTTAGCTTACACTCCATATCTGTTATCCATGTGACATGTTATTTATTTGATTGTGGACAACTCTACGTTAGATAAGTAATAGGATAGGATTTATGGCCCATTAGGACATATACAGTAATGATACGGGATCTCTGGGTGAGGCATCGGAAATACCGTAAAACGGCTTAGTACTTGGTATAGCGCTGGAACCACCTCTGGTGAAGTACAAATGCGTGGAAGCCACGAAAAGGCCGTAGGTGCAGTACTATGTTGAACATTAGGACATATACAGTAATGATACGGGATCTCTGGGTGAGGCATCGGAAATACCGTAAAATGGCTTAGTACTTGGTATAGCGCTGGAACCACCTCTGGTGAAGTACAAATGCGTAGAAGCCACGAAAAGGCCGTAGGTGCAGTACTATGTTGAACATCATTTAGAGATCCCAAATCAGCACTGCTAGGATTCATTTTAATTAGAGCCTTAACCCTCATAACTACCCCTAAATAGCATATACTAATATCATAGCGAACACTCACGTAATCGATAGATCTCTCAGCGATTACACTCCTCATTTACTTTTCTGTCTTTAGTTTAAAGTATAATAGAAAACAAAACCCCTCAAAAAGTTTTAAATCTCAGCTAAATTACCAAAGATAATTAATCCTCCTAAGATCCCATGTCTGTTGTGGTTTAAGAACGACACCTGATTCATACCTACCGCTTATACAAGTAGTGGTGTAACTTAGGCTTCCCAGCAAAATATATATTTTTAAAACCCTCTGATCTGCAACCCGACTGGACAGTCAGCAACGACAAGGAAGCGATTCCTTGACCGACCGTTGGGAGGCGATCAATTCCCAATTTAGTTTTCGTATGAAATTCCATTTCATAAACAAAAGTTGTAACAGTTGACCGCAGTCATAATTAGTTTGCATCAAATCAGTTGTATAAAAGTTGCACCCGTGGCAATAAAGTTGACTATGTTTTCCGCCCCTGTTCAAAAGTAGTAAAGTAGTAAAAGTAGGGGCTGTGAACTCATATGTTGAGCTAAGTAAAGTACGAGTGCTAGCAAAGCCTAAAGCCCTAGTCTAGTCTGAAATCTCCTAACTTCCTAAACGTATGAGATTTAATAAGTATGTGGATGTCTAAGTCGACCATCCATGCTAGTGTTCGTACAACCAAGTTATGTCTAAAGCATTTGTTAAATATGTATATTTGCATTTCATAGTTGTGAAAATGTATACGACTCGTTGGTGTCAGTTTGTAATAATAATATTTGAAAGCATTTATATATCCGTTTCATTTTGTTTCATAAAGTATGAAATTGTGTACGGGGGTCCGGGGGCAGTGCTCCTGGTAGCGGGGTCCAAGGGGTGGCAACCCCTGGCAGGGTCCAAGGGGCAGAGCCCCTGGTTGGGGTCGAGCTTTATTAAAAACGTATCGAAAATTTTAAAATAGGGGAAATTAACCAAGTCTGGTTGCGGACCGAAATGGTGTTGCAAACTGAGTTCGCGGTGCGAGATGAGGTTGGACTCGTAAGGAAAAGTAGGTTGCGAACCGAGTTGGGTTCGCAGAGCGGAGTTCGGCTCGCAAGTCAACTCGCGAGTGGGTTCGTTTCGCAGTTTTGGTTCGGTTCGCAGGTGTTTTCGGTTCGTGGTTTGGTTCGCGAGTCGAGATCTCGGTTTGCCTCGCAGGACGAACTGAGATCTGGGATCTCAACTCGCACGACGTGCTGTTCGTACCTTAGGTTTTAAAAACGCATTTTTGAGTCATTTTTGGACGTAATCAGTTGATGGGAACACTAATACATGATGTATTAAGTATGATAAACACGATATATTAACGAAAACATCAAAATATCAAAGCAAATCTCAAATAAATTAAGAGTTTTCGGAAAATGTCGGAAACTTAAGCGTGTCGGTTTTAAAATCCGAAAAGGTGGGAGTGTAGCTCGTGGTCCCGTGAATGATTTATTCCAAAGAAGCTAGGTGATTCGTGTCGTTTTTGTGGTAGTTTATGGTGATTTTGGGTAGTGGTTTTTGTAACATCCGCAAATCGGGCCTAGAAGTTTTATAATGATTTCCCGATTTTAATAATTATTTATGTGTTAGAAAATCATTTTTGTTGGTTAGTTGATAACAACTAGAAAATAAGTTTCAGGACTTATTGTGGTTAGTAAAATAAAATGTTTGGACTCGCAAGTAGTTTCCGGGTTCCAGACAATAGATTTAGAAAGGGGATAAATTGTACTGTAAAAGTGAAGTCGGTTATAAGGGCCGACCTTTTCCCTTATATTCCCCTAATTTGTTTATTTTCTTTCTAAAAGCAAAACCAAACTCATACTTGAGTTAATTACATGAAAAATCTGAAAGAAATCAAATTGGGGGGGAGCTATTTGTTTATAAACTGATTTAAATTCTCATCAACATCATCTTGATTCCATCTTCCTCCTAATTGGTAAGTGTTCTTATTGTTTATTTAAGAACTTTCCTTGAAATCATAGGGTTTATGATTATAGATGAAATTGATGATTGAAATGATGATATGTGATGTTAGTTGCTGTTAGAAATCGTTAGTTATTATGTACAATCGATTAGATAGCTGAAAGAATTGATTTAGGTATGATTTTGTTTGGATTCAGCTTGTATCAGCACCTGCAGATCGCTGGTCTGGGCTAAGAAGTCGGCGGCTTCAAGGCCTTGCCGGCGGGTAGTGTGGTTTGGATGGGAACCGGCGGGTCAAGTGGCCCAGCCGGTGGGTTCTTCATCCGACCCGGTTTTTTGTTTACCTAACCCGACGGCTTCTTTAAGCTTTAAAACTTGATTTAATTGTGGTACCTCAAAATCCATTGTACCCGACGGCTAGACAGTGTGAGCCGGTGGTTTGTAATTGAACCCGGCGGGTCCTTTGACCAGCCGGCGGGTAGTATCTGGTTCCAACAGATTATTTGATTTAGATGCTTATGATCAAAGTTTATAAACCAAATATGATTTGTTAATATATGTTATAATCCTGAGTAGTTATACTTATAATTGTTATGAAATAAGTACAACTTATGACTGAAATGATGATATGATATAAACGTTCATTATCATTTGATAATCATTATCGTATTAATATAATACCTTGAATAACGAGATATTGTGATAAGTTATATTATTATAAATTGAAATCATTATTATGAATAAGTTACTGACTTGATGCCTTCTATTTTATTCTCAGATATGGAGACATCTTAGTAACATTAGACCTCTGAGCTTGCGGTTGAGGTATCGGTGAGTGGACCTGTACTCTCAGTATAATTTATTAATAACATGTTTGATTACAATGGGTAACCGTAGTTGTTATTGCTAATTGATTATTAATCTGATTATGGATTATGTGCTATATGGCCTTTGGGCATATATGTGATTGTAAAGAGGTCAACGTTGTAACACCCCCAAATTTAATGGTTCGCGGAAGCATACTTTGGGTGTTACTAATCAATAATCAAAGCACACAGATATATAGCAAACGACTCTATATGCGTCGTTTTAACAAAATATATTAATATTAAAAGGTTTACAACAGTTTGAACTCATACATAGCTCGTGATCGTAATATGAGAGATTTAAGTACATAATTAGTTATACAAAAATCTAATAATCCAATGAAATCTCTGAAGTTTGCATGAAGACTTGAGCTAAGATGCATCCTGATGGGCAGTCCAAATCTACTGCTGTGTACCTGTGATACATGCTAAAATGGATCAGCTAATGCTGGTGAGCTCACAGGTTTGAGTATCAAATAGTATTCTATGAACCGCAAGATTTAAGTATTGATTTGCAACCAGCAAATAAAGTTACAGATAATGTATACAACCATGAGCGCATAGTCTGAGCTTAACTCGAGGGTCGGGTCCCATATAGAGAATTCCGAGCGAGGTGCCTCCACGAGTGCCTAATCTACACTCGTCTTCCCAAATATTAGTACGTCCGTTTACCCGGTTAGTGCTTGCTAACCCGGACGAGGAGGGTCAATCCTATATGGTACCATATACTAATATTCACGCTACTTTCGTATTACCAGACTATACTGACGGAGGACTTTGATTTGATTAGTTGAAAACAACTCATGTAGTATATTGAAATATGTACTCACGTTCACGTGTTAAAAACAGAGCAATGTATCACACCCCTAGTAGAACAGTAAAAAGAGCGACCATGAGACTCACCTGAGTCTTGAGAGTTTATCTTAATAAACTGAAGTTGATTAGCCAAGAATTGAAGTCCAAAGACTTGTAACCTGAGGTTGTCCACGACACGCGATGGTTATAAACCTGTGAAGGCATCTAATAAGACTACCTTGTAGTTGTTTGTCCAACTAGAATGTCCAAATGATTACAATTTGGTTGTTTGTTTAGGTGTTTGAAAATGTGTACGGCCCGTTGGTGATTGTTTGTAATAATAATCCCACGTTATTATTTTGATGATTTTGAAGTGTTATACCTAAAGTAAGTTCCAATGTGTTTTAGAAGTTGTGTCGCATTCGTGTTTGATGTTATACAAATTTAACACGTTGTGTGAAAGTTTAGATGTAACACGGTTACTCGGGAACCTAGGGTAAGGGCGAAGCCCGTTAATGACGGGGGTCCAAGGGCAGCGCCCCTGGTAGCGGGGTTCAAGGGGCGGCAGCCCCTGGCGGGGTCCAAGGGGCAGAGCCCCTGGCTGGGGTCGAGGGTTCCTCAAGGAATTTTTATTTCTACTATATTGCTTTGGTGAAAAACGCATCTGGACTTGAATTTGTGTGAAATGGGGTGTCAAATTTGGGCCTCAAAACTTAGTGTAAAATTAGTTTGAAACCTTCTGTTTATGCGTCACTTATAGCGTCACTTAGGGCTTGGGCGTCACTTATGGCGTCACTTATGGAAGTGACGCATAGTGAAGCGTCACTGGGTGGTTTGGGCGTCACTTAGGAAGTGACGCATAAGGTGGCGTCACTCCATCAGTGACGGGTGTAAGTGTCGGTTTGGCGTCACTTAAAGGAGTGACGCGTACTTGGGCGTCATTAAAGCAGTGTCGGGTTATTAGTGACGGTAAGGGTCCTAGGCGTCACTAAGCAAGTGACGGTTGAAGTGTCGGGAAAAAGGGGCTTTATGCGGCACTTAGGCAAAATTAGGGTTTAAGTGACGCATGAAGTGACGCAATACTGGTCGTCTCTGCGACACTTACGACTGTTTTACGGATTTTTGAGCCAAAACGAGTTTTCCGGCCATATCTTGGCCTTATTCTTTTACCCAACCCTTATAAGGACATTCTAAGCTTATATAAACAACTACTTGCTAAAAATACTCGAAAATCTAAAGGTTTCGGGATTTGTCGGAAACTTACAATTTGTCGAAATGAAATTCCGAAAAGAAGGAAACGTAGATCGTTGCTTCGTGGTTATTTTCTTCCAAACGAGTGTGAAGATTCGAGGTCGTATGGAGGTGTTATTTTAGGATTTAGTGAGGTGGTGGTGGTTTGTGGTTTAGAGAGAAAAGAGAGGAAGAGAGAGAAGAGAAGTGAAAATGGGGTGGGGAGGTGGTGACCTCACCCCTTTTGGCAGATTTTTCATGGGGCCCACCCCATGTGGGTGTGTCCCAAACTTGTTCCTCGCGTTTGCGCTCCGTGCGGTGTTCGTTTTCCCAATCGTTTAACCGTTTAAATAATTATCTCGCGCGTTATACACCCGTTTTAAGGCACGGATAATTACCCAATATTTTTACTTAAAATATTTCACCAATTACTTTAATATTTGAGTTATAAAGTATAACTTAACATTGTTTGCGCGTTTAACATTCTAATCGCGTAGGCTTTTAATTGTACGATACGAAACATGTATGAATTATCACCAAAATACTATTTTAGATATAATAGCGTTATCAAATAATGTTATCTTATTTAATACTTTTGTTCACCAACGTCCGTATAAAATTGAATCGAATTACATTCGATTTAAATTGCGTACGATTTAATCAAATCGCAAAATTATATATATTCAACAATATAAAATCCGATACATTAATTAGCCTAACACAGAACTAATTACATGTATTAACAGTTGATTAGGCACTAATCACTAGTCCTAATTTGGCGGGTGTTACAAACGTGTGTTGGGCATTGGTTACTATTGTTTGGACGATGGATGATTCCTTGTACACATCGTTAATAGGAATCTTAGTCGTATGATATAATAGTAACAGGCTATCGGTAAACCGCTGTATTGGCATGTAGCTTAGTGGGGTTTATAAGTGTCGCTTGAGGGCTACCGCGGCTTGAGGGTTCCTCAAGGACCACCGGTCCTCTTTGATAATTGTGTGTTTGCGATGCTTTATGCTGTAAACATAATTGTTGTGATTTACGATTATTTATTGTAAACTGATTTGTTATATCTAAGTTAGACTGTCGGTTACAGTTCTATCTCACTTAGCTTTGAGCTAACCCTCCACATTAACAATTCTTGCAGATTCTGATTATATTTAGATGGGGCAAGAAGCTGTTGGATTGTAATGGAATGTTTGACGACCTTTGCATTTACTCTGATATTGATTTTGTTAAATCAATGTTGTTTGGATTTTCTATAACACCCAACGGTTGTATTTTGGATTATATGTTTATAACATTTGCGTATATATTTGAAATAAGCCGGATTTTTATGTATATACAATGAAAAGCTTGTTTTGGGACAATCGCTTCCGACCTAAAATCATTATTATAATGTTGTTGAAAAGCAGGGTGTTATAAGTTGGTATCAGAGCATAGGTTTGGGTGAATTGAACTTTGGTAGGTGTTCTGTAACACCCCCAAATTTACTGTTGCACGGAAGCAAGCTTTGGGTGTTACTAATCAATAATCAAGCACCAAAGTAAAGCAAACGACATCTATATGCAACGTCGTACAATAGTACAAAAGTATTACATTGTTGAATCATAATACAAGCTTCGAGTTCGAAGATGATTTCCTAGAGATTCTAATACATAACTGATATACAAAAAGTAATGCAAAAGAATCTCCACAAGTTTGTATGCATGTGACTCGAGCTATCAGTCCTGGGGTAATCCTACTCCGTTTGTGTACCTGAGATACAAAGCTAAAAAGGTCAACCAAAAAGGTTGGTGAATCTCACAGGTTTAGTAAATAAGTAATCATTTATGAACCACAAGTATGTACCAGCGTTGCTATCAAGCAAAGTAAGTAAATCAGTATGTACGCACAGTTGCCATGAGCTCATAAGTTTAAGCTTAACCGTGTAATGTGAATATATCACGTACCCCCGTGAGTGCTATCCGCACACTCATATGTAACAAATACTAATATGCCTGTTTCTATGTGTAAATCAGTACGTGGTGGCGCTACCACCCCAGGCAGGGATTGTTAGTCCCAAATGGATCCATTTACTAGTAATCGCGCTTAAGTCCATAACTAACAATTTACGATAGGAGGATTTCAGTGGATAAAAGTAACTCATGCAATGTATGTAAAAAAGTAAAGAAATCAGTTCAGTACATTGTGTTCATACGTAAAACGGTTGCTAAGTATCTCCCCCAAAGTATAAAAACAGTAAAAGTGGGGCCGTAAGACTCACCTGAGTCAAGCAAGCAAGCGTTTAAATAAACGTGAAGTATGAAAGTAGTATTAACCCGTAGGTTCCGCGAACCCGCAACCTTTTAATGCCCTAAGCATATAAGGTTGTATGTATAAGTGAATGTCTCAAAAGACCATTCATGCTACTCAACTAGTTATGTCCAAGTATTTGTTTGTACGTTTGTGATCATTTTGTAAATAAATGCGGCCCGTTGGTGACGGTGGTGTAATAATAATTCAAGTATCATTATTATGTAATTCATTGTGCTTGTATATCTTGTAAGTGTAGTGTTTTTAATACTTTGTATGAAAAGTATTTAACTCTATGTTTCATGCGACAATACATAACCCAACAATGACATTCACGGACACTGTTTATGCGTCAATAAGTTCACAGAGTTTTGTTCATACGACAATAGTAATTCACGGAGTACTATTCATGAGAGAATGGGAATTCACGGACTTTCTTTTAAGTATGTTAGTTTTTATGCGACAATGGGAAATCACACACTGTTTATGCGAGAATAGTAATTCACGGGTTTTTGTTTATGCGTGAATGTTATTCACGGATTGAGATTTCATGCGAAAATAATGAGGATTGACGGACTAATGATTTTCTAGAATACAAGTGTTATACTTTGTTCCCACTGTTTACTAAACTCGTTATCACTGTTCGTTATAAACTCGTTACCACTGTTAGTTAATAAACTTGTTACCACTGTTTGTTATAAACTCTTTACCACTGTTAGTTTATAACCTCGTTACCACTGTTAGTTTATTAACTCGTTACCACTGTTAGTTTATTAACTTGTTACCACTGTTTGTTATAATCTCGTTACCACTGTTAGTTTACAACCTCGTTACCACTGTTAGTTTATAACTCGTTACCACTGTTTCTTTACAACCTCATTACCACTGTTAGTTTATAACTCGTTACCACTGTTTGTTATAAGCTCGATAATCCTTTCGATTTGGAGAATTTCTAGTCCGATTTATACCTAACCAAAAATCACACATGTTCTCATATATGTCTAGTTCATTTCTTCACTTTATGGTATTTTTATATGTTAATTTACTATTTTAAACAAAAATAGTTTCAAGGTGTGGTCAGACTTGGTCTAAAACGGTTATATGTTCAAAGATCGAGTTATACATGAAAATAATGACATTTATGGAAACGGTCATAGAAGGACTTTTTAAAGTTGACAAAATATTTGAGGTTTTGGCACTGGTCTCATACGTTTTAGTGGTCTAGAACTCAAGATATGGTCTCGAGAAGTTACTGAAAATTCCTGTCTGCCGGAACAGTAAACCTATGTCACTGGAGAAAAATGTTTTCGAGTAGCAAACGGAGTCAAAAAGTCACGAGACTAATTTTGTTGGAAAGATAACTTCTTGTACTACATTCTAGGCTTAAGAAACGTCCATTTTGGTGTTGTAATGATTTTCATAAAATTCGTGGGAGTGGAAACATAATCTGGACAGGAACATAAGCTCATAGTTTTGAGATTTAAATTGCGTTTTGATTACTTATTTGGACATTAACAAGTTGAATAAGCAACATGACATGATAATATACATATTATAAGTAAAACACTAGAGTTTTGAAGTCTCACAATGGTGTATGAAGAAACGGAGATGGTAGGAGTGATGTACACGCGTAGGCGGTCATTTTGGTGTCTTCGGCTTCGTTTTTCCTTCAAGCATGAGGTGGTGGCCAATGGTGGATCGTGGTGGTGTGTGGTGGTGGCTGGAAAATGCAGGAGCAAAGAGGGAGAGAGAGGGATAGGTAGGTGATGGTGTAAGGGGTGGAAATGGTGTGGGGTGGGTTTTGGTTTGATTTGGAAGCAACAAAGGCATGGTATGCCATGCCTCTTGCAGATTTTCTGCATAAAAGTCATGGGTCCCACCCACACATGGTGTTTAAATTGTTTCCCCAATTTTTATTAAGTGTGGTGCTCGTTTACCCGTTCGTTTCGCATTTTAATTAATCGTATAACGTTTTATTCAACACGTTTTGTTAACGATTTAAAGCACGATATTTTTACTGGGAGTATTTTATTAAAATACTTAATAATGTGATATAAGACATACTTTGCCTTTATTTCATCCTTCGGGCGCTTCCACGTGTTTTTCGTTGTGTACAGTTATGTTTTGATAAAACGTATAATCGTATAATATATTAAAGTAAATATATTAAAGTAAATAATATTTGTTTGGATAAATCCACATTATTTTTAACAGTTTGTCACCAACGTCCATAGTAAACAGTGTCGGATATCCATCCGGTTTGTAGTTGTACGATTTAAACAAATCGTGTAAACGTGTATGTAATTACACAGAAGGTCATGTATATTTAGATCAACGTAAACTAAATACACGTAATTACAAGTAGTTTAGGTACTAATTAAAGTCCTAAATTAGCGGGTGTTACATGTTCAATCCCAAATCTATTTGTGTTTGGTCAAACATTCCACGATTGTGGGGATTAGTTGTTGTATGAGATTTGATTAGTATGTTATGTACTAATGACTAATGAATTGCAAGATTGTTGTTTTTCTTGTATCAGATATGGCAGAATATGAGCAACCGACCACTACTCCTGATAATGCCTCTTGGATGGATGTTACTCCTTTGGATTCACAGAATGATAGACATGAGCAGACTGGTATTCCCTTTTCAGTTCATGAGAATATTGACAGGGATGAGTATGTATCCCAGGTGGAGCGTGAATTACTTGATCTTAGAAGATTCAGACAACAAATTTTACAGGACAGACAGATTGGATCTTCTCAACAGAAAGTTTGTTCCTTTACCACATTTATGTTATGTAAACCTTCAAAATTTCAGGGTAGTTCAAATCCTTCAGTTACTTTGGATTGGTTGCGAGATATTGAAAAGAAATTTGAGGTTTGTCAGTGCAGAGAAGAGGATAAGGTTCCTTATGCAGTTCAACTTTTGAAGGGTCAAGCAATGACTTGGTGGGATGCAGTTACAGATGTTTTGACTCCACAACAGAAAGCATCTATTAAATGGTCAGATTTTTATGATGAGATGTGTAAACAATTATGTTCTGATTTTGATATATCTCGTATTAGACATGAGTTTATGGAACTTCACCTAACTGATCAAATGACTATTGATGAGTTGATTAACCAGTTTACAGAAAATTTGAGATTTGTACAGTAGTAGGTTCCAGATGATAAGACCAAAATTGATCATTTTGTTGGAACATTGCCACCCAATTATCGGGCAACAGTGAGACTAGCATATTCACTTTCTCAGGCTTTTGCCTTAGCTCGTTCAGTGGATTGTGACTTGCGGGCACAGGATGCACGAAATAGAGAAAAGGCTTTGCAGCCATTTGAAAGTGATCCTTCCGTTAAGGGTAAACGAAAATGGCAGAGTAACCGGAAGGGTTCAGTTGATAAACCCAAATGGTGTTATAGATGTAAAACCAGAAACATAGGGTGGTGTAATTCTCAGACTGTCAGATGCATTAAATGTGGCGTGTTTGGACATGTTGTTAAGAATTGTAATTATCCT
This sequence comes from Pseudognaphalium luteoalbum, assembly GCA_963422505.1. Taxonomy (NCBI): domain Eukaryota; kingdom Viridiplantae; phylum Streptophyta; class Magnoliopsida; order Asterales; family Asteraceae; genus Pseudognaphalium; species Pseudognaphalium luteoalbum. The sequence goes on from OY730196.1 coordinate 44,846,734, forward strand.
AATCATGTTTGTTGGATTTGTCATAAGGAGAGTCACCGAGCTAATCAGTGTAAAGAGACTAAGAGTTAGGAGTAGGTTTGGTCGGTAGGTTGTCATTTTCTAGCCATGGGAGGAAAAGCTTATTATTTGTTGCTGATAAAGTTTTCTGATGACAGTTGCTCAAACTGTTGGGATGGCTGACTTTATTACAGGTATTTTGTACTTACCTTGTGTTATCATATATTTTATATGATTGTGGAACTGATTGGTTCCTTGATAGTTGTTTATTGTGTGAAAAATGAAATTGACCATGTGTTTGTTAATTCTCTTGAAATAAGATAGTTGAAAATGAAATGATTTCTATTCCCATGTAGGTGATTGAAATTAGTACTTGATAGTGGGTCATATTGTAGTTGAATAATGTTAGTTTAAATCTTTATTTTATAAGATTTTGACATGTGATGATTAAGACATGTGATACAGAATCGAGAATTGATGATTAATTTTATCTGGGATAAGTCGAGTGATTTGACTTGAAATATATGAGAAATGACTATTTCTTGGATTAACTGTGGATTCAACAGCAGGAAATCATCTTTTGACATTGAAAAAGTTGTTGTGTTAGACTTTTGATCCAATGCTATTTGATGGATTTGATGATTTTATAATGTATTGTACATTTTGAGAGTATTTTGTTTTGATATGATGAGATTGGATATTGTTTATGCTTTATGACAGCCTAAACTTATTGAAAAAAGGGAATTATCCTATCCTTGATTTTGGAGTTTGTAATTGTTGCTCTGTATTAAATACGGAGACATTGTTGATGGATAAATCATATCAAAGATTTAACTTTGAGATTAATATTATTTGGAAAAAGGGTATTGTTGTTGCAGAGTTGTAACTGTTTTTACCTCAGGTGATTGGAAATCTTTTCAGATTTAGTGGATTCAATAAAAGCTATTCAGCTTGAGATGTTGATTGATCTTAATTTGGATTTGGAAATTTTTATCTAATGATGATAGAGGATTGAAGATTTCCTAATCTTGTAATGAGTTAAGTAGAATTGAGACCTCGAGATGTGATCTTAGCTGAAACTCTTGAGTGGAGTAATTGTTCATTCGAGGATTATCGATTGTGTAATGATTTGAAATCATTGTATTGATGGATTATCATGAGATCGGGTGTATTACTAATAAGGGATTATATGTGGATTATGTTACCTTGGAAATTAAGTGTGGTCAGATTTCGAGGACGAAATCTTTTTAAGGGGGAGAGATTTGTAACATCCGCAAATCGGGCCTAGAAGTTTTATAATGATTTCCCGATTTTAATAATTATTTATGTGTTAGGAAATCATTTTTGTTGGTTAGTTGATAACAACTAGAAAATAAGTTTCAGGACTTATTGTGGTTAGTAAAATATTAATTGTTCTAAATTGATATAGTTATCGGTAAAATAAAATGTTTGGACTCGAAAGTAGTTTCCGGGTTCCAGACAATAGATTTAGAAAGGGGATAAATTGTACTATAAAAGTGAAATCGGTTATAAGGGCCGACCTTTTCCCTTATATTCCCCTAATTTGTTTATTTTCTTTCAAAAAGCAAAACCAAACTCATACTTGAGTTAATTACATGAAAAATCTGAAAGAAATCAAATTGGGGGGGAGCTATTTATTTATAAACTGATTTAAATTCTCATCAACATCATCTTGATTCCATCTTCCTCCTAATTGGTAAGTGTTCTTATTGTTTATTTAATAACTTTCCTTGAAATCATAGGGTTTATGATTATAGATGAAATTGATGATTGAAATGATGATATGTGATGTTAGTTGCTGTTAGAAATCGTTAGTTATTATGTACAATCGATTAGATAGCTGAAAGAATTGATTTAGGTATGATTTTGTTTGGATTCAGCTTGTATCAGCACCTGCAGATCGCTGGTCTGGGCTAAGAAGTCGGCGGCTTCAAGGCCTTGCCGGCGGGTAGTGTGGTTTGGATGGGAACCGGCGGGTCAAGTGGCCCAGCCGGTGGGTTCTTCATCCGACCCGGTTATTTGTTTACCTAACCCGACGGCTTCTTTAAGCTTTTAAACTTGATTTAATTGTGGTACCTCAAAATCCATTGTACCCGACGGCTAGACAGTGTGAGCCGGCGGTTTGTAACTGAACCCGGCGGGTCCTTTGACCAGCCGACGGGTAGTATCTGGTTCCAACAAATTATTTGATTTAGATGCTTATGATCAAAGTTTATAAACCAAATATGATTTGTTAATATATGTTATAATCCTGAGTAGTTATACTTATAATTGTTATGAAATAAGTACAACTTATGACTGAAATGATATTATGATAAAAATGTTAATTATCATTTGATAATCATTATCGTATTAATATAATACGTTGGATAACGAGATATTGTGATAAGTTATATTATTATAACTTGAAATCATTATTATGAATAAGTTACTGACTTGTTGCCTTCTATTTTATTCTCAGATATGGAGACAGCTCAGTAACATTAGACCTCTGAGCTTGCGGTTGAGGTATCGGTGAGTGGACCTGTACTCTCAGTATAATTTAGTTATAACATGTTTGGTTACAATGGGTAACCGTAGTTGTTATTGCTAATTGATTATTAATCTGATTATGGATTATGTGCTATATGGCCTTTGGGCATATATGTGATTGTAAAGAGGTCAACGTGTGTTGGGCATTGGTTACTATTGTTTGGACGATGGAGGATTCCTTGTACACATCGTTAATAGGAATCTTAGTCGTATGATATAATAGTAACAGGCTATCGGTAAACCGCTGTATTGGCCTATAGCTTAGTGGGGTTTATAAGTGTCGCTTGAGGGCCACCGCGGCTTGCGGGTTCCTCAAGGACCACCGGTCCTCTTTGATAATTGTGTGTTTGCGATGATTTATGTTGTAAACATAATTGTTGTGATTTACGATTATTTATTGTAAACTGATTTGTTATATCTGAGTTAGACTGTCGGTTACAGTTCTATCTCACTTAGCTTTGAGCTAACCCTCCACATTAACACTTCTTGCAGATTATGATTATATTTAGATGGGGCAAGAAGCTGTTGGACTGTAATGGAATGTTTGACGACCTTTGCATTTACTCTGATATTGATTTTGTTAAATCAATGTTGTTTGGATTTTCTATAACACCCAACGGTTGTATTTTGGATTATATGTTTATAACATTTGCGTATATATTTGAAATAAGCCGGATTTTTATGTATATACAATGAAAAGCTTGTTTTGGGATAATCGCTTCCGACCTAAAATCATTATTATAATGTTGTTGAAAAGAAGGGTGTTATAAGTTGGTATCAGAGCATAGGTTTGGGTGAATTGAACTTTGGTAGGTGTTCAATCCCAAATCTATTTGTGTTTGGTCAAACATTCCACGATTGTGGGGATTAGTTGTTGTATGAGATTTGATTAGTATGTTATGTACTAATGACTAATGAATTGCAAGATTGTTGTTTTTATTGAATCAGATATGGCAGAATATGAGCAACCGACCACTACTCCTGATAATGCCTCTTGGATGGATGTTACTCCTTTGGATTCACAGAATGATAGACATGAGCAGACTGGTATTCCCTTTTCAGTTCATGAGAATATTGACAGGGATGAGTATGTATCCCAGGTGGAGCGTGAATTACTTGATCTTAGAAGATTCAGACAACAAATTTTACAGGACAGACATTTACAGGACAGACAGATTGGATCTTCTCAACAGAAAGTTTGTTCCTTTACCACATTTATGTTATGTAAACCTTCAAAATTTCAGGGTAGTTCAAATCCTTCAGTTACTTTTGATTGGTTGCGAGATATTGAAAAGAAATTTGAGGTTTGTCAGTGCAGAGAAGAGGATAAGGTTCCTTATGCAGTTCAACTTTTGAAGGGTCAAGCAATGACTTGGTGGGATGCAGTTACAGATGTTTTGACTCCACAACAGAAAGCATCTATTAAATGGTCAGATTTTTATGATGAGATGTGTAAACAGTTTTGTTCTGATTTTGATATATCTCGTATTAGACATGAGTTTATGGAACTTCACCTAACTGATCAAATGACTATTGATGAGTTGATTAACCAGTTTACAGAAAATTTGAGATTTGTACAGTAGTGGGTTCCAGATGATAAGACCAAAATTGATCATTTTGTTGGAACATTGCCACCCAATTATCGGGCAACGGTGAGACTAGCATATTCACTTTCTCGGGCTTTTGCCTTAGCTCGTTCAGTGGATTGTGACTTGCGGGCACAGGATGCACGAAATAGAGAAAAGGCTTTGCAGCCATTTGAAAGTGATCCTTCCGTTAAGGGTAAACGAAAATGGCAGAGTAACCGGAAGGGTTCAGTTGATAAACCCAAATGGTGTTATAGATGTAAAACTAGAAACATCGGATGGTGTAATTCTCAGACTGTCAGATGCATTAAATGTGGCGTGTTTGGACATGTTGTTAAGAATTGTAATTATCCTAATCATGTTTGTTGGATTTGTCATAAGGAGAGTCACCGAGCTAATCAGTGTAAAGAGACTAAGAGTTAGGAGTAGGTTTGGTCGGTAGGTTGTCATTTTCTAGCCATGGGAGGAAAAGCTTATTATTTGTTGCTGATAAAGTTTTCTGATGACAGTTGATCAAACTGTTGGGACGGCTGACTTTATTACAGGTATTTTGTATTTACCTTGCGTTATCATATATTTTTTATGATTGTGGAACTGATTGGTTCCTTGATAGTTGTTTATTGTGTGAAAACTGAAATTGACCCTGTGTTTATTAATTCTCTTGAAATAGAGATAGCTGAAAATGAAATGATTTCTATTCCCATGTAGGTGATTGAAATTAGTACTTGATAGTGGGTCATATTGTAGTTGAATAATATTAATATAAATCTTTATTTTAAAAGATTTTGACATGTGATGATTAAGACATGTGATACAGTATCGAGAATTGATGATTAATTTTATCTGGGATAAGTCGAGTGATTTGACTTGAAATATATGAGAAATGACTATTTCTTGGATTAACTGTGGATTCAACAGTAGGAAATCGTCTTTTGACATTGAAAAAGTTGTTGTGTTAGACTTCTGATCCAATGCTATTTGATGGATTTGATGATTTTATAATGTATTGTAATACATTTTGAGAGTATTTTGTTTTGATATGATGAGATTGGATATTGTTTATGCTTTATGACAGCCTAAACTTATTGAAAAAAGGGAATTATCCTATCCTTGATTTTGGAGTTTGTAATTGTTGCTCTGTATTAAATACGGAGTCATTGTTGATGGATAAATCATATCAAAGATTTAACTTTGAGATTAATATTATTTGGAAAAAGGGTATTGTTGTTGCAGAGTTGTAACTGTTTTTACCTCAGGTGATTGGAAATCTTTTCAGATTTAGTGGATTCATTAAAAGCTATTCAGCTTGAGATGTTGATTGATCTTAATTTGGATTTGGAAATTTTTATCTAATGATGATAGAGGTTTGAAGATTTCCTAATCTTGTAATGAGTTAAGTAGAATTGAGACCTCGAGATGTGATCTTAGCTGAAACTCTTGAGTGGAGTAATTGTTCATTCGAGGATTATCGATTGTGTAATGATTTGAAATCATTGTATCGATGGATTATCATGAGATCGGGTGTATTACTAATAAGGGATTATATGTGGATTATGTTACCTTGGAAATTAAGTGTGGTCAGATTTCGAGGACGAAATCTTTTTAAGGGGGAGAGATTTGTAACATCCGCAAATCGGGCCTAGAAGTTTTATAATGATTTCCCGATTTTAATAATTATTTATGTGTTGGGAAATCATTTTTGTTGGTTAGTTGATAACAACTAGAAAATAAGTTTCAGGACTTATTGTGGTTAGTAAAATATTAATTGGTCTAAATTGATATAGTTATTGGTAAAATAAAATGTTTGAACTCGAAAGTAGTTTCCGGGTTCCAGACAATAGATTTAGAAAGGGGATAAATTGTACTGTAAAAGTGAAGTCGGTTATAAGGGCCGACCTTTTCCCTTATATTCCCCTAATTTGTTTATTTTCTTTCTAAAAGCAAAACCAAACTCATACTTGAGTTAATTACATGAAAACTCTGAAAGAAATCAAATTGGGGGGGGAGCTATTTGTCTATAAACTGATTTAAATTCTCATCAACATCATCTTGATTCCATCTTCCTCCTAATTGGTAAGTGTTCTTATTGTATACTTAAGAACTTTCCTTGAAATCATAGGGTTTATGATTATAGATGAAATTGATGATTGAAATGATGATATGTGATGCTAGTTGCTGTTAGAAATCGTTAATTTTATGTATAATCGAATAGATAGCTGAAAGAATTGATTTAGGTATGATTTTGTTTGGATTCAGCTTGTATCAGCACCTGTAGATAGCTGGTCTGGGCTAAGAAGCCGGCGGCTTCAAGGCCTTGCCGGCGGGTAGTGTGGTTTGGATGGGAACCGGCGGGTCAAGTGGTACAGCCGGCGGGTCCTTCTTCCGACCCGGTTGTTTGTTTACCTAACCCGACAGCTACTTTAAGCTTTAAAACTTGATTTATTTCTTGTACATCAAAATCCATTGTACCTGGCGGCTAGACAGTGTGAGCCGGCGGTTTGTAATAGAACCCGGCGGGTCCTTTGACCAGCCGACGGGTAGTATCTGGTTCCAACAAATTATTTGATTTAGATGCTTATGATCAAAGTTTATAAACCAAATATGATTTGTTAATATATGTTATAATCCTGAGTAGTTATACTTATAATTGTTATGAAATAAGTACAACTTATGACTGAAATGATATTATGATAAAAATGTTAATTATCATTTGATAACCATTATCGTATTAATATAATACGTTGGATAACGAGATATTGTGATAAGTTATATTATTATAACTTGAAATCATTATTATGAATAAGTTACTGACTTGTTGCCTTCTATTTTATTCTCAGATATGGAGACAGCTCAGTAACATTAGACCTCTGAGCTTGCGGTTGAGGTATCGGTGAGTGGACCTGTACTCTCAGTATAATTTAGTTATAAAATATTTGGTTACAATGGGTAACCGTAGTTGTTATTGCTAATTGATTATTAATCTGATTATGGATTATGTGCTATATGGCCTTTGGGCATATATGTGATTGTAAAGAGGTCAACGTGTGTTGGGCATTGGTTACTATTGTTTGGACGACGGAGGATTCCTTGTACACATCGTTAATAGGAATCTTAGTCGTATGATATAATAGTAATAGGCTATCGGTAAACCGCTGTATTGGCCTGCAGCTCAGTGGGGTTTATAAGTGTCGCTTGAGGGCCACCGCGGCTTGAGGGTTCCTCAAGGACCACCGGTCCTCTTTGATAATTGTGTATTTGCGATGCTTTATGCTGTAAACATAATTGTTGTGATTTACGATTATTTATTGTAAACTGACTTGTTATATCTGAGTTAGACTGTCGGTTACAGTTCTATCTCACTTAGCTTTGAGCTAACCCTCCACATTAACACTTCTTGCAGATTATGATTATATTTAGATGGGGCAAGAAGCTGTTGGACTGTAATGGAATGTTTGACGACCTTTGCATTTACTCTGATTTTGATTTTGTTAAATCAATATTGTTTGGATTTTCTATAACACCCAACGGTTTTATTTTGGATTATATGTTTATAACATTTGCGTATATATTTGAAATAAGCCGGATTTTTATGTATATACAATGAAAAGCTTGTTTTGGGACAATCGCTTCCGACCTAAAATCATTATTATAATGTTGTTGAAAAGCAGGGTGTTATAGTTTTAGATAGAAAGTTGAGGGAGAAATGGAGGTAGAGAGAGAGTGGGAGTGAAAGGATGAGGTTGGTGGTGGGGGTGTGGGCCGGTTTTGGTCAACCAAAGGGGAGGGGATTTTTGTCCCAAATTGTGGTATTTTTTCCGTGTTCATTACCCGATCGTTAAATATTAATTTATTTTTAATTGGTAAATTTTAAATACATTTTAGAATATATTTTAGTTGAGATATTTATATAAAAGTAATTTAACTAAGTTGTAAAATTATAACTTTGTTTTGTTACAGAAATGTCTCGAGTTTGTTTCAGTTTACGAAATACTTGTTAAAGATTATCAAAATAATATTTAATAGACGTTAATGTTTACTAATAATTTCATATTATTTATTAATTTTTATTCACCAATCAGTCGTATATTTGTCGCATTTGTTCCAGCTGTTTTGTTCGAAATTATAATAACAACGATACGTTTAATACTACGCGTATTAACTAACTGAGCTGGGCTTGTCTCACCCCTAAAATATATTGTGAATTCACTCAAGGTTAGGGAATAAACCTAAAATGCAAATGTTTAATGTACATAATCGCGTTCAAATTTGCGGGGTGTCACATATACTTTAACATTTTACCATAAAAGATAGTGAAGATTTATGGTTGTAGTGGAAAAGCAAAACTGGAGGCATTATTTAGTTATGTTTTGGATGTGTTCCGGATCTTGAGCCTGCTACTAATCCAAAATATGTTGTCATTGTTTGTGTTTTGTGATTGGTTCTATAGTTTGAGATATTAGTTTCTCTCGGTGAAGAACACTTTCCTAGACAGATAACAGATGATTTCAATGAACGAACTCTAAACAACACCAAAAATGTAGAGCCAACTGTGAAAAATTAAATTCAAGATGTTAGTTTCAAGATCTAAGTGGTTCGTAATTTTTGAACACCGTTTGATACCTAAAATTATTTTAGAAGTTGAGATATCAAATCTATCTCGGATGACAGATTTTAGGCCTAACTTTGGGAAGCCATAACTTTTCGTACATGGATCAAAACGACATGAGACTTTTTCCTAAAATTCACAAATTTAGTGAGCTTCAAAATTTGTATAATATCTTTCTTTGAAGTTATATAACTCGTACAGTTTTTTAATTTTTGGACCTATAGACGAATTTTGAGCTGTTTGACACTGTTGATATATTATTTATTTTGTACCACTTAGACTTAACCAAAGATTATGAGATTTATATTTTTGAAAAGCTAACACACAGCGGAATATTTGGTAAAAATTTGGTAATTTTTCTCAAACATTTGACTAGTCAATACGAGCTCACAAAAGGGGAAATTTCGGAGAGAATCTGGCCAGCAACTGTTAAGGTTCCCGCGTTTAAAAATGAGCAATTTTGAGTTTACCAAAAATCATAAAAATTACTTTTTGCGGGAATTAAATCATTAAGATTTGTTGTGTAAAAATTTCGGGTCAAAACGAATAAATTTGACTACGTCAACAAAAATGAGACTCGATACAATAAAACGATTGGACCAATCTATTTAGGAAAACGATTTGGGTCTAAAAAGAGTTTTAGTAATTTATTGTCAAAACTCGAACAAAAACTAATGCAAATACGTGACAAACGAAAAACGACACTCTTACATATATACTTAAACGAACCCGCGAAACTCAGACCTGCGAAACTATCCTTTGCGGGACTTTGACTTGCGAAACTCATCTTTTTGAAAAACTCGTACATTGCGAAACTCATACTTTCGCACAAACCGACACCCTCGCACCACCTACATTTTCGCACCCTTACTTTCTCACAAATAGTGTTTTCGACACTAGTTTCTCGCAAATAGTGTTTCGACAATTAGTATCGCAACAAACAGTCGGGCCACTCAAATCATCACAACGTATTTGATTCGACGCCTACAATGAATAAAACAATATATGAAACCACTCGAGACATTGAAAATATACTTTTACAAATTATTGAACGCAACTAGCATAATAATAATATCATCACGAATTATTATTATGAAAACATCACCAACAGATCGTACGCATTTTAAATACAATGATCTTTCGAAATGAGTGAATAACTAACATAGATTGCCAGTTAGCCATCTACTTACGCAAACAATCTCTTGCGTTTATGGTGCTAAGAGACTTTATTTGGGCAAACACTTTCACATATTAATGCTAGCACTCATGCAACCATGAGGTGAGTTCACATCCCCTATTTTTACTATTTTATACTGCTTTTAAACTATGGGTGGAAAAAAAAAATATAAACTGCTTTTCATACGATGAATGAAAACTTGTCGATATATGAACATTTTTCATACTATACTTGAGAACTGTCAACTATGAATGATTTTCATACTATACTTGATTACCAGGCAACGAATCTTTATGAGAACCTATTTTTTCATGTTGTAGTGCATAGTCTCCTCATGCTTGCTAACTATAACCATTAGCTAGGTGATGCTAGCCACGGAATATACGGATAGTATTATCGAGTTGACCTCCCTCCCATTACTACTCGTTGGTCATGCCAACCCCATGTCTTTAGGTCATAACATGGAGCGTATATTTAAATGGTCTGAGGTAAAAATGCAAAACGCAATACTTGATCATGATTTGATCACTATTTGAAATGTTTATCAACAATTTACGCAAAACGTAAAACATAATACTTGATCATGATTTGATCACTATTTGAATTGTTTGTCAACAATTTACGCAAAACGCAAAACGTATTAGTTGATTATAATTTGATCACTATTTGATTTGTTTAGCAACAGTTTACTCATAACGCAAAACGTATTACCTGGTCATGATTTGATCGCTATTTAACTGTTTGTCAACAATTTATTCACAAAACGATTTAATAACTATTTATTCACTTTGAACAACGAAAAGGTCATGATTTGACCACTATTTGAACTAAGAAACGGTCATTGTTATGACAACTTTTTGATCAATGATTAAACCGAAAAATCTATGAATTCACTCAATAATTTTGTTGATGATTTTGAATATGTTTGTTAGGGAATCAACAACTGCATGCATATTAGAACTACGACCACCCGTGACAATTAGGATGCCACTTTTGTAACAAGGGATTTCTTTTGTATGACTATAACTTTCTAGTCATATTTACGAAATCCCTTTGTTTTGTAACGCAACAATGTTTGTTATTTTAATAACAATACTACTAATACGACTTGATAAGTCATAGCTTTTGTAAATACTTTTATTTATGGTATCTTAATACAATTGTTATCTGATAATCATATGCTTTGTTGATCCGCTCTTGCCGCGCCCAGCCACGTCACACGCTTCCGCTGATCACCATACTTAACTCGTTAATTGTTGTTTACCGTTTGGCGGGGTGTGACAGAAATGGATATTACAAAATAAAATTCCGATCTTGTGAATTTTTCCATGCTTGCAAAATGAGATGATATATTGTGAAAAAAAAAAAACCTTTTCAGTTGATAGCATGTAAAATACAGGTAAAGGGGTTCACCCCGGCAAAATTATGTAAAATTCTTAACCCATTTTGTATATCTAAGTAATTAACTAAATTATTGCTCTTTTGATAATGAATACCGACATTTTATTTTTTTACCTTTTGATATCGCGTAAAAAGTCACGTTTTTACTACCAATATCTCTCTCATTCTGGAACAATACTTGGCAAATAAACTCAAATAATGTTCAAATCAATGAAACTTTGTCAAGAAGGTCAAAATAGAGTTACACGAGAAAAATCAAGCAAAACGGATGAAAAATAAAGATTCCACACACGTTTAAAGATTCAAGACATCAAGACAAGATTTAATGGCAAAAGTTCCCATCATTGAGATTTCTCTTATCCAAGATATTCGTTTTCAAAATACGAATCTAACAAAAGAAGAATCAACAAAAGTGGATGAAGAATGAAGATTCTACGTACGCTGGAAGATTCAAATGATTCGAACAAGACATCCAAAGATCATAGACATATTTTTTGGATTTCTTTTCATCAAAGCTGCCATCGATTGCATATGTCCAGTGGCATATTGATTGCAGCTGCCATCCGAGCTCAGCAGCGTGCATCCCACTTTTTACATTTCAAATTTGAAAAAGTGTATGTCCGATGAGACACTTATCATTCCACTCGATGAAATTCGAGTAGACGACAAGCTTCATTTTGTTGAAATTCTCCTAACAGGGGGAGAATGTGACACACACCAAATTAGGACTAGTAATTAGTTCTTAATCAATTGTTAATACATGTAATTAGTTCTGTGTTAGGCTAATTAATGTATCGATATATATATTATTAAATATATACAAGTATGCAATTTGATTAAATCGTACAAGTTTCAAATCGAATGAATTCGATTCAATTAATACGGACGTTGATAAACAATTTTATTAAATAAAATGACAATATTTAATAATTACATTTTATCCAAAATATTATTTAGATAATATTTCAACTCAAATTCGTATCGTACAAACAAGGATTTCACGATTTAAAATGTAGATGCGCAAACAATCAAAACAAAGTTAATTCATATCTTATAACTCAATTATTAAGTGTACGGTAAAATACTTCGACAAAAATACCGAATAATTATTCGTACTTTAAAACATACATTTAAATGCGTAAAAATAATTATTTAACGTTTAAACAATCGGGAAAATGAACACCGCACGGAGTGCGAATATACAGGATTAAAGATGGAGACCAACACCTCGGTGGGCCACCACCGAATTCAGCCACCAAAGGGGGGGAGCTCCACACTTTGGCCCTCATTCATCATCATCACAATCTCATTCTTCTCTCTCTCTTTTCTCTCATCCATATCCACCACCACACCATCACCACATTAATTCACCAAATAAACACCCTTAAACAACCTCAAATCATTTTGCTCATTTGAAGAAAAACGACCACCTCGCAACGATCTACATTTCAATCTTTCCGAATTTCTCCGGCGTTAAGTTTGTAAGTTTCCGACAAATCCCGAAACACTCCGATTTCCATTATTTCCACTTGTTTGTTGTTTGTAATAGCTTGAAATGTCCATCTAAGGGTTGGATAAAAGAATCGGAACAAACGGAAATCGAAAAACACGTTTTTGGCTTAAAATCCGTTGAACAGACATAAGTGTCGCATAGGCCAGACCAGTATAGCGTCACTTCGTGCGTCACTTAAGTGCCGCATTAAGTGACGCATAAAACCCTAAATTTGCGTCACTTGCCTAAGTGCCACATAAAACCCCTTTTTCCTGACACTTACATCCGTCACTTGTCAAGTGACGCCTAACACTACTTACCGACACTTCCAACGACACTTGTCTAAGTGCCGCATGCAATTGAACACTAATTCCATCCGACACTCGACCCTAGTGACGCATAGAACTGTCGCACCCCCAAAACATGTGGCAGCGGAAGTATGAGGTGTCACGGGGGCGCCGACCAAATCAAATATCACAACATAAGGATTATAACAAACGACCTCTACATGAGACGTTTGAAAAAAATAGTTATCTTGCCATAATCAAATGTTTACAACTGTTACCAAAAAACATTGGAGTTCGCAAAAATAGTCTAGAGATTTCAAATACATAGTTGTTGATACAAAATGTCGTAATGCAATTAAATCTCTTGTTTGAAAATATGCGACTCAATCTATGCTTTCCAAAAGCATCCTACTGTCTTGATTCCTGTGGGTAGTCCTACTGCGCCTGTAAACCTGAGAATACATACTAAAAGGGTCAACATAAAGTTGGTGAGTTCATAGGTTTAATATGTAAAGTAACTATATAAAAACCAAGTTCCCTGTTTGTAAAATAACGTTCAGTATCATAAAGATTCTGTGTAATGAAGTCCTGTAATATAGTACAGTTTCTGAATAATAAAGTTTCTGTATGAATCATTTTCTGTAAAATAGAATTTTTGTGAAATCGAGATTCTGTATAATAAAGATTCTGTATACTATAGTATTGTATACTATAGTCCTGTATACTATTGTCATGAGCTCATGTATTCGAAGCTTTAACAAATTCTGCTACCTCTATGTGTCTAATCCGGGACGCATCCTGATTCAAATAATTATGCGCCCGTGGGTTAGCTGGAGCGACCAGCTCGGACGGGATTGTCAATCCCAATAGTACTATTCCCAATTTTTCATGCTTTATGAAATTAATGAACCATGAAATTGAGGTCTTATTCGTGGATTAGTTCTGCTACTCATGCAACTAGTATATGTTCTGTTTCCGTCTAAGTTTATGTTTCTGTTTCTAGCAATCATAAGTAAAATCTGTAACAGTTTCTGCTTCTATTTAAGTAAAAAAATCTGTAAAATCATGTGTATGTAATCTCACCCCAAAATAGTTCAAAAACAAGTAAAAAGGGGGCTATGAAACTTACCTGAGTTTAGCAAGCAGCTAGCAAATAGTCAAATAGCAAACAAAGTCCAAAGCGCAACCTTCTAACCTCCTAAACGTATAAGGTTGTGTATGTATGAGTAGATGTCTTAAAGACCATCTTTAGCGATTGTATAAGTGGGGGTTAATGTCCACTTAAGCCAATCGGGTAGGTGGGGGGTTTATGTCCACCTAAAGCTAGTTCACTCAACTAGTATGTCCAAGTACGTTGTTCAAGTTTGTTTATTAAATAAATGTACGAACCGTTGGTGAAAGTTTGTAATAATAATTCATTTAGACATTATTATTAAGTTTATTTTGTAGTATATTATATATTAGTACGTATCGTATGTTGCAAATAGATTATTTAGTTCGTAAAAACCTTAAACCGTAGGTCAAAGTTGGTCAACTCGTTGGTCAAAGCTGGTCAAAGTTGGTCAAACCTGGTCAAAGTTGGTCAAACTCATTAATTAACTCACCCAACCTTATTTTGTTACCATTTTGCTAAAAATAGTAAGTTTGTCGTTTTTAGGAACCGAGTCCCGTTTTTGTTGACTTGGTCAAATCTTCTCGGTTTGACCCGAAACTTTTACCCAAACCTTATATGTGTTTATGGACCATAAGAAGTTAGTTTGTCCATTTATAGCAAGCCCGCAAGTGTTGGTTTTTAAAATGTTAGTAAAATAAGTCCACTATATCATTTTCCAGAAAATGCACTTGTTTGTCTAATTTTTAATAAATTGTACATTCCGAATTAACTTCCAAGAAAAATACCAGTTATTCCCCCAAATGTTAACCACATTCATTAATGTTTCCATGAATTTTAGAGTAGTCTAAATGTTTATCAAAATTGCATGTGCCATCTGAGGTCCAACAGTTGACCAATCTGGACACATGCAAGAAGATCGAATATTTGGGCAAAATCTACAACTTTTCAAGAAAAAACTATCAGTACAACTTTTGTAGCTAACAAAATTTATAAGATTTTGGCAGTGGTTTCAAGTCATTTGGAGTTGTGTAGCTCAAGCTATGGTCAAAACCATATGAACCAAGTTTCTGATTTTTCAGAGCAGATTGTATATGTGTTTTTATTTAAATTATTAAAAATAGTAAATGAACTCATAAAGATATGAGGCTTATGGGGTTGGAAAGCTTACTTTCTGAACTTTATTTTCGACTATAAAAAAGTCCATTTTCATGAAGAAATGATTTATAAAATTCGTGGAAGTGAATAAAACTTTCTGGACAGAAAGTTAAAGTAACTTTTTCTTGAGTTTTATGTTATGGTAAATGATTTTTAGGTATAGTTTGGCCATAAAACTTGTTGAGTGAACTTTTAATTATGTTACTAAGTATAATAAAAGTGAGAAAGAGTTTCCTTACAATGGGAATGAGATGAGGAGAAGGAGATGATACTTGTGGTTTGATTTTCCTTGTAAAATGATGAGTTTTGATGTGGTGCTTGTGTGGTGGTTTATGGTGGTCAAAGGGAGTTTAATGGTGGTCAATGGTGGTTATAGGGGCTGGTTTGTAACACCCCCAAATTTATGGTTTAGCGAAAGCAAGCTTTGGGGTGCTACTAATCAATAATCAAAACACACAAGACATATAATGAACGACTCTATATGCGTCGTTTTAAACATTACATTGATAATTCAAAAGTTTTACAATGTTATAATAGTTACAAAAGCTCGTGAGCCAAAATGTAAGACATTCTAAGGCATATCTATTTTACAAAATGTAGAAATGCATATGAATCTCCTGAGATCTGCATGCGACTCGAGCTAGCTAATCCCGAGCAGTCCTACTACTGCTGGGTACCTGAGAACACATGCTAAAAAGGTCAGCTAACGCTGGTGAGCTCACAGGTTTGCATAATAAATATGTAAGTGTGAACCACAAGATTTAATAATAACCATTTGAAATGAATCAAATGATGTATATGTCTGCCATGAGGTCATAGTCTGCGCTTAACGTGGGTGTCAGGATCATAATAAAGTGCCTGATCGTGGGTGCCTCCGGGCGAGTGTCTAATCCACACTCGTATGAACAAAAGTTAATGCGTCCATTTAACCAGTCAGTGCTTGCTGACCCGGACAAGGATGGTCAGTCCTATATGGTACCATACACTAACATTCGCGCTACATAAAGTATTACCAGAACTATGATCGTAGAGGACTTAAAAGTGATTAGAAAATAACTCATGCAGAATATAGCGAGTTTTGTACTAGTGTTCACGTGTAAAATAGTTAGAGCATGTATTCCCACCCCGGTAGTAAAAACAGTAAAAAGTCGGGGCTATGAGACTCACCTGAGCCTAGAGAGTTGCAATGAAGCAAATGTAATGAAGTAAAATGGGGTGTCCGAAGACTGTAACCTGTTGGGCGTTTATAACGCGCAAGGTTGAATAAAATAAGTAGCTATCTTAAAAGATACCCTATGCTAGTTGTTCATCCAACTAGTAATGTCTAATGAATTGATTTGTTTGGTAAGTTCGAGTTTTGAAAACGTGTACGACCCGTTGGTGATTATTGGCAATAATATTATTATTATGTCGAAGTGTTATACTTAAAAGGTATTTACAAACTTTAGGTGACGGGGGTCCGGGGGCAGCGCCCCTGGTTAACGGGGTCCCAGGGGTGGCAACCCTTGGAGGGGGCCAAGGGGCTGGCCCCTGGCTGGGGTCGAGATGCCAGGTCAGCTCGAAAAATTTTTATTTCCACCATATTTTTATAGAGAAAAACGCATCTAAGATTTGAATTTGGGTAAAATCAAGTGATAAAATTTTAGGTCTCGACACTTAGTAAAAATCGGGGTTCTGTTTCATGCGACACTTATATCGACACTTAGGGTCTTAGGCGTCACATAGGAAGTGACGCATGAAATAGCAGAGTCTGGGTAAGGGCGTCACTTATGGAAGTGACGCATAGTGAGGCGTCACTTAGTGGCTTGGGCGACACTTAGGAAGTGTCGCATAAAATTGGAAATTCTGAGTTTAGGGCGTCACTTAGGTAAGTGACGCATAAGGTGGCGACACTCCATTAGTGTCGGGTATAAGTGTCGGTTAAGGCTTCTAGGCGTCATTAAACAAGTGACGGAGGTAAGTGTCGGGAAAAAGGGGTTTTATGCGGCACTTATGCAAGTGACGCATGATTAGGGCTTTTAGCGACACTCAATGCGTCACTTAAGTGACGCATGAAGTGACGCTATACTGCACCTTTGTTGCGACACTTAAGGCTGTTGACGGATTTTTGAGCCAAAAATGAGTTTTCGGGTTTCCGTTTGGTCTGATTCTTTTACCCAACCCTTATAGGGACATTCTAAGCTTAAAGGAACAACTAGAACCTAAAAATACTTGAAATCGAAAGGTTTCAGGTTTTGTCAGAAACTTACAAATCGTTGCGCGGAGGATTCGGAAGGATAGAAACGTAGATCGTTGCGAGGCGGTTCTTTTTCTCCAAACGGGTGGTGAAGATCGAGGTCGTTTGGTGGTGTTTTTAGTGAGATTAAGGTGATGGTGGTGGATGATGATTTAGAGGGAAAAAGAAGGAAGAGAGAGAAAGGGAGTTAAGAAAATGAGAAAGAAGAGGGAAGAGGAGGGAAAAAGAGGGGGAAGGGAGGGGCCGGCTAGGTGGGGTCCACGGAGGTGGACTTCACATGTTTTCATTCCCCTGCAGTTGCGTTCCGTGCGGTGTTCGTTTTCTCGATCGTTTAAATGTTTAATAATTATTTAAAACATTTAATTGTATATTTTTAAAGAGCAATTAATTACTCGATATTTATGTTGAAGTATTTTATCAAAATACTTAATACTTGGATTATAAATCAAAACTTTAATTTATTTGGTTTTGTTTGCGCGTTTACGTTTTAATCGCGTAAGTTGTTAATTATACGAAATGAATATGAAATATTATCAAAATAATATTTGGGATATAGTCGCGTTATTATATAATTTTATATTATTTAATAATTGTTTTATTTAATAAAATTGATCACCAACGTCCGTATTTACTTGAACCGAATTACCTTCGATTTGAAACGTGTTCGATTTAACCAAATCGCGCAATTGTATATATTCAACAATATATTATTTGATACACAAATCAGCCTAACACAGTACTAATTACATGTATTACAAAAACGATTAGGACCTAATGACTAGCTCTAATTTGGCGGGTGTTACATGGTTTTCCAGAGATTTTAGAGAGAGAGTCAACTTTCTAGTGAGAAGCTAGAGAAAAGAGTGAGAGTGAAATGAGGAAAATGATTCATTTGCATGGAGTGTGAGTGGATGTAAGTAACGGAAAAATTGCATGAGATTGGATTGGGTAAGGTGGGTGGTGGCCAGCCTATGGACCCCATTAGGTGGGTTTGTGTGATTAAATTTTCAGTCTCAGACTGTGTTTATGTATTTTGGTCGTTTGCTCGTTATTTTTGTTAAACCGTTAAACCGCGTAGTGTTTTCTTTCGTCGTTTTAATTCACGATATGTTTGGGATTATTTTTCATTGAAGTATTATTAAAATACTTTATTTTAAGTTACCAAAATATTTATCGGGTTTCATTTCGTTGTCGAATGTGATTCGCGCATTTTTACCGTGTTTGTTACGTTTTAATTAAAATGTCTAGGTTTTTCGCGTATTATTTCTAACAAAATAATAATATACGATAAATAACTTCTAAAACTAGATTTAAGTTATTTATAGAAATGTTTTCACCAACGCCGTATAGTTTGTCGGACTCCGTCTGATGTTTCGCGTAATTACAACTAATTACGTAAGTGTAATATAAAACAATTACGTAGGTGTATATTCACAATAATATACAAATAGTTACAAGTAATTACAAGTATTTAGCCTAAATCACATCTAGATACACGTCATTAGGGTTTCAGTTAAGTTTAAAAGTAAACCTAAATTGCCGGGTGTCACATTCTCCCCCTGTTAGGAGAATTTCATCCCGAAATTTGCTCGTAGTCATAGTTTGTGTGGTATCTAGTGAAAGTGTGAGTATTTCCCGACGTTTAACAAAGTCCATGGAAGGAAATTTCGTTGTTGTGATGCAACACATCCATTTGTATACGTTTGGAGAATTATCTCCGTGTACTATTAGTATGACAATTATTCCTAAATAGTCAGTCATAGTAAGGTCATTTACTATAAGGTTTGTAGTAGTAGGAAAACGTTCCTATGTGGTCTGTAGTTCATGTGAGTGTGAATAGATAGTTGTATTATATCCAATTTAAATTGCTGGAAACGCATTTCCAATAAGTAAACTGTTAAGAGACCCAAAGATGGTCTAATGTAAAAGTCGTCAGAAAACGTAAGTCATAATCCCAAGAGGTATATGGAAGAATTTTCTTGCTAAGTTCAAAGTGCAAGTTCTACGATGTGCTTGAAACCTAGATTGGTGGGGTGTGATTGTGGTTTGGACTAAACTAATCCGATATCGTATAAGGTTGAAATAATTATGTCATTGTCTCCTTTAGTTTTATCCTCCAATAGTTTCGTATTGGTCATTGTCACCACTATCACTAACGTCTCGGTTTATCTCTATATGAATTAACTTCATCCGATTTTGAAAGATCGAGTATTGCTACTATCAAACCAACTAATAAGAGAATCTTATTTCGTACTAGTCTATCGTACCTATGCCTTTATTGGAAAACCACAATCCAACTTCTTATCTTAGAATTTCCTTAGCAATGTTTCAGGTGTAATCGGTATTCTAGTTTCAAAATGGGATTAAAGGTTAGATTATAGAGAAAGATTGAGTAAAAATCAAGTATTTGTCGATATATATGATTTCTTTAGCCAAAAACGTCATCATAATTTTTGATAAAATCGTTAATAATTTATGAATTTTAAAAATTTTGTAAAAACATTTTGTGGCAAAATTTGTTTAAAATCGCTGCTGACGTGAATCTGTTGAAAACTCTTGTTATTAACAAAATGGAGAAAATTTTGTTTAACAAAAATCCATTGAAAAATTGAAGTTGTGAGAAATTTCGAGTAACCGTTTGATGAAAATTCGTTAAAGGCTCAAATAGATGAAAATACGTTGAAAACTCTAGTCATTGAAAAGTGTTAAAAATTCAGTTTGTCAAAAATTTGTTGGAAGATTTATGTTTGTGAATAATTCGTGGAAAATGTCTAACGAAAGATTTATTTGAAAAATTGTTTCCTACACACTGTACATGTTTTGTGGAATTTCTACTAGTCCTAAGCGAGTTCTATTTTGCACACTAGTCTTAATCGCAAGGCAGCGACTTCGTCTCTAGTCTCCATCACATGGAGATGGATAGTTTCTATGGTTTCGCTAAGATTCTGTCGATCCTCAAGGATCTGTGCAACTCGGCCCTATGCCAGGTGCATCCAACCTAAACGGATTTTGTGTTGTTCTAACTCCTTAGTATCTATTCTATTTTCGTGGAGGCGTAGCCTAGCAGCTAGTACCAGAACGGTATGGTAAGTGGGTTCATGTGCGTATTGAGAGGTTCGCATGTCGATAGCTTCTTCGTCCTCTGTAGAAATCTATATTCCTTCTTCAGTTCTCCAAGTCTCAAGTGTTGCGGGCAACCAATTCCATTGGCGGACATCTGCCCTACGATGGGTCCTAGTGGGTGGAGTATCAGTTGTAGTGGTATGAATAGGACAAGTTCTAGTTCGAGGTGGTGTGTCTGTTCTTCTAGTCGTGTGTAGCACGCACGCTCCATGGGTCTATGATACAAGTGGGAATGAAGAGTGCAAAGTGACGGGAGGAGGTGTGGTTCATATAGGTGTCGAAGTATCGTATGGTTTAATTTCTATACGTGTTTCCAAGTGATTTGGTTGCGAGCAGAAAGAAGAGGGTGAAGTAAGCGTCACTTATTTGGGTGGTGAATCCTTTGGTGGATTCTCCTCAAGTGAGTCCTATTCGATTATTTTGTTGCCCGATATGGTTGGGCGAGTGGGTACCGTGGAAATTTCCACAGTAGTATGTAAGGCTAGAGCCTCTTTTTCGATGTCAGGTGACGTAGTTATGGGAGTGGTTGCCGTGAATAATGACAAATAAGTTTAGTGTTCATAAGGTTATACATATATATACACATATACATACACATAAAAGTGTAGCACATAAGCACATATAATGGTTGGTCCCGTTCTATCCTTGGTCAAAGTCTTCTAATGCATTCCCATTCACTATAACCTTTTCAAGTCTTGCATTAAATCTCCTTTAATTGTACATAGTTGATCAGGCTATGTTAAATTAAATTCAAATGATGCAATCGCTGAACCAGTCATACCAAACAAGGAATACTAACCTAATGGTTATAGTCTAGGTCACTAATGCAATCCTAGTTCGCTATAACCTTTGTCTCTGATACCAATCTATCGCACCCCCAAAACACGTGGCAGCGGAAGTATGAGGTGTCACAGGGGCGCCGACCAAATCAAATATCACAACATAAGGATTACAACAAACGACCTCTACATGAGACGTTTGAAAAAAATAGTTACTTTGCCATAATCAAATGTTTACAACTGTTACCAAAAAACATTGGAGTTCGCAAAAATAGTCTAGAGATTTCAAATACATAGTTGTTGATACAAAATGTCGTAATGCAATTAAATCTCTTGTTGGAAAATATGCGACTCGATCTATGCTTTCCAAAAGCATCCTACTGTCTTGATTCCTGTGGATAGTCCTACTGCGCCTGTAAACCTGAGAATACATACTAAAAGGGTCAACATAAAGTTGGTGAGTTCATAGGTTTAATATGTAAAGTAATTATATAAAAACCAAGTTCCCTGTTTCTAAAATAACGTTCAATATCATAAAGATTTTGTGTAATGAAGTCCTATAACATAGTACAGTTTTTGAATAATCAAGTTCTGAATAATAAAGTTTCTGTATGAATCATGTTCTGTAAAATAGAGTTTTTGTGAAATCAAGATTCTGTATAATAAAGATTCTGTATACTATAGTATTGTAAACTATAGTCCTGTATACTATTGTCATGAGCTCATGTATTCGAAGCTTTAACAAATTCTGATGCCTCTATGTGTCTAATCCAGGACACATCATGATTCAATTAATTATGCGCCTGTGGGTTAGCTGGAGCGACTAGCTCAAACGGGATTGTCAATCCCAATAGTACTATTCACAATTATTCGCGCTTTATGAAATTAACGAACCATGAAATTGAGGTCTTATTGGTGGATTTGTTCTGCTACTCATGCAACTAGTATATGTTCTGTTTCTGTCTAAGTTTCTGTTTCTGTTTCTAGCAATCATAAGTAACAGCAGTTTTTGCTTCTATTTAAGTAAAAAAAACTCTATAAAAGCATGTGTATGTATTCTCACCCCAAAATAGTTCAAAAACAAGTAAAAAGGGGGCTATGAAACTCACCTGAGTTTAGCAAGCAGCTAGCAAATAGTCAAATAGCAAGCAAAGTCCAAAGCGCAACCTTCTAATCTCCTAAACGTATAAGGTTGTGTATGTATGAGTAGATGTCCTAAAGACCATCTTTAGCGATTGTATAAGTGGGGGTTAATGTCCACTTAAGCCAATCGGGTAGGTGGGGGATTTATGTCCACCTAAAGCTAGTTCACTCAACTAGTATGTCCAAGTACGTTGTTCAAGTTTGTTTATTAAATACATGTACGAACCGTTGGTGAAAGTTTGTAATAATAATTCATTTAGACATTATTATTAAGTTTGTTTTGTTGTATATTATTTATTAGTACATATCGTATGTTGCAAATAGATTATTTAGTTCGTAAAAACCTTAAACCGTAGGTCAAAGTTAGTCAACTCGTTGGTCAAAGCTGGTCAAAGTTGGTCAAACCTGGTCAAACTAGTCAAACCTGGTCAAACTAGTCAAACCTGGTCAAAGTTGGTCAATCTATGAGTCACTTCCAATTTATAGAGTCACTTATAGAGTCACTTCCAATTTATAGAGTCTCTTCCAATTTATAGAGTCACTTATAGAGTTACGTCCAATTTATAGAGTCACTTATAGAGTCACTTCCAATTTATAGAGTCACTTATAGAGTCACTTCCAATTTATATGTATCGGTTTCTAATTCAGGAAACTTTCTAAGTTTAGTTTTTGGTCCAAGTTACTAAATAAGTCACTCAAACCCATATTTGCTACCAATTTCTAAAAATAGTAAGTTTTGTCGTATTTAGAAACCGAGTTGTTTTTGTTGACTTTGTCAAACTTACTCGGTTTGACCCGAAACTTTCACCCAACCCAAATATCAGTTTATAAAGTCCAAACAAAGTGTCGGTTCATGTCGGAGTTCACCGAAAGAGTCGGTTTTTATAAAAGTCCCAAAACTTCAAGATTTCCTATTTTCGACTTTTGTCGGTTTGTTTCACCATGTGTCTTACCAATTTCTGTTCCAAGTCAAGTCTCACCAATTTTACCAACTGATCTTCTATGTATCTAGTATCTAACATATATTTCCTAAAAATTTTAAGTCCCATTTTCATAAAGAAACAAAATAAATAGCCATGCATAGCCCAGATTCTGTTTTTACCCAATCCAGTCCCACAAATCGGCCATTAGAGAAAAACGTGTGCGTTTCTGGAAAAAATGTAAAACAAAAAAGTGGTAGATCTTTTCAATACGCAAATTTTAAAAAACAATTCACCTTCTAACTCTTCCTAGAACTCAAGATATGACGTTTTTAGTGTGCTGTGATTTTCTGGACAGATTATGTATCTTTGTGTATAAATTTATAAAAACGTATTTTAAGCTTATATTTGGACATAATCTTGTTAGATGAGTTTTATAACATGTAAATAAACAATATTAGAGTAAGAAAGAGTTTCCTTACAATGATTTTGATGGAGATGAGATGAAGAGAAAGAGTAGTTGTTGTTGAGCTTGTTTTCCTTGTAAAATAGTGACCTTGGTGGTGGTGGTGCTATGGTGGTTTAGGGTGGACTTGTGATGGTTTGAGGGTGGAGAAAGTGGCTGAGCTTTTTCTGAAAATAGAGAGAGAGTAGAGAGGATTTTGGGTGGAGTGAAATGAGAGGTGTGTAAGAATGCATGTAGTTTGAGTGGTGTAAGGGGTCAAAATGAAATCATGATATTTGCATGTGAAATGAGAGGGGGAAGTGGAATGGGCAGCCAGGGGGGGGGGGGAGAGGGGGCCGTCCAAGGGGCCCCACTCAAGGGTATTTTGGTCATTTTCTGTTCCTAATTTAATTTGTGGCGTTTTAGGTTCGTTTACTCGTTCAGTTTGGTGTTAAACGTTTAATACGCGTATTTAAGTAACGATTTAAATTTCAATATTTTCACTTGAAGTATTCATTCTAAATACTTGAAAAACATTTATGAAAATGATTCGTTAATTTAGTGATCTTGATTTGCGCGTTCGTTGTACGGATTCTAAATCGCGTGACGTTTTATTTGGACGTTTTTCGCTATCGTTTAAAGACACGATATATTAATTGATAGTTTTACACTAAATAATATATTTTAGACTCAAAAATGTATTTTGACTTTCGTTCGATTGTCGGGCATGTTCTACGCGTTTTCGTTGCGTTTGAGACGTTTTAATCGAAACGTCTAGGTTTTTCGGGTATTATTATATTAAAATAATAATATATGATAAATAACTTCTAAAAATAGATTTAAGTTATTTATAGAAATGTTTTCACCAACATCGTATTTATACAGTGTCGGACTCATTCTGGTTGTTTTGCACAATTTCACCAAATTGCGTAGCGTAATATATATCAATTACGGGAGTGTATATTCACATAAATATACAAATAGTTACAAGTATTTAGCCTAATACTAAACTAAGCACACGTCGTTAGGGTTTCTAGTAGGTTAATCAGTAACCCTAAATCGTCGGGTGTCACATTCTCCCCCTGTTAGGAGAATTTCGTCCCGAAATTACCTTGCTATTGTGGTCTGTGGGGTATCTAAGAATATATTTGGATGTTTCAGTCGCGTTTGCTAAAACGAATGATTTTCTCGAAACAGACGATTTCGGTGTGATTCTTAGATAACTAAATCGTGTCGATGATATCATCGAGAAGAGAAAAGAGAAAGAAAGGTTTCGATTTTGATGAGTATTAAATCTCGTATTTTGAATAGATCGTTGACATACCAGTAAAAATAGTGATTAATCATGGTCAAGTAGTTAGTTTCGTATAGGCATGGTGGAAAAACATTCCAACCATAAATTCGTGTAGACGTGAGTAAATCGTTGGGTTACACAAGATATAAGTCGTTGGAAGTGCATTTTAAACGCGTAAATAGTTAGAAGTCTCGCAAGTCTTTTAAAGTACAAGTCGTTATCGGGCATTAGGGAACATAGATCGTAAGCTAAAAGTCTATGTGGAAAAAGTTTGTTTTGTTAGTACGCAAATCCAGGGTTTTCTGTTGACTCA
The DNA here is from genome assembly GCA_963422505.1 of Pseudognaphalium luteoalbum. Lineage (NCBI taxonomy): Eukaryota > Viridiplantae > Streptophyta > Magnoliopsida > Asterales > Asteraceae > Pseudognaphalium > Pseudognaphalium luteoalbum. The sequence goes on from OY730196.1 coordinate 44,872,355, forward strand.
AATCAGTTAGCCAACCCTACTAGGCACTCGACGTCCAAGTCGATGGGAGGGAAATAGAATAATAGCTACACTCATTAGTGTTGAATAAGATTTAAGAGTTAAGTTTTAAAAACAAAGAACGTACCCATATCGTTGTTAGGGTCTTGTCCAGCTTCCCCGGTGTTGATCACGTAGGCTCTGCCGCGAGCGTTATTGTTGTTGTTGTTCAGTTTTGGGCAGCCATTTCGGAAATGCCCAGTGTTACCGCACGCGAAACAGGCTTTCGGTGCGTTATGGTTTGCATTTTCATTTGGGGTTCTGCAATCTTTGGTTTGATGTCCGTAGCGCTTGCAATTGCCACACGGATTACCACACGAACCGTCATGGTGACGATTACATTTGGAACAGTGGGGTTTGTTCCCAACGTATCCTCTCATGTCTCCCGACCCTGAACCAGAGGTGTAGGCCTTAACAGCCTCGGCCTTTTTGTTTGGTTGATGTTGGTTGTTGTTATTCCCGGACCATTTTCGTTTGTTGTCCCCGGTGGTTTTCACGGTGGGTGTCCCACGGCGGACAATCTGGGCCATGAGTTCATGTGCCATGCGGACAGCACTTTGGATGGTCCCGGGTTTTGTTGAGATGATGTTCCCTTGGATTGATTCTGGTAGCCCCCAAATGTATCTCTCGATACGTTTGTATTCGGGGTCCACCATGGATGGGCATAGGACAGCTAGCTGGTGGAATCGAGTGGTGTAAGTGGTAATGTCGTTTCCCTGAATGGTAAGTTTCCAGAATTCTTCTTCAAGTTGTTGTAGTTGTTCATGGGGACAGTACTCTTCCTTGAGCATTGTCTTGAAGTCTTCCAGTGGAAGTTGGTATGCGGTATCAATACCTACAGTTTGGGCATAAGAATTCCACCAGGTGAGAGCTCCATCAGAAAGGGTGCATGCAGAGAATTTAACCTTGTCTTCCTCAGTGCAGTTGCAGATTCGGAAAACAGATTCTGTCTTTTCGATCCAACGTATCAGACTAGCTCCTTCAGATCCTTTGAAATACAAGGGTTTACAACTCAAGAAGTCTTTGTAGGTACATGGTTTTGGAGTAGATGTGTTAGCAGGTGCGCCTCTGCCGCCCGGATTTTGTTGAGCAGCAAGGACTTGGGCTACGCTCTGGGCGATAAGCTGAGCGATTTCAGTATCGGTGTACGTGTGTCATCTGGGAGGCATGATGCTGAACAATCAGAGGAAAGGGATAGGTAAGATATTTGCATAAGGTTATGATGTATCACAGATGTATACAACAATGCAGAGTGATAACCAAAATTCATTAGATAGCATAATTGAATACAAGGTACGAGTTTCATTTGTTAAAAATGTCATCGTAATATCTGTTGAAAACTTAAGGTCAATCAAAATACGTTGGAAATTTCGTTTTTTCAAAAATCGGTTGAAAGTTTTACGTATGTGAAAAATTCATAGTGTCTATTCTATTCTCGTGGCGGCGTAGCCTAGCAGCTAGTACCCAAAACGGTATGATGAGCGGGTTCCTGTGCGTATGGAGAGGTATGCATGTCGGAAGATTCCCCGCATCTCAAGAGTTGTGGTTAACCAATTTCATCATCGGACATCTGCACGAAGACGGTTCCAAGCGGTTGAAGTATCAGTAGTAGTAGTATGAACAAGATAAATTATAGTTCGAGGCGGTTCTAGCGTTTCCCCTAGTTGTTTGTGACGTACGCGATCCCTAGATCTACGATGTGAGTGGGAAGGGAGAGTGTGAAGTGACGGAAGTAGGTGTAGTTCGTCTAAGTGATGAAGTATTGTATTGTTCAAGTTTTATACGTGTTCCCGAGTGATTTGGTTGCGAGCGGAAAGAAGAGGGTGAAGTAGGTGTCACTTAGTTGGGTGGCGAATCCTTTGGCGGATTCTCCTCAAGTGAGTCCTATTTGATTATTTTGTTTCCCGATACAGTTGGGCGAGTGGGTACCGTGGAAATCTCCACAGTAGTATGTAAAGCTAGATCCTCGTTTTCGATGCCAGGTGACGTAGTTGTGGGAGTGGTTGCCGTGAAGAATGGCAAATGTGTTTAGTGTACATAAGGTTATACATATATATACACATAAAAGCCTAGCACATAAGCACATATAAAGGTTCGTCCCATTCTATCCTCGGTATACGTCTGCTACTGTACTCTCGTTCACTATAACCATTTCAGGTCTTGCATCGAATCTCCTTTAATTGTACATAGTTGATCAGACTATGTTAAATTAAATTCAAATGATGCAATCGCTGAACCAGTCATACTAAACAAAGAATACTAACCTAATGGTTATAGTCTAGGTCACTAATGCAATCCTAGTTCGCTATAACCTTTGGCTCTGATACCAATCTGTCGCACCCCCCGGAACACGCGGCAGCGGAGGCATGAGGTGTCACGGGGGCTACGACCAAATCAAATATCACGACACAAAGATTTAAGCAAACGACCTCTATATGAGACGTTTGAAAACGTTACATTCCATAAATAAAAGTTTACATAAGATTCTAAAGTTCGCAAACATAGTCTAGAGATTTAAAATACATAATCGTTGATACAAAATGTCGTAATGCAATTTAAATCTCCTGTTTGAAAATATGCGACTCGAGCTATGCTTTCCAAAAGCATCCTACTGTCCGGTATCCTATGGGTAGTCATACTGCGTTTGTAAACCTGAGAATACATACTAAAAGGGTCAACATAAAGTTGGTGAGTTCATTGGTTTAATATGTAAAGTAATTATATAAAAACCAAGTTCCCTGTTCGTAAAATAAAGTTTTTGTGAAATCGAGATTCTGTATAATAAAGATTCTGTATACTATAGTATTGCGTACTATAGTCCTGTATACTATTGTCATGAGCTCATGTATTCGAAGCTTTAACAAATTCTGCTGCCTCTATGTGTCTAATCCGGGACACATCCTGATTCAAATAATTATGCGCCCGTGGGTTAGCTGGAGCGACCAGCTCGGAATGGATTGTCAATCCCAATAGTACTATTCACAATTATTCGCGCTTTATGAAATTAACGAACCATGAAATTGAGGTCTTATTGGTGGATTAGTTCTGCTACTCATGCAACTAGTATATGTTCTGTTTCTGTCTAAGTTTCTGTTTCTGTTTCTAGCAATCATAAGTAAAATCTGTAACAGTTTCTACTTCTATTTAAGTAAAAATCTGTAAAAGCATGTGTATGTATTCTCACCCCAAAACAGTTCAAAAACAAGTAAAAGGGGGCTATGAAACTCACCAGAGTTAAGTAGGTAGCAAGCAATAATCAAATAGCAAGCAAAGTCCAAAGCGCAACCTTTTAACGTCCTAAACGTATAAGGTTGGGTAAGTAGATGTCTCAAAAGACCATCTATAGCGATTGTATAAGTGGGGTTTAATTTCAACTTAAGCCAATCGGGTAGGTAGGGGGTTTATGTCCATCTAAAGCTAGTTCATCAACTAGTATGTCCAAATAAGTAGTTTAAGTTCGTTTATCAAAACTTGTACGGCCCTTTGGTGAAAGTTTGTAATAATAATTCATTTAGACATTATTATTAAGTTTGTTTTGTTGTATACTATTCATTAGTACATATCGTGTGTTGCAAACAGATTATTTTAGTTTGTATAAGCCATAAACCATAGGTCAAAGTTGATCAACTCGTTGGTCAAACTAGTCAAACCTGGTCAAGCCTGGTCAAACCTGGTCAAACTAGTCAAGCCTGGTCAAACTAGTCAAACCTGGTCAAAGTTGGTCAATCTATGAGTCACTTCCAATTTATAGAGTCACTTCCAATTTATAGAGTCACTTATAGAGTCACTTCCAATTTATAGAGTCACTTATAGAGTCACTTCTAATTTATAGAGTCACTTATAGAGTCACTTCCAATTTATAGAGTCACTTCCAATTTATATGTGTCGGTTTCTAATTCGGGAAACTTTCTAAGTTTAGTTTTTGGTCCAAGTTACTAAATAAGTCACTCAAACCCATATTTGTTACCCATTTCAAAAAATAGTAAGTTTTGTCGTTTTTAGAAACTGAGCCGTTTTTGTTGACTTGGTCAAACTTACTCGGTTTGACCTGAAACTTTCACCCAACCCAAATATCAGTTTATAAAGTCCAAATAAAGTGTCGGTTCATGTCGGAGTTCACCGAAAGAGTCGGTTTTTATAAAAGTCCCAAAACTTCAAGATTTCCTATTTTCGACTTTTGTCGGTTTGTTTCACCATGTGTCTTACCAATTTCTGTTCCAAGTCAAGTCTCACCAATTTTACCAACTGATCTTCTATGTATCTAGTATCTAACATATGTTTCCTAAGAATTTTATATCCCATTTTCATAGAGAAACAAAATAAATAGTCATGCATAGCCCAGATTCTGTTTTTACCCAGTCCAGTCCCATAAATCATCCAGTAGAGAAAAACGTGTGCGTTTCGGAAAAAAGTATAAAACATGAAAGTTGTAGATCTTTTCAATACACAAATTTTTTAAAAAAATTCATCTTCTAAATCTTCCTAGAACTCAAGATATGACGTTTTTAGTGTGCTGTGATTTTCTGGACAGATTATGTATCTTTGTGTATAAATTTATAAAAACGTATTTTAAGCTTATATTTGGACATAATCTTGTTAGATGAGTTTTATAACATGTAAATAAACAATATTAGAGTAAGAAAGAGTTTCCTTACAATGATTTTGATAGAGATGAGATGAAGAGAAAGAGTAGTTGTTGTTGAGCTTGTTTTCCTTGTAAAATAGTGACCTTGGTGGTGGTGGTGCTATGGTGGTTTAGGGTGGACTTGTGATGGTTTGAGGGTGGAGAAAGTGGCTGAGCTTTTTCTGAAAATAGATAGAGAGTAGAGAGGATTTTGGGTGGAGTGAAATGAGGGGTGTGTAAGAATGCATGTAGTTTGAGTGGTGTAAGGGGTCAAAATGAAATCATGATATCTGCATGTGAAATGAGAGGGGGAAGTGGAATGGGCAGCCAGGGGGGGGGGGAGAGGGGGCCGTCCAAGGGGCCCCACTCAAGGGTATTTTGGTCATCTTCTGTTCCTAATTTAATTTGTGGCGTTTTAGGTTCGTTTACTCGTTCGGTTTGGTGTTAAACGCTTAATACGCGTATTTAAGTAACGATTTAAATTTCAATATTTTCACTTGAAGTATTCATTCTAAATACTTGAAAAACATTTATGAAAATGATTCGTTAATTTAATGATCTCGATTTGCGCGTTCGTTGTACGGATTATAAATCGCGTGACGTTTTATTTGGACGTTTTTCGCAATCGTTTAAAGACACGATATATTAATTGACAGTTTTACACTAAATAATATATTTTAGATTCAAAAATGTATTTTGACTTTCATTCGATTGTCGGGCACGTTATGCGCGTTTTCGTTGCGTTTGAGACTTTTTAATCGAAACGGCTAGGTTTTTCGGGTATTATTATATTAAAATAATAATATATGATAAATAACTTCTAAAAATATATTTAAGTTATTTATAGAAATGTTTTCACCAACGTCGTATTTATACAGTGTCGGACTCCGTCCGGTTGTTTTGCACAATTTCACCAAATTGCGTAGCGTAATATAAATCAATTACGGGAGTGTATATTCACATAAATATACAAATAGTTACAAGTAATTACAAGTATTTAGCATAATACTAAACTAAACACACATAATTAGGGTTTCTAGTAGGTTAATCAGTAACCCTAAATCGTCGGGTGTCACAGTTTATGTCCACCTAAAGCTAGTTCACTCAACTAGTATGTCCAAGTAAGTTGTTCTAGTTTGTTTATTAAATACATGTACGAACCGTTGGTGAAAGTTTGTAATAATAATTCATTTAGACATTATTATTAAGTTTGTTTTGTAGTATATTATTTATTAGTACATATCATATGTTGCAAATAGATTATTTAGTTCGTAAAAACCTTAAACCATAGGTCAAAGTTGGTCAACTCGTTAGTCAAAGCTGGTCAAAGTTGGTCAAACCTGGTCAAAGTTGGTCAAACTCATTAATTAACTCACTCAACCCTATTTTATTACCATTTTGCTAAAAATAGTAAGTTTGTCGTTTTTAGGAACCGAGTCCCGTTTTTGTTGACTTGGTCAAATCTTCTCGGTTTGACCCGAAACTTTTACCCAAAACTTATATGTGTATATGGACCATAAAAAGTTAGTTTATCCATTTATAGCAAGCCCGCAAGTGTCGATTTTTAAAGTGTTAGTAAAATCAGTCCACTATATCATTTTCCAGAAAATGCACTTGTTTGTCTAATTTTTAATAAATTGTACATTCCGAATTAACTCCCAAGAAAAATACCAGTTATTCACCGAAATGTTAACCACATTCATAAATGTTTCCATGAATTTTAGAGTAGTCTAAGTGTTTATCAAAATTGCATGTGCCATCTGAGGTCCAACAGTTGACCAATCTGAACACATGCAAGAAGATTGAATATTTGGGCAAAATCTACAACTTTTCAAGAAAAAGCTATCAGTACAACTTTTGTAGATAACAAAATTTATAAGATTTTGGCGGTGGTTTCAAGTCATTTGGAGTTGTGTAGCTCAAGCTATGGTCAAAACCATATGAACCAAGTTTCTGACTTTTCAGAGCAGATTGTATATGTGTTTTTATTTAAATTATTAAAAAAAGTAAATCAACTCATAAAGATATGAGGCTTACGGGGTTGGAAAGCTTACTTTCTGAACTTTATTTTCGACTATAAAAACGTCCATTTTCATGAAGAAATGATTTTTATAAAATTCGTGGAAGTGGGTAAAACTTTCTGGACAGAAAGTTAAAGTAACTTTTTCTTGAGTTTTATGTTATGGTAAATGATTTTTAGGTATAGTTTGGCCATAAAACTTGTTGAGTGAACTTTTAATTATGTTACTAAGTATAATAAAAGTGAGAAAGAGTTTCCTTACAATGGGAATGAGATGAGGAGAAGGAGATGATACTTGTGGTTTGATTTTCCTTGTAAAATGATGAGTTTTGATGTGGTGCTTGTGTGGTGGTTTATGGTGGTCAAAGGGAGTTTAATGGTGGTCAATGGTGGTTATAGGGGCTGGTTTTCCAGAGATTTTATAGAGAGAGTCAAGTTTCTAGTGAGAAGCTAGAGAAAAGAGTGAGAGTGAAATGAGGAAAATGATTCATTTGCATGGAGTGTGAGTGGATGTAAGTAAAGGAAAAATTGCATGAGATTGAATTGGGTAAAGTGGGTGGTGGCCAGCCTATGGGCCCCATTAGGTGGGTTTGTGTGATTAAATTTTCAGTCTCAGACTGTGTTTATGTATTTTGGTCGTTTGCTCGTTATTTTTGTTAAACTGTTAAACCGCGTAGTGTTTTCTTTTGTCGTTTCAATTCACGATATGTTTGGGATTATTTTTCATTGAAATATTATTAAAATACTTTATTTTAAGTTACCAAAATATTTATCGGGTTTCATTTCGTTGTCGAATGTGATTCGCGCATTTTTACCGTGTTTGTTACGTTTTAATTAAAACGTCTAGGTTTTTCGCGTATTATTTTTAACAAAATAATAATATACGATAAATAACTTCTAAAAATAGATTTAAGTTATTTATAGAAATGGTTTCACCAACGTCGTATAGTTTGTCGGACTCCGTGTGATGTTTCGCGTAATTACAACTAATTACGTAAGTGTAATATAAAACAATTACATAGGTGTATATTCACAATAATATACAAATAGTTACAAGTAATTACAAGTATGCCTAAATCAAATCTAGATACACGTAATTAGGGTTTCGGTTAAGTTTGAAAGTAAACCTAAATTGCCGGGTGTCACAAGAACCCTTACCCGACACTGATAACCGACACTGCCTTAGTGACGCCTCATCATGCGTCACTTCCCTAAGTGACGCCCTAAACTCATATTTCACAATTTTATGCGACACTTCCTAAGTATCGCCTAAACCCCTAAGTGTCGCATCAAGTGACGCTAAAAACGGACTGTTTGCAACTCTTTTTCACACTAAGTGTCGAACTCCTATAACCTCAAACCCTTATACGATACGACTTCTATAACACATTGGAACATGTTTTCAAGCATAACACTTCGAAATCATAACGATAATGATAAGATTATTATTACAACCAATCACCAACGGGCCGTACACATTTTCAAAACACAATCCAATCAACCAAGTCGTAGTAACTTGGGCATGTTAAACAATCAAATCGTAGTGATTTGGACAATTCAAACAACCAAATCGTAGTAATTTGGAGATTCTAGTTGGACGAACAACTACAAAGGTAGTCTTTCGAGATACTTACTCATGTTTATAGCCATCGCGTATCTTGGACACCCTCAGGTTACAAGTCTTCGGACATCAAATCACCGCTAATCAATTTAAGTTTATTTCGATACTCAAGGCTCAGGTGAGTCTCATAGCCCCTATTTTACAGTTTTCATCAAGGGTTTGATTACATTGCTCGTTTTATTTTACAATATGAACGCAAGTACAATACAAATCAAATACTACATGAGTTGTTTTCACTAATCATTTCAAAGCCCTCCACAACATAGTTTGGTAATACATCTGTAGCGTGAATGTTAGTATATGATATCATATAGGATTGACAATCCTCGTCCGGGTTAGCACGCACTAACTGGTCAAACGGACGTATTAGCATTTGGGAAGACGAGTGTAGATTAGGCACTCGTAAGAGGCACCTCAGTTGGGTTTCCTTAATTGGACCTAACACTCAAGTTAAGCTCAGACTATGTGCTCATGGCTGTATAACTTTTATTTTGCTTAATTGCATTTTAAATTCAATTAAATCTTGCGGTTCATACAAATATGTGTTGACATACAAACCTGTGAGCTCACCAGCGTTTCGCTGACCCATTTTAGCATGTATCACAGGTACTCAGCAGTAGATTGGCTGCCCAATCAGGATTTCATTAGCTCGAGTCTTCATTCAATCAATCAGAGATTTAGTTGCTATATTATATTTTGTATAAAGTAATTATGTAATGTAAATCTCTCAAATTCAAGGAACTGAGCTAATGTAAACAATATTTTTGATGTAAACTTTGGTTAATACAATGTAAACGACGCATTTAGTGGTCGTTCATTTTATCTTTGTGCTTGTGATTATTGATTAGTCGCACCCCGACCAGATTCGCTTCCGCAACCCGAATTTGGGGGTGCGACACAATTTGGGTTAATTTCATACATATTGTATACAAGCTATACTAACCGGTGCGTTGCGACGGAGTAGAAAAAAATTATTATTTAATTATTCTTTTATGTGAATATAATGTAAAAATGTGTTGAATATAAAAAAGTACATATCAAGATATATATACTTACATTTTTGAATATATCCAACTATTAAATTGAATAAAAAATACCTTAATATATCCTTACACAATGGTATATGTTGGTCATTTTCAAATTGAACATGATAATGTCGTGTATTTAAAAAGTATTATTATTATTATTATTATTATTATTATTATTATTATTATTATTATTATTATTATTATTAGGTCGTCCACTGATTTGCCATTTTATTTTTTAAAAAAAAAATAATGACAAAAATTACACAATAGTGTAACATGAGATCAACCGATTTATTATTTTATTAAAAGCAATTGTTATTAATGATAAAAAAAATTTTGACACTTAGATAAACACATTCTAACTATGGATTCCCGTTGTCTGGACTTTCTCATATTTATAGTTTATACCTTTTTATTCTATAAAAAAAATGTAAATAGTGATTAAACAAAAATGGCACTTAGGGTGAAATAAAAAGCATTGAAGTGTATTTTTTGTTAAATTGAGTTAATAGATTAATCAAAGACAGCACATTGAGTGTTGAAAAATTTATCTAAATTAAAGTATATATACTATTTACAATTCATAAACTTTAATTTTATTATTAATGAAAATAACTAAAAATGTTCTTTTTATGATTATGTATATAAATTAAATTTATAACTAATATTTAGTCATTTAGAATTGAATATTAGAGTTATATAACTTTATAAAACTATGGTGGCAAAAAGATATGTTATTTATTTAGAAAGATGGAGCACAATAATGAGGGTGTTGATATATACAACAACTTTTTTTATTCATACATCAAAAATACGCATTGCAGTGTTATACAGTACTGTAACACCACCAAATTTACTGTTTAGCGGAAGCATACATTGGGTATTACTAATCAAATATCACAAGCACAAAGATATAATGAACGACCACTATATGCGTCGTTTTACATTTGTATTAATAAAAACCAAAGTTTACATCAAAAATAGAGTTACATTAGCTCGGTGGAAATTGAGAGATTTAAGTACATAATTAATCTATACAAAATATAATAATGCAGCTAAATCTCTGATTGTTTGCATGCTGACTCGAGCTAATTGATCTTGATTGTGCAATCCAACCTACTGCTGGTCACCTGTGATACATGCTAAAATGGGTCAGCGAAACGCTGGTGAGCTCACAGGTTTGTATGTCAACACATAATTGTATGAACCGCAAGATTTATAATTGAATTTATAAAGCAATTAAGCAAAATAAAAGTTATACAGCCATGAGCACATAGTCTGAGCTTAACTTGAGTGTCAGGTCCAATTAAGGAAACCCAACTTGAATGCCTCCTACGAGTGCCTAATCCACACTCGTCTTCCCAAATGCTAATACGTCCGTTTGACCAGTTAGTGCGTGCTAACCCGGACGAGGATTGTCAATCCTATATGATATCATATACTAACATTCACGCTACTACGTATTACCAGACTATGCTATGGAGGGCTTTAAATTGATTAGTTGAAGTAACTCATGTAGTATTTGATTTTGATTTGTACTTGCGTTCAACTTGTAAAACAAAACGAGCAATAATATCACACCCCTGATTGAAAAACAGTAAAATAGGGGCCATGAGACTCACCTGAGCCTGAGAAGTTTATCTAAATAAACTTTGATTGATTAGCCGAGTATCGATGTCCGAAGACTTGTAACCTGAGGGTGTCCACGACACGCGATGGTTATAAACGGGAGTCGGTATCTCAAAGGACTACCTTTGTAGTTGTTACACAACTATATATGTCCAAATTACTAAGATTTTGTTGATTATTTGGTTTGTGTTTTGAAAACGTGTGCGGCCCGTTGGTGACAGATTTATAATAATAACCTTAACTATTATTATTATACTTTGATTTATCCATTTTTGCGTATTAATCGTATCGTATTTGGTTTGGTTATTGAAAAGTGATTTTTAAACACTTAGAATGTTTTTGGCTTCTGTTTTTGGGTTTCTGAGACACTAAATGCGACATAACCCTTGTGTTTCGCAACACAAGGCTTGTGTTCTGCAACACAAGGCTTGTGTCTCATGTCTGCGACACAATATGCGACACAATGCTTGTGTTCCGCAACACAAGGCTTGTGTCTTATGATATGCAACTTAATGCGACACTAAATGCGACACAATGCTTGTGTCTTATGTTTTGCGACACTAAATGCGATACAATGCTTGTGTCACATGTTTTGCGACACTAAATGCGACACAAAGCTTGTGTCACATGTTTTGCGACACTAAATGCGACACAGTGCTTGTGTCGCATGGATGAACACCAGCCCAGAATCCAGCGGCTGTCGCGATTTTTCAACCCAAAACCCAAATCTAACTCATTTTTAGGCTGCAAAATCGTGTTTTCTTCATACATTTGAACAATACTAAGTTGTGTAAACATTATAACACCGAAATAATACACCAAAATGAGTGGATCTAAATATTTAGAGAATTTCTTACAATTGCAAATCGAGACAAAACGAGGGTGGTGCCTTTGTTAATCTTGTTCCTCTCTTGATGGTGATTCCGAAAATGTAACTTTTGTTGTCAGTTATGCTAGATCTGAAAATTTGGTGGTGATGGGTTTGAGAGTGTTTTTGTGGTGTGTGTGTGTTTTTGTTGAAATGAGAATGAAAGAAAGAGGGAAAGAGGTGGGGTGTAGGTGAAAGTCTCACCTTTTTCAGTCCCCGCAATCGCGCTCCGTGCGGTGTTCGGTTTCCCGTTCGTTTAAACATTAAATGTTTATTTTATACGTTTAAATATACGTTTTAAAATACGAATAATTACCCAATATTTTTGTTGAAGTATTTTATCAAATACTTAATGGTTGCGTTATAAAATATAACTTTAACTTGTTTCGATTTGTTTGCGCGTTTAATAATCCAATCGTGTAGTCCTTGTTTGTACGATACGAATTTGAATTGAAATATTATCTAAATAATATTTTGGATATAATTGCGTTATTAAATAATATTATATTATTTAATAAATTTGTTCACCAACGTCCGTATTAATTGAACCGAATTACATTCGATGTGAAACTTGTATGATTTAATCAAATCGCATGATTGTATATATTCAACAATATATATTACTTGATACATTAATTAGCCTAACACAGAACTAATTACATGTATTATAACTGATTAGGTACTAATCACTAGTCCTAATTTGGCGGGTGTCACATTCTCCCCCTGATAGAAGAATTTCGTCCCGAAATTTAGTTCGTAGTTGTGTTTGAAGTAGCTTCAGTGAATAACTGAGGGTACTTGAGTCGCATTTGGTCTTCCCGTTCCCAGGTGAATTCCGGTCCACGCCGCGAATTCCACCTGACCTTGACAATGGGAATACGACTTTGTTTGAGTTGTTTGACCTCACGGTCCATTATTTCGGCGGGTTCTTCAACAAAATGGAGCTTGTCGTCAACCCGTATTTCATCGAGTGGAATGATAAGTGTCTCGTCAGACAGACACTTTTTCAAATTTGAAATGTGGAAAGTGGGATGCACGCTGCTGAGCTCGGATGGCAGCTGCAATCGATATGCCACTGGACCTATCCTCTCGAGGATCTCGAATGGTCCAATGTATCTAGGATTTAACTTCCCGCGTTTACCGAATCGGATAACACCTTTCCAAGGTGAAACTTTGAGTAGCACTCGATCCCCAAGCTGGAATTCGAGTGGTTTGCGTCTCACGTCAGCATAACTTTTCTGACGATCACGTGCGGCTTTGAGTTTGTTTAGAATCTCAAAGATTTTCTCGGTTGTTTCGTGAATGAGTTTGGGACCAGTGAGTTGACTATCTCCCACTTCGGTCCAACAAATCGGTGAGCGGCACTTACGACCGTAGAGTGCCTCAAAGGGTGCAGCCTTTATGCTGGTGTGATAACTGTTATTATATGAAAACTCGCACAACGGTAGGTGTTTTTCCCAGTTTACACCGAAGTCAACTACGCAAGCTCGTAGCATGTCTTCTAGTGTTTGAATTGTTCGTTCACTTTGGCCGTCGGTTTGAGGGTGGTAGGCGGTACTCATATCAAGACGGGTACCCAATGATTTCTGGAGTGATTGCCAAAAGTGAGATGTGAAGCGACTATCCCTATCGGAGATAATCGAGATCGGAACACAGTGTCGAGAAACAACCTCTTTGATGTAGATTCGCTTGAGGCGTTCCATTTTATCGGTTTCCTTGATCGCCAGGAAATGAGCAAATTTTGTGAGACGATCGACGATTACCCAAATGGTATCGCAACCGCTCGATGACTTTGGTAGTTTGGTTATGAAATCCATGGTAATTTGTTCCCATTTCCATTCAGGAATGCTGGGTTGTTGGAGTAAACCAGAAGGTTTTTGGTATTCAGCTTTGACTTTCGAGCAAGTAAGACACTTGCTGACGTATGTAGCGATTTCAGCTTTCATATTCAGCCACCAATAAAATTCCTTGATGCCGTGATACATTTTGTCAGATCGAGGATGGATAGAATATTTGAACTTGTGAGCTTCATCCATTACCAAGTCTCGTAGATTTCCAAAACTAGGCAACCAAATTCGGTTAGAGAAGTACCTAACCCCGTTAGGTTTGATTTCAAATTGTTTATCCATGCCTCGCAAGGCTTCGTTTTTGATGTTATCGGGTTTCAGAGCTTCGAGTTGAGCAGTGAGGATATGAATGTTTAGATCATTGTGAATGGTTATACTGAGGGCTCGGACTCGAAGTGGTTTCGTTCGTTCTTTTCGACTGAGGGCATCGGCAACAACATTTGCTTTGCCCGGATGGTATTTGATCTCACAATCGTAATCAGTAAGCAATTCGACCCACCGGCGTTGTCTCATGTTGAGATCCTTCTGATCGAATATGTGTTGGAGACTTTTATGGTCGGTAAAGATTGTGCACTTAGTGCCATAGAGGTAATGTCTCCAGATTTTGAGGGCAAAGACGACAGCTCCTAGCTCGAGATCGTGGGTGGTGTAGTTCTTTTCATGAATTTTGAGCTATCGTGAAGCATAAGCAATAACTTTGTCTCGTTGCATCAGCACGCAACCGAGACCTTGATGAGAAGCATCGCAGTATACCACGAAGTCATCGGTGCCTTCGGGTAAGGATAGAATTGGAGCACTGCAAAGCTTTTGTTTCAGAAGTTGAAATGCCGACTCTTGTTTGTCAGTCCAATCAAACTTTTTGTCTTTCTGAGTCAGGGTTGTGAGTGGTTGGGCTATTTTCGAAAAAATTTCAATAAATCTCCGATAGTATCCGGCAAGACCCAAGAATTGACGTACTTCGGTTGGAGATGTTGGTGCTTGCCAGCACTTGATGGCCTCGATTTTCGATGGATCGACATGGATTCCTTGACTATTAACAACATGTCCAAGGAATTGAACGGATTGTATCCAGAACTCACACTTGGAGAATTTGGCATATAACTCCTTGTGTCTGAGTAGTTCTAGGACGGTTTTGAGGTGTTGCGCGTGTTCTTGTTCGTTTTGCGAGTATATGAGAATGTCGTCAATGAAGACAATGACAAACTTATCAAGGTAAGGTTTGCACACCCGATTCATAAGGTCCATGAATACAGCCGGTGCGTTTGTTAAACCGAAGGGCATCACCTGAAATTCATAATGCCCGTAACGAGTTCGGAAAGCAGTTTTCGGGATATCGGTGTCGTGAACTCGAAGTTGATGATAACCTGACCGAAGATCGATCTTTGAATAAATACTCGACCCTTGTAGTTGGTCAAACAGGTCATCGATGCGAGGGAGTGGATATCGGTTCTTGACAGTCAATTTGTTCAACTCTCGGTAGTCGATACACATTCTGAATGAACCATCCTTCTTTTTCACAAATAAGACCGGAGCTCCCCAAGGTGAAGAACTCGGTCGAATGAATCCTCTATCCAGGAGTTCCTGTAACTGGGTGGACTGCTCCTGAAGTTCGGATGGGGCTAATCGGTATGGTGCTCGGGCCACAGGCGCGACACCTGGCACAAGGTCGATTGAGAACTCAACCTGTCTTGGTTGTGGTAGACCAGGTAGTTCTTCGGAAAAGACTTCTGGAAAGTCTCGAACGATGGGCACATCTTCAAGTCGCTTCTCCTCCGACTTTTTCTCCATGATGTGTGCGAGGATTACTGGATAACCCTTTTTCATAAATTTCCGGGTTTTCAAACAAGATATAATATTGAGTCTCGTCCCGCCGGTCTCCCCCTGTATGATCAAAATTCCACCGTAGGTGAGGGGTATGTGAACGACTTTGTCATGACAGATAATTTCAGCCCGATGTTTGGACAACCGGTCCATACCAATGATAACGTCGAAACTTCCAATTTCAACAGGCATAAGATCGATTGAAAAGGTTTCGTTGGCTAGGTTTAAAGTGCAATTAGGTATCACACTATCGGTTTCTATTAGTTTTCCATTTGCTAGCTCTACGGTGTACTTAACATCTAAGGCCACGGGGGTGATGTCAAGTAGTGGGTAAAATTCATCAGAAATAAAGCTCCTATCGGCACCAGTATCAAATAGAACAGAAGCAGTTAAGTTGTTGAGGAGGAACATACCCGTGACCACATTCGGGTCCTGACGGGCATCCCCGGAGTTGAGTACGAACGCTCTTCCCCTTGCGTTGTTGTTGTTGTTGTTGTTGTTTCCCTTGTTCTTGTTTTTAGGACATTCGTTTATGAAGTGTCCTGTTTCTCCACACCCAAAGCAGGATTTGGGTTGGTTGGAATTGTTGCGAGAGGTATTGTTGTTGGATTTGGGGGCTCGACAATCTCGGGTCAAGTGCCCGTACCTCCTGTAGTTGTTGCAGGGAGTACTGCATGGACCGTCGTGGTGGTAGTTGCACTTGGAACAATATGGCCTGTCCCCAGTGTAAGCACGTTTGGGTTCAGAGTTGGTGTTGTAAACTTGGATGGTGTTGGATTTCTTGTTCTGATTGTTGTGGTGTTCAGAAGGTTTGCGTTTGTTGTTGTTGGAGGAGGATGTATTGGATTTCTCACGGCTGACAACCATTGCCATGAGTTCATGTGCTAGCCGGATAGCACTTTCAGTAGTGGTTGGCTTGGATGAAGCGACGTTCCCCTGGATATTTTCCGGGAGGCCGCGGATGTATCTTTTGATGCTCTTCTCCTCCGGATCAACCAAACCCGGGCATAACAGTGCAAATTGCTGGAATTTGGTGGTATATCCAGCAATGTCAGTTCCCTGCACAGTCAGGTGCCAGAACTCTTCCTCTAACCGATGCAGTTCTTCTTCAGGGCAGTATTTTTCCCTTAGCTTCTTCTTCAATTCAGCCCAGGGGAGTTGGTTTGCTATTTCGATGCCTACAGAGTTGGCGTGGGTGTTCCACCACGTAAGTCCACCTTCCTGAAAGGTGTAAGCAGAGAATTTGACCTTGTTTTCCTTGAATACGGATTCAATACGTTCAATCCATCTGATTAGACCAATAGCACCTTCCGTGCCCTTGAAGTAGAGTGGTTTGCAGCTGAGAAAATCCTTGTAAGAGCAAGGCTTGATAACAGCGGTATTGACTGGGGTCTCACCAGTACTTCGGGAGTTTCGTGGTGAATCCCGAGCAGCCAAAGCATCGGCCATTGCTCGAGATACGACAGTAGCGAGTTCAGCGTCACTGTAACTTTTCCTCTTTGGCGGCATGATTCTTCAAGGAAGAAACAAGAGGCACATGAGAAGTTGTTCCAGAACGATAATTCGACAGATGTATATATATATTAAAGCGGTAATATACAACATCACAAAGAGAAAATTAACAATGTAAGATAGTCGAGAGAAATTGTCGATTGATATTACGATGTTAAACGATTACAGACAATTTCAAGTTATGAGTTTCAAAAGTTACTAACTTAGAAGGTTTTCAAAAGTGCCAGGAATTGTTACATCCGGTCGAATTACATAGGTCCTACGAAAGTATGATAAAGTACAGATTTAGCCCTAGCTAATCCTGTCATAGATTGAGTTGTGGCAGCAGTGCGGTGAGATGGTCTACAGATTCTGCAAGTTTGCTAACCATTTGGAGGGCGTCTTCGGTTTCCCTTAGATGTGTCTCGCACTGATTCAGCCTTGACTATAGGATGGAAATTTCATTTCGGTTGCCAATCACTTGGTTGTGGACAACCTCCATAGTTTCGATGGTTTCACCCAGACGGTTGTCAAGGGTGTCCATGTGATTGATGGTATTTTCATGATCTTCGGAGACTTGGTTGATTCGTTCGAGTGAAGTGAGTCTCCAGTTTTCGTTGGTTTCTTGGAGTTCGATATCCATAGCGTTAAGTCGTTGCTCGTGGTGGTGTACTCTAGCGGCTAAATTCGGTAGAGTAAGGTGAGCAGGATATGGGCTAGCCCGAGGCGACCTGGGGTCCCTCCTAGCCACTCTTGGGTTTCGTGATCCATACGGATGAGAGCGTGATGAATTGGGTGGTGTGTTTGCCATTCTGAGATAAAGCGTTAGAAAGAATGAGGCCTATATCCATATAATACATATATAATATAGCCTAAGATATTGAGCGGGAGCGAGGCCTATCTATGTATATATATATATACCACATAATAGCCTAGTGTGTCTAGCACAGACGTGTTTGAGTCCCGGTTCTCTCGAGGTCAGAGTCCACTAGTGTATCCTGTTCAGCCATGACTCCTTTCAGATCTCACATCGTATTCCTTTAATTGTACATAGTTGATCAGGCTATGTTAAATTAAACCAATACAATGTAGTCACTGAACCTAATCATACTTAGTAAGGAATACTGCCTAACGGTCATAGTCTAGGCCCACTAAATACAACCTAGTTCACTATAACCTTAGGCTCTGATACCAATCTGTAACACCCCCAAATTTACTGTTTAGCAGAAGCATACATTGGGTGTTACTAATCAAATATCACAAGCACAAAGATATAATGAACGACCACTATATGCGTCGTTTTACATTTGTATTAATAAAAACCAAAGTTTACATCAAATATAGAGTTACATTAGTTCGGTGGAAATTGAGAGATTTAAGTACATAATTAATCTATACAAAATATAATAATGCAGCTAAATCTCTGATTGTTTGCATGCTGACTCGAGCTAATTGATCTTGATTGTGCAATCCAACCTACTGTTGGTCACCTGTGATACATGCTAAAATGGGTCAGCGAAACGCTGGTGAGCTCACAGGTTTGTATGTCAACACATAATTGTATGAACCGCAAGATTTATAATTGAATTTATAAAGCAATTAAGCAAAATAAAAGTTATACAGCCATGAGCACATAGTCTGAGCTTAACTTGAGTGTCAGGTCTAATTAAGGATAACCCAACTTGTAACAACCGCCAATTTAGGACTTTTGATTAGTGCCTAAACTACTTGTAATTCCATGTATTTAGTTTTGTATTAATCTAAATATATAAGACTTTTGTGAAAAATCATACACTTATGAACCGGACGAGGTCCGACATGTATTTATTAGGGACGTTGGTGACAAAGTTAATAAATAACGTGGTGTTATCCAAACAATCATTTCTTACTATACTATACTACACGAATTTTCGTATTTGTTTATGACATAATTAAAAATCTTAAAAAGATTTCGCGATTTAAACGATTACGGATTTAACCGACTACGAGACATAATACTATTAGGAAACACAAACACGCGAGCCGGAGATCCAAGGTGGGTCGGCCCGAACCCGCGAACCCAACCCTTTAACCCCATTCTTTCCCCCACTTCACCTCACTTTACACACACACACTTACACCTATATTCTCTCATCTCTCTCCCTACTAAATCTCTATCTTACATCCTCCTCTCTCTCTCTAAAAACTGCAATAATAACACCATTTTCATCACCATAATCGGTCATCTTCATCATCAAGGGAGCAAGAACATCAAGATCACCACCATCATCTTCTACCTCATCTTCACCTTCTTCATTTTCGATTCTTCGTAAGAAATGCTTCAAAAACTCTTTTAAATTACTTATAAAGTTTAGATTTACATGCTAGAACATTTACCCAACAAGATTATGTCCAAATACCAAGATAAATTGCGTTTTAAAACTTGAATTGCACAAACAGCCCCGTCTGCGAACTGAGATGCATCTCAGCTCGCAGATCGAGCTGCGAACCGAGATTTACCTACCAAAAACTGAACTCGCGAACCCAAACTGCGAACCGAACCCACTTGCGATTTGACCTGCTAGTCGACCTGCGATTTGACCTGCGAGTCGAACTGCGAGTCGACCTGCGAACTGAACCTTGTGCTGCGAACCGAACTCAGTTCGCAACCTACCACTTGCGAACCCAATTTGTCTTGCGAATCCAAACTCAGTTCGCACCGCGAACTCAGTTCGCAACACACTTTCAGTCCGCAGCCGGACTAGGTCAATTTTCCCGAATTTAAATTCCAAATGCGATTTTTAATAAAACAATGTAGTAGAAATAAAAAATTTTCTAAGCTGACCTGGCAGCTCAACCCCAGCCAGGGGCTCTGCCCCTTGGACCCCGCCAAGGGCTGCCGTCCCTTGGACCCCGCTACCAGGGGCGCTGCCCCCAGACCCCCGTCATCCAGGAACTTGTAAATACTTTTCGCAACTAAGTGTCGAACACTTACAAATAATGAAACTTGATACAACAATACATATAATAATAACACTTTTGGATTATATTTACAAACCGTCGCCAACGGGCTATACTTGTTTTCAAAATACAAACGGATTACTAAACGAACACTTGGACATTTCCTAGTTGAGTGGACAACTAGCATGGGTGATCTTTCATGACACCAACTTACTTACTTATTTACTTACAACCTTGTGCGTTCCGGACGCCAGAAGGTTGCAAGGTTCGGAGAATCACATACGGGATTTCATCCGCTTTACTTACTCGATTTCACATACGTACTTACCAGACTCAGGTGAGTCTTACAGCCCCACTTTTACTGTTTTTATACTTTGGGGTGAGATACTTAGCTACCATTTTACATCTGAACGCAATGTACTGTACTGATTTTACTACTGCTTTTACACGAACTTTGCATGAGTTACTTTTATCCACTGAAATCCTCCTATCATAAGTTGTTAGTTATCGACTTAAGCGCGATTACTAGTAAATGGATCCATTTGGGACTGACAATCCCTGCCCGGGGTGGTAGCGCCACCACGTACTGATTTACACGTAGAAACAGGCATATTAGTATTTGTTACTTATGAGTGTTCGGATAGCACTCACGGGGGTACGTGATGCCGTACTTGACTGTACCATTCACATTAACTGTTAAGCTTCAACTTGTGAGCTCATGGCACTTGTGATGATTTACTGATTTACTTACTTTGTTTGATAGCAACGCCGGTACATACTTGTGGTTCATAACTATTACTTTACTACTAAACCTGTAAGATTCACCAACCTTTTTGGTTGACACTTTTAGCTTTGTATCTCAGGTACACAGACGGAGTAGGATTCCCTCAGGATACTAGCTAGAGTCGCATGATTTCTACATTGCATTTAACAGAGATTCTGAGCATTATCTTTTGTATTTATTATGATTATGTAATAGAATCTCCCGCTTTACACGCGGACTCTAGGGAACTTCATTTTGTAACCAGAAACGCTATGTTTCAAACATTTTATGTATGGAAATGTAACTATTTTACAAACGTTGCATATAGATGTCGTTTGCTTTACTTTTGTGTTGTGATATTTGATTAGTAGCACCCCAAAGCTTGCTTCCGCTAAACAGTGATTTTGGGGGTGTTACACAACTTGAATGCCTCCTACGAGTGCCTAATCCACACTCGTCTTCCCAAATGCTAATACGTCCATTTGACCAGTTAGTGCGTGCTAACACGGACGAGAATTGTCAATCCTATATGATATCATATACTAACATTCACGCTACTACGTATTACCAGACTATGCTATGGAGGGCTTTAAATTGATTAGTTGAAGTAACTCATGTAGTATTTGATTTTGATTTGTACTTGCGTTCAACTTGTAAAACAAAACGAGCAATAATATCACACCCCTGATTGAAAAACAGTAAAATAGGGGCCATGAGACTCACCTGAGCCTGAGAAGTTTATCTAAATAAACTTTGATTGATTAGCCGAGTATCGATGTCCGAAGACTTGTAACCTGAGGGTGTCCACGACACGCGATGGTTATAAACAGGAGTCGGTATCTCAAAGGACTACCTTTGTAGTTGTTACACAACTATATATGTCCAAATTACTACGATTTGGTTGATTATTTGGTTTGTGTTTTGAAAACGTGTGCGGCCCGTTGGTGACAGATTTATAATAATAACCTTAACTATTATTATTATACTTTGATTTATCCATTTTTGCGTATTAATCGTATCGTATTTGGTTTGGTTATTGAAAAGTGATTTTTAAACACTTAGAATGTTTTTGGCTTCTGTTTTTGGGTTTCTGCGACACTAAATGCGACATAACCCTTGTGTTTCGCAACACAAGGCTTGTGTTCTGCAACACAAGGCTTGTGTCTCATGTCTGCGACACAATGCTTGTGTTCCGCAACACAAGGCTTGTGTCTTATGATATGCAACTTAATGCGACACTAAATGCGACACAATGCTTGTGTCTTATGTTTTGCGACACTAAATGCGACACAATGCTTGTGTCACATGTTTTGCGACACTAAATGCGACACAAAGCTTGTGTCACATGTTTTGCGACACTAAATGCGACACAGTGCTTGTGTCGCATGGATGAACACCAGCCCAGAATCCAGCGGCTGTCGCGATTTTTCAACCCAAAACCCAAATCTAACTCATTTTTAGGCTGCAAAATCGTGTTTTCTTCATACATTTGGACAATACTAAGTTGTGTAAACATTATAACACCGAAATAATACACCAAAATGAGTGGATCTAAATATTTAGAGAATTTCTTACAATTGCAAATCGAGACAAAACGAGGGTGGTGCCTTTGTTAATCTTGTTCCTCTCTTGATGGTGATTCCGAAAATGTAACTTTTGTTGTCAGTTATGCTAGATCCGAAAATTTGGTGGTGATGGGTTTGAGAGTGTTTTTGTGGTGTGTGTGTGTTTTTGTTGAAATGAGAATGAAAGAAAGAGGGAAAGAGGTGGGGTGTAGGTGAAAGTCTCACCTTTTTCATTCCCCGCAATCGCGCTCCGTGCGGTGTTCGGTTTCCCGTTCGTTTAAACGTTAAATGTTTATTTTATACGTTTAAATATACGTTTTAAAATACGAATAATTACCCAATATTTTTGTTGAAGTATTTTATCAAATACTTAATGGTTGCGTTATAAAATATAACTTTAAC